>OZ007588.1:471419854-473819854 GCA_963931845.1 Maratus michaelseni | reverse complement strand
TATTATTTTTGTCTGTAAAACATGTTTGTTGAACATGAAAATGTCTACTTGAGAATGAATAACATCCGAAAAACCGATATTCCTCTTTGAGAAAACTGATGATTATACACTATAGTAAAAACTACTCAGAAAAGTTTTCAAAAATCAGTGGCGGCTAAGTAAACTTTGTTTTTTTAAATGCTTCTTTAAATCTCAAAACTACAGAGGGTGTGTACACATATTGGGAACACATTTGACAACCAAAAAATCAAATACATAAATTAAAACAATTATTTTTTAATATGTTCTATCTGGTAGCCCTTGTTGTGGACTATCATATTGCAGCGGGATTTCCAAGATAGTAGGGCTTTTTGTAAAATTGGAAGTGGAATTTTGTTCCATTCCTCCACCACACATTTCCAGAGTCCACTGAACGTAGTCGGTCGGCGTTTCACAAGAGCTTGTTTTACTAGTCCAAAGGCACTGTAATCCATTAGTGAAACATCTTTGCACTTAGAATATGATTAAACGGTATACTTGATTCCAGATTCTCTTGTCAATTTTTCGAGAAATATGACTGTATTTTTGGATGCATGGCTGCTCGCTTTATCCTGGTGGAACTGAACACATTTAACGTTCCGAGGATACAGTACTGGAATTTCTTCTTTAAAAATAGGAATTAGAACATTGCTTTGATAATAAATAGAGTTAATTTTGACATTTTTCTCAATTTTTCTGATTTTTAATTTCCCGCTGTAAGAGGTTCCAGCAATCCCATAAATGCTTTAGGTTAGAGAAACTTTCTTTGCAGTGTTTGAACCAAGGTTTTTTAAGTCTGTTTGGCCTCTTTTTTCAGTAATAAATCGATCTTTTTTTATTACACAGTCATTTAGATAAATCCACGCTTCATCAATTGTGACATTTTTTTTCAACTTATCACCTGCTAAATGATTTTCATATAACGGAATATACCACCAACGGAATTTGGAGCCACCAACCCTGGGGCAAACACGAAACCGAAAAAAATCCAGCATCGATAGTTGAATAAATCTAGGAAATTTTCTATGGGTTGGGTTGGGTTGATTATTGACGGCCAATTATCTACACTTGGGATATAGGCCCGGGGGGAGTGCCGTTCGTGGGGGTCTTTCTAAGGGAACCTAACCCGTATTTACGCATGGATAAATCCACGTCTCGAAGAAAACCACGAAAACTCCGAACGATTAGGCCGACGGGCGCGATTGGGATCGAACCCAGCACCTCCCGTCTACCAGCTTCGAGAGCAGAACCTCTCAGCCACTGGTGGGGCGAAATTTCCTACGGAAAATTTTCCAAGTATTAAATATAGATTTATTCAATTAGCTGGATTTTTTTTTTGGTTTCGTGTTTGCCCCAGGGTTGGTGGCTCACGGAAAATACTCCATCTTGTGCTGCGTTTGTAGCCTTGCCAACATGTTATAGTGGGAAAGTGCC
The DNA here is from genome assembly GCA_963931845.1 of Maratus michaelseni. Classification (NCBI taxonomy): domain Eukaryota; kingdom Metazoa; phylum Arthropoda; class Arachnida; order Araneae; family Salticidae; genus Maratus; species Maratus michaelseni. The sequence goes on along the minus strand of OZ007588.1, from coordinate 473,818,402 downwards.
AGGCTGAGTATCGTTCCCAAGTGGTTCAGTTGGTTGAACGTCAGTGCGCTATACTGATGACTCGGGTTTCGAGTCCCGGCTTGGGTACTTTTTTACTATGTTGGCTAAACGCCTTTTAAGCAATTAAAATTTGAAATATTATATTTTGTTCCTTGTACATATAACAGCGACACATAAAGTTTTATTTGTTAGAAAAGTGTCTTTTGAGGTTTCTTTATTTAACACTTCCCAACATAGGTGAAAGTGTTTAGCGATTTATCACCTGCACCCGGATACCAAACATTACCTAACTATTCTATAACTAAGCAACGTAGAATGATATGTTATATACTAAGACCTTCCTTGAAAAATTATCTAACTAACAGTGCAACCCCACCAAAATCCATTGAGAAAAAGTGAAGTTATAAGCGGCCGGAACGAAATTGCCATTTGCGTTTTATGTATATAGTAGAATATTATGGCTGTTTGTCTGGTAGCATCTCATAGTTTTTGCCGTAAAAATTTAAAACATAATACAATAAAGGGTTAATAAAACATTCTTCTTTTTATTCTAGATGTTACCAGATACAAAAAAAAAGGGGGGGGGGTATTTGAACTTGCAGCCACTCCCTTTCGACCCGATCTTGATAAATGACGAAAACTTAACATCTTCGCCCACTCCTTTTTCATAATTGTAGGTAGTCTGATCCCTTATCTCCTGCTGTAAAGAAAGATTCCCATCACGAACTTCGAAAGAGCGTTCGGAACCAATTAATTTCCAATGTCAAGGACCATATGCACATCACTTGTTTATTTGTTATTTTTTCACCATGATTTTCCAACATGACTTCTCTCCTTTCATCGATAGATCTCTTTAATATGTTGGTAGTTCTATATTCTGCTTCTGGTTACTAACGGAATCGTGCACTGAATCTGTAACGAAGTAATTGACCTCACCCTCGACACCTGACAAGACCTTACCCTTGGCCCCTCTCTCTCTGAGCTACGCCTTGACACTGAAATCCTAATATTCTCACGGAAGCTTTAGGTAGTGAGATTTCTACAGTTTATTACTGCTTTTTTTTTTCATTCCTTCTTTCGGTTACATGAGAAGGGTTATAAAAGTCTTTCTTATGAACTGAAATTGTTAAATTTTTGTCTCACAGAAGTGATGATAAATACTTAATAGCCGTATTTTTTAAGAAAGAACAACCAGGGTATCCTTCATTATTGTATATATCATACGTATGCATATTACATTATTGTTCATTTATGCGTCATTATTTGCGAAGGATTGTAACTAAATAATTTAAAGATTTTAAATACGAAAACATAAATTGTTATCCCCTCTTTCAGAGCCATGTCTTGACGTTGTAATCCTAATATTCTCACAAAAAAAAATAGGTAGTAATAAGATTTCTATTTATTATTGTTTTTTTCATTCCTTAGTTCGGTTACATGAGAAATGTTTTAAGAGTATTTCCTTATCTATTATTTTAGATTTATCAGATCCATATTTTTGTCTATATGACGCATGGACTATTTGATGTATAGCAGTTTCGAATACTTTTTATTAATTGGTCTAATGATTCAATTTTATTTCGCTTTCACTAATATCAGTTTTAGTTTAGGCATTAATTTTAGCCAGTTCTAATTAATTTTTGACCGTTTAAATCTTATTTTTTCCAATTAAATTTGCCTTTGCTTTTCATGTTTTCGATTTATAGTATTTGCCATATTTGTTATAGAAGTTGGTTTATTTTTATACACGTCACTATTTTCAATACAATAATTTAAATCAGCAATGGTTATTTTATCATCAATAGTTATGTTTATTTACGAAGCAATAAGTCTCAAGTATTCATTTTTAGCACCTTTAAACATTTTTTTTCTAGCAGTACAGATAAAAATAAACAGATTAACTTACTTCTGAAATTAAGATTTTGAACCTTCGAACTAACTCGGTTCATACTCTGCAATGAATATTGATTTGATCCACTTAAATTATATCTGAAGCATAAGTAATTATATCAGAAGTTTAAAGCAAATATTGGACTAATACGAGGCATATTATCCGGCTCGACGGACCATATTGATTACTCAATAATTTTAATGTACTATTTTTGTTCAATAAATACTAATTTCAAAGAACTATTATATTTAATTTTATAACGATATCAAGGTTGCTCCGCTCTTGGGTGCCTCTGTTTACAGATCCAATTGCATTGCTACCGAAGAAAACTCAGATGATAAAACACATTGCTAAAACACGTGGCTCTCAAAGATGACCGAACAATTGTATATAAGAGAAAGATTTTTGCTTTTTTAAATAGAAAGCTACAGGGTGAAAAGAAATAACTTGGACACACATGATACATTATAACTGTAATGCTAATGAAAATATTGCGACCAAACTTCAAAATAAATATGAATACATTATTTCGTCTAATATATTTACAAATTTTCAAAGTGTCTACCTTTAGACTTAATACAGAGCTTTAAACGCGTCACAAAATTTTCGGCTATGGGACGCAACTCACTTACTGATATTTTATCCCATTCCTTGCATAAGAATTTCTTTAGGGATGCCAAAGTTTTATGAGGTTTAGCACACACCCTTGTCTCCAAGATGGACCAAACAGAATAATCCATTGAGTTCATATCTGAGGAATACGATGGCCATTCTTGAGTTCCAATGAAGTCAGGAAAATGTGTCTTGCACCAATCTTGAGTGCCTTTAGCTCTGTGAGCAGGCGCGGAATCCTGTTGGAAGGTCCATATTTTGTTTCCAAAGAGATTTTGTGACCAAGGTAAGACAACATCTTCCAAAATGAGTTTGCGATATGTTTGTTGATGAATTTTTATCCCTTGATCAACAAAAACAAGTGGTGTTTTCCCACCAGCACATATCCCACACCAAACCATTACAGATTGGGGTCGTTGACGCCGTTCAACAATGCAAGAAGGTCCAGGTGCTTCTGCTGACCAAACTCTATCATTATGGCTATTGTGAGCTTGTTCAATCGAAAACAGTTTCTCATCTGTGAAGACAAATGTTTGTTATAGATCACCTGCGGCCCGCTTTAACAGTTCTTTACACCTTTGAAGTCTTGTGCGTTTGTTCTCTGCTGTTAGCTTTTGAGCCTCGTTCATTTTGTAAGGGTGAAGACCAAGCTCTACTCTTGACATCAAACGTGCGGTTTCTCTGTTGATCTTCATCTCTCTAGCAACCTTTCTCATTGAAATCCTAGGATTTCGTTGAACTCGCTTTTTGATAACTACCCGGTTTCTTGATGTGTTAATTGTGCACTTTCTTTCTCTTCCTGGCCTGTCACCCTCATGTCCGAGTTCTTTAAACATTTTGATTGCGTATGAAACCGTCTGCTTAGGCACTTTCAATCGTTGAACAATTTCACATTGTTTCATTCCTTGCTTATGTAATTCAAGTATGGCAGACCGTTTGTTAGCCATAATGGTTAATTACAACTAACTTACTTACACCTGTTTAGTAGCTTTCTAGAATCAATTCCCTATGACAATAACTTTATAACTTTAGTGTTAGTTACAGAATTTTGGTTTGAAACTTCGTCCAAGTTATTTCTTGTCACCCTGTAGATGTAAATTTTCCATTAGATATTTTAGATACTTTTTACTTCTTAAATGTTCTGTTTAAAACAATGCGTGTCTACTATTATGAATAAATAATGAAAGTCCTAAAACGTGTCGGTGAAAAAGAAACAAAAATACATGCTATTATCCATTCGAAACTATCATTTGCACATTCGCATTCTGTAGCCTAATTTTTTCGTATGCAATAGAAATATCAGATACTTGATCTTTACTTAACTACAAATGCATGAATAGTAATCTTTAGTACTTGTAGCATGCCTTAAACATATAACAACATTTTATTGTTTAATTAATCTCCATATCTATTTGTTAAGGATGAACCTCATTATATGTTCTTAATTCTCGTCTTAGTTACATTCTGAAAAGTTTTAAATATAATGCGATGCATCATTGCACATGGAACCGTTCCATAGCACAAACTAAGACGGAGATAACTGATAATGATATGCCTATCTACTGTGTTAAGGTACGATAACCAATTTTAATGACGTATTTTCTTTTGAGAAAGTGGCATTAAAAAAGAACAAACGAACCATTATGGAAGAAAATAAATATCTAGTCTTATTATACTGTTTAGAGTTTGTTTATTTGAATTTCAAAGATTAATATCTCCTTTAGAAGGAGATTAGTATCTTCTTTCAAAGATTATAATTTCAACATCTCGTTTTGATATTTAGTGATTTTTTTATATTTAAGATGATAGTTAAGGGATTTTTTTATATTTAAGTGATTATTATTAGCGCTTTTGGAAATTACGAACATTGTGCGCCTTTCTTAGTGGTTACTATAAATTTTCAATCTATAGCTTTATAGGCAACAATTATTTTGTACCCGAGCAATCGCCCTCCTGGTCCCTTTTATGCTACGTCACTGTCCACTATGTTCAAAGATATGAGCACGCTGAGCAGTCTGAAAATCAAATTATATAAAGCAGTACGAAAATCCTTTAAAATCAATGTATGAAATATATTGTGTATTCATACAAATTTCTATGATTTGAAAAATATATTTAAGTACAAATACATATGTACACATACTGGGTGTCCTAAAATGAACTGACTTATTTTAAAATTCAATAATTTGCAAACGGTGACAGATATTTAAAAAATTCTGACAGAAGAGATGTCAGCAGTTTTTTTACTGCAATTCCCGGTTTTAGTTTCAAATAGCAGCGATAGATGGCGATTAGAGATCCTACTTTACAGATGTAGGATCTCTATAGGCGCTCAATCGAGGCAAACTGAAATCATAAGCATTGATGCAAAGGAAGAGGTTAAATATAGGGAATGGATCTCATTCGCCAATACAATATGTTGTTCTTAGGGCCCGATTAGAACCACTCCATATATTTAACCTCCTTCCTTCGCAACAATGCTGGGTGATTTCTGCTTGAGCCTCGATTGGGCGTCTGTTGCTCGAAATGCCGGCCGTCTATTGCTAGTAATTCGAACTAAAATCAGGTATCACAGTAAAAAAAAAACTCCTGACATTTTACATAACCCTCCAAGCAAGAATTTTTTTAAATGTCTGTCACCGTTTGATTGAATTTTAAAATCAGTCAGTCTATTTTAGGACACTTGGTAATATAAATCATAATAATCATAATAATAATCATATAAAAATGCTCTTTGGTGTTGTTAGCGCACTGTAAAAAAGAATTCGGAAAAGTTTCCGGTAGGAATAGGATTTCCAGTTGCCCTTATAGGTAAGGAAACTTTTCCGAACCCACACGGAAAAAAAAACGAAAAAAAACGAAAGTATTTTCTTTCCGTCAGGAAACTTTTCCTGTTTGATTCAGAAACTAATCTTTAGACACAGAATAAATTCCTGAGTCTTACGGAAATCTTTCCATTCACATAAAAAAACGTTTTGGAAGAATGGAAGAATAGATAGAAAGTATTCCGTTTTAAAAAGGAAAACTTGGCTGAAAATCTACATTAAACGTACGAAACAGTACTTTTGAAATATACGTTATGCAGCCAAAATGTGATAAATCAACAAATAATGGTAACTTCGCAATTTTGTTAACTGACGCAATGTAGAGTTTCCGCCATTTTTTTTCAACAATTATGTGAATCGGCATAAGTATTATTTTCAGTTTTACCTGTTTCAAAATTTTATAGAATGCACTTGTGGAAGCCTTGTAATTCACATTGTTGGTTATAAAAGCTTTCCCTTACCCGTGCGCTTATGGGGGTGAAACACATTGTTTTTTGACAATTCTTTCAAATTAAACGGATGGGAGTAAAACATTCAAGGTCAGTGATTTTGATTCATAAGAGGAAAAATCAAGCAAACTTATTCTTTCTAACGATCTTGTCAAAACAATTTACAAAAATCTGTGCCACTTGTCTTATTAACAAGTGTATGCGAATGAGAACACGTTCATCAGAGTTCTAAACCACGCTACATTAGAATTCTGGCGGAACAGAAGCAAGTAAACAAATTCACTGGAGCAATAATTAGAATGAATGATGCTGGGAAAATATACAGATTCATTTATGGAAGTAGCATGTATAAGTTAGATGTTTTATATGTTAATGTTTATAGCTGGTAGTATAACAATTCAATGAAGTCATTCTCTTACAGCTTTTTCTTTGCGTAAGTATTAATTTAATAGTAAATGTAATAGTTATTATTTTGAAACTTCAAAATGTCATTATTCTTATTTTGAATGCTTTTTGCAATATATATATATATATTGTTGTTCATATTTCTATTCACGACATCTTTGATTTGTTTGTCTTTTGTTAAAGAAAAAGTGTTGTAAGAAAAGAGGCAGTGTTGTATACAACACTACATTGAGAATTCTTTCATGAAGTTAGCGAGTAAAAATATTTGCCAATTTTGAATATTAAAAAACTTGCATTTATTTTTCTTCTTATTTTTAACACTTCCCAACATAGTTCGAAAGTGTTAATGAATTCGGTTTGTCTGTCTGTTCATCTGTCCGTCCATCCATGATCTAATTCTCGTAAATATACTTGGATTACCGTGTAAATTTTACATGTTATTGTGTTTTACTATAGAATGTTTGGTTTTGAAAATGAAGTGTGTAGCATTTATAGTTCATTTACAGAGGCACACAAAAGATTACCGCTTCCTAATGGTCCATTGGGAAAAATCGTTTGCGGTGCATTTTATTGATGTTACGATATTTCAAACATAATCAGATTTATATGCATCACTGAAGGTGTTCTACACACTTTTGTTTATTGTTTCATATAAAAAATACTTTGAAATGATGTATCTCAATTTCATTTTAATTGCGCGCAAGATATCTTTTGTGCTATTTATTATTTCTATAGCTTTTTTCATAGATTATAGACTATGTCTATATTTTAAGATTGAATCTAGTTTTGTTTGTTGTTTCATCCACAAAATACTTTAAAATGATGTATCTCAATTTCATTTTAATTGCGCGCAAGATATCTTTTGTGCTACTTATTATTTTTGCAGCTTTTTTCATAGATTATAGACTATGTCTATATTTTAAGATTGAATCTAGTTTTGTTTGTTGTTTCATCTACAAAATATTTTGAAATGATGTATCTCAATTTTATTTTAATTGCACGCAAGATATCGCTTGTCCAATTATTATTTCTGCAGCTGTTTTCATAGATTATAGACTATATCTATATTTTAATATTGAATATAGTTTTGTTTGTTGTTTCATCTACAAAATACTTTGAAATGATTTACCTCAATTTTATTTTAATTCATGCAAGATATTTCTTGAACTACTCATTATTTCTACAATTTTTTTCTCATAGATTATAGACTATATCTATATTTTAAGACTCAATCTAGTTTTGTTTGTTGTTTTATCCACAAAATATCCCTAGATAAGCTAAACATTTTTTAAAGAAAAATATACAATGCTTTCGACTTTATTTAAAATAAAAAAAAAATTGCTTAAATATATACAAGTTTAGGTTCAGAATATGCTTGAGTGTTTGAAGTATGTTGATAAAGTAGAACTTTCTTGTTAAATTTAATATATTTTGAGTAATCATGCGTGCATAACTCCATGTAATTTTCACTTAATTTGAAAATAAAAATTTTTGCTTAAATATCTATGTTTAGGTTCAGATTGTGCTTTTGAGTGTCTGAAGTATGTTGATAAAACATAATTTTCTTCTTAACTGTAATACAGTTTGAGTAATCATGCGCGCATAATTTCATATAACTTTCATGAACAAAAAGTTACTATTATTTTCTTAACACGTAAACACATATAATTTTTAAATTCTACTGCGAAAATCACGTACACCATGATCACATACAGCTGTGAATTAATGTTGCCATATCCACTACGGCAAAAAAAGCGGGAGATTGTTTTTTAATAGACATATACAAATAAAACACGATTTTCTTTCATAATTGCCGAAACGTCAGTTGAGGCTCACTGTAGAGATACGGAAAGTTTTTGGGTTCTGTCTGTTAGTCTATCTGTTTGTTTGCCTGTTCCTGCTAGAACTCCAGAAAAAAAACATCCGATTAGCTTGATATTTAGTAGATGTGATGGTGAGGTACTCTGATTTAGCTGTATAGTTTTTGGTTAAATTTGGTTGAGTCGCATTCGGAAAATATACAACATTTTCTTTTCCGTCATAATGTTTTTCTATGGGAATTTAGACAATTTCCAAATTTTATTATTCTTTGAAAAGAAAATGGAGCGTTTGGATAATTGAATTAAATGTTAAATTATGGATGGTAAAATTTACCAATGGGGAGGGGGGGGGGTTAAGTTATTTTGATTGGTTGGAAATTTTGTCAATACATTTGTCAGACTTTTTAAATTAAGCGTATAACTTTTAATGGAACTTTAGACATCTGTTTGAAAAATATAAAACATTTTGCTTTATTACTTTACATATTTTGCACCATACATATTCAATTTTTTCTCTGTTTCATTTATTAGTTCTCTAACAACTGTATTTCATAGTGTATAAAGAAATCATTAAAATAATTCTGATGAAGGAAATAAAAGGCTAGCTAATCTTTCGTAATAGGATCTACAGTTTAGTTTTACGTCAAATAGAAACGATGATAACATTTATATATTTAAAACGCTAAGCTTTTTCTTTCGACAATCCGTGAGAACAAACTACTGCATCAAATGATATCATTCTTTTTTTAAATGAAAGATATTTGGACACAGATTTGTTATCGTGCATTCGTTTGTTCGAAAATGTAATTAATTAGCCGTAATTTTCAATTAAACTTTTACTTCTGCTTATGACGTCATAAAGTCGGCAATTCGGATAACGCCCACTGTTGCAAGACATAGAGTTTATTCTCTAAACTCTGTGGTTGCGAGAAGATAAAAGAGAAATAATAAATATTAAAAGCACGTGGCTTTTAGGCCGATTTTTTTAATTTGTAAGTTAAATTTCGGTAAAAATATTTATCCGCGTGTTTTATAAGCGAATAAAAATTCATATTTATTGTGACGTCACGGGAATTTTGTCCATTGGGTTTATTTTATCATTATGCATTATAACTTTGTTGATGCCATTTTATCATTACAATTAAATACAAAATATATATTTATTTGTATACATGGTGTTTAAGCATTAAAGCAACGTATATGAAGTACGTGTGAAAAGTTTGCGCCGGTGAAAATGACGTTATGCTTAGCTTGAAATGCATTTTAACATGGATAAAACTAAAGAGAAAAATGTATATGATTGTGTCAACATAACGTAATTATAACTTATTTTTCCATTCTTAATTATAAAGATTAGAATTGGAGCCGTCATTGATTGCTTCATCTTGATTGTATACCTTGATTACATGTTACCAATTACTTTTTTTTTTAACTATAGGTTGGAAGATTTCCTTTTTAAATAAAAAAATCACAAAAGTAAAGGATTTCAGGAAATTTAAAATTATTAAAAATAGTGTTATGGTAGATAAAAAACTTGAAATAATGATTGTATTTTTAGCTAGAATAAACAATGTAAGACTAATATTTCATAGGAATTACTTTGGTAGGTTTATTGTAAGTTCATTTAACAGTTCCTTATTAGCGTCCTATTTCTTTCACTGTTAACTTCTCTTTCGATGTCAAAAAAGGTTTTCTACTTTTTGACGCAAGCCAAAATAGAGTGGCATTTTTAAAAAAATGCACAACGGTTGCGACAACAAACGGCGCTATCCCTTTAGCTTTCATAGCGCTTACATCACTTCTAAATACTACAAATTTCTATTTTTTACTACATTTTACAATTTCAATTCTTACATCATCAATTAGAAAAAAAATTAGCTTTCGATTGAAATTTATTTGAAAACTGCCACTAAATTTAACGACTTTTTAAATAATTTTCAAGCTTGAAAAGTTTTTTAATTCTATCTTATCAATGACCACCAGTTTGCTTCTATAATGTAAAATAGCCCCTGCAAAAGTTGCCACAGTTGAAAATAGATTTCCCTAACCATCATAAAAAGAGAATAATAATAATAATAATAATAATAAAAACAGTGATAAATCATAAGATTATATTATCCATAAGATAGAGCATTTTAGCGCTAAACAAAAATCTATCGAAAAAAAAAACAACTATTTTTTGTTTATGTTGAACATAAAATTGATATGTTGAATTCGTTATGTGTAAGTTCCATCACATATCAGAATATGCTAGGAATTGTATTTTTTTAAAGATCCATTTGCCAACTGTATAAGAGGGAAAATATCCCCGACTGTGAAGGAAAAGGGATAATCATCCTGATTATGTGAAGGAACCGTAAAAACCAAACAAATAAATTATATTTGAAAACATTAAAAATCTCCCTCATGTGCAGATTGATTTATTACTGTAAAAAAAATCTTCATCTTTAGATAAAAATTGATTAGCTTAAAACAATTGATGTGTTTTAGAAGATATGGATTTGAAACGAACAATGATTAAAGAGGACATTTTAAAACTTTTAATTTAAACATTTTAAAACTTTTTAACGTCGAATTTCGACGGTGCTTTTGGGCAGATGCAATGCACATGCGCATAGGAGCGCATTCGGTTGCATAATAACAGAAGTGTGTGTGTGTGTGGGGGGGGGGGAGATGTGTGCATTATTTACTGAATATGAGATGAATGTAGGAATATTCTATTTGTATGATACTTCATAGGTTCATGAAATTTTTTTCTTGCCGAAGGGAATATGGCGGTAAAATAGCAAACTGATTTGCATTACACAGTTGTTTACGGATTGTTTGTTTGGAGTTTGCGTCGGAAATAGTACTGTATTTGACTGGGGGAAAAACTTTTAAAATAAAATATTTGAAAGACTGTTTCATACGCACCCCTTCTTAAATAATAAAGAAGCTTATTTTACCGATAATATTATAGTATTTTTTCCGTTAAGTTTTGACGGGTTCCATCTAGTTACGGTTTAAATTAAATATGGATACTATTAAAGGCTATCACAAAAGCCACTTTATACCACCAAATGATGTTTGTAAAATAGTCAATTGTTAGTGAGTACGATTATGTACCCCAATACATCTAAAAGACTTCAAATATGCCTATTTTGCGGTGATTTTAATATGCTACTGCTATCGAAATGGATTGGGATGTATTTAGATATGATCTTACTTTTAAGTATTATAGACGGACCACCAAAACTGTTTTTCTCAAACAAAAATTGTAAAAACATTAGATTTCTAAATTAGATATAAGTATAGTAAATTCAGTAATTTCCACAAGTACTTTTCTTACATGAGATGTTGCATTGTTATTTGGATATATAAGATTACATAAAATTCCCGTCCAAACTGATGCTGTCCCAATCCCACTGATGATGACCCCCCCCCCCCCTGTCCCAACTGTCCTGATAAAATCACAGTGTAAAATGAAATCCAAGATGTGCTACAATCATGAAATAGCACAATCAATATGAACTTGTTTTGTAATGTTATTGTAAATGTAAAATTAATGAGTCTATTGGGTGTGTGTATGTGAAGGGGAGGGGGGTGGGTTAAAGGCCTGTCTGAAAAAATCTACTTTTCTTTCTGAAAAAATTACAAGAATAAGCATTTCATTAGAATGTCATTGTAAAAAACCGTCTTAAATGTGACGTTCCTAAAATTTCCTGAAGCATCGAGAAATCTTATATGCTTATAAATCTAGGATTGTTTAGTTGAAAACTAGTGTCTGCCTAACTTTAAAAAAAATTAAATGCTTGATTGTAGGATGTTAAATATTATACAAAGTGAGATTATAAAACAATGACTTGCAGATCTGACGTTGAGGCCCTCGATGTCTAGATTTACTAGCAATAAGATTATGTTAATTAAACAACCCCCAAAGGTTACAGCGGGAAGTTTGCTCAACATAGCTGATCTTTGCTGTTATTAATAGTTGTTTTTACGTCAATCAGTTCCCATAAATTTTGCTTAATTAACATTCCTTTTAGATACAATTCTGGTAAATGCAAAAATACGAACTTTTACTAAATCATTGTCAATATTGCTTTAACAGTCTTTACACACCTTAACTGTACCTTTAAATATACGTAAGATAAGATTCACACAAATGTATAGAAAAAATATCGTGCTTTGTTTGAACAATTCATTCTAATTTCTGAGTATTTTTGCCAAAGAATCTTACACATTTTTTGCAAAATTTTTGGTGTTTTAAAAACTTAACACAGAGTAAGAAATAACACGATTCGCATAAAAATTTGTAAAAAATGTGTGCATTATGAAAAATTGGGACTTTTCGCGTTCTACGCTGGACGGGTCCACTGACTACTAGAAATCGTGATGTTCCGTATAAATCGGGACATCTGTCAACACTAGGTGTAATCCCCTGTGCATAGTTGTTAATACAATCCCCTGTGCATAGCTGTTGGTACAATCCCCTGTGTATAGTTGTTGGTACAATCTGTCTCAAAAGTTTAGGCACACACTAAAATATGATAATAAAAATGGAAGGAGAAATGTATGGAATAATTTCACGATAAATATTCAAACTATAACTGAAATGAAACATAGTAGAGATTTTATAATGGTTTCCTCAGCATTATGTATTTGAAAAAGTCCTACCGGTCTGTACCGTGAGGAAAAGGTAGCTGCCACATTCCATGCTTTTCAAAAATTCAACTCATTTTACTCAAACACCCGAAGCTAAATTGCTTGGAACCCGATTGTAGAAAATTCAATCCCGGTTTCCGTTAATACTGAATTCGAATGCGAATTTTAGCATGAGAGTTACAGCATAGCAAAAATCAGATTGTTTCAAAATGTCAGCCACCCTAGAATTTCAAACTGCCATATCTCAGCCATTTTTGAAGATAAAGCCAAAACAAAAAATGTTTCAGAATCCTTGTATAACGATCTAACATTTAAAGAGAACAACTTTTCAATTTATAATTTTTTATACATCTTTTTGAAATTAAAAAAATAATAATAAAAATTTAACTGGCCACCATTTTGAAACAAGATGGCGCATGAAGCTTGTCAACGAACTCGGTCGAAATCTTGGTATGTTCTGTATACATCATCAGTCACATTCATATCGGTTCATAAATACGTGAGTTACAGCATAACAAGTATAAGATTGTTTCAAAATTTCCCCCACCCTAGAATTTCAAACTGCCATATCTCAGCCATTTTTTAAGAGAAAGCCAAAACAAAAAATGTTTCGGAATCCTTTTATAACGATCTAACACTTCACGGAAACATTTTTTTCAATTTATAATTTTTTATACATCTTTTTGATTTTTTTAATTTTTTTGAAAATTTAACTGGCCGCCATTTTGAAACAAGATGGCGCATGAAGCTGGCCAACGAACTCAGTCTATACGCATACTCAGTCACGTCCAAATCGATTCATAAATAAGTGAGTTACAGCATGACTAATGTCAGATATATATAAATCAACATTTGAACGGAGGGTCGTTTTGGGGTCTGGGGGGTCATGATCGATGAAAATATACCAAAATTTTCTTTAATGGCTTTCCTCCGAACGGTTTCAATAGAAAGCTTTTTGTAATGAAAGCTACCTAAAATACGCCTTTTTAAAAATTTTGTTAAAACACTACTGTCTCAAAAGTTTAGGCAGATTATGCTAACGTTAACAAATGCTGAAATGGTTTCAACCAACCAACCTTTTTCCCCGAGCAGTATAACAGCAACTATTCAATTTACGGAATGCACAAAAGAGGAAATTTTAAAGATATTTAAGTTGAAATCGAAAATTAAGTCCGTTAATGAAATTTTTAGAATATTAAATCTTTCAAATTAAGAGATATACAGAGTACTTGCTGGAAATAAAAAAAATTGACCTAAAACCAAAATGCGGGCTGCAACAAGTGTTCAGACTGATTAAAATATTGGAAGATTGGTGTTAAAGCAAAATATGTGAATAAGGCAAATTTAAAATAAACTCTGTGTCAATGTGTCAAAGGTCACAATAAACATAAGAGACTGCAATAACATAGTTTTAAAGAAAATGTGGTGCAAACCGTGCCTAAATTCACACCATAAACAGACCCGAATGGATTTGGCTCGAAAGTACATATCGTACGGGGACAAATGGCTCACCATGTTATTCAGGGACGAAAAGAAGTTGAATCTGGATGGTCCTGATGGCTGGAAATCTTACTGGAATGCTCTCAGGAAACAGCCACGTACATTCTTCAGTGCACGGCAAGGCGTTAAGTCTCTGGTGGTTTGGGGTGCGATTGGCTTTAATGGCCAAACCTGCCTGGCATTTCTCCATGGGGAACAAAATTCAACAAAGGATTAAGAGACACCACAGCAACATCTACTTCCATTTGGTGACATTTTTGGGGTGTTCTGAGTGGAGATTTCGGTACGACAATGATTCAATCCATAACTCACATAGTTCGAAACAGTGGCTTTCCGTCCGAAATGTTAGAGTTTTAAATTGGCCAGTTTTAAGCCCGGACATAAACCCAATTGAGGACATTTGGGGTATCTTAACCGGTGAAGTATACAAGAATGGAAAGCAATGCGGCTCTACTAAAGAACTAAAAGGGACCATTGAAAAATAATGGTATTCTCTGCCGCCAATAATATATTTAAAAAAATAATTCATTCGATGGAAACACGATTATTTGAAGTTATCCAAAACCAGATAAATACTATTAATAAATAGCATGCTATAAAAGTGTTAAATGATGTATTGTTTCTTACCGAGCTTAAACTTTTGAGATATTGTGTAATTATAGAAATTTATGATTATTCATCAAAGTTATGATAATCAATGTACCGATTTATTCATTTTGATATGATTTATTTGAATAATTTTACAGAATCTAATAAGCAAATAATATGATTTTGTTTAATTTTCTATTGTTATTTAATAAATGACACTTTCTTGTAGTGCCAAAACTTTTCGAGAGAGACTGTATGAACATACCGAATGTGACCGACGGCCTTACATCCGGAGGCCACTGTACTTTCATATAGAACCTCACCTTGAATATGCACTCGCGATGAAGTCATATTAGACACATTTTATCATTCATATATCTACTGGAAGAATGCAGTCACGTGAGATGCGTGACTGACCTATTAACTGACAAAAGACGTCATTCTTCTTCAAGAGCCGCGGCATATGAATAAGATACACGATGATGCATCACTTCGTTACCAGAGAATAAGATTTATTCTTTAGATAGGAGTAACTCTCTCACACTCAGATAATAGCTTTGAAGCAACTCGCTTTTGGAATAATCTTTTTGAAAAAAATAAGATTCTCCCTAAATTGCACACTTTCTAAACAAAAAGGCTGCTAGCAATTTTGAAAGTCTACACGAAACAACATGCATAGATTGTCAGAAAAAAGTAAAAAATAAATAAAAATGAATGACTCATCATGCATTTAGACGTAGATTATAGCCTAGCATACTTACAGACTCTATATACATATAACATTAACATATGACTCAACTTCGGACAGCAGAAAAGACTACTTTTGAAGCTTTGTCAATGGGTCAAAGCTTGTCAGATGGAAAAGATGAAAAGCTTAATAAATTTCATTACTTGTATCGTTATGTTTAAAAATAAATAAAATAAAACTATAGGCATAACTTACCTTTGCCTGTAGATGACCGGAGAACACTGCAAAGAAAAAAAATATTGATTTTACTTTAAAAAAACTGACTCCAGTAAAAACTACTTATTTTATGGAAAAAAAAATCACAAGTTAAAAATAATAACACATCACACATATAACAACAATACATCACTCAGCTTTGGATAGCACAAAAATACTACATTTAAGGCTTTGTCAATGGTAAACTTGGTGGAAAAAGATCTAAAGTTTACCAACTTTCATTGTATCTTTACGTTCAAAAATAAAATAAAATAAAACTATGTATACGCAACTTACTTAGGGCAACATGTGCTTGTAGATGACCGGAACACTGCAAAAAAATAATCTATTGATTTTACTTAGAAATTGTTAGGACGTCAATAAAAAAATTGTTTATTTTATTGAAAATATAGTATTTTTACTTGGACCTCATGCTTTTTTCTTTTTCTTTTCAGAAGATGGAGTGCACAATAACATCCTACAATCCGGGCGGTACATCTTACGTGAAACCATCCGCAGCATCCGTTTCCGACAAAGCCGTGCTGAGGGTGAATTTTGCTTCGGGTCGTTCTGATGATCCTGGCCGCAAAAAGAAATACCTCACAGCCAAGTACGGACAGCACCAGATGAGCCTCATTCGCAAGAGACTTAGAGTAGAAATGTGGATGTTCGACCAACTGCAAATCTTGTTTGGACAAAGAGTGAGTACCGTGGAAATTTATTAATGCTCTTCTCAAACCTAAACTAGTGCTCCCTATTAAACGTTTATACGAGTATACGTGTAGCACGTATTATACGGGGTACACATTTTGGATACGTATTATACGGCCAAGGCGGTTATACGTATTATACGAAACAGTATATACGGTACAACGTATATACGGATCTTACCCCAGTGGTTAAACGTTTAAACGGTTTTCATTCATTGCGTGAAAAAAAGATGATTTTTCTCCTGCTGGTCTACGGATCAGACACATTGAGAAACACCCGCTAGAGTCCTGCATTCACAATGGCATGTAATAACCATAACGACAAATTTAAGAAATATAAAACAATTTAAATTGCTCCAACAAATTTATACAACATTTTATCACTTAATTCAATAAAAATTAGAAGTAACATAAATTAATTACAATATTTATAGATAAAAATAACAAGAACCTATGTATGAAACATATTATGCAGACTGCTACGGTAATTCCACGATTTCCAGCTTTTTCTCAGTTCAGTGACGTAAGACTGATGACGTCATTCGTATTAAAAGTAAATACGTATATTTGAAATATACGTACACTTGAATAATACGTTTAACCGATATACGCTTATACGTATCCGGATACGTTTAAACGTATAATTTTCTGTATACGTATTTCAAACCGGCGTATTATACGTATATACGTAAATCGGTTAAACATATAACTGAAATACGTATCGCGTTGGGAGCACTAATCTAAACTGTCCACTTTCTAACACATTCCTTGAATTCATTTTTGTTTGAAAAACGCATAAGATTGGCAAGCACACTTTTTCAGAAACTACGAAATCGAGCAATTTTTCCAGAGACAGAGGATCTTTCAGAAAATGCTGTCAAAGTTGGCATTTCGAACCAAATTTCCGTATTCGACGGTTCGATGAATTTGATTATGAAACAATAGTCACTTATAACTCAAGATGTAATTCATTTATAGAAAAAAGAAAAAGAAAATCTTATTCGATTCTAAATCACTTGAATAGTCATGCCTGCAAGCACGCGCAGATCAAGGATTTTTACAAGGTTTTATTTAATTTTTTATCCACTTTGTATATTTGTATGATTGGAATCTTGCATCATTAATTTCACCCAGTTCCGATTAAGCTATTCACTTCAAATTTGGCACACTTATAGATTTTGCATGACAATAGAATTAAAAAAAAAAATTGGCTGATTCCGCGCATTAAAGCAGCTCAAAACGTGGGCCCAAATCTTACATTTTCCGAATAGAAACAACCAAGACATCATACTTCGTTAATATGATAAGGGGGTCTTGGAAATAACACTGCGATTCTTTAATTTTAATTGAAAACTAGCTCCAGTGTTGCAACACTCATACATTTTAACCGCGTTGTTGCGCGCATCATTCTGACGTCAGCATTGCGCGACCGAGGCTAACGAAACAGATAGGCTACCGCGGTGTATTCCACTTATCTTTTTTTACAGACCGCTAGAGTGACGTGATGCTCTTTTCGTACATCTGCATTGGTGCATTCGAGCATCACGTGACTCCCGCGGTCTGTAAAAAAAGATATGCGTAAAGCACCGCGGTAGCCTTTCTTTTTCGTTAGCCTCGTGCGCGATGCGCACATTTGTGCTTTATAATATAGGTTAACTTTTAAAAATTTTAATTTCTAACGTACGTCTGTTGTAACCTTTGTTCCAACTCTATTACGCTTAAAACTGCATATTCATATCCGCTAGCGTCAAATTATCGCCAAATTTGGCAATCCTTGGTGAAATATCGCCAAATTTGGAGATCCAATATAAATCGCTATAAATGAAGCCAAATTGGCTATAGCTGACTAATTTGGCGAAATTTTCATTCAAATTCAGTATTGACAAAAACTGAGAATGAATCTTCTATAATCGACTTCGTGTTTTCGAGTAAAATTAACTAAAATCTTAAAACCAAGAAATAGGAAAGCTAACTTTTCCTTCTAGTACAGACCAGAAGGACTTTTTTGAGTTCAAGCCAGAATATTTTCCATTTACCCATAATTTTTCATTTCATCAGATTTGTTAAGAAGCTTTTCATAATTTTTGCTAAATGTACCGGGTAAAAGTCTGTAAACATTTGTTTTCTTTAGTCGCAAAAGTGATTCTATATATTATTAAATAAGACCAAAAAATAAAAAATAAACGCATAAAAAATAATTTAAAAAAAAACAACATTTTATTTAATTTAAAGTGCACTAAAAAGTAAAAATATATATTTTTTTCTCTCACTCAGAATAAGAAAAGTATTTCTGAATATGAAATATGACTAAAAATAAAAGCTTGGGGGCGCTCAGAAAACATTAAACGATTCAACTGCACGATTAGTTGATTTGCGTGACGCAAAGTTTTGCAAGAAGTTTACTTGGGAGCAGATTGGTTCATGAATCGGCCAGGATAATGTGAGCCGAACATTAAACTGCACGATCAGTTGTTTGTAAGTTCTATTCATTGATTTGTGTTCATCATGTCCAACGTTTTCTGAGCTCCACAAGCTTTTATTTTTAGTCATATCCCATATCCAGAAATACGCTTTTAGTGGACTTTAAAATTAAATAATTTTTTTTTTTTTTAAATTATTTTTATATATTTACTAGGGGGCCTACCCCCTGCGAGCTACGCTCGCCAACCCCCGCTCAGACTTCGAGGCCTCTAAAAACA
This sequence comes from Maratus michaelseni, assembly GCA_963931845.1. NCBI lineage: Eukaryota > Metazoa > Arthropoda > Arachnida > Araneae > Salticidae > Maratus > Maratus michaelseni. Next base: position 473,799,316 of record OZ007588.1, on the reverse strand, counting down.
TGACAGCGTGCTTTATTTTAAAAATATTGGTAAATTTGTAATTGGGTTGCCATGCTTTTAACATTTTAATGGGACATTTTTCGATTATCATGGCCTCATACACAGCTGTTGCGACAACTGACGACTGTTTTCGGGATTGATAAGTAAAATCAATTACTACTTGAAAACCAGCTTGTATGAAATGGTTAGGTTTAAATTGTGACTACCTCTCGGACTTTTATAACAACAATCTCTATTCTATTCTTCCTTTGCGTTTAAGGATGAGAAAAATTCCATCTGCTTGTGAATAACATTAAGAACCACGGTATTGAAAAGTACTATGTTATAGACATTTTCAGTAACAGGTTTTAATTTTCTCTCTATTTTAGTGCACCATCATGCATATTTTCATGTTATTTTAAATATGTAAATTATTTTTTTTTAATTAATATGTATATACGAATTTTCTAATAATTATTTATCATACAAAATTAATTAAATATTTTGTGCATGCATGCCTGCATTTATTCGGCATCAATTGATGAGATATTTAAACAAATTTGCTATCCGCGGTAATTTTACACCATGTTCTGTCACTTGAATATTGTCCATAAGAAAATCGGGTACTTTTCCATTATAGGATCCTTTGCTTTTAGGTTTGGCGTAATTCGAGCTTCAAAAAGGGATAGATTCGTTAATGTACATACATTTGTTGCCAAAAGTTATGAAAATAAACCCAATGAACTTTTGGTGCTTTTCTATTATAGGAGTCTTGACGCTTTTTTAAAAAGCTTGGCGGAAAAAACCAAGCAGGATAGAAAACCAAGCAGGATATTTTATTCTTCCGTTCAGTTGGGCAATTATTATTTTATATATTAGTTTCAAATATCCGAATTAATGATTTTATAAATTCGTTTAGTTAAATTTTACAAAAAAATAACAAAATGATATCAATAAATAATAATTACTATTAATTCCTTTTCCTCCCTTTCTTTTGCGTTTACTTAAATGACGTCATTTGGACGAATTTATTCAAAATATTTTCAGTTTATAAATTAAATTAAATGCTGACAGACGATTGAATCCTGACGATAGAAATGTGATTTTTTTTTTTTTCAATATTTCCTGAAAAACATAATTTAATCACAATCTTATCTTCATTATCGATTGAAATAAAAGATAAATTCAATTTCAATTTGAAAATGACGAATAAAAAGAAATCAATAATCCCTATCGGGATCCTTTTCAATTTTTTTCCCTTTTTTGTCACAAAAAAACTGAGTAATTAGTTGCCATCATTACAGAAATGTCATTAAAATTAGAAAAAAATTAATATCTCGAAAACTAATTCCAATTTCAAAATTCTATTACCAGTTTTGACATCCGCGGATTTTTATGAACAATTGGTATTAATTTCACCATCAAGCGTTTAATGTTTTATTAAAAATAGCCTTGAAACATAATCAGTCGTTTAATCAGTCGTTTCATAAAATCGTTTCATAAATTCGTTTCATAAAATCGTTTCACAAATTCGTTTCCTTAGGATTTTATATATATAGGGTAGATTAGGATTTTATATATATAGGGTAGATTTAATAGGGGAAGGGGATTTTTTTAAAACTACATATACTTGTTAATTTGATAAAATTCAATAACGTATTTATAATTCTGCGGATGGGGCTTGTCTTATTTAAAATGTTATAATAAAAATCCTTAATTTAGTTGACCTCTTTGATTAATCTTAAAATACTATTTATTTAAATTTTTAATTACAATTTACCAAGTAAAAAAATTCATACACAATTTTCTATCCCAAAACGACATGTAACAGTCATGTTTTTAAATTTATAAGGATTCTGAGCACTTTATACGTCACTTAATACGTGACGCTCGTCGCGAAGGAGTTAATGCTTGCTTGAACTCCTTTATATTTTTCAGCATATTCGAGCCCCAATCACTTTGACTACGGACTTTGTTTATTTTTAATCCCAAATTTTTAATTTTACCCATTAGAAGACTGGGTTGATATGGAGAATTCAATCCAAAATTTTCCAATTTTGAAAGTGTGTTTGGTCCCACTAATAGAAATCTTCGTGAAGAAACAATTAATCGCAGAATTCTCCTATTAAAAATGTTTTCTTTAGTCTTTCTATTAGAAATTTGTAGCATTCATGACCCCCTCTCCCTCCTTCCTCCAAGAGCAACAATGGGTGTTGCAGGAGTAACAAAACTTCTAGTAATGCATTTTTACGGTGTCAAAAGAAATTTGTTTTTTCTCTGATGCAATTTAATTTTTTGAGAAAAAGTTAAATTTAGAAAAGTGTAATAGGCGGTCAGATGATTCCCAGGGAAAAATATTTTTTTGAGAACACCCCTAAAACTGGAAGATGCATATAAATTTAGTCTTTTTTAGCACTTTCTAACATAGTTGAAAAGGGTTTATGACTTCAATTTATCTGTCCGTCTGTGCTCTAACTCGCTTAAATATACCCGAGTTCCCGTGTAATTGATATATGTTATTGAGATTTACTATGGCATGGAAAAAATGTAGGCCTGAGCCCGGCACAAGTCTGCTGAAAAAATTAAGCCGGGGCTCAGACACTATGATAAAAATGTATTAAAATTTTGTAGCAAACTGTCTAGACATTCGACTGTTTTCATATAAAGCGGTTACATAACCCTAATTTATTACTATTTTGACAATAATATGGTCAGATAAGCTTCGTAATATGGTGAATGACTGGAGAAAAGCTTGCTGCAGATTTTTAACAGTGTAACGTGTAACTGTCCGATACAAATCTCTACGCTAGACATGTTAAATTTCTGTATTGATGTTGTCAAATTAGCATCGGTTCTTGCAACACATTTATAACTTCTATGCCCATCAAGGTCCATTGAAAATTGTTCAGATTTTGCCGGCTTTCTCCGACCCTTTTAAATTTGTTATACTGGGCCAGTCAGCCCGCTTAATTTTATTTTATCGACCCGGCTGACCCGTTTAATTTTTTATCGGCCCATCCCGGCCCGTTTTTTTATCTGCTTGGCACGTTAAAAAATTGTCTTTATTCTGCCGGCCCGGCCCGTTTGAAAGTTTGCCTTCATTTTGCCGGCCCGTGTCAGTACAGACTTCTAAAATAAGTCACCACATCTTTTCTGTTGAAGATTTTTAAACTGTGTCTTTCATTATTTTCATTTAACCAACCCTTTTACTTGTTAAACTGGACATCAATAATGAACAGACATTTTATACATGTAGGAGACAGTTACCTTTATTTACCATAAAATGGTGTACCCTAAAATGGTAAAAACCCTAATAAAATGGTGACAGTTAGCATATACTTGAGCTTTCTCCTCTATCGCCATCAATTGTTTGTATAAGAATTGAGACAGTCTACTTCTGTGGTCGAATAAATGTTTAACAGAGCAAATTGTGTTGGAGTCCGTTAAATTACGCCTGGGAGATTTAACTGAGAAAGGGGGAGGAGGAACGGTGCTTAAAAATGATCTGGAATTTCATCTTAGATGTTTGTCTAAATAAGTACGGCTTTTCTTTATATTTTTGTATCTTTAACTTATGGATTGAGATAATCTAATCCGAAAACCACACAGTAATCTTTGGGATTAATGTAGAATTTTAACTAATAAATGAGTTTAAAATGTGTTTAAAAAGTTAATTGAAGACACAGCTATATATACAGATACATGAAGCAATATAATGTACCATTACATATTACCGTCAGCTCCGCATTTAAGCGTTTCAAAATAGCTTTTCACAAATTTTTTATCTGCTTGGCACGTTAAAAAATTGTCTTTATTCTGCTGGCCCGATCCGTTTGAAAGTTTGCCTTCATTCTGCCGGTCCGTGTCAGTACAGACCTCTAAAATAAGTCACCACATCTTTTCTGTTGAAGATTTTTAAACTCTGTCTTTCATTATTTTCATTTATCCAACCATTTTACTTGTTAAACAGGACGTCAATAATGAACAGACATTTTTACATGTAGGAGACAGTTACCATTTATCAATGGTGACAGTTAGCATAACATTGAGCTTTCTCCTCTATCGCCATGAATTGTCTTTATAAGAATTGAAACAAATACAGTCTTCTTCTGTTCTTGAATAAATGAACAGAGCAAATTGTGTTACAGTCAGTTAAATTACGCCTGGGAGATTTAACTGAGAAAGGGGGAGGAGGAACGGTGCTTAAAAATGATCTGGAATTTCATCTTTGATGTTTGTCTAAATAAGTACGGCTTTTCTTTATATTTTTGTATCTTTAACTTATGGATTGAGATAATCTAATCCGAAAACCACACAGTAATCTTTGGGATTAATGTAGAATTTAAACTAATAAATGAGTTTAAAATGTGTTTAAAAAGTTAATTGAAGACACAGCTATATATACAGATACATGAAGCAATATAATGTACCATTACATATTACCGTCAGCTCCGCATTTAAGCGTTTCAAAATAGCTTTTCACAAATTTTTTATCTGCTTGGCACGTTAAAAAATTGTCTTTATTCTGCTGGCCCGATCCGTTTGAAAGTTTGCCTTCATTTTGCCGGCCCGTGTCAGTACAGACCTCTAAAATAAGTCACCACATCTTTTCTGTTGAAGATTTTTAAACTCTGTCTTTCATTATTTTCATTTATCCAACCATTTTACTTGTTAAACTGGACGTCAATAATGAACAGACATTTTTACATGTAGGAGACAGTTACCATTTATCAATGGTGACAGTTAGCATAACATTGAGCTTTCTCCTCTATCGCCATGAATTGTCTTTATAAGAATTGACACAAATACAGTCTTCTTCTGTTCTTGAATAAATGAACAGAGCAAATTGTGTTAGAGTCAGTTAAATTACGCCTGGGAGATTTAACTGAGAAAGGGGGAGGAGGAACGGTGCTTAAAAATGATCTGGAATTTCATCTTTGATGTTTGTCTAAATAAGTACGGCTTTTCTTTATATTTTTGTATCTTTAACTTATGGATTGAGATAATCTAATCCGAAAACCACACAGTAATCTTTGGGATTAATGTAGAATTTTAACTAATAAATGAGTTTAAAATGTGTTTAAAAAGTTAATTGAAGACACAGCTATATATACAGATACATGAAGCAATATAATGTACCATTACATATTACCGTCAGCTCCGCATTTAAGCGTTTCAAAATAGCTTTTCACAAATTTTTTATCTGCTTGGCACGTTAAAAAATTGTCTTTATTCTGCTGGCCCGATCCGTTTGAAAGTTTGCCTTCATTTTGCCGGCCCGTGTCAGTACAGACCTCTAAAATAAGTCACCACATCTTTTCTGTTGAAGATTTTTAAACTCTGTCTTTCATTATTTTCATTTATCCAACCATTTTACTTGTTAAACTGGACGTCAATAATGAATAGACATTTTTACATGTAGGAGACAGTTACCATTTATCAATGGTGACAGTTAGCATAACATTGAGCTTTCTCCTCTATCGCCATGAATTGTCTTTATAAGAATTGAAACAAATACAGTCTTCTTCTGTTCTTGAATAAATGAACAGAGCAAATTGTTTTAGAGTCAGTTAAATTACGCCTGGGAGATTTAACTGAGAAAGGGGGAGGAGGAACGGTGCTTAAAAATGATCTGGAATTTCATCTTTGATGTTTGTCTAAATAAGTACGGCTTTTCTTTATATTTTTGTATCTTTAACTTATGGATTGAGATAATCTAATCCGAAAACCACACAGTAATCTTTGGGATTAATGTAGAATTTTAACTAATAAATGAGTTTAAAATGTGTTTAAAAAGTTAATTGAAGACACAGCTATATATACAGATACATGAAGCAATATAATGTACCATTACATATTACCGTCAGCTCCGCATTTAAGCGTTTCAAAATAGCTTTTCACAAATTTTTTATCTGCTTGGCACGTTAAAAAATTGTCTTTATTCTGCTGGCCCGATCCGTTTGAAAGTTTGCCTTCATTTTGCCGGCCCGTGTCAGTACAGACCTCTAAAATAAGTCACCACATCTTTTCTGTTGAAGATTTTTAAACTCTGTCTTTCATTATTTTCATTTATCCAACCATTTTACTTGTTAAACTGGACGTCAATAATGAACAGACATTTTTACATGTAGGAGACAGTTACCATTTATCAATGGTGACAGTTAGCATAGCATTGAGCTTTCTCCTCTATCGCCATGAATTGTCTTTATAAGAATTGAAACAAATACAGTCTTCTTCTGTTCTTGAATAAATGAACAGAGCAAATTGTGTTAGAGTCAGTTAAATTACGCCTGGGAGATTTAACTGAGAAAGGGGGAGGAGGAACGGTGCTTAAAAATGATCTGGAATTTCATGTTTGATGTTTGTCTAAATAAGTACGGCTTTTCTTTATATTTTTGTATCTTTAACTTATGGATTGAGATAATCTAATCCGAAAACCACACAGTAATCTTTGGGATTAATGTAGAATTTTAACTAATAAATGAGTTTAAAAAGTTAATTGAAGACACAGCTATATCTACAGATACATGAAGCAATATAATGTAAATAAAGGTCATAGAAAATAGTTCTTCGATCAGTAGTTGGCGCTAAAATATATTTTAATATTTTAATGCCTGAGGAAGACCACTCGGCTGAGGGCGAACCCAGCCGTTGAGCGTTTAATGTCTTCCCCGGCTAGCTTCCCGGGCAAAGCCCCACGCGACAGGTGGCAGGAACTAAAGACATACAAAAAAAATTAATACAGGGTCTGTCGCTGGAACCAGCGTTCCTACGCGACAAGGAGCGACAGACAGGGTAGACGAGGTCCACAGGTGCGCCTGCACCAGTTGTTCAGTCCGCTAATTTAGTAGAAGCTAATTTAGTAGATGTCTTAGGTAAGACTGTACCAATTGTACAGTTCGTAAATGACGGCACTTGAGATGTGGAGGTGCCAGTGTGAGATTACCACGTGACAAGGAGCGCCACACAATTGCAATACATCTGAATTCTTTTGCGTTGTCCTATAAAAGAACTATAAATGTTATACCTCATTTTTTCAGTGAAGGACATGCCGTGGTAAGCCTTAGTAACATATACAAATTTCTTAGAGTTTAAAATAATATATTGGCACTAAAATGCATTTTAAGTATATACCGCTCATAGACGGTAGTACAGTCGAATTTTTTTGCCTTGTACAATAACTAGAAATTTTATATACCTTTACAAGACCCTTTACAAGATATTTATATTACCCCTTTATATAAGTTCCCCTTTACAAGAAACACATGCTGTAGGTGACTATAACAACAAACTAAAATTACATTACCGCCACATTACCAGCTTTTCACACATTCGTTTTATTAGGATTTAATATATAGGGTAGATTTATTTGAATTTATTTAGTTGATTTATATTGCTGTTCGGAAAGTCGATTAGCATTTCCTTCTTATGATTTCAAAAACATACCCTCTTGATCTTCTAAAACCCTACAATTTATGACAACTATTTTTTTTCTTTTTTCTTTTCTTTCGAAAGAAAAAAGCCTCTGTTCTTGGTCAAGGATTTCCTTAGATTGCTGAAACATGCTATGAAAACGAAGCGCATTTTCCAATTAAAAAAAAACAAAATATAAACAAACGAAAAAGAAAACAGGCAAATTACTTAAGGTTCCACATAAAATAAAATTAAAATTAAAAACAGCAAAAATTAAAAACAACAGCAACAGGCACAAACATATGCTATTGAACAGAAGTCTCTTAGAATATACTCGTAACTGTTTTGATTTGAGAATATACCAAACTAATTGCAATAGCTCTAAAACTTAATAACTTTCATTAAGGTGGGTGAACTAAAGGTGGCCATTGTTTCTAAGGTAGCCCACCCCTCAAAAGTAGAATTAATTTAATTTTTAATCACAAAAGGGTGCTACTGCATTGTCAATGCTGCAGTGCACGTGGCTGAATTTAAAGAGATCAGCTTGAACCTCCGACATTTTATGCAGTAATTTCACTTTTGAGGAGTAGTCGTTCCAATTTCCAGATAAGAAGATATTTTAATGTACACGTGTTTAAATTCTTAGAACTTTGAGTTATGATACGTTTTCTGAAAGCTTATTTATTTCTCTTTAACAACATTTACTTCAATTCTAAGAAATTTATCAGATTAATACTTTTAGGTCGTGCAAATTACGAACATACACATGTTCCCAAAGTGGACACCTTAGAAAATACATGTGGAAATCAGTGTAGTAAAGGTGATTTTCAAAATTTCTGCATAAATATCTGAAAAAGCTTATTACCATTTATTGTTAACACCAGATATAACTCAAAAGAAGTCAGTAACTCCCGGAAGAAAATCCCTGAACACCGTGCACAAAAAGTGCTTCAAGGTCTTTTCGTGACATAAGATAAGAAGATTAAGAAGAAAAATTAGAAAAATATCAAAAGAAAGAAAGGGTCATCAGAGTATAATAGTAAGCAAAATAGTTTGCAGAGTATTTTTTCACATTTTAAAAGTGATTTCAATACATGGGCTACCTTTGGAACACTATGCGCCAAAGGTGGCCCACAAACTACAATTTTGAAATTGTATTATAAAAGTAATTAAATTTTATTTTACTAAGAAAAGTATACTTGATATGTGTTGTAGATAAGTGTAAATTTTACAAACAAAAATTCAACCACACACACCCAACCAGAAAATTTTCTCAAAGACCCTCAAAGCTTAACTATGGCCATATTTGGTTCACTTATCACATTAAATTTGTAAATCATCAAATTAAGAGAAAGTAAACATGAATGAATATAAAGACGGGATAAGGCACGAAAAAATATCTTAAGCTTATATAAATTACACTAATTGCTCTTTCATTTTGAAGTAGAATCGTGTTCCAGGTACTTCTTCTTCTAAATGTTTTCTGCAACGAAAAACTTCCGTATTTTTGATTTAACAATGGTTATCTTTGTTTGACCTCAAAATGTTTGCTTTTCATTCATGCCTTTCTTTTATTCTTTAAATGTTCTCTTAAAGATTACTTTGAAGGAAATTTTTGGAAATTAATTTGTTTTTTATATTAATTTTGTTCAGTTTTGTTATATTGATTTTTATATCGATTTTGTTCGAGTTTTTGTTGTGCTATAACTGATTTAAAAAACGTGATAATACACAGTAAAAATGAAAAAATAATTCTGATACTTCTAAGGTCAAACAAAAGTTAAAATACTTTTTACTTCTTGACAGTGGAAAAAGAAAGACCAATTCTTAAGTGAAACTGAATGTTAGAGTATTCATTACATATTTTTGTGATATTTGGAGAAATACGAATTCTTCCTCCATTGCAAGAAATAATAACTATGCATTCATTTTTATATCAGTTATCATGGTATTGGAGAATGATGAAGATAATTAAAGTATCATATTCATCTTAAAGATAGTCATTTCTTTTGTTACTCCAAGTTGCGAAAAAAATTAATATGAATGAAATATTCGCATATTTTTCGTACACCAACTTTTCCAGAGGAAGAAACGGCGCAAAAAAAGTGCGATAAATAATAAAAGAGTAAATAATGGCAGTTTCTGATACGTTAAACTGAAAATAATAGTTTATTGCCAAATTATAATGCGTATATGACATTATAATAGTATATGATGTATATAACATTTAGTGATGCATATGGCCCAGTTATGACGCATATATGATGTATATATAATATGACATGTGTATAAGATACGTTACACGTTGAAAAACACTGAAAATGCCAACTGCCTACAAAGTGTTAAACCTATTTCAATGCATGCATTAATAATTTTTCATAACGTTCGTCTTAATTTCAATTAAGTTCTGTCTGAATAAACTGAAAATAATACTTCGTCGGCATCTCTTAATGACAGGATCACCCTCTATAGATAACACAAATGAATGTAATAGATAAGAAAGGTTGCATCCTTTTTAATTAATCAGTAGTATAATTACATCTTCTACATCATCTTCTCTAATCAGCAATCACCACACCCCGCGCACATTAACATCAACAGTTTAAGACTTGTGAACTAAACCACAGTGTGTGCTGAATTGCCGATCACATGGGAGCTTACATCGTGTTGCAAGCGGAGAACAATGAGTTCCAAAACTCATTAAGTGCTCCATCGAACCTGGCGGATCAGTGGACCGCAACCAAATACTGATGTTGCGAAGTATGGATTCATAGAGTGAAAGCCGAATCAGATCCCGAGAGCTGTGGGTCAGGAAAGCAAATCATGTTTACAGGGCGTCGATTACATGCTGAGGGTTAGGAATTATCACCATCGTAATTTCGCGCTCAGGCAACCGCGAAAAATGAAGTTGGAGGTGAACGGCTGATGTTTTTTTCTTTTACTGGACAATGGCTTTATATGTATATATATAGCAATGAATGCCTGAAATATTGATTCCTTGTAAATTTTGATCATGTTATAATAGTATTGCTTCATCTTTTTTGAGATTATAAAATGAATTTTAATTGCAGTTGTATCTTAAGGCCGTTCTCAAATCGAAACGGGTTACTTTCTGACACATTTTTGAATTCAATTTTGTTTATAAACGCATGAAATTAGCAGCTGCTCTCATTCAAAAACTATGTAATCGAACAGTTTTTTTTTAATATTTTTCTTTAAAGGCAGAAGATCTTTCAGAAAACGCCGCCATAAAACAAGAATCGCTTATAACTTAAGTTGTAATTCATTTAGTATAAAGAAAAAAAAAAACTGTTCGATTACAAATCTCCTCAATAATCATGCCTGCAAACGTCATGCGTTTATATTTAAATAAAAATGAATCTGAAAATGTGTCAGAAAGTTTCGAGTTGTTGAGCGGGGAATTTTTTTTTTTTTTTTTTTTTTTTTTTTTTTTTTTTAGAACCGCATTAAAGATTATGAGAATGTTTATTTATTCCTCGGTCAAGAAAATTAGTCAGAAATGGTATAGTGGCATAAGTAAATTTTTAGAGTGTTTGCCTTTTACTGATTTTTTTTTTTTTCATTGGTTACAAAAATGCCCACATCACTACATTTGTTAGTTTATTTACCTACAGTGGAGCATTTACCAATTCAGGATATTAGACATAAATAGCGCTAAAAGTATAGGTGACCTTATTATCATGCCTCTACATCGGTATCGAAATTTTGAACATTACTAAATGAGGAATTTCCTGGTTCTGCGTCATTTTTATTCCTTAGCAATCACCAAGATCCTCAGGTTTATTTAGCTACAAACTCCCACAGGTAAACGTCTGAGAGGTTGTCTCTTGGTCCTAGTAATCGTTCAGTAAGAAGGCTTTCAATTCCACAGATTTAATTTGCACATTTATAGTTTGTAAAAGACTACATTTCGTAGACTTGTTCTTTAATTCGAGAATCCCGTTTCAAGCTTGTAGATATATCTGGTCCTTGTGCATCTTAAATTGAAGCATTTGACAACAACCAATTGAAAACTATGAAATCCAAATCTAGTAAACAATAAAGTCACTTGACGCAATGATAAAAGAAACTTTTTGAATACCAAAAATTTTGTTGCGGCCGGCTCTTATAATCATTTATAGTTCTTTGGTATTATAGTTTCTCACCATAAGTTAATTTTCCCACCACTAATTTCTAAAAGGTTAACGCGTCTTATTGATTATTTTGTGCACGCTCATGTATCCCAGCTTCCCAGCATTCTTACTCATTTCTCCATATCGGTTTTTTTTTTTTTTTTTTTTTTTTTTTTTTTTTTTTTTTTTTTTTAATCTCACCTTCCCTCTACGACACAGGTTGTCACATACAACTGATACCCTGCCCCTTTGTTGTGACGTCACATTTTCTGCAACTTGATTTAGTGATTTTAATTTTATCAAAAAAAAAAAAAAAATGCTTTATACAATTTCTTACATCTTGATATAAATATTAGTATCAGGAAGATTTAGCCTCTCTTGGTGGTTTTTTCAACATTCATACTGTATTTAAACAAAGACAAAATTTTATTACTTATTTTTACATAAAAATATCATTTATAGTTTCTAAAATTTATAATAACACATACTAACAATTCGTTTTTTGAGTTTTTTTCTATCTGTATTATACTCTATCAAATTTTTCCATGTTGTCGAGATAAAATCATAAAGATCTTGTGTGTTTTTACTAGCTGAAGAAATTCAAAGAAAAAAGAAATAATATTTCGATTAGTATCTGAATAAAAATACGTACTTTTTAATGTTATGCTGCTTGCAAATGACGATTACCTAATTGTGTTCCTATTTTAGGTGCGACGTCTCAACGTGTTAACCCATCCCCTCCCCCTCCCTATTGAAGTGTGACGTAATTAATGGATGAGTCGAGGCCAACGATAAAGACAGGCTACCGCGGTGCATTCTGCATATCTTTTTTTACAGACCGCGAGAGTGACGTGAAGCTCTTTTCGTACACCTGCATTGGTGGATTCGAACATCACGTGATTCCGCCGGTCTGTAAAAAAAGATACGCGTAAAGTACCGCGGTAGCCTTTCTTTTTCGTTAGCCTCGGATGAGTCCTTGTTGGTTGCAAATAAATTTATTTTTGGCATAAACATTTCCTTTATTAAAACAAGAAAGAAAATAATGCGTCAAGCTAAGATTATGAAACACTTTCCAACACAGCCAGAATGCTTTGACAAAACTTCACCGTTTAAAATGGGGAGAGATGATGTCTAAGTAAACAATTTGGAAAAATGCATAACACATTTGGAAACCCAATGTCAGCAATTACCATCAATAATCGGAAAAGTATCCGAATTCTTTTGTGCAGTCCTGTATAGGAACTATAGGTTTGTATATATGTTTCAGCATATACTAGTTTTAGCAATTTTCAGCAGCCTAGAATTTACCGCAGTTAAGAAACTCAAAGTACAGTTGAAAATTCCCCTTCAGCAAATTTCGCCAATAAACGGAAATGTATTCGACATCTTTTGCCTGCCCTGTATAAGATCTATAGCATTTATATACACCAAGTAATATGCAAAAAAAAAAAAAAAAAAAAAAAAAAAAAGAGAAAAAAAAAAAGTTAAATTTAAAAATACGTTCAGCAACTGAAAACGCACTTCCAGCAATTATTGTCAACAGACAGTAACGAATTCTTTTGTGTGTCTCTGTAAATGAACGATGAACTGTTATTTTAAGCGAACGCTATCTCACTGCAAATACTCACAAGTTGTTATTTTGAGCCAAACTGGATACATTTACTGTGCGATACTAATAATCCAAAAACATTAACGCACACCTTATTCTGCAGTAAGCATCTTGTAGTGCACCTCAGTGACCTATATCAATTTCAATATGTTTGAAATAGTGTAGCATTATGAAAGTACACGCAAACGATTTTTCCCCATAGACGATAATGTAACGCAATTCTTTTGAGTGTCCCTGTAAATGAATTATGAATGCTACACACTTCGTTTTCAATACCGAACAAGCCATACTAAACCTCAATAACATATATCAATTGCATGGCAATCCGAGTACATTTATGCGAGTTAGAGCACAGACAAACCAAATTCATAAACATTTTTCAACTATGTTGGAAAGTGTTAAAAATAGCATGTCTTTTTTGCTCATTTCAATGAAAACCGCATCGTGCTACTTACTATCTTTACTTTTCAAATTATTGATTTTTTTTTGTGACTTTTGATCACCCGGTATATATATATACTCTGTTAGGAATATGCGTGAGAATCTCAACGAACTGTTATTTGAGCAAACGCTATCGCTCATGATCTGTTATTTTGAGTTGTGCAATACTAATAATCCAAAAACATTAACATTACTTTGGAAATATTTAAAATGCAATACTAATTCTGCAAAAATAAAAGTTTTTTTTTTTTTTTTTTTTTTTTTATATTATTATTATATCTAAAAATATAACAGAATAAACAGAATTTTATTGAAGATATTTTTTATGTCATTACAAAATTTTACAAGTAATGTATAACCATTGATAATATCAGTATCTCAAAAAATGTCTAATAGCTCGAAGTGAGGGGGGGGGGGATAATAGGAAAGTTGCAATCAGCTGAGCAATCATCGTACTTCAGTGCAGTGTTGAATTCAGACACTTTTCTCCGGGAGGGATTTATGTGGCTCCGGGGGGGGGGGACATTATAGATTTCCGGAGGGAAAATTGCACATTTTAACCATTAAAATAATAACATCTCAAATCGTCGGGGGAAGGGAGATTTCAATGCGCCACCCCCTGAATTCAACACTGCTTCAGTGAAAATCAAGGCAATTCTTCCAATCAGAACTACCTATTTATTGTTTGTGACCTCCACGATGACATCATTTGCAACTACTACCCTCCTATAATGGTATAAAATCTAGCCATTATTTTACTAATCCACAAAGAAAAATAGTTGTTAGTTTTGTTATTACTAGTCTCTTTTTACGATTTTGTTTTGTTAGTATGTAAAACTAAAAGTTTATCTCTATGATCTTGACCAGCCATACTCAACTTTTTTCTGCGCGGGCCGCAAACACGAGTTTGCTATGTTAGATGGGCCGCAAGACAATTTAGTTATATAACAATATAAAAAAAGATAATTAAAACAGTAAGACAGTAAGACAGTAAGACAGTGAGGGAATGAAAATAGTATAAGGAAGCAATATAATAATATTAATATAATCAGTTATATAATAACTATAAAACGTAATAATAAATCAAATAATCATGTTTCGACCCAGAAATTTTATTTTATAAATTGTAACTTATTGGATCGATGTAAGTATTTGACTACAAACTACAATTATTAAATGAAATTTCTGGGTCGAAACATATTTGATACGCGGATTATAGGCGGAAATTACGGTAATATATTAATGGATGATTTCCAGGTTCTTAAAAAGAAATATTTTTTTTATTTGATAAAAGTTCTTGTTTTAGCTAATTTGAAAAAAAAAAAAAAACAGGATGGTTTTTTGCAGTTTTGCAATATGGATTAATGAATGTGTGTCTCGGGCCACACATTAGAGGTCGCTAGGCTACATGTGGCCCGCGGGCGAAATTCTAAAAGATAGTCACGTTTTAGCATTATTGGCAAATCCAGCCACCTCATTGGTCATTTAATCGTGTCCTTTTCAGAGAGTAATCTCTTGGCGGTAGGGGAAACGTCGCCAACTCATTTGTCTATTTCTATGGTTAGAAAAACGAAGAAGCAAAAATTAAGTTGGTAATTTTGAAGCTAATATTATATTCAGCTTTCATTTAAAATAAACCATTGAAAATAAATTAATGTTTAATGACATTTTATAAAACGAGAGTGGAACGGTTTAGATTTTAAGCTGTATAAAGATTTTAAAATGATATGACAGATACTTTTTCAGAAAATGGAAATTAAAAAAGAAATTTTGCTTTTTTTGCTTTTTAAATCCAAAAGAATATGAAAATTACCACATTGCTCTAAAAAATTTAATAACCATCGTTAGAAAAACATTTTTCTATAGCTTAAGGTAGTATAAAAAACATTTTTAAAAAATATATAATTTCTTATTAAATAAATATAAGCGTCAGTACTGAACATTTTCAAAAAATTCTGTCTAAAAGAAATTAACTAAAAAACCGCTGTAAGTTTTTAAATAATTTTTAAACATAAAGAATAAACGGTACTTTTCGGTTAGCCGGGCGCCCGTGATCTATATACATGTTGTGTGTATAAGATACGCCAGTGATATATATACATACACACATATGTATATATATACACGCATATATATACACACATATATATATGTATATATTATATACATATATGTATGTATGTATATACGGTACTTTTCGGTTAGCCGTGCGCCAGTGATATATGTACATATATACATACATATGTATATATATGTATATGTATATATATACATGCATATATGTATATATATGTGTATGTATGTATGTATATATATATATATATATATATATATATATATATATATATATATATATATATATATATATATATATATATATATATATATATATACGTAGATATGTGTATATGTGTGTGTGTATATATATACATGTATATATATCACTGGCGCCCGGCTAACCGAACAGTACCGAATAAACATTACAAAAAATATTACACTACTAATATCACAAAACTTTTTCTATATCTAAGTTGATTTTTTTTCTTATTTATGCTATGCTGTCCTTTTAAAATAAAAGTAATATTATATATATATATATATATATATATATATATATATATATATATATATATATATATGTCGTGTTTCCAAGTTCAAATCCGGGAAAAAGGCAGTCGTGCTCGTGATAAATAGGGTTAGCGATGTTATTGGTTTCCCTTTTAGTTCGCATCAGGCGGCCGGGTGGTATCATCAACAACAAGAAATGTCAGTCCATATTTTTGTCGAAGAACCTTTTATTTCCAGTTTAACACATCTCTTCAGGGAAAATGCTCATTAGCCAACGCTAAACGAAAAAAAATACAACGTTCCATTATTTTCTAGAATCCGTCCCGATTCCTTTAGCAAACACCAGCGTCAAAAAAAAATTCTCTCCGAATCAGGATGATCGTGTTTTTAAACTAGCTTGCGTAATAATACAGAATACGTCACGTGACCCACTTCTATCGAATCAAAAGGTCGATTTTGGAACTTTATCAATATTTCCGGCGGATTTATTTTGTTGTAAAATGCAAAAACTTTCTACGCCCATCCAGAATATTCCATAATCTCGTACCAGATGCCTGTCATATCAACAAACCAGCTTATCTGTTTTTGAGGCTGTAGCTAAACTTCGAATTTAATACGTAATAAAAATAATAAGAAGAAAAGAAAATGAATCTTTATAAAAGGAAAAAAAAAAGAAAGAATTAAAGTTTTTCGGAAATATTTTAATAGACATTTGATATTTAATAATAGGATAACTTTATGAAATAAGGTTTTTTGAGCGGAATATTTTAAGAGATACGATATTTTAGCATTTAAATAAAGAAGTTATAGCAATTTGACCACACGTGAATAATACTAATGAATTTTAATAATGGATTAAAATAAAGATGTTCTATTTAAAGAATAAATTAAAAAAGCTATCGCCATTTTTAGAATAACTACATTCGAATAAATATTATTAAGTTGATTAGGAATAATTGGCTTTACATATGGATAGTAAAAGGCTATTTTAAGAATGAGAATTATTTTAATAAGCTGGGTTATATACCGAATATTATTGAATGGACAAATTTTATAGAATAATTGCGGAAAAAATTTAAATTTTGTAATATTATCCCCCCTCCCTAAAGATTTTGGATGAAGTTAATAGTTAAGTAACTATAAATTCAGACAATATAAATTTAATACTTTAGAAATTTGAATTTTGACAAGTATAAATTTGGAGACGGCCAGCAAGGAGATGAGAAATTTCTGAAGAACTGGAAAACAAAAACAAAAACAAAAATAAAATAATAGTAATCAATTAAAATTAATAGATAAATAAAAATAAAGCTACGAGCATTTCCCCTGTAAAATAATACAAGAAATGGTTACAATCTCACTTACCATTTGTAAGTGCACAAGAAAAATACAATAACAATAAATAATAAATATTAATAAACAGGAAAAACAGGATAATAATAGTAACAGAATTTTGCTTTTACCAAGTTCACAAGCTTTAGAATAAGTAGTCACTAGCAAATTGTTAAAACAAAGTTTTTAAAAAAAAATTCGACTTAATTCAAATTTGAGTTCATTAGATCCAACTGTTTTATTTCAGTCTCTTTCTTGGATCGTGATAAGTCCTCATTTTGTTTTTTTTTAAAAATGGTTACTGCAGTCCCTTTCTTAAAAATACAGTTTTTATGTAAAGGCTGAAAATAAAGACATTACTCCATCAAAATTTTAAAACTGTAGTCATTCTTACCAATACTTTATAATGATCTTATAATGCTAGCACTTGTCACAACATCTTCTCTTAAGTATCACATTAATTTTCTCACATAATAAACAAGTCAAATTATCTCTTGGTCGTTTATTGTACTTGGAATATGTTATCTTTGTTATATTCCTGTGGGATTTGTTATATTTCTGTTGGGATCCCACCATCTTTAACTAATATTTGTCAAACATTTTTTCACTAATAAATAATATAACTCTTCAATAATATAAATAAATGCTATAATAAAATTCAATTCATAAACATAACAATAATAACTTTCAATATAACTAATACTTCTCAACATATGTAGTAATTCATAATATAATTAAATAGTAGAAATAATAATATAATAACATCAGTATAATTTAAGAAAATATCACAGTTTGTTTATTTATTGTTAGGAAAAATATTGGTTGAGGATAAAATAATTACATAGCAAATAAATAAATTTCTTATTTTTTAATTATATAAGAAAGTATTTTTGCCAGTCGAAAGTATACAAAAAAAATATATAATAATTTCAAAATCCAAATAAATTTAAATCTAAATATTTAGAAATTGAACTCTCAACCATTAGTTCCGTACAATAATTTTTTTCTCTGATACCCTTTTACAAAATTATACTGTTAAGTTATAAGTATTCATATCCTAAATGCAGAGAGTTGTTTTTTTTTGGCAAACTTAGAATAAATAAAGACAATAAATAACAAATAAAAGATGTTAATTTTAGCTGAGAAATGGAATACAAAGGCAATTAGTTTAGATACTTAATTTTCTATTGTCACACCAAAACAATCACTGTAAAATCACATCATCACTATCCAATCATTTATATGTTTGTATAATTATAGAAATACTTATAAACGGTTACTATTTGATTATCTATTGAAGTAAATAACATAATATTAAATTTTTGAAACAATTGGTTTAAGAAAAAGTAAATAAAGTAAAAATAGTTTATTTTGATATAGAATTAAAACATTTAATTTCATTTTTCAACATCAATTTGACAATTCCTAAAATCAAAATACACATCTTATGCCTGCATAAGGTGTCTACTCAACCTCAAAAACAAGTAAATATTTTAGTTGATCAGGCTAAAATATAACCACAATGTTGAAATAAAAGCTGTGACATTTCTTTTAAATTTTAAAATATTAAACTTTCAAAAATGGGTAATATCTCTGTTGTACACCAAAGACATACCTGATAATGTTGAAACTAGAGTAATAAGAGATATTTAAAGAATTAGAATTTATTCTATTGTTTTTACTTTAGTTTGATTTTGTGATGGTGATTGTGATGTCTGTGGTGATTTTGATTGTTGTTTGGGTTGCTCATGAAATAGTCTGAAGTTATCTGGTGAAAAATAGGGTCGTAATTTAGACGCATGTACAATAACTGAATTTAATTTAGTCTCATAATTAAATTTGTCTATTTCATAGGTCACATCAGAAAGTTTATTTATTATTTTGTATGGTCCAGAGAAAGTAGGTTCTAATTTTCTAGTGTTAGGATATTTAAATTCTTCACAAATTACATAATCTTGTATTTCTAGTGGAGATTCAACAAATTTTCTATCATAGAGTCTTTTACTTTTAAGGTGGAATTCACAAGTTCGCGCTTTTGCAATTTTGAGTGCTTTATTAACAGGAGGGTAATAATTTTGTTTTAAAGGAGATTCATAAGGTAATTGACCATAAAATAAATAGGCAGGTGGGAATTTGGTTATGGAATGTGGTGTGTTATTGTATTCTTGGATGACTTGGTCTAATAATCTAGTCCAAGGTATTTTAGAAGAAATGGAATTAACTTTACATTTAAGTCTAGTAACTATAGTTTGGTTCACTCGTTCTACCTTCCCATTGGTTTGGGGGTGATGTGATGATGTAAAACGTTGTTGAACATGATATTTTCTGAGGAATTTTTTGAATCTTGGAGACCTAAAAGATTTATGTCTATCGCTAAGTATTGTTTTAGGTGCTTGAATATTGAAAATTTGTTTTAAACAGTTAGTATATGTTTCGGTAGTAACACTTTTGGATGGAAAAGCCAAAAACAAACCTAGTTGCATGATCTATTATTATGTGTAAGAATTTTTTTGTTGAATTGTAATAATTAAATCCACCCACAGTATCAATAGAAAGACATTCAAAAGGTTGATCTGTGGCTGGCATAGCTTGTAACAAGCCAAATCTTTTTTGTTTTGGTTTTTTATTTCTCTGGCATGTATCACAATGTTTAACAAATTGTGTAATATCTATTGTCATGTTGGGCCAATAATAGTTTGGAGATATTAAGTTAAGCATTTTTTGTATTCCTAAGTGTCCAAAATTATCATGAGCAATATGTAATAATTTTCTCCTGAGTGACATTGGTACTACTATTTTTTTGAATCCTTTTCTCTGAATAATTATAATCCCATTCTCTTTTTTGTATTTTCTGTCACAAACATTATCTTTATCTTGCATCGCTATAATTTCTTTTTTGTCCAATAATAA
This sequence comes from Maratus michaelseni, assembly GCA_963931845.1. Classification (NCBI taxonomy): domain Eukaryota; kingdom Metazoa; phylum Arthropoda; class Arachnida; order Araneae; family Salticidae; genus Maratus; species Maratus michaelseni. The sequence continues at coordinate 473,778,931 of OZ007588.1, read as the reverse complement.
GCTTACATGTTGATTAAGATAAGCAACAGGATTTCGTGACAACATGTCCGCTTCGACATTTGTAGAACCTTTTTGATACTTGATCTCATAATCGAACATGCTAAGTTTTAAAGACCATCGAAAAAGTCTACCTCTTAGATTTTTAACATTCTTTAACCATACCAGAGATGCATGGTCGGTATGGATTGTGAATTTAGTACCATGAAAATAGTGATAAAACTTATCAAGAGTATCTATGATAGCAAGGCATTCCAATTCAGTTATAAAGTAATTTTGTTCATAACTCTTCAAAATTCTAGAATGGTAAGCAATAGGATGCAAAAAATTATCTTTCCCTGGTTGTTTTAGAACTGCACCTACTGCTACCTGAGAGGCATCTACAAACATGTGGAGGGGTAATTTTGGGTCATAAATTTTTAGAATTGGTTTTGCAATTAGAGTATTTTTTAATTTCTCAAAAGAGTTTTGACATTCTGAGTTCCATTCCCATATTGTGTTTTTCCTAAGTAATTTATTGAGGGGGTATCTAATTTCAGCATATTTATCTATGAATTTGTGATAAACATTAATGGAACCTAAAAATCGTTGTAGTTCTTTAACATTAGAGGGAGGTTTCAATTTTTTAATTGTCTCAATATTGGTATTAGCTGGAGTTAAAGTCCCATTGGTGATCTCATAGCCTAAGAAATTAATTTTATTTTGATTTAGTTTACATTTAGAAAGTTTAAGTTTAAGGTTTTCTAGTTTACAGATTTCAAAGATTTTTGCTAAGTGATTTAAATGTTCTTCTAGAGAGGAGGAGAAAATTATGATATCGTCGAAATAATGGCAAGCAAAATCAATTTTATACTTATTGAGGGTTCTTCTAATGGTTCTATTAAATATCGGGGGCCCTGTCTTTATACCAAAGGGGAGCACCAGCCATTCGAAGAGGCCAAAATTGGTGGCAAAAGCTAATTTTTCTGTATCGGATGGATGTATTGGTATGTGCCAGTAGCCAGAGGCTAAGTCCAAAGTGGAAAAATACTGGGCACTACTCAATTTATCTAAAATTTCATCGATAAGAGGTAAAGGTTCTGCATCGTTTTTAACTATTGCATTTAATTTCCTATAATCTATACATAGTCGGGTCTTTTTACCTTCCTCTCTTTTCATAGCCAAGGTGACGGGGGCAGAATAAGGACTATTGCTTTCTTTTATGAGACCAGCCGCTAACAAAGATTGAATTTGATTTTTTATTTCTTTTTCCTCTAAGGGGGAAGTTCTGTAGGGCCTCAAAGATATAGGTAGGTCAGATTTTAGTAAAACGCGTTGTGGTTCAATATTTATCTTACCCACATCATATTTATGTTTTGCAAAAATATCCCTATAATTTTGAACTATTTCCCTTACATCCCCATTTTCAATTAAATTTATTTCCCCAATTAAATCTGAATTATAATCATTAATATCGCGAAAATTTTGAGGAGTCATTGAACTTCTGTAATCAGGCTGCACGTTACAATCATTGTAATTAGCTGCAAAAAAGTCCTGAGTATTCACAAAATTTTCATTAGTATATGGTGATACTTTGTCATCATTATATCCATTTAAACTCTCATTACTATCACCATTTGTTAATAACTCATCTTTACATGAAATAGTATCTTCATTATAAGTTGTTATCAAGTTACCATCATTAAATAAATTCAAATTGTCACAATCAGAAGTTATCAAGTTATCCTTACCTTGTTGTAGTTTTTTTACAGTTACAGTATTAAAATGAAGTGATCTCTCATCATGTATGGATATACTCCTATTTATAATCTTCCTTCCCTGTTTTACTGTACAATTCTTACAATTTATATTTAAATTAAATTTTGAACATTCTTTTAACCCCAAGATGCAGTAATCCAAATCTGTATCACATACTAAAAAGTTAACATATTTTTGGATTTTACCCACTTTAAGAAGAATACTACACTTTTGATTAATTTGTAAAAATCCCTTTGCCTGACCAATAGTAACTGGAGGAACAATTTCAATTTTAGCATTCAATTTTTTAACAAACTTTAATGGTAAAATTGCGATAGTTGAACCGGTATCGACGACACATGGTAAATTATAATTATTCGTATATCCATACACAATTAATTGTCAAATATTAGGAGTACCAATTGGAAGAGTATCAGAGGGTGTTGAGTTGTTATTAAAAATACACTCTTTTTCCCAGTGAAAAGCATTCATTATACCCTTGTTTACACAAATTCTACATGGCCTAGATGGGTACTGGTTCTGAAAATAATTGTTTTGTACTCCGTTTTGGAAATTTCTAGGTCTTTGAAAATTATAGTTTGGTCGAGGAACCCAGTTTCGAGGAGAATTAAATTGATTATTGGGCCGATTTGACTGAATCCAATGCCTAGGAGTATTAATTTGTTGAAAATTTGGTCTATTAGGCTGCACACTATATCGAGGAATGTCAAAATTAGTTGCATTAGGTTTACTTGGTAATGATGGACTTGTAACAGCAGGGGTGGAAACTTCCACAAATTGCTTAACAATTCTATACCATTCTGTTGTACTCTCAGGAGGGTTAACAATTAGATAATTTTGATATTCTGGTTTTAAACCATCGGTTAATCCTTGTAGTAATATAGTTTCACATAAATGCAATTTCCTACCAATTTCAATTTTCTTTCTAAAATAAGTTTCTAAGTTACTTAAACTATCCAATTTCAAAGCAGAAAATTCAGAAAATTTCGGGATATTTACCCTAATAAAATTCTCAGTTAAGATATCAGCTATCTGTTCGTATTTAGTGCAATTAAGGCAATCATTAATGTAAATCTTAAGAGCTTCTCCCTTTAAATTTTGAGAAATATTTTTAAACTTCCAATCATCATCCTTCTTTTCTTTTTCACAAGCCTCATCAAAGTATTTTAACCACGCCTGTATCTCAACTCCTAAATCTGGATCAAATGCTATAAATTTTGGTTCTGCCATAATGTTTAATCTAACAAAAGAGTTAACTCGATCTTCTTTTAAATATCCGGATCTTAAAAACATTAAATTTTAAACTTATAACACTATATACCATACAAATAACGAAATAGATAAAATAGTAAATAAATATGTAATTTACGATCTCAGTAACATTTTAAAAATAATAGATTTTTTTTTTTTTTTTTTTAAGAATATCTGTTCTTAAAACATGAAAATATAAATTATACCGCTGTCTATAATATTACAATGACGTATCACACGAAATCATCAAATAAATTAATTAACCTTAACAACACTTAAATATTTGCAACAGAAATAAATTTTAAAAACAAAATTTTAATCAGTATAACATAGTATATAAAACCTTTAAACTTCAAGGTAGACTATTAAATAAATAAAACATTTTAAATATAACATAAACTAATAAATATCAACATATAAAGATACCAATAAATAAAAATACCAACTTACAGTTACTCTTGAGCATATTTCACAGGAAAGTTTCACATATCTAAAAATCTTTAATTTTCTTGATAACACAAAAGTTCTGCTTTTTCGCAATCCTTTAAAACCTACACCATGAAGACGCTTATGAAGATGAATAGTATATTCTCTAGCAACAACTTCACTTAGGCCAACTTTTCCTCTTCTTTTCTCTTTTAGGCTTGACCATTTTTAATTTATTATAAAAGTACAAAATAACAAAACACCAGACGTAAACGTGCTGTAATGGCGTAGACGTCCTCGTAACATATTCTTCTAATCGGCAAATTTCACGTTTAACTACACAAACTTTCTGTTGATCAACAGCATCCTGTCTGACTTATTATATTAATGTCGTGTTTCCAAGTTCAAATCCGGGAAAAAGGCAGTCGTGCTCGTGATAAATAGGGTTAGCGATGTTATTGGTTTCCCTTTTAGTTCGCATCAGGCGGCCGGGTGGTATCATCAACAACAAGAAATGTCAGTCCATATTTTTGTCGAAGAACCTTTTATTTCCAGTTTAAGACATCTCTTCAGAGAAAATGCTCATTAGCCAACGCTAAACGAAAAAAAATACAACGTTCCATTATTTTCTAGAATCCGTCCCGATTCCTTTAGCAAACACCAGCGTCAAAAAAAAATTCTCTCCGAATCAGGATGATCGTGTTTTTAAACTAGCTTGCGTAATAATACAGAATACGTCACGTGACCCACTTCTATCGAATCAAAAGGTCTCTTTTGGAACTTTATCAATATTTCCGGCGGATTTATTTTGTTGTAAAATGCAAAAACTTTCTACGCCCATCCAGAATATTCCATAATCTCGTACCAGATGCCTGTCATATCAACAAACCAGCTTATCTGTTTTTGAGGCTGTAGCTAAACTTCGAATTTAATACGTAATAAAAATAATAAGAAGAAAAGAAAATGAATCTTTATAAAAGGAAAAAAAAAAGAAAGAATTAAAGTTTTTCGGAAATATTTTAATAGACATTTGATATTTAATAATAGGATAACTTTATGAAATAAGGTTTTTTGAGCGGAATATTTTAAGAGATGCGATATTTTAGCATTTAAATAAAGAAGTTATAGCAATTTGACCACACGGGAATAATACTAATGAATTTTAATAATGGATTAAAATAAAGATGTTCTATTTAAAGAATAAATTAAAAAAGCTATCGCCATTTTTAGAATAACTACATTCGAATAAATATTATTAAGTGGATTAGGAATAATTGGCTTTACATATGGATAGTAAAAGGCTATTTTAAGAATGAGAATTATTTTAATAAGCTGGGTTATATACCGAATATTATTGAATGGACAAATTTTATAGAATAATTGCGGAAAAAATTTAAATTTTGTAATATATATATATATATATATATATATATATATATATATATATATATAATGGGATTAAAAAAATAGTATTTATACAGGTGTAAGCCTTATACTAATGTTTACTTATCTATTTCAAATAAATAATGCTCTAAGCCAGTGTTTCTCAAACTTTTGGGCTCGCGGAGCCCTTTTTGGGAAGAATTTCTAAGGCGGAGCCCCCTTAACCCCAAGGAAATGGTTTACAAATTAATGTTTTTTTATACCTGTACAGCAGAGAAATATCTTCTGGATATGAGTCCGAACCAGTACTTTCCAACATGGGGCCAAGGTTCTCAGTTTGGCCCTTTTCTTGATACAGAAATTCTGAATTCATACTAGAAATTTTGAAAATGAGTTTTCTATTATTTAACCCCTTAACAGTTTTATTTAATATTACTATTATTGGACACGATAAATTAAAAATAAGGTCTAAAAATCACTTTTTTAGATATGTCCGCCAAATACAGTAAAAATTATAGTTAAAAATTTGTGGTTTCTGAAAGGTTTAGTAAAGAAGAAAACAAACTCTTCTTACCCGCGCGATGTTCAAGCAATACTGTTAAGGGGAACTAATAACATCCATGTTTAAAATAAAAAAATATTCTTTCGGGATTTCCAATATGAACTCGGAATTAAAGATCAAAATGGTAACCCTGTCTAGGTCATGCATTGCATTGGGGATTATGTGAAACTATTATTATTTATGGCGAAAACCCCACACACACACACAGAAAAAAGGTAAATTGTGCAGTTTTCGTTTACAAAGAGAGACTTCTGTATAATCGCAATAGGCTACTCGCGAAAAGAAAGATAATGCATAGACCCAGTCGCCCATGAGTAATTATATAACACGTTTTCGCTAGTCCCGCCACATGTAATAGAACCATGCGATTACGGATTATTTTTTCGTTCTTCTTTACATTTCTAGTACTTCTAAACATGCAACGAAAACGAATTGACTCCGAGCTTCTTCTTTTGAACCATTTAAAAAAAATACATTTAGAAGCAGATCATCGTTTTAGTGTTTAATTGGTCGGTGTAAAATCTATAACCTGTACTGTTAGGTGCAACATCGTTCCCTTTGTTTGGATGTTTTATTTGAAGTATTTACCCAGATAACAATTTTTGATTTTTAAAACCCTTTTTTAACCTAAATATTTAAATGACTAGATGCTTTTTAAAGGGTTTGTCTGAAAGGTTTGCAAACATTGTAACAAGGATTATAAAAGGTTGCTAGTTGACGCAATCTGAGGTACTTTGTAAGTGTTTTAAGACCAGCATACCAAAAGGTAAAAATGTAAGGCTAGTCACAGGATTTGATATTAACCATTGTAATAAGAATTACAATCAAAGGTAGATAATAATGCCTTTATTATAAGCATCTGTAAAAGAAATTTAAAAGGTTTTGATAATCTGTTAGTTTTAAATCTTAATTTACAGAGGCATTAGATTTTCATCAAACTAACCTGACATAGAAATTTTCTTGGTTTCTGTGGGAAACTAAATTTTAGCTTAATTTTTATATACTGAAGAAAAAAAATGGAAAATAATTATTTTTATTAGCCCACATTATATTTAAGAAGTCATAGTAAGTTACATATTTTAATTAATATATTGATTTTTTTTCCTTTGCTAAAATTTCTTTCCTATGTAATTGCTAAAATTTGAATATATTTTATTTTTTATATTTTAATTAATGTATTGCTTCTAAAAAAATATTAATTGTTGATAACATTAAAATTTTTTTAATCTAAGATGCATTTTGTTAGAATGAACTGTAAGAATTATTTTACAGAAGTTTTCTAACTTTTGTTTGAATTTGACAGAACTAATTAAAATAGATAGCTTAATTTTTTTTGTATCTCTTACCATTAATCAGTTTTAAAAATAAAGTCTAAAATATACCGAGGATAATATTTTCCTTTTAAAGTGAATTTGTTTATTCTGAAAGTTTCACAATAGTTTAAATTTCTGAGCTGGGAATTATTTATGTCTTGGTTTTTATGTTGTCTTTACTTTTGTGTTTTTATATTTGGAAAGTGATAATGGTCAACCCACTATCAATTACTCTCATTTATTAGTTAATTGACAAACTGAAGTAAGTTAAGCATTACTGCATACTTTCATTTCATAAAGATTTAAAAACTTCATTTAAGAATGATATAAAACCAAATTTTGGTGTTTATATAATTGCTGAGAAAAATTAGAAAAAAAATATGCATTTTCCATTTATAATATTTTTAGATCATATGCATATTACCTATTTGTTTATTTTTAGTCTACTTTAAGCATGTTTTCATTCTACTTAATACAGAAGAACAATAATTTTTCAGAATGATTTATCTCTGAATTAAATCTATTGATGCTCCGTAATTAAAAATAAATAATAATAATCAGTTAACATTATTTAGACTTCTTTTTTATTTTTCCTTTTTTCTTTAAAATATAAACTTTCATTTTGAAAATCTTATATAATTATTAGTATGTATATTGGAACGTCAAAAATTTAAATAGTTTGATTTCATTAAAATTCATTTTTTTAAACTTCATGAAAATAAAATGTATTAAACAAAGTAGAAAATATTGTAGCAACGCATACAATAAAAATTTTATATCTTAAACGTACATCATATTAAAACAATTGTCAGTGAATGATATTTTTAAATGACATTTTATACAACATAAATTACTAAAATATAAAAAAATAAAACGTATGCGTAAAAATAATTAACTTTGACTAAATTACAGTTTAAATACTAGTACAAAATGTATTATTATTATTATTATCATCAATATTTCAAACTTTTGACGGTAATTTTTAAGCACATGAACTATAAGATGAATATTTTAAAATTGGGGAGCATCAATAGATAATAACATAAACGATAATAATATTTTTTTAAAGATAAACATAAACAAAATGTTATTCTCTATCTATTGTATTTTGCAATGAAAATATGGTTAAAGAACTCGCATTAATTCGTTAAGAATAAAAAACATATTATAAATGGAAATTTCAAGAACTACAACAGAAATATGCGTATGTATGTAGTTCTTACAATAAGGTAAATCTTTATGAAATAAATCAATACAAAATAGTTTAACATACTTCAGTTGGAACACGATTGCACTTGCAAACGCAAAGCCGGCAGTGGCAGAGCGATGCTACGTGACCTGTTCGCACATCAATATCACCTTCAATGAGTCATGAGTGAGTGAACACAAGCACAAGGGCAATTTGCAGCTCGAAATAAGTTGCGCATGCGCGGAAAATGAATGTGTAAAGGATGATTTTAGAACGTAGGTTTTCTGACTGTTATTTCAAAAATCTAATATTGAAGACATTACTGTGACCGTGATATACGGTAAAGATAATATACCTTTGCAGAAAAATCGAAAGAAAAGGAAAAAAGAGCGTTTTCGGAACCTTGCTTGCGATCTGGGTAGCTATTAATTATAGTTTTGAAAAAAAACTTTCTTCCACCAATGTTTTTGCCTCAAAACATATATACGGTTAAAAACTACACATGTTAAAAGAACTGAAACTAATCGAAAAACTTTACTAACAAAACGGGATATATGGCTGGGGTTAACTTTACATGAGGGCGGGTAATGATTGACGAAAAGTCTAAGCAAGAGGTGGAGCTGAGCAAATGTTTAGATTGTTAGTGTGATGACAAATGTAAAGAACCAATATATATATATTTTTATTTCTACAGCCTTATTTCTGATAGGAAAATGTGGCATCATAATATAAGAATCTTAGCCCATGCCGAGACCAATTAAAACAAAATTTTAAAGAGAGGTTGTTAAGTGATACAAGATGTTAAACAAATGCACTTTCAGCAACATACATTGCTTTAAAAATTAAGTACAATTATGTAAAACAGCATAGAAAATTTAAGAGATAACAGCACTGGCGTGCCTTTACTATTTCGATTCACGTTGTGCATTCGATTCAGAATACTATTTCTTGTAGCTTATTTTAAATAGAATTTTTAAAGCACATTAAATGCAGAAACATAAAATAAAGTAGTTCAAACCAAAAATATTATATAGAAAATGAATATGTGTATAATGCAAATACATTTATATGATTTGAAAAAATATATTATAGTAGTATTTTTCAACCCAGTGATAGATGCATTTATTTTTGACACACACACACACACACACACACAAATTCCTACATACTTTCGAAAACTTTTCTCTTGCAATATGCTAATTTCTTTCATGTTTTGTTTATTTTCCTGGAACGCCGCGGAGCCCCTGAAAAGTATAGGCGGAGCCCCAAGGGCTCCGCGGAGCACACTTTGTGAACCTCTGCTCTAAGCCATCTCATAACATCGCAAATTTTCTTATTATGAATCTGATGGTATTTCGTATACGCGTACAGTTTTGAAAATTATTGGTGGGGCTCACTCTTTTTTACACAAGTAAGTGTATGTGAGTGTAAAAAATATCGATTGATAATTTAATGTTGGCTTTTGCTTTTTTAACTCCCTTTTAAAGAAATTAAACATAATCGTATATTGATAAATAATCACAAGTTGAATAAAACATTAAGACAATATAAACTAGTCGGATGTGCCAATCCCAAAACTTTCTTCTATCTCAATCATGTTAATACTTCTAATTTCGTCCTCACATCGCCAATAAAATCAATATTTTTCGTCATTCTGTTGTACGTCAGCTGCTTGCGAATCATCGGGTTACCGGGATGCAATCAACTGATGTATACTAAACTACGAAAATTTCTTTTGGCCTGTACCGACCGGAACACATAGCCTCCCTATTCCTTGGTTTTACGATTTTAGCTAATTTTACTGGAAAACACGAAGCTGAAATGCGTGGAACCCAATTAAAGAAGATTCATTCCCAGTTCTCGTCAACATTGAATTTGAATGAGAATATCGCCAAATTAGTCTTCAATAGCCAAGTTCGCTTCATGTGTGGCAACCTATTTTTGTCGCCAAATTTGGCGTTATTTCGTCAATTGCCGCCAAGCTTGGCGAGAATTTGACGTTGGCGAATATAAATAATATAGTGTTAAGCATTTAAGAATAGGAACAATGGTTACAACAATGAAAGAAAATTTGCTGAAATCCTGTTAACTAAAACTCATAAATTAAACCCGTATATGGATGAATTCTGCTGTCTTGTTTGATAATGTCAACCACCCTAAAATTTCAAACGCTATATCTCCGCCATTTTTTAATATACAGACAAAACAAAAACTGCTCCGGATTCTCCGGATCAAGCCCGAACATTTAACGGAAAAAACTTTTAGGATTTCTAATTTTTTTATACATCTTTTTGAATTTAAAATCTTTAAAGGGCTATCACAGCGCCCCCTTCCGGCGGAATATCCCCACGTTCTAGTAGGACCTGCTGGCTACAGCCAAAAACATATTACAAAATTTTGGTTTAATTATCTGCATAACATCATACACTTGTCGATGATACAATAGTGAAAATCGAACAAAAATCGCGATGGCAGCGCCCCCTTTCGTCGAAATATCCCCTAATTCAACCTGGACCTGCACGCTATGGTCAAAAACATAGAAAAAAAATTGGTTCAATTATCTCCATAACTTCATACACTTTTCGATGATACAATAGTGAAAATGGAACAAAAATATCGATCACAGCGCCCCTTTCGTCGAAATATCCCCAAATTCTTATAGAATCTGCTCGCCATAGCCAGAAACATAGAAAAAAAATTAGGTTCAATTTGAAGCATTACTTCATACACTTTTTGATGGTACAATAGTGAAAATGGAACAAAAATATCGATCACAGCGCCCCCTTTCGTCAAAATATCCCCAAATTCTGATAGAATCTGCTTGTCATAGCCAAAAACATAGAAAAAAAATTAGGTTTAATTTGAAGCATAACTTCATACACTTTTCGATGGTACAATAGTGAAAATGGAACAAAAATATCGATCACAGCGCCCCCTTTCGTCGAAATATCCCCAAATTCTTATAGAATCTGCTCGCCATAGCCAGAAACATAGAAAAAAATTAGGTTCAATTTGAAGCATAACTTCATACACTTTTTGATGGTACAATAGTGAAAATGGAACAAAAATATCGATCACAGCGCCCCCTTTCGTCAAAATATCCCCAAATTCTGATAGAATCTGCTTGTCATAGCCAAAAACATAGAAAAAAAAATTAGGTTTAATTTTAAGCATAACTTCATACACTTTTCGATGGTACAATAGTGAAAATGGAACAAAAATATCGATCACAGCGCCCCCTTTCGTCGAAATATCCCCAAATTCTTATAGAATCTGCTCGCCATAGCCAGAAACATAGAAAAAAAATTAGGTTCAATTTGAAGCATAACTTCATACACTTTTCGATGGTACAATAGTGAAAATGGAACAAAAGTATCGATCACAGCGCCCCCTTTCGTCGAAATATCCCCAAATTCTGATAGAATCTGCTTGCCATAGCGAAAAACAGAAAAAAAATTAGGTTCAATTTGAAGCATAACTTCATACACTTTTAGATGGTACAATAGTGAAAATGGAACATAAATATCGATCACAGCGCCGCCTTTCGTCGAAATATCCCCAAATTCTGTTAGAATCTGCTTGCCATAGCCGAAAACATAGAAAAAAAATTAGGTTCAATTTGAAGCATAACTTCATACAATTTTAGATGATACAATGAAGACGGACAGACGGACGGACGGACAGACAGACATTTCGTAAAAACGTGTTTTTCGGAATCTCTGACCCCTAAAACGTGTAAATCCGTCGAAAACCGGAAGTCGAAAAAAATTTCGATTACAATACTTTCTTCTATTATAGATAGAAGAAAGTAAAAATAGAGTGAAAATTTTTTTCCTAATGCCGTTTATCAAAAGTAAAATAGGAAAAATGGAACATTTAAAAGTTCTATAAGATACTAGAAAGTTAAAAAAGAAAGAAAAAACTAACGGCTAGGCCTACAGGCACAGGTAGATTTCGAAGACGCAGACCATGGGGTGCCTGTTTATTGAGAATTGCAGAAAAAATGACCTTTTTGCCATGATGCGGCAGTTGGAACCGCCCACTTTGAAATCTACATGTGTTTATAGACGGAGCCAGCGGGGATTTTTTGTTTTTATTTATTTTATTTATTTATTATTATTTTTTTTTTTTTGCTGTAAGGGTTGGTCCTATAAAAAACTTGTCAATATAAAAGCTGTAGATAATATTAAGAGGATTTTTAATAAATGTAATTGGATTTGATATCTTGTGAATTGATGAAGTTATGAATTTTTTTCTTCTGAAAGCCCTATCCTCCCCCCCCCCCCCCTCTGGGGACATTTTTAATGAAATGAAAAAAGTGACATACATAAATTTTTGGCCCTTTTCCTAGAAGTAATAATAACTTTAAACGGATTCGACATGTATTAAAAATTAAGACGTTATGGGTTTTTTTTCTGTTTTCACAAAAAGCCCCCTCATTTGCACCCCTCCCCTTCGTGGTTTGATTTTGCCCATTAACGAACTTGACCGAGATTTTATGTATCAGTTTGGAAGAGATTTGTGCAGAATTATTGAAGTTATCGTGTCTATAAAAAAGTGATATATATATATATATATAATGTTTTAAACTGGGGTTGGTTTTGGGTTCTAGGAGTCATGATCGGTGTAGATCAATAAAGAATAGTTTAAAAATTAATTAAATTATTATATGTTTTGAAAACAATTTAGAAATTGTGAATACATAATTTAAGTAATCATTTTTCTCTTTCCTGTTACCATATGTTAAAACAAGAAACAGAGCAAAACTTATAATTCTTAATAAATTCACTAGTTCGCGCTTTCTACCAAGCATAAATCAAAGCGATGAATTTTCCATAATTGTGGCCCACATGAAATTAACACAATGTAATAGAAATTTTTTGGAACAACATGAGTTGCAGTTATGAAATTAGGCGGGATTTTTACAATAAACATTCAATGATTATAAAAGAGTGTTTAAGAAAAGACTTTTTTTACTTTCATACTTATTTAATGGGACTTATTTCATTAACCTTATATAGGTTTTATCTATAATGCCTTTCTTTAAAATAAAAGTGCATGACAATTAATTCATTTCTGAATTAATTTGGGGGAGGACGCTCTTCCCTTCCCAATTTTTATCCAAACTTGATAAAATTAGGTAATAATTTAAAAAGCATTATTGATGATTTTTTTTTACAGAATTTTTCTTTTACCGTTTTTCTGATGTTGGAGGTAGATAATTTTCATTCCTCCCCCCCCCCCCTCCAATAATAATTTTTTTTTGGTACTATTTACACTGATGTTTAACGAGAATTTATAATATTTCATATATTAGCCGCCCACAGGGTGGCTTATTCTTTCAATCTCTATCATTTTTCATGTTTATGAAAAGTCACAGCAATCCATCGTTGCCACAGGTTAATCTCGGAAAAGGAAACATTTGAAGTTACTGAAAAAATTAATAGCTCAAAAAGTATTTGTCACAAAATTGTTAGAGAAACTGCGTTAGAAAGGAAAAAAATTGTATTTTTCTTGATCTGAATTTCAATGAAGTACCATAACGAAACCTTCACGCGTAAAAAGATAATGATAACTGTTGTTGCTTTCGGTCGAGAATGGACCAAACGATGTCCGCATTTTACTATTTTTACTGTTTTTAACGAAATTCTGTAACTTTAGAAGAATTTTTCTATGAATAGGCACTAGAAATGCATAAAATTGTTACAAAAATTTTAAAATTACAAAAAAGGATAGATGCAAATTATCAGATATGAAAAATAAAGAAGAAATTTGGTACTTTCGTGTTATAGCAGCCACCAAGCATGAAATGTTTTTGTTTCTGTTTTCGTTAATATATTGTAAATTTGGTACTTTCGTGTTATAGCGGCTTCCAAGGATGAACTGCCAAGCGACCAAGATTTATCGCCAAATTATAAAGCATGTATGACATTATAATAATATATGATATATATATATATATATATATATATAACATTTCTGTACGTATGTGGCCAAGTTATAGTCATATATGATGCATATATGATGTATATATATGACATGTGTATATGATGTATATACGACATATAAGACATAAATAATGTGTGCATAATGACGTATATGGCACATATAGGAGTGTTTGGACTATATATATGCATATATAGGATGCCTATATAAGCTTTGCGATGATCTTGGCGAAACATAACTGCAACCTTGGCATAATCATAATTGTGGGAGCCGCTATAACACGAAAGTACGGTAATTTTTATTTATTTTTTAGCCACACACAGGGCTAATTATTTCAGTCTACAGTAAAATTCATGTTTATGAAAAGTCACAGCCACTCCATATATAAAGGAGGGCACCCTTTATACATAGCTATACAAATGGTTGTTACTGACGATATTAAAAATCAATTTGTCTCTCTGTATTATGCCGATACTTCCGCTTGTATTTCCTTTCTCAGTACCTAATTGCCATACAGCGGGCGCAGACTCCATTTAAACAATAATATAAAGGATCCAACAAAGTTAAACCCGTCGTGGCGGACATCTCTAAGGGGGATCCGTGGCCCTATCTCCAATAGGAATGAAGTTACCACTGGGGGTAAGTTCTTGTAAGTTCCGGGGGGGGAAAGGTTCAGTAAGACCTTTTTGGTGCTCCTCCCTCATGTAAACCCCTTCATGTAACATATCAATAATTGATAGATCTCGTCAAGCACTATGGTCTGGTCCTACTCTCCGCCTCTCACTCGTCCCCTCCCTTAAGAAGCATATTTCTCTGTTTCAACTCTTTTTAAATTTTAGTTTTTCCCATCTTTCTCAGCCCCTTTAAGCCCCACAGAGGGCATAGGCCTCTTCTAAAGGATCCAACGAAGTTAAAATCGTCGAGGCCGACATTTCTAACAGGGTCCCGAGGCCCTATCTCCCATAGGACCGGAGTTACCCCCCACGGTGGAGACATTCAAGGTGCTCAAACCCCGTCATGTAACATATCAAAAGTTTGATCTCATCAAGCACTTTTGTCTGGTTCTACTCTCCCCTTCCTTCTCTCCTGTCTCCTGTCAGGAGCACTTTTCTTATTTATTTTTTTTTCAATTTCTCATATTTATTTTAGTTTTTCTCATTTTTCTCTGTTCCTATGGACCGGACAGCTCCAAAATTTTACCAAAATTAGCTGTAAACCACCTGAAGGTATCCCCCCTTCTTTTCGCGCCCTCGGTTTTCACGTATCTCTCGAGGGGGCCCGTCAGAGGGGCGAAAATGGGGATCCCTTTTAAAGTCCCATCTCTCAATTGCAAGTGAGGATTCATTTTAAAGGTCTCGTAGAGCACTTGTGTTTTGTATAGCTCCTCCTCCCTTCCCCCCACCGCTCCCCAAGATCCCGTCAATTAATGCTAACTCATCATTTGTTAAACAACTCCTCTTAGCTGTATCCATCATAAAAGCTGCTATCATAGAAATTTTCATTACCTTTTTTAGATTATCTATTAAGTGCTAAAATGCCTTGAACCATTAAAAATAGTTTAAAGAGTGTCATTAAGCCAGCACATTTGTAAACAACAACTACCTCGCCACGTCTCAGCCCATTGAAGCCACATCTTTTTCTATTATATTTATTAAAAATACTTCTAGTCACCGAATCTTTTTAAAACTTGATGTGTTCGTGCCTAATATATTCCGCCAGTCTCACAAAAAATCTTAGAGCGCTAACTAAATTCTAAAGTGGAGAAGCTGGCTTATGCTAACAAACACTTTTTTTGACGAGTGAGACTTGCAGAAAAAATCTCAACGATAAAAGCCGTGGGTGGCCAATCTATATTCTGCCGTAAGGTAGAATTTTTCCCGCTTGTTTTTTATACTATCTTCAAAGTCCAGAAAAAGTCATTTCTGATGATAGTTATTAATTTTTTTTAGGTTAATTAAGTTAACTTCTATGTTGCCTTATATTAGGTTAATTTCTATGAAAAAACAGAAGCATGGTTAATATTCAATTTATTAAAATAAAATAATGTATTAAAAAGAAAAAAATACAGCTTTTTAAATAATTTACAATTGTTTGCTGTAGGGGTGATAATAATCAACAGTATGAAAAACGGCCATACTAATTAACATTTATTATTAGTCATGTTTTTTTTAAATACTTACATTTAAGAGAGGAAAATCAGACACCAGTTTGGATGTAGCATTCAAACATTTAAAATTTTTTAACAACATCTACATCAAGGACTGTCATTAAAACGAAACTGAAACTGTATTTGTAAACTGTTCAATTTTCGAAAATTTCCAAGATATATCGGAGTACGCCAAATCTAAAACGCCAAGCACCAACCGCGTCATTGACACGCGACTGATAACAGCGAATGAGAACGCAGTTCAAGCCAATAATGCTAAAACGTGACTATCTTTTAGAATGTCGCGGACCGCGGGTCGCAGGTTGAGTATGGCTGATCTAGACCAAGACCTCCTTATCATGGTATTGTCTTGATCTAAACATTAACAGTTCTCGTAAAAAAGTTTATGTTACGAAAGCATTTAATAGATGGCAGCACTATAAATAATTTTCTATCCTATAGTAGATTGCAGCAAAGAGTGAATTTTCGAATTTCAAATACAGGTGTTACTGATTTACTTAACAATAGGTTTCTTGAGTTGCGAAGTTATAAATTTTTTTAATCATTTTAATTAAATTATTGTGAATTATAATTTTAATAAAAATTACTTAGTTATATAAAAGAATAATTTTCTTACTCAGCCGGATTCTCTGGAAAAGCAGTCGGTCTTTTTGTTACTTCTACTTCTACTGTGCTTGATTTATGTAAACAAAAACAATTGTCGCTTATGTAATAATTCGTTCTTTGTTAAATAAAGTATTTCGAAATGATTTCTACAGTTATCGGCAATTTGGCATCTAAAACTGTCAATTTAAAATGGTTTACACCTCTCTTAATGAAGTATTCTATGGTTCCGATGGCAGAAAACGGTCCCAATCCGTACATTGAGAGACTAAATGAAAAGTTAGTTGATAAGAGAGCTCGGTTGTTATACCAGAGTCGTAAACGAGGAATGCTTGAAAATGGATTAATTTTAAGCACCTTTGCGCGAAAGTATTTGAATAGTTTTGACAAAGAACAGCTTAGTTTATATGACAAATTAATAAATAAACCCTCGAATGATTGGGATTTATATTACTGGGCTACTGGAGTGAAAGAAACCCCTACAGAATTCCAAAATGAAATAATGGATCTGCTAAAACGTCATGTTAAAAATGAGCTGAAAGAAACACGATATAGGCAGCCTGATTTAAATTAACTCTTGTGCTTTTGATCTGGGATTGTTTATTTTATTGTGTTTTGTATAGCACTACAAACTTTAAAATATTATTATATTGTGTTTAGTTAAATTATCGTGACTGTAGACGTAATCTTCGATATCCGTCTGTTTAGTATTAGGAATTTCCATCTCATTATTATAGAGTTTATAAATATCTGCTTCATAATGTACACACAGTGTATTGAATTATGTTTTAAATAGTTTATAAATAAAGTATTTAATTTCTTGAAAGTTGTCTTTGTTTACTGGAATTCTGTATTTTTATCAACTTATTTATATAAATTTAAAAGGTACTACTTGATTATCCCATTAACTAATTTCGCCAAATTATACAAATCGCCAAACTATTCACCAAATTAATACATGTTAGAAGATTGTAAGGAACTTGTTCGTTATTTAGTCAAAAAAATACAAACATAGATGGATGTAACTATAAAATGTATGTGAACATTAGATAGTTTGAAGATAAAAAAAAAAAAAAAAATGCAGTAGCAAAAGTTAATTTGGAATTATCAAACCAGTTTCCTTTCCTTTTGTCACAGTTTTTAATATTACAGCGCCATTGTTTATTGGTTTGAAAATAAAGTTTCATATCATGCCCATTCATGCTTTTTTTTAGAGTTTCGTTCATCTCATGAAACCCTATTACTCCCGCTCCGTTGTCTGTCCGTCACAGAGCCATTCTCAGAAACTATATAACTTACAGGCATGAAATTTTGTGTACTTATAGCTAAATACCTACACTATGAAGCTCAAAATATTAAAATTT
This sequence comes from Maratus michaelseni, assembly GCA_963931845.1. NCBI lineage: Eukaryota > Metazoa > Arthropoda > Arachnida > Araneae > Salticidae > Maratus > Maratus michaelseni. The sequence continues at coordinate 473,760,972 of OZ007588.1, read as the reverse complement.
GAAAAAATCGTATTATTTTAATATATAGAGAGAAAAAAACAAAAATCTAATCAGCTTTTTCCTATTAAATTTAAACATTTTTCATTATAGCAGTTGCCAACAATTAAGAATCCACAATAAAATTCTTTCTACAATAATTAATTTTCTATTGAAAGATTTCCACATAAAAAATGAAAATGAAATAAAAAGTTTCACCAATTGAAAAAAAAAAAGATTAATATGATGTCATATTGGTAATAAAACGGAAATTTTCAAACATTTCTCAATAATACAAGAAGTATGAGTATGTGTAAATACAGAAAACAGCTTAATATAACGTCATTAGAGAATTAAAAAGAAAATTAATCTGACGTCATAATGGATTTTTTAAATGTTTGAGAATAATACAAAGCCCCGTGGCAGAATGTACGTGACACTGCGACGGTCGTTGCAGACTTTTTAGGGCACCTGCAGACTAAAAACATTCAGCAATGCTGCGGATGCACTATAGAGTGTAAATTATGCGAAATAACAGCAAACTTCGTTGAAGGATCACAAAAAAAAAACCTAATTTCATTGACAGATCGGTCGACGGGATAATCAAGTAGTAACCATTTAAAATGATTAAAAAAAAAAAAAAAAAGCATTACTGTGTGAAATGTTTGTATGATATTAAATCTGACAGCATGAATCCCAGTTAAAACATTTTCTTCTATTTAAAAATGTTTTAAATATTATCCCAAGAAAAATATTAATAAAGATTAATTTATTTATTAACCCAAATAGTACAGAATTTAGCATATTTTTGAGTTATGCTATCAGACTACCCATTATCGAAATAACATAACAATTTCATCAGGGTGATTGAAATTTTGTTCCGGATGTGGTTTTTAACAGCTTATTTCATGTTTAATTTGGTAACCTGATTATTTTCCTTCACAATTTGCTTTGCAATAACATCAATCATACTTATTATATGTTATTGTTAAGTAATCTAATAACATGTTGCACATATTAATTTAAAAGTAAAAAAAAATCTACTATTAGATATTTTAGATAGACAATATATTTTATTTATTAAAAGAAATATAATAAAATATCCATTACACATTAATAAAACTAAATCAGTATGCATCATGTATTTTTATTCATAAATTTTTGTATTTTATAAAATTTGTTCTTTGCATTAACATGTTCACTGCATAAAATGAAATTAGGGAGTTCATTGACTCATAGCAGATGTGTTATGTGACAGATGCTATGTTTGGTGAAAAGATTTTGTTGAATATCCACACATCCATATGAAACCTTTTTCGAAGTGGCTTTTCAAAAATTTATCCTGGCTACATAAACCAAAGAAACATGAAAGTATGTCGTGACAGTATGGTTATCCATTATTGTGTTTTACTGTCACCTCTGTTGGTGACAGATTATTTTTTATAGTCGACAAGAAAACAAGTACCATTTACTTTAGTCAAACACTCCAGAAGAGCACTTATATGATAGAAACTGCTTAAATTTAACATTCACTGTGCAATTTTTAAATTAGAATTTAAGATATATATATATTTTAAATAAACCACATATATATTTTTTTTAAACCAGAGTTTTAGAACTTTTTTCAGCTTTGAATAATTTCTAAAGCTTAAAATTTTGTCTATTCGATAAATTTTCCCATGATAAATATTTTAATATTATAATACATATGAGGGTTGGAACTTTAATAGTGACAACTATTTATTTACAACTGATACAAAAGAGATGCATGTTACAAAGTTTTACTGTCCTTCAATGTAGTCACCAGCATTGTGTACAAACCATTGCCATCAATGTGGAAGTCGTAGGATACCATTTGCAGCGCCTGTTGTGTTAATAGTTTGAATGGAGTGGTCTACTGCGGTGTATGACATTATAATAATATATTATGTATATAACATTTCGTGACGCATATGGCCCAGTTTTAGTCATACGAAGGTTGGAACTTTAACAGTGGCAACACTGTTGTAGAGACACCATGCGATGGAACCTAATGATGCCTCACTTCAGAACTGTTCCAGAGATTCGTCAAGCAGTAGACCACTCCATTCGAACTATCAACACAACAGGTGCTGCTGATGGTATCCTATGATGGCATTCCACATCAATGGCAACAGGTTGTATACCATGCTGGTGACTACATTGAACCACAGTAAAACTTTGTAACATGCATCTCTTTTGTATCAGTTGTAAATAAATAGTTGCCGCTATTAAAGTTCCAACCCTTGTAAATATGAATTTATTATAATTAGCTTCATACAAGATTAAAATTCATTACTGCTACTTAGATTAAAGCAAAACTATTTTTTTATTATTATTATTCTGAATAAAGGATATAATTTGAAAACAAGATTATTTTTTCTTTTCTAAGTGTCTTATTTAATAACTAACTTAATAATTTTGAAGCTAAAAATCAAAGAGCATTTTTAGATTGGTTAATCATGTGCAGGGCTTAGAAGTCTGCACTGGCCAGAATTTCCAGGCCAGGTCTGTTGTAAAAGCTAAAAGTTTGCCCAAGGCTCACAAAAATCCATGTAATCAAGATTGGCCCAGCTGAAAAATTTTAATTTTTCTTTTCTTTTTCTTAACATATAATTAAGATTCTTTTAAAGAATACTGCATACAAATTTATGCAAAAATTTTACAGTATATTTCAGACTATATGTCCACAATCGATAGAATACAGAATAACAGCAACATTAATGATCACAGGCTCTTAGACTATTACATTCAAATAAAGACTCAATAAAAAAATGAATGTAGTTTAGAATAAAGATAAAATAGTTAAACTTAAGCATAACTTTTGAAGCGGTATAATAAAAAGAAGTACAGTTTTGAAAATATTTCTCTAATTTAATAAAATAAGTATATTTCCAAAAATTCTATTAAAAAAAGTTCATTATTACTATTATTTTTACAAAAAAAAAAAAAAAAAAATTGCTACCTGACACATCCTGGAAGCAATTAAGTCCAGGTCCAGCGTGGCCCGAGTATGTAGAAAAAAATATAGGCCTGAGTCTGTTGAAAAAATTAAGTTCAAGCTCAGACATGATAAGTAACTCTCTGAAACAGATCTCTACGTTAGACATGTTACATTTCTCTATTGATGTCGCCAAACTAGCATTGGCTTGTGACACAAATTTATAACTTATTCTCAGCCCAACCAGGTATATTGAAAATTGTTCATATTTTGTTGGATTAGTCTGACTTTTTAAAATTTCTTATTTTAAACTGATAGACCTGCTTAATTTTTTTTATCAGCCTATTGAAAATATTGTTTCTCTTCTGCCGGCCTGGCTCATTTAAAAGTTTGTTTTCATTTTTCCAGCCTACAGGTTTGTGCAGATCTTTAGCAGAACAAATGTGATTGCAAGGTCGCCACTGGTGACCAACATACAGGGTGATTATAAAAAAACTGTCCCGATATATGAGCCCATAACTGTCATACTGTTCACAGAAACTGAATGAAATTCTGGCCTAAAGTATTTTGAGGTATGCGCTCAAGAATCACGTGAAAGACAACAGTTAAATTCTAACAGTTACGGTTACAGTGACAAAATTTTGAAAATTTCAAATGGCAACACCTACTTTTTTTTATCGGATTGTGATCTTCATACTGAAAAACCATAAAAAGCATTGGAATGGTACCTGTAGCACAAAAATCACTGGCGCTAGACAGACTAAGAAGAAAAGTGAAAACAACCAATAAAGGATAGAGAAGCAACAGAAAGTAAAACATTTTATTGTTCAGTGCTATCCACCGTCTGCCGCATGTAAAGTGTCGTCGTGTGTAAAATGAAAAATGTATGAAACACAATAAAATGTTTTGTTTTCTGTTGCTTCTCTGTCCTTATTGGTTGTTTTCACTATTCTTCTTAGTCTGTCTAGTGCCAACGCTTTTTATGGTTTTTCCCTATGAAGATCACATTCCAATAAAAAAAAGTAGGTGTTGCCATTTGAAATTTTCAAAATTTTGTCACTGTAACCGTAACTGTTAGAATTTAACTGTTGTCTTTCATATGATTCTTGAGCGCATACCTCAAAATACTTTAAACCAAAGTTTCATTCAGTTTCTGTGAACGGTATGATAGTTAAGGGCTCATATATTGGGATAGTTTTTTTATAATCACCCTGTATATTAATTAGTGATGATATTTATATTGCTTTTCAAAACAAATTCATTAACTAAATTGAAGAGTTAAAGTAATTCATGCTAAATCATTTCTATACTAGTAATTATTTTTCCTCAATGAATAACTTATGTGCTTTTAGAAGATGCATGATTAAATAATGTATGTGATGGGGATGGATGGCACAAATGTATTTTACCATCAACTAAAAATTTTTGCTGGCTATCAGAATTTTTTCTGTTTGCAGAGCCTTGGTCATGTGCATTCATTGCAACTTTTTTAAGCAATGACAAATAAAATATACTTGCTTGAACTGCATAAACTCACAAGGATTTTGAAATGTTTATAAGATCATGGTGTAAGAACATCTCAAGGGAAGATAAAAAATACACCATGCTACTGACTGTTCATAAATTCTTTTATTCTAGTCTTTCAGGCTCAATAATTCTAATAAATAAACCTTTTCTTTGTAAGAAGGTTTTATACATTAGACTAGCAGTAATGAACCTGTATGCCAGCGAGTCAATTGTCACTACTTATGTTTGCTATTCAAATCTGGAAAAAATATTCCCTGTGTTTTTTCTGTATGTGTACACACTGAGAAAATAAACAAATTAAGAAGAAACACAGTATAGCTACAGTAATTTTCTCCATACAATGGTTAAAGAAAACAGCATTTCTTTTATGTAAATAACTAAACATTTAAAAATTCCCTGTGTTTTCCAGGTTTTTAAAGAAAATTTGCTGTTTTTTAGGTGATTTTTTTATTCCTTGTACTTTGTGTTTTCCAGGTTCTTTAGATGGTATAGAAACCCTGCTACTATTTCAGATAGTAAACTTTGCTGTATTTATTGATAGAATTCAGTAATTTAATAAGGGGGAAATTGCTATCCAGAAATAGTGGTGACAATTTACTCTCTGGCATGCATGTTTTCCATAATTGCATTAAAGCCATATCAGAAGATGGGTGAAGAATAAACAACAAACATTTTACAAAGCATGTTTACTCAGCTTTTTCTGAGAGTTGAGAAAGCTGAGTGAACAGGTTTTGTAGGATTATCTATTGCATGTTGAATGAGTAGGGTTACCATATTTGTTCTGATTGGTTCAGCTGGAGAAAAATCAATAGTGTTAGTAGAATGAGCAACATTTCGAATCTGACAATGGTCAAGTTGGCTAAGCAGAAGCTCTTTCAGCAAGTTCAAGCAATTTTTGCTGACCATAATGTTGTGTTGTGTGAAAAATTGGACGAATCACTACTGTGTTATGGCCATTAGAGAAATCTCCTGATAGAAATTCCTGTCTGAAAATATATTTGCTTTGTAGTCCAAGAGGCAACATCACACTTTTTACCCTAATTTTAGCCAGGACAGGATAGCAATATTGTACACTCCACTGCAATATTATTAAATGAATGGCACACCAATTACTGATGATGTCCAGGAATCGGAGTAACATCAGTAATCAGGTTGCAATTCACTTCTATGCATTGTTGTAGCAGTCTGTGCAATGTTGTCATTACAACAACCCTCAGCTGGTGTGTCAGCTGACTAACAGTTTCATTATCTGCAGCATCTAATCTATCATATACATATATCAAAATCATAAATGTTAAAATTGGCGCTGCCCTTCAGACTATTCCATTTGAAAGAGGACCAGCTCTAGGCTTAGGCATATGAGGCACAATTTGGAATTCCTCTCTATGGCTTTAATAAAATATTTGTTCGTTTTATTATTATTATTTTACGGGTAAAGCATGTACACAAGTGTCAATGAGCAAAATTGCCTAGGATGCCAAGCACTCTCAAGCTAGCCCTGATTTCGAATATTTTAATTTTTGCTTACTATTCTCTGTTATAATCCTGTTTCATTGCAAAGTGAAAATTTCTATGATGGTATAAATCACTCGTCTTATGAAATCAGTTGTTTTAAAATTAAAATCTGAAATATGATACTACTGACATTTTGTCTTATTATTTTATTCTCTTATTATATTCTTATATCTTTTATTCTCTATCTATCTATCTTTTATTCTCTTATTTTATTATATTTAATCTTATTAGGATGAAAATTCAGCAGCATATGATGTAGATATAGACCTTGATGAACTATTAGATATTGAAGGAGATTTCAATAGAAAAGAATGGTTAGGGGTAAGTAATCATCATCATAAGTATATCATTAAAGTTTGCTTTGTAATTGATTTTCTCTTGTATGCATCCTTTATAGATTAACTAACAATTTGTTTGTTTACAAATTTTTTCATTCTCCCATTAACCATCAGCATTGCTATTAAATAAAAGGTAGTTACAAGATATGAATAAAAATGTCTTGGTGCATTGAAAATTTTTCTGCACATAATGTGATAAAATAGATTGTAAAAACATAGTTAAATTATTGTTTAGCAGTATATTATTTGTAAAATTTTCTTTTTTACATATGATTTTGCTTGAAGCAATAGTTTTATGACATCCAGGAACAAGTTAGAAATATGTAAGATTTTGCATTGAAAAACATATTCTGAACATAAAGGAAAAACAAAGTCAATTTTATTGAGATATGTACTTTTTGAACTTGTTTTTCCTCTTTGTTGTCAAGCATATATCATTTTGCAGCAGATATTTCTCTGAGTGGTTTTATATGCAACTAATAAAACAAAAAGCATGTTAAAATGTATATGATTGTCTAAGTCCTTGCCCAATGATTTAATGTATTAGTTTCTAACAAAAAATGTGATTTTCTTTTGTTTAAAACAATGAACAAACAATTTTTTAAAGAAAAGCATGAGTTAAGGGCTAGGGGAATATATCAGCTTTCACAAAAAAGCAAGGAAATTGGTTTATCCATTAAAAGATATTTCTGGTATTGATTTACAAAATGTTATTTCAAGTATCCTTTTAATCATTGTTTACACAGAAAAAACCTGACACACTTTCAGTCATAACTTGCATAATCATAAGAATTACTTGTGTGCACTAGATTAATTGTAACACAATTACTCACATTGGTAAAGAAATCATACGAGTTGTAATTTTCCACTAATGGCAGTATTCTGCCCTCATCGGAAAGGGTGACTTTCTCGTAATGCGCCGACGAAGTGATAATTTCGCATTCTGCCCCTATCGTCTCAGAATTCGTTCCGGTATTTGGGGGTTGTTTTGTGGTAATTTTTCCGACTGCTTTAGGCAGCCGGAAAGCCTTCGCTTTGTCGTTTTAAGATGGCGCGTGTATATGCAGCGTTTTTGCATATGAGAATACAGTGCCAAAAGACAGTGTTTTAGAATAGGTACATTTTCTAATGAATACAGTTTACACGAAATTTTTAAACATAAATTATTTTTCAGTTAAAATTTATTTTAATACTATTTTGAATTGTAAATAATACAGTATTATACACTCGTTAGGAAAATAAAAATAAAAGCCCTAATCCAATAGTACTATTTAAATTATAATTAGTAAAAAGTTCACTAGATTGGAAAAAAGTTTTTTTGCTCACGAAATTAGTTTTGCATGTTACGAGAAAACAGTTTTACACTACCGATGGAAATTATATACTAATGAAATTTACCTGATTTGTCTTGCACTGTCTTGCATATGTATGAAATATAGTGTCTGAGTCATAATACATATAAGGATTGAAACATATTCTCTATTGAAAACTAATAAAGGAAAGCATTACTTCTTATTTCGTTGACAGTTTCCAAAATGTAATTAACACATTTCGTTAAAAAAATAATTCGTTAAAAAAAAAAAAAAAGCAGGCGGAGCCGGCAGGGATTTTTTTGTTTTTATTTATTTATTTATTTTGCTATAAGAGTTGGTCCAATAAAAAACTTGTCAATATAAAAGTTTTAGATAATATTAAGAAGAAGAATATATAATAACCTATATTATAACCTATATAATAACCTATATTATATAGGTTATAATAATAACCTATAATAAATTTAAGAGGATTTGCTATCTTGTGAATTGGCGAAGTTATGAATTTTTTTCTTCTAATCCCCCCCCCCCCTTTTCCCATCCCTTGGGGCCAATTTTAATGATATCAAAAATCTGTCATGCATAAATTTTCGGTCATTTTCCTAGAAGTAATAATAACTTTAAACGGATTCGATACGTATCATAATTAAGAAGCTCTGGGGGTTTTCTGTTATCACTAGAAGAACCCATCCCCCACCCCCCACCCTTGGTTTGATTGTGCCCATTAACCAACTTGACCGAGATTTTATGCCCCTTGATTTTATGTATCAGTTTGGAAGAGATTTGTTCAGAATTATTGAAGTTATCGTGTCCTTAAAAAAGTGACATATATATATATATATAAAGTTTTGTACTGGGGGTGGTTTTGGGTTCTGGGAGTCATGAAATTAAAAAAAAAAAAATCCAACTTAGGGGAGAATGTAATAGGTAGTATTTCTGACGAAATCTACCTAAAAAAAGTGTGAAGGGTTCGGTTTTGAAATTAAAGAATTGTGTGAAGGGTCCTGTTATGAAATTAAAAAAAATTGTGTGAAAGGTTCTTTAAAGGACCCAATTTCTTCCTAAACAGATCCCTGATAATTACTAATAAACATAATAAAAAAGGAGGGGGTGGACGATATTTTAATGCAACCGGGCTGTGTGTAATAGATTTAAAACATGTTAATACACAATTAAAAACCTCATCATTATTAATCACCCACTAGAAAAAAAAACCCGCTTCCCGAAAGTTTTTGTTGCATTTCATAAGAAAATATAATATATATATTTAAACAACCCTGTATAGCTATAGAATTTAGATAAACACCTCATAAAAATGTTATTAATTTTGAAATATATTTACTGCACTCATACTTATGCGGCATGTAGTTCAAATTGTGGAAATGAAATACATTATTTGCAGTATATACATAATGTAATTCTATTTTTTAAATGAAATGTAAAAGGTATATTACACGAGAAAAAAAAGAGGGGTGGGGAAGGGAAGGTGTCATATGAATATGAATATTTCATTTCAATTGAAAATATTTGTTTAATTTTAAGTCTAAATCACAATAAAAAATGCGCAAGAACAATTCATATTCACTGAATAGTTAAAAAAAAAAAAAGGGGGGGGGGAGAGGGAAGTGTCACATGGCTACAAATATTTAATTTCAATAGAAAATGTTTATTCAATTTCAAGTCTGAATCACAATGAAAAATGGGTTAGAACAATTCAAATTAATTGAACAGTAAAAAAATATATATACATAATTTATAAATTAGCAATAAAGCCTTTGCTGCATGTCATCAGAATATGTAGTATTTATTTAAAAAACAATGTATTTATGTAATATAGATAGATACCGCATAAAATTTTCATAAAATTTGGTGTATTCTCCTTTATTTCATCAAAATATTTAAATCCTTTTCCAAAAAGTCCCATCAGTAATTAGTATTTTTAAATTATTTCTTTATTAATATTTATAAATAAATTTTTTCATTGACTTTTAAATAATTCCCGCAAATTTAGCTTCGAAAAAAAAAAAAATTCCGCCATGCTAAAAAAAAAAAAAAATCAATATCCCGAAAAAAAAATTCTAAAAATTAAAATATTGTATAACTAGGCGCAAATTTTCTATTCTCTATCTGCCTATGATTGGTGATAAAATCAACCATGATTTCAAATTCTTGTTCTCTTAGATCTATTTATTATCTGCTGATCCAAGAATTTTTCTTTTTTTTTTTTCAAATTAAGTAAACGAGATGAATCTTTTTTTCCCTTTTTAATAGCATCGCAAACACCACAGTAAAACACACGTTCACATCTCACGTAAATAAACAAACCAAGCGTGATCTTGTCTTTGATTGGTCGAAACATTTTAACTCGAACGCAGTGAGTTTGAAGGTCACTCGCGAATACTGATCTTAGGGCAGAATTGCAAACTCTTGAATCTCGTTATGAATTACGTTAACGTTTGTTTCCGCGTCGGTTTCTTCCGTTGAGGGCAGAATACTGCCACTGGTCCAGTTGGAAAATTACAACTCATATGATTTCTTTACCAATTTGAATAATTGTGTTAAAATTAATCTAGTGTAATCATGTATCCAGCGTTTACTGGAGTTCCATTACCTGCAATCTATTCTGTTGAGCTGATTGAGATATAAGATCAGATGCTATGATCAATAAGGTTAACTGGATGAAATAGGTCCTCCAATTTCGACTGGGATGGTTCAGTTGGTAGAGCACTGGCAGCATCAGCCAAGAGATCCCAGGTTCGAATCCTGGCCCGGACATTTTTCGTCCAGTTGGAAAATTACAACTCGTATTACTTGTGTGGTTTGTTTAACATGTGCAAAAAATATTGTTCTTACATATAGGTATTGTTTTTACAAAAAATCATTTTTTTTTTAGAGAAATAAAAGCTTTATGCCCCCTTAATCCTGTATGTTAAATTTTGTTTTAAATAATTTTTGATTGCAGCATCTTTATTGATATGATGATGCAAACACTGATAAATTAAAAAAAAAGAATAAGAGACAACGCTTAAATTTAGTTGTTTCTTATTGTTGAACAATTTAAATATTCCTAGTACATAATTTAAAAGAAAACCATAACTTTGTTTATATATTTATGAATTGCAACAAATTTATTTTAATATATATAAATTTTATTGCTTTAGGAAAAAGTGATTGGAGCCAAAAATTCTCAAGAAAATGTAGAAGTAAGCCTTTTTTACTTGTTTTTTTATGACACTTAAAATCATATAAATTTCCAAATTAAAATGTGAATTCTTGCAGAAGACCAAAAAGTTTTTATTTTCAAAAATGATTGTAATATAGGACTTACTAGATACATATTTTAAAACATCAACATTTCAACAAAGTTTGTTAGACATTTTTGTTGTGTGAATAAATATGATTACTTTTTATTTATTTATATAAAAGCTTAATTTTTTAGCAGTTACACTGAAGTATGTACCAGTAAAATGCTTAATATTTATTTTGAGAAAATATTTTTTAACAGTTAATAACAAATTACTTTTAATTACATTGATTTTTTCATAAGGAGAAATTTACTAAGCACTTTGTAGAATTTTTTATATAAACTAGATGGAACCCGTCAAAACGTGACGGAAAAAAAATACTATAACAATATCAGTAAAATAAGCTTATTTATTATTTAAGTAGGGCTTCGTATGAAACAGTCTTTCAAATATTTTATTTTAAAAAATACCCCCCCCCAGTGAACTGCTATTTCCGATGCAAACTCTAAATGAACACTCCGTAAACAAATGTGTAATGCAAATCAGTTTGACATTACCACCAAATTCCCTACGACAAAAAAAAAAAAAAAAAAAAAGTCATGGACCTATAAAGTATCATACAAATTTCCTACTTTCATCTCATATTCAGTAAATAAAAGAACATAGTATAAGCACCCCCCCCCCCCCCCCCCGTTGAAATTCGACGTTAAAAAAAGTTTTAAAATGTTTAAATTAAAAGTTTTAAAATGTCCTCTTTAATCATTGTTCGTTTCAAATCCATATCTTCTAAAACGCATCCATTGTTTTAAGCTAATCAATTTTTATGTAAAAATGAAGAATTTTTGTTAAAAATAATAAATTAATATGCAGATGAGGGAGAATTTTAATGTTTTCAATTGTAATTTATTTGTATGGTTTCTTCTATCCCTTTACATAATCAGGATGATTATTCCTTTTCCATCACAGTCGGTCTCTTATACAGTTAAATATCCAATGGATCTTTAAAAAAATAATAAATAACAGTTCCTAGCATATTCTGATTCAACATATACATCAACGAATTCAACATATCAATTTTATGTTAATCATAAACTAAAAATAGTTTTTTTCTTCTTTCGACAGATTTTATATTAGCGCCAAAATACTCTATCTTATGGATAATCTGATCTTATGATTTATCAAGTTTTTATTATTATTATTTTTTTTTCACTTTTCATGAAGGTTAGGGATACCTATTTTCAATTGTTGCAAGTTTCCAAGGGGCTATTTTACATTATTAAAACAAACGGATGGTCATTGTTGAGATAGAATTGAAAAATATTTAAAAAGTCGTTAAATTAAGCGGCAGATTTCAAATAAATTTCAATTGAAAGCTAATTTTTTTTTTCTAATTGAGGATGCAAGAATTGAAATTGTAAAATGTAGTAAAAAAATTAAATTTTTAGTATTTAGAAGTGATGTAAGCACGATGAAAGCTAAAGCGATAGTGCCGTTTGTTGTCACAACCGTTATACATTTCTAAATATTGCCACTGTGTTTTGGTTGGCGTCCAAAAGTAGACTACCATTTTTTGACATCGAAAGAAAAATTCACAGTGAAAGAAATAAGACTTTGCCGCTAATAAGGAACTGTTAAATGAACTTATAACAAACCTACCAAAATAATTCCTATAAAATATTAGCCTTACATTGTTTATTGTAGCTAAAAATACAATCATTATTTCAAGTTTTTTTTTTCCTGAAAATCTTTACTTTTGTGAATTTTTATTATTAAAAAAGGAAATCTTAATAATTTAAATCCTATAATTCCTATAACTTAAAAAAAGTAATTGGTAACATGTAATCAAGATATGCAATCAAGATGAAGCAACCAATAAAGGCTCCAGTTCTAATCTTTAAAATTAAAAATTGAAATATCAGTTAATATTATGCCATGTTGACACAATCATATAAATTTTTCTTTTTAGTTTTATCAATGTTAAAATGCATTTCAAGCTAAGCATAACATCATTTTCACCGGTACAAACTTTTCACACGTACATTTATGCTTAAGCACCATGCATACAAATAAAAATATATTTTGCATTTAATTGTAATGAAAAAAATGGCATCAACAAAGTTATAATGCTTAATGATAAAATGAACCCAATGGACAATATTTCCGTGACGTCACAGTAAATATGAATTTTTATTTGCTTATAAAACACACGGATAAATATTTTTAACGAAATACTTAAACATTTTAACTATATTTTAACTTACAAATTAAAAAATTCGGCCTAAAAGTCACGTGCTTTTAATATTTAATATTTATTTTTTATGCTCGCAATCATTGAGTTCAGAAAATAAACTCTATACGTCGCAACAGTGGGCGTTAATCCGATTGCCGACTTTATGACGTCATAAGCAGAAGTAAAATTTTAATTTAAGATTACGGCTAATTAATTAAATTTTCGAACAAACGAATGTACGATAACAAATCTGTGACCAAATATCTTTCATTTAAAAAAAGAATGATGTAATTTGATGTAGTAGTTTGTTCTCACGGATTGTCGAAACAAAACGCTTAGCGTTTTAAATATATAGATTCTAACAATTCAGTTAACTTTTATAAATTATGTGCTTAATTATATTTTAAAATTCTTTCATACCATCTCTCTTATCCTTCAAAAGAATAAATATAGATACAAAATTGACACACATGCAGCAACTTTAACTTTTATTTCTTTAGAAATTATTAAAGTAAGTTTAAAATTCTATAAACACTAGGATTACATCTATAAATTGATGAAAAAAAAAAAAAATCTTACATGCCTGAGATGGATGAAAAGGACAAGATAGAAAAATAAAAATAACATAATAAAAATAATATTTTTAATTAATATATACTATGATTATATCTACCCTATATATATAAAATCCTAATGAAACGAATTTGTGAAACGATTTTATGAAACGAATTTATGAAACGATTTTATGAAACGACTAATTAAACGACTGATTATGTTTCAAGGCTATTTTTAATAAAATATTAAACGCTTGATGGTGAAATTAATACCAATTGTTCATAAAAATCCGCGGATGTCAAAACTGGTAATAGAATTTTGAAATTGGAATTAGTCTTCGAGATATTAATTTTTTTCTAATTTTAATGACATTTCTGTAATGATGGCAACTAATTACTCAGTTTTTTTGTGACAAGAAAGGGAAAAAAATTGAGAAGGATCCCGATAGGGATTATTGATTTCTTTTTATTCGTCATTTTCAAATTTAAATTAAATTTATCTTTTATTTCAATCGATAATGAAGACAAGATTGTGATTAAATTATGTTTTTCAGGAAAATTTGAAAAAAAAAAATCACATTTCTATCGTCAGGATTCAATCGTCTGTCAGCATTTAATTTAATTTATAAACTGAAAATATTTTGAATAAATTCGTCCAAATGACGTCATTTAGGTAAACGCAAAGGGAGGAAAAGGAATTAATAGTAATTATTATTTATTGATATCATTTTCTTATTTTTTTTGTAAAATTTAACTAAACGAATTTATAAAATCATTAATTCGGATATTTGAAAATAATATATAAAATAATAATTGCCCAACTGAACGGAAGAATAAAATATCCTGCTTGGTTTTTTCCGCCAAGCTTTTTAAAAAAGCGTCAAGACCCCTATAATAGAAAAGCACCAAAAGTTCATTGGGTTTATTTTCATAACTTTTGGCAACAAATCTATGTATATTAACGAATCTATCCCTTTTTGAAGCTCGAATTACGCCAAACCTAAAAGCAAAGGATCCTATAATGGAAAAGTACCCGATTTTCTTATGTACAATATTCAAGTGACAGAACATGGTGTAAAATTACCGCGGATATCCAATTTGTTTAAATATCTCATCAATTGATGCCGAATAAATGCAGGCATGCATGCACAAAATATTTAATTAATTTTGTATGATAAATAATTATTAGAAAATTCGTATCTACATATTAATTAAAATAAATAATTTACATATTTAAAATAACATGAAAATATGCATGATGGTGCACTAAAATAGAGAGAAAATTAAAACCTGTTACTGAAAATGTCTATAACATAGTACTTTTCAATACCGTGGTTCTTAATGTTATTCACAAGCAGATGGAATTTTTCTCATCCTTAAACGCAAAGGAAGAATAGAATAGAGATTGTTGTTATGTCCGAGAGGTAGTCACAATTTAAACCTAACCATTTTATACAAGCTGGTTTTCAAGTAGTAATTGATTTTACTTATCAATCCCGAAAACAGTCGTCAGTTGTCTCAACAGCTGTGTATGAGGCCATGATAATCGAAAAATGTCCCATTAAAATGTTAAAAGCATGGCAACCCAATTACAGATTTACCAATATTTTTAAAATAAAGCACGCTGTCATGTTTTTAGAGGCCTCGAAGTCTGAGCGGGGGTTGGCGAGCGTAGCTCGCAGGGGGTAGGCCCCCTAGTTTAACATAAAATTAGAAGTTTTTGCTGAATGGGGAAGAGTATTTGATATATATTAATAAGATTATTATTGGCTTTTTTCATTATAAAACTGCGATAATAAATATGCATTTAAAGAATTTTTGAATATACAACACAATAGAAAATACTTCATGTTTGTCAAGTTAAAAAAGAAAAATAAACTTGCAAATTAACAATATATATATTTTTTTCATTTATTTAAATATATTATTATAATTATTTTTAAATTGATATTGTAAAATTTTATTGAAAAATCAATTAGCCAGATGGAATTTTATTTAAAACCTATTGAATAAAACATTTATCTTACTTAATAATTTATAATTTTATAGTCTTTACAACATTTTTTTCTCCCCAGACTTATTTTCTGAAAGTATTATTATTTAAATAATTGCTGTACATCACAATCATGTAAAATTGAGCACAGCTAAAAACAAATATTTATTTATTTATGAATATCTAAGATATGTTTTATATATATAATAATTTTTTTTAAGTGTAAAGTTTTTTATTGTGCTATTAATCATAATATCAATTCATTGCTTTGGAATGACAAATTTCTAACGATATTGACTAAAATGAGATGACATCATCTACAGAATGCTCTTAGCCTTGTCTACAATTTGAGTTGACATGCAATGTTTATAGCAAATATTTTGAGAGTCAGCAAACAAACGGTTTTAATTATAAAGTTGCATGTGGGGAAAAAAAAAAAGATATTTTTAATCTCCCATTATTTTTATAACAGCATGGCTGGATTTCTGCACAGGTGGTAATTTAGAGGTCAACTTAAAAAAAAAAAAAAAATTGTAATTTAACAAATCACAACAACCATTGGGAAAATGTTTTTCTAGAGAAAAAGGCATGATATATATATTAAATCTCGGCTAAACTGCAATGCGTAAAAAAAAATATTGTATATTATAAAGATCCCTAGGCAACCCTTCCTTCCCCAAAAATATATTTAATAAAAATTATTGATCTTTAAACAAATACACATTTAGAGAGAAGTAGGTGGTTGTCTCTAAATGCAGCCAGCAGAAGTTTAAATTCAGCTCTGAATAAGAATACATTCAAAGAATTAGAACCTTGCTATCCCAAAGCGATGAACTGCAATACAGTGCCATCACAGGCGGGTCATTCTACAAAAAAATTTACTTTCTGATCCTAAAAAACTTTAACCCTCTCGACACCGATTTTTTTTTTCCAATTTTGGGAAAGATTACTTTTACGCTAACAAAATTAAAAGTAGCTATCGAAATCAGAGAAGTTACAGTTTAACTGAAATTTAACGAATGTGTTCTTTACAGAAATCTAACGAATGTAGTTATGTTGCGTGTTTTTCCTATGAAAATAGTCTAAGGAAGAATTTTTTAAGACGTTTGGAAAATGTCTTATTACAACCAGATTAAACAAACATAAAAAATTTAGTAGTATTTTTTATTTGTTATCACAAATTAATAATTTGGAAAAGGAGTCCCTAATTTAAAGAGTGAAACATATGTTTAAATTAAAAGAAACGCCAACGGTTTACTAATAATTAATAAAACTTTTATTAATATTATTATTATTAAATGCTGAAACATAAGTAACATCATAATAGTAAATGTATCGACATATGCTATCACTATTAGGTGCTGGAATTAACAAAAATAATTTTTTTTCTTTCAAATATTGCAATTTGAAGTAGGAGCCTCATATGAGGCCCAGGGTGACGAGAGGGTAAAAAAATATATATATATATATATATATATATATATTGATATTCATAGTTCATCTTTTATTTTATAAGGATTTAGAGTGTCATTTCCTTAATTATATTGTAACGGAGGATACAAATGTACATTGTTTTATTTTACAGTGCCATGCTTATTTAGGATAGAGTATGAAACTTGAAGTAAATATCTTTAAAAGCTTTTTGTATGTAAATTAAAAACTTATTTTTAATAAATAAATGATGCTTACTTTTTAAATCAAGAACAGAAAATACATAAAATTAACGACCATTTCTAGTTTAGTGAGAAAACTTTAAAATTAATCACAAATGATAAAGCGAACATTCACAGCTAACAACTGAAACTAAGAAGGGATGCCTCCAATCCCTGCATATTTTTATTAGGGGGTGAATGCTACTATATTTTGGGAAATTATTGCTCATAATTTTATTGTAATGGGAGATACAAGAAAGGCTTACAACAATTCAAACATAATTTTTGGAAAAAAAAAATATTGAATGAATAATGTATTTATAACATTCACAAAATAAGTGAAGATGCTAATAGAGAAAATTAGGCATAACATTTAACAGAGGCACACAAATAAACCTTCATTAAAAAAAAAAAAAAAAAAAAAAAAAAAAAAAATCACCAATCTTTATCAAATAGATATTTTTAATGTATTCTATTATCTATTTATATTAAGACCTCACTTCTAAAACTTTTTATGAATAACTACCACACACCATAAAAAAAAAAAAAATAACAATAACAAAAAAAAAAAAAAAATTGTAGAATGACCCAGGTATACAAATGATTAATAAACAATTTAATTTATTTATATCTATACTTTTATTTTAGAAATTCATCAGTGAGTTACTTCAAAGGGCAAAGACACTGTGAAGATTTCAACAGAAGCTTCTATTCAGTAACATCTCATTTTTACATACACTATAATTTTACATTTTTTCACATGTATTATTTATATTGTCACTCATTTTTGAAGAATATTTGACATGTAAATTGTAAAGTAAGAAAATGTTTCCATTGAAATATTTTTCATACTATTCTTGCATACATTTCTTCCATTTCATATTGTAGCTAAATATATTTGCAAAATGGTGCACTGATTAAGATGAAAATGCTTGAATTTGTAATTGGTTGAACTATTTATTTGTAGATTCATTTTCCATTCTTGTGATCTCTGTACATGTTTGTGTTTAAATAAAATATATATTTCTAATTTATATGGATTCATTAATAAACTCTGTTTGAAACAAGCAAACAGCTTATACATATTTTAAACATTTAACTAACATTAAATTCTCTGGATATATTTTAAACATTTATCTAGTGTTAAATAAAGTAATTAAGAATCGCTCCTAAAAAATAAATAATTTTGTAACGCAGAAAACCCCTTCCCAAAAATTAGACTCTTCCCGGCGAAATGCACCACGCATCACGTGATCTAGAAATTTTTTCGTTCAGTGAAGTTGTCATGTGAGCTTTGCCGAAGGAAGTATGTTTTTTTAAGTGTGGTTATGTATAGAATGTGATGTGTTTTGTTCTCCGGAAATGTGAAAGTAAAATCTTATATATACGTGTCATGTAAAGTTTTTTGTGATGTGTGTGTTTTGCGTCAAGAAATAATAAAATCTATGAAAATGCCAGCAATCTTTTACTTCTGGTGTTATTAAAGAAATATTCTTTCAGCCCCGAGATACGAAAAGTATAATTATTCTACAGTGAGTGCTACAATTTAGATTTTCAGGGTAATTTAGATTATAAAGAAAGTAAAAAGCACATATAAGATTACCCTTCTCTTTAAAATATTCAATTACAGTCAGACACATTGAGATAAATTTACAGTGTTACAACTCATTTTCAAATTTATTATTTTTTCTCTTTGTGATACATTTTAGAAATACTAGCAGAAAATATTTGTAGTAGTGTGCTATTTTAGAATTAAAGTATAATAGCAAAAGATTTTACACCACAAATGTTTAGACTTCTTATTATGTTTTTGTAATTTTTAAATGACAAACTAAAGAAATAAGTGAAGGATAGCTTATTAAAATTATTATTAATTTATATAAATATTATCCAAACTATACGTCACACGCAATGTTTAGGTGGGTTGGATAATGATTGGTTAGAACTTTAAATATATATAATTAATTTCGTCTGTTGTAAAATTATAAGGAAAATAATATGTTACACCTTAAACTTTCTGAGCACCTGGGGGCTTTCCTGCATTTAAAGCTGATTAACTTAAATTTTCCTTTGTGGTTGGGTGCTAAAATACCCTTTATATATTTTTATCTTAGATTATTCTTAAAACATAATTCTGATAAAATTATTTCAGTGTAGAAGCAATTTAGGTCATTTTCTGAAAACGAAAAATTAGGGGAGACAGTCTTTTATTAATCTTAGAGTAGAGAGAACGGCTCTAGGCTAAAATTTAAAATATATCAACCTCAAGTTTTTACAGTTTATAAAAAAACTATAGCAAATGAACAACTCAATTTTTAATTAAACCATTTGTTATATATATAAATTTCTTTTTATAAGTTATTTTTTCTAGAAGTTTCATAATTGTGTTAATGGATAGAATTGTGTTAATCATGGAAAAGAATAATTCTTGTAAAAAATGCCAAAATATAAAGAATTAGCAAAAAAAAAGGTCAAGAATCAACAACAGTCTTTAGCAACAAAAATAATAAAGAAAAAATCAATAAGGAAAATAATTTAAAAATATTTATACATATATATTTTTAAATTAACAAATGTTAAAAATTGAAATAAAAAATTACATATAAATTTAAAAATATTTTTTAATTTAATTTTTTCTTGCTGAAGACTAAGTTTTTTATAGTTTGGAAATTTTGCAAGAAATATTTAAATTTTCATAATTATCTATTAATTTGTATAATACAACAATGAAACTTCCGGAAAAAAGTATTTTAGTATTTTTTTAACTTGTTTTTCTTTAAAAAAGAAAGTTGTTAAGTTAAATGTTGTTGTCTATTTGTTGTCATTTTTTATGAACTGTGATATTTTTTAAAAAGAAATTTCTAACTGTATGGAGTTAAACATTTGTATCTAACAATTATTTTTAAAGATATATTAAAAATATGATGGTGCACAATATCTTTGTCCAAGGATTTATATACATATAAATCTGAAAGCAGTTATTTTAGCCTGCTATATTAAGCTGAGCAAAAAACTCATTCGCATTTACAGCAAAAACAGTTTTGATCGAGCATAAAAAAAATATTTCTCAAGAAGTTTTGGCATTTAATGAATTTTAATTATATGCAATTCTGTAGTTCATTTTGCCAGGCTGCTTTGACTACTTTTTAATCTTAGTGCAGTGAATTTGTTTTAGAATAACAACATTTAATACAAAATTTTATTCAAGTTTGTTTATTGTTCAAGGAGTTTCTTACAAGTAACGAAACAATCTAATGTGCAATTTTCAATCTCTTACAAACTGTCTGTGAAAGGAGAAAAGTTATTATGTCAAAACTTTATTTTTTACTTTTAACGTATGAAATGGGAAAATAGTTATTCTATGATTCTTTCAAGTCTTTATTTTTGCTTATTTAGAAATGGCAATATTGAAATAAAACAACATTTTCTGTGCTCATAAGTAAATGTGACTTGTTGGTAACTTAACAAAACGTATTAAAAGATCCAGAAATGTATCACTACATTAATTCAGATATTATTTGAAAAATAAATATAGGTAAACACTAAAAATTTAGAACTGTTGAATGAATTAATTCCTTTCAAACCATAGTTAGGAAAATTATTTAAAAGTAACACGTTTATAACTCATTCAAGATAAAAACAGACTTCAAATAAACACAAGTATAACAAATTTTTGTACTTTTTTTCTTTTTTATAGATTTAGTAATTTTATAAAAATAAATATTTATTTTTCTAAAATAATCTATTTAGGAAAAAAAAGCAAATAATTCTTGAAATGATCCCATTATTATTTTTCTTTATCTATTTTAAATAATATAAACAAACATTGATTCACAATCAAAGTAACAGAGAACAAACTAATATTTTTATACAGCAAAGCAACAATAGACTGCTTGGCTGACATTGATTGTAGCCGAAGTCCTACAAAGCTGCCAATTCACACATTCTTTTATTTATTTCCAGTCTTTCTTAATTTTATATTTTATTGGTTATTGTAGATTATTAGTTATCTTTTCACATTTACTACAATGATTATACAAAATACAGGACATTTATTAAATACATGGAATTTTTTAAAAACATTATATATTAATAGAGAATGAACGAAAATGAAACAGGTATGTAATATAACAATTAAGGTTTTATTTATATTTAAATGTACAGGATCATACAAGTTTAAAATTTTTTGAAGTAAGTATTATATTTTTGATAATCTCCAAGTAGAGGTGTGCCAGGTGGTTTTGGTATTAGACCTGTAAAAATAAATTACAAAAAATAAGAAATAGAAAATAAACATTTTTAAGCAATACAACAATCTATTGTGATAAAATGCTATATGCATGACAAGAATTTAGCTTAATTTCTTACAACCCATCCAACAATGGGACAGACAAATAAATTGTTCTCTACATTTTTCTGTGTCTCAGTTTTTAAGGGCAAAAAATATATAAATATAAATCTTAAAGGAAAACAAAATAAAATAATTATAAATTTTTTTAAAGATATAATGTGATTGCAATGATTTATTTGCAATTTGATATTTTTTGATTTATCAGTACTTCTTGAAGAAAATTAATGTTATTAATGATAGCTCAAAATTTAACAACAGATAGGAGTGATACAACATATTAAAATATGAAAAAATTCTGTAACTTTAAACAAATTATAAAAAAATTGACTTTTCACAATATTTTCATTATATAGGCATATGATTCTGTCAAAGTATTTTTCCTATAAATAAAACAAGAAAAAGTTTAATGATATTAAATATTTTCTTCATATCATGCTATGCTTTAACCTAGTTATTTTATAAATCAATTCTAAATACCCTTTTATGATTGTATGCAAGAAAAAAGCAACTAATCGGTTAATTGAAATTTTAATAAGCAATAGTACTGTACTTATTATCCTGAACTTAATAACATCTATTAACGGTTATATAAAATAGAGGAAAATTTCATGATTTATACTATCAGGGTGTCTATTCCAGATCAGCAACAAATTTATCTGACTTTTTCAGGTTTTCCATACCAACAAAAAAAAAATTCCATACATCGAAATTTTGTAATGTTACACACAAAAAATCCTAAAAGTTGTGAATCTGAGAGTGGAACTTTCACAACTGATTCTGAGGCACAAATTACTGATTTGTTACATAATTTTTTGCAAAATTTACAAATTTTTGAACAGTTTACATGCTAAACATTTTGCAGATACACACTTTTAGCACCAGGTTCTATCCATTTTGTCAAATCAGGATGAAATTCTTTATCACATCAGTCACTGTTAAATACAGACTGTTTTGACATATTTTAAAACAAGTAATAAATATTCAATAAATTAAGCTGACAAATATTCAGTTCCCAAACAAAGATAAGGAAGCAGGGCGAAACACGTAATCAATCCTACAACATTCAGTCGAAAGTTTCAATGAAGCTGGAACTGAAAATCTCAGAGTTACAAAGAAGGACTGAAAGGGGATAGACAAAATTATTTGCACGAGAAGTTGAAATACTCTTTATAGTACTTAAAAAGAGCGAAGTTTGAGTTTAATGGCACTGCAATTTCAAATCCTTAGTTTTATAACAAACATTTTTCCTATTTTTTTTCTTGAAAGTTCAAAATTTTTTAACATCTCAGAATTTTCAAATTTCCCTGACTTTTCCTCAGAAATGGTAAATTTCCCTGACTTTCCCCTGACATTTCCAGTCCATATAAATTTCCCTGACTTTTCCAGGTTGCTAGACACCCTGTATTATACATTTCATAATATAAATCACCAAGACCAAAAATATCTACTATTATATATTTCAATTGCTTATGACAGTTATGAAAAATCTAAATGATTATTAATTAAAAGCATTTGATAAATATAACAGTTATAAAAAAAATCATATCATGCATCAGTAATTTTGTAATAAACATTCACCAGTAATTATACCACGTGAGGCTTTCACACTACAATCTTTGAGATCATTTGCTGATACGTTTTTGTATTCATTTTTAATTAACTGTAATTGTTTGTCAAACAATTCTTTTTTTACATGAGTGAGAGTGTACTAGGTCGAAAACCTGTTCAAAAATCTTTATGATACTCCATTCATCATTGTGCACTTTGTATGTGCATACAAAAAGAGATGCTGACATAAAAAATAATATAAGTGATAAAAAAAAAAGTGGGACTAGGAAACTTTGCACCAGGTGACTATTTCAGAATAGACATCTTTAGAACCAAAAAGAAAGGAACAAGGCTGTTATTTAACATACATAAGTAGCAACTTGATGAGTTGCATCTGCACTGCATGAGATCTTTCGATTTTAAAAGAAAATCTGCATTTAACATAGATTTTATTAAATTTCTTATAATAAATAAGAAATCATATTTACGATGCAAGTTAACTGCAATAATTTCCTACAATTATGAGATTTTGATGTAATTATAGGAAATTATTGCAGTTTTCTCAGTGAAAATGTAAACCCTGGGTTACATTCTGGGGAAACCTCGTGAATGGTGAGTATCTTTCTACACTAAAAAGAGAGTTACATTCTATAAAATTTTAATAAGAGTGGCACAGTATTTCTTTTTTTTAAAGTGTTAAATATACATTATGCATAACATATATGTAGAAGTTAAATGTACAAGTATTACTGGCTCAGTATGCGTTACAATATTAAATTACAGCTAAATACTTCAGAAATGGTTTCATTTATTTTCCATCTAAGAGCAGTTTTAATTTCATCTCTACAAGAACCTGAACATGTTAAATTAATACATTAAAGATGCCTTTACCTTATCACTTCTAATATCACCATTGCAATGAATATTCGGCTGTTGTTATTATTTTACTTTCTTACAATATTAACTGAAAAGTTATGAAATGAAGAGTTATTGCTCTTGCTGTTAATTAACACTATAATGTTAATTTTCAGAATTTGAAGCAAGAAAGTATAGTAGATAATTTATAGCAAGAATTTATATGCATTGTGTTTTGAAAAAATAAGGAAAAATCAATTCAATTAATAATTTAAACATATATGGCATGAATTTTAATAATAATAGCTGCATAATGAATGAGATATTAATTTTCAGTGAATTTAAAGTAGAAATGCACTCTTTTTCTGAATGCCAGTTGTATAGATGTATTAAAAGTAGTTTTTAGAGTTATGTAGAGGAACTTTTCTCTACACTCACTCCTCTTTCAGTTGACAACTGAAAATTTATTTGTAAATTACATGCTGAGAAAACATAGGGGAAATAATATTTAACCACTATAAATTTTGAAAAAGAAAGAAATAATAAAAAATTCTTAAATCAAATTTTCGCAAATGTTAAGTTTTTCTGCGTTTTCATGTTTGTGAATAATTAAAACTCACAAATGTTAAGGGATAACTGTACTTATTGTGCATTATTTAATATTTCAGTTTATGTCATACTGCTTGAAAAGAATGTCCCCACAAAAGAAAGAATTTCACAGGAATAAATATAGAGAAAGTTATTATTATTTTTTAAATAAAAATTTACACTTTAAAACAAAAATCTGTTTTAGTAAAAATTATTGAAAACAAATTCTAAGCAACAAAAACTGAAAGAAGCATTTACAATAGTACTCAGCATTAAAAAAAAGTACCACTGGTGTAAAAGAGATGGTTTTAATTATGAATCCCAAAACTAATAATTTTTTTCAGACACCCTTAAGAGCAGGAGAAGAATATATATATATATATATATATATATATATATATATATACATGATATATAATTCATAATAACTGTTCAAGGTGAAACATTCTGAAGAAATATGTTTACAGAAAACAGTTTCACTTTTATGACAAAAACACACCAAAACAATAGACATTTTGGGAGGTAAAACTAAACAAATATGTAATTATTTCTACTATTCCTAAAAAATAAAAACTGTATTTATGTACCAGAATAGTTACCATATATTTTTTTAATTTTTAAATTTACTTTTATTTTGAGTATTCATTTAAATTATTATTATCATTTTTTTTTTATAGATATTTACATTACAAAAGATACCCATCTATCTTCCAAATTTCATGATTTTAGAGCCAGTGTTGAGAATAGGCATTAATTTATTTGTTACTATTAGGCATTATTGCTACTACTAGGCATTAATTGATTTGCTTGTTTGTTTTGCATGACTTCGTTCACGTAACATAGAAAGAAGAATAAATGCATTAATTAAGCAAAATATTTTACTCCCGATAATTAAAAATATAAATAATTAACTATCCGTTTATCACATTTCATAGAAGACAATATAGTATTTCTTTTTTTTTATAGGGGCCTTGACATAACTCAGTTTTTAAAAAGTTAAATTTTGTGCCAAATAATCTCGAAAATGAAACTGCAACCAATGGAAAAAGGAGGGCCAAATAAAATCGTGGAATCGATGAATTGGGTAAAAACAAATGTCAATTTTACCTGATAAACCATTTTATTTTTAACGACTTTGTCAAACGTTTTAAAAGCCATCCTTGAAAAATAATTATTTTGAAATAGTATATGATTTTTCTTTAAATTCAATTCTTGTGCATAAGAAGCAATAATTTGTACACCTAAATGCAAGGAGCTTAAATTTGCCTCTTTAGTTTAATCGATAGCTGAAACAAATCTTAATTTCTAAATGACAACATGTTGATAGATGTTTTTTGTTCTGCAGAATAACTTGATTCATAAAGTCTGAATACGTGGAAATATGTTTTTATTTTTTGAAAAATGCACTGTAATCAAGATTTCGTTTTCACCATCTCTTCAAATTGAAAATAAATTCTTTTTTCAGTTTTAATGAGAAAATGGCATAAAAAAAAAAAAAAACTTTTATTTCTCTTTTTTTATCCACAAAAATGGAGTAATTCAGTTGCAATTTCTTTACAACTTCATTACAATTTTAAAAAAATATATATATAATATCTCAGACTTTAAATCATTTTTTTAAATTCTGAGAGTTTATATGACATCCTTGGATCAATGGTAACCAGTTGTTAACTAAATCGCATTACGTTCTATAATCTAAGAGAAGTACTTGCGAAATACAAACAGACGACCAGATTTTAATATAATAGATTCGTGTTCATTTTTCTTTTCCTAATAATCAGGATGGGGATTTCAGCAGAAAACTCATCTGTATGTAACTGATATTTTCATGCTTAATAATCAGTATAGTTAAACAAATATTTAAATTTTTTATTCACGCTCCTTTAAAAACATATTTGAAAATTTCCATTTCATTTCAATTATGACATCACTTTGTTCCCAGAGAAATCTCTTTTTAATTATATAATTCTTGTTAATTTTCTTTTCCTGGCAATCATAATGTGGACTTTGGCAGAAAACTCACATCTGTATCTAACTGACATTCAAGCTAATTAATTAGTAGCGACAAAAAATATTTCAGTTTTTCATTTTAAATATGACATCATTATCCATTTACTTTCATTAAATACTGATTTTCATGCTCCTTGTATTATTACGAATATTTGAAAATACATGTTTTATTTCCAATATGACGTCATATTTGTCCAAGCCAAGGAGAGTCTTTTTCATAGTTCCATGGTCCAGAAATCTTTTCTTAACAATATAATTGTTGTTCATTTTTTCTTCTAATTATAGTGCAATTTTTGATAGAAAATCTCTTCCCAATGTAATCGACATTCATACTTCATGTATGATAACAAACACTCCGTATTTTCGTTTCAAATATTACGGCAATTCATCTTATTTTCAATTCTTTTTCATTTTCATGTGAAAATCGTTAAATTGAAAATTAATTGTTTGGGAAAAGTATTATTCCAGGCTTTGCATTTATTGGCAACAATAATGCTTAGCAATGTAAAATGGTTAATTAAATTTTACAGGAAAAATATTCATTGATTCCCTCTGAAAATAATGAAATTTTGAATTATTAAGAAAAATATTTGAAAATAATAAATACCCTATGTTCATTTCTGGGTTATAATTTATCTTTACATATTTTTACATAGATACAGGGACATTAAATCTTCCGTTTTCACGTTTACTTCAGCCAAACATTCACACACAATCACGTTTATAATATTATTAGGATTGTCAGTTATATACAAATATTTTCAAAACTCTATAACCCAACATATTATAAAGATGTTCAAAATACTGAAACCTTATAAACAGTGCAAGGCAAGCACCTTATAAAATTGTTCAGAAATTCATAAGTCACATTTATTTTCCATGTTCAGGATTCAACATATTCAATAAATACAATAGTTGAATACAACTACTCTTTATTCAATAAATAAAAATAATAAGGACCTATGAGAAATCTATAAGCCTAATCAACAACACAACAATGGTATCTTTCCATAATCAGCATGCCTTTATCATACATGACACAATAATGTTCCTGCAATTCAATAATAAACAACTTTTTTATTTAATATTTTCTTGGTATTAGTATATTTTTCTTTTCGAAACACCAAATCATGCAGAGATTTGTTTTGTGCATCAATTTTTTAAATCATGTGAATTATAGTAACTTGATAACTTGCCTCTGCACTGCATGAGAACTTTTGATTTTAGGAGAAAAAAAAGTAAATCTAATTTTATTCTGCATTTAAGAGAGATTTATAACATTAATTTTATTAAATTTTTTATAATAAATAAGAAATCATATTTCCGATACAAATTAACTGAAAATTACAAACAATTACGAGATTTTGATGTAATTATATGAAAATACTGTAGTTTTTTCAGTATAAATGTCCGATCTTGCATACATCATTTGTCGCAAGCATTTGAGGAATTTTGCATACTTGCCAATTTCAGATGACAATGCGTAAATTAATATATGCGTATGTAATCTTTTTTCATGGGAACATATGATCCATGTTAACCACATAAATGATATTTTAGGCTTTTTTTTTCCCATTTCTTTCAGTAACAAATGAACATTGTTAAATAATACATTGATGGTTATTATAAAGATAGACATTTTTGTAAAAATATTTTGCTAAATGAAAAGTACACAAACGTGATCATTTAAGAAGAAGATTTTAAAGACATACATAGCCTTTTTTTTTTTAAATTTAGTAAATAAAAAATTGGGAGCAAAAATTTATTAAAAACGTGACTTTCTTTTACATACAATGAAAAAAAAAAAAAATCCTGACAATAAAACATGGACACATTTTTTAATAATTTTTTTTCCCTCCTTATATTGAGCATGTACCATTATTAAAAGCAATTAGAAAGTAATTGATAATTTAAGGGAAGAAAAAAAAAGCTTGCAAAAAACTTTACAAAAATGTGTGAAAATAAGCCTCCTAAGTGTAAAAAATGGTCAAAATGTATACATTTTACATCTAAAGTTTAAAAGTTAGCAAATATGGTTTGAGAGCAAGAATGAAAGTGATATCATTTTGATGCACTTGTATTAAAATATTTTAGTTTTACAAATAAAAATACCTTCTTTCATTTTAAATTGATATACTTTTCACCCATTAACTAAAGCATTTCTCTTTTAGGATTCTTGGGATTTATTAGGATGAACACCAATTTTGAAAATAATTTCATATTATCCTAATACCCAAATAGCAATACCCAACCACGAAACACCTGCATCTGATAGATAAGTTTAATAATATCTCATGTACAAAAGCAACTTATAGAATTGTAAACTGAATCTACTATATTTCACTTATATCTATTTTAGAAATCTAGTGTATTACAAGTATTACAATTTTTGTTTCGGAAAAACAGTTTTGATGATCGTTCTATAATATTTAACTTATCTAAGTACATCCTGATGTAACTCAATGACAACAGCATAGTAAAATCTCCCCAAAATTGGCATATTTGTTAACTTTTAAACCTATTAGGTAATCATTCATAATCGTGTCCACTGCCAATTCACTAAATAGCAAACGTAATTTGGGGCTAAAAAATATATTTTGTGATTGCATTTTTGTTCTCAATTTTCAGTAAATGTAATATTTCAGGATTTGTCAATATGTATGAATGTGTGTTACTATTCTAATTTCTTTAGTTTAACCTTCTTGTAGTACGAGTGATTTTATCCTCTTTTAAAAAAAATATTAACTTTTCAACGATGAAATCCATATCTGTTTCAGAAAAATAATAACATCTCACATAAGAAATATACATAGTAAACTACCAGACTTGAATTACACGTTCAATATCTTTGTAAATTTCGTTTGGAAAAAATATTTTGGTAATAATTCTAGTAGTTAGAAGGTATTTTGTATCAAAATAAATTCTCATTTATGTCAGTAGAATTCTAATCACCTGAAAATAAGTTATTTTGCTAATAAAATATTGCAGCAAAATAGTGTGAGTTACTTGAATTTTATTATTTTGATATTCTTTAAAATATGGTTGCTAAGCAACTAATAAAATAAAGAGGAAAGAAAAAATAAATGCATTTTAAAATTTGTAAAAAAAGGATTATAAAATGCTTTATATTTCCTGAACAGTTGCAAAAAATTTTCCAATAATTTAAACTATCATTCATTTCTAAATTCTAATAGATGTACCGACAAATATTCAAAGCTATTGGATATATTTAAGACATCCGTATAAAAAATTTAGCATTCATAATTTTATGTTTAAATCCATTATTCAAATATGCAATTTTTATTTCAATTAAAAATGAAATTTTAAAATCGTCTGCATTCCCATAGAAAAGCATTATGACCTAAAAAGAAATGTCCTATATTTTTCGAACGAATGAACCAAATTTAACTCAAAATTATACAGCTAATTCTGGGTTTCTTGCCAACATAGCTACAAAAAAATCAACCTAATCAGACATTTTTTATGGCAGTTATCGCGGGACAGACAGACAGAAACCAAAAACTTTTTGTGTCTCCACAGTGAGCCTTCACTGACGTTTCGGCAATAAACATATCTGTCCTTAACTCTTAGCTTAAACATACAAACAGGACCACATTTTTACAAATAAAGTATCTCCTTGAAAATGTAGATATAACTTGGAGGTGATTTACCCAGAAAATAGTTCTATTAGAATTACTTTTACCATTAGTACCAGCATTCTTACCATTTGAACTTTTACAAAGCTTGGTACTTCTATCTTTCTTAGATCATTTTGATCTGGAAATTTCATAACACCTCCTAGTTTCCTTTTTTTTTTTTACTCTTACACTTTTTCACTGTAATAGAAACATCCTTTTCCTCATCTTTCTGTTCAAGTTCCCATTCACAAACTTCAAATTTTGAATCATTTTCAGAACTTTCCGATCCATAATCAGAAACACTTTCTTCAATTTTTCATTGAAACTCCAGCATAGATTTGCTTTTAAAATCAACATAAGACTCTTCAACTTTTACTTCAGCTTATCTAGTAAATATTTACTTTCCAAATCAACTTTTAACTTTCGCAAGTTTAGACATATTTTTACTTCACAATTTTACTAAAACTAATACTTGCTAAATTAAACTAGGAACTAATTTCAATAGCACTTGTTTCATAATTATCTGTTATGATTTCAAGAGGTCCTTCTATTTCAATTTCATCATACTTATCTAACCAACTCTGTAATCTTTGCCTTATTTGTGATGGATCATCCATTTCCAATATGAGCAATTCAATAATGAAAGTACAATATGTTTTAATTAATCCAGATGTTCTTGCCTTTCCTGGCAAAGTCATGAACTTCTCATATGCAGATAACTTATTAACATCAGGCAAACTTTATTTATTGAGCCAGACACATAGTTCTTCACATGCTAAGATTTATTTAATTTGTCTTTGCTATGACTCATAGTTACTTCAATCAAGCAACATGGATGAATTAACTGGCACTGCCATTTTTAGGTGCGTTCGTAATTCTATAAATACGTAGCACCTATTGTCGTCGCTTGGTCCGTCCATCCGCATATAACAATGCAAAAACTACCCAAGCGAATGGTTTGAAATTTAAGATATATTATCTTTGCAGAATTTTGTCAAGACATTTCAAATTTTTTAAAAATCGAATCAAAACTTTAGGAGATAATAAAAATATTTATTAAGAAATTTGAATTTTTTTTTTATAAAAATCGGTGCTTTCTTGTTAGAGGAGCTTCCGAGGTTAAATCGTCAAGCGATTGAGATACTTACTTTATGACAGAAATTAATCTGCAGACGATATAATTCATTTCACAGAATTAAAAATCATCAAAATCTGAATATTTATATAACTAGCTATAGTACGAACGCACCTCATTTGTTACGTTTAACGTACAATTTCCAACTTGTATTACTTAAAAGTCACGGATTAAGTATTTTAACTTTTCAAAATTTCATTCGAATAAACTTTCACTACTTTTCCTTAATGGAAAGGTACCTAAGCCCATATCCCTGTGTCGGGTAGTTTAACCAAACCCTGTAACAAATTAAACTAAAATTTTAACTTTCTAGAGCAGAGTACTGTGGAGGTGAGGTGTTACTATCATAATTCACTTTCAGTAACTTGAGTTGATATAGAAAAAAATTGGGTACTTACATAAATGTACTTTACAAGGGTTAAATGAACTCTTGCATTCTTGTGACATGATAATTTTGGCAGAAAGTATTATGGACAAAATATATTCATAATGCAACACAGTTTATTTTGTGTAGTGCAGAGTATGAAGACATCAAGATAACACTTACTTGACAGATGAATAAGCAACAAAATGACACAGCAAAAAAATAGATGATTTCATAACAAAAAATAAGTTAATTTGAAATTTACAATATTCACTATTAACTAACGATTGAATCTTTAAGAATTATTATTGTAAACACTTTAAAGGTGCTATTTTCTCATGACATTAGCAAACAAAAACAACACACCTACACTGACACTGTGAGCCGTTTAAATCTGATAGCATATGCTAAATCAGCTAATCAAAAGTGACTTTGATAGTTGCATAGTTAAGCTAAATTTAAAAATTTAAATTTTTAACTAGGGAAGTGCGTCCTGCACAAAATTGAGATGAATGAGTAAACATTAATTAGATGCAGTCAAGCAGATATTGATAATTTTTAATTTTGAAATGAGCATTAGTATATATTGATAGAAAAATCTGCAACAGCTCTGGTAAAGTTTTCGGCTGCCAAAAACTATGACCAACAGTAGGCAAACTGGAATCTTCCATTGTTATTGAAATTTGTATTGTTTATTTAAATGTTGTAATCGGTTTTATAATTCCTTTGTCAAGATAGTGTCTTTTGTTTAATAACGAGCTATTTTTGTAAGAACTACGTAACTTGTGTCATTTGACAACAATTAATTAATACTAGCAGACATGCCCAATATATGAGGGTCTCCTGTGTAAAATAAATGAAATGCAATATCTTAAAAATATGGCAATTGTAATAATGGAGCTCTGTGTACTCACACCCATAAATCTTTAAAACAACAATAAGAAGTAATGATGTTACTTTGATGCAATCTTAATACAATCTCCCAGCTTTATAAATGAGAATGCATACTTTCTTTGGTGCATGTAACAAAAAAATATACGATTTACCCGACAATATGGAAAAAAATGCAACTAAATGCCACAGAATTTAGTGAAATTCTATTTCATATGGTTTTAAAGTACTGCCTTGCCTGTACTTTATAGCCTCGAATGAGGATATTTTTAAATGGAAACTTACATTTTCATTCATAAAAATTAAATCTATAGTGATTACACGAAAATGACATCATTTTCAAATTTTTCAGTCATAACGTGAGTCAAAAAGTTTTGTTTGAAAAGAAAAAGAACGAATCTTAAGAAAAAAAAAAAAAAAAAAAGCTATTTCATTTCCTATATAATATAAATTGTAGATACAGTTGCTACTGCATCTAAAGTATTAAAACACTTAGCTATAAGGTATAGTTATAAGATATAGCTGTAACATACAAACAAAATTGGCAATTAAACATAGAAACTATTTGTTTAAAGTCAGTTTGATGTCACACAGAAAGCATCTATCTCATGGAAAATGATGTTATATTTAGGATTTTTTTTTTTTTTTTCCTGAATATTTTCTTGAAATTGAAATGTCTCTATTATAATAGATGTTTTAACTCCAAATCCATTTAAATGAAGGTACTACTTTATTTTTATGCACTTTTAATAAAAAAATTATTTTTCGTACAAAAAAGCTGCATTATCTGCTCAGAATGATGTCAATTTCACATGCGAAAATGTAGCAAGTGAGTCTGAATTTTTATTGGCTTTATTTTTTTATTGGCTTTAAATTCTGGTGTCTTTTCATGCTGTGGCAACAGTAAAAGAAAAATAACATTAGAAAAAAAAAAAAAAGAAGATTTGTATAAAGATAGAGAGATAAAAAGTTGTCTGAAAAATCTATAAAGCATCCTGTAATTTTATCGGAGTTCTAAAATGCATGTATATCAAGTTTTGTGTAAATTGACTAAAAAAAAAAAAAAAAAAAAAAAAAATGTAGCTTTGTAAAGGAACATACACACACACTGATTTATATATATGCAAACAGACTAAGAGAATGACCTGACTTTGCCTGTATTGACCATAGAGGACCTTCAGTTTAAAATAAATAAAAATGCAATAATACAACAATAACAATAATGAAGCTCTGTGTATTCTTGCCCATAAATTGTTAAAAAGTCAACAGAAAAAAATTATGTTACTTTGACACAATC
The DNA here is from genome assembly GCA_963931845.1 of Maratus michaelseni. Classification (NCBI taxonomy): domain Eukaryota; kingdom Metazoa; phylum Arthropoda; class Arachnida; order Araneae; family Salticidae; genus Maratus; species Maratus michaelseni. The sequence continues at coordinate 473,726,993 of OZ007588.1, read as the reverse complement.
ATATTAAAATCCCCCAGCTTTATAAATTAAAATGCAAGTTTTATTTTACGCATGCAACCGAAAAAAAAAAAAAAAAATCTCTGTAAATATAAATTTTTTTTTAAATTCAACCAAATGTCATAGCATTTAGAGAAATCCTATTTCTTATGGCATTACTTTTTAAAAAAAAAAAACTTGCATTTTCATTCATAAAAATTAAATCTACAATGATTATATGAAGTATTTTTCCCTGATGCTTTCAATCACGAAGTTTTTTCTTTAAAAGAGAAGGAACTGACTCTAAAAAAAGGTCACTATTTCCTATTTAATATAAATCATAGAAAATGTTATTACTGCTTCTAAAGTATTAAAACACTTAGCTATAAGATATAGTTGTAATACATAGAAATGAAATAGGAAATCGAACATAGCAACCATTTGCGTGTAGTCAGTTTGATACCATACTGGAAGCATCTTATAGAAAAGGATATCATATTTAAGAGATTTTTTTTTTCTTTGAATTTTTTACTTCAAATTGAAATGTCTGTATTACATAGTAGATGTCTTAATTCCAAATACATTTAAATGAAAGTACTATGCCATTTTAACCCAATTATAGTAAACTTTATAAATTTTACATATGAAAAATGCACATTATCTGCTCAGAATGACTGAATTTTGGATGCAAAATGTAACAAGCGGGTATGAATTTTTATGGGCTTTTAAAAATATCATTCATATGCAGTTTCTTTTGGTGGTAACAGGAAAGGAAAAAATGCATTTAGAGATTAGAAAAAAAAAAAAAAAAAGATTTGTAAAAAGATAAATTATGGTAAGTGGTTGAAAAAAAGTAATAAAGAGTGGTCTGAGAAATTTTTAAAGTAGCCACTAATTTTACTCTTGTTCTAAAATGCATATCAAGTTTTGTGCAAATTGGTCAAAAACTGTAGATTTGTCTGAGGAAATACACCCATACACTAATTTATATATATAGATTTATGTGATGAGAAGATCTATGACCAGTTAGTGACTTTTAATGTTAAGTGTAATGGCACTTATGTAGTATAAATTCCTCGAGTACACGTTTTCTGTTTATGCGAACCATGACGACCATGGCATCCATCACTGTGCTGAATTATATGGTCATTGGCTGAACAGTTTAGAGGAATAGAGTCACAAAGATGACATTTGAGTCGACACACAATACTGTATGAATATCAAGTTTTGTGCAAATTGATCAAAAACTGTAGATTTGTCTGAGGAACATATACCCAAACACTAATTTATATATATATATGGTCATGGTTCGCATAAATAGAAAACGTGTCCTTGAGGAATTTATACAACATAAGTGCCATTACACTTAACGTTAAAAGTCACTAACTGGTCATAGATCTTCTCATCACATAAATCTCTCTCTCTCTCTCTCTATATATAAATTAGTGTTTGGGTGTATGTTCCTCAGACAAATCTACAGTTTTTGACCAATTTGCACAAAACTTGATATACATACATTTTAGAATAAGAGTAAAATTAGTGGCTACTTTAAAAATTTCTCAGACCACTCTTTATCACTTTTTTTCAACCACTTATAATAATTTAATTTATCTTTATACAAATCTTTTTCTTTTTTAACTTAATGTTAAAAGTCACTAACTGGACATAGATCTTCTCATCACATAAATCTATATATAGATTTATGTGATGAGAAGATTTATGACCAGTTAGTGACTTTTAACGTTAAGTGTAATGGCACTTATGTTGTATAAATTCTTTGAGGACACATTTTCTGTTTATGCGAACCATGACGACCATGGCATCCATCACTGTTCTGAATTAGACAGTCATTGGCTGAACAGTTTAGAAGGAGTAGAGTCACAAAGATGACATTTGAGTTGACAAACAATAGCTTCGCTTTGCTCAATGCAATAAGCTTTCAAAAACATTAATGAAATATTACAAAAAAATTATAAAAAATATACTTAAATATTTTAAATAAATCACTTTTAAAGCTTCATTGTCATAATAAACTTTAGTAAAAATTACTAGCAACATACTGCAAATCATGAGTTGCAATTGCAAATAAATACTGCAGTTGTAGAACAGCTCAACTTAACATAAGAAATCAAATGAACAGAAATGTTACTTAGCTGAAAATAAAATAAAAATAATTCAAAAATTTAGAATATTAAATTTAAAAAAAGGGGTGGGAAATTAAGTAAATTTGTCACACAGTTATAAAGCATTCAGATTAAAAAACATCCTCGAACACTAACTTTTACACTTGAAATAAAATATTTGATAGATATTACTGAAATGAATTATCTGAAAACAGAACATCATCTTCTGTGAGGAGTGCAGTTCAACACCACACTCTTTCAGGAACCAGAGGTCAAATGTAGTGCGTTAGACTACTCTGCTATCCTGACCTTGTTCTACTTCTCTCTAAAATAGAAGTTGCACAGCTAATTTAGTATTTACCACATATGTATATCAGTTGATTTTGGTCTTGAGAAAGTAACTCTGAATTTTAAAAATATATACTAATGTCCTTTTTTTTTTTTTTTTTTTCAGAACAGTGAAATGACTTAGTTCCACCATCACAGAAATTTCATTGAAAATTAAAAAAAAAATTAAAAATTAATATTTCATAAATTAATTGAAATTTTTAGACATAAACACACGCATATAGATAAACATGAATATGTATATACATATATAAACATTAATATGTACATATATATAATATATAAATTAAATTGTTGAATTGTACAATTTCTTTTATTTGAAATTGGGTTAAATGAAATCATGTGAAATAAAAGAGATCTGTGGTAGAGGCGAGCAAATGTGTGTATTTTTTAAAATAGCTCTATGAAAAGAGAAAAAGATATAGGTAATACACAATAAAAAATTCAAATGTTTTCAAAACCTTAATAAATTAAAAATTAGAAAACTATATAAGCTTTTCATTCACATAATAATAGAAATCTTGAATTTAATTTGTAACAATTATAACAATGGTATTATAACAATACTATAAATATTACATAAATAAGAAATAGTGAAAGAAATATACTGAAATAACAGAACAAGTTCATCAAAAGACCATTTCAGAATCAATTCATAATCTAACTGCATTAATAGATGTTCATAAAAATTTACCAGCTCGCTGTGCCAAACCCACTGCTCTTCTTACTCTAAAATGCTGTTTATTACAAAGACCAGTTATATGTTGAGGAATCACAGTACCATCTGAGTTTATAAACTGACTTAATATTAAGATATCCTAAAACAAAATGAAATTATTAAAAAAATATACAATTTATATTTCCAGAGTTCATGATAATATGGTAATTTTCAGTGCTTTAGATAATTAAAAATTTTTAATAATTTTACATACTTTTTTCTTTTTTTGCTATTATTTTTTTAGCGTCAGTATTATAAGAAAATTGAACTTTTTTTTATGTTTGCAATTTTATGATAAGAGACTAAATATCATGCAAAGTGAGAAATTAAATGCATACAATGTAATTCAGATCTAATTAAAACAAGAACGAAAAATCATGCGTCAAGCATAGATTATATAACACTTTCCAACGCTTCCAAAATAATTTTACGAATCATACTCTTTAATAAGCTAAAAGATAACATCTAAGTAATCCGAATACTTTTATTCAGCCCTGTATAGGATCTATAGATTTGTATATATACTACATAGGATGCTAAATTTTAGTTCAGTTAGGAAACACGTAGCACAGTTTAAAATCCTCCGCCTGGAGTTAAATAATACGGAAATGTGTTCCCGAACTTTTGCGCTTCCCTGTATATCTACAGAATTTATACACACCACGTAATATACAAAAAGCGATTTAAAATTAAAATTGCATTGAGTAACTTAAAACGCACTTCCAAGAATTATTGTTAACATACAGTAGAGAATTCTTTTGTGTGTCCCTGTAAATGAACGATGACTGCTATACACACAATATTCTGTAGTAAGTCTCTTGTAATGAACTTTATATAAATTTCAATGCGTTTAAAATAGTGAAACATTATTTAAATAAACCACAGACGATTTTTCTCCATAGACGTAATGTAACGGAATTCTTTTGACTGTCCCTGTAAAGTAAGTATAAGTGCTATGCACACCCTATTCCATATTAAGCTTCTTCTAATGCACCTTAGTGATATATATAAATTTCAATGCGTTTAAAATAGTGAAACATTATTTAAATAAACCGCAAATGATTTTTCCCCATAGACCGCAATGTAACGGAATTCTTTTGAGTGTCCCTGTAAAAAAACTATAAGTGCTACACACTTCCGTTGAAATAGGGAACATGCTATAGATAACGATTATAACATATAAAAATTGCAGGGCAATCCGAGCATATTTACGGGAGTTAGAGCACGGACAGACGGCAGACGGCCAGACAAACCGAAGTCATAAACACTTTTCAACAAGGTTGGAAAGTGTTAAAAAAGAAATTCCGTTTTTGCTTCAATAGCTTTAAAAATAATATTAATTATAGACTCAGATATGTATTAGCTTATATAGGATGCAAAGTAAAGTTCGAACACATTTAAATAACTTTTCAATGGATAAACATAGAACAGTGGAATCAATGGGTTAGGAAAACTACTTTTTATTGTAACAAACTACAGCTACTTCAATGATTGGAGTATCATAGTTGAGTTTTTTATTCCAACAGAGCAAAAAATACCGGGACCAAGACTCGAACCTGGATACCCAGTTTCGAGTCTTGGTCCCGGCATTTTTCACTCTGTTGGAATAAAAAACTCAAGTATGATACTCCAACCATTGAATGTAATTTACCTAGTTGGAAATACTGTCCTTTGTTCATTACAACTATTTGTTTTAAAAAGTAGCGACTGCAAACTATTTACGAAAGTAGTCACTAAGTCCCTTTCAGATTTTGTCAAAGGACACTCAAATTGAAGATATGGATTAAATAATGAAGTGACCCCTCATTATATCGCATCTGCCAGGATATAATTAAATAAGTGCAATATAACTGAGACATTAAGAAATTCAGAAAGATTACAAAAAACTTTTTTGTGTTTGTCTCCAAAATATTAGTTTATACACATACTAGGGGGCCTACCCCCTGCGAGCTACGCTCGCCAACCCCCGCTCAGACTTCGATGCCTCTAAAAACATGACAGCGTGCTTTGTTTTAAAAATATTGGTAAATCTGTAATTGGGTTGCCATGCTTTTGATGTTTTAATGGGGCATTTTTTGAATATCATGGCCTCATACACAGCTGTTGCGACAACTGACGACTGTTTTAGGGATTCATAAGTAAAATCAATTACAACTTGAAAACCAGCTTGTATAAAATGGTTAGGTTTAAATTGTGGCTATCTCTCGGACTTTTATAACAACGATCTGTATTCTATTCTTCCTTTGCGTTTAAGGATGAGAAAAATTCTATCTGCTTGTGAATAACATTAAGAACCCCGGTATTGAAAAGTACTATGTTATAGATATTTTCAGTAACATGTTTAAATTTTCTCTCTATTTTAGTGCACCATCATGCATATTTTCATGTTATTTTAAATATGTAAATTATTTATTTTAATTAATATGTATATACGAATTTTCTAATAATTATTTATCATACAAAATTAATTAAATATTTTGTGTATGCATGCCTGCATTTATTCGGCACCAATTGATGAGATATTTAAACAAATTTGCTATCCGCGATAATTTTACACCATGTTATGTCACTTGAATATTGACCATAAGAAAATCGGGTACTTTTCCAGTATAGGATCCTTTGCTTTTAGGTTTGGCGTAATTCGAGCTTCAAAAAGGGATAGATTCGTTAATATACATAGATTTGTTGCCAAAAGTTATGAAAACAAACCCATTGAACTTTTGGTGCTTTTCTATTATAGGGGTCTTGACGCTTTTTTAAAAAGCTTGGCGCAATTCGGGCATCAGAAAGTGAGATTTGGTGCCAAATGACATAAACAGCCATGGAAACAAATTCGACGATTTTTTTGTTTATATGCGTATTTTAATTATACGTATATTATTATTTGTTTTTTCTATACCAATTACTTCTGATTATATATAAAATAGGATAAATGACATTTTACACTAAGCAAATTGGATAAATATTGAAAAAATGCTTCTGTATACGAAATTACAAGTGAATAGGTTGACAGAAAGTATGTTGCCAAATTTCCTTTTCCGCCAAGGCTATTTTCTCTGTTTCGTCAAGGCCCCATATCAATATCAATAAATAACAATTACTATTAATTCCTTTCCACCCCTTTCTTTTGCGTTTACATAAATGACGTCATTTGGACGAATTTATTCAAAATATTTTCAGTTTATAAATTAAATTAAATGCTGACAGACGATTGAATCCTGATGATAAAAATGTGATTTTTTTTCAAATTTTCCTGAAAAACATAATTTAATCACAGTCTTGTCTTCATTATCGATTGAAATAAAAGATAAATTCAATTTCAATTTAAACATGACAAATAAAAAGAAATCAATAATCCCTATCGGGATCCTTTTCAATTTTTTTCCCTTTTTTGTCACAAAACAACTGAGTAATTAGTTGCCATCATTACAGAAATGTCATCAAAATTAGAAAAAAATTAATATCTCAAAAACTAATTCCAATTTCAAAATTCTATTACCAGTTTTGACATCCGCGGATTTTTATGGACAATTGGTATTAATTTCACCATCAAGCGTTTAATATTTTATTAAAAATAGCCCTGAAACATAATCAGTCGTTTAATCAGTCGTTTCATAAAATCGTTTCATAAATTCGTTTCATAAAATCGTTTCACAAATTCGTTTCATTAGGATTTTATATATATAGGGTAGATTATAAACTTCTTAGTGAAATTAAGAGCAATAAAAATACAATCTATATTTAAATACATTTATCTAAGAAATCTGGAGTGACTCTACTCGAGTTTCAAAACACTTTACAGAATACTGTGTGTTCAAATAAATAATAATATAACAATAAATAAAAAGTTAAATCCTTACAAGAATGAGCTCGGGTGACATGAAAATGTGATAAAAATTTAATGACATACATACATACACACATATATATGGAATCATTTTTTTTAGAGGTATGAAAACAGAGCTATATATATAAACAAGCGATATAACAAGGAGACTACTAATGTATATAACATTTATGCACAAACTATACATTGCATAAATTTTATTTACTATTATTACAGTAATTATTGCATTGGGACATAAAATTTGTCTTATTTAATTTTAATTTTTTGTCTTAAATTAATACGTATTTACCAATAGATTTGGGCACTTTTCTATTATATGGACACTATTGTCGCCAAGCATACATTTACATACATTATGCATTAGCATACATTTTGGCATGGTGTCCGTCTAATGGAAAAGTACCTAGATTTCTTTACTTTACTCTCCAATGCACTCAATATGTTAATTGTATTGAGTTCTGGTGAGACTTATATATTGAGTTGTCTAATTTTATACTCTAGAAAGTTACAGAAAAACAACTCTAACTGCAAATAAAAACTCTGTAAATAAAGAATTCTAAATAATAAGAAACCCTGCATTAAAACATGAAGACCTAATAACAAGTAAATAGACAAAAGTGTTGCCAGCAAAAAAACTAATTCCTTCGGTGTATTTGATTTTAGCAGCAAGTGTCAACGGGAAAAATCTATGACTTCATGCAATTTGTTGCAACGAGATTCCCAAATTGTTGAGAAAATCAAATTTTGCACAAAAAAGCAAGTAATTTGTAGAATGACACTTCCCCCCCACCCCTGAAGTAACGTTAAAAGTAGCGTCGGTTTTCACTACAAACTACTGATGTTTTGTATCGTGCTACTCGCTACAGTACTTTGTTCAAAATGTAGTGCGCTACCAGAGGCAGATTATCCATTAGGCTGAGTAGGCTAAAGCCTAGGGGCACTAGTGCTAAGATTTTCTTTCAGGTTTTTTCTTCATATCGGGCTAATATTTTACGCAAAAGAGAAATGATGTGAAATAGTATTAATTTGTTAATTATAATTAACATAGATGGTATTCCAAATGCTACCCCCCTTTTAATTTTTTTCAATATATATAAGAAGAAAATATTGGATTCTTGCAACTTTTTGGCTTCCAGTTTGTGATGGATTTACACAGAGGCAACTTTTGTAGCTACAGCATCTTGGGTAAGATTTTGTCAGCATCTCTTCAAATGATATCTTTTAAAGAAGCTATTAAGTTTTAATCAAGTATTTTGTCTATTTTTCACCCCTTAATTTTTAGTGCCCTGCGCGATCACCTGACCTTGCCCACTTATTATAGAAAAATACATAGTATTAAAATCTCTTATGCATCCCTGTAAGGAAAAAAAAAAGTGTATGCTATGATGATCATTGTTACCTTAAAATACAGACTGCACAGGCTGAAATTTGAAGGCCCGGCTTGAATGAAAGCTATCTTGATACAGTCTGACCAAACCCAATTTCTACAAAAAATTCCAAATTTTCTTAATATATAATTAAGTTTTTTTTTTTTTTTTTTTAAATCATACTGCATGCATATTTGTGTGAAAATTTTACAGTATATTTCAGACTATATATCTGCAAGCCATACAATACAGAGTAGCAACATTAATAATCACTTATACTTATAGGTGTAGATTCACAGTCGCCAGTCACCACGTGGCGACTAAATTTTTTCTTTGGCCAGTAACTTTTGATGTCTAAGTCGCCATGTGTTTTACAGGAATGCCCCTTTTCTGCCAAACAGCAGATTTTAGCTTTTTTTTTAAATCAAATCTGCAGATTTTTATAGTGCAAAATAATCTGATATTCACAATTTTTTATATGTACTTCTGTGTGACAAAATCAAAATAAAAAATTCCTAAATATGCTATAATAATAATAATAATTTCCCAATATTCTCCACTACCATGGTCGATTAGCTTATACATATACATTTTTTTTTACTGTATCTCGCCCAACTTTATCTTCTGAATTTACGTAGTTTAAGATTTATATTATACTTAATAATCAAATTTTAAAGAATTTTATGATTAAATTAGATATATACATTTGCTGTATTTAGTCAGTGTTTTGTTATACATGTGTATATAAAAAAAATAATTTTTCACTTTGAATTCCTCATCTTTTCCCCGTATATAAACACTACTATTGTTTTTATGCATTTGTTTCACAATGTGGCCACTGGATTTTTTGGGTTTAGGAGCCACTGGCTACTTCCAGATTTTGGTAATCTGCACTTATATTGATACTGTTACATTCAAATAAAGACTCATTAAAAAAATTAATGTAGTTTAGAATAAAAGAAAAAATATAGTTAAAACATCATAAGTTTTAAAGCTGTATAATAAAAAAAGTAGATTTTAGAAAATATTTCTCTATAATTTATTAAAGTGTATATCCAAAGATTCCAGTACCAAAAGTTCATTATCACTATTATTTTACAAAAGAAATTGCCTACCCAACCTGGGAACAATTAAGTTCAAGTCCGACCTGGCCTGAGTAATGTAAAAAAGAAATGTAGCTGAGCCTGTCCCGAGTCAGCTAAAAAAGTTAGGTATGGGCTCAGCCCCAATGTAACTGTCTGATGCAGATCTCTATGCTGGATGTGGATATGTTAAATATCTGCACTGGTGTTGTCAAACTAGCAACAGCTTTTGCAGTACATTTATAAAGTATTCTCGACCCAGCCTGGTCCACTGAAAATTGTTTATATTTTGTCAGCTTAGTCCGACCCTTTTAAATGTGTTATATCAGCCTGGCCCGGACAGTTTTTTTTTTTTTTTTTTTTTTTTAAATCAACCTAGTCCAGCATATTAAAAAAAAATGACTTTATTCTGCCAGCATGGCACATCTGAAAATTTGTTTTCATTTTGCCAGGCTCGTGCAGATTAAAACCTCCCCCAGTGTACTAGAACTCTAGTGTTACAGTAGTTGTTAAGACAATTGTAGACCATACGTATAAGCAGAAACTCCTTTTTTTTTAAGTCACTTAATAAATTTATAATGGATTTAAAAGTTACTTGTTAAAAAAATCTAACAAATCTCAGAAGAAATTAATTCTTATCTATCATCGTCTAGGCTTATAGAGAATTAGCAAAAAGGAAATATTGTTTTGCAAACACCATTCATCTGTATTCTCTGACTTTGATATACAGAAAACTCAGTTAATGAGCATTAAAAAAAAAAAAAGAAAAAATGTTTATATAACGTAATACATACTGTATGTCTTATATATTTCAAATTAACTCTGCATAATGGACATCCTCCTCTGTTACCGAGATCCATAACCTTTCCTTCTCTTTCAGATTTAATTGAAACACCTTCAATGACAATCTGTTTGTCAGTCTCAGTCCTACGAACTATAAACAAGAGAAATAACACTTTTTGTGATTCACAGAATTATGCATACAAAAATACAAATATAATAAATAAAATGTTTCAATTTCATGTGAATTCATCCTATAAAGACATTGTATGTGGTATTTGTATTTCACTGTATTGTCACTGTAATATGAAGTTCTTGGTCGTGGTAAAGTGGATTTGATACGATGAATATCTCGATGACTTAAATCATTACCTTCCAAGAAATCTATAAATTCATGAGAAATGAGAATAGGCACTTTTGGAAGAACAAACAAACATGAGTAGATGAAGGTATTTTAATAATCCCAGGTTCTATAGATATTGCACATGTACAGGAAAACGTTGGCTGCCCACGGCAGCGCAGGGCACCCGGGCCCGCAACACAATTCGTGAAAAAAGTTACATGTTGAAAGCAAGATGATTAACGAGAGAAGTGATTGTTTCTTGTATCATGACATGAAGTCGAATGAAAATTCATTTCGCCAAAAGGTTACAATATGGCGATCATTTCTCCAAACAGAGCATAAAGACAATTAAAAATTTAGAGAACAGAGCCATTTTTGGCATAAATCATCCTAACGACTATTCCGGCGGTAGCCAACATGTGTGGGAATACAAAACCACACAAATGGGGCTCGAAAGAGTTTTCGTATTCTTGAACCCGCGAACCTTAGAATTTGTTATGACTTTGATAAGTACGTTAGATATTTTTGGACCGGAGTTATTCAGATGCGCTTGGGAATCATTGTAATTAAAAAGGGTGTGTGTGAAGAAATCAGTTAGCAACAGAACATTGTGACCAAATAAGGAGATGGCAGATGGTAAATCTTATGCTAGCTATTTGAAAGGGTAAATGTAGCGGTTTTCCTTTACATAGGACAGAATAGAAATATTTTTAGTGTAACTGAATTAAAAGGATATTAGAATAAACGGAATGAAATTTGTTACATTGAATTTAACAAAATGGTGGGAAAGGAAAATGAAAAAGTATTTTTGTAGAACAGTGAGCGTTAAAATAATGAAAAAGGGGAACAAATTTGGAAAAGGGAATTAATTGAGAGGGGAATAATTACTAAAATTGCAAAAATTGTATAATATATGATGCGACATCATATATTTCTCCTCCTTGTGTAGAATTGAAAAAAAATTTGGTCACATGGTATGTATGCTCTGTTCAGAGATTACATAATATTTTCACATTTAAAATAATACCAACATGTACTTTATAAGCAATGAAAATGTGTGCAAACCTGGTATAAAATACAAAAAAGAAAAGCATATAATTGAATAATATGACATGAAACATAAATATGAACGTTCTTCTTTTGATGAGGTACCTCAATATGTACACCGGTGAAATAATTCAATAAGAATATATGTCTCATACAAAAAACAGCTGCAGCAATATAATAAGAATAGATATAATAGTGCACATTTATATTTAATATAGTCCTTTTAGACTATTTTTGACCTATACTGCATGTACTATATGCAATTGAGACTTTGTTCATAGGTCATTTGGCCAAGCATGAAAAACTGTTTCATTAGTTAAAATGGCCATAAAATATGAGACTTTTTTTTTAAAATTAGCACTTACTGTGCTGTATAAACAATACTGAAAATACAAGTTACATATAAATAAAATAGTGGGTATATCTTTTATATTAAGTGTATTGAAGAAAAATGTAGAATAATGCAGCATATTCAAAAATTTGGTATTACTTTGTAAATCATACTGCAGATCTGCATATCTTAAATATTTATTTATTTATTTTATTTAATATTGGGAAAGAGTGAAATGTGTAAAGTGGAAAAATTGTCCCATAACGGATGATATCTAGGAATGCTCATCACAACCTACCATCTACAAACATGTTGTCAAAATGACACATGAAGATAACAACATAAGTTGTTCTGCACTAATGGTAAGATACGGGACAAATTTAAATAACTTGATATTTGATAATAATGTTAGAAAAAAAAAACTCTGATATTTTGAAACAGAAAGGAAAGTTGGCCTCTGTTGTTTTAAGAAAATTAATCTAAATTTAAATTTAAAAAGAAAACTACGTGATATTATGATTGTTTATGAAGAGAAAGGTGGTATGTAAAGTATGAGCAACGTTGAAAACTATGCAATGTTTGTTTACATCCTTTAAATAATGAAAAGAAAAAAAAATAAATTTTGAATAAAAATGTCGATTAAAGTGGGGAAACACAACATTTATGAAAATTTTTTTTGAAAAATGTGAACACAATAAATTGAGGATTGATATGTATGAAAGTGTGATTGTATGAAATAGAAGCTATCAATTAAAAGAAATAGAAACATATTACTTATAACAGAGAAAAAAATGTAAAATAAAATATGACTGAGAAGTGTATTAGAAAGTATGTATGTACTGTTCGATTGCAACCATAAATGTATCTTCGACAGAAGATTTAACTGGTTTAATACCAACAAAATTGCAATTACATTAGAACTGAATAAATACCTCTAAACACTAGAAGAAAAATGAAATAAAAATTTTGAAAGAATATGTCAAGTTGAAAATTAAATACGAAAAAAATAAAACTGATGAAATGCAGTGTTATACATGTAAGAAAAGGAAATGTGTAAAAAAATGTGTATGTCTACAGAATGAAAAATGATGCCTCCATTTCAATAATTTCATGAAAGCGACGTGCACTACAAGAAGAGGAAAAAAATTCCTATAAAATCTTATTATTATGAAAATAATAATATTGCCATACTGGCGTGATTCAGTAGTGTACATTTTCTTTTATTTTTCAACTGTAGACAAAATTTAGCAAGAAAAAGGTTATTTAACTTATTTTTATTAAAAAGAATATGTGATAATGTAAATATGACTGAAGATGTTTAAGTAAAGTAACTGATGAAATGAATAATGAAAAAGTACGTTACCATGATAACTAACATTACCAAAATTGTTGCGATTGCAGTAGGTAACTAAGTACAGTGTTGTTTACCATAATTGGTGCATATAGCGAATTCTATGAACTCCTCCAATAAATATATGGTATAACTAGTACCTAATTTAAAGTTACATGGAAAACATGATGAGATGATATATGTGCAGAGATTGTGTTAACGAATTATGTTGAATATTACAAGCAGTGTAATTAGGACCTACAAGTAATGTATGTAATGTCAAAGAAACGGGTGTTAATTTTAAAAAGAGAATGAATGTGAAAAGCATAGTTGTACATTGAATGGTGGAGCAAAAACTTTGACTGGTACTATGTTATTATATCCTTGATTGATAATATGTGTACGTTGATTTACTGGTAATACTTAAAACATTTATTGTTAGTGTAACCTTGACTTATAAAAAAAAACTTGAATGATAAAACAGAATACATTAAGTATAGATGATAGAATTATGTGTAAGATGTTTGTGTAAATTTACAGGATGAAATACTTGATGCATTGCACATGAAAGTTTAATGAAATGAGTGCATTGTACAGAAATCTGAGTAGATTTCTAAGAATCGTAATATTAAATAATATAATATAATTAACATTAAGGCCTGATTCAGTAATGCACCATTTATTTTGCATCAGTAAACATATTTAATTTAATGAAAGTTATGTTTGTTTATGTAATTCGAGTTAGAAGTAAAAATGTATGTAAAAGATGAAGAAGAATATTGATTGTTGTATGCATTTTAAATTAAAAAATAACTATCACCATTAACCTACAATGAAAATATCAGCATTATTGAGAATGCAACTGGTAAATAAGTCTAGTTGTTTACCAACAGTGGTATGTATAACAAATGTTATGTACCCGATTTATATCGTTTGGTGTAACTAACTTATATATAAACCATGAAATTATCAAATGCAGGATATGTGACATGGAAAAAGAATATGAAAAGGAGCAGAATTTTTTTTATATCTATAAAAATGAATCGTAAAAAGTATAACAGTGATTGGTACTAACTGGTACTGAATAATGACTGGTAAGTTTGACACGTAGAGTGAATGGCATGTGTAATTAATTAAAAAAAAGGAACCATTGCAGATTATAAAACTGGTTATTGGATATAGAAAAGTAGCGTAAAATAACGCAAGATTGCAGAAGATCTCAAAGTCTACTTAGGTTGTTTAAAAAGTTCTTGAATAATGCTACTAAAACAATACACGTGAATTAAGATATATCAACTTAATAAAAATATACACAAAAACATTTGCCATCATACAAATAAAATTTATCTAAATAAAATAAAATATGGTATGTATAAATAAAATAGTGAAAATGTCTTTAATTAATTAGTTGCAATATCGGTAAGCAGTGCCATATATTTATAAACGAAGAAAAATATTACTTTAATGATTCCTTAAAAATTTTTTAACATGGCTGTATCTAATAATGAAAAACACATCTTAAAATATATCCTATCTTCTTTTGAAACAGAAAAAAATATATATTTGAGGGTTATATTTTGGCAATATATAAACAACAAAAATGTCAATTATGTATTAAACTACTAAATACATACAAACCTGAAATATTTAAACTTCTTAGAAATTATGGCAATAAATATGGCATAAATAAATATGTGTAAAGAAATTGAGAAGGAAAAGTCACCTTTAATATAAGTAAATATGTGCAAAAATGTTGTACACAAAACCTTATATATTTATTAAAACATGGATCAGCACTGGGAAAAAAAAACTTAAAAAGTAATTTTATACATTGCCAGAAATATCTGACACAAAAGTACTGCAATTTGTTTTAACATGACAAAAGGGACCTTAAAGTGTAAAGAAGATGTTAATTTAAGCAAAGTTATCTTTATTCATGTGTGTAGATCAAAAATTTCGATCAATAATACAAAGAAATGTGTCATATCAAGTGTTATCTATTTACCAAATAAAGTTTAAAGAAGAAATTTTGAAAAAAAAATAAAGCGTATAAATTTTATAATAAACAGAGTGTATATATGTCTAGAATGTGTAATAATTAGGTTTTCTTACCAAAATATAACCGCAATATTATAATTATTTAAATTTAACAACTAAAAGAATCAATGAATTAAAAACAAAAAACTAAAAAGAGTATTGTGAAGAAGTGACGCCAAGTTTATCATCAAAGATTGATACGAATGAATTGATGGAAAATTTAGCGCTAAAAATTCAAATCAATACAAAATGACAAAATCCTGCCTTCTTTTCTGGTACCGTGAAAAAGATGCAAGGAAAATATCACCTCAACACAATATAAATTTAGAATAAAGTTAAGATAAAAAAAAAATTTGATAACGTCCTACGAATATGGAATTCCTATTAAGAAACTGTAAGTGTGTAATATGTTTGTATGCAAACATTGCCATTCCTCATTACTAGTTTATTTTGTGTGAGTATCTCTAATGTCAGTACTCAATTTTTGAATCACTGTAATTATACATCTAAAACATAAATTTAAAAAAAAGGACAATTTGTTATAAATAAAAATATTACATATGGCAACATGTATCCTATTGCAAAATCAAAAATTTGTGCACTAACTGATCCAATACATAAACACAAGATTATTATACTTTATAATGTTATTAAAGACAACTAATTTATTTTGATTATGATGTAATTACCTCATGAATGTATGATGCTTATTCGAATAAAATAAAAAAACACTGATATAGTATAACATATAATGGCAAAAAAAATCAGATATAAATGTAAGTATAAAATGTAAAAAAATACAGGTTTACATGTGTATAAAAAGCATAAAAATATAAAAGGTGATGTAAAATTGCTGAAGTTTTAATTGCATATAATTAAAAAATTTGTGCATTCGCACAGGACAGGAAAGGAAAGTGACCCACGATCGCAAAAAAATATCTGCCCTAATTCTTGTTAAAGGACAAGTGTATTGGTGCAAGTTTAAGACAATTGCCTTTTTTGAGTATGAAATATTTAGGGAGAGATCCATATTGTTGCCTTTAGACACAATATAAGCCTCCTTGCTCCCGCAGCAGTGATGCGACAAACTGAGGAGCAGTCTTGTATATTCATTTGAAAATGAATTGGATTTCCAATTCGAAGTTGTCTCCCATTACAACAAATTGGAAGATCCTAAGGGCTATAATTTTGAACAGATCACCACTCCGAAAGGGAATAATTATAAAATATATATATATACATTGTATATATGTTAAATAAAAAGTCAGTCCTAGAGTAATGAGAGACGGCTTGTCAAAATCGGTAAGTGTAACAAGTCATGAGATGCGGACATATATCTCTAAAAAAATACTTAACTGTCGTTAATTAATAAATATAACATATAATTTAGAATTAAATTAATGTGACAATTATTATTATCAATTATTGTAAATATTTGAGTGAAAGAAGAATAACATAAATGAAAAATTAAGAAGATTTAGGTTTTATTCTTATTATTATTCTTATAATTTTTTTTTAATGTGAGGAGAGAAAAAGAATGTGTATATATGCAAATAACCCGTAAAAAGGTAAAATTCACAGCATGACTGTCACGTTAGAATTTCCCTTGATGGGCAAAAAAAACTAGGACCAGCCGAGTAGAACCACAAGGAAAATTCAAACACAACATCAGCACATTTTGCGCAGATGTACACAAGTGTGAAAGATATCAAATTTGCATATTATACATTTTCTTTTAATGAGGAAAATTCAAAATTTCATTTAAAAAAAAATCCTTTAGATAAAACTTGCATGAGCAGTAGCATATTTAAAAAATGTTGAAATACTGCATAGCAAACTGATACAAAACTGAAATAAAGGATTATAGAAGAATAATACACATCATAAACAAAAGTTAAATATCTATTAAGAAATACTTATGAATGAATATTATACCTTTTCTTTATCACATAAAAGATAAATAATATTGTACATACCTTTCAAGATCCGATAACCAAGGAATTAAAGAAAAATTATTTACCTTAAATTGCACACATAAAAAAAAACGAAAAATTAAACGCTATTTTTGAATTTGCTTATTGATAAAGTCCACTGAATGAGAAAAAAACTAATAATCCACTTTCACAAAATCGGAACTCAGAAGCAAAGGAAAAACATCTGATTGCAAAGCGTTGATAATAAGTCATGATCTACGCCCTTGACATACAGCTGTTTGCTGACTTATTCAGTTTATTGAAGTTACACTTTTCGGCTATGATAATTAAGTAGTTCGATCTTTGAGCAAAGTTTTCAGCTACAAGTACTGTTCATTTTTCCGATTTGTGGTTTTGACGATCACCGAAATAAAATTTTCTTGATAGATAATTATATATTCGCCTAAAGAAAGTATTCTTTCTCGGGGAGAAAAAAAACAATAGGCTCCTTTTACAAAAGTGGTTGGAGTTCGGGACGCATGTTTCACTTTAGAAACATAGGAAAAGTTTTCGTTCTTTTTATCGTCATCAGAAACAGTTTCTTTTGCGGTCGCATTAAACAATAAGAATCACAGATTTTTTTTTCTTTTATGCTGGAAACCGATGATACTTTTAAGTTTTTTATTTTCTTCCTAGTATACGAAGAATCAGCACATTGTCCGATTAATTATTCGTTAGCCGACGAGAAAAAGGAATTCTGTATACAGATGAATTCTGAACATCGACTTCGTTGAATACGAAACAAGAACAGTTTCTTGATTTAAGACATTCTTGATTTATATTTTCCTATATTCCGATTATTTTGAATGCTAACACACAGGCTGGGGTCGATTTGTAGGAAATATATATACTCATATATTATGAGCACAGACGTATAAGTCACGATAAAGAGGTGAACAGTTTCTCCATGAATATTATTCAGTCCAAAGTTTTTTTGTCTGCCGTGCCTTTAATTTATTCTTATTTTTATTCCTTTAATACAAAGTTTGAACATTCCCGGGTACCATGTCGTAAAAAAATTCCTGTACTAGTGCTCTGGTGACTGGCACCAAAATTTTTTTAATATGAAGTTCTTGGTCGTGGTAAAGTGGATTTGATACGATGAATATCTCGATGACTAAAATCATTACCTTCCAAGAAATCTATAAATTCATGAGAAATGAGAATAGGCACTTTTGGAAGAACAAACAAACATGAGTAGATGAAGGTATTTTAATAATCCCAGGTTCTATAGATATTGCACATGTACAGGAAAACGTTGGGTGCCCACGGCAGCGCAGGGCACCCGGGCCCGCAACACAATTCGTGAAAAAAGTTACATGTTGAAAGCAAGATGATTAACGAGAGAAGTGATTGTTTCTTGTATCATGACATGAAGTCGAATGAAAATTCATTTCGCCAAAAGGTTACAATATGGCGATCATTTCTCCAAACAGAGCATAAAGATAATTAAAAATTTAGAGAACAGAGCCATTTTTGGCATAAATCATCCTAACGACTATTCCGGCGGTAGCCAACATGTGTGGGAATACAAAACCACACAAATGGGGCTCGAAAGAGTTTTCGCATTCTTGAACCCGCGAACCTTAGAATTTGTTATGACTTTGATAAGTACGTTAGATATTTTTGGACCGGAGTTATTCAGATGCGCTTGGGAATCATTGTAATTAAAAAGGGTGTGTGTGAAGAAATCAGTTAGCAACAGAACATTGTGACCAAATAAGGAGATGGCAGATGGTAAATCTTATGCTAGCTATTTGAAAGGGTAAATGTAGCAGTTTTCCTTTACATAGGACAGAATAGAAATATTTTTAGTGTAACTGATTTAAAAGGATATTAGAATAAACGGAATGAAATTTGTTACATTGAATTTAACAAAATGGTGGGAAAGGAAAATGAAAAAGTATTTTTGTAGAACAGTGAGCGTTAAAATAATGAAAAAGGGGAACAAATATGGAAAAGGGAATTAATTGAGAGGGGAATAATTACTAAAATTGCAAAAATTGTATAATATATGATGCGACATCATAGTCACCTTATGTAAATAAGAGTAAAATCACATCTCTGTTTTATTCAATCGGTTTCACTTACACTTATAGGTTTTGATTTTATATTATTCTATCATGCTGAAAAGAAAATTCTTAACAATGGTATCGTATCTTTATAAAGTATCAGTCTAATTCTGCTACTTACACCTAAGTACTATAAAAATGCATGATGACATGCCTAAAGTAATTAACACCAGGGGTCTGTCCAGACTCTTTTCACAGGGTCCAGTTTTGGTGAAATTGTGAACAGCTTTTTATATTTGTGAAAAATCTAGACATATTTTTGTGAATTTGAAATGGTCGTTATATTCAGGTTCTTGTTTATGCATTTTTAAGAAGATATATGGATATAAAATACATATATTTTCTTTATATATGTAAAAGTGACAGGTCAGATTTTAGGGGAGACCGGTACACAATGGACCTATGGACACAGTGGACCACCCCCTAATATTTTATTTATTTAAATTTTTTGTAAGATTCTCTTCTATCCTAATACACAACAGCACTGCAATGATTATTTATAGCCTTCAGAAAATATGTTTAGCTCAGACTGAACTATTTTATCCTGCTTTGTTGTTTTGAGCTTCTAAAAGTAAAATTTTTCATCATCTTATTTTTATTTTTTTAGTAATTAAAGGTTGTAGATAAATAAAATAAAACAGCTTTTTTGCAAAGCTAAGATACTTGTTTTTATTTTACTTTAAAGTTAATATGTTTAAAAGGAAGGTATAAACAATATTAATATGATTATTTATTGAACTTCAACATGGGGTACAGTGGACCACCTACTCCTGGGCAACAGTGGTCCACAATCCACTCTGCTCCTCTAATGCAGAATGTTCAAAATATTTAATAATTGCTTATTTTCTATAAAGAAATATTGTTTTAAAGTAGATTTAACTGTAAAATAAAGTAAACAAAGAAAAATAACAATTTATTTAACATAGTAAGAAATATTTTGTTTTGTATTGACTGCCTTTGATAAATATAACTGTAGTCTAATTGTTGATGATTCTATTCAAGTAAGATTCATGAGACGCAAATTGAATGGAAATCAGTTTGTTTCTCCCAAAACTGTAGATGAATCTGCTGTTGATGTCAATGATTTCATAATGTTGCTCTCAGACCCAAAATTATTTCTTGAAAATTCCAGGCTCAATCTTACTCATAAGTACTTTGGAATTTCATTTGCAAATTTTAATGTGAGCTGATTTTTTTTGTACTTAAGTAATAGCTTCAACTAAATTGCAATTGTTCCTGTATTAATCTGTTATTATTTTCAAAATATAATATTTTTTTTGTTTTTGTTTCAAAATTTATATTACTATGTTATTTTGCAGGTGAAGGGGCAACAAAAAAGAATTAGATTAATGAAAAATACATTTATATTGTATTTTAGACAATACCTAATAGTGGTCCACTGTAACCCGGTGGGTGGACCAGTGTACCCCGCTTCCGGGGTACAGTGGTCCACTTAACAAGTGTATATAACTTTTTTTTTTTTTTTTTTTTTTTGAAAAATGTATTGAAAACTATGTTGTGAGAAAATTATGATGGATGTAAGAAGGTTTAAGGAATATTCAAAAATATTTTCATACAGATCGGTCAGTCTGTTAAATAGAAAAAAAATTTTAACTGAAAAAGTGGTCCACTGTGTACTGGTCTCCCCTACTTTTAAATGATTAATTCGTGAAATGTTTGGTTTAGTTTAAAGATGGAAAAATTTTGTGAAAAACCTATTTTTAAGATAAAGAATTTTATGAAGGGCTTGTTTTAGAGAAAATAATTTTGTGAAGGGTCCTGTTTTAGAGAAAATAATTTTGTGAAGGGTCCTGTTTTAGAGAAAATAATTTTGTGAAGGGTCCTTTTTTGAAATGAAAAATTTTGTGAAGAGTCCTTTAAAGGACCCAATTTTTTCCTAAACAGATCCCTGACACTGTGACATTTTTATTTTCAATCAATTAAATATGCTTTTCAGTGATACTCAATACACACACAATAATCCATTTTAAATCAAATTAGCAAGGTTGCATGTAGCTATAGAGTTCTGTAGTTGGCAAAATGTTTTACCCATTAAATGGAAAGTGGAAAATGTTTGGTACTCTACATGTAAATTAATCTTGTAAGGCAACCATTCTGCACTATGAAAAAAAAAAAAAAAATTAAATGTGTTACAACAGTCAGTCTAAGAGCCAGGAGCAGAAAAATGTTTAGTGGTGTATGTCAGACATTTAAGAATTTAAAAATGATTTGCAACCATAAATGAGTTTTTCTAAATGCTCTCAAATATAGGATATATAGCAAATATTTTTTATTTTTAATTAGCTTTTTAACCTAATCTCAAACTTCTACAGTAGGGGAGACCCCCATGGCAGAATGTACGTGACGCTGCGACGGGCATCGCAGACTTTTTGAGGGTACCTGCAGACTAAAAAACATACAGCGATGCCGCGGACGCGCTATAGCACATAAATTACGCGAAAAAACTGCAAACTTCGTCGAAGGATCGCGAATAAAATGGTGAATTTCGTCGAAGAATCGCAGGAAAAACTCAAAATTCATTTAAAGTTCGTGAAAAATGGCTAATATCGCTGACAGATCGCGAAAAAAACGCAAATTTAGTCAAAAGGCCATGAAAAATGTGAATTTCATCAAAAGACCGTAAAAAAACATTAGTTTCTTTGAAGGATCGCAGAAAAATGCGAATTTTGCCGAAGGGATACGGAGAAAACGTCAACTTCGTCAAAAGATCATAGAAACAACTAATTTCGTCGAAGGATCACGGAAAAATGGTCAATTTCGTCGTCGGATCGCGAAAAAAACTGAGAATTCTGCCGACAGATTGTGAAAAAACGGCAAATTTCGTTGGAGGATCGCCAAAAAACGGTAAATTTTGTTGAAGGATCTCGAAAAAACGGTAAATTTTGTCAAAGGATCTCGAAAAAACGGCAAATTTCGACGAAGAATCTCGAAAAAACGGCAAATTTCGTCAAAGGATCACGGAAAAAATGTGAATTTTGTCCAAAGGCCAAAGAAAAATCATGAAATTCATCAAAGGAACTGGGAAAATGGCTAATTTTGTCGACAGATTGCGATAAAAATGAAAATTTCGTCAAAGGGCTGCGGAAAAACTTTATTTTCGTCAAAAGACTGTAAAAAAAAAAAGCCATGAGTTTCGTTGAAGGATCGTGGAAAAAATGCAAATTTCATCAAAGGGCCACAGAGAAAACATAAATTTCATCAAATGGCCGCAGAAAAAATGCTAATTTCGTCAAAGGATCACAGGAAAAATGCGAATTTCATCGAAGGGCCACGAAAAAAAAAAAAAACGTGAATTTCGCCAAAGGATCGCGGGGGAAAAAAGAAACGCTAATTTCCTCAAAGGTTCACGAAAAAAAAAAACGTGAATTTTCTGAAATAGTCCCAGAAAAGATCCCCCAGAAGTGGGACACACTGGTCCACCCACCAGGGAACAGTGGACCGCTATACAATATAAATCTATTTTTCATTAATCTAATTGTTTATTATTTCCCCTTTACCCACAAAATTACATAGTAATATAAATTTACAAGTAACATTTTGAAACAAAAACAAAAAATTAATTATATTTTGAAAATAACAGATTGATACAGGAACAATTACAATTTAGTTGAAGTTATTACTTAAATACAAAAAAATCAGCACACATTAAAATTTGCAAATGAAATTCCAGAATACTTATGAGTAAGATTGAGCCTGGAATTTTCCTGAAATACTTTTGGGTCTGGGAGCAACATTATGAAATCATTGACATCAACAACAGATTCATCTACAGTTTTAGGAAAAATAAACTGCTTTCCAATCAATTTGTGTCTCATGAATCTTACTTGAATAGAATCATCCCCAATTAGACTACAGTTATATTTATCAAAGGCAGTAAATACAAAACAGAATAATTCTTACTATGTTAAATAAATTGTTATTTTTCTTTGTTTACTTTATTTTACAGTTAAATAACTACTTTAAAACAATATTTCCTTATAGAAAATAAGCAATTATTAAATATTTTGAACATTCTGCATTACAGTAGCAGAGTGGATTGTGGACCACTGTGCCCTAGGAGTGGGTGGTCCACTGTGAACCATGTTGAAGTTCAATAAATAATCCTATTAATATTGTTTATAGCTTTCTTTTAAACATATTAACTTTAAAGTTAAATAAAAACAAGTATCTTAGCTTTACAAAAAAGCTGTTTTATCTTATTTATCTACAACCTTTAATTACTAAAAAAATAAAAATATGATGATGAAAAATTTTACTTTTAGAAGCTCAAAACAACCAATCATAATAAAATAGTTCAATCTGAGCTAAACATATTTTCTGAAGGCTATAAATAATCAGTGCAGTGCTGTTGTCTATTAGGATAGAAGAGAAGCTTAAAAAATTTTTAAATAAAATATTAGGGGGTGGTCCACTGTGCCCATAGGTCCAGTGTGTACTGGTCTCCCCTACACAACAAACTTTACAGATCTAAATCATGATTTCAGTTTTCGTTTAAAAATAAATAAAATGTCAATATATACATTTTAAAAAAATTATTTGTCTCTTCATGGCTACATTAAAATAAGAAAATGATTTAGATAATTCCTTTTTTGCTTTAAATGATATATTTTCTGATTCTCATTGATCTCGTGAGAATTTTTATGCAAAAAATAAAATAAAATGAAAAATTTACTGAAAATAATCTGCAGACAGAATAAAAAGCCTACAACATATATCAAACATCCAATTGACAGATTTTCATCTTGCGAGTGTGATAGAATGTACATAGGTCAAACTGAGCGACCCCTTAAGGTCTGCTTGGGGGAATATAAAAACTATGTTAAAAATAGTGACACTAAACGATCTGTGATTGCTAACCAATGTTGGTCTAGCAATCATAGTTTTAATTTTTCAGAAGGTTCAGTAATTCAGAAATGCTCATCGATTTACGACCTTGATTTTTGGGAAACTTATTATATATGAAAGAATTCAGCCAACTTAGTTAATGATATGTCCAGTACACCAAATTTTTCAAATGTCTGGCTACTTTTCATTTAACTGATTCTCTTCATTTCCCCCTTCGTACTTAAACTCGTCCAGTCTGGCCAGGCACTTCTATTGGTCTCCAACGTCACATGTGTTTTCTGACTCCGCTGTTGTTTTTAAAAACCTTATCGCCATTCAATCTTGGGCACGTGTAGAGACGCAAGCATATTTACATGCTTAAACTTTTGAATCAGTTTTTAATCTTTTAAATTTGGCACTGATGATGGAGCTTTAGGGGCTCCAAAACAGCTGCTTGCCATTTTATATATTTTTATTTGTGCTATTTTACGTTGATAATTTATTTTTAATGATATTGGCTAGTTGTTATTAGCTAAATGTTAAAAGTTTGGCCAAAAAAAAAAAAAAGGGGGTTGGCAAAATTAAAAAAGTTTTGGCGATCACTGGCGAAAAACTAACATAAAAGTACAAAAAAAAAAAGTTCCTGTCGGTTTTTGTTTATAGGAATCCTGAATTTTCAAAGCCCAGTGCAATCACTAGTATGTGGTATCTCAAATGTTTTGTATAAAATATTTTTATTCTCCAATTATTTTGAAAAGATTTGATAATAGTTTCTTTGGTAATGTTTGCATGTATGTTTTTCGATTATTACTAGAAACACAGCACCTTGTGCTTTTCTTAATTCTTAAATCTTTATTTACTAATTATGTATAACTGTATGAACATACGAGTATAACAAAGTAGTTGATCATTTGCAATGCATTTTATCATTTTTTGCTGATACATTAGACGTTATGCGTGTATGATAATTGCGATTTGAATTATTTAAAACTTTATGTAGGGGAGACCGGTACACACTGGACCTATGGGCATAGTGGACCACTCCCTAATATTTTATTTATTTAAATTTTTTTTAAGCTTCTCTTCTATCCTAATAGACAACAGCACTGCAATGATTATTTATAGCCTTCAGAAAATATGTTTAGCTCAGATTGAACTATTTTACCTGATTGGTTGTTTTGAGCTTCTAAAAGTAAAATTGTTCATCATAATATTTTTATTTTTTTAGTAATTAAAGGTTGTAGATAAATAAAATAAAACAGCTTTTTTGCAAAGCTAAGATACTTGTTTTTATTTTACTTTAAAGTTAATATGTTTAAAAGAAAGCTATAAACAATATTAATATGATTATTTATTGAACTTCAACATGGGGTACAGTGGACCACCCACTCCTGGGGCACAGTGGTCCACAATCCACTCTGCTCCTGTAATGCAGAATGTTCAAAATATTTAATAATTGCTTATTTTCTATAAAGAAAGATTGTTTTAAAGTAGATTTAACTGTAAAATAAAGTAAACAAAGAAAAATAACAATTTATTTAACACAGTAAGAAATATTTTGTTTTGTATTTACTGCCTTTGATAAATATAACTGTAGTCTAATCTAATTGTTGATGATTCTATTCAAGTAAGATTCATGAGACGCAAATTGAATGGAAATCAGTTTATTTCTCCCGAAACTGTAGATGAATCTGCTGTTGATGTCAATGATTTCATAATATTGCTCTCAGACCCAAAATTATTTCTTGAAACTCCAGGCTCAATCTTACTCATAAGTACTTTGGAATTTCATTTGCAAATTTTAATGTGCGCTGATTTTTTTGTACTTAAATAATAACTTCAACTAAATTGCAATTGTTCCTGTATTAATCTGTTATTATTTTCAAAATATAATTAATTTTTTGTTTTTGTTTCAAAATTTATATTACTATGTTATTTTGCGGGTGAAGGGGCAACAAAAAATAGATTTATATTGTATTTTAGATAATACCTAATAGTGGTCCACTGTACCCCGGTGGGTGGACCAGTGTACCCCGTTTCCGGGGTACACTGGTCCATTTTACAATATTTTTTTATTTTTTGAAAAATGTATTGAAAACTATGTTGTGAAAAAATTATGATGGATGTAAGAAGGTTTAAGGAATATTCAAAAATATTTTCATACAGATCGGTCAGTCTGTTAAAGAGAGAAAAAAAAAAAATGTTAACTGAAAAAGTGGTCCACTGTGTACCGGTCTCCCTTACGTTAAGAATGCATCATCATCTGATTTTTTAAAAATAAAATTTTTACTAATACAGAAGATACAAACTTTACTAATACAAATTTCCAATGTAAAATGCATGACAAAAGAAAAAATATGGTTTAAAAACGTGTAATATTAGAAATAATTAAATAATGCAAAACTTAATTTTCACCATTCTGCGATTAAAATCTTACTTTCTTTTAAAAAAGATGCAGACGAAATACTAAAGGAACGTGCATTATTTTTAAGAAGAAATAAATTTAAACGCGAGAAAGATTTTAAAAAATATGAATTAATATTACGAGAAAAATTAACAACAGCCATAATGGGAATTTATTTACAATAATAAGAGCAGATAGTTGGGCAAATGTTTCACCGATAAAAATAGGTTCAGTATTAAAATCTGAGCATGCGTCTCGTATACAGTGGGCACTGATGTGATTTTACCAACCATCATTGCAAGTGATTGCAGCGACATTTCCATTTCCACTAGATTTCTGTTCTAGGGTTAGAAGCATAATTTCCGTCTCCACCGCCGATCGACGGGGTGGGATTACGGTGCCTCGCTCTACCGTATCTTACGCTCGATCGTAGGATAGGCGTTCCTGCGATCAGTCGTAACTTCGTATTACGGTGCCTCAGCGTAAGTCCTCGTGCTTCGGTGAAAGTCCTCCTGCAGTCAGCCAATCAGAGGCCGCAGTTACATTTGTTTCGGTTGCGCGCGCATCCACTTGCGTCTTAACTTACGGCTGCTTCGAAGCTGTCGTAAGATCGCGAGGCACTGTAATGCCGTTTACGTTTTGTTTATATCGTAAGTCTCTAAGTTGATCTTAAGCGAGGCACCGCAATCCCAGCCTAACGCTTTCTGATTATTTGTAAAATCAAACGCTTTTTAAGTCATTTCCGGTATTTTGGAGGATTATGAAGATTTTTAAGAAGATATGATATAAGAAATTAATATATATTAATAGATTACATAGAAATATTAGATTATATAGAGATTAGATTATATAGAAATTAATTAGATTATATTACTATAATATTTATTATATTACATTTATAAATTACTTAGACTATATAGAAATTAATAGATATTATATAAGAAACCATGTTCAACCAGAAATGACTTAAGAAGCGTTCGGTTTAACAACTAATCAGAAAGCGTTAAAGTCCCAATCGTCGATCGGCGGTGGACAGGGAAATTATGCGGGTTAGAACCTTCTACCAGGGCTACACTACATACCGGGCTTGCTCATTCATTCGAGGCTAACGAAAAAGACAGACTACCGCGGTGCATTCTGCATATCTTTTTTTACAGACCGCGAGAGTGACGTGAAGTTCTTTTCGTACATCTGCATTGGTGGATTCGAGCATCACGTGATTCCGTCGGTCTGTAAAAAGAGATACGCGTAAAGTACCTACCGCGGTAGCCTTTCTTTTTCGTTAGCCTCGTCATTCATTATGATGACGTCACAAAAGTGGCTGACTAGGAGGAAAGACATACAGCGATTGGCACAAAACGATGGGCGCGTTGCTTTGGACCAATCGCTGGTCGCGGTCAGCCACCATTTGTGACGTTTTGAGAGTGAATGAGCAAGCCCGGTATCTAGTGTTGCCTTGCTTCTACTCGTTTACAAGGTTTAGGCTGGGATTGCGGTGCCTCGCTTAAGATCAATCTTGATCGTAAGTCTAACTTACGATATAAACAAAGCGTAATCCGTACTGCAGTGCCTCGCAAACTTACGTTAACCTGAAAGCTATCTTACGACGAAGCACAAGTGTATGCGCGCGCAACCACAACAAATCGATCTACGGCCTCTGATTGGCTGACTGCAGGAGGACTTACGCTTAAGCAGGAGGACTTAGGATGAGGCACCGCAATACCAAGTTAAGATAGATCGCAGGAACGCCCATCCTACGATCGAACGTAAGATTTAAGATAGCGAGGCACCGCAATCCCAGCCTTATCCTATTTAGTGACGATATGAATATTTTAAAAATAGATTTACGCTCTTTTTTCGACTATTTCGTTGCGCTATTGAAGAGGAATATTTAATATTATAAGTTAAATAAAAAAAAGTCATCATTTAGTTTGCAGTTATTTTCAGTTATGTAGTTGCCATGTGTTTCGCCAAGGCAACACTAGATACCGGGATTGCTCATTCACTCTCAAAACGTCACAAATGGTTGCTGACCGCGACCAGCGATTGGTCCAAAGCAACGCGCCCATCGTTTTGTGCCAATCGCTGTATGTCTTTCCTCCTAGTCAGCCACCTTTTGTGACGTCATCATAATGAATGAGCAAGCCCGGTATGTAGTGTAGCCCTGGTTTCGCGAATTGGAGTGATTATTTTCTAGACGTATCCAGTATAATAGGAAATATGGAGCCAATCAGATAGTTCTGCAGAATTTCAAAAGTACGCTATAGAACAGAAGTCTAGTAGAAATGGAAATGTCGCCGATTTGCGAGCGATTCCATCAAATCGCGACCTTCATTATACATGGCCGATGCATGACGTTTAAAACGTCACATGTAGTGGATCATTTTTACACGGTGATTGGTCAGGGCTACACTACATACCGGGCTGCATATAAGGAAAACATACATTGATTCATGTACAGAGAAAAATAGACCAATCACCTGGCGCTCTGGCGTTTCAAAACTCCGCCCCTTGCTTCGCTGGCGTGTGGCGTATGGAACGTTGGTTACAGGTTAGAACTAAAACTAATGTTGATGTCACTACATCAACTTGCACTTCATTTTGCTTGCACTTCATTTGTTTTCTTTGCCAAAAATTTTGTGAGATCTGATGCAAAGCTGTAATTAGTTACAAATATTTTCAGTCTCAATAAAATCTGGTAGCTGCAGAAACCTTAATAACATTAGGGCAATTAAGTTTTGCCCAAATTCTTAAACAAGTTGTTCAGCATCGATAATCAATATGCATTAGTGTTGAATGTTTATGAAATATTAGAATAACATTATTTCAATATAATACATTTCGAATGTAGAAGTATTAATTAAAAACATATTTTCTTAGAAATAACAGTATGTAATCAAATTATAAGGTCAGTATATGTTTAACTCATGAATTCACAAACGATGTCTTTAATCAAAACAACTCAATCTTAAATTTAGTCTTTAAATTATGTTATTTTAAAATTTTATCTATGCTGTTTCTCATACTGTGATTAATTAGAGTGATTGCTTTTATTATTCACTTACAGTTTATTAAATAATAATTTTTGTTTATTCAGATCTCTAATACTTTTTCACCATTTATTGTGCTGTCCTCTTAAAAAAACCCACAGTGAAATGTTTCCAAAAAAAAAAAAAACTCTCTAGTACTACATCAAATATTTCACTAAAGTCTTTTTTTTTATGCTCAAATTAGAATAATAAAAATATCTAAGGAGTGCTTATTTAATTTTAAAATAATGTAAACTAACAATTGCAGAAATCTGGGAAACACAAGCTTCATTTTTACAGATTTTCTTCTTATAATAGAAATTAAGAATGATCTATATAATTTTTTTAAATGTTAAACCATTAATATGCAATAAAATGCTTCATTTTTAGCTGATTATGTCATGTGTGGGTGTTTTTCAGGTAACATAGGTTATTTTTTGAAAAAGTGTTTTTTTTTTCCTTATTTAATTGGCTGCCATTTTGTAATAAAGTGATAAAATAAAAAATGCTCAACATTAAAATCTTGGTCAGAACAGCTGTGAAAATTTAGCCATGCTTAATTTTTTTTAAATTTTTTATTAAACTTTATGTAGAGAAAATTTCAAAAAATGGGTTTTTTTAGAGGACAGCACAATATGTGTTTGTCTTCTGATTTCTACTCTTTATGCACCTGTCAAACAACTCAATTTGCACGTTAAAGTTTTTTTTTAAATTGTAAATTAATTTATTATATTCTTAATTATTATTATATTTTAATTTAAACTGAACTTTATAACTTAAACTGAAGACCTAATTGGAACAAAATATTTTTTTTCTACATTCTTATTAATACCGAATTCAGAATACAATGATATTCAAAAAGTATAGTATAAAATTATAAATTATGGATTCTTATTAAATTAAAGTAAATCTTGAGGGGATCGTATCTGATGGCCCGGTGAACTCTTGTGGTGTCTTAGAGCCTTCATATTTGATAGCCTTAGCATTACGGGCAGTTCACCAGGACAATGTAAGCAGCGTGAAAATGGAACCTGTTTATAATGGAATGTTACCTGCTTAAAGTAGAGAATTTTATGGCCGAGTGAAAGGAAGAAATGCTGATGTGGAAGCCTGCCTAAAATAGAACTTTTCTTCTGGTCCCACTCAGGAAATTCTGTAATTTGGCAATTATCTATAATTTATAAACTTATAGTACTGTGTTTTTGAAGTTTCATATATTTTGAATTTACAAAATGGAAATAGTAAACATATTTAAAATTTTAGACATGAAAAAAAAAATGTTAATTTTTGAAAAATAAATGTTATTAATTGCAGAAATTTAAAATAGGTGCAAATTGGAATTTTTTTTATTCTTTACAGCTTCATTTCCTTGACTATTTATAATTGGCTAGAATTCACACTTTATTTTGTCTGAGTTTTATCAAGGTTGCTATATAAATTAAATATTATCAAATTTTACTTCTCAAAAGTAAAAATTAATGCAGTATTAATTTTCGTAAAGGATGTTTGGTTTCTGCATAAAAAAAAATCTTTTCTGAATGAAATCAGAACTAGTATATATGTTTGGGTACTTTTTATGTTAACCAGGTGCAATCTCATCGATAGAAGCTTTACCTTTCCACGTGTCTAAATTAGAAACGGTGCTTTGATGTTAATATAAAACTAGATGGAACCCGTCAAAATTTGACGGAAAAAAATTACAATAACAATATTAGTAAAATAAGCGTCTTTATTACATAAGAAGAAATGCTTATGAAACAGTCTTTCAAATATTTTATTTTAAAAGTTTTTTCCCCCAGTGAAGTACGGTACTATTTCTGATGCAAACTTAAAACAAACGATCCGTAAACAAAATGCAAATCAGTTTGACATTACTGCCATAATCCCCACGGCAAGATAGATAATTTCCTGGACCCAGACTTGCCAAGTCTCCGGCTTTTTGCACACCAGTATTATCTTAGAGAAAATGTTGTTCTTTTAAATCTCGGAATGTTCCGGTTACATAAAACAACAGTTTCTGTACTAAAATACTGGTGTCCAAAAAGCTGGAGACTTGGCACCTCTGCTGGACCTATGAAGTATCATAGATATAGTATATCTCTACGTTCATCTCATATTCAGTCAATAAAAGAACATAGTACATAAAGCACACATCTCCCTCTGTGATAATGCAACCGAATGAGCTCCTACGCGCATGTGCATTGCATCCCCCCAAACGCACTGTCGTAATTCGACATTTAAAAAAATTGTTTTAAAAGGTTTTGATCAAAATTTTTAAAATGTCATTTTAAACATTGTTCGTTTCAAATCCATATCTTCTGAAACGCATCCATTGTTTTAAGCTAATCAATTTTTATGTAAAGATTTTTTTACAATAATAAATCAATCTGCAGATAAGGGAGATTTTTAATGTTTTCGAGTGTAATTTATTTGTATGGTTTCTTCAGTTCCTTTACATAATCAGGATGATTATTCCTTTTCCATAATTAAGAGAAATAATGTAAATAAATAAATATCCAAGATTATTTTTGATTCTGTTTTCATAATTATATATTGTAAATTTCATTGTTTAAAGTTACTGATAAATGATACTTTAGTATATGGGGCTTTTCCTAAGTATTTTTTTATTATTATTTTTTATTTTTGAGATTTAATGGCAACATTCTTCCGTTTGTTTATTGAGCGCTACAGTTTGGCGAATTATTTGGGGGTACTTTTTGGTTAGCCGGGGGCCAGTGACGTATATATATGTATATATATATATATATATATATATATATATATATATATATATATAGTATATATATACATATATATATACATACATATATACACACACACATATATATATATATATATATATATATATATATATATATATAATATTTATAAATTTTACTGGTGCCGGCTAACCGAAAAGTACCTAATTTGGATATAGTTTTTTTTCCTTAATGGGACGACGGGATAATGAACGGAATTTCGACGGGATAATGAATATTTTTGATGGTACCAGAAAATTTTCTGCATTTTATAGTTATATTAAGAAATACACACTTTTAAAGTTTTCTGAATCACTTATTTGTTTACTTTTTCATGCGTTATATTATTGAAGACTGTTAGATCTCTCATTCTTTTAACTATACCCTACTTATATAAAAATAGCATGTGTTCTCTGTGGTGTTTCGCATAAATGTTGTAAAATTCAGGTTATTAGATTTTATCCAACTTTGCTGTCCTAATTGCTGATGAAGCAGTCATTTTTGGCGATTTTATTGTTAACTGTAAAATGTTTGTATTTGATATAGCCCGAACTAAGAAAAGTTTGGGTACTTTTCCATTATACGGACACCATTGCCTCCAAGCATACATTTACATGTATGGCATGGTGTCGGTAATGGAAAACTACCAAAATTTGCGATCGATCAAATAATTGAATTTCGTTAAGCATTACATTTTCTGATTACTTCTCTATTATCCGGTCGATGACTTTTCATAACAAAAAACTATCGCCAAACTGTAAAATTAAACGCCAAAAATGCAGTCCGATTTACTTTATGTCAGAAGCATTATACGTGTTTGTTACGTCATCAAGTGGTTTTTAACTCGACATTTCCGTGTATTTTTCATTATGTTTTACTGATTTATTAGTTATTTCATTCATTAAAATAACAATTGTGTCCTTAAATTCTTATATTTTATTTATTTATTTATTTTGATATTCCAATGGCAACGTTTTCCCGTTCATTTGGCGATAGTTTTTTGTTATGAAAAGTGGTCGACGGGATAATAGAGAAGTACCATTTTTTTTTTTATCAATATCTAATATTTCTTAGATGCAGGTTTAAACTTCTAAAGAAAAAGTGAGGATAAAAATATCTGCAAACAACATTTAGTTTTTAGTCAAGCCAGAATATCATCTAATTTATTCCATCAATGTTATAGTAAAAACTGATCCAAGATTGCAAAATACACGTGCGAGAAAAAAAAATTACAATCGTATTTTAACTACATTAGAGGATGACGTCATCCGCTTCAGGAAAAACATGGGACATAGAAATATAAATTAAACATTTCAATTTCGCTTTTTAATCATAAATATAAAATAAACCCGTGCAATGTTTTTTATAATTGCTGAGCATCATATAATGTGGTATTATTTTTTGTGGCAACAATAATTTGAGGAAAACCTTTCATTTCTTTCATGAAAACAATGCCGATTTAATTTTTAATTTTCAGCAAATTTTAATCAAAAACATGTTTTAACGAAATGCTATGTCAGAAGCCTGTGCAAAATCCTTTCATATGGCATCTCATTCGTCGTTCTGCATTTCGTATTTTCTGAGAAAAAGGGATGGAGAAATAATACATGTGATACTAGTTGCATAGACAATCATTTATACTCGCTTATATTTGACACCAGCATTGGTCGCCAAAGCCGATTACAGAAAATTAGCCTGAAGTTGAAGGTGTTACATGGTTTCAAACAGAATGAAATTTTTATATGCTTTTCCGAAAATGTTGGTAAGGCAAATCTTTTAGTTTATCTGTCCGTCTTTCTATCTTTTACTTTCTTAAAATAAATTTTATTATAAATGTTGGTATTCTAATCATAATATCGCTCCAGTCAGTGTGGCAAAACTTTGGTTGTTATTTCTTTAAGTGCATTTTAATGATGTTAATAAACTTTATATATATATGTACACACATGAGATTTTATTTGAAATATATGTATATGTTACGGTCAATATGATTAATCGGTCATTATTAATAATAACCGATTATTATTAATAATGACCGTATTAATCATAATGACTGTAACATATATATATATTATATATACATGCATCAAACATACAATACATATTCATCATTATGATGTCAACATAAACAGGGTACGTTTATAGCCAAATTTGGCACTATTTCATTAAGTGTCGCCAAGCTTGGCGAGCATTTGATGCTAGAGGCTATATTCCATTGAGAATTTTTGGGTGAGTAACCCTCCTCTTTAATAAAAAGCTATGTGTTGCTGATGACTGGTTTTTTGCTAATCGTTGCCACAAATTAATCTTGGAAAATGAAAGATTTGAAGTTACTGAAAAAATGAATAGCTCGAAAAGTATTTGTTAGAAAATTGTTAGACAAAACTGCGTTAGAAAGGAAAAAAATTGTTTTTTCTTGATATAAATTTCGAATCTAATATTATGCCTTTTTCAAATATTGAATTTAAAAAATTACCAAATTTCACAATAGAGTACCACAGCGAAACCTTCGCGCATAAAAAGATAATGATAACGGCAATGTAACCTGACATGTATACTGGCTGATGTCATGAGTACATGATCATCCTTATATATTATTTCTCCTGTCAACATCCCTTTTACTCAGAAAATATGAAACGCAGAACAACGAATGAGATACCATATGAAAGGTTTTAGAACCGGCTTCTGACATAGCCCGCTTAACAATTCGTTAAAACATGTTTTTGATTAAAATTTGATGAAATTAAAAAATTAAATAGGCATTGTTTTCATGAAAGAAATGAAAGGTATTCCTGAAATTTTTGTTGCCAAAAAAATAAAATACCACATTATATGATGATCATAGCAATTATTATAAAAAACACCTCACGGGTTTATTTTATATTTATGACTAAAAAGCGAAATTGAAATTGAAATGTTTAGATTTCTATTTCTAAGTCCCATGGTTTTTCCGAAGCGGATGACGTCATCCTCTAATGCAGTCAAAATACGATTGCTAATTTTTTTTTTCTCGCGCGTGCCTTTAGCAATCTTGGATCAGTTTTTAGTCTAACTTTTATGGAATAAATTGATATTCTGGCTTGACTAAGAACTAAATGTTGTTTGCAGATATTTTTATCCTTGCTTTTTCTTTAGAAGTTTAAACCTGCATCTAATAATTATTACATATTGATAAAAAATGATACTTCTCTATTATCCCGTCGACCACTTCTCATAACAAAAAACTATCGCCAAAAAACGGGTGAACG
Source organism: Maratus michaelseni (assembly GCA_963931845.1). Lineage (NCBI taxonomy): Eukaryota > Metazoa > Arthropoda > Arachnida > Araneae > Salticidae > Maratus > Maratus michaelseni. The sequence continues at coordinate 473,691,334 of OZ007588.1, read as the reverse complement.
TTGCCATTGGAATATCAAAAAATAAATAAAATATAAGAATTTAAGGATACAATTGTTATTTTAATTAATAAAATAACTACTAAATCAGTAAAACATAATAAAAAATACACGCAAATGTCGAATGTAATACCACTAGATGACGTAACAAACACGCATAATGATTCTGACATCAAGTAAATGGGACTGCATTTATGAAAAGCGGTCGACGGGTTAATAAAGAAGTACCTAAAAAATATTAGATTTCAGTGCGAAATCTTCGCACGGGCCCTCTGGTCATATATATTATTTCTCCTGTCAACATCCCTTTTTCTCTGAAAATACGAAACGCAGAACGATGAATGAGATAGCATATGAAAGGATTTTGAACAGGCTTCTGACATAGCACACTTAACATTTTGTTAAAACATAATTTTGATTAAAATGTGCTGATAGTTAAAAATTAAATCGGCATTGTTTTCATAAAAGGAATCAAAGGTTTTCCTCAAAATATTGTTGCCAAAAAAATAAAATACCACATTATATGATGCTCAGCGATTATTATAAAAAAATCTGCACGGGTTTATTTTATATTTATGATTAAAAAGCGAAATTGAAATTGAAATGTTTAGATTGATATTTCTATGGCCCATGTTTTTCCCGAAGTGGATGACGTCATCCTCTAATGCAATTAAAATACGATTGTTATTTTTTTTTTCCCTCGTGGCTTTTGCAATCTTGGATCAGTTTTTACTCTAACTTTGATGGAATAAATTAGATGATATTCTAGCTTGACTAACAACTAAATATTTTTTGCAGATATTTATATCCTTGATTTTTCTTTAGAAGTTTAAACCTGCATCTAATAAATATTACATATTGATAAAAAATGTTAGATTGCAGTGCGAAATTCTCGCACGGGCCCACTGGTTTTTATTTAATTCTCGACAAATACTAGATGCACCATTTCTTTTTAGTTGTGAATAATAATATAGGTTAATTCCTGTTATTAAAAAATGTGGCTATAAAACATGTAAATAAACGGAAAATGTTAAGCATGGGTGCAAGTCTTCAGTCTCAGGACTGATTTCAGTCCTGGAGAGATTTTTGATTAATAGTAAATTCTACTTTTATATAACTAATAATAGCTTTTTTACTATCAAGAACTTTTAAATCACTATCTTTTACTGCAAGATATCAATTTTTAGCCGTAATGAAAGACATAGAAATCTTCTAGTTCATTTCCATTTGGTTATTCCCAATTCTCAGAAAAGTTTTCAGTCTTGGCTTGGTTGGACTTCTTGCACCCATGTAATAAGTGGTAAACCACATTAAAAAAAGCATAAAACAGTGAAATAAGTAATTTTTTCTGTCAAGTGTTGACGGGTTCCATCTAGCCCATTAAGTGGTTAATTAAATGGCAATACACACGATTGTTAATAAAGTTTCAATCTTTCGTCACTGCACAAGACTCTTGCTATTATATATTACTGTATTGTTAGTCTTTACTCTGTTAAAAGTTTATTATAGAAAGAGAATTTTCAGAATTAAAGCATCGAAACTGCCAGTTCTCCTCATGATTATTATAATTTTATAACAAATATCCAGTTTAGCGATATGTATGTTATAGAATAAATCTTTTATATTGGAGTTCTTCGCATTTCAGCTTCAGGTTTTTGCATAAAATTAGCTAAAATCTTAAAACCAAGTCACATTGACATATTATTTAAGACGATTAGATGAAAATAATGATAGATTTTCTAATGGAAAAATGGCCGCGCGTCTGTAGATTTTGTAATCTTACTTAATCATGCCAATGGTAGAATGAAAGGAAAAAAAAATTATTAGCATCAATATGGTTTATTTTAAATCTGGATAGCTTTAGAAACGTTTAAAAAAAACCACTTCTCTTGCACTAAATCGTGTTTGCTAAAATATGTCATTTGGCAGTTGCAATTACAGAAGATTACTTAATAGGATTAAAAATCTCCTCATTAGAGAACATAACAATGCAAACAAGCATGAAGCATAAATGCCTAAGTAAATTAAGCGATAATTGTCAATAAAGATGAAATGCATACTACTAACACAAAAAATAAGATATGCAGCCATGATCGCAAAGAGTTGATTCTTGATTTATCTAACAGAAACTTCCGATTTGGCGAAGGGTTGAGCAAATAAATTATGACAAAAAAGCAACATGATAAAGTGCTTAGCATACATTTTAGGAAGACTAAACTAGTGGCTAGTATTTTGATGTAAACAAGAAATAAAATATAGATTTGTAAAACATAATAAAATAATTTTATATTTATATCCATCCTTTAGAAAAATACATTTGAAAAAACCTACAAATCCCATCAAAAAAATTTCTATTAAAAAAAAAGTGCCAAGTTCCTCTTAATGTTTCAGCCGCAGAAAGTACCTGATGCTTGCCCAAGTTAAAAGTCAAACATCTGAAATCTTTCATTGAAAATGGCTTCCTGTAACTTGGCCGTTAATGCATTATTAGAGGGTTTTTCATATCCTAAATAATGTATCTACATGTCTACTACATTTTTTTAAAACATTTAATGCATTTTATTGCACAAAATACTGAAATATAATACACATTTTAAAAAGCATAATTTCGAAATCACAGCTGTCGAGGATGGTCCACTCTGGTTCTCAACGTCTCATATAATGTAACAAAATGTGAAATTTGATGAAAAAATTATTCATTGGAATTCGTGTTAATGACAATAGACCGTACAAAATAGCAATTAAACCATGGTAAACTAAATGAGGGTTAATCAAAAATAATGTTTGTTGAAATTCAATGGTAATTTATTACATAGCTTTTAGTTTCAATGTCTTCATACGAATTTGCTTATTTGCATTCTGATATTACTTTTAATATTCAAATAATTTATAAATGCATCATTTCTAATCATTTATTTTGAAAAGATTTATCGACGTAATTGTTTATTTCAAATGAAAGTTATATGTTTAACATCAATCAGGGTGTATTATATATTCTAATTTATTTTTCTCAGTATTAAATTCTTCTAATGTTCTTTGGAATTTATTGAAATTTGTATAAAAATGCCAGATAAATGAAAAAACAAACAATAAAAAACCTAGATTGCATTAACGGCCAAGTCGCAGGAAGCCATTTTCAATGAAAGATTTCAGATGTTTGACTTCTAACTTGGGCGAGCATCAGATATCAGTACTTTTTTTGGCTGAAACATTAAGAGGAACTTGACACTTTTTTTTTAATAGAAATTTTTTTATGGGATTTTATACTTTTCACTGGAATAATGATAACTGTGAAAAAAAAAAGTTTCATTTGTTGAAGCAATACAGTAAAAGAATTCTGAGATGATAAATCACAGAATGTGAAGAAAATGTACTGATCGTCTTTCCGAATATTTTAAAGTAAATGTTATGTAAATGTTAAGAGTATCATATTTTGTATAGAATTCAATAATTAACTCCAAATGTTTCATTTGACCTTATTACAATTTATTGACAATACATCTAAAATCAATTCATTATGCAAAGTACTTTCTTTCTATATTTATACAAATAATTACTATATTAAAGGCAGAGTATATTGACACTTTCAAATTTAGAAGATAAAAATTTTTTTGAAAGCAAACAGCAAAATATATTTTTTAAATGGATTACGTACTGATCATGTAAAAAAAAAAAATATTCATAAACTAGCACAAACAAGGGGTGGGGGAAGATAGGATCTATATATTAATTTCCATTTATGTAAAAAAAATACAATTTCCAGTTGAATGATAATAGTCACATATTTACATGGATAGTTTACATACACATATAACAAATAATTAAACATTAAAATTAAATAAGATTAAATATTTTTTACTATCTAATATAATAAAATGTATCAAATATCATTATCAAAAAAAAAAAAATAATAATAAAAGCATATTGAATATGTATGGTGAAACGCTGAAAAATATACACACACATATATATATAGTATATATATATATGTGGGAAAATTATGGAAATCAAACCTATTAATTAGTTTTTTTTTAATGAATCGCCCCTCACTTTGGATACAGGCCCGATGACACATAATCACGAGTTTAGCAGGGTAGCCGATTTAATCAGTTTATCGGCTTAATTAATAAAACCACATGGCCTTTTGAACTGATAACTCTTCGGAGATGAGGAATTTCTAATATACTTCTACCCCACTTGCTAAAACCATCATATATGCAACCATGAAATTCTACTGCTGTAGCAGGCTTTCCTTTAATAAAGGATGTTATATTTAAATCACCCGAATGCTGTCATTTTCTGAAAAATGTGACATATATATATATATATATATATATATATGTACTATATTGTTATAATTATATCATAATATCCTACGTAGCATTTAATTAATGGATTACCAAAATTAATGAAAAAGGCAATAATATAAATTTATTGACTAACTAGGACTTCCCTCAAAGGGATTAGTCTGAGTGATATTGCTGAGAACATAAAGTTAACAATTACGATATAAAGAAGATATCAACAAGAATCTAAATGAATATACAGCATATGATAGACAAGAGATAGATAAAGATACAACATATGAAAAATAGCAAATTAAATGATATAATTACAAAATATCATATATAAATTCATATACTGTTATGTTTTCATATGCATTTCTTTTATAACATTTGGCAAATAATCTCATTTTCTTAAGCGGGAATTGCCCAAAACTTAAAAAAAAAAAAAAAAAAAAAAAAAAAACGCCGGATCTTTTAAAACGATATTTTTAAAGTCACATAATCAGATTTGCAGCCAATAGCGTATTTTAGCAAGCGTAGTTTAACGCAAATTTAATTTAATTTTTGCAACATTTTCTAATGTGACAAATATCTAAATAAAATATTAAAAAATAAAATATTATATATTGAAATATTAAATGAAATATTTAACATTTGAATTAAAAAAATTTCCTTTGTTTATTTGTATAACTATTTATAGAAACTCGTATACTTCAAACCACATTGATAACATGCTTTGCTACAAACGTGTCTACCAGTCTAACTACTCGTATGTCTTAGCTGTGTCTCTCTCCGAACTCATCTGTCTACTGTCTCTCTACTCTTCTGTATACCCGTCTCAGTATCCGTCTGTCTTTCTACCCGACTCTTTAATCGTGTCTCTACCTGTCTCGCTTCCCGTTACACTACCCGTCTATCAACACGTCTGTCTGTCTACATACCCCTGTCTCTACCCGTCTGTCAAGTCGTCTCTGTACTCGTCTCTCTATCCACCACGCTACCCGTCTCCCTACCCATCTCACTACCCCTCTGTCAACCCTTTTTTTCACCTGCCTCGCTACCCGTCTGTCTATTCGTTTCGCTACCCGTTAGCTTATCTCTGTCGCTATCCGTCTCTCTACCCGTCTGTCTACCCGTTTGTTTACACGTCTATCTATCTCTCGCCAACTCTTCCCAATATTTAAACAATTTAGTAAACGGAAGCCGTTTATCTGTTATTAAATGCAAACAGGAGTAATTTATCTAAAGAGTGTAATCAGATGCAATTTTTTTAAATACATACATAAACCAGCATAATAATTCACCAGTTTTATTTTCATAGTAGTTTATGTCATTTGACAGTAAATCTCAACTTCTTCAACCCGAACTGCGTCAAGCTTTTTAAAAAAGCCCCAAGGCCCGTATAACTGGGAAGGGGAATTGTCCTCAGGGCTATTAGCTATTATTGAAGCTCGTTCTGTCCCTAATGAATATTATCTGTTTTTAAAATAACTTCAACTTTCCTTGATTTCAAACTTTTCCTTTTCCTTGTTCTGTGGTTTGTTATGCAATAGATTGTTTTTGTACTGATGATGCCTTGCGTGTCGCTTGGCGAAACGTCTACTATTTTGTATTTTTAACTGTTTTTAAGTATATATTTTTTTATGAAATTTTTATTTTATGTGTACTCATGTCTGTCTTAAATTATTTTAATTGGTGTTTTTAATATTTTTCAGATTCAGACGTTAAAATGTATACATTTTGCATATTAGATACATGTTATTAAGTTAAGTGAAAGTTTCGTAATCGGGTTCGCAGCCAATTTCTTATGTCAGAAAGCTTCACGCCATTTTAAATTCATTTCTGTAACATTATTTTTCTTTTTTTGGTGGGTGGTTGGGGGGGGGGGGGGGAGGGTTCCAAATATATACACTTAAATTCAAACTTTTGCCCCCATGTTAATATTAGTGTTGTTTGTATTATCAATTAATACTTTGTTGATCGAGCTTCATTCGAAACAAATGTAAAAGACTTCTACAGTTTTTTTTTCTAGGAGAAAGTTCCTTAATCGGGCCCTAAGCTAATCGGGGAATTTAATATCATTATTGTTTCTAACTCTTATAGAATTAAAACAATATTGTTGCTAGCATTACTCTTGTTTGTGACCAACCTCTTCTGTGTATCTGAATGGGGAAAATTTCCTTATCATGTACTGGTTGGTGCCAAAGGCAGTTTTAGAATCTTACCAAATTTTTCTAGAGAGCGGAAAAACATGTTTTTTAAAATATTTACAAATATACATTTATTAAACCATGTTTTTGAGCCATTTTAAAAAATTAAGTACGGTGCTAAAATAAAATTTTATTGCCATTTTCGATATTTTAATAAGAAATGAAAATACATAACAAACAAATTTAACAAAACTAAGCCATTTTTGGGTACTTCTCTATTATCCCGTCGACCACTTTTCATAACAAAAAACTATCGCCAAACTGTAAGATTAAACGCCAAAAATACAGTCCCATTTACTTGATGCCAGAAGCATTATACGTATTTGTTATGCCATCAAGTGGTTTTTAATTCGACATTTGCGTGTATTTTTCATTATGTTTTACTGATTTATTAGTTATTTCATTCATTAAAATAACAATTGTGTCCTTAAATTCTTATATTTTATTTATTTTGATATTTCAATGGCAACGTTCTCCCGTTTATTTAGTGTTACAGTTTGGCGATAGTTTTTTGTTATGAAAAGTGGTCGACGGGATAATAGAGAAGTACCCATTTTTGTGATAAATAGTTGTTATTGCCAGGGGGGCAAATTGTAAACAATTAATAAGCGAACTAAAAAAATTTCCGAAAATAACTTGTGGGAATCTCAGGAAAGAAATATCTGATATAAATAGCATTTAAAATCTTAAAATGGAGAAGTGGTCCGTATAAAAATGCAAAACATTATACACCTGATATAAGAATTTTTTTATTTTTTTATATTTCCGAAAGCACAGATAAAAGGATAAAAATCCCGGCACAGATGCCATATACTCACCACGTTGGCGCGATTTTTCCCCCGCCCCTTTGGCGAAAACTGTTTGTTGTGTTTGTTTATTTTTATTTTTTATTTTAATTCTATAGATTATTTTTATATGTATATCAATATTAATTTAGGCACACATGTCATATACGCACCAGATTGGCGCGATTTTTCCCCCGCCAATTTGGCGAAAACTTTGTTTTTGAATATTAGTTACAAATACCATACAATAATAGCACGTAATTTTTTATTTCAATATAAAAATAAAATAACGTAATAAATGAAATAGCTCCTATTATTCAAAAATGGGAAATAAAAATAAATAAATGATAGTTTGATATAAATAAATATTGATATATATAATAAAACAATTTATAGAATTAAAATAAAAAATAATAGTTAATAAACAACAATTGAAACAAAATAACCGGGTTACCATGTGAGGCATAAAATTGCCATTTTGTTGCAATCGCGCCAATGTGGTGCGTATATGACACCCGCGCCTTTATTTATATCAAACTATTATTTATTTATTTTTATTTCCTTTTTTAAAATAATAGAAGCTGTTTCATTTATTACGTTATTTTATTTTTATATTGAAATAAAAAAAATCACGTGTAATATTTGTCACACTATTTGTAACTAATATTCAAAAACAAAGTTTTCCCCAAGCTGGTGGAGGGAAAAATCGCGCCAACGTGGTGCGTATATGACATCTGTGCCTTGTTTCATTTCACATAGAGGTACTGCTCTATTATCCCGTCGACCACTTTTCATAATAAAAAACTATCGCCAAACTGTTAGATTAAACGCCAAAAATGCAGTCCCATTTACTTGATATCAGAAGCATTATACGTGTTTGTTACGTCATCAAGTGGTTTTTAACGCGCCATTTGCGTGTATTTTTCATTATGTTTTACTGATTTATTAGTTATTTCATTCATTAAAATAACAATTGTGTCCTTAAATTCTTATATTTTATTTATTTTGATATTTCAATGACAACGTTCTCCCATTTATTTGGCGATAGTTTTTTGTTATGAAAAGTGGTCGACGGGATAATAGAGAAGTACCCACATATGTATTGGTACTTTTATGTCAACTTGGCGCAGTTGATAAATCGCCAAATATTTTTCTCATAACATCTTCATATTGCATTCATTTCATTTAAATATAAATCTTTCACTGATTTCATTTGAAATACATACATTAAAAATACACGTCTTTCACTCATTTAATTTAAAATACACGCCTTTTACTAATTCCATTTAAAATACTAAAAAGGAAAAGAAAATAAGAAATAATGCCACAAATCGAAACCTTTTATTTAAACATCAAAGAATTGTTCCTAACATACACACGCGAAATAAAAAAGCTGCTAATGGTGTGATTTACGCCAAATCTCTAATACTAATACTACTCTTACTAATCTCTAATACTTTTCAAACAGAAAAAATTCCAGATTAACTTTCCATTTTTATTAAATTGAAATATATTTTATTGTGCTGAATATTAGTGCTTGCATATTTTTTTGCTCCATGTACTCCATGAACTTTTCAATTCCGATTGTCTACGAAAATCTCCCGCCGGTGAAAATGACGTAAGCACAAAATTTAGTGACGTATGTACTTTAATTGTCCTTTTTTATCTATTTTTTTAATATAACTTCCAAACAGTTTGACACTTATTCTTGGTAATAAATAGACGACGTTGTCACCTTTATAGGTACCTGCTGTAAAAATTTGAACGAAATCCGTTAAATATTTTTTGAGTTATGCTTGACGAAAGGTTTTAATATCCATCGTAGCTATATATGGAGCAAAGTAATACTGCGCTGTGTGTATGAGTCTTCGTTGCACTCAGACAATTAATTACAGTGAAAGAATAGTAATTTTACGATAAAAAAATTAATTCCAAGTATAGCACTTCAACATGGACTTTGTGGCATATTTTAAAAGTTATTATCCTTACATTCTTTTATGTTGAATTTATTTTTATCTAAAAGTGGGGGTATGTAATTTGCATCCTTTAGTTTCAAGCTCTTTTCGTACAATAAATCCCATATCTGCCAACAATGAATCTCCTTTTTCGAATGATTCTAAAAAATTTGATTTCAAGAGATTATCTCTGTCTGAAACAGTCCCTCCCAATGCATCCAACATGAATGATATTGCACCAGAAGATACAATACCTATGAGACATTTGTTTCTATTTTTACAGCAGCTCAAAGTGACTCCTAGGGCCAAAGGGATTTTGAATTCAGTGGTATCTACAATTAGGGCACTTATTCTTAAACAGATGGGCATATAATTTTGAATTTGTTGTTTACTGGACCAAATAATATTTACTATTTTGTTGTAAATTAAGTCTGTCATCATAAAAATGATACGGGAAATTGTACTTTGGCAGCCTCAAAATATTAGTGCCAACATTTCTTTTATCAGAACGGTTTTTAATCTCACCAAAAAACATGAAATATTTATTTTATAGACAGCGTTTTATCATCATCATCACCAGAAAAATTTGAAAATGAAAACATATTTTCAAATGGTATTTTATTAAATCCTATTATAAGAATTTTTAAATCCCTATTTGTAACATATTCACCTGTAAAAAAATAAAATTGAAACCTTTCTTTAAGATATGTATTTTTTTCCCTCAGTTGCTGATTTTCTTATAAAAAAGGACAATATAATGCCTTCAGTTTGACATTCTTTATCTTCCGGTGCAGATGACACAGGAAATATGGGGAGAGGATGTTCTGAAATGAAAAAAAATGTGTCATAAATTATAAAAATTATCAATTTAACATTCGATTAAAAAAGGGATGGCTATCATGTCTTACACTCATGCACAGATTTTTTTTTTTATCAGTTATAAAAAGTAAAAAAGTCGCCAAATTTTGGGGATTTTTCCCTTTAATGGTAACCTGGCTATTGTATTCAGTTATCGGTTTGATGCAGTCTTGAAAATTGTGCCAATCAAAAAGTCACCAAACATCGGTGCGTGAGTGTAACACATCTGTTCCAAAAGTGTTTTTTCCCTCTGTTCTCAAATCCAAACTGGCTACTTTATGACATATTTTTTAATTCATTTTTGTTCTGAAAGGCATGAAATTGGCAGGTGTTTTTATTCAGAAACTTTGTAATCAAGACACGTTTTCTATTTTTGGTAAAGGCAGAAGATCTTTCAAAAATATTATCAAAGTCGGCATTTTGAAACGAATTCTGATTTTGCAGTACAAGAAAGAAGAAAAACGGGTCGTCACATGACCAGAATCATTTATAACTCGATAAGTAATCTATTTATCAAAATATGGAAAACTCATTTAGATTCCAAATCACTCCAAAAGTCAAGTTTGCCAATTTCATGCCTTTGCATTAAAAAATGCATCAGAAATTGTCTCAGAAAGTTTCGCGTTGTTGAGCAAGTCATTTGAGAACCACTTTTTACATTTTGACAAAATATCGAAACTTCAAATTTTCATAATTCCTCCAATGAATTTACATTAAAACATTTTAATTTCATTTTTTAACTATTTTGCTGTTTATTAAATTCTTTTTATTGTGAAGTGAACACAAAGAATATTTTCTTGGAAGTAGTTTTAAATTTTATACCTTTTAAATTAAAAAAGTTTTGAAAAAAAATATTTAAAAAGTGATTATTTAATAATATAGTTCCCATTTCCTGCATATTTTACAATTTCTGATTCTACAGTCTTTTGTGTGTATGTTTGTTTTGGGATTAATTTAAATATTTTAATAAGTAAACATGATTAAATTTTGTAAATAAGGACTACTCACTGATAAAAGGAGCCCTCATTCACCCGAGTCTCTAACAACCCTCATCCACCAACTGTGAACATGATAAAAGTAATAAAATGAATGTAATTAGAGGATTGACAAATTTGTTGCACAGGTAGACATCCATTTTACCTACAGTGCTGGGTTTTTTTAATCAAATAAAACTGTATTTCATTCAAGTACTTTTGGAAAATAAAATTTCAAAAGTGAAACATTTGTTTATATACAAACATAGGTACGTACTTTTATGTTAGCTAAGCACAGGTCATAAATTATCAAATATTGCTCCCATCACCATCATTTGTATTGCATCCATTTATTTTAAAATATAAACCTTTCACTAATTTCATTTAGGATACATAACTTTCATTTAAAATACATATATTATATAAATTAGATTTAAAATACATGCATTTCACTTTTTTTAAAATACCCCTCCCCATGAAAAAAAATAATAATAATAATAATACCATAAACCAAACATTTTATATCAAAATCAAAGCACTGTTTCTAATTTAGACACGTGAAAAGGTAAAGCTGGAATCGACGAGATTGTGCCTGGTTGTTAACCTCTCTAAAGTGTCCAAACATATACTGGTTCTGATTTCATTCAGAAAAGATTTATTTTGGATGCAGACACCAAACATCCTTTATGAAAATTAATACTGCATTAATTTTTACTTTTGAGAAGTAAAATTTGATATTTAATTTATATAGCAACTTTGATAAAACTCAAACAAAATAAAGTGTGAATTCTAGCCAAATATTATAAATAGTCAAGGAAATTAAACTGTAAAGAATGAAAAAATTTCCAATTTGCACCTATTTTAAATTTCTGCAATTAATAAAATTTATTTTTCCAACATTAACACTTTTTTTTTTCATGTCGTCTAAAATTTTAAATGTTTACTATTTCCAATTTGTAAATTCAAAATACACCAAACTTCAAAAACATAGTACTATAAGTTTATAAATTATAGATAATTGCCAAATTACAGAATTTCCTGAGTGGGACCAGAAGAAAAGTTCTATTTTAGGCAGGCTTCCACATCAGCATTTCTTCTTTCACTCGGCCATGAAATTCTCTACTTTAAGCAGGTAACATTCCATTATAAACAGGTTCCATTTTCACGCTGCTTACATTGTCCTGGTGAACTGCCCGTAATGCTAAGGCTATCAAATATGAAGGCTCTAAGACACCACAAGAGTTCACCGGGCCATCAGATACGATCCCCGCAAGATTTACTTTAATTTGATAAGAATCCATAATTTATAATCTTATACTATACTTTTTGAATATCATTGTATTTTGAATTCAGGTTTCCTGAGGTAGTAATCCCTGTATTTTGAATTCAGTAAAAAATGTATGAAAATATATATTTTGTTGTAATTACTTCTTTTCAGTTTAAGTTAAAATATAATAATAATTAAGAATATAATAAATTAATTCAGAAAATAAAAAAACTTTAAAGTGCAAATTTTGTCCTTTAACAGGTGCATAAAGAGCAGAAATCAGAAAACAAACACATAAATGGGGAAAAGGTACAAGGGTTCTGAATAAGCAAAAGTTATTATTTAATAAACTGTAAGTGAATAATAAAAGCAATCACTGTAATTAATCACAGTAGGAGAAGCAACATAGATAAAATTTTAAAATAACATAATTTAAAGACTAAATTTAAGATTGAGTTGTTTTGATTAAAGACATCGTTTGTGAATTCATGAGTTAAACATATACTGACCTTATAATTTGATTACATACTGTTATTTCCAAGAAAATATGTTTTAAATTAATACTTTACATTCGAAATGTATTAATATTGAAATAATCTTATTCTAATATTTCATAAATAAACTAATATAATACAGATTGATTATCGATGCTGTATTGTAAACAACTTGTTTAAGAATTTGGGCAAAATTTAACTGTCCTAATGTTATTCAGGTTCCGCATTTACCAGATTTTATTGAGACTGAAAAACAGCAAAAGCTAATATTTGTTTTAAACCATGTGTTGGTGCAAGAGAGCATTTTTATTTAAAATAATATTACTTACATCTAATGAACAGAAAAACCCTAATTAGACTACATTATAAACATGTTATATTACCAGCAAACATTGTACTTCAATTTGGTTGAGATATTCTCACATTCAAACTAGTATTAGTTTTCATTCTTATTATAGATGAGTCATCATTAATCTTGATAATTTCATTCTTTAAAGAATGGGGTAAATCATTAATAGTAAATATCAATCGATCCTTGAAAATATAGTTAATTTGTCAACAAAAATAAAAATTTCCTTCTTAGGCTAACCAAACATCAACTTTCCGTTCCGTTCCACGCCACGCCACTCGCCAGCGAAGCAAGGGGCGGAGTTTTGAAACGCCAGAGCACCAGGTGATTGGTCTATTTTTCTCTGTACATGAATCAATGTATGGTTTGCTAATATGCTACCGGGCTGCATATAAGCAAAACATACATTGATTCATGTACAGAGAAAAATAGACCAATCACCTGGCGCTCTGGCGTTTCAAAACTCCGCCCCTTGCTTCGCTGGCGTGTGGCGTGGCATGGAACGTTGGTTACAGGTTAGAACTAAAACTAATGTTGATTTCACTACTGTACGCTTGCACTTCATTTGTTTTCTTTGCCAAAAATTTTGTGAGATCTGATGCAAAGCTGTAATTAGTTACAAATATTTTCAATCTCAATAAAATCTGGTAGCTTCAGAAACCTTAATAACATTAGGGCAATTAAGTTTTGCCCAAATTCTTAAACAAGTTGTTCAGCATCGATAATCAATCTGCATTAGTGTTGAATGTTTATGAAATATTAGAATAACATTATTTCAATATAATACATTTCGAATGTAGAAGTATTAATTAAAAACATATTTTCTTAGAAATAACAGTATGTAATCAAATTATAAGGTCAGTATATGTTTAACTCATGAATTCACAAACGATGTCTTTAATCAAAACAACTCAATCTTAAATTTAGTCTTTAAATTATGTTATTTTAAAATTTTATCTATGCTGTTTCTCATACTGTGATTAATTAGAGTGATTGCTTTTATTATTCACTTACAGTTTATTAAATAATAACTTTTGTTTATTCAGATCCCTAATACTTTTTCACCATTTATTGTGCTGTCCTCTTAAAAAAACCCACAGTGAAATGTTTCCTAAAAAAAAAAAAACTCTCTAGTACTACATCAAATATTTCACTAAAGTCTTTTTTTTTTATGCTCAAATTAGAATAATAAAAATATCTAAGGAGTGCTTATTTAATTTTAAAATAATGTAAACTAACAATTGCAGAAATCTGGGAAACACAAGCTTCATTTTTACAGATTTTCTTCTTATAATAGAAATTAAGAATGATCTACATAATTTTTTTTAATGTTAAACCATTAATATGCAATAAAATGCTTCATTTTTAGCTGACTATGTCATGTGTGGGTGTTTTTCAGGTAACATAGGTTATTTTTTGAAAAAGTGTTTTTTTTTCCTTATTTAATTGGCTGCCATTTTGTAATAAAGTGATAAAATAAAAAATGCTCAACATTAAAATCTTGGTCAGAACAGCTGTGAAAATTTAGCCATGCTTAATTTTTTTTAAATTTTTTATTAAACTTTATGTAGAGAAAATTTCAAAAAATGGGTTTTTTTAGAGGACAGCACAATATGTGTTTGTCTTCTGATTTCTACTCTTTATGCACCTGTCAAACAACTCAATTTGCACGTTAAAGTTTTTTTTTAATTGTAAATTAATTTATTATATTCTTAATTATTATTATATTTTAATTTAAACTGAACTTTATAACTTAAACTGAAGACCTAATTGGAACAAAATATTTTTTTTCTACATTCTTATTAATACCGAATTCAGAATACAATGATATTCAAAAAGTATAGTATAAAATTATAAATTATGGATTCTTATCAAATTAAAGTAAATCTTGAGGGGATCGTATCTGATGGCCCGGTGAACTCTTGTGGTGTCTTAGAGCCTTCATATTTGATAGCCTTAGCATTACGGGCAGTTCACCAGGACAATGTAAGCAGCGTGAAAATGGAACCTGTTTATAATGGAATGTTACCTGCTTAAAGTAGAGAATTTTATGGCCGAGTGAAAGGAAGAAATGCTGATGTGGAAGCCTGCCTAAAATAGAACTTTTCTTCTGGTCCCACTCAGGAAATTCTGTAATTTGGCAATTATCTATAATTTATAAACTTATAGTACTGTGTTTTTGAAGTTTCATATATTTTGAATTTGCAAAATGGAAATATTCAACATATTTAAAATTTTAGACATGAAAAAAAAAAAAATGTTAATTTTTGAAAAATAAATGTTATTAATTGCAGAAATTTAAAATAGGGGCAAATTGGAATTTTTTTTATTCTTTACAGCTTCATTTCCTTGACTATTTATAATTGGCTAGAATTCACACTTTATTTTGTCTGAGTTTTATCAAGGTTGCTATATAAATTAAATATTATCAAATTTTACTTCTCAAAAGTAAAAATTAATGCAGTATTAATTTTCATAAAGGATGTTTGGTTTCTGCATAAAAAAAATCTTTTCTGAATGAAATCAGAACTAGTATATATGTTTGGGTACTTTTTATGTTAACCAGGTGCAATCTCATCGATAGCAGCTTTACTTTTCCACGTGTAAATTAGAAACGGTGCTTTGATGTTAATATAAAACTAGATGGAACCCGTCAAAATTTGACGGAAAAAAATTACAATAACAATATTAGTAAAATAAGCTTCTTTATTACATACGAAGAAATGCTTATGAAACAGTCTTTCAAATATTTTATTTTAAAAGTTTTTTCCCCCAGTGAAGTACAGTACTATTTCTGATGCAAACTCCAAACAAACAATCAGTAAACAAAATGCAAATCAGTTTGACATTACTGCCATAATCCCCACGGCAAGATAGATAATTTCCTGGACCCAGACTTGCCAAGTCTCTGGCTTTTTGCTCACCAGTATTATCTTAGAGAAAATGTTGTTCTTTTAAATCTCGGAATGTTCCGGTTACATAAAAAAACATTTTCTGTGCTAAAATACTGGTGTCCAAAAAGCTGGAGACTTGGCACCTCTGCTGGACCTATGAAGTATCATAGATATAGTATATCTCTACGTTCATCTCATATTCAGTCAATAAAAGAACATAGTACATAAAGCACACATCTCCCTCTGTGATAATGCAACCAAATGAGCTCCTACGCGCATGTGCATTACATCCCCCCAAACGCACTGTCGAAATTCGACATTTAAAAAAAATGTTTTAAAAGGTTTTGATCAAAATTTTTAAAATGTCATTTTAAACATTCTTCGTTTCAAATCCATATCTTCTGAAACGCATCCATTGTTTTAAGCTAATCAATTTTTATGTAAAGATTTTTTTACAATAATAAATCAATCTGCAGATAAGGGAGATTTTTAATGTTTTCGAGTGTAATTTATTTGTATGGTTTCTTCAGTTCCTTTACATAATCAGGATGATTATTCCTCTTCCATAATTAAGAGAAATAATGTAAATAAATAAATATCCAAGGTTATTTTTGATTCTGTTTTCATAATTATATATTGTAAATTTCATTGTTTAAAGTTACTGATAAATGATACTTTAGTATATGGGGCTTTTCCTAAGTATTTTATTATTATTATTTTTTTTTTTTTAGATTTAATGGCAACATTCTTCCGTTTGTTTATTGAGCGCTACAGTTTGGCGAATTATTTGGGGTACTTTTTGGTTAGCCGGGGGCCAGTGAAGTATATATATATGTATATATATATATATATACATATATATATACATACATGTATACACATATATATATATATAATATTTATAAATTTTACTGGTGCCGGCTAACCGAAAAGTACCTAATTTGGATATAGTTTTTTTTCCTTAATGGGACGACGGGATAATGAACGGAATTTCGACGGGATAATGAATATTTTTGATGGTACCAGAAAATTTTCTGCATTTTATAGTTATATTAAGAAATACACACTTTTAAAGTTTGTTGAATCATTTATTTGTTTACTTTTTCATGCGTTATATTATTGAAGATTGTTAGATCTCTCATTCTTTTAACTATACCCTACTTATATAAAAATAGCATGTGTTTGTTCTCTGTGGTGTTTCGCATAAACGTTGTAAAATTCAGGTTATTAGATTTTATCCAACTTTGCTGTCCTAATTGCTGATGAAGCAGTCATTTTTGGCGATTTTATTGTTAACTGTAAAATGTTTGTATTTGATATAGCCCGAACTAAGAAAAGTTTGGGTACTTTTCCATTATACGGACACCATTGCCTCCAAGCATACATTTACATGTATGGCATGGTGTCGGTAACGGAAAACTACCAAAATTTGCGATCGATCAAATAATTGAATTTCGTTAAGCATTACATTTTCTGATTACTTCTCTATTATCCGGTCGATGACTTTTCATAACAAAAAACTATCGCCAAACTGTAAAATTAAACGCCAAAAATGCAGTCCGATTTACTTTATGTCAGAAGCATTATACGTGTTTGTTACGTCATCAAGTGGTTTTTAACTCGACATTTCCGTGTATTTTTTATTATGTTTTACTGATTTATT
Source organism: Maratus michaelseni (assembly GCA_963931845.1). NCBI lineage: Eukaryota > Metazoa > Arthropoda > Arachnida > Araneae > Salticidae > Maratus > Maratus michaelseni. The sequence goes on along the minus strand of OZ007588.1, from coordinate 473,673,602 downwards.
AGTTATTTCATTCATTAAAATAACAATTGTGTCCTTAGATTCTTATATTTTATTTATTTATTTATTTTGATATTCCAATGGCAACGTTTTCCCATTCATTTGGCGATAGTTTTTTGTTATGAAAAGTGGTCGACGGGATAATAGAGAAGTACCATTTTTTTTTTTATCAATATGTAATATTTCTTAGATGCAGGTTTAAACTTCTAAAGAAAAAGTGAGGATAAAAATATCTGCAAACAACATTTAGTTTTTAGTCAAGCCAGAATATCATCTAATTTATTCCATCAATGTTATAGTAAAAACTGATCCAAGATTGCAAAATACACGTGCGAGAAAAAAAAAATTACAATCGTATTTTAACTGCATTAGAGGATGACGTCATCCGCTTCAGGAAAAACATGGGACATAGAAATATAAATTAAACATTTCAATTTCGCTTTTTAATCATAAATATAAAATAAACCCGTGCAATGTTTTTTATAATTGCTGAGCATCATATAATGTGGTATTATTTTTTGTGGCAACAATAATTTGAGGAAAACCTTTCATTTCTTTCATGAAAACAATGCCGATTTAATTTTTAATTTTCAGCAAATTTTAATCAAAAACATGTTTCAACAAAATGCTATGTCAGAAGCCTGTGCAAAATCCTTTCATATGGCATCTCATTCGTCGTTCTGCATTTCGTATTTTCTGAGAAAAAGGCATGGAGAAATAATACATATGATACTAGTTGCATAGACAATCATTTATACTCGCTCATATTTGACACCAGCATTGGTCGCCAAAGCCGATTACAGAAAATTAGCCTGAAGTTGAAGGTGTTACATGGTTTCAAACAGAATGAAATTTTTATATGCTTTTCCGAAAATGTTGGTAAGGCAAATCTTTTAGTTTATCTGTCCGTCTTTCTATCTTTTACTTTCTTAAAATAAATTTTATTATAAATGTTGGTATTCTAATCCCAATATCTCTCCAGTCAGTGTGGCAAAACTTTGGTTGTTATTTCGCTAAGTGCATTTTAATGATGTTAATAAACTTTATATATATATGTACACACATGAGATTTTATTTGAAATATATGTATATGTTACGGTCAATATGATTAATCGGTCATTATTAATAATAACTGGTTATTAATAATAATGATTGTATTAATCATAATGACTGTAACATATATATATATTATATATACATGCATCACACATACAATACATATTCATCATTATGATGTCAACATAAACAGCGTATGTTTATAGCCAAATTTGGCACTATTTCATTAAGTGTCGCCAAGCTTGGCGAGCATTTGATGCTAGAGGCTATATTCCATTGAGAATTTTTGGGTGAGTAACCCTCCTCTTTAATAAAAAGCTACGTGTTGCTGATGACTGGTTTGTTGCTAATCGTTGCCACAAATTAATCTTGGAAAATGAAAGATTTGAAGTTACTGAAAAAATGAATAGCTCGAAAAGTATTTGTTAGAAAATTGTTAGACAAAACTGCGTTAGAAAGGAAAAAAATTGTTTTTTCTTGATATAAATTTCGAATCTAATATTATGCCTTTTTCAAATATTGAATTTAAAAAATTACTAAATTTCACAATAGAGTACCATAGCGAAACTTTCGCGCATAAAAAGATAATGATAACGGCAATGTAACCTGACGTGTATACTGGCTGATGTCATGAGTACATGATTTTTATTTAATTCTCGACAAATACTAAATGCACCATTTCTTTTTAGTTGTGAATAATAATATAGGTTAACTAGCTGTTACCCGTGACTTCATTCACGTATCATTAAAAGAAGCATAAATGCATTAATTAAGCAAAATATTTCATTCCCGATAATTAGAATCGTAAATAATTAACTAACTCTTTATCACATAGACAATACCGTATTTCTATGTTATACAGGCCTTGACATAACTAAGTTTTAAAAAAGTGAAAATTTGTGACAAATAATCACGAAAAGGAAACTGCAACCAATGAAAAAAGGCGGGCCAAATAAAATCGTGGAAATCGGCGAATTGTGTAAAAACATATGTCAAGTTTACCTGGTAAACTATTTTACTTTTAACGCCTTTGTGAAACGTTTTAATAGCATCCTTCAAAGATAATGGAAATAGTATATTCTTTTTAATTAAATTCAATTCTTGTGAATAGGGAGCAATAATTCTAGACCTAACTGCAAGGAGCTTAAATTTGCCTCCTTGATTTAATTTATACCTGAAAAAAAATCTTTATTTCTAAATGAAAATATGTTGACAGACGGCTTTTAGTTCTCCAGAATAAATTGATTCATGAAGTTTAAATATGTGAAAATAAGTTTTTATTTTTCAAAAATTTTACTGTAATCAAGATTTTTTTTTCTTTCACTATCTATTCAAATTGAAAATAAATTCTTTTTTTCAGTTTTAATGAGAAAAAATATATTAATCCGTTTTATTTCTTCTTTTTTATTGACAAAAATGGAATAATTTAGTTGCCATTTTTAGAGAAACTTCGTTAAAATTTACAAAAAAAAAAAAAAAAAAAAAAAAATCTCGGAATTTAAATATCATTTTTTTTTAAATTCTGAGAGTTTACGACATCCTCGGATCAATGATAACCGGTCTTAAGTAAATCGTGTTACGTTCGACAACCTGAAAGGAGTAGTTGCGAAATGCAAACAGGCGGTCAGATTTTAATATAATAGATTCGTATTTATTCTTCTTTTCCTAATAATTACGTTTTGGTATTTGGCAAAAAACTCTCATCTGTATGTAACTGATATTCATGCTATCGGTGTAGATAAAAAAAATATTTCAAATTTTTCGTTTTAAATATGGCGTGAAACTCATTTACTTTCTAAACTTACCGATCCTTGTATTATTAATGTAAGGAAGTGATTCACGCTCCTTGTAAAACACATTTGAAAATTCCCGTTTTATTTCAAATATGACGTCACTTTTTCCTCAGAGAAATCTCTTTTTAATGGCATAATTCTTGTTAATTTTCTTTTTCTGGCAATCAGGGCGTAAATGTTAGCGGAAAACTCACATTTGTATGTAACTGGTATTCAAGCTAATTATTAATCAGTGACGATAAAATATATTCAGTTTTTCATCTTAAATAATACGTCCATTATCTATCTACTTTCATTATACATTGATATTCATGCTCCTTGTATTATTACGAACATTTGGAAATTACATGTTTTATTTATGACGTCATATTTGTCCAAACCGAGGAGGATCCTTTTCATAGTTCCAGGGTCCAAGCGAAATCTATTTTTAATACTATAATTATTGTTCATTCTTCCTTATAATTATAACGCAATTTTTGACAGAAAAATATCTTTTTAATGTAACCGATATTCATACTTCATGTATAATGTTGTTTCAAATACCATGGAAATTAATCTTCTTTTGAATTCTTTTTAATTTTAATTTTTCACGTGAAAATCGTTCAATTGAAAATTAGTTGTTGAGGAAAAATTATTTTTCCGAGTTTTTATTTTTTGGCAACGATCAAAGCCCTAGCAAAGCCCTAGCAACGATAAAGTAAAATGGTTAAATTTTATTGAAAAATGTCCATTTATTCTCTATGAAAATAATGAAATTTTTAATTATTAAAGAAAATATTTGAATAAAATAAATAAAACCTAGTCTATGTTCATTTGAGGGTTATAATCAAACTACATGCAAAAATACAGGATCATTAAAAGCTCCATTTTAACGCTGGCTTCAGCCTAACATTTGCACACAATCAGATTTATAATATTATTAGGATTCCTGTTATTAAAAAATGTAGCTATAAAACATGTAAATAAACGGAAAATGGTAAGCATGGGTGCAAGTCTTCAGTCTCAGGACTGATTTCAGTCCTGGAGAGAGTTTTGATTAATAGTAAATTCTACTTTTATATAACTAATAATAGCTATTTTACTATCAAGAACTTTTTAATCACTATCTTTTACTGCAAGATATCAATTTTTAGCCGTAATGAAAGACATAGAAATCTTCTAGTTCATTTCCATTTGGTTATTCCCAATTCTCAGAAAAGTTTTCAGTCTTGGCTTGGTTGGACTTCTTGCACCCATGTAATAAGTGGTAAACCGCATTAAAAAAAGCATAAAACAGTGAATTAAGTAATTTTTTCTGTCAAGTGTTGATGGGTTCCATCTAGTCCATTAAGTGGTTAATTAAATGGTAAAACACACGATTGTTAATAAAGTTTCAATCTTTCGTCACTTCACAAGACTCTTGCTATTATATATTACTGTATGGTTAGTCTTTACTCTGTTAAAAGTTTATTATAGAAAGAGAATTTTCAGAATTAAAGCATCGAAACTGCCAGTTCTCCTCATGATTATTATAATTTTATAACAAATATCCAGTTTAGCGATATGTATGTTATAGAATAAATCTTTTATATTGGAGTTCTTCGCATTTCAGCTTCAGGTTTTTGCATAAAATTAGCTAAAATCTTAAAACCAAGTCACATTGACATATTATCTAAGACGATTAGATGGAAATAATGATAGATTTTCTAATGGAAAAATGGCTGCACGTCTGTAGATTTTGTAATCTTACTTAATCATGCCAATGTTAGAATGAAAGGAAAAAAATTATTAGCATCAATATGGTTTATTTTAAATCTGGATAGCTTTAAAAACGTTTAAACAGAACCACTTCTCTTGCACTAAATCTTGTTTGCTAAAATATTTCATTTGGCAGTTGCAATTACAGAAGATTACTTAATAGGATTAAAAATCTCCTCATTAGAGAACATAACAATGCAAACAAGCATGAAGCATAAATGCCTAAGTAAATTAAGCGATAATTGTCAATAAAGATGAAATGCATACTACTAACACAAAAAATAAGATATGCAGCCATGATCGCAAAGAGTTGATTCTTGATTTATCTAACAGAAACTTCCGATTTGGCGAAGGGTTGAGCAAATAAATTATGACAAAAAAGCAATATGATAAAATCCTTAGCATACATTTTAGGAAGACTAAACTAGTGGCTAGTATTTTGATGTAAACAAGAAATAAAAAATAGATTTGTAAAACATAATAAAATAATTTTATATTTATATCCATCCTTTAGAAAAATACATTTGAAAAAACCTACAAATCCCATCAAAAAAATTTCTATTAAAAAAAAAGTGCCAAGTTCCTCTTAATGTTTCAGCCGCAGAAAGTACCTGATGCTTGCCCAAGTTAAAAGTCAAACATCTGAAATCTTTCATTGAAAATGGCTTCCTGTAACTTGGCCGTTAATGCATTATTAGAGGGTTTTTCATATCCTAAATAATGTATCTACATGTCTACTACATTTTTTTTTTAAACATTTAATGCATTTTATTGCACAAAATACTGAAATATAATGCACATTTTAAAAAACATAATTTCGAAATCACAGCTGTCGAGGATGGTCCACTCTGGTTCTCAACGTCTCATATAATGTAACAAAATGCGAAATTTGATGAAAAAATTATTCATTGGAATTCGTGTTAATGACAATAGACCGTACAAAATAGCAATTAAACCATGGTAAAACTAAATGATGGTTAATCAAAAATAATGTTTGTTGAAATTCAATGGTAATTTATCACATAGCTTTTAGTTTCAATGTCTTCATACGAATTTGCTTATTTGCATTCTGATATTACTTTTAATATTCAAATAATTTATAAATGCATCATTTCTAATCATTTATTTTTAAAAGATTTATCGACGTAATTGTTTATTTCAAATGAAAGTTATATGTTTAACATCAATCAGGGTGTATTATATATTCTAATTTATTTTTCTCAGTATTAAATTCTTCTAATGTTCTTTGGAATTTATTGAAATTTGTATAAAAATGCCAGATAAATGAAAAAAAAAAAAAAAAAAAAAAAAAAAAACCTAGATTGCATTAACGGCCAAGTCGCAGGAAGCCATTTTCAATGAAAGATGTGAAAAAAAAAAGTTTCATTTGTTGAAGCAATACAGTAAAAGAATTCTGAGATGATAAATCACAGAATGTGAAGAAAATGTACTGATCGTCTTTCCGAATATTTTAAAGTAAATGTTATGTAAATGTTAAGAGTATCATATTTTGTATAGAATTCAATAATTAACTCCACATGTTTCATTTGACCTTATTACAATTTATTGACAATACATCCAAAATCAATTCATTATGCAAAGTACTTTCTTTCTATATTTATACAAATAATTACTATATTAAAGGCAGAGTATATTGACACTTTCAAATTTAGAAGATAAAAATTTTTTTGAAAGCAAACAGCAAAATATATTTTTTAAATGGATTACGTACTGATCATGTAAAAAAAAAAAAAAATATTCATAAACTAGCACAAACAAGGGGAGGGGGAAGATAGGATCTATATATTAATTTCCATTTATGTAAAAAAAATATAATTTCCAGTTGAATGATAATAGTCACATATTTACATGGATAGTTTACATACACATATAACAAATAATTAAACATTAAAATTAAATAAGATTAAATATTTTTTACTATCTAATGTAATAAAATGTATCAAATATCATTATCAAAATAATAATAATAATAATAATAATAAAAGCATATTGAATATGTATGGTGAAACGCTGAAAAATATACACACACATATATATATAGTATATATATATGTGGGAAAATTATGGAAATCAAACCTATTAATTAGTTTTTTTTTTAATGAATCGCCCCTCACTTTGGATACAGGCCCGATGACACATAATCATGAGTTTAGCAGGGTAGCCAATTTAATCAGTTTATCGGCTTAATTAATAAAACCACGTGGCCTTTTGAACTGATAACTCTTCGGAGATGAGGAATTTCTAATGTACTTCTACCCCACTTGCTGTGTGAAAACCATCATATATGCAACCATGAAATTCTACTGCTGTAGTAGGCTTTCCTTTAATAAAGGATGTTATATTTAAATCACCCGAATGCTGTCATTTTCTGAAAAATGTGACATATATATATATATGTACTATATTGTTATAATTATATCATAATATCCTACGTAGCATTTAATTAATGGATTACCAAAATTAATGAAAAAGGCAATAATATAAATTTATTGACTAATTAATTACAGTGAAAGAATAGTAATTTTACGATAAAAAAATTAATTCCAAGTATAGCACTTCAACATGGACTTTGTGGCATATTTTAAAAGTTATTATCCTTACATTCTTTTATGTTGAATTTATTTTTATCTAAAAGTGGGGGTATGTAATTTGCATCCTTTAGTTTCAAGCTCTTTTCGCACAATAAATCCCATATCTGCCAACAATGACTCTCCTTTTTCGAATGATTCTAAAAGATTTGATTTCAAGAGATTATCTCTGTCTGAAACAGTCCCTCCCAATGCATCCAACATGAATGATATTGCACCAGAAGATACAATACCTATGAGACATTTGTTTCTATTTTTACAGCAGCTCAAAGTGACTCCTAGGGCCAAAGGGATTTTGAATTCAGTGGTATCTACAATTAGGGCACTTATTCTTAAACAGATGGGCATATAATTTTGAATTTGTTGTTTACTGGACCAAATAATATTTACTATTTTGTTGTAAATTAAGTCTGTCATCATAAAAATGATACGGGAAATTGTACTTTGGCAGCCTCAAAATATTAGTGCCAACATTTCTTTTATCAGAACGGTTTTTAATCTCACCAAAAAACATGAAATATTTATTTTATAGACAGCGTTTTATCATCATCATCACCAGAAAAATTTGAAAATGAAAACATATTTTCAAATGGTATTTTATTAAATCCTATTATAAGAATTTTTAAATCCCTATTTGTAACATATTCACCTGTAAAAAAATAAAATTGAAACCTTTCTTTAAGATATGTATTTTTTTCCCTCAGTTGCTGATTTTCTTATAAAAAAGGACAATATAATGCCTTCAGTTTGACATTCTTTATCTTCCGGTGCAGATGACACAGGAAATATGGGGAGAGGATGTTCTGAAATGAAAAAAAATGTGTCATAAATTATAAAAATTATCAATTTAACATTCGATTAAAAAAAGGATGGCTATGATGTCTTACACTCATGCACAGATTTTTGTTTTTTATCAGTTATAAAAAGTAAAAAAGTCGCCAAATTTTGGGGATTTTTCCCTTTAATGGTAACCTGGCTATTGTATTCAGTTATCGGTTTGATGCAGTCTTGAAAATTGTGCCAATCAAAAAGTCACCAAACATCGGTGCGTGAGTGTAACACATCTGTTCCAAAAGGGTTTTTCCCTCTGTTCTCAAATCCAAACTGGCTACTTTATGACATATTTTTTAATTCATTTTTGTTCTGAAAGGCATGAAATTGGCAGGTGTTTTTATTCAGAAACTTTGTAATCAAGACACGTTTTCTATTTTTGGTAAAGGCAGAAGATCTTTCAAAAATATTATCAAAGTCGGCATTTTGAAACGAATTCTGATTTTGCAGTATAAGAAAGAAGAAAAAGGGTCGTCACATGACCAGAATCATTTATAACTCGATAAGTAATCTATTTATCAAAATATGGAAAACTCATTTAGATTCCAAATCACTCCAAAAGTCAAGTTTGCCAATTTCATGCCTTTGCATTAAAAAATGCATCAGAAATTGTCTCAGAAAGTTTCGCGTTGTTGAGCAAGTCATTTGAGAACCACTTTTTACATTTTGACAAAATATCGAAACTTCAAATTTTCATAATTCCTCCAATGAATTTACATTAAAACATTTTAATTTCATTTTTTAACTATTTTGCTGTTTATTAAATTCTTTTTATTGTGAAGTGAACACAAAGAATATTTTCTTGGAAGTAGTTTTAAATTTTATACCTTTTAAATTAAAAAAGTTTTGAAAAAAAATATTTAAAAAGTGATTATTTAATAATATAGTTCCCATTTCCTGCATATTTTACAATTTCTGATTCTACAGTCTTTTGTGTGTGTGTTTGTTTTGGGATTTATTTAAATATTTTAATAAATAAACATGATTAAATTTTGTAAATAAGAACTACTCACTGATAAAAGGAGCCCTCATTCACCCGAGTCTCTAACAACCCTCATCCACCAACTGTGAACATGATAAAAGTAATAAAATGAATGTAATTAGAGGATTGACAAATTTGTTGCACAGGTAGACATCCATTTTACCTACAGTGCTGGGTTTTTTTAATCAAATAAAACTGTATTTCATTCAAGTACTTTTGGAAAATAAAATTTCAAAAGTGAAACATTTGTTTATATACAAACATAGGTACGTACTTTTATGTTAGCTAGGCACAGGTGATAAATTATCAAATATTACTCCCATCACCATCATTTGTATTGCATCCATTTATTTTAAAATATAAACCTTTCACTAATTTCATTTAGGATACATAACTTTCATTTAAAATACATATATTATATAAATTAGATTTAAAATACATGCATTTCACTTTTTTTAAAATACCCCTCCCCATGAATAATAATAATAATAATAATAATAATAATACCATAAACCAAACATTTTATATCAAAATCAAGGCACTGTTTCTAATTTAGACACGTGAAAAGGTAAAGCTGGAATCGATGAGATTGTGCCTGGTTGTTAACCTCTCTAAAGTATCCAAACATATACTGGTTCTGATTTCATTCAGAAAAGATTTATTTTGGATGCAGACACCAAACATCCTTTATGAAAATTAATACTGCATTAATTTTTACTTTTGAGAAGTAAAATTTGATATTTAATTTATATAGCAACTTTGATAAAACTCAAACAAAATAAAGTGTGAATTCTAGCCAAATATTATAAATTGTCAAGGAAATTAAACTGTAAAGAATGAAAAAATTTCCAATTTGCACCTATTTTAAATTTCTGCAATTAATAAAATTTATTTTTCAAACATTAACATTTTTTTTCATGTCGTCTAAAATTTTAAATGTTTACTATTTCCGATTTGTAAATTCAAAATACATCAAACTTCAAAAGCATAGTACTATAAGTTTATAAATTATAGATAATTGCCAAATTACAGAATTTCCTGAGTGGGACCAGAAGAAAAGTTCTATTTTAGGCAGGCTTCCACATCAGCATTTCTTCCTTTCACTCGGCCATGAAATTCTCTACTTTAAGCAGGTAACATTCCATTATAAACAGGTTCCATTTTCACGCTGCTTACATTGTCCTGGTGAACTGCCCGTAATGCTAAGGCTATCAAATATGAAGGCTCTAAGACACCACAAGAGTTCACCGGGCCATCAGATACGATCCCCTCAAGATTTACTTTAATTTGATAAGAATCCATAATTTATAATCTTATACTATACTTTTTGAATATCATTGTATTTTGAATTCAGGTTTCCTGAGGTGGTCATCCCTGTATTTTGAATTCAGTAAAAAATGTATAAAAATATATATTTTGTTGTAATTACTTCTTTTCAGTTTAAGTTAAAATATAATAATAATTAAGAATATAATAAATTAATTCAGAAAATAAAAAAACTTTAAAGTGCAAATTTTGTCCTTTAACAGGTGCATAAAGAGCAGAAATCAGAAAACAAACACATAAATGGCGAAAAGGTACAAGGGTTCTGAATAAGCAAAAGTTATTATTTAATAAACTGTAAGTGAATAATAAAAGCAATCACTGTAATTAATCACAGTAGGAGAAGCAACATAGATAAAATTTTAAAATAACATAATTTAAAGACTAAATTTAAGATTGAGTTGTTTTGATTTAAGACATCGTTTGTGAATTCATGAGTTAAACATATACTGACCTTATAATTTGATTACATACTGTTATTTCCAAGAAAATATGTTTTAAATTAAATACTTTACATTCGAAATGTATTAATATTGAAATAATCTTATTCTAATATTTCATAAACAAACTAATATAATACAGATTGATTATCGATGCTGTATTGTAAACAACTTGTTTAAGAATTTGGGCAAAATTTAACTGTCCTAATGTTATTCAGGTTCCGCAGTTACCAGATTTTATTGAGACTGAAAAACAGCAAAAGCTAATATTTGTTTTAAACCATGTGTTGGTGCAAGAGAGCATTTTTATTTAAAATAATATTACTTACATCTAATGAACAGAAAAACCCTAATTAGACTACATTATAAACATGTTATATTACCAGCAAACATTGTACTTCAATTTGGTTGAGATATTCTCACATTCAAACTAGTATTAGTTTTCATTCTTATTATAGATGAGTCATCATTAATCTTGATAATTTCATTCTTAAAAGAATGGGGTAAATCATTAATAGTAAATATCAATCGATCCTTGAAAAGATAATTAATTTGTCAACAAAAATAAAAATTTCCTTCTTAGGCTAACCAACAAAAACATCAACTTTCCGTTCCGTTCCACGCCACGCCACGCGTCAGCGAAGCAAGGGGCGGAGTTTTGAAACGCCAGAGCGCCAGGTGATTGGTCTATTTTTCTCTGTACATGAATCAATGTATGGTTTGCTAATATGCTACCGGGCTTGCTCATTCATTATGATGACGTCACAAAAGGTGGCTGACTAGGAGGAAAGACATACAGCGATTGGCACAAAACGAAGGGCGCGTTGTTTTGGACCAATCGCTGGTCGCGGTCAGCCACCATTTGTGACGTTTTGAGAGTGAATGAGCAAGCCCGGTATCTAGTGTTGCCTTGGATTGGTGCAAAAGGAAGGGCGCGCCACTTTGCACCAATCACTGTGTAAAAATGATCCACTCCATGTGACGTTTTAAGCGTCATGCACCGGCCCTGTATAACGTAGGTCGCGATCAAATTATGATCGCTGAAGGCTGGAAGAGAGGCTGGGGCAGTTTTTTAAAAATAGGAAATATTTTTTCTTATCTATTTGTATGCATGGGTTCTTTAAAACTATAAAATAATTTAAAAAAGAGAGATTTATCGTTAAATATTAATTTGAATAATGAAGATTTTGGATCATAAAATTTTATTTTATCTGATATTTACTTAAGATTAAATATTACTTCAATTTTGTTATAAGTTATTAAATTAAGTTTATAAAAATCTAGAAAAAAAGATAATGTGTAAATTAATTTAAATAGTTAGGAGTTTACATGAACTTGAAAAGTGGTTTACTATTTTAATTTCTCTTAAATATGTTTAATTTTAGTTGGATATGGCGTAACGATCCATCCAACAAAACAGAAACAAAAGGTTTTTTGTGGGAGGGGGGGGGGGGTATTAAGTTTTACTGGATACAGCTTCGATCTTAGGTTGGGCGTTCCTGCGATCTCTCTTAACTTCGTATTGCGGTGCCTCATCGTAAGTTCTCCTGCTTCAGCGTACGTGCTCCTGCACTCAATCAACCAGAGGCCGCAGTTAGATTTGTTGTTGTTGCGCGAGCATACACTTGCACTGCGTCAAAAGATAGCTTTCAGGTTAGCGTAAGATCGCGCAGCACTGCTATACGGATTACACCTTGTTTATATTGTAAGTCAGACTTACGCTTAAGATTAATCTTAAGCGAGGTACCGCAATCCCAGCCAAAATACATTATTACTGCTTCAGTTCTAATGTAATATATTTTTAGAATTCATATTTATTCTTAATGTTGAATTTTGTTAATAGATTTCGCTACTATGAAGGAAAGGGTTTAATTATTGAATACTGGCTAGGTCACGCCATAAGATGCTTAAATTACTTCAAAAACTGGTTTTAATTATATATTGCGCCTTGTGATTTTTTTTAAATGAAAGGAATTTTTTTAATAATTTGTATAGCTAACTAAATTATTTAATTACCGAATAAGTTTTATTTCACTTAATATTTTCTGTGAATACATGGAAAAAAGTGCAATGTTTTATTTGTTGTGAAAACATCTAAGTGTTTTAATACTGTATATGCAGTGGTAACATTTTCTAAGATTTATATTTAATAAGAAATAGAATACATCAGTTTCAACTGACGTCACACCGTAACAGCAACCTTAGCAACTAGATTTGTTTTTTGTTTGCCCGCCAAAGATGGCGGATTGTGATTCACTGGCTCGTAATACAGGCTTCAAATCCACGATTATGATTGGTTGGATAATACTTGGTGGGCTGGTGATCACGTGGTTGAAACTGGTCTATATAGCAACCGTTTCTTTGGAGTCAGTTTCCAACCAAAAGGGCCCTCCGTGGCCGAATGGTTAAGGCACCACTACGCTAATGCTTGCGAGCATAGAAGTCATGGCGACGGGTTCGACTCCCGACACCTCCATTCCATACTCATTGTGGTGGTCCGGGTTGTAATTCTTCAGTGACGTTTTCCTTGTGTCTATCCAGTCCTCTTCTCGGCTATGACTTATAAGCGGATATTTGTATCAAGCACACAAGTCAGATGTATATTCTCAATAAAACAAACACCCAACCAAAATGTCGGGGCCTCCGTGGCCGAGTGGTTAAGACCAAGGCAACACTAGATACCGGGCTTGCTCATTCACTCTCAAAACGTCACAAATGGTGGCTGACCGCGACCAGCGATTGGTCCAAAGCAACGCGCCCATCGTTTTGTGCCAATCGCTGTATGTCTTTCCTCCTAGTCAGCCACCTTTTGTGACGTCATCATAATGAATGAGCAAGCCCGGTATGTAGTGTAGCCCCGTTAAGACACCATTCCGCTATTCGCTAGAGAGCTTAAGAGTCATGTCGGCGGGTTCGACTCCCGCCAGCTCCATTGCACATACTTTGTGGAGCTGCGGATGTAACTCTCTGGTGTAAATTTCCTTGTGGCTATTTCGTCCCTGTATATTGACGATGACTTATAAGCGGGCACTTGATGTCAAGCACACAAGTCAGATGTATGTTCTTAATAAACAAAAAAAAATGTCATGATTGACATCCCACTAAAAACGTCTATTGTTACCATAGAACTAGGAATATAAACCAGAAGGAAGATAAGGGGTGTTTTCGCAGTATCTTCCCGCTACCCCGTTTGCCACATGATTTTTCTTATTTACGCCGACTTTCGAAACTAATTCGAAGCAGGGGGATAGTATGGCGTACTTATCGCTTTCTTGGCACCTTTTCTCCTCGATATTTTCTTATTTATTTAAACGTTTGATACATTGTTTTGATTTTGCTACGTCTGTTGATGCGAAGGATATGTTATCCAATGAATGTAAACATAATGCAATCTATTTAAAGCTTTGTTTTTAAAGTTACGTATATTTTCTTTTTGTTATGGGATGGAAACGTATGATTTTCCTAAATACCAATAAAATAACAATTAAAAAACAATAATTGGTTGCTTTTATAACTAATATTTAACTCGATATTTTCAATTTGTATTCCGGTATTTGATATCTTTATTTTTATGACAATAAAGAACTCCGGTGTAATTTCTTTAAATAACTCATAAGAAAAAGAACTTTGTTTTAGAATCAGTTTATATTCGATATATTTTAAAACTTTATTACGCTTTCTTACGTAATTCAGCTTCTTATAAATAAACACATACATTTACCCCCTTCCCCTCCCCTCCATAATATCAACTAAGAATTGATTGTATTTTTTAAAGATTTTAAGAAAGAAACTACATATAAAAGTAAAAATTATATTAAAAAGATATACCTCTTAAAATACACAAGCCAGAAAATAAAGGAAACTCTATTAGATTTTGTAGTCTAAACTTACATAACTTATTTGAAAAGGATTAAATGAATTATAAATTAAGTGAAATTATACAGATGAATTTGACTTAATTGGAATGAATATTTGAATATTCGGTTGTATATATGGAATCATGAACGCAATAAAGGCAAAAATGAGGGTGGGGGTGGAGGTGGTGAATCTCTCCTTCACCTGATTTTAAAATTTAAAACCAAACCCTTATTTAAATTTAACTAAAATCCCTTTTCTTCTGATTATTTAAAAAAAAGTAATTTTTATTCTTTATAAAGGATTGAATTAAAATAAACAAAAAATGAAATTAACAGAATGAAATTAAAAGGCGAAGAGCGAGTTTCACAGTCACGAGTCACGACATGATATGAGAATGACATAAGCGAAAAGCCATCGTGCGAGGCGAGGGTTAGTAGGAACGTCTATGCCAAAATAAAAGCCAAGTTTTCGCTAATATCGGTGGGGTTGCAAGCATTTCGTTTAACCGCCTTCCCATCAGCTCCGTTGCTCTTCATACCGAATAGATCACGTGATTTTCTTTCTGCTTTATATTACTAGTTCTATGATTTTTACTGATTACAAATCAGTTGCGGTGATGTCATAAGGTTTGTTTGTTTGTTTATTGAGAACATACATCTGACTTGTGTGCTTGACATCAAGTGCCCGCTTGCAAATTATCGTCAATTTCCTGGTGGCGAGATAGCCACCAGGAAATTTACAACACCAGAGAATTAAATCCGGAAGCTCCACAAAGTGTGTGCAATAGAGCTAATGGGAGTCGAACCTGCCGACCTGACTCCTACGCTCTTAAGCAATTAGCGGAATGGTGTCTTAACCACTCGGCCACGGAGGCCCCTTGTCATAAGGTCGAATGATTCCAAACAAACAAACGGTACGTAGGAGGTTGTTCATTGAGTGAAGCAATTACTGCCAACTGTCAGAAAAATCCTAGCAAAAGCAAAGAAATGTATAGCAATATCTTGTATCGCAACCAATGGGATTTAAAACGTCACACGGGTGGATCATCTTTACACGGAGATTGTACTGTGGCATAACTTATAGTCTTTATACGTACATCATATTGTGTTTAGCTTATTGTATTATTTTGATCTAATTTACAATTTTATGTCATTTAGTTTTTAAAATTTGGCAACACTCTAAAGTTTTAGTTTTTGTTTTGCGTCTTAAAAGTTTGTTCCATGAAAATAAAATCTGATGACCCTCCAGTTCTCAATGGTCAAGTCTTCTTCATATGGTTATGAAAAAGGATGGTACTTTTCGCCCATGTGGAGATTACAGACAACTCAATGCCAGAACTGTTCCTGATAGATATCCTATCCCTCGAATTGAAGATTTCCATCATATTTTGAAAGATACAACTATATATTCTAAAATTGATTTATTTAAAGCCTACTACCAAGTGCCCATTGCCGAAGAAGATAGGTGTAAAACAGCAATTATTACTCCATTTGGTTTGTACGAGTTCAATGTAATGAGTTTTGGTTTAAAGAATGCACCAGCAACATTTCAAAGATTTATTAATGAAGTTTTTTCAGGTCTAGATTTTGCCTTCGCCTATTTAGTTGATATTCTTATCTCATCTAAAAGTGAAGAACAACACAAAAATCATCTCAAATTAGTGTTTGAAAGATTAAACCATAATGGACTTCGTATTAACGTTTCGAAATCTGTCATGGGAACACAAGAAATAGAATTTTTGGGATATTTAATTACTCCTCAAGGCTCACGTCCTTTACCTGACAAAGTTCAAGCCATCGTTAATTACAAACTTCCAACAACTATCCACGAACTTAGAACATTCCTAGGCATCATTAACTTTTATCGTCGATATTTAAAGAACACTTCAAAACATCAATCTCTCTTACATGATTACCTCAAAGGAGCAAAAAAGAAAGATAGACGAAAAATTGCTTGGACAGATGAAGCGAAAGAACAGTTTCAACAATGCAGAGATGATTTAGTCAATACTGCACTCTTATCATTTCTAAAGTCTGAACTACCTCTGTCACTAAGTACGGGCGCTTCAGATTCGGCGATTGGAGCAGTAATTGAACAGTATGAAGATAATGGATGGAAACCTATCGCATTTTATTCAAAGAAACTAAATGATGCACAAAAGAACTACAGTGCTTACGATAGAGAATTACTTGGCATTTACCTCTCCATTAAACACTTCAAGCATTTACTAGAAGGAAGAAAATTCACGATATATACAGACCACAAACCCTTATTCTTTGCATTCCTACAAAAGCCTGAAAAAGCATCTCCTCGTCAACTTTGTCACTTACACTATATTTCACAATTTTCAACTGACATCCAACACATTAAAGGTTAAGACAACATCAACGCAGATACCCTATCTAGAGAAGAAGAAATCTCTTTAATCGATTATGATAACATAACAGATGAACAAGATCAAGATGAAGAATTCCAAACTTTAAAGGCAACCACAACTTCCCTGAACTTCAAGCAATATCCGCTACCTTCTGGAAAGTGTTTGTGGTGTGAAACCTCGACAAGTAATATTAGACCATACATTCCTGAATCCCATTGCATGAAAATTTTTCATCAAATGCATGGAGTGTCCCATCCTGGAATTAAATCATCTGTGAAACTCCTGACATCAAAATTCATCTGGCCAAGTATCCGAAAAGATGTACAGCTATGGACCCGATCTTGCAAGGCTTGCCAAAAAAGCAAAATTAATCGGCACACCAAATCAAGTTTCGGTGAATTTCAACCGCCATCGGAAAGGTTCAGTGACATCCATGTTGACCTGATAGGACCTTTACCACAATCGAACGGATATATCTGCTGCCTGACATGCATCGACCGGTATACTAGCAGGATGGAAGTAATTCCGCTGAACAACATTTAAGCCGAAACAGTTGCCAAAGCATTTTACGGTAATTGGATTTCTATATTTGGAACCCCATGCCGACTCGTCACGGATCGTGGTGCACAGTTTAGATCAGAGTTGTTGAACGCCCTGTCAAAATCTCTATAATAAAACCGCAAGTCATGTGACTGTCATCAGCAGTTCCGGAATGTCCGTTTCACTTTTTCATATGCCAGGCGGCCATTTTTATTAAAAATTATTTTTTAGAATAAAACTTCATAAATGTGACATTTTTAGAAAGATCGTTCAAAATAAATTAATATTTGAGAGATGACTTACGTTCAATTATGTATATATTCTCCAATAACTTCAGTTGAAATTAGCTTCGCAGTTCAAATTCTCTATCCATGAAAGTAAACAAAAAAAAAGATTCATTCGTCGTGAAGGTTTAAAATATTAAACCATTAAACCATGGAGATAATCGTGCGTAAAGTTAGTTTTCCATGAAAGATTTTTTGGAGCGCTGCCTGGTGTCAAAAAAATAATTCGTACCAGTGACACAATCAAAGTTTACCATAATTATGTGCTATACAACTCAACTTCATTCTTTATCTTTTCTTGATGTAAGCTGAATGTAAACAAATACAACTCATGTAATGGTATTTAATGAATCAAATTTCGAAACAAATTGTCAGTTAATTTGGTATTTATGTATTATACGTGAAAGGAAGAGAGACCACCGAAAATGATTGTTAATCACCAATCATATTTACCATTATTAATGACCAATCGCTTTCAAAACAGTAATTTAATATACATTTACAAAATACATAACATCATTAAGTACTTTTGTGTTATTTGGGCGCAAATCTCGCCAATAGAATTTTTAAAATCGCCAATACCAGCTTTTATTTTTCGCGTGTGCAAATTAGAAACGATACTTTTATTTTGAAATCAAATGTTCTGATGGAACAGCTGTCGTAGACGCACCGGGGCACTATATTAACTATAGAGTTGCAATATAGAGAGAAAAAACGGGTTGCTGTAATTAGAATTATAGGCGGTAATGTTGATGTGACATATTTACGTGATTATCAAAACTGGCTTCCAAAACTTCAATGTTTCACCAAACCATACTCGAAAATTACGTGTTATAATATGCACTCCGATTATGTCACATTATTCAAGACGTTTTAAATGAGAATAATGATAGATTTTCTTCTTGATTCTCCCGTAATCAAGTCTACAGCCAAAGTTAGCGAGAAACAAACAAACAAACAAACAAATATTGGCAACAATATGGTTCAGTGTAAATGGTGGATAACATTAAAGACTTTCACAAAATAGACTTCATTGCACCAAATCGTATTAACTAAAATACGCCATTTGGCAATGGATACAAATACGGAAAACTACTTAATATGTTTAGGAATCTCCTCATTAGCAAGCATATTGCAACTGATAAGCAAACGGATATGAGGCATAAATGCTTAAGTTGGTTAAGCGGTTTTTGTCAAGAAAGATGAAATACATAACAACAAAAAATATGCGAAATGCTACCATGATCGAAAAAGTTTTTGATTTGTCTATTAGAATCTTCCGGTTTTGCGAAGGATTACGGAAAAAAATAAATTATGAATAAAAGTAACGTGTTACAGTGCTTAACATACATTTAAGGGAGACCAAACTGGTCGCCAGTGGCGGCTAGTTGTGTGGAATAAAAGTGCAGCCCACGACTGCCTATCGCCCCCAAGCCAATGGAAAAGTCGAACGGCTTCACAGATCTTTAAAGACCGCACTAATGGCACACAATAGCCTGGGCTGGAGTGAAACACTGCCAACTGTTCTTCTTGGTCTACGCACTGCCATGCTGGAAGATTCGGAATACACCTTTGCCCAGATTGTCTATGGACAAAACATACGATTACCTGGAGAATTTTTCCACGAAAGTACAACTCAAACAACACCTGATACTTTTGCAAAACAACTTCTACAAGTAATGGAAGAAGTTGGACCAAGAACAGTGTAAAGAAAATATGTTCAAAAAATATTTGTTCCAAAAAACTTAAAAACCTCGTCACATGTATTTATTCTCAAGGACAGAGTTAAAAAGCAACTGGAACCCCCATACGAAGGTCCCTTTCAAGTCATCGACAGAAATGAAAAATATTTCACACTCAAAATCAAAGACAAAACTGTTACTGTGTCTATTGATAGATTAAAGCCGGTGTATTTCTTGCAAACACCAGACCTTCCTACAAAAAACTCAACAAAAACAAAACAATCTGCGAAACCTAAACAGGATTTACCTCTTCAAGTTCAAAAACTTCCTGAAAAACATTCACGTACGGGACGAACGATCAAACTTCCTGTGCGATTTCGCGATTAATTTTATAATTTATCTTTTTCTGTATATAGATTGTACCGTAACTTTGTTACTGGGAGGGGAGTACTGTTGTGGCATAACTTATAGTCTTTATATGTACATCATATTATGTTTAGCTCATTGTATTATTTTTATCTAATTTACAATTTTATGTCATTTAGTTTTTAAAATTTGGCAACACTCTAAAGCTTTAGTTTTTGTTTTGCGTCTTAAAAGTTTGTTCCATGAAAATAAAATCTGATAAGTTAAAAATGAATATTGATGTCAGTATTTTTATTTGCAAATACACGCAAGAAAATAATTAACGATCGTATTTGAAACTCGGCTCCCCAACAGTACACGGCTGTGGATTTATACAGCCCCTCGTTTTGTGCCTATCGAAGTGCAAAGATGATCCACTCCGTGTGACGTTTTAAAAGTCATGAACGAGCCGTGTATTTCGTTGGTCGCGCTTGTACGGAATTGTCATGACTCAAGACTTTTAGACTCTGTAAATAGAAAGAAAGAAACAGTGTATGAATATTTAAACAAGATATTTTCAGTAAAATCTCTATAATAAAACCGTAAGTCATGTGACTGTCATCAACAGTTCCGGAATGTCCGTTTCACTCTTTCATATGCCAGGCGGCCATTTTTATTAAACATTATTTTTTCGAATAAAACTTTATAAATGTGACATTTTTAGAAAGATCGTTCAAAATAAATTAATATTTGAGAGATGACTTACGTTCAATTATGTATATATTCTCCAATAACTTCAGTTGAAATTAGCTTCGCAGTTCAAATTCTCTATCCATGAAAGTAAACAAAAAAAAAATTCATTCGTCGTGAAGGTTTAAAATATTAAACCATTAAACCATGGAGATAATCGTTCGTAAAGTTAGTTTTCCATGAAAGATTTTTTGGAGCGCTGCCTGGTGTCAAAAAAATAATTCGTACCAGTGACACAATCAAAGTTTACCATAATTATGTGCTATACAACTCAACTTCATTCTTTATCTTTTCTTGATGTAAGCTGAATGTAAACAAATACAACTAATGTAATGATATTTAATGAATCAAATTTCGAAACAAATTGTCAGTTAATTTGTTATTTATGTATTATACGTGAAAGGAAGAGAGACCACCGAAAATGATTGTTAATCACCAATCATATTTACCATTAATGACCAATCGCTTTCAAAACAGTAATTTAATATACATTTACAAAATAAATAACATCATTAAGTACTTTTGTGTTATTTGGGCGCAAATCTCGCCAATAGAATTTTTAAAATCGCCAATACCAGCTTTTATTTTTCGCGTGTGCAAATTAGAAACGATACTTTTATTTTGAAATCAAATGTTCTGATGGAACAGCTGTCGTAGACGCACCGGGGCACTATATTAACTATAGAGTTGCAATATAGAGAGAAAAAACGGGTTGCTGTAATTAGAATTATAGGCGGTAATGTTGGTGTGACATATTTACGTGATTATCAAAACTGGCTTCCAAAAGTTCAATGTTTCACCAAACCATACTCGAAAATTACGTATTATGCACCGAGGCTGACGAAAAAGACAGGCTACCGCGGTGCATTCCACTTATCTTTTTTTACAGACCGCTAGAGTGACGTGATGCTCTTTTCGTACACCTGCATTGGTGCATTCGAGCATCACGTGACTCCGGCGGTCTGTAAAAAAAGATACGCGTAAAGCACCGCGGTAGCCTTTCTTTTTCGTTAGCCTCGATATGCACTCCGATTATGTCACATTATTCAAGACGTTTTAAATGAGAATAATGATAGATTTTCTTCTTGATTCTCCCGTAATCAAGTCTACAGCTAAAGTTAGCGAGAAACAAACAAACAAACAAAAAAATATTGGCAACAATATGGTTCAGTGTAAATGGTGGATATCATTAAAGACTTTCACAAAATAGACTTCATTGCACCAAATCGTATTAACTAAAATACGCCATTTGGCAATGGATCCAATTACGGAAAACTACTTAATATGTTTAAGAATCTCCTCATTAGCAAGCATATTGCAACTGATAAGCAAACGGATATGAAGCATAAATGCTTAAGTTGGTTAAGCGGTTTTTGTCAAGAAAGATGAAATACATAACAACAAAAAATATGCGAAATGCTACCATGATCGAAAAAGTTTTTGATTTGTCTATTAGAATCTTCCGGTTTCGCGAAGGATTACGGAAAAAAAAATTATGAATAAAAGTAACGTGTTACAGTGCTTAACATACATTTAAGGGAGACCAAACTGGTCGCCAGTGGCGGCTAGTATTAGATAAAGAGACACTTTACTTAATTCAACTGACGGGCCGCTACTGTTTTCCATTTTTAATTAAATAAAACAGTTCAATAAACAGTCATAACACAGTAGTCTTACAAATTTGGCAGTGTAGGTTTCAGTGGCGAAGCGTTAATCACAACAATTGACTGAATTGAAAGCGTTTTAAGGCAGCGTTTCTTGCTGTCACTTTTGGTACTCGCAGTGACTTTAGCCGACACTTGCAGCCGCTTTTCAGGAGCTAGGAGTGCTGTTTTCAATATAGTTACACGCTTCACTACTGGTAGGTTTGCGCCTAATCTTTGTAGTTCGTCGAAGTGATGTCTTTTGCACATTAATTTTAGCTTGGGGTTCTCAGAATGAAACTTTGTAGCCATAAAGGTAAAGACCTAGTTATGCCATTACTATGGCGTCGTCCTAGGCGTTGGTGTTCCATCCGTTAAGTCATAAGACCCAACCGATCAGCGGGGCATAAACAACCAATGAAGCCCACTGATTGGTTGGAAAACCTGTGCCTCGATTTCCTAGTAATCCTGGGGAGACGCTTATGCCATAATATAAACGCTGCATAGGAAAACCACTGTATCCAGAGGTTCTAAACACAGAAGGGTGAAAGGAAATGTCAGTGTAAAATTACATCATTATTACGCAGTTATAGTACTTTTTTCTGTTTTCGAATGAAAGTGTACGTCTATAAAGACATTTCTCACTGGTACTGGTGGTATTTTTACCGTTCTGTGTTTAGAGGTCTTGTACACTGTGAATGAAGTGTTGAAAGAGAAAAAGTCCTTCCGGCCTGTATCGGGAGGAAAAGGTAGATTTCCTATATCTTCGTTTTAAAATTTTAGCTAATGTTACTCGAAAACAGCAAGCTAAAATGCAAAGAAACCGTTTACAAAAGATTCGTTAATACCGAATTTGAATAAGAAATTCGCCAAATTATTGAGCTACAGCCAAGTTGGATTCATTTATGAAGACTTATTTTGGTCGCCAAATTTGGCGATATTTCGCCAATTGTCGTCAAGTTTGGCGAGAATTTGTCGCTAACGGATATGAATATATAGTTTTATGCGTATGATTAGGAAAATTATTACAACAATGAAAGAAAATAATTTGCGAGAAATCGCGTTCACTAAAACTCATAAATTAATCGTTGGTTTTTTGTAATGAGCTGTCTTATTTCAAAAAGTCCTTTCGGCCTGTACCGGGAGGGAAAGGTAGCTTTCCTACATCTTCGTTTTAAAATTTTAGCTAATGTTACTCGAAAACAGCAAGCTTAAATGCAAAGAAACCGTTTACAAAAGATTCGTTAATACTGAATTTGAATAAGAGATTCGCCAAATTATTGAGCTATAGCCAAATTGGCATCATTTATGAAAACTTATTTTGGTCCCCAAATTTGGCGATATTTCGCCAAATATCGCCAAGTTTGGCGAGAATTTAGCGCTAACGTTTATGAATATATAGTTTTATGCGTATGATTGGGAAAATGATTACAACAATGAAAGAAAATAATTTGCGAGAAATCGCGTTCATTAAAATTAATAAATTAATCGTTGTTTTAGGTAGCTTTCAATACACAAAAGTATAAAGCTACCTATTGCAGCCGTTCGGAGGAAAGCAATTCCGGAAAATTTCGATATATTTTCACCGATCATGACCCCCAGACCCCAAAACCACCCTCCGTTTAAATGTTGATATATATATCCATATATATATATATATATATATATATATATCTGATCTATGTCATACGATAACGCTCGTATTTATAAATTAATTTGGATGAAACTAATTGTGTGTATTAAGCTCACCAATGCCTCGACCGAGTTCGTTGGCCAGCTTGATCCGCCATCTTGTTTCAAGATGGCGGCCACTGAAAATTTTAAAATTAAAATAAATATACAAAAAAGTTAAAAATTCAAATTTATTTTTTGCTTAAGTGTTAGGCTTTGATACAAGAATTCCAGAGCATTTTTTTGTTTTACCTCCATCTTAAAAAATGGCTGAGATAGAGCAGTTTGAAATTCTAGGGTGGCTGACATTTTGAAACAAGACAGCACATTACAAAACTAGTCGGTGGGGGCAACCGTGATACTTACCCATCATGGATATGCATAATGTAAAATAATAAAATTAAAAATGTGTAAACTACTTATAAAAAGCATTGTAATTCGAATAAAATCGCGGATTGATGACGTCATAAACTTTAAAGGCTCGATTACTGAACTGCTTAAAAGAAACTACCTTATAACTCTAAAAACAATAATCCTATTAACTAGCGGTTTATTGCATCTGATTAAGCGTTTTATATCTAATTAAAATATATCTTTGAATTGAAATTTGGATGAAATACAGGGTCATGAAAAATCGAAGAGAGTGAAAAATAGGATTACAAATATCTCGGCAGCTAATTATCCGATCGACTTCATGCTTTATGCAAAATTTGTTTTTTTATTGTCTTTTATATTCACTCCTTAAAATAAACAAGTTCGCACAGTTTTATGTACCTTTTATCAGTGCGAATATTTCAAAAGTCCGAAAAAAATAGTTCCGGATAATTGAGGTTACTGAAATTCAATAATCTCCGTCCCATTATTACATACTAAGTACATACCAAATTTCAAGTCTCTATCTCAATTTTTTCGGGAGATAGAGCGTTTACAGACACACTGACACACAGACGGACGGCAAATTTTTTTTCTCTAAAAATATGTTTTTCGGAATCTCTAGTATCTGAAACGTGTAAATCCGTCAAAATTTTTTTTTCGATTTTTCGATTACAAGACTTACCCTATACTACGTATGATGGGTAAGTAAAACCAACGATTAAGGTATCCGAATAGGGGCCGTTCAAGTATTACGTAAGCATATTTTTAGTCATTTTGTACCCCCTCCCCCCCCTTGTAAGAAAATATAAGCAAATGCTAGACCCCCCCCCCTTTTGCTTACGTAAGATTTTATGACAGTTTATACATCAATACTTCTTGACAGATAAAAGGTTACCTATAAATTACATTATTAATCATACAAATTTATATAAATAGGCATATAGGGATTGTGAGATCAAAAAAACAACAAAATGGTTTTAATATATTGTTGCTTATTGCATTAAACAAACCACAGAATGCAAAATAATTTAAATATATTGTTATTTATTGCATTGAACAATAAAACAAGAAATACAAGAAGTCTTAAGTTAGACATGAATCATAGAAATGTTGCAGTTCAATTGTTCATATTTTAATCTGCTGTCCAGGATCCTTGAATCCATGTTTCAACATTGTCTATTATAAAGTTTTCACTGGAACGGTGGGCTGGGGTATTGCAGGTTTCCGGTCCTTGTTCTTCCACTTCGTCTTTCTCTAGCCACTCAACATCTTCATCACCATTGAGGGCTTGAAGAATACACATCAATTCATTGGCTCGCCGAGGTGCTATACGCAGTGGACGCACTCGTGTCTGAGGGACATTTTGTATATAATTCCCATGAATATTTTTCCTAAGCCGATCAGCTGATTTATTAGACGCACTATAATGTCCACAAACCGGACAAATACGTTTTGATAGATTCGGTTTCACAGTTGGACAGAAATAATCGTAAGGTAATTGAATGAACCCTGCTGAAGAAATTTCTAAATCTAGTGCAAGGCGGAGACTTAGGTCTAGAAATTGTCCTTCATAACTTACGATGAGATCATGTGATGTTTGATTCATTTTAGCTGGTGGTGGCAAGAAGCGTGATTTCAGAATCTTAAAAATTCCACTTCTAGGCCGAAGACAACAAGTTTCATTTTTGCATTTCACTACCTGAAGCAAATATTGACTTTCTCGAACATGATCGGAATACCATTTTATATGTGCCTCAACTGGGAGTTCAGGCTCACCAGAATTCACGTAGGTGGCGTGGACAGGATGTCCGTCGATGGTCATGCTGCTCCAGATCTTTGCCAACACCTTCCCAGCAAACTCGAAGTTGGATTTCTCCAAATCAACATTTATTGTACAGCCTTTGTCGTCTAGATGCGAGCCAAAATGATCATGAGGCAAAATCAGTCCTGCCAATTCCCGACTGAGAGGGGCCATTCTGCGTTCAACCCTGTTGAATGCACTTCTTCCTGGTGCATTAGTAGCGATAAATAATGCATCTAAATTGTACATTTTGAAGTGATGTACAGCAAAATCGATCACCTTTCGATACCTCGGATTTTCATCTGGCCCTCCATCTACAGTCATAATAACAACCGGCTTTACAGGGCCATCCTCCGTCCTAACTAGTGACTGAAACTCATCAACACTGAGCAGTTCTTCAAAGTCCTGAGCATGAGTGTTTGCTGTTGACGAACTGTGTTTGCCACTTCTTATTGCAATAAATGTTGGTCCTGTATATCCTACTGCTTGCGGATTTCCAGGTGTCATCGGTTTTATTTCAATGACAGCGTAAACTGAGGGTATGAGCTTATGGCGCTCTGCCACCACCCAGTCATGGTCAGGCAATGAGACACGATATTCCATATGCATAAGCAGTGGTGCTTGTTTATTTGCTGCAGTGAGACAAATGGGAACCCGAGCTTTATCGTCTTGAGAAAGAAAAAGAACCTGTGCAGGTCCAAGAATTGAGGCTAGACTCTCTAGGTAACGTATGGATGCTTTAGCAAATTCACTATCAATATGACTCCGGTGGAGATCTGTTTGTGCCCGGGAAAGTTTCACAGGAACAGTTGAAACATGCCTACGACCCTCTACAGTTGTGGAGTTTTTCGGCATTAAACGTAGGTATGTCCCACTACGGCTTATAGTAAATCCAATTTTCTTTAACTCTAGCACAAGTTCGTCCAAAGTTTTTATACTTCGGATTGTCTCAGTTCTTCGTCTGGCATCTACTGCACTCCCGAAAATAGCAATATCGGCAATAGTTTTTAGTAACAATGGTTGATCTTGTTCTAAGCTGGGATGTCCCACTGAATCCCTCATAGACAATTTCTTTTTTATATCCGGGTTCTCACTACATATTTCCTCAAGCGTTCTCTTTTTGTTTTCTCTATGTTTCTTTTGATACTCTGCATTTTGTTTTTTTCTTTTCAAGGACTGCTTTTCTTTTTCCAATTGTTCACAAACTTTCATGATTTGTTTTTCCACCTCATTACTGGGAGAGTGTCTCTTGATGCATAAAGCGCATTTAAGTTTTTCTCAAGAGATACAATTTTACTCTCTGACAACATCTGTGAAGGTTAGTATGCACAGGTTTATTGGACGACTGAAGAATTATTTTTTCCTCCTCTTCATCTACAACTGGGAGTTCCAATTCCGTTTTAGTTGTGCTCTCTTTCTGGATTAAAGCAGCAAGCGATGTAGCAGTCTCGGGACCTGATGGTGATGGTTTTTTGCACGATGAAGCTGTCTGAAATCAAGGAAATTAGTCAACAATACATAGTCTTATTTAAATAATAATCTATACTATTAATGCCTGCAAACATGTGCCTGTGTGTCCGAAACCAGAAAAACTTTTCTCACCGAATGAATAAAATAGGGGGTAAGGGGCAAGATGTAAAAAAAATTGAGAAATCTGGTGTTTCAAATTTCGTAAAGATTAACCTGCAATTAACAGAGATAGTAATTAAAAACTCATCAAATGGCCCAATTAAAAAAGCATTTTTTTTCGAATGAAAATGTTATTTTAATCTTTTTTTTAAGCATATTAACTTTAACATTAAATAAAAATAAGTGTCTTATCTTTGCAAAAAAACTGTTTTTTCTTATTTACCTATAACCTTTAATTACTAAATAAAGAAAAATATGATGATGAAAATTTTTACTTTTAGAAGCTCAAAACTACCAGTCATGATAAAATTGTTCATTCTAACCATGTGATCTGAATGCTGTAAATAAACAATCCAGTGATGCAATCAACTAGCTTAAAGAAAATCTTTAAAAAATTAAAAATGAAGTATTAGGGCGTGATCCACCGTACCCCGCTCCCCCCCCCCCCCCCCCCCCTATATGTATTGTCACAATGCAATTGTGATAATGCCTTAACTTTGAAACGAAAAAAGTATGTACTTTCATTTTGAAAAAAAAATGCCCAATGTGTATATATAAATATACTAGGAGGGTCCGCCCCCTGCTCGCTGACGCTCGCCAACCCCCGTGAAATATGATGAAATTCGCATTGGTGCCCGCTAACTTCCCTCTCTAGCCACTTTCTGCACCAATTCTAACCAGAACCTATTATCAATCATTTTAACATATGAAATTTAGAACATATGTAGTTAAAAACTTTGCTGAAAACACAATTCAAAATGCATTTAGTTGGTGCTATTAATGGGCATAAATCATTTTAACATGAGGAAATTTACAAATTTTTGAAATGTAAAATAATTAACTGAAAAAATGAACCATTCATCTGATTCGAGATTAGTTGTTTTAAAATTCTAGAGTTTCATTAAATAATTATTATAATTAAATGGAAATTCTGTATTTTCAGAAATATTTTATTTTATGCATACCGATGATCTTTAAATAAATAGCAAGAGTTCAATCTATTTAGGTGCAGGAATAAGGATCAGTGAATATGACGTCATCACTGACACAGTTAAATAATTTTCCATTCATGGATGAAGGTGCATCTTTTGTTTTCCAAATAACGTCATTTTCTTCATCGGAAACATTTCGCTTTACATATTATTTACTATGATAGCTTATTTACTGTTATTTTATTTACAAATATTGCTTAATGTTATTTCTTAATAAGTAATCTGCGTTCTGCTTTTCCGCAATTAATGCATTATTAAACGTAATCATTTTTATAATTTTATCTTTTATGAAAACAACTCAATTTTTTTCTTTTAAATACGTATGACGTTTAAGTGGTGAAATCACGCTTCTGATTAGTGGAATGCAATAAAGTAAATTAACTTTATGTTACCACGGTTGCTGCCAAACGGTAAGCTACAAATTCAGCCTTATTTTCGTGTCACGTAAGAGAAATATATATATAAAAAAAAAAGTTGTGTAGAATACATTCCTCAAGACGGTCCCCTTCCCACAGGCCTGCAAAGTTCATTTGGAAAAATCGAGCAGCGTAACAGGCAAAGCTCGCTAATTTTTAAATATTAAAACAAGAATTTATGTATGAACCATTCCTTAATGTGCCAGTCCTTATGGTTAATCAACCAGTACTTTAAGAACCCATTTGACCCGTTTACTCCCTTTCGGCTATAATTGTTGAATTTTTAAAAATATGTTAGCGTATAGGCATTTTGGATAACAAAAAAGGATGAAATGAAATCCTAATAATATTATAAATCTGATTGTGTGCAAACGTTAGGCTGAAGCCAGCGTCAAAATGGAGAATTTAATTACCCTGTATCTTTGCATATAGATTGATTATAACCCGGGAATGAATATAGGCTAGATTTTATTTATTTTATTCAAATATTTTCCTTAATAATTAAAATTTTCATTATTTTCATACAGAATAAATGGACATTTTTCCCTAAAATTTAACCATTTTACTTTATTGTTGCTAGGGCTTTGATCGTTGCCAATAAATAAAAACATGGAAAAATATTTTTTCCTCACCAATTAATTTTCAATTGAACGATTTTCACGTGAAAAATGAAAATTAAAAATAATTCAAAAGAAGATAAATTTCCGTGATATTTGAAACAAAAATATGGAGTATTTGTTATTATACATAAAGTATGAATATCGATTACATTAAAAAGATCTTTTTCTGTCAAAAACTGCGTTATAATTAGAAGGAAAAGTGAACAATAATTATATTATTAAAAATAGATTTCGCTTGGACCATGGAACTATGAAAAGGATCCTCCTCGGCTTGGACAAATATGACGTCATAAATAAAACATGTATTTTCAAATGTTCGTAATGATACAAGGAGCATGAAATCAATGTTTAATGAAAGTAGATAGATAATGGACGTAATATTTAAGATGAAAAACTGAAATATTTTTTATTGCTATTAATTAATAATTAGCTTGAATACCAGTTGCATACAAATGTGAGTTTTCTGCTAAATTTTACGCCCTGATTGCCAGAAAAAGAAAATTAACAAGAATTATGCCATTAAAAAGAGATTTCTGTGAGGAAAACGTGACGTCATATTTAAAATAAAACGGGAATTTTCAAATGTGTTTTACAAGGAGCGTGATTCAATTCCTTACATTAATAATACAAGGATCGGTAAGTTTAGAAAGTAGATGTGTTTCACGCCATATTTAAAACAAAAAAATTAAATATATTTTTTATCTATACCGATTATTAAGCATGAATATCAGTTACATACAGATGAGAGTTTTTTGGCAAAAACCACACTATGATTATTAGGAAAAGAAAAATAAATACGAATCTATTATATTAAAATCTGACCGCCTGTTTGTATTTCGCAACTACTTTTTTCAGATTGTCAAACGCAACGCGATTTATTTAACACCGGTATTAACACCGGTTATCATTGATCCGAGGATGTCATAAACTCTCAGAATAAAAAAAAATGATTTAAATTTCGAGATATTATTATTTTTTTGTAAATTTTAACGAAGTTTCTCTAAAAATGGCAACTAAATTATTCCATTTTTGTGGATAAAAAAGAAGAAATAAAACGGATTAATATATTTTTTCTCATTAAAACTGAAAAAAATAATTTATTTTCAATTTGAATAGATGGTGAAAGAAAAAAAAATCTTGATTACAGTAAAATTTTTGAAAAATAAAAACGTATTTTCACATATTCAAACTTTATGAATCAATTTATTCTGGAGAACAAAAATCGTCTGTCAACATATTTTCATTTAGAAATAAAGATTTTTTTTTCAGCTATATATTAAATCAAGGAGGCAAATTTAAGCTCCTTGCATTTAGGTATACAATTATTGCTCCCTATTCACAAGAATTGAATTTAATGAAAAAGAATATACTATTTCCATTATCTTTGAAGGATGGCTATTAAAACATTTCACAAAGACGTTAAAAGTAAAATGGTTTACCAGGTAAACTTGACATATGTTTTTACACAATTCGCCGATTTCCACAATTTTATTTGGCCCGCCTTTTTTCATTGGTTGCAGTTTTCTTTTCGTAATTATTTGTCACAAAATTTCACTTTTTTAAAACTTAGTTATGGCAAGGCCTCTATAACATAGAAATACTGTATTATCTCCTATGGAATGTGATAAAGAGTTAGTTTCCTAATCCTAATCATATTATAATTCTGATTGTGTGCAAATGTTAGGCTGAAGCCAGCGTTAAAATGGAGCTTTTAATGATCCTGTATTTTTGCGTGTAGTTTGATTATAACCCTCAAATGAACATAGACTAGGTTTTATTTATTTTATTCAAATATTTTCTTTAATAATTAAAAATTTCATTATTTTCATAGAGAATTAATGGACATTTTTCAATAAAATTTAACCATTTTACTTTATCGTTGCTAGGGCTGTGCTAGGGCTTTGATCGTTGCCAAAAAATAAAAACTCGGAAAAATAATTTTTCCTCAACAACTAATTTTCAATTGAACGATTTTCACGTGAAAAATGAAAATTAAAAAGAATTCAAAAGAAGATTAATTTCCGTGATATTTGAAACAACATTATACATGAAGTATGAATATCGGTTACATTAAAAAGATCTTTTTCTGTCAAAAATTGCGTTATAATTATAAGGAAAAGTGAACAATAATTATAGTATTAAAAATAGATTTCGCTTGGACCATGGAACTATGAAAAGGATCCTCCTCGGTTTGGACAAATATGACGTCATAAATAAAACATGTAATTTCCAAATGTTCGTAATAATACAAGGAGCATGAATATCAATGTATAATGAAAGTAGATAGATAATGGACGTATTATTTAAGATGAAAAACTGAATATATTTTATCGTTACTGATTAATAATTAGCTTGAATACCAGTTACACACAAATGTGAGTTTTCCGCTAAAATTTACACCCTGATTGCCAGAAAAAGAAAATTAACAAGAATTATGCCATTAAAAAGAGATTTCTCTGAGGAAAAAGTGACGTCATATTTGAAATAAAACGGGAATTTTCAAATGTGTTTTACAAGGAGGACTCACTAAGGAATCACTTCCTTACATTAATAATACAAGGATCGGTAAGTTTAGAAAGTAAATGAGTTTCACGCCATATTTAAAACGAAAATTTTGAAATATTTTTTTTATCTACACCGATAGCATGAATATCAGTTACATACAGATGAGAGTTTTTTGCCAAAAACCAAAACGTAATTATTAGGAAAAGAAGAATAAATACGAATCTATTATATTAAAATCTGACCGCCTGTTTGCATTTCGCAACTTCTCCTTTCAGGTTGTCGAACGCAACACGATTTACTTAAGACCGGTTATCATTGATCCGAGGATGTCGTAAACTCTCAGAATTAAAAAAAAAATGATATTTAAATTCCGGATTTTTTTTTTTTTTTGTAAATTTTAACGAAGTTTCTCTAAAAATGGCAACTAAATTATTCCATTTTTGTCGATAAAAAAGAAGAAATAAAACGGATTAATATATTTTTTCTCATTAAAACTGAAAGAAAGAATTTATTTTCAATTTGAATAGATAGTGAAAGAAAAAAAAATCTTCATTACAGTAAAATTTATGAAAAATAAAAACTTATTTTCACATATTCAAACTTCATGAATCAATTTATTCTGGAGAACTAAAAGTCGTCTGTCAACATATTTTCATTTAGAAATAAAGATTTTTTTTCAGGTATAAATTAAATCAAGGAGGCAAATTTAAGCTCCTTGCAGTTAGGTCTACAATTATTGCTCCCTATTCACAAGAATTGAATTTAATGAAAAAGAATATACTATTTCCATTATCTTTGAAGGATGCTATTAAAACGTTTCACAAAGGCGTTAAAAGTAAAATAGTTTACCAGGTAAACTTGACATATGTTTTTACACAATTCGCCGATTTCCACGATTTTATTTGGCCCGCCTTTTTTCATTGGTTGCAGTTTCCTTTTCGTGATTATTTGTCACAAATTTTCACTTTTTTAAAACTTAGTTATGTCAAGGCCTGTATAACATAGAAATACGGTATTGTCTATGTGATAAAGAGTTAGTTAATTATTTACGATTCTAATTATCGGGAATGAAATATTTTGCTTAATTAATGCATTTATGCTTTTTTTAATGATACGTGAACGAAGTCACGGGTAACAGCTAGTAATATTATAAATCTGATTGTGTGCAAACGTTAGGCTGAAGCCAGCGTCAAAATGGAGAATAAATGGACATTTTTCCCTAAAATTTAACCATTTTACTTTATTGTTGCTAGGGCTTTGATCGTTGCCAATAAATAAAAACATGGAAAAATATTTTTTCCTCACCAATTAATTTTTAATTGAACGATTTTCACGTGAAAAATGAAAATTAAAAATAATTCAAAAGAAGATAAATTTCCGTGATATTTGAAACAAAAATATGGAGTATTTGTTATTATACATAAAGTATGAATATCGATTACATTAAAAAGATCTTTTTCTGTCAAAAACTGCGTTATAATTAGAAGGAAAAGTGAACAATAATTATATTATTAAAAATAGATTTCGCTTGGACCATGGAACTATGAAAAGGATCCTCCTCGGCTTGGACAAATATGACGTCATAAATAAAACATGTATTTTCAAATGTTCGTAATGATACAAGGAGCATGAAATCAATGTTTAATGAAAGTAGATAGATAATGGACGTAATATTTAAGATGAAAAACTGAAATATTTTTTATTGCTATTAATTAATAATTAGCTTGAATACCAGTTGCATACAAATGTGAGTTTTCTGCTAAATTTTACGCCCTGATTGCCAGAAAAAGAAAATTAACAAGAATTATGCCATTAAAAAGAGATTTCTGTGAGGAAAACGTGACGTCATATTTAAAATAAAACGGGAATTTTCAAATGTGTTTTACAAAGAGCGTGATTCAATTCCTTACATTAATAATACAAGGATCGGTAAGTTTAGAAAGTAGATGTGTTTCACGCCATATTTAAAACAAAAAATTTAAATATATTTTTTATCTATACCGATTATTAAGCATGAATATCAGTTACATACAGATGAGAGTTTTTTGGCAAAAACCACACTATGATTATTAGGAAAAGAAAAATAAATACGAATCTATTATATTAAAATCTGACCGCCTGTTTGTATTTCGCAACTACTTTTTTCAGATTGTCAAACGCAACGCGATTTATTTAACACCGGTATTAACACCGGTTATCATTGATCCGAGGATGTCATAAACTCTCAGAATAAAAAAAAATGATTTAAATTTCGAGATATTATTATTTTTTTGTAAATTTTAACGAAGTTTCTCTAAAAATGGCAACTAAATTATTCCATTTTTGTGGATAAAAAATAAGAAATAAAACGGATTAATATATTTTTTCTCATTAAAACTGAAAAAAATAATTTATTTTCAATTTGAATAGATGGTGAAAGAAAAAAAAATCTTGATTACAGTAAAATTTTTGAAAAATAAAAACGTATTTTCACATATTCAAACTTTATGAATCAATTTATTCTGGAGAACAAAAATCGTCTGTCAACATATTTTCATTTAGAAATAAAGATTTTTTTTTCAGCTATAGATTAAATCAAGGAGGCAAATTTAAGCTCCTTGCATTTAGGTATACAATTATTGCTCCCTATTCACAAGAATTGAATTTAATGAAAAAGAATATACTATTTCCATTATCTTTGAAGGATGGCTATTAAAACACTTCACAAAGACGTTAAAAGTAAAATGGTTTACCAGGTAAACTTGACATATGTTTTTACACAATTCGCCGATTTCCACAATTTTATTTGGCCCGCCTTTTTTCATTGGTTGCAGTTTTCTTTTCGTAATTATTTGTCACAAAATTTCACTTTTTTAAAACTTAGTTATGGCAAGGCCTCTATAACATAGAAATACTGTATTATCTCCTATGGAATGTGATAAAGAGTTAGTTAATTATTTACGTTTCTAATTATCGGGAATGAA
This sequence comes from Maratus michaelseni, assembly GCA_963931845.1. NCBI lineage: Eukaryota > Metazoa > Arthropoda > Arachnida > Araneae > Salticidae > Maratus > Maratus michaelseni. The sequence continues at coordinate 473,638,383 of OZ007588.1, read as the reverse complement.
ATATTTTACTTAATTGATGCATTTTTGCTTTTTTTAATGATACGTGAACGAAGTCACGGGTAACAGCTAGTATAGAATAAAATTATAGAATTGGGATTTAAACAACAAATGTTTAGCACATTATTATTATTTATTTTTTGCAGTACTTTGTCAAAGCAATAACAATTAATTAGCACATTCTTTTAATCACAAGAAAAGAGACTACAGTAGGTAAATATTATTAAGAGGCTTTTTTATTATTACTTTTTTATAACAATTTATAAATATTTAAGACTTACATATTATTTCATAGCTAGAGTGGAAATGCTAATTTATAATAAGATCAAGACATATAAATCGCAAACGTCTTTTTGAAATAAAAGACGAACCAGTTGACATACAAAAGTAATATATTTTAAGATAGAATTTGATGAGATGAATAAAACGATACTGTACAAAAATTTAACATTTAAATAAGAAATTTTAGAATTTAAAATAAACAGGTTTTAAACAAACATATTGAAATGTGATGATTTTTTTTTTTTGACTAACTAGAGAGCTATGTAAAAACTTTAGAAATCACACTTGATTATATAACGTAGGCTACTCTAGTATATTTCTACGAACTTTAATATTTGTTTGATAAAGTTAAACACTTACCTTAGTGAAAAAGTGCAAAAAAGTTGATTTCTTTCTGGTTGCTACCTGCAGTTCTTCCTCAATTCTTTTAAAAACAAGCCTTTCAAGATCTTTGTCGCACTTTGCTTCATTTTTGTACAGTCGCCAAACATCATTTGCCATTTTTTGTACGGCTTGTGCAGAAGTATCACTTCGAGACTTTTGAAAGCTCTGATAAAGTTTCTGATACAATAATGATTTGTCAATGTTAGTATCCATAATTAAATCCGACTAAATTCACTATGCAACTAAAAGCAATGCTCTTTCGCTAAAAATTCACTATGTAAATTCACTGTGCAACTAAAACAATAAATATCTGTGTTGTGTACCCGAGACAAGAAAACCCTGAGTAGGATTCCTGCTTTCAAAGATTCCAAAACCTGTAGGGAAAGAAGTTCCCCCATAGGAGCGGAAAGACAAAAATTCCCGGAATTCCATGACTGACTGAACGGGAGAAAAGGAAATACCGGACTTACCGTTACGCGACTGCCGATGGATAAGAAAAGGGTAAAATCGAAAATAAACATCAAATTTTGAGGGGACCGTAGAACGCTCTTTCCCCATCATGCTTTGTTTGCTTGTTGTATTTGAAGTGCAGTTGCTTCATTGTTTAATGCTTACGTAGGAACTGTCGCGACCCCCGCCCTCCCCCTTCTCAGAGAAAATAAGCAGACTCTGAACCCCCCCCCCCCTCCCCTTTTACTGCTTACGTAATACTTGAACGGCCCCATACCTTCGGAGGACCTTTTTTAAAATTATTTTAAAATATGACTTTTTTTTGCATTGTATGTCATGATGTGATTAAAAAAGTAAAATAAAACAGAAAAAGTTATACATTTCAAATTATTTTTTTATATTTTGTGGAAAAAATAAGCAAAAAACAGCGAAAATAATCACTTCCGCAAAACATTATAACTCAACTTTAAATCAAGATATTTTTATTTTGTAAGCATTATTATAATTATTAAACCTTTTTCTGGGGAATGAACTACTCTCATATTTGTGAGTCAAATATTTACAACTATATAGAAAGTTAATCAGTGATGAAGCAAAAATTACTAAAAAATTATTGCAAATTGGAAACTTTATCAATAATTAAAAAAAAAAACTAATACACTTACTGTTACGAGTGTAGTTCATTCCCTTTATTGTACTTTGCAAAGCATACAAAAAAAATTTGAAAGAGATTCATCCATAATTTTTTCCGTTATGATGTTTTGCGTAAACATAAAATGTTAAAAAATTGATTTTCAGAAAACGCAAAAACAAAATTTAATTCAAAATCTTACCTTTATTTTGGAAAGCAAACCGTAATATGTTACTCAATTTATACACTATATTATCTATTTTTTTTAAAACAATTGCTGTTTTTCTTTTCCAAATTCTTTTAAAATTTTCTCTGCTTCTTTACTTTTGGGTTAACATAGCATTGAAAAACGTGCTGACTTCCGGTGAGCAGAACGATACTTCCGGTTTCAAAAAACTGATACTTAGTAAATTAAAAAAGGCAATAACTTGACTTCTAAATAAGATACAAACAAAATTCAAACAGATTTGGAAAGATAATGAGTCCGGCTATTATATTATATCAAAATCTAAAAATCGATATTTTGGCCGAAAATCGGCTTTTAAAGGTGTTCGGATACCTAATTTATGAGTTTTAGTGAACGCGATTTCTCGCAAATTATTTTCTTTCATTGTTGTAATCATTTTCCCAATCATATGCATAAAACTATATATTCACATCCGTTAGCGCCAAATTCTCGGCAAACTTGGTGACAATTGGCGAAATATCGCCAAATTTGGGACCAAAACAAGTCTTCATAAATGAAGCCAACTCGGCTATAGCTCAATAAATTGGCGAATTTCTTATTCAAATTCAGTATTAACGAATCTTTTGTAAACGGTCTCTTTGCATTTTAGCTTGCTGTTTTCGAGTAACATTAGCTAAAATTTTAAAACGAAGATACAGGAAAGCTACCTTTTCCTCCCGGTACAGGCCGGAACGACTTTTTTTGTAATGTGCTTTCTTGTTTCAAAATGTCAGTCACCCTAGAATTTCAAACTGCTCTATCTCAGCCATTTTTTAAGATAGAGGTAAAACAAAAAATGCTCTGGAATCTTTGTATCAAGGCCTAACACTTAATTAAAAAATAAATTTTAATTTTTAATTTTTTTAGTTTTAAAATTTTCAGTGGCCGCCATCTTGTTTCAAGATGGCGGAAAAAAGTTGGCCAACGAACTCCGGTTGAGGCATTGGTGAGCTTAATACACACAATTATTTCATCAAAATTAATTTATAAATACGAGCGTTATCGTATGACATAGAGCAGATATATATATATATTTATATGGATATATCTCTCTCTATATAAATCAACATTTGAACGGAGGGTGGTTTTGGGGTCTCGGGGTCATGATCGGTGAAAATATATCGAAATTTTCCGGAATTGCTTTCATCCGAACGGCTGCAATAGGTAGCTTTATAGTTTTTTGTATTGAAAGATACCTAAAACACTGTCTTGAAACCGGCACATCTTTTTAGGAAGAAAGCTCGGGAGGATTTCCAACAAGTCAATCGAAACTGGTTTATCATTTGGTCTGATGGATTAAAATCAAATAAACCATTTGAAAGATTTGCTGAAATGCATGGAGCTACTGTTAACAGGAACCTTAGGAACAACTGATGCTGGAATTCCACTAATTACATCACCATCAACTCATTAACGAATTTGATCCTTATGTTGAGTTGAATGGCACTATGGAAACATTACCTTAACTATATGGGAGCCTTCTTTTACTGTAATCCACTTAGAACCATATCTGAAATTTTGAACCCAGTTTGACCAGTCACTTTAGAAAATTCTTCAAAATGTTTGAGGAGATCTAAACAAGAAAACAGAGTGAGACCTAACATATGAGAGTAGATAAGCTCGTAGCCGCCAGAGAATAATTCTGTGACTAACAAAATTAAAGCGAATATCTCTGCGGATATTCCATGTTAGATATTTTTCAGGATAGATATTATCATTCCTACCAATATTTCAGCCAAATCAAGGGTTTTTAACCTTTTTGTGTTTCACGGATCTCTTTCCCAACCAAAACAAGGCCAAGGATACTTTATTTGGACCTTCGGTATCCATATATAAACATGCGTAAATATAACAAGCTTAATTTTTCTCGATCTAGCTCACGAAACCCTTGACCCGAGTTTAAAAACAAAACAGCCAAACTATTCGAATTTGAATTGTATGATCTTGCTCTAATGTGCATAATGCCATTATGGTAAAGGAAGTTAAAAAAATTCTAAGCTGCAGAAAACAGTTAAATTATCATTTGTAAGGCTTTTAGGTAGCGTTGCAAAGGATGGAAAAAAAACTGGGTTTTTTGAAAAGGAAATTAAAAAAAATTCTGAGAGTTTTCAAAAACTTTTTACTCTCATTTCTAAATCTTTATCAGATCCTGGGCACTATTCTTAGGAATACTTTGGTGACGCCTAGGAAACGCCTTGGTGGGGCATGATGAAGCCCGCCTAAAATAAGTTATCTGAACTTTGGAAGAATAAAAACACGTGCTTTCCTAAAAATAATATCTATGTAAAGAGAGAGCTCATGCCTAACCTGTCAAAAGCGTAGGAAGTTTTTGAATGATTTTCCGTGGCCACAGTCATTAACAAATGGTAGTAAAGTAAAGTTAAGTTGGGCACTTCTCAAGATCAGCGTCAATTGCATTGTGATTGGGTTATCGTCAAGTTACCTGATAATTCCGCTTAATAGGTAGGTCTGTACATTTGGCTTTCAGGGAAAAACCCCAGCATGCATTAGTATTCGTATGAAGATGCCTTTCATAAGAGACTTCATCTTGTAGAAGTAAGCAGAGAGTGTTAGAACAAAACGTTGAATGACTGAATAAATGCTGCAGCTACTGAACGGATAAATTTATCATGCGAAAGAAAACTCACTAGAGAACGGCAGTCTGTGAGTAGTGTAAAAGTGCAATTAAGCAAGTAATTTCGCTATTTTGTTACACCGTTTTTATTTTCGATGTAGTGTAGTTCTTTTTTCTGCTTTATTTGCAGAGGAAGATGCGAAAGCTTTGGGACTTTCACTTCAAATATTTACTACGATTCTAAGTGTGAGTAGGGACAAACATCCCAGGCAAGTACAATTCTTTTAATGTTATCTAAATGCACTAATAATAACGAGTTTTGTAGTGTTTGTCTTAGCTAAGCAAAAGTCTTCTTTTGTCATTATCATTTCTAGGCTTGTTTATTTTCAAGTAATTTGTATAAAAGAGCAAAGAGTATATCCAATTTTTGATGGAAAATTTGTGTAATATGTTTTGAAGTTTAGGGATGAACGGAACTTTTTCCCATTTCTAGGATTTGCTACATTTGCACTCGTTTCGACTTTCGCTTCTAAAGAGTGCAGGCTATATTTGTGTAATATAGCCTTGATAATCCTCGTATTTACCATCTACCTCAACCTAGAAAATCTCGGTCAAGCACTGAAATGAAATTCCCGATTAACTTGATTGGACCTTATCGCCGCCGAAGTCCAATCAGATTAATGATAAATACCATTTGAGCGCTCGACCCAGCTTTTCTAGGTTTAGGTAGACGGTGAATACGAGCATTAAATATTCCAGCGATGCCTTCATATATTCACATTTAGCAGGATGCAAGTTAACGTCAGATTCATGTAATAGAGAAAGAAAGCCCTTCAAGCAAGTTTCGTGCAGAGGGGGGCTATAAAAAACATGTTCTAATCCCTCTTGCGAGTAATCTATTAGGAGAAATGTGGCACTATTTAATGCATGTGTTTAGTAAAGCATGCAGTTTCGATTTCTGAAGAAAACAATAGTGCCAAAATTTGCCACCAGGGAAATTTTTGGCGCTGTAAGAGTGATATTTGTGGAAAGTGAATGCGTAATTCATCAAATGAAAATAAAAACACAAAATTTCTTCTCATTAATTGGTGCTGTTTTGAAAACTCATGGCCGCTGTGAGCCATTTTCGATGCGTACTCTTTGCTATTTCATACGAGGTCTTCGCGAATTCTTCTCTAACGTCCGATTTCAATGCACACTTGTTTCTTATTAAATACGAAGCCTTCAGAAACTGCAAGAACGTGCATCAATGTAAGATAACAATTTTGTTTAGGTTTTATCAAAACCTGCAAATTGAAATAGCTTCTGTGTTTCAACATTGCATCAAGCTTCAAATTCAGTTAGACCTTTTCACGTATCAGTTTTTGTTTTGGTGTATATAGCCCAAAAGGCGATGCTGCTATGCTCCGCTATTCACGATTTCCGTGGTAGCTATATCCCAGCATCTACCCAGACAACACAAACACATCCAAAAGATGTCATATTTAGGACAAGCTGATATCCTGTGGACCGATGAAATGGTCCTCTCGACAGTTACAGGACATCCCCTAAGTTTCGAAATGTCACACCTTTCAACGTCCTATGGATGTCAGCTCATGACACATTTTGGACGGTTATAGGACACTTGCATTACATCCTCTGGATGGTCCTATTGATATCCTAAAAGCATCCACATAATGTCATATTTAGGATAAGCTGATATCCTGCGGATGGATGAAATCATCCTGTAGACAGTTATAGGATATCCCCTGTGTGTCGAAATGTCACACCTGTCAATATCCTATGGATGTCATTACACAACACCTTATGGATGGTTATAGGGCATCCTCTGGGTGTCAAAATGTCACACCTGTCAGCATCCTGTGGATGGTTTTCATGATATTACTGCCTTCAATTTGCATTTTTGAAATTCATATGTACATAAACATATGACAATGCATAGATCTATTGTTACTGAAAACATTTATTTAATAAATTTTATAGTTTAAAAATATCTTCATTTATTAGATTTATTAGAGGGAATAAAAGTTTTTATTTTTTAAGAAAGGTTATTGAATAATCTTTCTTTTAAAAAAAATATCCATTCTAACAAAGATCTCATACACTATATAATTTATTTAATAAAAAATGTTTTCAGTAACAATATATTGAGGTACATATGAATTTTAAAAATGCAAATTGAAGGCAGAAGATATCTTATATTCTCGATAAAATTCAAGAAAATTTAAGAAATTTTGTAAAATTCCTTACTTATATATATTGATATATATCATATATAATTATATAGCCCTTTCATCTTATATTCTCGATAAAATTCAAGAAAATTTAAGATATTTTGTAAAATTCCTTACTTATATATATTGATATATATCATATATAATTATATAGCCCTTTCATCTTATATTCTCGATAAAATTCAAGAAAATTTAAGATATTTTGTAAAATTCCTTACTTGTATATAATTATTTTTTACATATTTTATTCTTAATTTGAGCAAATATTATATAAAATGATGCAATTTGAAATTTTTTCATGACCTTTTTTTAAGTGCTATGTCTGAAGTGGAACTTATCATTCTTGTCGTAAGAAGTCATATAAAAACTTAAGGCAGTATTCAAAAAAAATATTTTTGCATGCTCAACAACTCAAAATTTTATGACACATTTTCAAACTCATTTTTAAAAGTAAAAACATGAAACTTGGCGGCGTGATTTATGAAGAGATTTATAAGGGACCTACGTTTTCATTTTTCGTTCAATTAATTAGAAATTGATTTACAAACAAATATTTTCAAAGTACTTTTTTTTTTTTTTCTCCCAGCGCTATCGCTTCAGGAAATTCGGTTCAAAATGTCCACTTTGACAGCATTTTTAAAAATATATTATGCCTTTATCAAAAAATCGAGACAACACGGACATTATAAAGTTTCTGAATAAGAGAACCTGCCAATTGGATGCATTTTCGAGCAAAAATGAATTTAAAAATGTGTCTCAAAATAAGCAGTTTGGATTTGAATACACCCTTAAGTTTTTTTTAAATAACAATTTTTTTTTTTACTTTGCAATTATTTGTTTTACTTACTAAAAAAAGCATGTAAATACCTGATCCGCTTTAGGAACACCCGGTATATGCAACAAATGTTATGCATTTGATTGTCCTCTGATAAGGTGCCACATGAAATTTAAAAGTATCATTTTGTCCCTCTGATGATGGTTTTACATTGTTTTTCTAGAATAAAGCTAGTGCATAAGTCATCTGTTAATACTTTTGCATTCAAAACAAATAAAGGACAGAAAAGTATGCCCTTTCATATTTAGTGACCGAAGCACACATTTACTGCTGTGATAATTTGGCTATACAGCTTCAGATTCAATTTGTTTTACTTACCTTTGTACTTAAATACATTACCTTACTTTAACAAAATGAGACAGTACCATGATTATGTAAATGCTAATGGCCCAGAAAGTGCATTTGATATATGTCACAAAGTATTAACACAAATTTGAGCAATATTAAGATATTGTTTGCTTTCATTGTTCTAACTTTAATGAATAAACAACTTCTGTATTTTAAATAATTGCACATATTATACTAAGTGCTCAATATAAAATAATAAACTTAAATTATATGACATACAAAAATTAAATCTTTATGCAAAAGTCATCAGAAGTGAATACCTGAAAATTTTAAAATTTTACTCCCAATTTAATTGGAAATCAGTAAAGGAATAAAAAAAAAATATATATATTTCACAATGTCATGAAAGATAGTATGGGGAAAATGATAACCGCTGTTGAATAATCTTATTATTTTTAAAAAATTCTATAATGTTACAAATTGCACAATAAAAAAATTCACATTAAAAACAAAACAAATATTTATTTACAACTTTCACGATAAAATACAAAACAAATATTTATTTATAACTTTCCACAATAAAATACAAAACAAATATTTATTTACAACTTTCCACATCACAAAACATAATTTTTTTTTCTTTGCAACAATCTGGTTTCTTCCACCTTGCTGTTGTCACAGAAATTTCTGCTCGGCATATGTCTGTAAAGAAGAAAAGAAAAAATATTCATATCTACCTAACTTTATAAGTGCATCACATTCATTCAAAATGAATAAATCAGCATATATACACAAGATATACAATAATTTCTTACCGTTTGTTTCTTCAAAAGATCTTACAGTAAAATTTATTAAGTTATTTTTAGGAACTTTACTATTTAAGCCTTATGGGATATTTGAACAACTATGAAAAAGTAAAAGCACATCTTATTTTATGTCGAAAAACGTCATACAGCATGAAAGCACCCGCCTTGTTTTGTGTCGAAAAAAAAAAAAAAATCTTAATATTTATAACTGATGGTAATGTCATATTTTTAATAATTAAAAATGATGGTAATTATAAGCAAAATGTACTACAGTAGACTCCCCAAATCCACATGAGTCCATCATAACACTGAAATTGTGCAAATTTTTGAATTATTTGCAGATTTCTGGTTTATTTACATTTTTTAAGCAGTAATACGAATGTAATAATGCATTTGAAATTACAATGAATATGTCTATAATAAAGTAAATTATTAAGTAAAACAATAAAGTACTAAATATTAAGAAAATGTAAAACTTGATTAAAATATAAAAAGTAAAGATCAAGTATGTATTTAGTAATGTGTAAGGCGTAAGTATGCTAAATAAAGATTAGATATCATCATCATCAACAACTGTTTTCAATCCACTGCTGGATTCTCACCCAGATTTTTCCATTGTTTCCTGTCTAGTGTTTTAGTCATCCAATTAACACTGACCACTTATCTGATTTCGTCACTCCATCTTACTTGAGGTCATCTTCTTGGTCGTTTTACATCACTGGGATACTACTGTAGGGTGTTTGTGCTCCATCTACTGTCTTATCTTTTTGCAATGTGCCCTGCCCATTTTCCATTTTAGACGTTTAATTCTTTCAATGACGTCAAAAACTTTCGTCTAACTTCTCAGCCAGGTTATTCTCTTTCTGTCTCTTCTAGTTATGCCCAGCGTACATCTTTCTATACTTCGCTGTGTTCGGGTCCGGATACCGGGTTGCGTTAGTGAAGGAAACACTCGATGGAGAAGTTTCTGTAGAAGCACAATTTTAGTCATCAATATTGGTTTGACACTAAACGGTATTTGCCATTCCGCTGCACCAGATTTAGTACAGCAATCCTATACTTTACAGATTAACAAACTACAACTTGTGTGTTCAGGGGTCGATGCAGGTTTTTTTTTCTTGGGGCCCATTTTGTGAAAAGTAACATTTTGTGGCGAAAGTTGATATCCAGTTAATCAAATTCAGACCAAGCATTTAAAAACAAAAACTGTTTAAAATCCTTTTGCTGAAGTTTTCCTCTCTGGTGAACTTGCTTGTTTACAAAGTACATATTTTAAAAATCACAAAATAATAAATAAATAATAAATAGTAAGTTTTTATAGAATAGCATTTTGTGAAGGAGCCCATTTTATCATTTTGATTTTTGTGAAGGGAGCCATTTTATAAAATTGAATTTTGTGAAGGGGCCAATTTCATTAAATAGATTTTTGTGAAGGGGCCCTAAATAGGCCCCAAATTTTTCCTGGATCGACCCCTGGTGTTTCATTTTAAAATGCTTGTTGCACTTATGCTGAATTGGTGTTTGTTATGAGAACATAAGATTTATTTTTATAAAAGCTATGATTTATCAAACTTATAGGTTATAATGCTCTAAAATAAGACTTATTTTTGTATGGAGTAAAAAATTCAAAAAGAAAATAACAATGTGTGCAGTATTTGAACACACGGCAAATGTAATATGGTGAGAAAATGCTTTTTTAATCATTAAAATAATGTCAGGGCTTAATATACTTACATATCTACCGTATTATTGGGAATATCAGCCATACCAATGAATATCTGTTTCAAAAAAAGTATATCCACGTAAGCGGCACACCTGTAAAAATCTCTTTTTTAAAAATGTATAGTGCCGCACCCAAGGAACTCAAATTTACGTATAAATATTTTCACTTAAATGCCACACACAAAAAAATTTAAACTAGTAATTAAATATAAAGAACTATTGTAATATTAGTATACAGAGTTTCCCCCAGACAGTTTCAGAAGGGTGCTGCACCCTGCCTGCCCTTTGGTTAACAAAATAGCACCCCTCTTGTCCCTCATAAAAAGAATTAGCACCCTTCTTGCCCCCTCCAGTAAAATAATTAGCACCCTTCTTGCCCTTAGTAAAAAAAGTGCCCTTTCTCCTTTTTGCCTTAAAAATTTGCTTTCATAGTAAAAACTGACTCAATGTTGTCTTAAAAAGAGTGTTTTGACTTTGAAATATCAAAAGTGGTTTTAAAAATCAAAAGAATACATCTAACAATTAAAAAAAGTGTCTTTAAGAATCTGAAAAGTGCCCTCAAAAATCCAAAAAGTGCCCTTAAGAATAAAAAAGTGCCCTTTTCTCACCAGCAGCACCCTGCCCCTTTTTAAACCTGGGGGAAACTCTGTTAGTAATATATAAATAATTTAACTTAAGTGCTGAAAAAAAAATATGTACCTTAAAATACCGTTAATCCGCCCTTCCCGATTAAGCGCCCCCCTCCCACTTTGTAAACAAATTGGAAAATTCAAAAATACCGAGAAAGCGCCCTCCCCCAAAAGAAATTTTGCCAGCATGTCAAGATCGACACCAAAAACTTAATCTCCCGAGTGTTTTTTTTTTTTCGACGGAACAGAAAGGCGTGACGATTCTTTGATATATCTCAAACATGTGCAAACACATTGTCGATCTGAAATAGCAATATAACCAAACATTAGTTTTGCTGCAAATTTATCTCCATGTAATAAAAATATCGATAGTGAAAGTTTCTCATGAAATAAGTTAAAGAAATGTGTATTTGATACTGTGTGTAAAATATTTTGATTAAAAGAGAATCTATTTATTTTATTAAAGAATTTATAGTTGTATTTAACATTATTATGAAAACAACCAATCACAAAAAAAATATCGATTGATAGATCAGATCAATCGATTTGTCGATACACAATCGAATTTCTAGCTTAATTTATGCTATCTTTGTGGTAGTAATGTTTTTTGTTTTAATAATCTGGCAACACTACCAATTCCTTCTATATGTTCTCAATTTTTGTGATTTGAATTATTTATTTAGCATTTATAGATACGTAATCATGATTTAAAAAAAAAACCGGTTATTTAATCTCCCTAACTTACAACAGATGGCGACACCACATAAAATGTTACTAGTTCTTGAAATTACTTCAGGATATTTTCAACTGCAATTTCCCAGTGTTTTTTAATTATTTTAAATTATTAAGTTCCTTTTATTTTTCTGTTACCATATTAATGACAGATATTAGTGTTATTATTTATCTAAATACATTCCAGTTTCAAAGCTTCTGAAATCCAGAATTTTCTATAATCTGAAATTGCCATTAATCGTGAAGTTATACTGTTTTTCTATTTTGTATATAATTTTTTTAATTCAAAATGTTTTTCTTTTGTCACTTTATTAAAATAATGCATACTCTGCGACGATCGGCCATTAGCATCTCCGCCCCCCCCCCCCACCACCACCACCACCACCACCGATAAATATCATATACTACAATTTTAATACCGTGTAAGCGCCCCCCCTGATTATTTTACGATTTTTCGTCACGTTTAGGGGGGCGGATTAACGGTATTTTACGGTATATATATATAAGGATATCATATAGAGACTTTGTGCCGAAACTACTGTAGCATAACTAGAGCGGTGTTCCTGTAATTTTTTTTTTTTTTTTTTTTTTTTAAGGGTGGAGGGAGATTTCTTTTGACAAAAAACATGTTAGATTTAAGGTATGCAAATGACAAAAAAATTTACACAAGCAAAATATTACTGAAAAATGTTACGTAATAAACCATTATTAAAACATTTTTAAAATATGTAGTTTTATGTTAACTCCCCTGACTACTGCTAAAAGCACCTTTTCGTCACCGAAGCAATAATCAAACAGAGAAAAATACAGTATTTAATCTATACCATCAGAAGCTGATGATCTTATTCTGATAACGTTCGGCGACTTCCGACTGCAAATAGTTTAATAAACAAAACAAAAACCACAGATAGTTCTCTCCTTTTTCTTTGCAGTTGCTTTTTTGTGGGGATGCTCTCATTTTCTAATAATTGATTATTCTTTAATAAAAGTTTGTTACACAGCCTAATTTACTATTATTGAACTTGCTGAAAACTTAACAAATTTCGTCAATTGACGATGGAGATATCAATTATTTTTTTTAATAGTAAGGTAAAAACAGGTTTTGCTTTTCATTCTTTTTCTTTTAATTATTTTTTCCGTTTGCTTGAAGCTCAATTTTTTTTCCCATTTGGCACTAACTATTACGCTTGACGACAATAGTGTTGATATAACACAGTTTAGAGATACCTAGAATTTAAATATTCAGGGCCGAAATTAGCTTTTTTTTCACAGGGGCAAACAGGGATTTTGGCACCCCCACTAACCCTACCTTTCTCGCAAAGTAAATTTACAAAGATAATTTTACTAAGTTTTTAATAGCTGACTTATTTTAAACTGAAAAATATGTAATCATAAAATATGTAATAGTGAACTCTGTGCTTTGTCAAATACTTATTCAATAAAACCTGTGAGTACAGAATCAAAAGGAACAAGACAAAATTCAGTTTTATACAAGTTTTCGTCTTAGCAAATAGAATTGATGCTATTGTTACTGTTGGATCTGTGTATTTTTTTCATTTAAGACAGGATTCTATTACAGAAAGATTTTACTGTAGTTATAGTATTACATTACAATTGAACGGATGTTTAAAGTCCTAGTGTTATAAGTCACAATGTCTTAAGAACTGAAAAACCAGAATTTTCTGTAGGAATATAACAATGAATTCTAATACTGTAAAACATCTTTGTATGTTATCTACATAGTTTCATGGAGCTGTCATTTATACTGCACTTCCTATTTATAGACTAATATGTTTAGATACTTTCCTGAACCTAAATTCCAAATTATAATAGTGACTCGGAACAAAAAAAAAATTAAGTTTTTAATAAGTATTTTATTATGTGAATTTTCTACCTTTTATTTTTTAGTGTCCCATGAATTCTCAGTTTTTCTTTTGAATTTTCCAACTTACAAAACATTTTTGCCCAAATTTCATATACTTTTTTTTGTATCAAGCAACAAACCAAATGGTCATTTGTCGTCCCCCATGCCTTCCATTCTGGCGCCCGGGACACATGCCCCCTCTGTGCTGCCTTTAGTTTCAGCCCTGAATATTAATAATCAAAAAGTGCTGCAGAATGTTTACATTTAAAATAAATGTCAATATACTTAAAATCTTGGTACTTTTCGGTTAGCCAGGCACCACTAATTAGAGATCTGCACAGGCCGGGCTCGGGCCTATTTTCCTTCACTGCACTTGGGCTAGGCCTTGTCTCCACTCGTTTTGGGCCTAGTGATTACTCTTTATGGCCCGGGTTCAGGCCTTTCTTTTTTCCTGAAGGATCAGGCCGTGTCTTAAATTATTTTTTCCGGACAGAGCCGGGACTGGTTTCATCCTTCCTAGTCTTCACACCCCAAAATTTTCAGTCCTGGTTTTGACCCTATAAAAATCATTGTCTCGGCTTGGCCTGGTCTGTTCGAAGGTCAGTAAAATAAGACCCGGCACAAAAATCTTTGAAAAAAAATGCAAATATTTTAAATATTTTTAAATTAAACATTAAAATTTATTATTTTTAAAGATAAGTAGATTTGTACACTTATTAAAATATGGCTAAATTAAAATATAGTGAAACGTGTGAAAAAGAACCTGCTTATGACGGAATCCTGTCTTAAACTGAAAAATGTGTTGATCCATGCAAAATGAATATACTAATACGTAAGAAAAGAATATATAATATATTTACACCTGCTAAGAAGGCAAATTGTCTATAACTCATTTTTTTCCCCTATGCAATTCCGTCTTAGAAGAAGATTTTAATGTATAGCATTTTTCTGATTTTTAACACTTCAATACATGGAATATGGATTAACAATATTAATGATAACTTAAACACATACATACAACAAATAGAGATTTATTAAAAAAATAAATATCGCAGACTGCTGCACTTCTATAAAAATGAAGATTGTAAACATGAAAAAAAAAAAAGAGCTTAGATAGGAATTTTTGGTTAGATCTACTCCTACAAGGCAAATTTTTAACCAAATCATCGTAAAAATCAATGTTTTGTGGAAATTAACTCGGGCCGGCCTTTTAGCTTTTATACTGGGACGAACTTACTTTTAAATCGGGCCGGGTCAGGCCAATATTTTTTTTTGCTTGGGCCGAACTTTTGATTTTTGTATCAGGCCAGGCCTGGAAATTTCGGCCCGTGCAGACCTCTACCACTGATATATGTACATGTATTATATATACCATATATCGGCAAATACATATTATATACATACATATTATATACATACATATTATATATATGTATATACATATGTATTTATATATGTACATATGTCACTGGCACCCGGCTAACCGAAAAGTACCAAAAATTTTAACATAAAATTATGGTTTATTTCTTCTGGAAAAAAATAGTTTGAATTAAATGTACTTTAAGATAAAATGAAGATTTTCTATACTTATATGACTGCTAAAAAGATATTTATTGCCTTTTGACAGGTATGCTAGTAGAACTTTTAATTTTTGTATCGGGCCGGGCTGAATTTTTTTTTGTATGGGTACCAATACAAAAATTAATTTGGGTGATCTATCAATGTTAACTGAATATTTTAGAAATTACCGAAAAAAAAAATCAGTTTTCAAAAACAAGCCATGGTATATAAATATATTTTAGATCAAATAGGTAATATATATTTTTTCTGATAGTATTATACCTATATTTTTTATATTTGCAATGCATTTTATAAAATTTTGAATAGTCAAAATCAATAAAATTTATTATAATCGCTTCTGTTTACGTGTTTATTTGTTTGTCTGTTACATGTTAAATGTTGGTCTGTTACAGGTAAGATTACATATTTTTCATGACTATCTTATGGCAACAGTCAAATTTTGAGAAAGATATATGTTTCAGAACGCCCTCTGAATGAAAATACATTTTTATAATAATAAATTGTAAATTATTTTATAAGTAATATATCGATAAACATCAAGGTATCTGAAAAGCATGGTAATTCATGTTTGTCTGTTACATTAACATTTTTTAACCATAATTATTTACATTAAATAATTTATTCATAATAACTATATTAATTTATCTTCTAATAAATATCATCATGCTAATTGTAGCCCTTTTTGAATTACATAATTATTATTTTTCAAATGAGATAAAGCCTTTTTTTCTGCTATGTCAATTAGTCTGTTACAATGGAATTGCCCATTTAAATAAATAAATAAGTAAAAATGTTCCAAAGCACAACAATTCATAAATATGCTTAAATTCAAAATGATAATTCAATAAAAGCTATAAAACTACATGCTCACATATTCTTTTATTTTTAAGAAAATGAAATAATAATAATAAATCAATTAAACATACCACTGCTTAGAGTCCATTGCAGACTTCTTTTCCAGCATTCAGCTCAAGCTGGATTTTTCAAAAATTACTTGCATAGTCTCTAAAATAAAGAAATAAGTTTGAAATGAAGCATGTGTAAATAAATGTGTCAAATTAACATTTTAACCCGTCAGCACACACACTGGGATAAAATCTACCCCAGCTCAGAACTATTACTTAAAAATGTACGTAAATCGTTCGGGATCATTCTGAGCTTTACAGTACCTTTCAAGCTGAAAGAGATCAAGATGTGGCCAAAAAGAATTTACCTCCGGTTATGAGATTTTCCATTCTTTTGTTATAAAAATGTCACGTGGGAGGAAATTTACCCCACGCGTGTTATAACGTAACCCATAAAGATAAGAAAATGTTAATGCAAATGTTTATGTAAAAAATATAGTGTGCAAATAATAATATAATTTTTCTTTTAAACGTTAACAACTCTTGCACATACAGTTTCTATATATCAGTTTTATATTCTTTTGTATTTTTATGGCTAAATTTGGATTGAAAAAACTTTGTATGTAATGATATTCAGAAAAAAATCTTAGTGCTAGATTTTTTTTTTTTTTTTTTCTTTAAATATGAAAAAACCTCTTATTTTAAGTTAAATTATTTTCTTTATTGATTTACAGTTTATTTCAAAATATAAATTTTTGCTTATAATCAAACCGGGGGGAAATTGACACAAGAAAACCCATTGGGGTAAAATTTATCCTGCGCGTGTAGTAACGTAATGGAAAGGGGCGCATGTGCTGACGGGTTAAGAACCAAGTTTTCAATAGAAATGTTTCCAATTTTTATTTAATTATTAATTAGCACTAGGATTTAATTATGATTTGAAATTGAAATATCTGAAATTAAGGAAAGTAACAGAGTTCTCTTTATGAAAGTAATCTCAAATAGATTGAGTTTTATAGAACAGAATTTAGAAAAAAAAAAAAAAAGATAAATTAATACATAATCTTTTTTAATAAAAAGCTACGTGTTGCTGATGACTGGTTTTTTAGCTTATCGTTGCAAGAGATTAATTTCAGAAAATGAGAGATTTGAAGTTACTGAAAAAATTAATAGCTCGTAAAGTATTTGTCAGAAAATTGTTAATTCTCGACAAATACTAGATGCGCCATTTATTTTTAGTATATATATATATTAAATATAAAAAATCTGTTAGAATTTTAAATTAAAAAAAACAGTTTTCAGCGATGTTCTGTAACACGGGAAGCCCGAGTTCGATTCCCTAGTATTATTTAATAATAATGTACTTGTACGAATTCAAAAACCAGCTCAGGCTAAAAGTATCAATTTCAAATTAGTTGTGTATTATATAAAGCAGGATTACAAAAAAGTCAGCTTGAAATGTTTAAAAAGTGGCTTTTACTAATTTTAGTTTTAACTGTCATTAGCTTTTACATTTTAAAGCATTTTACTTATAAACTATAATTCTTTAGATAAAATTTTTTATAGCTTAACTCGGGGGTCGATACAGGGAAAATTTGGGGTTATTTAGGGCCCGGCCCCTTCACAAAAATCTATTTAATAAAATGGGCCTCTTCACAAAAATCTATTTGATAAAATGGGTCCCTTCACAAAAATCAATTTGATAAAATGGGCACAAAAATCAATTTGATAAAACATACACTTCACAAAATTCTATAAATAATAATTCTATAAAATTCCATAAAAACTTACTATTTATTGTTTATTTTGTGTTGTTTTAAAATGCGTAATTTGAACAAACAAATTCACCAGAGAGGAAAAATTCAGCAAAAGGATTAAAAAAAAGTTTTTGTTTATAAATGCTTGGTTCAAATTTGACTAACTGGATTTCAACTTTCGTTACAAAATGTTATTTTTCACAAAAATATAATAAATTACACAAAAATAACCTTTACTTTTCACAAAATGGGCCCCAAGAAAAAAAACCTGCATCGACCCCTTAACTAAATATATATATTAGGCACACTCCTTCACAAAAATCAATTTGATAAAACATACACTTCACAAAATTCTATTCCATAAAAACTTACTATTTATTATTTATTTTTTATTTTGTGTTTTTTTAAAATGCGTAATTTGAACAAACAAGTTCACCAGAGAGGAAAAATTCAGCAAAAGGATTAAAAAATAGTTTTTGTTTATAAATGCTTGGTTTAAATTTGACTAACTGGATTTCAACTTTCGTTACAAAATGTTATTTTTCACAAAAATATAATAAATTACACAAAAATAACCTTTACTTTTCACAAAATGGGCCCCAAGAAAAAAAACCTGCATCGACCCCTTAACTAATATATATATTAGGCATTTTATTGCACTAGAATTTAATAGCATTATTTATCAATATTGAAAACATCAGTATTAAAGTCACACATGCATAAGAGAAACTCATAGTGAATGTAGGAAAAAAAAATAGTAAATTTTAATACCAATTTCTTTATTTAGCTTTAAGAGGCTACTTCACTTAGGCCAAAACACCCACTCACTAATGTTAATTCTATGGGGGAAATAATTTATGATATCTCGTTCGCATTTCAATATTTATAAATGATTTTTTTTCGCATTGGATAGCTGAGGTCAATCTCTATGCACACTCCTTTATACTTTTTCGATTTTGATTACAAGTTTTTTTTATTAAGATACTTTCACTTTCTGAAATTGTTTTGAAAGCGAAAGAAAGGAGGGGGGGGGGGGGGGTGATCTTTTAACTGTTTTTCAAGTGTTTGAAGTTTTAAAAAAAAGAGAGAAGTGGAATATATAATATATCTGCGAGTCACTTTTTGACTCACTGTTGTAAAATCTGAGTGATGGTTCAAAAATTTTCTATGATTTCTGTGTAAAATACAAGTAAACTTTAACCCTGAAAATTATGAAAATAAAAAACAGTTAAAGGATAATAATGTTTTTAGTGTGATCATCAGAGCATCTTCTGTTTTAGCACTATCTCAAAGTAAAAATTGCTTATTTAAAAATATGTTTGTTCTTTTTTCACAAAAGTTGCATTCCAAAATTATAACCCCATAAACAAGAACATTTCTGACATACAATGGTTATATAGTGCTTTGTTAAACTCTAAAACTGGTATTTGTTTACAGATATATGGCAGTTCCCACTGCCAATTTGTTACCAATTTCCTAAATAATAGTACCATGAGTGACCACACACTTGTTAAAGAAGACTTTCATTTGTTTCTGGAAATTGTGTTCAAAGAAATGTTGATGCTTGCTACAAACAAACAACTAAATTTTGTATTGTGCTATTCGCCCCATTCACTTTTATTCGAAAAGTAACGTGTTACACAAAACTAAGAAAATAATTAGCAGCTACAGTAATTTCACTATTTTTGATCACAAGCTATTTTATATTCAAATTGCAGAGTTTCCTGTAGGCAGTTTCAGGAAGGTGTTGCACCCTGGCTGCCCTTTGGTTTAAAAAACATCCCCCTTCTTGCCCCTCATCAAAAAATTAGTGCTCTTCTTGCCCTTCAACCAAGAAAATTAAGCCTTTACAGTTTTGTAAAAAAAAAATTACTTGCATAGTAAAAATTGACACATTGTTGCAATTCGATAGGAGTGTTGTAACATTTAAAAATCAAAAGTGCATTTAAAATTGAAAGAATGAATTTAAAAAATATAAAAAGTGCTAATATGGATCTAAAAAATACCCTTCAGAGTCAAAAATGTGCCCAAAAAATCCCTATAATTTATAGGGATTTTTTTATGTATGTAGTTCTTTTGTCAGAGCTGAATAATGAAACATTTAAGACAGAAAATAGATTAAGAACTTCGGTGACTTAAAAAATTGTCTTTTTTTAAAAGGGGAGAGTGTGAGCCCCCTCATTTTCCCATGCCCTTAAAGATTATTCTCTGCTTCCTGATGGGTGTTGATTGCCACATTATAAAATATGCAAGGTACGGTTTACAAAATAATAATTTGATAGCAATCTTAGAAAAAATGATTAATTACATGAAATTAACAAAAACAGCTATTTATATAAAAATAATATATTATTACATTCTGGTAAGTAAAATTTAAAAATTAAATTTGACTATTTAGCTTTTCAGTTAAATAAAAAAAATATATGCACTATGAACATTACTGAAATTGCTTTTTCAGTAATGTCCACATGGGGTGTCCATTACTGGAAATTGACTAATTAAGCATTCCAGTAATGGACCATGGTCCTAAAACCTGAAAAATAAATGAAATTTTGTAAATTGCCATTAGTATGTAAAATTCAAAGTTTTCTATTATTGTCTAAACAAAAACATGCAATTTTTTCAAGAAAATAAAAAATATATGAATTGTTTAAGTGAAGCCAGCTCTTAGCATGTTCATTAAGATTTTCACAGAAAATCTGTGGAACTGTGAAACATTATTTTCTGCTTCCTGATTGGTTTGATTAAGAGTGTCAACAATAACCCAGATTATAAAACAAACAAGGAGGAATTATGAAAAAAATATATAAAAGGCTAAATTATTATTGGTTATTTTTTTATAAATCAAAAACTTTGAAAGTGGCCCATTACTGGCACATCTACCCTATATATTTGAATATATACATTTGCTTTAATTAATATATATCAATATGCATTAAAATCTATGTAAAGAAATAAGTATTTCTAAAGTAATGGGAATTAATTGTAAAAGAAAAAAGAGGGGGGGGGCATTTTTTAATTGCTTTTAAAGTGTTTTAAGTTAAAAAGAATGAGGGAAAAACATATTTTTGGTTTTTTAAGTGTTTAAAGTTAAAAAAAAAAAAAAAAAAAAAAAAAAAAAAAGGAGTTCAAACTGGAGCTGTAAGTAAATCTTCATTTTCACGCAGAAAATGTAATCTAAACTTGAAAATTCTCAGAAAGTACTCAAAGTGGTTGTATTTTTTTAATAATTTATCAAACTGTTAAATACAAATCACTACTGTTGCGTTTACACTACCATCTCTATTAACATTTAGCATTAAGCCTACATGAATAATTAGGTCTGATATACACTTCGCTTTTACACAAGAAAATATAAGTATATAAACGGAAGTTATAAAGAATAGAATTACAAATGAAAAAGATAATTCTTACCTTTATTGACATCAGATTACTATTTATTAATCAGATTTCGAAAAGCCGATCACGCTTCTTCATTCACCAAAAAGCAAAATAAACTTGTCTGGTAGGTAGGTTGGTTGATACGTTAGCGTAGCGTGCAGAGGAAGGAAGCCAAGGAAGAAAGTCAATTTGCGGATGTGCGTTCTATGACATTCACCGGCTGTTTTGTGGACAATGTATTCAGACGGTCCGTTGTCAACTATCTTCCGGATATTCACTGGATAGTTTTATAGGATATGACAACTACAGGATTTTCAGGATCATTATAGATCGTCCGAAGGACGATTGTGGTTGTCTGGGTATAGGATGGAACTTGATGAAATTTCGTATTCAGTTAGAACTTGATATAAACTGGTACTCATTAGGTTTGGGTGTATCTTGCTCAACACGTGGTGCTGCTGTGTTGTGCATTCCATGATTTCTGTGCTAGTTATAGTGCAACATCTATCCTAAGGAACTTCACAAATTTCAATATGTAAGGCATTTATTAAGAAACATCTTGATTTAATTTTTGGCTTTGTTCCCTCAACAGGGGCGCTACTGTGCCGTGCTTTTTACGATTTACGTGATCGCTACATCTTCGCATTTATGGGATGAAATTTCATAAAATGTAGAATATTTATTCAAACGTTGATTAAACTTTGGATTTTTTCACTCAATAGAGGCCTTTTTATGCTATTTTTTGCGAAGAACATTACTGCTGAATTAATTGATTTATCAATTTCGTTCTTGAATACCCAACAGAGGGCGCTGTTGAACTCCTTTTTTTATTCGCTGATTACTGTAACTCCAAGTTAAATTTAAAGAAATGCGCTATGCTTCGTAATTGTTCCTGTGTAAAAGAGCTATTTAAATTAGTATATGAGAATAATATAGAAAAAGGCTTTTGTGATGGCCATAGCATACTAGTTTCGAAGTAAGATTAATTTTATTTAAATATATTAATATTATGAAATTCTTTTTGTGAACCATAGGGAATCATAATGAATAGAGGAAAGTATATTCAACTAGGTACATTATATCCAATGGTTGGAGTATCATAGTTGAGATTTGTTCCAACAGAGCGAAAATATGCCGGGGACCAGGACTCGAACCTGGGTACTTTGGTTTGCCGTACCAACGCTCTCCCTACTGAGCTATCCCGACGATATCCTGGCTGGCATATTTCACTCCTATTTGTTGGACATGAATCTGAAATTCAGAATTTCAGATTCATCATGTAAAATGCTATAGTTATAGCTCCGATGAATGAAATTAATGCTGCAGTTCGCAGCCCTGTCCAACAAATAGGAGTGAATATCATTAATATCAATTAAGAGTGTTTTATTCAAGGGGACTAAATATATCCCTCATTTTGACAAAAAATGTAGATTTTCGGATTTTTATCCTAAAATGAAAACTTCTAGAACATTGTGCGAAATTTCTTGATGATCAGATAATGTTGTAGAATTTTTCGCAAATTCTAAATTTTTAACTTATATTAACATAACCCTTCATTTCTCTAAATTTTCAGTTAATTTTTCTTTCACTTTCTTTTTTTTTTTAATGTATAACATGGTAAGTAATGCAGTTCTTTCTTCCAAATTCTAGTTAAATGTTCCTTTTTTTTTTTCCCTTTTCGTAATATCAACCCCAAGTGTAAATTGTTGTGACCTTGTTGTTCAACCCCACTTATTCCAGGAAAAATACCCGCAAAGTTTAACCTTGTAGGACATGCAGTCAACCTTCCCCCAGGATTTCGGTCAAAAAAAGGACCATTAGGTGACCCGTTCCTTCAAATATTTTTCTGTTACCATGTAGTTAGCGCATAGTAACAGAAGCGATAGGCCCCCGTTCCCCCCTTTTTTTTAAATGGGTAGGTCCCATATAGGTTCGAGGAGAGAAAGGTGAGGCGGAGAGGTCAAGCAGTAAGCAGAGAACAACGTATGATGTAGGTGCGAGTCGAAAAAATTTGGAGCGGGCGAGGGGGATTTTTGGCGGGAAAATGCGCCCCGCTACCCCTGAGCTCCGAAGCATGAGCGCAGAAAAAAAGGCATTTGTACTACAGAAGAGGCTAACTAAAAAGGATGCTGGTCCTATAAGTATTTTTTGCTATCTCCATTACAGAGGTTTTTAGGAGATATGAGCTTTCCTCAACTTTGAGCCGAGGTAGTACATGAAAGTTCGGAATGTGTTGGATGAGGATCGAATTAAAGAGCAGAAGGAGGAATTAATGTTATACTTCAAATAATCCTGCTGCTACATTAAAACTTAATTAGTGTAAGCGGAATTTCTTTCGATATTATCAACACGAATGTCATCGGTGTTACAAATACCAACCCCGATAGTGTAAGCGGAATTTCTCTCGACATCATCGACACAAATGTCATCGGTATTACAAATACCAACCCCGAAATAGCATGTGAAAGCAGTACGTGACCAGTGAGATGCGGTTTTAGGTGGTAAAGAATTTCTCTTTCGGCAAAGTGGGGACTGCCGATGAAGTAGAGGCCATCTTCGACGATAATGTGGTGATCTGATATAAAATTGTTAATCTGTCATCCTGATGAAAATCTCTATAGATGAGATAACTGTTGTGGTCTAAGAAAAATATATGTGAGTAAATTTTGGTTTGTCTATAATGTCATACTATAATTATAATATTCTTTCTAGTACTGATATGAAAATGTTTACTTGTAAATAAACCCACAATTAACCAAGAATCTGTTTTTCCCTTATTAATTTGCATCTATTATTCTGATTAATTTAAATACATTTCTCATGTATTATAACAGTAGCTTAAAAGATTTTATTCAAGTTATCAAACTTTAAATGGTAATGTTAAATTCTACTTTAATAGTAGTCTGTTCGATTATAATAACAGCAAATACATGTGTAAAAAATTGAATTTAGAATTCTGTTATTGTTTTATTCAAATGTGTTTATAAATATTATTTAATAAGTAATTCTTTTCTACACTTTAAGTTTAAAATATGTAAATTAATAGTAAATTAACCCCCTCCCCTTTCCTTTTTATTAGCTTTGTTGCCCTTATATTTTTATTTTGTGAAAAAGTCCACCTTCATTGGTTTTTTTAAATTGATAACAGAATTCATATGGAGTGAAATTCAATCACACATGTTTTCTTTAAAAATATTAATTCTGTAAGAAATATATATATATGACAAATATAATTTTAAATTAATGTGGATTTAAGATGAAATGTGTAGACCTAATCTAAATATCCAAATGTAAATAGGACTAAATAGCTAAACAGATGATAGTAAATTTTATAGATTAAAGTTTATTGATGCACTTAAAATAAATTGTTTATTCTGAATTAAGTTAATTGTGAAATTTTATATATTTTAAAGAGAGTTAATAAATTTATGAAGTATTAAGAGAATCCTATTAAGTGAAATATTATTGTTTAGGTAATTAAAAATGTGTCCTATCATCTTGAATCACAGCTTTTCAAATGATTTATAAAATACGTAGTGTGCTCAACTATACGATTTCATTGGTCCCTAAATTTTAAAGGTATAAATGTATTCATAAAGTAATGTCATTTTGGTTTTTACTTGCAAATTTTCTGGGTTTTATCCTCTCAAATATGAGAGTTTGTCTCCATTCAGTCATTCAAAATTAGTTTAATTTTCACTGTTATTCGTCATCATTTATGAATACTTTATATTTTTGAGATTTAGAAGTATTGGGTGTTTTTCTTTTTTTTTGGTTGTGAAAGATATGAGAATATTGTTACCTCCTTTGATTTTATTTAAAAGTAAATGAATTTATTTTGCCATTCTCTCCCTTTTCTTATATTTTGTACTGTGTGTGTTAACTTGTACTAAATTTTGGTGCCCCTTCTTAAATCTAATTACCTGGTGTTTGTAATAAATTTATGGTAACAATATTCAGTTGGTGGTATGTCTTTCTCACCTGGTGTAATGTTAAATTTAAATTCTTGTATAATTAGATTGAAGTTAAATATTGTGAAGTGGTAGAATGTAAGATTATAGTCATAAGATGCATTAAAATAACTTCTTAAAAAAAATAGTAACAAGGAAAGACCCAATAATAAATAGTAAAAGCGATATGGTTAATTTTACATATTTCTCATAATATCTCTTTTTTTTCTTTGTAAATGAAACGTTTACACTCATTTTTCCAGTTCGTATTTTTTTAATATTATCTATGTGATCAAAATGGCTTCCACAAGAATTGAGCAAATTGTCTGAAAATTTTTAACGTATGTTTAGATACTATAAGAGATAACTAAGTATCCATTTTTTTATGTCGTTGAAATTTTTGTTTAAAAAAAAATCTCAACTTAATATATGCTATTTTCACAGGTTTATGCCAAAAACATTCAATTATTATTTTCTTTCTTCTGATCTAATATTTGTATAAAAAATCCGATACTGTGGTTTGAAGAAAAAGTAACCCGAGTATAATAAGATAAAAAAAAAATCTAGTTTCAAATACCAAAACTGGAAAAGAAAAAAAATTGTTAAATTAAAAAATAATTCATAAAAAAATATTAATTTATTAACAATTTAAGGCTTTTTTTTTTAGGCGCGTTCTTAATTATATAAATACGTAGCACCTAATAGTCGTCGTCTGCTCCGTTTTCCTGTCCGCATATATCAGCGCAAAAACTACCCAACCGAATGCTTTGAAATTTAATATATGTAATCGTTTCAGAATTTTGTCGAGTCATTTCAAATTTTATGAAAATCGAATCAAAACTTAAAAAGATATTAATAAAAGTTTTCTTCATTCTGTTAAATTCTATCATACGTCATTAATTTAATGATATCCCAGGATAGGTAATGATTCTAGGTTGCCATGGTGATTACGTCCTATTTAAGATGGAGTCATATTATTTTCGTATTACTGAATTTATGAACCGAATTTGTATACTAAAATTGTTTAATTATAGCAATCACATAATCTACCCACAGTTTTTTGGATAGATGTTTCCGGAGAAATAGATGTTAAATGGAAAAAGCGTCTATATATGGATTTAAAGTTCTGAAACTTTCAAAGCTAGACTTAAGTTTCCCATTGGAATTTTCAGTAAATGTCAACAAAATGTAAAATGTTGCCAACTTAAAACGTACTTATTTTATTACGGGAATTAAGCATATCATAATAACAGACTTCACTGAAACTAGTTATAGTACGAACGTACCTCATTTGTCACGTTTGATATCCAACTTGTTATTATCTGTAATGATTTTGCTTTATTGGAACATAGTCCAAAAACTTTAATATAGGTGTTATTTACAGAATAAATATTTTTGATATCGAGTCCCCTTAATTTTAACAAATTTGCTTTTCTAATGTCCCAAGATGTTCAAAATTTAAAATTATTTCATCAGAGTACAATAACTGAACGACGTTCGACGATATTCTCATTGCATTTTCTTCCTTGACAGTCGCGCAGGAAAATGAATAAAAAGAAAACAGAGGGCATTGAGCTCACAGGCTATTCACACTAATTGTATACTATACTCTTATTTCAAAGAATTGGAAATAAGCCCCTCCAAAAATAAAGAAATCGACAATATATTAAGGGAGGGGGGGGGTCATACCCCCGTTACCCCCCCTCATAGTTAATGAACCCCTTAAACTAATTAGGGAAGCCTCTAATTAACAATGAATATATATACAAAATTTGAAGAAAATCGGACAATTTTGCATGAAAAACCCATTTATCTAAATTAAGGGGGATTACTCCCCCCTTTCCCCCCTTATACTTAACCAATGAACCCCCAAAACTATTCAGAGAAGCGCATTATCACAATGAACCTATATACAAAATTTGAAGAAAATCGGATAATTCTGCATGAAAAACTCATTTATCTAAATTAAGGGGGGGAGGATTATCCCCCCTTTCCCCCTTTATACTTAACCAATGAACCACCAAAACTATTCACAGAAGTGCATTATCAAAATGAACCTATATACAAAATTTGAAGAAAATGAGATAATTCTGCATGAAAAACCCATTTATCTAAATTAAGGGGGTTAGCCCCCCGTTCCCCCCCTTTTATACTTAACCAATGAACCCCCAAAACAAATCAGGGAAGCGCCTTATCAGAATGAACCTATAAACAAAATTTGAAGCAAAACGGTAATTTCTATCAAGATTTATCGCGTTACGTACATACATAAATACATACAGAACCGGCGGGCACATTAGCTCTCAGGCTTTGATAGCCTGTGAGCTAAAAACTCATATGACTTAACTTGAGAGGTAAAAGTCATTTTCAAGTTCAAAGTACGCTAAATGGTTATTTCTCGGCTCTTCTGACCACGGTAGACACACCACTTTTGCTTCTTAACTTATTTATTGCGGCATTTTCACGCGGCCGCAGGGTTTTTAGATAACTAATTTGGATCATCCCTTTAGCAGGTCACTCGGTCTCTATGTCAGGAGAAACTTGTAACATAGCCCAGAAGGTACATTTTCACCAACGACAGTATACAAGGTAAGTGCACTCTCTGTTTTCGCTTTCTCAGCAAATATTTTCAAAACTTTACCTAAGATGATTTCGAGAATAATTAATCAAATACATTCTTGATAGTTTGATTATCGACATTCTAATTTGACAGTTTATCTGTTTTATTGAGAGTAAAACTAGGCGTTGGGGGCCACCGTAATACTTACCCATCATGGATATGCATAACATAAAATATGAAAATAAAACATGTATAAACTATTTATAAAACGCATTGCAATTCCAATAAAATCGTGGCTTGATGACGTCATAAACTTTAAATGTTCTATTACTGAATTGCGTAAAAGAAACATCCTTATAATTCTAAAAATGATAATCCTATTAACTAACGGTTTACTGCGTCGGATTAAGCGTCTCATTTCCAATTAAAATATATCTTTGAGTTGAAATTTGAATGAAATACAGGGTCATGAAAAATCGAAGAGTGTGGAAAATATGATTATAAATATCACGGCAGCTAATTAATTATCCGACCGACTTCATTCTTTATGCAAAATTTATGTTTTTTTTAATGTCTTTTATATTTACTTTTTCAAATAAACAATTTCGAAAATTTTTACATATCTTTTATCAGAACGAATATTTCGAGAGTGCGAAAAAAATAGTTCCGGATAATCGAGGTTACTGAAATTCAATAAGCTTTTTCCCATTATTACATACTAAGTACACACCAAATTTCAAGTCTCTATCTAAATTTGTTCGGGAAATAGAGAGCGTTTACAGACACATACACAGACATACAGACAGACGGACAGCAATTTTATTTTCTAAAAATATGTTTTTCGGAATCTCCAGTGTCTGGAACGTGTAAATCCGTCAAATTTTTTTTAAATTGAAAATTAAAAGCATCCTAAAAACTGATATTCCGGTTTGAGAAAACTGATTAATACACTATAAAAAACACTCAGAAATGTTTCCGAAAATAAGTGGCAGCAAAAGTAACCTTTGTTTTTATAAATGCCTCTTTAAATCTCGAAAATATATTGTTCTCTGAGGTTTCTAATGATAAAAAACTCTTTTCGGAATCATGGGTAACTCAGAAGTGATCACTAGATATTTCCGTTATTGTTTATATTATATTTTCGTAGATTGAGAAACATTTGTCCTTTTTAGGGTTTCGTTCATATCACGAAACCCTATTACCCCCCGCTCGGTTGTCTGTTTGTCACAGAGCTATTCTTAGAAACTATGTAACTTACAGAGTTGAAACTTTGTGTATATAGCTGAATACCAGCTGTGAAGAGCTCAAAATATTAAAATTTGAAAAATTCGCATTATTTTAAAAAATAGAGATAAAAAACCAAAATTCTAACAGCCTTTTCCTATTAAATTGAAACATTTTTCGTTATAGCAGTTGCCAAAAATTAAAAATCCACGATGAAATTCTTTCTACAATAATTAATTTTATACCAGACGATTTCCACGTGAAAAATGAAAATGAAATAAAAAGTTTCACCCATTGAAAAAAAGATAAATATGAAATAAAAATGATTGACGTCATAGTGGTAATAAAACAGAAATTTTCAAAGATTTCTCAATAATACAAGGAGTATGAGTATGTGTATGTAGACAAAGCAGATTAATAGAGTCATTAGAGAATTAAAAAGAAAATCTGACGTCCTATTGAAAGTTTAATGAATTTTTCAGATGTTTGAGAATAATACAAAGCGTGTATCAATATGTGTGATAGAGAATAGTAAATGTATGAGTTTGATAAACATATTGAATCATGAAAAAAATCCGATTATGGATATATTCGCATATTTTAACATTTTGAAGGTGTACAACATGTTTAATTTTGAAATTACTTTTTTATATCGCATTTAGTCCGCGTGACAGATATTATTATGACAGAATATAATAGCTGGCTTTGCCCGCTATCGGGCTGGTTTGGATATTTGAAAAAAATGAAAAAATAGACCGGTAAATTTTTACTTTATAAAAAACAAAAAACATGATTTTTTTTTTTTTGGTTGCTAAATGAAATTTAATTGGGTTTATTAAAGAAAGGATAAAGTGTTTTGAAAGGAATATTAAACGAAACCCTTTGAGTGATCTTCGATCACACTTACCCATTTGTTATACTTTGTTCACATTCTAATCTGACAGTTTCTTTATTTTATTTGAGTAATATAAAAAAAAATATTTGAGTAAAATAAACAAATTTATTTAGCTATATAAAATAAATTGAAATATTATTCAATAAATCTATTTCGTTTTCTTAGCAATTATTTAAAAAAAAAAATACTTGGATGCTTTGAAAAATATAATAACTGTAGCATATTCTCATACTTTGTTCACAAGCATTCTAATTTGACTGTTTCTTTATTTTATAAAACAAATGTTTTTATTGGCATAAAATAATTCTCCACCTAATAATGTTAGTGAACCAATTGTTTTGCTTTTCATTTATAATTTTATTTTGAAACATTTTAAATTTCGTATACATAAAATAAATAATAATAAACTTAAATAATACGAGGAATATTAAGCAAAATGGTATAATTTTATATTCATTGCCATTCTGTTATACCTTTCTGAAACTGAAAAGCTACGTATTTGTCGAATAGGTGTTTCAGCTAATGCACCAGTTCGATGGCATATGCTTGAATAGAAGACAGACCTTTGATCAGAGCTGTTTTAGAGCGATATTTCTCTTACTGAAAAGACTCTCTCCAACTGATTGCAATTATCGAATGCTTTCATTCTATCGTAACTAATGCATAAGTTGAACAGGCGCACAAATATCTATAAAAATATACTTAATCCTACATCCTAATTAAGTTCTGACCAAGAATAGACTGGGCTTTTGCTGCTACGTAAACAATATTTTCGATTTTAATATATTTGAATAGAGTTTTCTGTTAATGCTGTACCGCTTTTAAATTGAAAAAGACTTTGTTAACGAACAAACATTAATTTATTAACTATTGGACATTACACACGGTAATTTTACATCACATTAACTTATTACATAATAACATTACATAAGTTCATTTACCCAGAAGGCCACGGGTTCTTAGTGCAGTCTTTCGGGCAACCTTTGCCGTTCGGACATATCATAAAAGTAGAGAGACCGACGATCAGGTCCATGCTGGGCGGTTCTCAAGCCTATCCTAACAGGGTCCCAATTTATTTTGTATGTATGGAATTGTGGAAGTTTAAAGGGACGTAGAGTGACCTGAGTATAAATTCAAGTACCTGAAAGTTATTATCACATTAGCGTCCGTATAACGTCGTTATTTACGATTTCTTTAACAATTATAGACTTTATAACGTCAAAGAAGACCCATTAGCGGAAAATAGATAGTCTCTTGATAACGTTTTGTGAGATGACATTTTTTTTGTTTACATAAATATATTCTACATTTTATTGTTTAAAGTTACTGATTGTTGACACTTTACTGAGTGTTTTTTTTTTTTATGGAGAGTGGCCGACGGGATAATGGAGAAGTACCCCAATTTGTAATCATCAAGATCAGAAACCCTCAAATACCAACTTTCATCCGCATTCGTACAGAATATCTTATTATAACAACGTTTTCTGGCATTTGGAACCGCCTTTGATCATTTTGAAGTTTTCCATGAAATTAGGGGGCACAGGAGTTTTAAATTTTCAAAAATGCAAAACTATTATTTTCAAAATAAGTTATCTGTAAATTTCAAAACTTATTTTCAAACTATATAAACAACAGTTTTAAAAATTTATCCACATGTGCGTTGCTTCCTAGTCTACATGCTAAAATAAAAAAAAAGACAATATTTTGATTTTTAATTTTTTTCACTATGAATATTAATTTATACAATATATATAATTATGAATTTTGTTTTTAAATTTTGTGTTAAAATTAAATTTTAAACAGTACTTTTTGTGTACATTTTGTTAGAGGTAGATAGAGGTAAATGTGTACTATTTTGGCAAAAAATTGTTCTCTATATGCATAATTTCTAGTTTTATCATGCGCGCAACACTTAACGATTTTCATTCACCTATCAATCTATCTATCTATATTATAAAGGCCAAACGTGTCCGTGCGTAACGCTGACGTCATTTTGCGAATGGCAACAGTTGACGATGAAAATTCGGTTTTGAAATTTTTACTATTGCAATTTTTTTAATTTCTAAACATCTCACATTTTTTAATTTTTACACCGCTAAATTGGGAAAAAAATATACTTTCAAATGCAATTTGTTTGAAAACTGTATCTTAATTGACTGATTTACTATGGCTTTTAAAATAAAAAAAAATTGATATTTTTCACTCTTTTCGAGCTAATGGTTGCCATTGGCAATTTTTTCCCTCTTGGCGACCGCATATTATCGTTGATTAAAGAATTGAAATGGCTATAATTAGTTAGAAATTAATACAGACACCTTGAAAAGAAAAAGAAAAAAAATGTTACTGATTTTACATAAAATAATAATAATAATAATAATAATAATAATGATAATAATAAACGTTTTGATGAGCAATAATTTCATAAATCGAAATTATTTAATTAAAAAAAAATCAAAGGAATGTTTGTAATACATAAAAAAAAAATTTCAATGTAAAAATTGTGACCCAAATAATATTTGGCTATTTACCGTTTGCGCCAGGATTATCACGTTCAAAAATCAATTTATGATGAAGTTTCTCTTGCTGTTTTAAATGAAAATTCTAAGGCTTAATTTACTCACGCGTCAGGACTGGCGGCAAAACATTTTTACTTAATGCAGTCTTAAAAATGGTGTGGTGATATAATATGGTTATTCTGTTTCATCTTCTGGAATTAGATTGTTAGATCTTTGTTATTAGATCAAGGTAGAACAGCACATTCAAGATTCAAAATACCGCTGAATTTGAACGAAACATCTACGTGTGCCATTTAGTAAGCAATCTGATCTTACTGAATTAATAAAAGAGACGAAGTTAATCGTCTGGGATGAAGCACCATCCGTTTGTATTTAAAACAATATAAGAAGTTCCCATGATGAATAAATAAGTATTTGAATGCGCAGACCGCGCTTAAAGACATAAAAAACAATGATTCGCCATTTGGTGGAATAGTAGTTCTATTTGCAGGCGACTTTAGATAAATTTTGTCTAGATTCAAACATATAGAATAAAATTCTTTTATTAAATTTTGATGTTAATTCTACGTCATCGGGTCTATGTCAAGGGATGATGTCACACATAAATGGTGCTGTCAAGAATAAGGTTTAATGTTAATAATAATCTATATTATAAACCAGCACATGTCTGATTATTGCTTAGGTCATTTTGATGGTAGCAACGATCTGACTAATAAATTACGCTTTCATTGCATCTTTTTAAACTTCTAAACATCGCACAATTTCAATTTCGACTCCGTCAAATAGAAAAAAAATGCAAATACTGTGAAAATTGTATTTGAATTTACTGATTTTTTATGATTTTAAAATAATTTCCAAGCATGAATTATTTTTAAATCTATATTTATTACGTGCAGTCAGATTGCGAAAGATTAATCCGTTTGTATTTAAAACAATATAAGAAGTTCCGAATTTATTCCCGGCTAATATTACAGAAAGAAATTAAAACTACAGCAAAATATAAATACAAATAATAATATAATATAAATAAAATGCTAATTTAACAGTAAGCAGCGAAATTTTGGACGATTCCTTTGGCCGTTAACTCCTGGCAAGCGGCTAATACAAAAGTATCGCTTTATTAAATTTCGAAATTTTATTCGAATATATTATTGATATTTTTTTTATAAAAATTCTTTTTTACGTTGTTAAAGAATCAGCTTAATATATATATATATATATATATATATATATATATATATATATATATATATTATATATATATATATATATATATATATATATAATGAAAAATCCATTAGAATTAGAGAAAATGGTTTTCGTTTATGTTCTGTAACCCGGGAAGCCCGGGTTCGATCGGGGCCTCCGAGATGTCGCTGTGTGTCCTTCACCGGGCTTGCTACAAGTATTAGTGACGTCACAGTAGTGATCCACTTTGGTCAATGTATCGCAGCAGAAAGATGTAATAAAAAGAGCATTTCCGCTCTTATAATTTGTGATTACATAAATAATATTAAATTTCATAATCGTGAAATAAAAGGGAATCAATACACTTGTTTTATTAAAGGAAATTAAAAGTTTTAAATTAAAAAAAAATGCTAAGATTAATAAATCAGATTGAACCCATTGACTTACCTTTTCCTAAACACATTGTTTTACAATAAATATACGTACAAAAAATATAATAAATCTACCAAAAACTTTACAAAATCAATCCCATTCCTCCCTTTTACAACTACATACCATAATTTAACCACCAAAACACAATAAATGTCAATTTAAATAGAGAAATCGACATTTTTTAACTATAGAGACCTTGGCACTTTTTTTTTTTAACGCTTTGGCGTAATCCGGGCTTCAGAAAGTTAGATATGTTTTTAAATTATATACACAATTATGAAAACAAACCTAATGAACTTTTATGTTTATTTATATATATAAAATTATTTATATATACAATTCTGTTCTACCTGCATATAAAAAGAGATATATGGCGTCTTTATATTAAATAAATTATATAAATATTGAAAAAAAATACCTATTTATATGAAACTACGAATAGGTTGCCAGAAAATATGTTGCCAACTTTCCTTCTCTCGCCATAAGCCTTTTTCGGTACTTTTCGGTTAGCCGGGCGCCAGTGATACATGTACATATATAAATATATATATATTAATTCATACATATATGTGTGTGTATATACTATGTGTATATATATATATATATGTGTGTGTGTATATATATATATATCACTGGCGCCCGGCTAACCGAAAAGTACCCAATTTTCTATCTTAACTTTGTAACTGACTTGTAATATTTTAATAATTGTCTATTTATTGTACTTGGGTCTAGGACCTAATAACCACTCAAATTAACTTATCAAAAGTTTTATTTTCATAATATATTTGTACACTTAAGTTAGCTAAAATGTTAAATGGAACTACGTAGAACTACTAAGTTGTGTAAATCAGTTACTTTTAATTTTATAAACAAAGCACACTCACTTCTAACTAAATGTATCCAGATTTCATTCAATTTATTACAGTATTTCTTTCAAAATCATTTTTTAAACTGTTTATCGTCTGCTTCTTCTTCTTTTTTTTTTCTTCTAAAGATCATTTGACTCTTTTTGATTTGGAAGTACAAATTCATTCAAATATGCCGGAATATTTCCATTACAGTAGGATGGACATTCGTTGTTAGGGTTATTTTTTTTTCTCAGCACAGCAAGTTCATTACCATCATATTAATTTTAGCTTCACGAATTATGAAACGTATATCGAAACATTTAATGCAAACCACTTCTGTTGAAATGTAAAAATAATTATCACAAGGTAATTTTCGTAGCTAAAATTTCTTCTTTTCATTATCAGTAGCGAATTTGAAGACTTAGATTAGAAACTAGGAGCACAACATTTTCTTATCATTATTTTATAGATATAATCTACACTTTCTTTAATAATTATAATCAATAATTATTGATAGCATTATAATCTAAATACACTGAAAAATATTATTAATTACTATATAAAACAATAAATAAAATCAAAATACTATCGTAAACAATACATACAAACGAACAAAGTACATGAAAATTTTTAAGTTATTATGGATCACTGATTTGACGTCAGCAGGTTGTGACGTCACTTGTAGCAGGCCCGGTTAAGGACACACAGCGACATCTCGGAGGCCCTGGTTCGATTCCCTAGTCTATATAAAAGCCGTTCTTGGTATGTTTGTTCCTCATACAAATCCACAGTTTTTTTCCGATTTGAACGAAACTTGATGTACATACGATTTAGAACACGAGTAAAATCACTGTCAACTTTAAAAATTTCTCAGGCCATTCTTTACCATTTTTTCAAACACCTCCCATAGTTTATCGTTACAGAAATCTATTTGTTTTTTTAAATTTCTAATGAAATTTTTTTCCCGTTGCCATAAAATAAATTGCGTATGGACAATATTTTTATAAACCAATAAAAATTCAGATAATTTCACTATAATGTGAAATAAGAAATTGATGTCATTTTTGGCAGTTAATGTGATTTTTTTCGCATATAAGAAAGATTACTATAAGTGCGTTTAAACGACATAGTACATTTATTTAAATGTGTTTGGAGATAAAATTAAATAACTTAGCTCCTAATTTTACAAAGGCAAATTGTTTCCACTGGTTTGTCAATATTAAAGTAAATTTTCCAAGAAATAAAAAACATATTTTTGCGTATTCAAATTTCATGATTCAATTTACTTTACATAACCAAAAAAAGTCTGTCAAATATTGACATTTAGAAATCATTACATCATAAGTTTATTCAGCTTCAGCTTCAATCAAGGAGGCATATTTAAGTTCCTTGGATTTAGGTGGACAATAATTGCACACTATTAATAAAAATTGGATTTAAAGAAAACAGTAAAGTATTTTCCATTATTCTTTAAAGATTGGTTTTAAAACAAAAGGGATTAAAAGTAAAATGGTTTATCGGGAAAAATGAAGTATTTTTTTTCAATGTAAAACATTCATTTTACATTTAACATTCATTTAACTAATATT
The DNA here is from genome assembly GCA_963931845.1 of Maratus michaelseni. Classification (NCBI taxonomy): domain Eukaryota; kingdom Metazoa; phylum Arthropoda; class Arachnida; order Araneae; family Salticidae; genus Maratus; species Maratus michaelseni. The sequence goes on along the minus strand of OZ007588.1, from coordinate 473,601,962 downwards.
TTTTTTATAAGTTCGACTACGTGGCGACATTTTCATTTCACCAGCTTCGAAATTATTATCCAACTCTTAAAAGAACAATATATTTTTGAGAAATAATGTTTTGCATCAAAAATCACATAATTTCAAAACGCAATTTTAGTAAATCCTGTTTGAATTACATTGTAAATATAGTTTCTTTGTTAAATTAAATATTTAATAATATTAATGTTTAAAAATTTTCTATGAGTACAATCATATTGGATTTCTTTAAGTCCTTTCATGTTTTAAATAGGCATATGATAATGTGCATGTGACGTCACTCAATTAAAGGCGTATTTCTCAACTAATTGTTGGTGAAAAGTAACAATTCTTGCAGAGTTAGTATTTCATAATGTATTATTTTCTGCACATAATCTGATGTATTCTAACTACTTGAAAATTAGGAGAAATTTAGCGAAACTTTAAACAATTTAGCTCAATGTTTTGGATACTTTAAGATGAGTAGGCACGCAACAAACCAGTTTTTTGACAAACATGCACATTATCTATAAATATAAATGCATCTTTGTACATTATTCATGAAATGAAAGATTTTTTTAAAAACTAGACAAGTATCAATCAGTATAGGAAAACTATCCCCGGTGAATGCGTCGTCATGTTTTAAATAATGTGCCGGTTTTCTTTCAGAAAATATTAGTATATTTTAGTAATTACCCAAATTAGTGTAATTTTCACAGAATGTATTCGTCGCAAAAACATAAGTTTAACACCCTTTTACCGTACAGTCTTCCAGAATTTTAAATTTCGATAAAATTTAATAGATATATTAAAGCCGATGTAAAAGTTGCTACATATGCAATTTTCATTGGAGAATAATAGGATTTGCCTTTGACATGGTTCACGTGAAATTAAAAGAAGAGTTTATGCCACTAATTAAACAAAAACATCATCCCTCCTATTTTTTAAAGGTACCATGATTATGGAAAAACACAAGAGAAAAGCCAATAAGAAATCCAGGTATTATCAGTTATCTTTCTCGGATACTTATATAATTCCTTATAATTTTAAAATATCTAAATATATAGTTAAAAATATCTCTGGACGGTAATTTTTGCCCCTCATTGGAATATATTCCTGTCAAATTTCGAAAGTCCCATAATCCTAAGCTACAACACAGCAACCAATATGACAATGTTTATCCATAATTGAGGTATTTTTTCAGATACTTTCTTCACTAAAATAAATAAGCATTTAGGCTTTTACAGTCTTTGGAGTGTGGTAAACATTTTGATTTTGTTGGTAGATCTACAGCTGTTAAAAGTGTGGCACTGTGAAATTAAAAATTCAATAAATATATGGGGGTTAAAGGTATTTTTTCTACTTATTTTATTTATTTTTAAACTTTTATGCTCCAACACGTTTTAATTTATTTTAAAAATATCATATAACTTTTATTTTTTTTTAAGATGTGAAGTGTTTTGGAATATAAACATAATTTATGTTGACTTTTAGATTATTCTGATCAAATAAAAGTCATATCTAAATTGACATGTTAAATAATAAATTTCCTCAAAAATATTTACTAATATAAACTACTTAAAAATTATTCTTCGAAACAAAACTTAAATTAAATCAATTTCCATGAATGGAATAATTTAAAAATAGAATAAATAGAAAGGCTAAAATAGAATAACAAAGAAAAAAAAATGTATTCCAGACTTAATCTAGAGAAAGAGTATAAAATTTCAAGCTCATGAAAGAAATTTAAATGATCATGTATATAAAAACAAAAATACGCAAATTGTGGTTATCAGAAGTATTTCTACTATAAAATGTGATAAACAGTTTGTTAATTGTATATGTTGCTTTGCTTAATTAAGTTGTGTTGTTTATGTTGCTGCATTAATTTTCTTTAAATGTTACGTGAACTAAGTCACGGGTAACAGCTAGTTAGTGATATAAATTTTTAAAATTGAAAATTAAAATATTATTTTTGTATATACAACATTTATTTTTCTGTGTAATATACTTAAGAATATATATACTTTAGGCAGAAAGTTAAAAAAAAAAATCTAAATTACATAATATTTGAGTTTTGGTACTTGGAAAAAGGCGATATTTTTTTTATCGTTTCGCCATATTTAAAGGTGCTGTGTCCCCTTAAAGCCTATAAGATTAAGATAAGCTGGATTTGTACTTTAAAATGATAGTACAAAAATATATGGATTTTAATATAAAAAACAAACAATGTTAAATATTTATTCTCACATATTTTTCCGATATTGAATAGATTTATTGCTTTTTTCAAGATAAGATTTTCTTCATAAAATCAATCATCCTGTCAGGATTGCTGGACACTTTTCTTGCATAAAGTCTTTCATGTGAAAAGAAAATATTTCATTTTAAATTCTTACTGTCTACAACGTTAAAATTTTGCTGAGAACGACAGTTATTATTTGTTTTATATGATACTATCAGTGATAAGTGTCAGCCAAGATGGAAACTTAAAATGCAGATATTATGCAGATATTTATACATATATATGTGTGTGTATGTGTAGTGCTATCAAACCAAAATTAAAATAATTTATTTTATAATGAGTTTCTTACTAACAAACTATTGGAACAATACTGTTTAGATTGGTTATATCTTGGCCAACAGTAACAATATTGGAATGGAATATTATCCCAATATTGGAGTGTTTAAATTTTGTCAATATTGCACCAATATTGACAAGAAATATTTCACGTTTTCATTGATAATATTTTGAATGTAAAGCGAATATTTGTAAAATATTAACATTGGATTACAAAGCTTTCCAATGTAAATTCAATACTTCTGAAATAGTGGCATGTTACTGCAAATATTTCCAATATAAAATCGATATTTAATCCAATATTGATATTTCATTGGAATTATTTTCGACGAAAGACACATTTAAGAAAAAAATCATTTAAAAATGCTTATGAATAAAGAAAATATAATTTTGACCCTCGGACTTAAACTAAAAAGTAATGTTTCCCTAAAATTAAATAAGTAATCAACCCCAAAAGGGTTAAAAAATGAAGTAATTTTGAAAATAAAAATATTTTTAAATCTACTTAAACAGTATCAATTCGTTTTTTTTGTTGCTATAAAAGAAATCACGTAGTAAAGAGTTAAATTTCATATGGTAAACACAGAAGTTCCGTTTCGTTAAAGAAATGCGACAAATTTAATGTATTTTATAAACCAGTTATATTTTCAGAATAATAATAATAAAAAAAAGACTTTTTATTCTTTAGATAGACATTAGCATCGTGCCATTAAATCTTTTAAAATGTATTCAAAAATGTTCAGTATAGCTCTAAAAAAATAATAAACACTGTTTCACTTTGGAGATAAAATTTTGCAAAAATCTAAAGAAGAGATAATCAAGCGTAAAACTTAAATGAGCGAAAAATTATCTCAATAAATCAATATTCCAGTTTTATAAGTATTTCGGCAAAATCAATAAAAAGTACTCAAGTCAAGTTGGAAAAGTTTCTGTGATTATGTCATTTGATATTTCACGGGTTTCTGATTCTGGGGAATGTGACATATGAACTTTGCTAATATTTTCCGGTACTTATTCGTCGATATTTTGTGGGTTCAATCAGGCACATAGGAGGGATTTTTTTTTTCAACACATCGTGCAAAGAAGTGCGTTAATATATGTGACATAAAAGAGTCGCTGTGTATTTAATATGATGAATATTTTTTTTTTCGATTACGCCAATCAAAAGTTTTAGATATCAGGAAAAAGAAACTGGATGGGACATAATTTAATTAAAGATTGGACAATTGCACCATAATTTATACTTAAAATAATGTATTCAAATTAAACACAACATGCTAAATGGCACCCACAAGAAAACAGTGATTTTACAAACACATTAAAAATATAATTAAAATCTACGTTTCGCTGCGCTTCTGCGAACGTCATCAGGATATGATGTTACATACAAGTCTAAAATTTCGAAATGGATATAAACGTCTAAGAGTCCTGGAGAATACTTGACCGGAGAGTGCGCAAGTGCCACCAAGTTCCCATGGTAACCAAAAGGAGCAAACCACCATAGTGAAAAAAAAAAGGGTGGGGGTGTGGAAGGCAAAATGAACAAACTGTATTAATGGATTATAACATATTATGCCAGATTTTATGAATGTTATAGGATGAATTATCGTTACATGTATACTGCCCAAGCTTAATAACCGTAAGAGACTCTAAAATTTTATTAACATTCTTGCACGGGATTATGATTCTAGCCTCATCAAAGCCAACTAACTTTGCTGCCTTCATTTGAATAATAAAATCTTGCGAGAGCTGTACTCTGTTTCTATTGTGAACTATCTCTCTTGTGCTCTTTTAATCTTTCTGAAAATTTTCGTTTTGTTTCACCGATATATACTAATCTTTCGTTATTTGGGAGGGTAACCGGAATTTCATAAACTCCGGCTTTTTGATGATTCTGGATTTTATTAATATTGTTACTGACAAAAAATTAAAGCATGTTCTTCATACATTCAATATAAAATTAGTAGCTATTCCCCCTCCATACCTTACACAAATTCTCAGTAACAATATTGATAACATGACGATTTGTGTAATAAGGTTTATTTGCTTCCTTAAAGTCCCGCTCTTTCTAGAATCTTTCTAAACTGTTGAATTTTGTCAAAGACTTTTCTTATAGACTTTTATTTTCATGAGCCTGATAGTCGAAACAATATTTAGATAAAAATAAATTTTGTCTTTCTTTCTTTCTCTCTTTCTTTCTTTCTATCTTTCTTTCTTTTTTTTCACAGCACAGAGCACCTACCGGACTCCTAACTCGTAGGTTTACAGGATACAGAGCCCTAAGATCTGGGAGGGGTTTTGTTACGGTAGGAAGAATTCCCTAAATACTGTACAACTATAATACAATATAATTACCGGTGCAGATACAGGTACACACCAACCACTGTGCCCAGCTTTAGCTTTATGGGTTTAAGGCTACCGTGGTCGGCCAGTAACATTTCCACCTACTCTAGGTGGCAATGTCAGTAATGTATCAACCATGTGACATTCAACCAAGGTCGGGGTACACAATACAATTACAACTGTAATCATAAAAATAAAAACCAAAATATACACAGTCCTGGAAAAAAATTAGACATCACCCTCTACTAACTCTGCTGCAAATCATCGTATGAAAATGTGACTTGTACCAATCGATTAGTAATAACGTCTACTAATTAATTCTATACTTAAATTTTGCTTAGGGGTTTGTCTACATCCAATAGGAATTGTAACAGACTTTAAAACTTTCAATATGAATAAAATGTCTCTTCTATATGTGTGGGCGTTCTAAAGGAAACAGGCTTTTCTATCGACGAACACAAGTTTAATGTGGTAACATAAAGTTGACATGACGAGGACAGATGACAAGCACAGGAACATAAATCAACATAAAAGATTATTCATATTTTTCAAGATTCATGACCGGTAACATTTACGGCCATTTTCATACTATTCTGGTTTCTACTATGACAAGCGACGTTCTTTTCCGCTGACATTCTGAGTTCTACTGCCGCGCGCTTTCGTTTCTCCAGAAGGGGGCGCTACTAGAGCAAGAAGAGGCATGCGCAATCCTCACACCTCCCCCTTTCGAGAATTTGATTTAGTCTTTTGAGACAAATCAATATCTGGTAAATATCTAAATAAACAAGTAAAACATATTAATACTAAAATTCAAACATTTAAAGAACATCAAAGAAAATAAACAAATAGAATACACTATAACACTAATACTAATGTTTTAAAGTTCTAGGATAAAGTTAAAGTTTTTAAAGTTAAAGTTCAGACTTGTAACACAGAAAAAAAAAGAATGTTCAAAGTTTTTAAGTCCAATGTGAGGCATGTAGCCTACTTAAAGAGTCAACATTCGCGTAGAGTTTCCCACGTCGGTACGTTATTTGGGCTTGAAAGCGCTGAAGTGCAAGGGCCCATCTTTGAAGGTGCGCACTTTGAGGTGCACAGTCCGTGAGAAATTTCAAAGGATTATGGTCGCTCACCACAGTTACGTGCGAACCATAAATATAGTGTTCGAACTTTTTTCAGGGCGAAGATAACAGCATAAGCTTCCTTTTCGATGGTAGCATAACCCTCTTGGCATTTGGAGAGCTTTTTACTTGTAAAAGCAATGGGGTGCTCTTGTTCATATTCATATTTTTGAGATAGACAAGCGCCTATCGCCTACGAAGAAGCATCTGCATGTATAATAAATGGTTTCTGAAAGTTCGGGGAGTAACAGATGGGTGATTTACTGATCGCCTGTTTCAACTCAAAAAAGGCTTTGTCACAATCCTCAGACCAAGTAACTTCATTAGGGGCACGTTTTTTCGTAAGTTCGATCAATGGACGAGCTATGTCGGAGAATGAAGGAACATAGGATCGGTAGTAAGATAGAAGACCTAATATGCTTCTGACATCTTTCCTTGACTTGGGAACTTCTAAGTTTTGTATCGCTGATACTTTGTCGGGATTGGGTGCATGTATACCGGATCCTACCACATGATCTAGAAATTTTATTTTTTTTTCGTTTTCGCCGTCTTCCCGTACTAAATTTATTGTTCATTCGGCGAAAGCCATCACGTGTATACTGTTTCTTCCGCACAGTTTCCTTTATTTCCACTTTATCATAATTTTTAGAAAGTTCAGTTTCATTCATATTTTCATCGTTTCCTTAGTCTCTGTAAACTCATCAACTTCTCAGATTTCTTCTGGCATTTTTCTAACATCATGTTGTCAGGATGATTTAACTTAAGGAATACATCGGGTTCTTTGTTTGCTATTTCATGCGATTTCACACAACCATTGGCGATAATGTAGTCGGAATTTTAATTGTAAACAAGAGGTTGTTCCTCGCTGAACTCAATCGTGTTGGATTCGGAACTTCCATCAAGTGTTTCTGGCATTGTATTATTGAAAACAGAGTAAGATTCTTCTGTTGTCGTGACATCAACTTTTGAATCTTTATTTTCAGAAATTTTGTTTCGTCTTATATTTTCTTCCTTCATGTCTTCTGATGCAATCAAATATTTATCCGAAGCACTTGCATTCTTTTTAGCATAAATTGCGGTTTCGTATTCGGTTTCTTCATCAGGTGTGACTGCATAGTTTGAGGGTTCGAAAATTGAAATTACATTGTTAACTATGGGAGTATCTTTCATAATATTGTGTTCACTCTGTAAATAATTTTGGACTTTTAAATCTTTTGAATTATGTAAAATTTCTTCTGCTTGCCTAATTTGGGGATCTTCTTCCTTATAATAAATTTCCGTTTCGATTTGATCTCCACTCTCTATTACGATTAAATCGGCACCAGTACATGTGTCATTTTCATTATTATTAGTTTCTTTCGTGATCGATTGTGTAATACTAGTACGCGGGTGAGGGTTATTTTTTGTCTCATCAAATAATTTATCCAAGTGATATAAGAAATTCTCATGAACGGAAAAGCTATTAAATTCATTTTTGTTAGCTGTCGAACACTGATTTAACGAAGGGTCGTTTTTCTGTTGCCATTTAAATTTATCTGAATCATTTACAAAAGTATCAGGTGCGTGGTCAATGTTCTCGTTTGCATTCGCATTTTCAACTGACACATAGTCTAAAATTGAAGCAGACAGATCTACAGTGTTGGTTTCTTTCGTACTGTCGCTTATCGCGTCAACATTACAATTTAATGCCTTTTCATTTTCATTATATTTATTCAATTCATTATATGTATCAAGAGAAAGTAATAAATCATTAATTAAATTATCAACCACAGCACATGTTATCATAATATTAGGGTGATCTTGGGGTGTAATTTATCAACTGCAATACTCAATGGGATATTTATTAAAGGAGCTTTCAATTGGTGTCCAAATGCAGATTGCAATATTACAGTACCACAAGGATTTTTAAAGTATTCGGGTACACAATCAGTCTTTATTATAGAAATTTGGGTTCCACTATCTACTACGCCATGTAATATTTTATTACCACATTCGATATTTACTGTCGGTAATGTTTCAATTAATTTCGTTTCTTTTCGCGGTGTTTTCAAATTAAAAATCTCATCCGATTTGATTCTAGCAGTGAGTGCTTTTTCATTTGAATTCGAATTATCTTCCCTATCAAATTTATTGGCATTGCCAAATAAATAACTACATAGCGTAACATTATGGTATCTGCCGCAGTTGGTGCATTTTTTATCTTTTATGGTACAATCTTTAGCGACGTGTTTACCTTGTTTCAAGCATAAACAAGAACGAAAAATCATGCGTCAAGCATAGATTATGCAGCACTTTCCAACGCTTCCAAAATAATTTTACAAATCATACCGTTTAATAAGCTAAAAGAAAACTTCTAAGTAAACAATTTGGAAAACGCATAACATATTTAAAAACATAATTTCAGGAATTTCCAACATATACAATATTCTGAAAAATATCCGAATACTTTTATTCAGCCCTGTATGGGATCTATAGAATTGTATATATACTACATAGGATGCTAAATTTTAGTTCAGTTAGGAAACGCGTAGCACAGTTTAAAATTCTCCGTCTGGAGTTTGTCAATAAACAGAAATGTGTTCGCGAACTTTTGTGCTGCCCTGTATAGGATCTACAGAATTTATACACATCACGTAATAGACAAAAAGCAAGTTAACATTAAAATCGCGTTCAGTAACTTAAAACGCACTTCCAGGAATTATTGTTAACAGACAGTAGATAATTCTTTTGCGTGTCCCTGTAAATGAACGATGACTGCTATACACACAATATTCCGTAGTAAGTATCTTGTAATGCACCTTAGTGATCTATATAAATTTCAATGCGTTTAAAATAGTGAAACATTATTTAAATAAACCGCAGACGATTTTTCTCCATAGACGTAATGTAACGGAATTATTTTTACTGTCCCTGTAAAGTAACTATAAGTGCTATGCACACCCTGTTCCATATTAAGCTTCTTCTAATGCACCTTAGTGATATATATAAATTTCAATGCATTTAAAATAGTGAAACATTATTTAAATAAACCGCAAATGATTTTTCCCCATAGACCGCAATGTAACGGAATTCTTTTGAGTGTCCCTGTAAAAAACTATAAGTGCTACACACTTCCGTTGAAATAGGGAACATGCTATAGATAACGACAATAACATATAAAAATTGCAGAGCAATCCGAGCATATTTACGGGAGTTAGAGCACGGACAGACGGCAGACGGCCAGACGGCAGACGGCCAGACGGCAGACGGCCAGACGGCAGACGGCCAGACAAACCGAAGTCATAAGCACTTTTCAACTAGGTTGGAAAGTGCTAAAAACAGCGTCCTTGAGCCCTTAATTTAGCCATTTTCTGCTCAACAGATAATTTATTACATTCCTCAGTCGAATGACTATTACAAGAACAAAAGGTTTCAGAGGCTAAGATATGAGATACTTCAGAATTAATTCTATCACTAGCGAACATTAGTCTACGAAATGCAGGGGAATCATTATTATACGACTGTTTTGACCTTGGGTTATCTAAATTTCCAATTAAATAATTTTGTTTTTCTCTCGACTCTATTTCGGTACGAATAAATAATAACAAATCATCAATACTTGATTGCGTGTCACTAGAATTTTTTATACATTGTTTATTATATTCTAACGAAAGATTATATGGCAAGGATTTAAGAATTATATGTGTCAACAGGTTATCAAATCCATTTGATTCAATGTCTAAAGACCTGAGACTTCTTATTTGCGATTGAATCGTATCAAATAATTTCCGTAGAGCGGTTACATCATTTTTTTTCAATACTGGTTTTAAAGATAATAAAGTATTTATGTGTGATGTAACAATGAGGTCCTTTCTGCCAAATTGTTGTTTCAGAATTTGGATAGCTTCCAAATAATTTTTATCTGATAACGCAAACCCGGAAATAGAATTATATGCACTACAACCTAAATAACTTTGCAAATAGCTCATTTTTTCAACATTTGACAGTGAATCATTATCATGGACCGCTATTTTGAATGAGTTCCAAAAGTTTTGAAATTTACTTATTTCGCCGTAAAATTTCTCAATCGTTAATGTAGGGAGTTTAACAGATTGCGCAACTACTTCTGCGTGCTTATTATCGACGTGAGATACGGGGGAAATTTGGCTTTTGCTATTATTTTTCAACTTCTTATTAATTCTAAATCTCCATAAAGTTATTTTTTCATGATATTCAATAGAGGTCTTCGCGTCTCTTTCGATTTCATTTTCATCATTAATTAACGCTAAAATTTGTTCATCTTCTCGTTTAAGGTCGATACCTTTCTGTTCTAGCTGAGCTAAATTTTCTTCTAATTCTACCAAATTCGGCGATTCTAAAACCCATGCATCTTCGATCTTTTTAATAATAGATGTAATAGATGCTTTTATTACCCCTCTAGTTTTTTTAAGTTTAGTCAGTTGATCAGCCATGCTTAAATATTAAAAAAAAATGTACCTTACCTCTGATTAAGGTTATCCAAAATATTTCATTATAATATTTCACTATAATATTTCACTATAATATTTCACTATACTATTTCACTATAATGTTTCACTATAATATTTCACTCCGTAATCCAGTAATACAGCCTGTTTTTCATCCATTAATCCTGACACCAGTGTGATGTCTCTTCTATATGTGTGGGCGTTCTTAAGGAAACAGGCCTTTCTATCGACGAACACAAGTTTAATGTGGTAACATAAAGTTGACATGACGAGGACAGATGACAAGCACAGGAACATAAATCAACATAAAAGATTATTCATATTTTTCAAGATTCATGACCGGTAACATTTACGGCCATTTTCATACTATTCTGGTTTCTACTATGACAAGTGACGTTCTTTTTCGCTGACATTCTGAGTTCTACCGCCGCGCGCTTTCGTTTCTCCAGAAGGGGGCGCTACTAGAGCAAGAAGAGGCATGCGCAATCCTCACAATGAACACCTAATTTTGACATCATATCTTCCTTTTTCAAGGGCCCACCAGTGGCTGAGAGGTTCTGCTCTCGAAGTTGGTAAACGGGAGGTGCTGGGTTCGATCCCAATCGCGCCCGTCGGCCTAATCGTTCAGAGTTTTCGTGGTTTTCTTCGAGACGTGGATTTATCCATGCGTAAATACGGGTTAGGTTCCCTTAGAAAGACCCCCACGAAGGGCACTCCCCCCGGGCCTATATCCCAAGTGTAGATAATTGGCCGTCAATAATCAACCCAACCCATCCTTTTTCAAGTACATTTTACTCTAGGAAGTCAAACGGAAAGTCATTCAATCATAGTTTAGGAATAGGCAGGTTTAAAGTTTGGAACTTCTAATGTTAAATTCAATTTTAATCGTTCCAAAACAGATTGAAATGTGGGTAGTTTTTTTAAGCATATCACAAAAATTACTTGGCGGAATGATCTGTACTTTTGGGTGCACCTATTTAAAGCTCCTAGATATCAATTTTTGTTAAAAAATATTTATAGGTTGCAATTCACATTTTTTTTCGAAATTCATTTCGAATATATATTTTTTTAAATAATTTTCGAAAAATAATATAAATTTTATTAACAGAACCTATGCACTATTTTTTTTTTTTTTTTTGCTTTTTTTTTTTTTTTTTTTTTTTTTTTTTTTTTACAGAAAACGATTTCTTCAAATATGCGAATTCAAAATTACAGCTCTTTCGTAGATTTTGAATCATGCTTAAAAAACTACCCGCATTTCAATCTGTTTTGCAACGTATAAAAATGAATTTAGCATTAGTTCGAAATTTTAAACTTTTACAATTCCTAAGCTATTTAGCTAAACAACTTCCCGTTCGGTATCCTAAGTTAAATTTATCGAATAATCCAAATTTGATATCAAAATTATGTATTTGTATTGAAAATTTTATAGTTTGTTACAATTTCCGTATGTAGACCACTCTTAAGGAAAATTTAAGTATAGCATTAGACGTTGTTACTAATTGATTGGTACCAGTCACATGTTCATTCAAGGATTTGCGGCAATAAAAAATACTATACAAACCGAAATATAACTATAAAATTCGAGCGCGAGCCCGCGTCGGTCCCCGGCTCGGGCTGAGCCTGTCTCATCACTAGCAGAAACATGACAAGTTTAGATAATATCCCACTCAGAACCCATTACATACTATAAAAACAAATTTAAGGGTCCACCAAGAATTCCAATTACCCTTCTTTATATTGGGAACGCGTCGTAATTTCGAAAAAATTAAAAATAATGTATCCAATCAATTTACGGGGGGAGGGGGGGCGGCACATTTAGTTAAACAAAATTGGGCTCTCGAGGGATCTAACTTAAAAATGTTCCACACGAATACCAATATTTAAAATTTTCGGTACATTTTTACCTTCGCTCTCCTAACGTGAAGTCATTCAGTAGAGTAGTTTAGGAATTATTGAGATGCAATGTTTGGAACTCCTAATTAACCGTCTTACTCACCTAAGTCTCATATGAGGTTCCTAATTTAAGTCATAAAAACAGTGGTTTGAAAACTTCTTCCGTCTAACTTTTACTTTAACTGACATCTCTAAAACTTTACGATCATACATATTATTTCTATCGTCAACATCCCTTTTTCAATGCATTTATAAAACACACAAAAATGAATGAGGTATCTGTCGGATTCCACTTCTCCGTCCACCCGACTTCGAAATATAATCCGGTCTTTTGATATGCTGCAACCACCGATATGAATACGTGATACCGGACACGATACGTGATGTATATTCAAGAGAAACCTAACTCTTTCAATTATACTTAAACTAACCCTTTATTAACAATATTTACACTTAAACTCGGATGTAAATTATCCGGTTTAATATTAAATCAAAATAATCACAGCAAACTATCCTCTGTGTACCGTTAGATTACGTTCATTCACTCAGAACCGAGATTTCTATTAATCTCACACACGCTATATCTCTTCCTTTCGAAAGATCTCGTTCCACACACGTGCCCAGAGCTGCTCTCTGAACAACCAACTTACACGCTTCAGTCCTGCGTTCGAACTAACTTCCTCTCTGGTCATTCTCCAGAGCACCTTTCTGTCTATGGGGCTGCTGGTCTGTTTCCAAGGGTCTGTCTTCCTAAATAATGGGTGCAATCTCTCTCTTATCTATGGAAGACCACATCACAAAGGACATACTTCTTCTATTGTATTCAACTCGCTACCCTCCGGATTAAGATTCCAGTACTGAAAAGCCTCACAGTACTCAAAAGATACACACACAATAAGATAATAATAAGATAATAATCACAGTAGTTCCATAACAATAGTTTTTAAGCCTGTAGGTGCCAGGGACCTGACACCCCCCACCTTAGTGGAAAATATGCCTTTTAGGGGCTAATTTTCCTCAAAACTATGTAATGTCAAAGAAGAGTTCAACAGTTCCTTGGTAGGTTTCTTCATTACTATAATTACATAAATATTTCAAGGTGTCTGAAAATTACCTACTGACATCTCTAGTGAACCATATACTAATGTGATAACTACAGAATAAAAATTACACATTATGCTAATACACTTTTATAAACACAAGATGCAAATACACTTATAAATACACAAAACAATAAAGTAACCCTATTATTATGTCATTTCAATGTCAGTCCTTAGGCTAATATTACTGGAGGCGGTACAACTTTTTCCTTCCAGTCCTTCCTCGTTAACTTAATTGGTACATCCCTTTCACAATGCACTCGTTTGAATGGCTAACTTCTGCCTCTGAGGTCCTAATTAAATCTTCCTCTAACCAATCAGGAGCTTGCCTGTCCAAGTCCTCTCTGTACGTGATGAGAACATTATACAATTTTTGTTTCATCTTAACACTCTCCTGTTTACGACCAATCCGATTTTTCTCCGTTTCTACCAGTTGTATAGGACCCATAAATAATTCCTGGTTTTTCCTGAAGATTGATTTTATGTCCCCAACTTGAATATTTGTTAACCCTTTTATTTCGAATCCCTTTATACCTTTAATTTCCGGTTGTTCTCTATCTAACAAAAGAGTTTTCCCACGGTCTTCAAACTCCCCGTCACTATCAAAAACAATATCGACTACTTTATTTTTAGCCACAAATTCCCTCATTTCATCTTGATACACCAGTTTCTTACTCCCGTCCAATAACTCAATTATATATGCATGTTGATCTGTTTTCTCTTTCTCCTTATCACTCCCATTCATTTCCCTCGTTAATCGACATTCTACACATGATTCACAAAACGTTTTAACTTCCTTCGCCATATTTCCCCAATAAAATGAATGCTTGATTCTTTCTAACATTTTCATCACCGCGTGATGTTCTCCATATAAGGAGGTATGCGCTAGTTTTAGAATTTCCTCCCTTCTAGTTTTAGGTATTACTAATTGAGCTACCGTTTCATCTACCAACTTCTCTTTATGATATAATAACCCATTAACAAGATAGTAAGACCCTTTATCATTTTCAGCTAATTCCCCAGCTTTCTCTAAATCTTTACAATTCATTTGGGATTCCTGAAATACATTTAGACTTCTTTCCGTAACTTGATTAATCTTACTTTTCTCTACCTCGGCTTTTTCCTTCTCATGACTTTGTAAATTTACCGATCTCGTTTTTACGGCATAACAGTCACTCTTATCATTTCCAATCCTTTCTCTTTCCTTCACTTTATCCCTACTACCTTCCTTACATTTCCTTTCAACCGATTCTCTTAATGATTTCTCGTTGTTTAACCCTGATAATTCATTAGCCACGTCAGGATGTAAAATTACCTGTTCCTTACTATTATCAATTATTGCGCAAAGTACATCCTGATGAATTACATTAGTTTGACCGCGTTTTGGAATAGCTAAAGGTAATTGAATTAACGGCGATTTAACTGCCTTACCAAATATCCCTTGTAAGTAGATGCTACCAGCCCCTCTTAGTTTCTCTGCTGGTACTAAATATTTATGAACGACGCTAATTTCGCAACCAGAATCCACTAATCCTTTTGCTATTTTCCCATTTACACTAACCTCCACTTTCTCGAGTTTACTTAACTTCTCTCCAATAACTTTAGTTCTCCAATTCCCTTTTGCTCCGATTCTTGCCATACTCGCTCCCCTTGGTAATTCTTTAATTCCTCGCACTGAGACATTATTGATACTAGCCCTTGGTTCTTGTCGGTTATTAATTTGATTACTTCCCTCATTATTTCCTTTTGTACAAAATCGCTGGACATGGAATTGTAAACCACACTTAAAACAGATAGGCGTCGTATCATTAGGTTTCTTATAATCCGGTTTTCTACCCAAAAATGGACTAACTTCATTATTCCCATTTTGTCTCCAATTACTACTAAATCCCTCATCTTTTGCCCTTCTAGAATCTTCATTATTAACATACCTTTCTTTACCTTTGTAACCCTTATAAGTTACCGCATAAGATTTTTGTTTAGCATCAAAGAAATTATCACATTCCTTAGCAATTTTAGAAACTTCTAACCAATTACTGTGCTGAGTTAATCCAACATGCGTCGCGGTTTCCTCATCTAAAGTATTTAACAACTTATCCGTGACAATTAACTGATTAACCTTCTCATACGTATCTGCACCTCTAATCTTACAATAATTTTCCCACGTTGCTATTAAACGCGATACAAATAATACATGAGTTTCATTTTGATTCCTTCTAGCCTTCTTAAAGTTTTCCAAACACGCCTTCGGTGTCGGCTCGTGTTCCCTTAGAACTAATTCCTATAATTTCTCATAACTCTCAATTTGTTCCCTAGTAGTGTATATTAGCAAGTTATAGGCCTTATCTCCTAACATATTTAGCAGAATTTCGGCCTGCTGGGTTTCCGGTACATTTTTTGTTTGGAATGCCCGTTCTAAACTGCTAAAAAACAGATTCCATCCCTCAGTCCCTTCTGGAACTTTGATAGACAAAGTTTTAACGCTTTTAATCAATTTCTCTAGGCTACTCTCATGATTAGATTCTCTAGTCCCATTAGAGTTATTTGCCGAACTCTGAATTTTTATCCTTTCCAACTCTAACTCATGTTCCAATCTCAATTTTTCAGACCTTTTTTCTCTATCTAACTTTTCTCGTTGTAACTTTAAATTTTCCTCCCTTTCTAACCTTTCTCGTTGTAACTTTTCCTCCCTTTCTAAGTTTTCTCGTTGTAACTTTCCCTCCCTTTCTAAGTTTTCTAACCGCTCTGTAACAATAGTGTTAGATAATTCCATAACGGCCCCCTCTTCATATTCGTCGCTTTCCACTACCTTTTTCTTAAACTTAAACCTGGTATCATCTTCCGAGACTTCAATCCCTAACTCTTCACATATCGCCTGAAGATCCACCCTTTTTATTTTTAGTAAGAAAGCCATACCTTCTACCGATAATTATTACCACCCTACAATAATACTTAAGCACAATATCAAATTACTACTACCTCCAATCCTACCTTCATAAATTAACTCCACATATTATACTATTTAACATATTTCAAATAAGTAATAATAAAATGATAAATTTCCTTTAACAATGGTACCCCGCAATTTGCTTCCAATAACACAGTAACAATAATTTCAATTTGATTATTATGTAATACAGATTTTAAATTTATACAATTAAATAATAAAATACAATTCACACAATAATACTGATACGTTGCAATTTGAATAAAACACTGATGCCAATCACTACATAAAGATATCCATCTAACAAAAATTTGCATGAAATACACATAAATTCCTAAATTTAATCTCAATAAAAATATTCCAATTTCCAAAATTAGTTCTCACATTAAAAAAGTAAATCACAGCACTTTTTTTTTCGGGCCTTCAATTCTTCCTTGAAGGTTATTTCAATTTAATTTAAATTCTACACAAATTTGCCTTCCTCATTTACTATTAATACTTCAAATTTAAAACAAACAGTATCACTTAATTTAAATATTACTTTAATAATAATTTAAATTTAAGAAATTTCAATTATTCCTTGCAACCATTAACACAATGCATTAATTTTAATCATTAATCTTATCCGTTTACAACAATTAGAAAATCACTTCTAGTAATTAATATAAGATCCTTTTCTTAAAACAGTAGTGTAAAATGGCTGTTAATATCTCATTTGATTTAGTCCAATTATTATATTGCACATAAATTATCATAAATTAACCAGAACATTAACTTAAATTACCATCATTTATACACAATAAAAAACAGTAGGTTCGAGAATGTCAGTAGAGTAAAATGATCAAAACACCTTACCTCGTACTTTATTCGCTGAGGCGATTCTCTGCTCACTTTTCCACAGGGTAAATCTTGCACTCTCGGGCAACAATCACTGTAACTTGAATCACTGTGTACAAACACACTACACACAGCACCACCACTAGTTCACTTCACTGTAATGACGATAGGCTAGCTGGCACTGGTCTACGATGATAGGGCACACACACTTCCGCTAGGCGATCCGGCGTAAACTGACTGTAATACGTCTAACTGGCACTGGTCTACGACGATAGGGCACAAACACTTCCGCTGGGCGATCCGGCACAAACTCTCTGTAACACGGCTAATTGGCACTGGTCTTCGGTGATTCAGATCCCGTCGCTGCCAACATTGTCGGATTCCACTTCTCCGTCCACACGACTTCGAAATATAATCCGGTCTTTTGATATGCTGCCACCACCGATATGAATACGTGATATCGGACACGATACGTGATGTATATTCAAGAGAAACCTAACTCTTTCAATTATACTTAAACTAACCCTTTATTAACAATATTTACACTTAAACTCGGATGTAAATTATCCGGTTTAATATTAAATCAAAATAATTACAGAAAACTATCCTCTGTGTACCGTTAGACTACGTTCATTCACTCAGAACCGAGATTTCTATTAATCTCACACACGCTATATCTCTTCCTTTCGAGAGATCTCAATCCACACACGTGCCCAGAGCTGCTCTCTGAACAACCAACTTACACGCTTCAGTCCTGCGTTCGAACTAACTTCCTCTCTGGTCATTCTCCAGAGCACCTTTCTGTCTATGGGGCTCCTGGTCTGTTTCCAAGGGTCTGTCTTCCTAAATATTGGGTGCAATCTCTTTCTTATCTATGGAAGACCACATCACAAAGGACATACTTCTTCTATTGTATTCAACTCGCTACCCTCCGGATTAAGATTCCAGTACTGAAAAGCCTCACAGTACTCAAAAGATACACACGCAATAAGATAATAATAAGATAATAATCACAATAGTTCCATAACAATAGTTTTTAAGCCTATAGGTGCCAGGGACCTGACAGTATCATTCAAAAGGATTTTGAACCGGCTTCTGACATAGTACACTCACATTTTGTTAAAACATGTTTTTTATTAAAAATTGCAGTTAATTAATAATTAAATCAGCATTGTTTTCATAAATGAAATAAAAGGTTTCTCTCAAATGAGTGTTGCCACAAAAACCAAACACCGCAATATATCGTGTTCAACAATGATTAAAGAAAAAATAATACAAAAACATAAAGTGGGGTATTTTATATTTATGATTAAAAAGCAAAATTCAAATTCAAATGTTTAGAAGAAAAGAGAACCCCCCCATCCATCAAAGCAGGGGAATTTCAAGTGTATCCTAAAATGCATGCTTTGTTAAATTACATGAAATTGTATTTTTCATGTTTTCAATTTATTGCTGAAGGTAAATTTTCAAGCTATTATGAGTTTTATTGCTAAACTGAATTTTATCATACTATGTAGACTATACAGATCTATATATCAAATACAACGCTGCTCTAAAGAATTGGAGTAATTTTCTGGTTATGGACGATAAATGCTGAAATTTGGTTTTCGAATGTGTTATGTCTTTTTTTTTTTTTTTTTAAATCTTTACTTAGGTATTTCATTTACCTTTTTAAATAGCGAAGTTAAGTTCAAACTCAACATCATTTTTAATTTGCAAAAATTAAAAATTGCAGATTACATTTGAATTTTTTTTTAATGCTATCAAGTAAAAACACTGTCGACATCATACATAAAAATTCAACTGGGAATCCCAAAATCGTCTTTAAATAATAAATAAAATTTACAATACATATAAAAACACTAGCTGACATGCCCGGCGTTGCCCGGGCCCGTGATAATACCCTTAAAAATACCTAAAATCAATGTTGAATAATTTTATATTTTTAAATGAAAATCTATCCAAACGAACTGAAGGACAGTCGTTATAATTATTGCCGATTTAATGTAGGTTTAATTTCTGACGTTTTGATATATTAAACTTTCAATTCTGACCAAAAGTTCCTGAGGAAATCTAAATAATATAAAGCGCTCTCCCACTTTTCCTCTTTTAAACTCAAAATAATATACAGTATTGGTCAATTTATTAGTCCCATTCGAAAAAAAAAAAATCCAAAACCTTGTTTCTAAGATGATTATATTAAAATTAAATAAAAATCATGCACTCGTGGCATCATAATTCACTTTTATATTTTAACAGAATAGTAAGGGTACTATAATTTGTGATTCGTGCTATAGTCAGTATACGTCAGGACACATGGTCTATATCATTATCTTTTTACGCGTGAAGATTTCACTATGGTGCTCCATTGTGAAATTTGGTAATTTTTGAAATTCAATATTTGAAGAACGGCATAATCATTAGATTTGAAATTTTTATGAAAAAAAAAATACAATTTTGTACCTTTTTAACGTAATTTGTCTAACAATTTTCTGACAAATACATTTCGAGCTATTAATTTTTTCAGTAACTTCAAATGTTTCATTTTCCGAGTTTAATCTGTGGCAATGATTATCGAAAATCCCAGTCGTCAGCAACGCATAGCTTTTTAGGTGCGTTCGTAATTATATAAATACGTAGCACCTATTGTCGTCGTCTGGTCCGTCCGTCCGTCCGTCTGTCTGTCCGTCCGTCCGCATATAACAACGCAAAAACTAACCAACCGAATGTTTTGAAATTTAAGATATATTATCTTTGCAGAATTTTGTCGAGACATTTCAAATTTTATGAAAATCGAATCAAAACTTCAGAAAATATTAATAAAAATATTTATTAAGAAATTTGAATTTTTTTTAAAAAAGAAATTGGCGCTTTCTTGTTATAGGAGCTACCGAGGTTTAATCGTCAAGCGACCAAGATTCCGAGTTTAATCTGTGGCAACGATTATCGAAAATCCCAGTGTCAGCAACACATAGCTTTTTAGGTGCGTTCGTAATTATATAAATACGTAGCACCTATTGTCGTCGTCTGGTCCGTCCGTCCGTCCGCATATAACAACGCAAAAACTACCCAACCGAATGGTTTGAAATTTAAGATATATTATCTTTGCAGAATTTTGTCGAGACATTTCAAATTTTATGAAAATCGAATCAAAGCTTCAGAAAATATTAATAAAAATATTTATTAAGAAATTTGAATTTTTAAAAAAAGAAATCGGTGTTTTCTTGTTATAGGAGCTACCGAGGTTTAATCGTCAAGCGACCAAGATTCCGAGTTTAATCTGTGGCAACGATTATCGAAAATCCCAGTCGTCAGCAACGCATAGCTTTTTAGGTGCGTTCGTAATTATATAAATACGTAGCACCTATTGTCGTCGTCTGGTCCGTCTGTCTGTCATTCCGTCCGCATATAACAACGCAAAAACTAACCAACCGAATGGTTTGAAATTTAAGATATATTATCTTTGCAGAATTTTGCCGAGACATGTCAAATTTTATGAAAATCGGATCAAAACTTCAGAAAATATTAATAAAAATATTTATTAAGAAATTTGAATTTTTTTAAAAAAGAAATCGGCGCTTTCTTGTTATAGGAGCTACCGAGGTTTAATCGTCAAGCGACCAAGATTCCGAGATTAATCTGTGGCAACGATTATCGAAAATTCCAGTCGTCAGCAACGCATAGCTTTTTAGGTGCGTTCGTAATTATATAAATACGTAGCACCTATTGTCGTCGTCTGGTCCGTCTGTCTGTCCGTCCGTCCGCATATAACAACGCAAAAAATACCCAACCGAATGGTTTGAAATTTAAGATATATTATCTTTGCAGAATTTTGTCGAGACATTTCAAATTTTATGAAAATTGAATTAAAACTTCAGAAAATAATAAAATTATTTATTAAGAAATTTGAATTATTTTAAAAAGAAATCGGCGCTTTCTTGTTATAGGAGCTACCGAGGTTTAATCGTCAAGCGACCAAGATACTTATTTTATGACAGAAATTAATCTGCAGACGATATAATTCATTTCACAGAATTAAAAATCATCAAGATCTGAATATTTATATAACTAGCTATAGTATGAACGCACCTCATTTGTCACGTTTGACGTACAATTTCCAACTTGTTATTAAAGAGAATATCATGCAGATAAAAATATCCAGCAGATAAAACAAATTGTCTGCTACGACTGTCACGACTTTCATGTATATATGCTAAAGCTAGATGCCCTAAAAGTACATTTTTTAAACACTTTCCAACCTAGTTGAAAAGTGCTTATGACTTCGGTTTTACTCGCCGTCTGCCGTCTGTCCGTGCTCTAACTCGCGTAAAAATACTCGGATCGCCCTGAAATCTTTGTATGTTATTGTCGTTTACTATAGCATGTTCCCTATATCAATTGAAGAGTGTAGCACTGATAGTTTTTTTTTTATAGTGACAGTCAAAAGTATTTCGTTACATTTACAGTCAATGGAGAAATAATCGTTTCAAGTGCATTTTGATGATGCTACGTCATTTAAAACATGATGAAATTGATGTATAATTATGAAGCGCATTAAAACATGCTTTTTGTAGAATATGGGGTGCAAAGCATTAATTATTCATTTACAGGGTCAAACAAAAGAATTGTGTTACACTTTGTTCTATGAGGAAAAATCGTTTGCAGTGTAATTTAGTGATATTTCACTATTTCAAACATAATGGAAATTATATATGCATTACTGAGGTTCACTATAAATTGCTCTCTTGAAAGTGTTGTGTGCATTGAGTTTATCGTTTATTTACAGGGACACACAAAAGAATACGGTTACAGTCTTAGTGCGATAATTACAGTCTATGGTTGATAAGGGCGTCTTCAACTTTGGTTTGATTTTTTAAGTTTAACTATTTTTTTCATAGTACGTGTGTGTTTATAAACTCAGTTGTTCATATACAGGGCTACACAAGGGAATCCGTAAGTATTACAGACTATGGGAGTGAATTGCTTAAGGGTAGTTTTTATTTGTGTTACGCATTTTCTTGCTGAACTATAATATATTTAGTATACTTATATAAATTTGTGAAATATAAATAAATTCATATACAGGGTTATGCAAAGAAAAAGATACATTGTGGTTTACGGTTGGTAATTGCTGCAAGTGAATTTTTAAGTTGCCTTTTAGCTTAATATGTGGCCTGTACAAAAGTCTTCAGATAATATACAAGGCTGTACAAAGAATTTCGAGTGCATTTCCATCGATCGGAGAAAATTGGTAAATGTGAATATTCTAACTGAACTAAATTTTATCATGCTATATATCCACATCTATTGATCATGTACATGGCTGCACAAAATAATTAGACAACTTTTTTGATACTGGTAGGTAATTTCGAAAGCTGTATTTTTAAATATGTTATATGTTTTCTAAACTGTTTACTTGCATATATTCTTTCACCTTATTTAACGGTGAAGATTCGTTACAGTTTTCTGGCTGTGTTGGAAAGTGTTTCTTAATCTATTCTTGGCGCAGGGTTTTTCGTTCTTGTTTCTTATGCAGGTGCTAAATATAGGCAACAAAAGTGATAAATTGCCAAATATTGTTTCATTGGCCGCAGTTGATATTGAATACTTCTTTTAAGCCGCTAATCTTCGTTTTACCGAGTGTCCCAAAAATGACCGACGATTTGAAAAATAATTAAAGAAAAACGGAAGGCGATAGAAATGTACGGTTTGCTGCATTCTGCTTAGGTAACCAGGGAATTTATTCTTACCAATTTTCAAAATTAGTTACAAAGTTCGTCAACAGATGGCGCTGCTGACTAGAAAAAACTATAAAACAATGTTTTCAAAATTACCACCGTTTGCAGCAACAACGTGGCTCAGTCTGAGGACAAAATTTTCAGATTTTACGCCTTGCGATTTTTTTGTTTGGGGGTACTTGAAAGACCAGGTGTATCGTCACAATCCACAAACTGTAAATGAACTGGAACAATACATCTTTGCTGCTTGTCAGAACATTCCAACCGAAATGTTTTCACGGGTATCTGCGAATTTTGTCCTCAGACTGCGCCACGTTGTTGCTGCAAATGGTGGTTATTTTGAAAAGTCCAGTTTCTCTAGTTTTTCATTGTGAGCAGCGCCATCTGTTGGCGAACTTTGTAACTAATTTATTTAATTGGTAAGAATAAATTCCCTGGTTACCTAAGCAGAATGCAGCTAACCGTACATTTCCATCGCCATCCGTTTTTCTTTAATTGATTTTTCAAATCGTCAGTCATTTTTGGGACACCCGGTATAATTTTATTTCTAATTAAAACTTTTTCCTTTATCGTTTAAACAAAATGAGTAATAGTGTTTTTATTTTATTTTTCGAGGTGTTTGTATTTTGTTTATCTCTTAACTGATACAGCCGTTCCCAAAGACCGTTAACCAAACGATAGCATAATATAGAAAGTCTTATAACACACGTAAAGGAAAAAATCCTAAAATCACTAATTAGTTATTCTATGTCGATTTATTACGCGGCAAACTCGTCTGAGCGTCTCTATGTCAGTCAAGACCTTTTTTTTTCAGGAACGGCTAAAAGTATCAAATTGAAATTAATATCAAATAATAAGGTCCATGACTCCATTGTTTTGTAAACCTGCATACATACTTTCCAAGCTTTCTAACTCAATGCAATAAAAAGTTACGGCTTAAATATACAACATAAAACATCGCGCTTTCTATCAAGCGTAAATCAAAGCAGTGAAATTTCCATAATCGAGACCCACGCAAAATGAACTTATTGTAACGAACTTTTTGGAAATTACAACATGAATTGCAGTCATGAAATTAGGTGATGCAACTACAAGAAACATCTAGGTCAGTGGTTCTCAACCTTTTATTGGTCAGGGCCCACCAAACCATCTATAAAATCACGAAACCACCCCATTAAACACGCTCTATAACATATATCTTTTATTATTTAAAAAGAAAAATTATTTTCGCATAAAGGAAAACAAAAGAGCTTTATCAATATCAAGTCATTTTGCATTTTTTTAGCCTCTTAAACAGTCAAGGTTTCTGTCACAAATATGTTTTTAACATAACTGTATAAATGCAATGAGATCATACATATTCGCCTTTAGGCCATAAAGAGTTTTGTTGTTCCTTGCCAACAGCCAACTTATCTCAGTATGAAATAAAAGTGTTATATGGTCTGCAATTTTATCTTCACATACTTTTTTGAAGTGACTCTGACATGTGGCGTTAAATCTATAATAGTATTTATACATTTTATAGTGCATTTTAATAATACATTAAAAATTAGTGGAGTATTTTTGGATACATTAAGATTTCATTATAAGTAACAGAACGCACCAAATCATTTCTAGAAATTTATCTTTTAATTTTAAATAGACATGTTACTTTCCCGTCATAACAAACTTGCATCGTCTGATTTTATATTTTAATGTATATTTAATGTATATGTCATGATATACATTTATTTACTGTGTATGAGGACTGCATTCAGGCCTGCATTAAGAAATTTATTATTTATTCATTTCCTTTTCTGATGCACATTTGTCATTTATACATTTCATAATGTTATTAAATGTGTTCAAGACATTCAGCTTTAGATGGACTTTTAAATAATGTTACGTGTAAAAGTTTGTTTATGTGACATATGGCAAAACAAATACGTCTTATTCAATAAATAGTTTGAAAAATTGTAAAATACAATTGTAACCAGAAAAGTTATAAAACTTTTAAAATATAATAAAACTCTAAAAATATTAAAAGATCTTTCATATACTTAATTTAGGCTTCCAAATGGTCCGCCAACCGAATACCAATATTTTTTAACAGAAAACTTCATGGTAGGTTTGTATAACATTTCAGCAAAAAATTACCACCAAAGGTGGTTTTTGCAAAATTTACAAGAAAAATCTAATAATAAAAATTTTCTTAGAAAATACCGCTATTCAAAAATCAGACCATTTGGGAGCCCTGTATAATTATTCCGGTATAAGTTCTATTTCCAACTTTTGATTAGTAATTTTTGAAAATTCAATGAAGAAAGTTTTTTTTTTTTCTTTTTGAATTTGTTTTTAAAACTTGTTTTTTGAACCTACAACATTATTTTTCCAAAATAATGCAAAAATACTGACATTCAATGGTTTAGTAACAAATTTGGAATTACCCCCTTAAAAATGAAATTGCCCCCCTGCCTCACGTTAGGAACCACTAATGTAAGTATAAATAGGCAGTTCTTTTTATTTATTTATTTTTCTTATTTGTAAAGGAACTAAGTACTTATAAGTTTTACGGTGATATGACATAACGGTACGGAACCCTCAGGGAAAATACTTTATACAACACGCACTGGCATAAATTTTGAAAATCATGTAGACTTGTGTAATGTATTGCCTATTTTAAATATTCGACAAATAATTAAGGCACAAAGGCTCTATTAAAATAGAAAATGCAGAACATTTCTCATTTGATTTTAATTAGAAATGTATGATAATTGACATGCAGTAGTCAGATGTATTAGTTTAATAATACTATCACTTATACAATTTGGAAATCGCAATTAAATAAAGCCATCTTATAAATGACATTGTGCGAACAATCAGTAATTGTTTTTATTAGCAATTTTTAATTTAGCATTTCACAAACCAAATCAGAGCATTTTCACCATTTTAACGTAACCAGATATTTATCTTAAAAAAGAATGAAACAATTGATTACGGAGATTTGCATTGCGATTGAGGATGACATGATAAGAGATGATACTGATTTATTGATCTGTGATATTATTAAAGAAATAATTATATGGGATTTGATGAGGGGAAGAAGCTGGAATGATGAATAGATGACAAATTCAAAAGAAAACTGATGAATATAAATTGTGGAAATGAAACTTGAGAGGAGAATGATTAATTAATAACAGAAAGCAGTTCGAAGTTAACTTTGAAATGATTTATTTGGAGCTCTTTGATTAATTTTAAGAAGCCATAAGTGATTATAAATTTGGGATCTTTTAAAGCAATGCGCGCGAACAAAGGTAAAAAAGAGATTTATCTAAAGGAAGAGAATTTTATTTTGGGAAGTTTCTAAAAAAAAAAACCCAGGTTGCTTTTAACTTACATTTAAGGTAAATTGTGAAATATTGCTCAGAGTTTCATCCAAAGGATTTTCGAATTCCGAATAAATCTGTTGAATGGAAGTAAAGAGGTCAACATTTTGGTGTAAAACTTTAAATTGCTCTTAAATAAAAATGGATCCTTCCATTTTTAATTTCAGAAAACACAGAAAATTCATATAATTCAAAGTATGCCAAGTCTGTATATTTTGGTTGTACAAAAAATATATTTTTTTGGTTTTATACGCTGGAGGACGAAGAATGATTTACTAAACATAACTTTTAGGACAATGCAAAAATTTAAATTTCGTAACTTTTACAAAAATAACTCTTTTGTGTTAATGTCTTTTAATATGCTAAAGCAGGGGTTCCCAAACTATGCTACGCGTACCAGTACTGGTACGCAAAACTCTGGCTACCGGTACGCGAAAGTGCTGTGCATAAAATGAAATACCAGTATAATATTATAAAATCAAAAACGGCATGAATTTATCACTTTGGAAATTTTCGAATGAAAATTAGAGACTGTAAACGCTTTTGTTGTTGTTATTGTTACTAGAAATGTGTGTTATAGCAAACTGTCTGAAATCCGCACACGCTGTTTATGATACAACCAGTTTTCCAGAATTAAACACATGTAATTATTACATTTATACAGGGAAAAAAATTAAAATTTGTAAATAAAGACCTAATTTAAAAATTAATCAATCAAACAGTTTTAATTTGCAGAATAGCTCTTTTAAATATATTTATCAATTTTATTATCTGAAGGTAAAGTCTGAATTCGTGAAAGTAGGAGATGCTTGTTCAAATAGGAGGAGTTAAAACTTTTTTTCTTCTTTGTACTGGTTATTTCAGCGTTGATGTTTTATTTGAAACATAATTCATTATTTATTTAAGTCTGTCAATTGAAAATTTTCTCTTGTTCTGCACCAAATGTGTAAGATTCTTTCTGTTTCAGGGAAATCGGTTTTTAATTCAGTAAAGTTATTTAAAATGGTGATTTGAAATCGAACAAAATATGGGAAGTTCCACTTTCACAGTTTTTCCTATGTTATCATTGCGTTTGATACCTGCACTGTAAAAAAAAAAAAAAAAATGGGTCGATCTACTAAAATATTTTTAGTTTTTCTCATTGATATTTGCAATTACTAAAAATTATTTTGTATTCTTACTCAGTTACAAGAAAATCTGTAAGAATTACTAGAAAACACCTAATAACATTACTAGAAAACAGCTAGCAACGATTCCGGTTTTTAGTACCGGTTACTAAAAAATCTGTGGAATACAAATAGACTATAAATTTTTAGTAACTTCAGGATTTTTTTTTTACAGTGTGGTGCGCGGAACTATGAACTTCGATTTAGTGGTACGTCGGTCTAAAAGTTAAGGAACCCCTGAGCTAGAGAACACCATTCGAAACATTTTTGCAAATGGAAGTATACCTTTAAAATGAACAGGTTAGGAATTAGTTATCGGTCAGAGGTAAGCGGGGACACGCTGTATATGAGTTATTTTGAGTTGGATCGACATTGGGTATTTGAAATATGTTATTATCTATGAAATGTGTTTTTTTTTATTTTTTTTTTTATTTTGCAGAGTAGATAATGTGTCTATTTAAAAAGAATTATAAACTATTTCCGAAAGAACCGCCAAAATTTACTGTAATGAAAATAATCTTTAAACCGCAATAGTGTTATTCAATGCATTGCTACTAGGATAAAAAAAAATCTGTGAGTGTCTTTCCTAATGGATATGATATATTGATCAGGGTCTGATCAACTTTATGTGGGGCCCGGGCACACGGTCGCGTAGTTCCCCACCCCTTCCTAAAGCAAATTGCATTATAAACATGACAGACAGTTTTATGTACAGTTTAAAATTTAAACCATAGTTTTATGAAAAAAGCATATGTTCGCATACAAAGGTGCATTAAAAATTATGTGAAGGTAAAATATTTTGCACTGTATGCTATTTAGAGTGAGTAAAACATGTTTGATGTAACATCCATTCTTCTCGAAATTTTGAAGTTTGCATTGCATTTCATTGTCGTTAGTGAAGAATATAGTTTGCATGAATGGCAAAATTAATTTTTAACATTTTCCAACAAATTGCTAAAATTAAAATTCCATGTAATAACGTCTTCGAGGGTCTGCGAAAGGAGTCCATTGAAATTATGATTAGGAGTAATGAGGTTTGTAATGATAGCATTTCATTTAATATCCCTAAACTTTGGTTGAACATCTTGAAATAGTCAATTACGCTTTTATTTATTTTAAAATTCTTCATCGGTAATACATTTACAGCTGTTAGATTTTTGTCCGTTAGGAGGTGCGTCTGCATCGTTTCTACTTGTGGTTGGTTGGTACGATGGTTGAGTGTTACCCTAGTTAATTTTTTTAATTTGTGGACGGCAATAATAATGTGGCAACGGACGGATTGTTTTTCGCATTTGAAACTTTAGAAGCAATATAACAAATTTTTCCTGAGGATGACCCTTAGAAGGTGGTCGAAACGTCGATATTTTTAATTTTAATGTATGTATAAAATTTTTAATTTGACATTTGTATACAACATTCAGTAAATTTGTGATGTTTTATACTCACGTCTTTAATCGTGTAAGTTGAAAAGTGTTTATGAATTCGATTTGTCTGTCTGTCTACCGTCTGTCTGTCTGTCTGTGCTCTAACTCCCGTAAATATATTTGGATTGTCATGCAATTGATATATGTTATTGAGGTTTACTATGGCATATAAGGTATTGAAAATAAAGTGTGTAACACGCATAGTTTTTTTACAGGGACGCTCAAAAGAATTCCGTTATATTACGGTCTATGGGGAAAAATCATTTGCGGTTTATTTTAATAATGTTTCACTTTTTCAAACATATTGAAATTGATATATATCACTAAGTTGGATTACAAGAGGCTTACTATAGAATATTGTGTGTATAGCATTCATCGTTCATTAACAGGGACACACAAAATTATTCGGTTATAGTATTGCTTGTTAGTAATAATTGCTGGAAGTGCTTTTTCAGTTGCTGAAAGTGTTTTTAAATTTAACTCATTTTTTGTCTATTACTTGGTGTGTATAAATTGTATAGATCGTATACAGGACAGCACAAAAGTTCTCGAGTACATTTTCGTTTATTGGTGGTAATTTCCAAAGGGAAATTTTAAACTGTGTTACGCGTTTCCTAACTGAACTAAAATTTAGCATTCTATTTAATATATATACAAATCTATAGATCATATACAGGGTTACACAAAAGAGTTCGGACATTTTTCCGAATATTGTGGGTAATTCTGAAATTGGATTTTAAAATTTGTTATGCGTTTTCGAAATTGTTTATTTAGATATCCCCTTTTGACCTTACGGTAAAGATTTGCAAAATTATTCTGGAAGTGTTGGAAAGTGTTACATAATCTATGCTTGCCAATTTTTTGTTTTTGTTTCTTTTGATTATAAGTGGTAATTTGCATTAATTTGTATGTATGGACAAAATGCATTTTAAGGCCCCTTAGAAATGTGAACTCGGGACACATGCCCTATGTGAGCCTGTGATAATCAGACCCTGATCAGGCTTTATACACAACCACCTTCAAAGTATTTACTTTCTGCAGCTATGCCCTTCGGCCAACCTTAGATGCACTTGTGAAACAGCCTCCCTTGAAAACACTTTCGTATGACACATTATTTTCTCATCGAACACCTGCTGCAACATGTGCGATGTTTGTGTCATCGATTTCCTCAAACGCTGACAGAATTTGATATTAGCATGTTGTTCTTCAAACGTTATTTTTGCTTTCGATGAACGCGGGCGACTATAGCAATGAGAGGGTGACAGATGGGGAAAATTCCCTGGCGGCCCCCTGCTCAGACCCAAAAATTAAATTAAAACTATAATATATTCGAAATCAACTTCGTAAAAAAAATTAATTGTAACCTGTAAATTGTTAAACAAAAATCGATTTCCGGGAGCTTCAAATATGTAAATTCAAAATTGCAGCTCATTCCACCAAGTAGTTTTTGAATTATGCTTAAAAAACTACCCGCATTGCAACCTTTGCAACCCGCATTGCAACCTTTGCAACCTTTGCAACCGCATTGCAACCCGCATTGCACCTTTCACAGCGATTACAAATGAATTCAACATTCGGAGTTCCAAACTTCAAACCTGTATAATTCCTAATCTACTTGACTGAATGACTTCTCGTTTCGTATCCAAAAGTAAAAGTTACCAAAAAAGGCCAAATATGATGTCAAAATTAGGTGTTCTCATTGAAAATTTCAGAGTGTGGTTCAATTTCATGTGAAGCCTGTGAATACCCCTAAGCTTCTTATTTTTTAAAACGTAAATTGAAAAAAAAAGACAATTTCTAGTCGAATAGCTATTTCTGTTTTTTTTTTCAGTGACAATTCGGAGATTAAAATGTATGAGATTTTCTCATTTTTTGTGCCCGACTGTACATCTACTCTAGAGTAAAATAGCTCCCATGTCTTCCAGTCCAGGTTGAAAATATCAACACAGTCTCCAAATTTTTTATCCTTTTATAAAATTCTCCATTTGAATCTACAAAAATTGCGGAAAAATTTGCAATAAGTTTTATCTAAATATAAATTATTTGTAAAGATGTGTCATGATTTATGTTTGGCATATTGTTCTCCTTTCTTAGTAATCTATATATTTAAAACGCTAAGCGTTTTCTTTCGACAATCCGTGAGAACAAACTACTACACCAAATTACATCAATCTTTTTTAAATGAAATATATTTGGACACAGATTTGTTATCGTACATTCGTTTGTTCGAAAATTTAATTAATTAGCTGTAATTTTAAATTAAAAATTTACTTCTGCGTATGACGTCATAAAGTCGGCAATAGGATAACTCCCACTGTTGGGAGGCACAGAGTAACGAGAAAATTTGTGGTTGCGAGGATAAAAGAGAAATAATAAATATTAAAAACGCGTGGCTTTTAGGCCGAATTTTTTAATTTGCAAGTTAAATTTCGGTAAAAATATTTATCCGCGTGTTTTATGAGCGAATAAAAATTCATATTTATTGTGACGTCACGGGAATATTGTCCATTGGGTTTATTTTATCATTATGCATTATAACTTCGTTGATGCCATTTTTTCATTACAATTAAATACAAAATATATTTTTATTTGTATACATGGTGTTTAAGCATAAAAGTAACGTATACAAAATACGTATGAAAAGTTTGCGCCGGTGAAGATGACGTTCTGCTTAGCTTGAAATGCATTTTAACATTGATAAAACTAAAAAGAAAAATTTATATGATTGTGTCAACATGACATAATTTTAACTGATTTTTCAATTTTTAATTTTAAAGATTAGAACTGGAGCCTTTATTGGTTGCTTCATCTTGATTGCATACCTTGATTACATGTTACCAATTACTTTTTTTAAATTATATGTTAGAAGATTTTAATTTTAAGAAAAAAAAATCACAAAAGTAAAGGATTTCAGGAAAATTAAAATTATTAAAAATAGTGTTATGGTAAAAAAAAGAAAAAGAAATAATGATTGTATTTTTAGCTAGAATAAACAATGTAAGGCTAATATTTTATAGGAATTATTTTGGTAGGTTTTTTATAAGTTCATTTAACAGTTCCTTATTAGCGGCAAAATCCTATTTCTTTCACTGTGAATTTTTCTTTTGATGTCAAAAAATGGTAGTCTACTTTTGGACGTCAGCCAAAACACAGTGGCAATTTTTAGAAATGTATAACGGTTGTGACAACAAACGGCACTATCGCTTTAGCTTTCATCGCGCTTACATCACTTCTAAATACTACAAATTTCAATTTTTTACTACATTTTACAATTTCAATTCTTACATCATCAATTAGAAAAAAAATTAGCTTTCGACTGAAATTTATTTGAAAACTGCCGCTTAATTTAACGACTTTTTAAATAATTTTCAAGCATGAAGTATTTTTCAATTCTATCTCAACAATGACCATCCGTTTGCTTTAATAATGTAAAATAGCCCCTGGGAAAGTTGCCACAATTGAAAATAGATTTCCCTAACCATCATGAAAAGTGAAAAGTGAAAAAAAAAACCCCTGATAAATCATAAGAACAGATTATCCATAAGATAGAGAGCATTTTAGCGCTAAACTAAAATCTGTAAAAAAACAAAAACAACAAAAAAAAACAATCAGTTTATGATTAACATGAAATTGATATGTTTAAATCGTTGATGTATATGTTGCATCAGAATATGGTAGGAACTGTATTTATTATTTTTTTAAAGATCTATTGGATATTTAACTGTATAAGAGGGAAAAGATCCCCGGCTGTGATGGAAAAGAAATAATCATCCTGATTATGTAAAGGGACCGAAAAAACAATACAAATAAATTACAGTTGAAAACATTAAAAATCTCCCTCTTCTGCAGATTGATTTATTATTGTAAAAAAAATTCTTCATCTTTACATAAAAATTGATTTGCTTAAAACTACGGATGCATTTTAGAAGATATGGATTTGAAACGAACAAGGATTAAAGAGGGCATTTTAAAACTTTTAATTTAAACATTTTAAAACTGTTTTTGGCAGATGCAGTGCACATGTGCATAGGAGCTCATTCGGTTGCATTATCACGGGGGGGGGGGATGTGTGCTTTATTTACTGTGTTCTTTTATTTATTGAATATGAGATGTAAGTAGGGATATACTATTTGTATGATACTTCATAGGTCCATGAAATTTTCTTTCTTGCCGTGAGGAATATGGTGATAATGTCAAACTGATTTGCATTACACAGTTGTTTACGGATTGTTTGTTTGAAGCTTGCATCGGAAATAGTACTATATTTCACTGGGGGAAAAAAAACTTTTAAAATATAATATTTGAAAGACTGTTTCATATGCACCTCTTCTTATGTAATAAAGAAGCTTATTTTAGTGATATTGTTATCGTAATTTTTTTCCGCCTAGTTTTGACGGGTTTTATCTAGTAACAATTTAATTTTCAAAAATGCACTATTTCGGAATTTAAGAATATTTTTCAATTTTATTGTTGGATAATCTTTATTCTGTTTTATCAACATCTTTCTAATTTTTAATTAATCTAAATCTCAAAACTGAAAACACTACAGATTTGATATTAGCACGAACGAATTCACTTAGACTAATTAGACAAATAAACAAACATTAACTTGGCAATAATGGCAAGCTCTTCAAATTTTTATCAAAAATTATCTCGACCTATGAAGTTTTATTTCCCGTATGTCACCTTTTTTCTTATAAATGCATTCTACTATAATTGTATCAAAATCAAATAATTTTCAGGCATTTGATATTCTTCAATCTTTATTCTGTTTTATCAATGGCTTTCTAAATTTTAATTATTCTAAAGAATTCAAAAAACTCAAAAACTGAAAACAATACAAAAAGTATTTTTTATATTTTTTTGGGTCTAATGGTTTACGATAAATGACAGAAGACAATGGCTGATCTATTAATATGCAATGCGATAAAAAATATCTCAATTTTAAAAATATTTTTCAATTTTATTATTGAATGAGCTTTATTCTGTTTCTAACCGCATTAAAAAAGAAAAATTATAAAATATAAATTATACTATATAATTTAAAGTAAAGTGGAATTATGAAAAACGTGTAGAATGATTTACAATAGACAACAAAAGAAAATGGCTGATATATTACTAATATGCAATGCGATACCTTTAGATAGATTCCTTTCCGATTTCGTTTGGCTGGAAAAAAAATTAAATGATTGAAAGGACCGGAATGAGGTTGTGATAATGCCAATAAAAATTAAAAAGAAAGAAGAAAAAAAGGAAAAAAGGTTATCGAAAGTAGAAGTTATCCGCGAGTAGAAAATTGATGTCGCGACATTTGGAGAATAATTCAGATTTTTAGAAAGAAGATTGATTAGTTTGCATAAGGAAAGAAAAAAAAAACTTTAAAACGTAAAGATAAGAAATGAGATTTAGCATGATTAATAAAAAATGTATTACTTTGTCAGTTTGTAAGTTCGAAAATTTTATATTTTCAACTTTTTCTTTTACTTATCTTATAAGTGAAAAAGTATAGTGGAAGGATTGGAGTTAAAAAAATTTCAGTTTTCATTCAGAAAACCCTTTTATTATTATTTTTTATAAAAATATCTTATTTTTTAAATTTGTTTTTCCACCATCAATAACGCTAAGTTTTCAGAATTTTTAAGTTAAAACAATATCAGCTTTTAAATTACACTAACTGGCGTATCCAATGTGTTGTATTTGCGTGTCACGAGATCTTTGGATTTTTTGGGAAAAAAGAAATCTAACTTAAATTCTACATTTAGAAAAGACTTATAACATTAATTTTATTAAATTTCTTTTAAGTAAATGACAGAAATTCTTTTTACAATGTAAATGAAATGGAAATTATGAAAATTACATGATTTTGTTGCAATTATAGTAGAATACCTTTATAAGAAAACGGCGACGTACGGACAATAAAATTCTATTGGTCAAGATAATTATGGATACAAATTTGGAGATTTTGCCATTAATGCCAATATATTTGTTTACTTGACTAATTTGTCTCAGCGCATTCGTTCAGGCAAGTATCGTCATGTTCTGTATTGCGAGTTGCGATGGTTTGTATAAAAATTTTTAATTTGAGCATATGCCACAGTACGTATGTTCAGATAACATTCTCAAATCTCTATATCCTATCACAGTCCATTATTTACATATTAAGAAATTCAGTAAATATTTCATACGGATCAATAATATTAAAATATCTCAGCTTTTCGATAATAATTTTAGTAAATGTGGAAGTAAGTCATATATGAATATTCTTTACATTACATATTTTTAAGGAAAATGTAAACTAAAGATCGATTTAAATCGATTTATTAAAACAAAACAAAAACAAAGTTATTTGTTCACTATTTCGGATAACAGACGATATCTTATTATTTTCCCCTTTCTTCCCCTTTTTCACAAAAGGGAGTAATTTAGCTACCATCTTTAGAGAAACTCCGTTAAAATTTACAATATATATAAATATCGGAAAATAATTCATATTTTTACATTTTCAGTGTCTAAATGGCATCTTCGGATCCATGTGGATAACTGGTGTTAATTTTATCGCGCTGCCACGGAGGAAGATAGATGGAAGGGAAAGTAACGTTGAAATTTTACAATACAGTTTTTCTCCTCATAGATGGCCCACCACCATCTTCCACCATTACCTACGGTACCATTACCTACGGCCCTACGGGAAACTGACGACTATCCTAGCCTGCTTCTGCAATACTTTTCAATGCGAAAAGCATTCATTTTTTAAATGTTTTCGATTGAAAATTTGAACTTTAAAAAAGTTAAACAAGTAGAAATTTCATTAAATAAAGTTTTCTTCACACCATGCATATATTTTAATAGATATTTGGCGTTTCGATTGCTTTTTATAACTCTTTAAATAAGAGTTCATCTGACAAAAACATCCGAATAGTCATTTAAAAATAAATATCACGGATATTGTACTGCGAAGAAATACGGAATGGACGTTTAATTTTTAGAGATTAAAAGTATTATTCAAATTTTCTGGAATAAGTTTTAATCTTGCGTATATATCGATAACCTTTGAATAATTTAATAACTCATAACTTTTTATATCTATGCAATTAATATTATGTACATTTAAAAACAAATTTTTATCTTAATTATTTGGGAAATAAAACTTGAATAAATAATAGGGTCTATTAGGTAGATTTCGTAAGAAATACTACACCTATTACATTCTCCCCTACGTTGGAAATTTTGAAAAATTTTTGCAGATCTACGCCGATCATGACTGCCAGAACCCAAAACCACTCCCAGTTCAAAACTTTATCTATCTATCTATCTATGTCACTTTTTTATGGACACGATAACTGAAAAAATTCTGTATAAATCTCTTCCAAACTGATACATAAAATCAAGGGGCATAAAATCTCGGTCAAGTTCGTTAATGGGCAAAATCGAACCAGGGGGAGGGGAATGGGGGGGGGGCTTTTTGTGTAAACAGAAAAAACCCATAATTTCTTAATTATTATACGTATCGAATTCATTTAAAGTTATTATTACTTCTAGGAAAAGGGCCGAAAATTTATGTATGACAGATTTTTGATATAATTAAAAATGGCCCCAAGGGAAAAAAAAAGGGGGGGGGGTTAGAAGAAAAAAAATCATAGCTTCGTCAATTCACAAGATATCAAATCCGCGTAAATCTATATATTTAAAACGCTAAGCGATTTCTTCCGACAATCCGTGAGAACAAACTACTGAATCAAATTACATCATTCTTTTTTTTTAAATGAAAGCTATTTGGACACAGATTTGTTATCGTGCATTCGTTTGTTCGAAAATTTAATTAATTAACCGTAATTTTCAATTAAACTTTTACGTCTGCTAATGACGTCATAATCGGATAACGCCTACTGTTCCGAAGCACAGAGTTTATTTTCTAAACTCTGTGGTTGAATAAAAGAGAAATAATAAATATTAAAAGCACGCGGTTTTAAGGCCGAATTTGTTAATTTGCAAGTTAAATTTCGGTAAAAATACTTATCCGCGTGTTTTATAAGCGAATAAAAATTCATATTTATTGTGACGTCACGGGAATATTGTCCATTGGGTTCATTTTATCATTACGCATTATAACTTTGTTGATGCCATTTTTTCATTACAATTAAATACACAATATATTTATATTTGTGTGCATGGTGTTTGAGTATTAATGTAAGGTATATGAAGTACGTGTGAAAAGTTTGCGCCGGTGAAAATGACGTTATGCTTAGCTTGAAGTGCATTTTAACATTGATAAAACTAAAGAGAAAAATGTATATGATTGTGTTAACATGACATAATTTTATTGATTTTTGCATTCATAATTATAAAGATTAGAATTGGAGCCCTCATTGATTTCTTCATCTTGATTGCCTACCTTGATTACATGTTACCAATTGCTTTTTTTTTAATTATACGATAGAAGATGTCCTTTAATAATAAAAAAAATCACAAAAGTAAAGAATTTCAGGAAATTTAAAGTTATTAAAAATAGTGTTATGGTAGAAAAAAATCTTGAAATAATTATTGTATTTTTAGCTAGAATAAACAATGTAAGACTAATATTTCATAGGAATTATTTTGGTAGATTTATTATAAGTTCATTTAACAGTTCCTTATTAGCGCAAAGTCCTATTTCTTTCACTGTGAATTTCTCTTTCGATGTCAAAAAATGTTTTTCCACTTTTGGACGCCATCCAAAATACAGTGGCAATTTTTAGAAATGTACAGCAGTTGTGACAACAAAGGCGCTATCTCTTTAGCTTTCATCGCGCTTACATCACTTCGAAATACTACAAATTTCTATTTTTTACTACATTTTACAATTTCAATTCTTACATCATCAATTAGAAAAAAAATTAGCTTTTGATTGAAATTTATTTGAAAACTGCCGATTAATTTAACGACTTTTTAAATAATTTTCAAGCATGAAAAGTTTTTCAACTCTATCTTATCAATGACCACCAGTTTACTTCAATAATGTAAAATAGCCTCTGGGAAAGTTGCCACAATTGAAAATAGATTTCCCTAACCATCATAAAAAGTGAATTTTAAAAAAAAAGTGATAAATCATAAGATCAGATTATCCATAAGATAGAACATTTTGGCGCTAAACAAAAATCTGTCAGAAAAAAAAAGACTATTTTTAGTTTATGTTGAACATAAAATTGATATGTTGAATTCGTTGATGAATATGTTCCATCAGATATCAGGATATGCTAGGAATTGCATTTTTTTATTTTTTGATATTTGCCAACTGTATAAGAGGAAAAATATCCCCGACTGTGATGGAAAAGGGATAGTCATCCTGATTATGTCAAGGAACCGAAGAAACCATACAAATAAATTACACTTGAAAACATTAAAAATCTCCCTCATCTGCAGATAGATTTATTACTGTAAAACACTTCTTAATCTTTGCATAAAAATGGATAGCTTAAAACAATGGATGCGTTTTAGAAGATATGGATTTGAAACGAACAATGATTAAAGAGGACATTTTAAAACTTTTAATTTATTCATTTTAAATTTTTTTAACGTCGAATTTCGACGGTGCTTTTGGGCAGATGCAATGCACTTGCGCATAGGAGCTCATTCGGTTGCATTATCACAGGGGGGGGGGGAGATGTGTGCTTTATTTACTATGTTCTGTTATTTACTGAATATGATATGAACATAGGAATATACTATTTGTGTATACTTCATAGGTCCATGAATTTTTTTTCTTACCGTGGGGAATATGGTGGTAATGTCAAACTGATTTGCATTACACATTTATTTACGGATTGTTTGTTTGGAGTTTGCATCGGAAATAGTACTGTATTTGACTGGGGAAAAATTTTAAATAAAATATTTGAAAGAGTGTTTTATACGCACCCCTTCATAAATAATAAAGAAGCTTATTTTACTGATATTGTTATAGTAATTTTTTGCGTCAAGTTTTGACGGGTTCCATCTAGTTTATTATTAATCCTCTTAATCTACTAAATCTAGTATATATATATTTCTCTTACGTGGCGCGGAAATAAGGCTGAATTTCTAGCTTAGCGTTTGGCAACAAACGTAGTTTCCAGAACTCAGACCAATGAACAGTCTAGATTGAGCAAGATCAGCTCTGCCTCCAAATCCAATATGGCGGTCAGTGTGACAGCAGTCAAACTCAAACTAGCAATTATTAAAAAAAGAAAAAAAACATGTACGTAATCCAAAGAGTTTGAGACGATTCCTAATTTTAATTATGAGTAATATCGTTAATTTCAAATGAATTCTCAACTCATATTTAGAATCTATTTACGACTTTCAGTCACACGGAAAGCGGAGCGAATAAAAATATCAACTGTCTAGATCGTACCTGCTGCCATCTGTTGCTATCTTATGAAGTAAAAAATAATTTGTTTTCCAAAAATCTGTAATACAATGATTGATGAAACTATCTTCCTATCACGTAGTGGTTTTTTTTTTAATGAATTTAAGCCGTGGTATACAATATTATAGGTGTAATGAGTTTTAAACTAATTGTGTTTCCAAGATCATTTTTTGATAGTATTTATATGATTTATTCCCAACTAAATGCATTTTTAATCGTGTTTTCAACGAAGTCTCCATTTACTTTTTTACATTAAAAAAATTGTCAATTTCATGTGTTAAAATGATTTATGATAGCATTCATTCTTGCTAGAATTGCTGAAAAACGTGACGAGCGAGCGAAGTGACCTGGGACTGCGGAACGTTCCCAATGTGAATTGCGTCGCAATTCACGGGGGTTGGGTAGCGTTAGCGAGCAAGGGGTAAAACCCCCTAGTATTATCTAAAACGTTTATATTGACAAGTTTTTTATAGGACCAACCGTTATACGAAAAAAAAAATCCCTGCCGGCTCCGCCTGGAAACAAGTTATTTTTCGATGTAAGCGGTTCCAACTCACGCATCTTTCCGAAACTGATACATAAAATGAAGGGGCATAAAATCTCGGTGAAGTTCGTTAATAGGCAAAATCGAACCAAGAGGGGGGATGGGGGGGCTTTTTGTGAAAACAGAAACCCCCCCCCATAATTTCTTATTTATGATACGTATCGAATCCGTTTGAAGTTATTATTACTTCTAGGAGAAGGGCCGAAAATTTATGTATGACAGATTAATTAAAAATTGCCTTAAGGAGGGGGGGGGAAGGGGGTTTTAGAAGAAAAAATCATAACTTCGTCAATTCCCAAGATTTCAAATCCGCTCAAATTTATTATAAATCCTCTTAATATTATCTAAACCATTTATATTGACAAGTTTTTTATAGGACCAACTCTTATAGCAAAAAAAAAAATCCCTGCTGGCTTTGCCTGCAAACAAGTTAGGTTTCGAAGTAGGCGGTTCCAACTGCCGCAACATCGCTAAAAAGTAATTTCTTCCGCAATTCCCGACAAACAGACGCCCCACGGTCTGCGTCTTCGAAATCTACCTGTGTCTGTAGGCCAAGCCGTCAGGGATTTTATCTAATTTTTGCAAGAATCGTAAATTTTGACTTTAATATAATGTTAGTTATGAATGGTCCAAAAACTGTCATTTTTTTATCATACATAAATGCTTCCTCTTTCATACACACTGCTGCAGATAGAAAAGGTAACATGCTTACCTTACAATTTGAAAATTATACAGTTATTAAAAAACATATATACTTAAATCTTTTTTTCTTTGTGAATATTAATTTTGTTATTCAAATGAGTTCTTTTTCCTAATTTACAAGCAATAAAATCTTTTGATTTAATTGAACAGCCAAGTAATCAAATTAAATTTTTAAATTGCAAGCAGCACTCTATAAGACAATTTAAATGGCCATGTCAATTAGCTACAGACATTAGCATTCATTATGTATAACATTTCAAAAACATATACACTAAGATCGATATACTAGAATAAAAATTTCTTAGTTTAACAATGATTACATGCATATAACTTTAAATTAAAGTATAATAAAAAGCACTCACCTTTGGAGCTCTAAACATACTTAGATTTTTTTCCCTTCGATTTTTGTTTTGTTTATCTCATCATCATAGCCCGATCTACATCCCGGAATAAAAAATTTATACCCCATCTTAAATTTATGACATATAATTGCTATAATTAAAAATAATCGAGTAAAATACTTTCGGAATTTAACATGAAATCTAATGACATTCTGTTTAAAGGCCGCCGCCAAATTTTACAGCGCCCTCTTTCGTTAAAAAATATGACTTGCATTTTCGATATCCTCGCCTATTCTAGTTTCCCCTCCAGGTTCTTTCTCCGTGGCGCTGCTTTCGACACTGTAGGGGGTGAAATTGTGAAACACACAGTCAGTTTTTAATATAATAGATTTAATAATAATAAAAGAAAAACTATGAGATTTTATGCATCAGTGATATTTCATATAGTTTAAATTTTTCGTTGACTTCTAAATTAAAGCTAATGTTTGCGACCATTATCAAATATGTTTTGCGCTTGAATTTTTAAATTCGTCCTTTCTTGGAGAAAAGACGAAAGAAAATTTATTTGACACCCTATCTCGGATATGAAAAGGTGTCATTATGTAGACTGAGAGGTAGGGGAGGAATCAATGTATAAAAATTTTATGGGAGTAAAACAAATGTACAGTTTTTTGTACAAAAAGTATGAAAAAAAATTCTAAAATAATTTATTTATAAATTAAAAAATCCCTTCATACCGGATTTTTTTAAAAATGCTTTGCTTTTTCTAGTATTTAATAGCAATCCCTCCTAATGGCGTAGACTGCAGTGGAATTGTCCTAGACCTTTCTTACATTAAAATTAACATATCTTCGCTCTATGCCAAACATAGTCGACATTTCCCTGTCGATATAATAACCTTTTAAATATCATCACACCATACCAATTTGCCTTTGTAGCTGGTGACTATAATGCGCACAACAGACGCTGGAACTGCCACTCTACTTCTCCTCGCGGAACTTCTTTACATAACTTTACTACTCACAACCAGCTCAGCCAGTACGCCCCTAACATTCCTACTCAGATACCTACACAAACTCGCAATAAACCCTCTATTATTGAATTTGCTATCTCTAAAAGTCTCACCTATCCCATTACTACCTCCGCTCTTAGCTCCGATCATTTACCTGTCTTTTTCAAAATTGATTTAATTAACCCTATCAGCCCCCCCCCCCCTCATCTGTAGCAATCGATTGGAATAAATTCAAAAATTATCTCAATAACGCCGATCTAACCTATCCTAACATCAATAACCCTATTGATATTGATAATGCTGTTACTCACTTAAATAACCTCATTCATGCTGCTCAAAGACACGCTACC
Source organism: Maratus michaelseni (assembly GCA_963931845.1). Classification (NCBI taxonomy): domain Eukaryota; kingdom Metazoa; phylum Arthropoda; class Arachnida; order Araneae; family Salticidae; genus Maratus; species Maratus michaelseni. The sequence continues at coordinate 473,559,654 of OZ007588.1, read as the reverse complement.
TATTTCAAATTCAATAATAATAACTCCTTTTTTCTTCCCACTCATATTCGTAACGTTTGCAACCAACGGAATATCCCCCGGCGACTTAAAACAAGTCCAAAGACCCTTAAAACTCTTGAATTATAATTATGATAAGGCTATTAACAGACTTAATAATAAAATTAAAATCCTTATTTAAAAAAAAAAGAAAAAAGTGGTGTAATTTCCTCGAAAATCTCTCTACCGATGACAATTCTCTTTGGCGCATAAAAAAAAAAGCTCAAGAATAACTGTACTCCCATTCCTCCTTTAACTGTCAATAATATTACTGCGTATACTGATAAAGAAAAAGCTGATTGTCTTGCTAACTCTTAAGAAAATTAGTTTTCTCCGAACCCATTCATTGGTAGCCAAACCCACTTTAATGACGTCAATCATACCGTACGTAACTTTCTTGCCATCCCCCGAATCCCTCCCTGATATTCAACCCATATTTATTTACAGGGGTCTGTCCAGACTTTTTTCATATGGTCCTGTTTTTGTGAAATTGTGAACAGCTTTTTATATTTGTGAAAAATCTAATCATAATTTTGTGAATTTGAAATGGTCGTTATATTCAGGTTCTTGTTTATGCATTTTTAAGAAGATATATGGATATAAAACACATGAAATATATTTTCTTTATATATGTAAAAGTGACAGATCAGATTTTACTTTTAAATGATTAATTTGTGAAATGTTTGGTTTAAAGATGGAAAATTTTTGTGAAAAACCTATTTTTAAGACAAAGAATTTTGTGAAGGTTTTAGGGAAAATAATTTTGTGAAGGATCCTGTTTTAGGGAAAATAATTTTGTGAAGGATCCTGTTTTAGGGAAAATAATTTTGTGAAGGGTCGTTATTGAAATGAAAAATTTTGTGAAGAGTCCTTTAAAGGACCAATATCTTCCTAAACAGATTCCTGATTTATAACATTATTCAAAAACTTAAGAACCGTAAAGCCCCTGGGTATGACAATATCTCCAACTACACCATCAAACAACTTCCTATCAATTGTATCATTATATAACACACCTTACCAACTCCATCCTTAAATCCTGCTACTTTCCAAAGCCTTGGAAAACCTCAATTATTTCTCCAATCCCTAAACCTTCTAGTAATCTTAATGACCCAACTAATTTTCACCCTATCAGTCTCCTCTCTTCTCTCTCCAAAACTATTGAACGAGTCATTCACTCAATGAATCCTTAATCAACAACAATATTCTCATTCCTGAACAATATGGCTTTAGAGCAAAATATTCTACATTACACCACCTATTTCGTGTTATGGAATTTATTACTGAAAACTTCAACGCAAAGAAACCTACTGCTGCTATATATTTAGATATCGCCAAGGTTTTCGATAAAGTCTGGCATGAGGGCCTTCTATACAAATTAATTCGGCTCAACATCCCATCCGGATTCATACATTTCATACAGTCCTACCTTGGTGATCGTAATTTTTTCGTCCACATTAACAATACATTATCTCTTTTGCACTTCATTAAATGCGGTATAATTCAAGGTTCGATTCTCGGCCCAACCCTGTTTTTATTTTATTTTAACGATATTACTCGCAGTTTACTTATTTTTCTTGAACTATATGCGAACGATACAACTATATATGCCTCTGCGCATCACCCATGTTTCCTCTATAAGAATATCTAAAATTACCTTGATACCTTCATAGAGTGGTGCCACCTATGGCGTATCAAACTTAACGAAAGTAAAACTACTGCTGTCTACTTTTTTCGCATTTTTTCCCTTCTTAATAGACTCACTATTAACAATACTACCATTCTCTGGTCAGATAATGCAAAATACCTGGGGGTTATCATTGACAAATGCCTCATCTTTAAGAAACATATCATTACGTGCTAAAATCGCCCGCATTTCTAAAGCTCTTTCACGCTTCTTACGCAACCCTCCACTTTCTCTTCGTAATAAAATGCATTCTTCTATAACGCATGTGTACTCCCTGTTGCTACTTACGCATGTCCCATTTGGGGCTTCGCTTGCAAAACCAGCATGGACTTCCTTTCTCGCTCCCACAATGAAACTCTCCGTATAATCCGTAATCGCTCAAGACATCTCCGTAATTCAACTATCAGAAATGACCTCAAACCTGTTTCACTGGCTAACCTCATTAAATTCCTCTAGAAAAAATTCTACAATAATTTGTATAAAGCCCCCAACGATATTGTATATGAATTACCTGATTATGACGTTTATAGTCCCAGTAAACGTAAAAGACCTTGGTTTTTACCATTTTGCCGGAGTAGTCCTCTTGTACTAATACTTTTTGCTTTTTGTCTTTTTATTTAAATAGAAAAAAAATTCTATGTATTTACTATACTCATACTTATACTAACCTTAATATATTTAAATGTATGGCAATGAAAATTGCTTTCTGTTTAAACTGGGGTAGATTTACGCTCTTCCTGCTTCACTTTGCCCTTTTTGCGAACGATTCTCCTTTAGAAACAGATACACATATTTTCTCCTCATCTATTTACTCAATTTCCTAAGAAATTATTCTATTTTAAGGCTATACTCCACATCTTACTACTTTTTCCCTACTTCTCCTGAAGAGGAGCAACTCTTAAACTGCAATTTAAATTTGATTGGCTGCTTTACGCAAGCTAAATTTAATTGGCTAGCTTACTTTTCTCTGATTGGCTGATGAAGTTGTCGGTCAAAACCTCTGCTTTTCCTTTCATTTTACAGTGCATTTTTGCTACTTTTACACTTTTTGTTATGGCTTCTTTAAGATGTGATACACAACTACTCATATACAGGGAGTGGAGTTGTTAACAACTGGGAATCCCATCGAAACAGTCAGCTGTTTCTGTGTCTAATAGGAATCATATACAGGGAATGGAGTTGCAGTGCAACGGGGAATCCCCTTGAAGCAATAAACTATTTAACTGTTTAATATAATCTTTGTAACATATTTAATCAAAAGCAATCAAACTACTTGAAACTGAAAACAACACATAATGAATCTTAAAAAGTAATTTTGAATTATGGAAAATAGGCAGAATGATGTGCAATAGATGACAAAAGAAAATGGCTGATCTATTAATGTGTAATGCGATAAAACTCTTTTCCAATTTCTTTTAGCCGGAGAAGTAAATTTAAAGGTTTAATAGATCGGAAGAAAATTGTGATAGTGCCAATCATAATCTAAATATAATAAAACACAGTGTGTTGATTCCGGTACGAACTCATCCAAGAGAAAAGAGAAATAATAAAAATATTCAGACACTTGGCCTTTTGGACGTATTTTTTTTTCAATTCCTACAAGGCAACACTAGATACCGGGCTTGCTCATTCAATCTTAAAACGTCACAAATGGTGGCTGACCGCGACCAGCGATTGGTCCAAAGCAACGCGCCCATCGTTTTGTGCCAATCGCTGTATGTCTTTCCTCCTAGTCAGCCACCTTTTGTGACGTCATCATAATGAATGAGCAAGCCCGGTATGTAGTGTAGCCCTGATTCCTACTATTAGCTCACACTCTCTATATATTTATATATCTTGTTCAAATTTTCAATCGTTAATAAAATATTTTCTATTCAGACTATCACGTTCAAATATATTTTTTTTAACTTGTCCTGGATGTCAATTGATGTTAATATAGTTTTTTCAAATATTAATTCATTAATTAAATTAAATTAATTAATTTTAATTTTATATTTCATTTCTGTTCAAAAGTATAGACTCACTCCATATTTATAGTCTCACCTTCACACGTAAAAAGATAAAGGGGCTGGCTGTTCACGGACGAAGATCAGGCGGCTCGCGCGCGAAGGAGACTATAAATGTGGAGTGAATCTATACTTTTGAACAGAAATGAAGTATAAAACTAAAATTAAATAATAAAATTTAATTAATTAATTAATATTTGAAAAAAAAAAAAACTGTATTATCGTTAACTGTAACATCGCTATGGCACTTATTGTGAAGTTTGGTAATTTTTGAAATTTAATATTTGAAAAACGGCATAATCTTTAGATTTTAAATTTATATCAAGAAAAATACAATTTTTTAAACTTTCTAACGCAGTTTGTCTAACAATTTTGTGAGAAATACTTTTCGAGCTATTAATTTTTGGTATTTTAGCTATTTATTTTTAATTTAATTTTTAATACATTTCAAAAATTTCTCTTATGTAAGATATTTAGCAGGATATAAATTTAGGAATAAATACCGTCAGTGGCGAAGCGTGCAGATCGCTGGAAAAAAATTTCTATTTGACCTAAGTAGGAATTGACTTAAAAAAAAGTTTTTATATTACTTGTTAAATTGCAGGTAAAATTTCGGGAAAAATATTTCTTCACGTATTATTTTGTTTTTATAAGTGAATAAAAATTCATATTTACTGTGACGTCACGAGAATAGCGTTTATTGGGTTTATTTTATCTGTATGCATTATAACTTTATTGAAACCATTTTTTTCATTACAATTAAATAGAAAAAATATTTTTATTTGAATTCCTGGTGATTAAGCATAAAAGTACGCGTGAAAAGTATGATCCGGTGAAAATGACATTATGCTTAGCTTGAAATGTATTTTATATTGATAAAACTAAAAAAAAAAAAAAGGCATTATCCCGTCGGCCACTTTCCATGATATAGGATTTAACGCTAAAAATACACGATCGTAGCATCAGATGTGTTGCTCGTGTTTGTTATGTGATATTTAAATCGCAGTTTATGTGTATTTTTAATTATGCTTCATTAGTTATTTCGTTAAATCAAATAACAATTACGCCCTTAAACGTCATAATATTAAAAGAGAAAATGCATTCAAACAATGCGATACATAATTACATCCAATAGATCGGCAAACATTTATCCAGCAGCCGAGAGTGATCATTAAGAAAAAATATGATCCAAGATAATTTGTTTTCTGTTTGCATTCATATATTGTACATTTTATTGCTTAAAGTTACTGACAGTTGGCACTTTTCAGAAAGTTTTCTTTCTTTTTAAATTCCTACTATTAGCTCACTCTCTCTCTATATATATCTTGTTCAAATTTTCAATCGTTAATAAAATATTTTCTATTCATCCACTCAAGTTCAAATAAATTTTTTTAAAACTTGTAGTGGATGACACTTTATGTTAATACAGTTTTTTCAAATATTAATTCATTCAGTAAATTTAATTAATTTATTTTAGTTTTAAATGGGAGAAAAAAAATTCCTCCCATTGTTTTCATAAATGAAATGAAAGATTTATCTCAAATGAGTGATGCTACAGAAATAAAATACCGCAACGATGATTATAAAATAATGTTCAATAAAGATAACGTGGGACATGAATGCTGCACGGGTTTATTTTATATATTTATGATTAAAAAATAGGAATTGACTTAATTTTTTTTTATATTACTTGTTAGATTACAATGGAAACAACCTTTCTTTCATTTGTTTATTGGCGTTACAGTTTGGCGATAGTTTTTTTTATATGTAAAGTGATTGATGGGATAATGTAGAAGTACCAAAAAATTGATATGATTGTGTCAACATGACGTAATTTTCACTGATTTTGCAATTGTTAAATATAAAAATTAGAATTGGAGTTTTTATTGATTACTTCATCTTGATTGCATACCTGATTACATGTTAGCGATTGCTTTTTAAAAAAAAACTAAATTATACATAAAAGGAATTAATTTTTAAATAAACAATTCAGAAAAGTAGAGGATTTCCGAAAAAAATAAAATTATTAAGAGTAGTGTTATGGTTTAAAAAAAAAGCTTGAAACGATTAAGGAACATTAACACGTTTGCATATAAAACAATATTAATAGTTCAGCGTTTGTTTCCGGCTAATGTACCATAACGAAATTAAGACTTCATAATAAAGCGCAAATTAAGGAACACATGTTACAGACGCATCAGGGTTGGCGAATTTTTGTTTTGGGCCATTTTGGCAAGGTGTACCTGATAGGCCTATCTTGCAAAAACAGCATGTTAGTTTTATTTTATTATGAAAAAGTTATAATAAACACACAACTTTATTATAAAAAACACACAATTTTTATTTATAAACGCACACACAAATTATTTTATTACACAATGATTAATTTATTATAAAACACAATGTTTAATTTAATATAAAACACACACAATCTGTTCTACCGGGTTGCCATACAAAGCAAAATCTCGCCCAAATCAGCGGGTTCCTCAGTTATAAAACCGCCATTTTGGCACCAAAAATATACCCTGTTGCGTCTACGACATCTGTACCCAAATGAGAACTATATCTATATCTGTTTCCTGTTGCTAATTAAAAAATATTTGTAATTTCTTTTGTGTTCTGTCATCTTATTTACACAAGATTAAAAACTCCAGAGGATCTGAACTAACGTTTTAGACGAGTTTTCTTTATTGTCGATGAATAGTTTGTTTATATCTCCTAGAGTACAAGTCAGTCAGTAAAAAATATTTCTACTGATATTTCATGCAATATATATGTGTCTTCTTACTAATTAAGATACATTTGCAATTTCCCCTCATCTTATTTACATCAGATTACAAATTTGTTATTAAAATTCCAGAGCCATTAAACAGGCCCTGAACTTAACGTTTCATGCCAGTTTTCCTTATTGTCGATGAATAGTATATGAATACCAGTGGACCCGTGCGAAAATTTCGCACTGCAGTCTAATAGTTGTTTTAGCAATATCTATTATTTTTTAGACGCAGGTTTCAGCATGGAGCAAAGAAAAATAAATTTAGCATTTGAATTTGAATTTTGCTTTTTAATCACAAATATAAAATAAACCCGTAAAGCAACAATATCCAACTTTATCTTTATTGTACAAATTATTATTTTTTTTATCTATAATCATTTGTTGAGCACGATATAATGCGGTATTTTATTTTTGTGGCAACACTAATTTGAGGAAAACCTTTCATTTCATTTATGAAAACAATGCCGATATAATTTTTTATTAAATACAATTTTTATTTAAAAAACATGTTTTAACGAAATATTAAGTGTGCCATGTCAGAAGCCTGTTCAAAATCCTTTCATATGGTATCTCATTTATCGTTCTGCGTTTTGTATTTACTGAGAAAAAGGGATGTTGACAGCAGAAATAATATATAGGATTTTTATCAATCATTTCAAATTTTAAGGCGGTATTAAAAAAAAATATTTTTCCACGCTCAACAACTCAAAATTTTGAAACACATTCTCAGACTCATTTTTAAAAGTAACAACAGGAAACTTGGCGGCGTGATTTATAAAGACATTTATAAGGGCCCCATGTTTTTATTTTTCGTTCAATTAATTAGAAATTGATTTACAGACAATTATTTTCACAGTACGATCATTTTTTTTTGTTTCCAGCGCTATCGCTTTGGGAAATTCGGTTCAAAATGTCCACTTTGACAGCATTTTTTGAAATATATTCTGCCTTTATCAAAACTTCGAGACAATACGGACATTATAAAGTTTCTGAATAAGAGAACCTGCCAATTAGACGCATTTTAGAGCAAAAATGAATTTACAAATGTGTCTCAAAATAAGCAGTTTGGATTTGAATACACCCTTCAGTGAAAACCATGATTTCTACCTACTGTCCTAGGATGGGTCTTTACACTAGTTTAAAAAAAAGAAGAAAGAAAGAAACGATTTTACAAAATGATCAGTGATCCACGAGCAAAAAATTGCTGCCATACCATGCGTAGAATAATTCAGATTTATCGGAAAACGATTGATTAGTTTGCAAAAAGATGAAAAATTTTAAACGTAAAGATAAGAAATGAGATTTATTATGATTAAAAAAAAGAAAGTTTTTCTATGCATATTTCGCCTTGTCCGTTTATAAGTATGAAAATTTCGTATTTTTTCTTTTACTTATTTTAAAAGTGAAAAAAAATATAATTGAAAGATTGGAGTTAAAAATATTCTAAGTTTTCATACAAAAAAGATCATTTTATTTTTTTAGCTTCTTTTTACAAAAATCTCTTCATTTTAAAATTTGTTTTACAACCAATCAATAATTCTAATTTGTTTTCTTTAAATTTATTTTACAACCAGTCAATAATTCTAATTTTTTTAAAATTATAAATGTTAGTTTTTTTAATTATATCGAATGTATAAATTTAAAAGATATTATGCAGCTGTGACATTTTATACTTTGCTAAACTTTCTTTCATTTTAAATTAAAAATAATATTTGCGATAATTATCAAATAGATTACTGTTGATTTTTATTAAAGATAATGTGAGAGATCCTTGAAATTCTATCTGAGGCATAGAAAAGGATCATTATGGAAGGTTGAGGAAAATCCAGATGCTAAAAATACACTGCAGTAAAATATATGTGTACATTTTTGTTTGTTTTTTTGTAATAAACTGTATTGAATAATCTAAAGTTTTAAATCCAAGATAAGACTGATAAGAATTAGTATAAGAAAACTGCCACACAGGAATTTTTTAAAAGTTTATTTTAAAACATTTTGTTTTAATATTGTATTTGTTAGCATTTCCTTTTCCAGTATCATTACTTAAAACCTCAACAGTCGTTTACAAGATGTAGATAGAATAAATAAGTCTCGGTCCAAAATCAGTTCTAATGTTTGAGTATTTCAAGTAAGATCATGGAATTTTCAGCAGTAGTAGTAGTAATAGTTATAATAATAATAATGATATAACTTACAAAATATTTGTTTAAATGAATTCGACTTCCTCTTAAGTATTTTTTTTTCATTAAATTTGAATCCTCAGCGCATTATTTATTTTAAAAATACATTAATATACGGAGCTGACGGCTTGCTTTCGTATTTTAATCAGGAAGCTCCGCCTATGGGTGTTATTTATGCATGTTGATTTTTTTGTGTTTGTAATTTTATTAAGAACTAGCATGCTACGCCCGCTGCGCTGGGCCATTTTTCTAAATGTACCTTAAATCAAACTAAATGGCTTTGTATTTTAAAGGAAAATGGATATTCACCTACAGATGTTACCTTAGTAAATATTTTCAAACGAACCTTCAATCAAACGAATTATATCAATGGATTTCAGCATGTATTTTAAAGCAATAAGCACGTTCACCTGGATTTTCCTTCAATATTGCTGTAAACGATGTGAACGACATTGCGTTATATTATATCATACATTGGACAAAATTTGGGCTAAAAGAAGCAACTTATTTAGTAGATCATTTATAGTAGAGTTTGGTAGGGAAATGAGGCTATTATGAGAGTATGACAACATGAACTAAAATGTTCTCTAGTCAACATCAGGCATGAGATTCTTCCGCGGATCCGCGGTTGTTCGATTTTTTGTCGTTTTCCACTTTTTTCCGATTTTTCGCCATTTTCCGATTTCCCGAAAAACGCGAATTTCACCAAAGGATCGCGGAAAAACACTTATTTCGTCCAAGGATCGTATGAAAAACGTGAAATTCGTCGAGATCGCGGAAAAAACGCGAAATTCACTTAAAGATCGCAATTTTCGCTAAAGGATTGCGGAAAAATCCTCGAATCCTTGAATCGAAATCCTTGAATCGAAATCCTCGAGTTTCGAAAAAAAATATCGTGTAAAAAAAACTTGAAAAATGCAAAAATCGCCGAAATATCACGAAAAAAACGCTAATTTCGTCAAACGGTCACGAAAATAACTCTAAATTAGTCAAAAGGTCGCGAAAATAACGCTAATTTCGTCAAAGGGTTGCGAAAATAAAGCTAATTTCGTAAATGATCGCGAAAATAACGCAGATTTTGTCAAAAGATGGCAAAAATAACGCTAATTTCGTCAAATGGTCGCGAAAATAACGCTAATTTTGTCAGAAGATGGCAAAAATAAAGCTAAATTCGTCAAAAGATCGCGAAAAAAATGCAAAATTGGACAAAATATTGCAGAGAAAACGCGAATTTCGTCAAAGGATTGCTGAAGACACTCAAATTTTCTTAAAAGATTGCTGGAAAAGCGCGAATTTCTTCAAAATTTACTGGATTGCATTAAAAGATTGGAATCAGATTTCTTTTAGTAATACAGAAAATTCGCCACAAAATTCCAAAGCAAATTAAATTATAAAAAATTATGCAAAAAATCCAAAAACTGGCTTCAAGCTGACTGGTAAAATTGTCCTGAAATCTGGAATAACCATGTACTGATTAGTTGGTGCCACTGATAATGTCCTTAGAAAATCTATTTAATTCCTTTAGAAACTTATTTTTTATTTCAAAAAAGAGTGAGAACTCTGGTCTATCATTTATTTAAGGTGGTTGCAATTATTAGCATATATTTGATTTGCTGCTTCAAGAAAAGTGTCTTACTATTTTCAAAATTTTAATTTAAAAATGTAAAAGCCAGTGAAAGGTTTTATTAATGTGCTGTATCTTGGTAAAATAGACTTTTTGAGTCAGTAAATAATTTCTTTTTAATTTACTCGAAGCTAAATTGATGTAATATATATATATATATATATATATATATATATATATGTATACATATATATATATATTAATGCCAATTATAATATTTTTTGCGCTTGAAATTCATAACTATTATTGCTGAAACGTCGTTCACGCACTTTTCAGTTTTTTTGCTTTTTTGTCTATCTTATCCCTTGCAACATACTACTAAAAGAGAAAGCATTACAATGATTGCATAGATTGACCATTGAAATTAAATAATGTTCGGCTAATTCATTTTCGTCTGTAAGTTCTTGAACTCCGTCCCTCTTTCTTGTCTCCATGTGAGATTCTGGTAACGTAAGTACAATCTCACTCAATGTTACGCTATATTTCGCAATATACGTCCTCTTCTGGCAATTCTACTACGGTTTTTCATCTTTCAATTCCAGCAGAGTAAATAGAGTGAAAATTGTAATAAATTGTTTGCACATAAAGAACAGTGTTTAACTTTCATATCTAAAAAAATGGTGAAACATAAAAAGTGCATTTTTAAAGCTGAATATGTATAAAATTAAAATGACGCCATTTTCACTGTCTTTCCATTTTTTGACCAGTTGCATTCGTGTAACCGTTAATCTGAAAAAAAAAAACCCAATGATTAACTCTGGTAGAAGAATAAACCTCTAGTTTGTATCCAATAAATTCTTCTTAATCTTCCCATAATCTTGCCCATATCCAAGTTTGACGTCAAGCATTAGAAGTGCTTGAAACGATATGGTTACTAATGTACCAGAGTTAGTTACAAAACGAAGTTATTTAAGCGCCAAGCTATGTTCCATTAAATAATGTCAAATTGCTGTTAATTCAATTATAGATCTTTCATTAACAAAATTCCATACCTTAAATAAAACTGACAATGATAAAGTTAGTTACGCAAAATGTTTAGTAATATTATTTTTGGTGAATACCTAAACCGAATATTTTTTGCATTTCTCTAAAGAGCATAATAACACGCAGAAATAAATTCATTTCTCACTATGTTTAACTGTTAGGGCTGTGTGTAGGTCGAAAAGGCTTTATAATGATCGAAAAATTATCTAATCAGAATTTCAGGTACTCGTTTTTTCTTATCCAGCCTGAAATGATAAATCGACAAATATTATTTATTCTACTAGGGGGCTCTGCCCCTACGAGCTACGCTCGCCAACCCCCGTTATGACACCACAAACTGTAAAAACACTCTGATTTGATCAACCTTAAAACGATTGCGGAAGATTGAATTATAATTAAACGACCTGCTGTAATCGGCTGCTATAATCGGCCTTGTGTAATCGGCTGCTCGCTGTAATATCTGCTATAATCGGGTTTCCATTCATTTTCCTTTGACCAAGGGATTTTAAAGCCGAATCAACTGCTGTCGAGACAGCTAACAACTGTTGATAAAATAAGGTTAATTAAACATTTGAAAATCAACTCGTGCAAAATGGTTAAGTAATCAATGTCATGGCATCGGGAAATTTGATAACGATGCTATAGAAAATTGGGTCTTACTCCATTATCCCTACTACTACTTTCTATAAAAGAAAAGAACTGTCGCCAAAATATAGGATTTAAAGCCAAAAGTGCATATATGTGGCGTCGCATTCAATTGATACCAGATGCGTTACGCGTGGTAGTTATGTCATCGAGTGATCTTTAATTCAACGTTTATCTGTATTCTTAATTATATTTTACCAATTTATTAGTTATTTCGTTGATTTAAATGTATTTATTAAACGTAAAAATATAGCTTTTAATTGAAGGGAAATATTATTAATTACGCTGTTTTAAAATTTGCAATAATAGATAAAATATTTTGTCGAAATAAATTAATCTTACTCTACTTAATGCTTTGTAAACGCAGAATAATTTAATTATTTATCTTTTTAATATTCACGCGCAAGTATATTTTTTATTCCGTTATTTTCTACATTTATTGCTTTTAACACGTGATCATTTAATTATTATTTTAAAGTTTTATTTCTGTTTTTAATAGTCACGTGTTAATACATTTCTTAATTGAAAGGGAATATTATTACTTGCACTATTTTACAAATTGGCAACGATTCAAATAATGGAATTTATGAAATATGAAATAAATCTTCGTCAAAATAATGAAAATTTTGACAAAAAAATTGAAATATAACCTCAAAAAATGAGTCAAATTGAAAAAATAATTGCAGTCTGCACATCCCAACCTTGACAACTATATCCTTACAAATTATGGTTAAATTCCTGTGCATAGTTTTTGTTTCTATAAAACTTTTATAAGAAAATTATTTTGACACACTTTAATGTTAAATATCTCTTAAAATAATTCTTCGATTTAAAAACTGTTTGATTCAGCATGTTTATCGAACATTTCTTTATAACACTACCAATTTTTAAATTTTTATATGCAATAGTTTTCTGTATATTAGTCCAAAAAGACTTCAAGGCACAAAATCTTAATTGACAGCGGCGGCTGTGGCGGTGGTTACTTTTTTTTTTTAATATAGAGAGATTCGCCATCATTGACATTACAATTCTTTTCCGTACATGGAAAGCGCCAAAACAGTGGCTGAGATGTTCTGCTCTGTTAATAACTAAAAGCTGTTATACGGGAAGTGCTGGGTTCAAACCCCTGTCGCGCTCGTTGACCTAACCGCTCGGAGTTTTCCGTGGTTTTCTTCGAACCTTGCCGTAAATACGGGTTAGGTCACCACGGGGGGAACTTCTCCCCATGCTCTATATCCCTCGTGTAGATAATCGGCCTTCATAAAATCAACCAACCGTACATTGGAAGCATTGCTTTTTTGGTAAAACTTTGCTTCATAATGAAAACCCCCCATAAATTTAGCAATCGCTAATTTCAAAAGTCGTCTAATCTTCTGGAATCTGAATCGTCGTCCAGAGTAACCTTCAAACATAAACGAAACATTCAACAATATAGTAAAAATGCCAACTGGCAGGTGACCGGAATACGGACAATTAGTCCAATGTCTTTTAAAAACCTTCCTGAAAGAAGGGAAGATATGCAGAAAAAACTAAAAAGAAATGGCGAATCAAAAAGAGCATCGAAAATTTATTTCAGCAAACAATTTTTATTGCAAAATGTAGCCTTTTGTGATAGTAATAACGCATAAATACACACGTCCTTAAGAATATTCGTTGGTTCCTAACTTTTGAAACAGTGAATATTTCTATAAGTGAAATTGGCGCTATATTAAAAAAATAATAAAATAAAAATAAAAGAATAGACAATATTCGCTGATGTGAGTTCGAGGCTATAAAAATCATATGTTTGGTGAAAACAAACCGGCATGTTTCCGTAGTAAATTTTTAAATGTCTAAAATTCAATTATTTTACAATATGTGTTTGAGTGGCAGACATTCACTAAAATTTAAATATTTGATCCCATACCCCATTTTCAGGTACATGTTAGAGATTGCTAAAACAGCGTGTTACTTTTATATTATTATGAAATTGTTCGGCATCTAGATGGAAGTTCGTGAATTTTAATCAGAATGTACTCCACGATTCAAAAGTGCTGACAGCAAATATAGTCTAAAGGGATTGTGATTATCAAAACTGGCTTCCAAAAGTTCAATGTTTCACCAAACCATACTCGAAAATTACGTGTAATAATATGCAGCCCGATTATGGCACGTTATTCAAGACGTTTTAGATGAGAATAATGATAGATTTTCTAATCTTCCGTAATCGAGTCTACAGCCAACGTTAGCGAGAAACAAACAAAAAAAAATATTAGCAACAATATGGTTCAGTGTAAATGTGGATATCATTAAAGGCTTTTCAAAAAATATACTTCATTGCATCAAATCTTATTAACTAAAATACGCCAATTGGCAATGGACCCAATTACGGAAAATTACTTAATATGTTTTAGAATCTCCGCATTAGCGAACATATTGCAACTGATAAGTAAACTGGCATGAAGCATAAATGCTTAAGTGGGTTAAGCAGTTTTTGTCAAGAAAGATGAAATACATAACAACAAAAAATATGCGAAATGCTACCATGATCGCAAAAGTTCTTGATTAGTCTATCAGAATCTTCCGGTTTGGCGAAGGATTAAGGAAAAAATTAAATTATGAATAAAAGTAACGTGTTACAAAGCTTAACATACATTTAAGGGAGACCAAACTGGTCGCCAGTGGCGGCTAGTTCATAACAATAACTGCTATTTATATAATTTGCATTTGAATATAAAATTTACTCCAAAAAGGTTCTTGTATACACGAAAAAATACTATTATTGCTAATATTGCTCAAACTGATGTCACGCTTACGCATTTTTGGCTTAAAATCACATTGCTTGGTGACAAATGTAAAATTAAAACCGTAAATAAACAAATAACATATGTAACTGATAATGCAGTCATTTTTAGGGTTTCGTTCATCTCACGAAACCCTATTACCCCCGCTCCGTTGTCTGTCCGTCACAGAGCCATTCTCAAAAAGTATGTAACTTACAGAGTTGGAACTTAGTGTATAAATCTGAATAGCAGCTGTAAAGAGCACAAAATATTAAAATTTGAAAAATTCGTATTATTTTAATAAATAGAGATAAAAACCAAAATTCTAACAGCCTTTTCCTATTAAATTGAAACATTTTTAGTTATAGCCGATGCCAAAAACTAAAAATCCACAACGAAATTCTTTCTACAATAATTAATTTTCTATCAGACGATTTTCACGTGAAAAATGAAAATGAAATAAAAAGTTTCACCAATTGAAAAAAAGATAAATATGAAATAAAATTGATTGACGTCATAGTCGTAATAAAACGGAAAATGTCTAAGATTTCTCAATAATGCAAGGAGTATGAGTATGTGTAAGTGGACAAAGCAGATTAATACACGTCATTAGAGAATTAAAAAGAAAATCTGACGTCCTATAGGAAGTTTAACTAATTTGTCAAATGTTTGAGAATAATACAAAGTGAGTATCAATATAAATAATAGAGAATAGTAAATATATGAGTTTGAGAAACATATTGAATCTTGATAAAAATCCGATTATGGAAATATTCGCATATTTTAACATTTTGAAGGTGTACAATTTGTTTAATTTTGAAATTATTTTTTTAAATATTGCATTTAGTCCGTATGACGGATATTATTATGACAGAATATAATAGCGGGCTTGGACCGCTATCCGGCTGGTTTAGATATTCGAAAAAAGGAAAAAATAGACCGGCAAATTTTTACTTTATAAAAAACATGGCTTTTTTTTTTTTGTTGTTGTTGCTAAATGAAATTTGTCTGAATTTATTAAAGAAAGGATAAAGTGTTTTGAAAGGAATATTAAACGAAACCCTTTGAGCGATCTTCGATCACACTTACCCACTTGTTACAATTACATCTGCTAGTCTTCCTGTAAGACACACACTGTCAGAAAAATCCGTCTTTATACATTAAATTATACATTAAATAATTCCTCATTTTTCAACAAATAATTTCCGTACTCCTAGAAACATGCTTTTTCCGTAAATTCTTCTCGAAAGTCTGAAGAAGAGAGAAAATGTCCGTTTATTCCCTGCGCGCATGCGTATTGGCTCTATAAATACAAAAGTTTGAATTTATTTTAAAAATGAAAAACTAAAAATTCAATAAATTATTATTTCGAATTTATTAAAGAAAAAAAATTGTTCTTTCGAATTTAAAACAGTAATAATTAATTTCCTCATTCATTTCAAATTATTTGCAATTTATTTTTTAAAAAGTTATAAAAAAATCGCATTTAATATTTATTCTAAACAAACAGATTAATACATATATAATAGTTGAAAAAAAATCGGTTTTACTCAAAAAAGAAACAAACAAAAATAATACTTTCGAATTTAAAAAAGTAACAAATAATTTTCTCACTTATTTAAAATTATTCGCAATTTATTTTATTAAATTTATAAAAAAAACATTCGAAATTAAAATATATTCTAAAACACTGAACACATTTCATCGAACCGAACACCTTTAAAAAAAAACCTGTATAATACTTGAAAAAGAAATCGATTTTATTAAAAAAACAAACATTTTTTCTCGAATTTAATTAAAAATATAATATCCATATTTTACGTCTAACAATAGAGTAAGAATATATATAATTCATATTTTTATCCTCTATTAATAATAAATTGTTAAAACCCCAACCGTCTTCTCATAACGACAAAATCTCCCCGCAATTAATTTCCAATTTGCCAGCTTTCTAAACTCCAAATTTTTAAAGACCAAAGCCACCATTTGAAGAAAACCCTATCATCATTCCAAGCTCTTCTTCAAGCAAGTGCCCACTGGCCGCCATCGGTAACATACTTGACTCCAGACCGGCAGGTTCCTAATTCAATCCTCAGGTGAGACAGGAAATATTCTTAAAATGTATTATATAATGAATAGATGTCAGCACAAACAGGAAGACAGTTTTTTAAAACCGACTTTCTTTAAATAACGGAAAATTTCCCTCATGTAACAGGGAAAAAAATAAACGGAAATTCTTCAAATAACGGAAAATTTCCCTCCTGTAACTAAGATAAAAATAAACGGAAATTCTTCAAATAACGGAAAATTTCACTCCCATAACAGAGAAAAAAATAAACGGAAAATCTTCAAATAACGGAAAATTTCACTCCCATAACAGAGAAAAAATAAACGGAAAATCTTCAAATAACGGAAATAACGTGGCAGCAGTGCTGCCAGTGATATTTCCGTGTTTTGAAGGAAGTATTTTTGAGAGTGCATGATAGGGGAGTTATATAAAAAAAATTAACAAAAAGGAAAAAAAAATACTCATATTTTATTAAATTAAATTATTAGATGCATCTTTGTTAACCTGACGCAAACGATAAATCGCCAAATATTGCCTTAATCTGAATGGCAATCTCAT
The DNA here is from genome assembly GCA_963931845.1 of Maratus michaelseni. Taxonomy (NCBI): domain Eukaryota; kingdom Metazoa; phylum Arthropoda; class Arachnida; order Araneae; family Salticidae; genus Maratus; species Maratus michaelseni. The sequence goes on along the minus strand of OZ007588.1, from coordinate 473,542,328 downwards.
GCATTGCAAATATTTTTAAGCATTGCAAACATTCCTTTGGGGTTTAAATTAAATATTATGCCTCATTAAAACAGTTTTTTTCTTTCTTTTTCTGTTTTTTTTTTTTTTGCGGGGAGGGGAGGATTTTAAATAAAATTAATAACAGAATTTTGCTTTTATTTTTCTATGTGTGTGCATTATTTTCTGATATAGCCATTTCAATTCTTTCGCCAACGGAACTGGTCGCCAAAAAATGACCTATGGTAACCTTATCGTCCAAAATAACAGAACTTTCCATCATAATTTTATAACTAATCCACGTAGAACTATATGTTATATACTAAAACCTTCCCTGAAAAATTATCTATCCAACAGTGCAAGTTCCCACAAATTCCATTCAGCAGAACTCGAGTTATAAAGGAACGGAACGAAATTTCCGTTTGTGTTTTATATATATAGTAGATAGTAGATGAATGTGTGTGTAATATAATAATGGTGCTATTCCTAATTGAAGTATTTATGTGCATAGTACACTAATTGTATAAATACGATAATTGTATACATATTTTTTGAAATAAAATAGCATATAAGTTGCAAATGTACCGGCGGTGATTGTAGTTATACATATCTAAAAGGCGATAATTCACGTTAGACGTCAGTAATGTGTTAATTATTTAGTATGAAGTTCCCATTACTTTTTTCATCCGTTTCTTTCTTCTTTGTAGCAAATTTATTATTTATTATTTTTACTTTTCTGTATTTTCAATAAAACTAGTTTAATGATTAATTTTCTTTTTCTTACGTCACTTTCCGCGTTTTTAGGGTTCCGTACTTAAAAAATGAAAACGGAACCATTATAAGATTGCTTGTGTGTCTGTCTGTTAGAGCCGTTTTCCTTGAAAACTATGGAACGTGAAAAATTCAAACTGGGCTGAGTTATGAAGGCTATTGACCTATATATTTGTAGACTAGCCGCCACTGGCGACCAGTTTGGTCGCCCTTAAATGTATGTTAAGCATTGTAACAAATTATTTTTATTCATAATTTATTTTTTTCCTTAATCCTTCGCCAAACCGGAAAAATCTAATAGACAAATCAAGAACTTTTGCGATCGTGGTAGCATTTCGCATATTTTTTGTTGTTATGTATTTCATCTTTCTTGACAAAAACCGCTTAACCCACTTTATAATAAATTAATCATTGTGTGTGTTTTATAATAAAATTGTGTGTTTTTTAATATAAAATAAACTATTTCATAATAAAATAAAAGTACATGCTGTTTTAGTAATCTCTAATAGGTACCTGAAAATGGGATTTTCTCGCCAAAATGGCGCAAAAGAAAAATCGCGCCAACCCCGGTGCGTCCGTGACAGCCGTTCCAATTTAAAATACATGACGTTCACATTTTTCTTTAAAATAGAAAATAGATAAATAAGAAATAATAGCATAAATCAAAACATTTGATTTCAAAATTAAAGTATCGTTTCTAATTTGAACACACGAAAAATAAAAGCTGACAATTCGTTTCGAAATTTGATCCATTAAATATTATTACATGAGTTCAACTTACGTCAAGAAAATATCCGGAAGGAAGTTGAGTTGTACAGAACAGAATTATGGTAAACTCTGACTGTCTCAATGGTGCGAATTATTTTTTTTATACCAGGCAGCGGTCCAAAAATTCATGGTTTAATATTTTAAACGTTCACAACGAATGAATCTTTTTTGTTGTTGTTGTTGTTTACTTTCATGGATAGAGAATTTGAACTGCGAACCTAATTTTAACTGAAATTATTGCAGAATATATACTTAATTGAAAGTAAGTCATCTCTCAAATATTAATTTATTTTGAACGATCTTTCCAAAAACGTAACTTTTATGCAGTTTTATTCGAAAAAATAAGTTTGAATAAAAATGGCCGCCTGGCATATGAAAAAGTGAAGCGGGCATCCCGGAACTGTTGATGACAGTCACATGACTTACGGTTTTATTATAGAGATTAATAGCCATTCAGAAATCTTTTTAGGAAAAATTTACGGGGGCTAATTAAGTTATTGAAAAAAAATTGGTACATCATGTAGGGCAGAGTTGGGCAAATTTGTAATTGCAATTATATGCAATGTAGTTACAACTTAATTGTATGTAATTAATTATAGTTAAAATTACATGCCGTAATCTTGCAGCACTGTACCTGGAACCGCCCACCATTCCATTATTTGACGAAATTTTTATACTTGAATGTGTGTCACTATATTTAACTATAATTATAATCAATTACACAAAATTAAACTGTAATTAGATTGCAGATAATTGCGATTACAAATTTGTCCAAATCTGGTGTAGGGTATCGTTCGAAACATCTCGTAACACCGAACTGAAAAATATATTTGTTTAAATTTTAGGTATTACATTTTCAGAGACATCGTTGAAAATGTACTGCAAAAATATATATGCCCTTCCCCTATTTCCAAATAAAATTATTGTAGTAGAAGTTTATTTAAACTTTGCGGAAAAACGATAGCGATTATCCTAGGTCACACAGTTTTTGAGAAAATCGCAATTTTCCGTTACATACAAGCCTTACTTTGCATGAGTTTAGCGAGGGAATTGAGGGACGGGTACCTATCGACACGGAAGCATCCAAGGATTGTTAATAATGATTTTCGAAAAAAATTGTCGGTAATTAGCTGTGATATTAAACTTTAAAGGCACAGACGGTTTGTACACATATAAAGACACGACCATCGGCTTTTAAAGCCTAAATAATAACTTTCAATGATATATTTGCTTAATGTAATGCTCAGTAGTAGTATAAAAACAATAAATATCAAATTGTTAAAAAAAAAAGACTGATTTAACTAGAATTAATCACGTAATTACTTTGGGATTTACGTTTGGTTTTTATTGAGTGGCGTACTTAATGCGCCACCCATGTCTTTAAAGGTTAATTAAAAACCCATGTAGAAAAAAACGGCTTTGAAACTTTGCGACCTCCTTTCGAAGCGCGCTTGGCAAAATGCCAAGTTTAAACTTTGTACAAGGTCTTTGTTTTAATTAAGGTGAATAATAGTGTTAAATAATCAATGTTTTTCATTCCAATTAAATTCAATTATTGAAGGCAATTATTGAAAAATAGCTCATAAAATAATTCCAAGTTTGTAGAAAGTTTTATTATTCTTTTAGAAACGATTTTTTGTGATATTGCAGTTAGTAATTAATAAATTTATTGTACGGAATCCTTACTGTATGAAATGTAAAACTCCACACTTGACCGATTTTTAAAAAATTATTTGAACGCTCAATAAAGCACACTCCAGGGGCTTTCTGCGGAATACTTATTGGTTATTTTTTCTTCTGCAGCACATATAATGATTGAAATTTCTCACACTTCGATTCTTTGATTTATTGCATCCCATATAAAAATATATAGGGTAAATATGACAAATATATTTGTTGAAAATGTACATTAATTTTTATAAAACTTAATACAAATGTATTACTAAAATATGAAAGATACAAATTGCAGTAACAATACTTTTTTACTTTCTAACACTTTTTTGTAACAATGCTGTCAACACAATCTGTGCTGAAGCCTACATCAATTTTTTGTGACTTAAATATGTTATTTTCTTATGGTTTTGAAAAATGAGCCAAGATGAAAGAAAGTGAAGTGTGATAAATGATAGAGAATGATTTAATGCGCTACACCGCGCACAGTCCTGAAATTTATCTGAAACTGACAATTCATTTTTAAAGAATAAACTTGAAACAATCCAAATACCAGAACAGATTATGATGATAAAATATATCTGGAAATTTTACAAATGTATTTGTAGGTACAATTTAATTTTTTAATTTAAAGGAATATAACTATTATATTGTTAAATATTTTTAAATTTTTAATCCAGATTATTATTATAATTAAAATTTTAGAGGAATTTTCATTACAAAGATATAAATATATAACTTGTGTATTAGTTATGATAAAAATGATAGTGTATTTCGTTTTAACCAAATTCAAAACAGAAGGTTAGTGTTTACTTTTGTTTGTAAATTTATAATAAGTATTTTTACAAATGATTCAGTAATTTTATATAATTGTTAACTAAAGCATAAGTTTCAAATCAAAACATTTCGTCCATCATTGCGAACATGTCATTGTAAAATTATCGAATTATAAGAATTAAGATTTTTAGTATAGATTTCCGACAGATGAATTGATTTTGAATTTTTTGAATTTGTGTTTCAGTACTACTTTTCTAATCTCATGGTGGTGTTTGATTTGTGTTTATTCTATGATTATTTCATTTGTCTTTATCGTATTTATTAATTGTTTATCGTTCAATAAGTGAGCTATTTGTATTGTTTTGTATTTATTGTTTTCTCTCAACTTTAATAATTATTAGTAAACAAACCTGCTGGGCGGGGCTAGTTGAGCTTAAGCCGAAAGGTAAGCTTCCCTGCCTGGTTTGACTTTGACTTTGAGTATAACCAAGCCAGTGGCTTGCTTGCTGGCTGCGAATGCCCGGAACTTGGAATCGAAAATAGTGAGTTCGATTCCGTACGTACAAGTCGGCCGGGTGACTATGTAAGGTTGCCTTTTATAGGAAAATAAAAATTCGAGTAACTTTCTATTAGAGTGCTTTATATATCAGAGTAGTATTATTCAAGTAGTAAAATTTTAATGGTCCAGAGAAATTTGGCAGAAACAGATTTAGCTAGACTGTCATTATTGTCCAGCTAGTCTTTGTTTACTTGTTTAACTCTAAACAAACTTTCCAAAAGAATATCGCCAAATTCTATATTGTGTGTTGCCATAATTTGAACAAAAACTTTTAATGTGAACATGCGTCTTGTGAGCATGTCGCTACTAAAAAACCTAAAGGTAATCTAATTTTCATAAAAAATCTATCCTCAAAACAGTTTTAATATCGCAATATCAACAAAAATAACCGTAACCTATTAACTCAAGCCACTCAAGGTATTTATTATTTTTATTAAGTTACTTAAATTAGTAATAGAAAGAATAATAATAAAAAGATTATTAAAAAATAACTGTTTCTAGTAAAAAAAAATTCTTCTAGGATGCTCTAGGTCGAGTTATTCAATTCCTATTATTAGCTCACACCCTCTTATATCTATATATTTATATATCTTGTTCAAATTTTCAATCGTTAATAAAATACTTTTTATTCATCCATTCAAGTTCAAATATATTTTTTTAAACTTGTAGGGGATGACACTTGATGTTAATATAGTTTTTTCAAATATTAGTTCATTAATTAAATTTAATTATTAAATTTTAGTTTTCTATTTCATTTCTGTTCAAAAGTATAGACTCACTCCATGTTTATAATCTCGCTCGCCTCCTGATCCTCGTCCGTGAATAGCCCCATTATATTTTTACGCGTGAAGGTTTCGCTATGGTACTTCATTGTGAAGTTTGGTAATTTTTGAAATTCAAAGTTTGAAAAACGGCATAATTGTTAGATTTGAAATTTATATCAAGAAAAATACAGTGTTTTAGATGTCTAAAGCAGTTTGTCTAACAATTTTGTGAGAAATACTTTACGAGCTATTATTTTTTGGTATTTTAGCTATTTATTTTTTATTTAATTTTTAATACATTTCAAAAATTTCTCTTATGTAAGATATTTAGCAGGATATAAATTTAGGAATAAATACCGTCAGTGGCGAAGCGTGTAGATCGCTGGAAAAAAATTTATTTTTGATCTAAGTAGGAATTGACTTAATTTTTTTTTTTTAAATTCCTACTATTAGCTCACACTCTCTCTATATATATCTTTTTGGAATTTTCAATCGTTAATAAAATATTTTCTATTCATCCATTCAAGTTCAAATACATTTTTTAAAACTTGTACTGGATGGCAATTGATGTTAATACAGTTTTTTCAAATATTAATTCATTAATTAAATTAAATTAATTAATTTTAATTTTATATTTCATTTCTGTTCAAAAGTATAGACTCACTCCATATTTATAGTCTCACATTCACACGTAAAACGATAATGGGGCTGTTCACGGACGAAGATCAGGCGGCTCGCGGGCGAAGGAGACTATAAATGTGGAGTGAGTCTATACTTTTGAACAGAAATGAAGTATAAAACTAAAATTTAATAATAAAATTTAATTAATATTTGAACATCGCTATGGCACTTTATTGTGAAGTTTGGTAATTTTTGAAATTCAATATTTGAAAAACGGCATAATCATTAGATTTTGAATCAAGAAAAATACAATTTTTTTTACCTTTCTAACGCAGTTTGTCTAACAATTTTATGAGAAATACTTTTCGAGCTATTAATTTTTGGTATTTTAGCTATTTATTTTTTATTTAATTTTTAATACATTTCAAAAATTTCTCTTATGTAAGATATTTAGCAGGATATAAATTTAGAAATAAATACCGTCAGTGGCGAAGCGTGTAGATCGCTGGAAAAAAATTTCTATTTGACCTAAGTAGGAATTGACTTAAAAAAAAGTTTTTATATTACTTGTTTTTAAAATAAGATCCGTTTGTGAATGAGAGTGAGAATGACGCGCGATCGCCGCAGTGCGCACAGGGCCCGATTAACTTCTGGAACAGGGGGAAGCACAGTATCGTATTTGGGAGGCCCCTTTCATTCAGTAAAAGTATTCTAAATTCTTCATACTTGGAAACTCGTCAATGATACAAGTTGCATTATATACACGACGGTAGTGACCTAGTCAAATTTATATACCGTATATACTCGTGTATAAGCCGAATGATTTTAGACAAAATTTGGGAGTTGAAAAGGGGGGGTCGACTTATACACGAGTAAGTAAAAAAAAAAAAATGCTTACCCAACTGCCGATATTCAGGATCTTTAAAGACAGAAAATGATACCTATGTAGAAAATATTAATCTAAAAACCTTTATTGCTTTCAATTAAAGATTAAAAATTTTCAATGAAACTTATAAAAAATGTTGCAATTGTTCTGCATACATTTTCTCTTGGGATAGAATTCCCTTCAATACAGGGGCATTCCTTTCAACATTGTAATCCCCTTTTTAAAAAGAGTTCAGCTTGGGAATGCTTCTAGATTTGTCTCCTAAAAGTCCTACAATAGAAAGAAGTAATATTTTAGCAGTCTAAAAAGTTGTTTACCCTTGTAAATAAGGCTTCAATAGACTTTTCAAAGAATTTTTTCTTTTTAAGTATCATTCAATTAATGTGAATAGGTTTCAAAATAGTTTAAGCTTCTTCAGTTTTACATAATTATACAGTTTTAAAACGTTGAATTAAAAAAAAAAGTCTAATAAGAAACGTAAAAAGAAAAAAAAGCTTACTAATTTAATGAAAATTTATTAATTTTTTTATCCTTGATTACAAATCATTTTTCAACATACTACCAGAAATGGGGGTTCGACTTATACACGAAAATTCATTTTTTTTGAAAATTTTACGTAAGAATTGGGGGGTCGACTTATACACGAGTCGGCTTATACACGAGTATATACGGTATTTCATTAAATAGCCTTTTTTATGTTCACTGTATTTATTTTAGATGGAGGATATTTGTAGTATATATAGTTTTTGTATGATCACTTATCAGGGTGGTTTCTAATCAGCACATTAGGATGCCATGATTAGTTAACAACCTCTAATTAGTTATCACATGTAGATTATCCTGTTAGATAAATTTTCTGAAGTAGTTTGGATGTCCTACTGCATTAGGCAAACTTATATCCCTATACAGAAATTAAAAATTCAATGAAAAAAAAATAAAAGTGGAAATTAGAGGCCCCATTTTGCTGTCATTTTGGGGCCCTCTTAAATTTTAGAGGGGAAGCACGTGCTTCATGTGCCTTTTGGGTAATCAGGCCCTGAGTGCGCATGAGGTCTGCTCCCAGCATGCTTTGCCTCGTTTAGACGCTATTTGCAGCCCTATCGTTCGTCTGTGTGCTGAGCTGTAGAAGTTTATCATGTTTAAGAAAATTGTATCGCAAGTCGATTGAGAGATACGATCTGTAATTCGATTCGTGAGTGCAAGAAACTTGCGGAAATTCCCCGTCAGATCTGTGAAACCTACGGTGATAATGCTATGAGTGATAGTAAAGTTCAAAAGTGGGTGAGAATGTTCAAGAACGGGTTAATGTGAATGAGCCACGACCAGGGCCTTCTCTGACTTCTGAAGATTTGGTTAGTGATGTGGACAACAAAATTCGAGAGGACCGACGATTCATGATTTCACAGTTATCAGTTGATTTTCCACTAGTTTTAATGTCTGTTTTACACCATTGTTTTGGAGAAACTGAAGTATAGTAGGTAAATTTCTTTGACGTCAGAATTCAAAAACATGTTAAACGGTATGACAAATGTTTGAACAAAAGCTGGAAATTATGTAGAAAAGTAGATGAAAGTATGTAGCATATGGAAATAAATATATGTTAATGATAGTTACAGTATTTTTCTTCTAATTAAAAAACGGACCTTATTTTAAAAAATAATCATCGTACGTTTTAAAAAAAATCTCCTAAATAAACCAAATATTTAAATTTTACCTTCTTAAACCCTTTATCTCAAAACAATCTTTTCTTCGCAATTTTGCATGAATATCTAAAGGGACATCAAGGATTTCCATTCGAAACTCTGTTTATTAATAGTCTCTTAAATGTACAATAATACATTTACATAAAATATCATTGTGAATTTTAAAAATTTGTAAAGTAACAGGGAAAAGAAAATGTAAGTGTTGACGTTACTGTAATTGAAGAGACGATAAAAAAATACACGGTTTTGGGAAACATGTGACAGTTAAGCGATGTACTCAAATTCATATCAAAGACCGGATATTAATAATTAGTAATGGAAAATAACAATAAAAAAATCATGCGTAATTGTAAACTGAGCTTTAAGACTTGGTACTAAGAGTTGCTAGTAATTTAAAAATACTGAAAGGAATAAAAATAAAAAGAGAAAAAAATGAAATACATGCATTTGCTCAAGAATGTTAGAAAATTTCATAACATGTAAATTATACGAAACAAATCCCTTACATCCCCATATAATTTTATTTCAAGTAAAATTTCTCAATAATTTTCATTTGAACGCAGTATCTTGTTCACTCTACATAAAGTAACCAAATGTTCTCGAAATTTGAGGACTTTGGGGACATTCTCGCAGTTTTTTTCAAAATACTTATTATATCTCAAGAAGATGATACATTCGTGGGACAAAACTAACAAACAAAAACAAAAACAGCAAAAAAATCTTAATAAGTTATAAATTTTAACGTTATTAGAAAGCTTTAAAAAAAGTCAAGTCATAAAATTTGTCATTCTAACTATATATTGTATTACTTCAAGATGTACTTTTGTTTGTTACATATTTTCTTTCATATTTAATAGACTAGATTGAAAAATATAAATTTTTTTAAAATATTTTTCTTTTTTCCAGGAAATGCTGCTCATCCTCGTGATCAGTTTATCTAGTGCCAATGCTGCTACCATCCACAATGCCAATTCGTTGATTTCTTTATCTGATATTAATAACAATGCTGTTTTATCCCCTTCACTCCGACAACAGTCGCCACTAGATGGCGTACTCACAGGACTTTTTGCTCCACCCTTTATTGTAGCAGTCAGCATGGGTGCACTTGCCCATACAATGGAAAGGTTTTTTAAAGATGTTGTAAAGTCCTCAAGAGGAGGTTTAAGAAGAAGGAAGAAAAAGAAGCCCCCTCAAGAGCCCATCAAACCGTTCCCTCCTTTACAAGTTGCACAACCTGCTCCTTCACCCGCACTAGCACCACCTCTTCCAGCGCCTCAAGAACCCGCTGGTACTGAAGCAGAAGCATCTCCAGCAAGATATCTTTGGAGATTTATAAACTTTTTGATCCATTAAGAAAAACGCAAAACTAAACGATGTTTAATTGTTAAAAATTACATTTAATCCGGCAATACTAGATTAAAAATACACATTTATATAAAAATCAATTAAAAAACTTATGTGAACGTTTCAGGCTACGATTGAGCCCCTCTTCAGTGCAGTAACATGCGATAACCAGACTATCTCCAAACATGTTTACAGTCAAAAGTTTTACCAGTTAAATTCAAGAAAACTTTACAGAGCTTACGATAAAGTAAGACTATACATCCAGGTGGAAAAAACAATGTTTCTTGCCGGCAAGAAAACAATGGAATCAGTGAAGGGGGAAAAAGCTATCAAATTTTCAAGACGAAGCTGAAGAAAAATTAAATAAAAAAAGCATCCATCTTGAAGGACTTATCAAACTCTTCTCTCCGTTACAGATTTCTTAATAAACTTTTTCACCAGTATTCGCTTTTCCGCTCTTAGAACAACAAGGATTCATTGCTACTGAGATAGAAGTATCACTATCGATATTTCATTGGCGATTTATAAGCATTTTGTTTATTAAAAACAACAGCAAAATAAAAAGTGCTAATTTGTCGGCGAGTAACTAAGTTCATGAAGATAAATTGGATAAACGAGATATATTATATGAGTACATTAGTCATTATTTATTGCAATTAGAAAACTGTTAAACAAGTGTTTCGGTAATAAATATTTAAAAATATCCATCCCCAAGAGACTTAAAAAATGTAGTAAAAACAAAGTTCTTCAAAAGTTTGCCAAATAGTTCCATCTTTTACAAATTTCACAAATAGTTTTTCTATAATCCTATTTACACCTCCACTTGGAGTATTTCAGGAACTCCCATGTATGGATGCAGTAACATCTATAGCAAGATATATTTGGAAATTTGTAAATATTCTGGTTCTTGAAGAGCAACACAAACATAAAAAGTGCTACTTTGCCGGGAAGTAAAATAAATTAATGGATATAAATTTGATGATTGACATTTATTATATCAACGATAAATTACTAATTTTTTTTTGATAATTTACGAACTAAAAAAATGTTCCGGTAATAAAATTACAAAAACATAAAGATCAAATTCCCATGAAGCTTTGAGGAATTAAAAAAGCCTACTCGAATGTTCATGGAATCGCTCCCTCTATTACAAATTGCAGAACCATCTTTTATACAAGCATTTACAACCACACTTACAGTATTTTGAAAAATCGCTAGTACATAAGCAACTTCAAAAAGATAGCTTTTGAAATTATAAACATTCTGGTTTAGTAAGAACAACAAACAAAAAATTAAAACTAGAGAGTAAACTAAATTAATGTAGAATATAATATAAAAACTTCTTGGAATACCGCAAAAATAATGTATTACGGTATTTGAGAGAATGATATCTTCCTTCATCAGACTCAAACAAGATGTGCTACCACTTTAAAAGCAGGAACAAGGCACACCTTCCTCCTGCTTTCAAAGTGGTATCACGTCTCTTTTGTGCCTGTTGAAGAAAGATTTCCACGTAGCGTGTTACTTACTTTTATGGTGTTTCAACAAGTTTTAAAATTAATAAACAACCAAAAATAATTGTGTTGGAATCGTAAATTGTTCAAATTATTTCAAATTTCATTTAGTTACTTAATTTTTTAAACGCATATAGTACAAGCTTAATGAAAATTAAGTAAGTTTGTAACTAGCTGTATATTTTTTTGTTATTTATATTATTTTTGTACCCACTTTGGTTTTAAAGATTTATTATTACTAAAATTGTATTTTAAATTCTTTTAAAATATTTCTTATCAATTACGAAAAAATAATTATAAACAAAGATGTGTTATTTGAAATTTATAACTATGTAATGTAAGAGTATTAAGGGATATCCTTAAATTTAAAAGGATATAATAAGGGATTTAAACTAAAAATATTAAATATTTCAAAATGTGTAGTTTTTATTTAAAATAAAGAGAAATTTAAACGTACTTGCTTAACGTTCAGTTTTAAAAATTGTTTTTAAACACATCTTAAAAAGTCGTTCCGGCCTGTACCGGGAGGAAAAGGTAGCTTTCATAGTCCATGTTTTTAAAAATTCAACTTATTTTACTCAAACACCCGAAGCTAAATTGCTTGCAACCCGATTATAGCAGATTCAATCCCGGTTTTCGTTAATACTGAATTTGAATGCGCATTTCAGCATGAGAGTTACAGCATAACAGAAATCGGATTGTTTCAAATTGTCAGCCAACCTAGAAATTCAAACTGCCATATGTCAGCCATATTTTAAGAAATGGCCAAAACAAAAATTGTTAGAGAATCCTTGTATCACGTTCTAACACTTAACAGAAACATTTTTTTCAATTTATAATTTTTTTTACATGTTTTTGAATTTTTAAAAAATTAACTGGCCGCCATTTTGAAACAAGATGGCGGATGAAGCTGGCCAACGAATTCGGTCGAGACCTTGGTATGTCCTACACACATACTCAGTTACATCCAAATCGGTTCATAAATAAGAGAGTTACAGCATGACATATGTCAGATATATATATATATATATATGTAAGAAGATGATATGTAAATAGTAGATTTACTGGAATTATATGCACAAATAGACGATGAATAACAAATTATGAACTTTAATACAGTCCTAGGAATATAATTCTACAATACTTGATCAGCAATTTCTTTTCAGCTAATCCACTTCTTGCCAAACATATACAATATTTTTATTTACAAAAGAAAATAACTAGGCCTAACAGTGCATTTTTCATTTTCACAATAAAAAAGTCCTTCCGGCCTGTACCGGGAGGAAAATGTAGATTTCCTATATCGTCGTTTTAAAATTTTAGCTAATGTTACACGAAAACAGCAAGCTAAAATGCAAAGAAACCGTTTACAAAAGATTCGTTATTACTGAATTTGAATAAGAAATTCGCCAAATTATTGAGCAATATATATTTATAAAGACTTATTTTGGTCGCCAAATTTGGCGATATTTCGCCAATTGTCGCCAAGTTTGGTGAGAATTTGGCGCTAACGGATATGAATATATAGTTTTATGCGTATGATTGGGAAAATGATTACAACAATGAAAAAAAATAATTTGCGAGAAATCGCGTTCACTAAAACTCATAAATTAATCGTTGGTTTTAGGTAGCTTTCAATACAAAAAAGTTTGAAGCTACCTATTGCAGCCGTTCGGAGGAAAGCAGTTCCGTAAAATTTCGATGTATTTTCACCGATCATGACCCCCAGACCCCAAAACCACCCTCTGTTCAAATGTTATATATATATATATATCTGACATATGTCATACGATAACGCTCGTATTTATAAATCAATTTTGATGAAACTAATTGTGTGTATTAAGCTCACCAATGTCTCAACCGAGTTAGTTGGCCAGCTTGGTCCGCCATTTTGTTTCAAGATGGCGGCCACTTAAAAATTTAAAACTAAAATAAATATACAAAAAATTAAAAATTCAAATTTATTTTTTAATTAAGTGTTAGGCCTTGATACGAGGATTCCAGAGCATTTTTTGGTTTACCTCTATCTTAAAAAATGGCTGAGATAGAGCAGTTTGAAATTCTAGGGTGGCTGACATTTTGAAACAAAACAGCACATTAACGCGATTACTCGCAAATTATTTTCTTTCATTGTTGTAATAATTTTCCCAATCATACGCATAAAACTATATATTCATATCCATTAGCGCCAAATTCTCGCCAAAATTGGCGACATTTGGCGAGATATCGCCAAATTTGGCGACCAAAATAAGTCTTCATAAATGAAGCCAATTTGGCTATTGCTCAATAATTTGGCGAATTTCTTATTCAAATTCAGTATTAACGAATCTTTTGTAAACGTTTCTTTGCATTGTAACTTGCTGTTTTCGTGTAACATTAGCTAAAATTTTAAAACGAAGATATAGGAAAGCTACCTTTTCCTTCCGGTACAGGCCGGAAGGACTTTTTTGTAATGTGCTGTTTTGTTTCAAAATGTCAGCCACCCTAGAATTTCAAACTGCTCTTCTCTGCCATTTTTTAAGATAGAGGTAAAACAAAAAATGCTCTGGAATCCTTTTATCAAGTTCTAACTCTTAAGCGAAAAATAAATTTGAATTTTTAACTTTTTTGTATATTTATTTTAGTTTTAAATCTTTCAGCAGCCGCCATCTTGAAACAAGATGGTGGACCAAGCTGGCCAACGAACTCGGTCGACACATTAGTGACCTTAATGCACACAGTTTCATCAAAATCTATTTATAAATACGGGCGTTATCGTATGACATAGATCAGATATATATATATATATATCAACATTTGGACGGAGGGTGGTTTTGGGGTCTGGGGGTCGTGATCGGTGAAAATATATCGAAATTTTCCGGAACTGCTTTCCTCCGAACGGCTGCAATAGGTAGCTTTATACTTTTAGGTAGCTTTCAATACAAAAAGTCCTTCTAGCCTGTACCGGGAGGATAGGTAGCTTTCATAGTCCATAGTCCATGTTTTTAAAAATTCAACTCATTTTACTCAAACACCCGAAGCTAAATTGCTTGGAACTCGATTATAGAAGATATTCAATCTCTGTTTCCGTTAATACTGAATTTGAATGCGCATTTCTGCATGAGAGTTATAGAATAACAAAAATCAGATTGTTTCAAAATGTCAGCCAACCTAGAATTTCAAACTGCCATATCTCTGCCAGATACAAAATTTTTTCCACAATCCTTTTATCACGTTATAACACTTAACAGAAACATTTTTTTCAATTTATAAATTTTTTGTACACGTTTTATATTTTAAAAAATAAAATTTTTTTTTACTGGCCGCCATTTTGAAACAAGATAGCGGATGAAGGTGGCGAACGAACTCGGTTGAGACCTTAGTATGTCCTATACTCAGTTACATCCAAATCAGTTCATAAATAAGAGAGTTACAGCATGACATATGTCATATATATATATATATATATATATGATATCTATGAATTTCAAAAAACATATCAAGTTCTTGTATCATTCTACTTAAATCTCCAAAGAGATAATGAATGATAATGTGTAGACAGAATACCACATAGCTAATAGATTAACACGTGCAATCATAATATTACCATAGCTTGTGCTTCAATGGTAATTGGCCAAAAATACAGAAAACATGAAGAAAATTTAAAAAGAGAGAGAGAGAAAAAAAATAATAATTTGGAGTTGCTATCAAGTGAATACAAATGGATTAAGAAATGAAATATGAACCATATACAATGGAAAATTGGACAACAAGAGAATTAAATCAGAATTGGATATGAAAAAACACATGTAGATATAATCATCAGCCTGGATGTACCCACATGTGTTTTAAAAAATAATTCAGTATTTCATAATTCTACTGGCATATATGCTAAGATCAGTAGAATCACCCAGGTATACTGAATTATTACCAGAAAACAATTGGAAATATTAAAATTGAAATAATAAAATTGGAAATAAAAAACCCGTAAAGAATAGATAAAATATTTTACTCTCAATAATTATCCAGAATAATTAAACATCACAAGTTCTCCATGATACCACACGTCCACATGGCACACATCATGAAATATCTCATACTTGTTGACATAGTCGAGTTGAGAGAAATTATTTAAAAGACAAGTTGAGAGCACATCTTTTGAAATATTACCCTAACTATGACACCCCAACACAAATTGATTCAAAAACACACAAATTTATTCTTGTGATAATACACTAATAACAAAATTATATCCGTGAATATACAAATACTCCATTCAATTTTAATCCCTAAAAGTAAAATAAATATACAAGCGATAGCGCCCTCTATAGGTAAATTAAATATAATATTAACAATATTATCAACATCTACCTGACAAGTAAGGTGCCTCCAACTATTGGTATGATAATTATTCAAAATTAAGATTGGGTTACATATCCACTATATTAGATTTAATTATATATATAAACATTAAAAAACAATACTCCTTGTAGTTTTACATTAAAATCGTACAAAATCCCACTATATGAATAAATTTACCCAGAATTAAATCCATCCTACACAGCATTTCAAATATTCTTAACAAGAGTATGTATTATGTAAAAGAGATATTTTTAATACAAAGTGCTGGTGCTGCCATCTGTGTTAATCCACTTATATATATATATTATAGAATTTACATAAAATAATTAATGTTTTATTTTACTTCTACTTAAATATATTATAGAATTTAGAGATTGATTTAAATATCAAATTAAATATATCATAAACAATTTAAAATATCTCAAAATTTATTTAAAAAAAATTAAATTAATAGTATTACTACTGTGTTTCAATCTTTATAATGCAATGCAGTATTTAAAAGACTTATTAAAATTAAACTTAAAAAAAAAACCTATATATATATATATATATATATTGCATATAGATATGTTTGTGATTTATAATCATCAATGTTATCCATGTATAATTTTATGTGTTTTTTTGTATAAGTTAATTTATATATGTTTTAAAACTGAACATCAGTAACACTTAAAACAGAGGTGATCGGCTAAACGCACTATCACAGTCTATATAAAGTGTATATAATGTTCAATCAATTAATAAATGTCCTTATATGTTTTAATTGTATTTATGTATGTTATAATTGTAATTTGCTATATATTTTGTTATATGTTATCGCACACTAAAACAATAATTTTTTGTTATATGTTATCGCACACTAAAACAATAAATGTTATTTAAAAGAGTTAATGATTGAATTTATCATAAAAATTGGATAACCATATATTTTTGCTTGATCTCGAATAAATCTAATATTTTTGTTTTTATTTATATCTGAGCATAGGTATTTTATACGATGAAGATAATTGATAATTATATTTTTATAAACTGATTTATGTAAACATGAAGCAAAATTGGTAAAAATATTTACTTTAAATGGAAAATCAAATCTCTTATCATAAATATCAAAAATTAATTTATAATTATCATTAATATTAATTTTTAAGTCAAGAAAATTTATATTATTATTAATTAAATCATTTTCGTTTAATTTAAACTGATTATGATAAAAATTGAGTGGTGATGTGTAATTTTTATCATTGAAATAAAATATGATAATGTCATCAATATAGCGATAAAATACATAATCATTGTTCGAACTAATATTTCTTTCATAATAATATAAGTAAAGGTCAGAGAGAATACTAGAAGCGGTCCCGCCCTGCGGAATTCCCTGGCATTGTTTATAAATAATATTGTCATATATGATGTAATTATTATGCAATGTAAAATTTAGTAAAGTTAAAAAAAATTTACGGAAATATGTTCTTTTAATTTTAATTGAGATTTAAATTCTTTAAATAATATACACATTGTTTTATGTAAGTCTTTTATATCAATGTTATTAAATAAATCATTAAAATCCAATGTTTTTATGAATTTTACCGGATTGATATTATGTATTTTATTAATAAGTTGAAAACTGTTTTTTAGGCAATGTTGGTTATTATGTTTTAACGTTATATCATATATCTGCTTTAAAATATTAAGTAGTAAATTGCTTGCATTATTATTATATGTGTTACACCCGATTGTAACTGTGCGAAATTTAATTGGATTTTTATGAAATTTTGGAATTATAAGTGTTACACCCGATTGTAACTGTGCGAAATTTAATTGGATTTTTATGAAATTTTGGAATTATAACAAGATAAGGATAATTTAAATTATTACATTTGATTTTTAGTAATTTGTGATAATTTAATAATTTTCTATTATTAATTTCAATATTTAATTTAGTTTTATTAAAAATATTACTTGTGTTAATTGCATTGTGAATTAACACTTTATAGTACTCTTTACAAATGATAGCATAATTATTTGGAGATTTATCTACATAAGTAATTATAAATTTGTTTTGTAATTCTGATATATGTTTATTTATGTTTTTAAAAGCTGCATGTGTAATATGTTGATAATTTTTTATAATTTCATTTTTTAATTTATCTATTACAGAAAATCTCCATTCACTAAAATACTCGATTGGTTTATTGTAATCAATAGCAATTTTATATATAAATAAATCAATATCTTGAATAAACTGCAATATTATGGATTTGATATTACACCTATATGGAAGGCGAAATTTTGTTCCATTATGCATTAAGTTTTGTAAAATAGGTTGTTCTACAATATTAAGATCACCAGTAATGATATGACCATGTGTTGTATTTATGTACTTTTGAAATTTTGGGTCATTACAATAACAAGGGTAATTATTTGAAGAGACCAATTGTTTTGCAAAAGAATTGTAATTAAAAGTTTTACGTCCAAGTGTGCGATTATATTTATATGTCTTGCGAATGGTAAAATTTTTTATTGGAAAATTATTAGTAGTGTTGTTATTGTGTAAATATTGTGTAAATTGATATTATTAAATACATGATTGGAAAAATTTATAATTAGTTGTGTATTATTAGTTTTATATTTAGGTTTATTAGAAAGACTTGTATTTAATATATTTGCTCTATAATGAAGAATATCATAAAAGATATCACAAAAATGTGGAGAATATTGATTCTTTTTAAATACCTTGAAATATTGGTTTAAATATTTCTTTTTAATACTAAAAACATGTTTTCTGATAGCAAGCCAACAATAATCATTACAAAATTGTGCCTCAAGATCATCAAGCTCCTGTTGTATCACAATATCATCAGTGTATTTTTTGTTATTATGTTTACCTCTACCAGATCTTGAAGTTTTTTTTATGTTTGAAAAATTTAATCCTGAATAAAGATTTTTATAATTTTCATATTTAGTTAAATCTGAAAATACAGGATGTGTTTTTTTGTATACTAATTGATTTAATCCATAAGGATAGGTAGTATTAAAATGTCTTATATATTTAGATTCTAGAAAAAGTCGTTCAGTAAAATTTTTTTGTATTTTAAGTATTTTAATAGTAATATTTTTAAAATCATGATTTTTGAAATGAGTATATTCAATATTATGAGTAGTTTGAAATTTAGATTTTTTAAATTTATCAATATGAGAACGATGTAAATTTATCCGCTTATGTAATTTTTGACAAGACTGTCCAATATATTCCATATTACACGAATTGCATTTCAATGAATAGATTACATTGTATGCTTTGCAAAATTTTACCAAATTAAGATTGTGATTATTTGAAATCTGGGACTTATCAGCTAAAGGACATGTAAGGCAACGCTTAGATTCACACTCTCGAAACCATAGTACAGGCTTGGGACAATAGAATAGGTTATCTGATAACGATCCAGGAAGATCCCTAATAATCTTCCTGTACCGAGCATTAGTCCTGGATCCACCAAGGCCTAAATTGCCAGTATCTAACATTTTACTTATAACTGCCATATTGTTTGAAAGCAATAAAAATTGCAAGAGATACATATAAAAATTATAATTATAACATATATTAATAAATTTTGTTTGAAACAACCTATTTTTATAAAGTACTTGAATAACCATAAAAGAAAAAAAAAATAAGATTAATGATTGTTTAATACTTGTTTAAATATAATAAAACTATATACATATATACATAAAGTCCCATTAAGCAAACTAACATCAAAAGACAGTTTAAAATCCCCTAGCAGTCATAAGTCAATACAAAATTAATGTTGGCAAAAAAAAAAAAAAAAAAAAACCTGAATAAGATGTTATAAAGATGCATTTGAAAATTCAATAGATGAACAAATGATACCAAGAAATAATAGTAATATTATATAATTATTATTATTAAATTATTATTAAATACACCATTAAAAGCGCAATGCAGCTATAATAACTATGTATTCCAAACAGAAGTTAATCAAAGTGATTTATGAGCCAAATAGGCTAAATTATGGTATCATATGAAAATCAATAATTTCATCTAGACAATTATTGAAAAGAATATGTAAAAACCATTCCATACCAATTTGCGCAATGCAGCATAATTTTATACAATGTTAAATAATTATAATATCTATGAATTTCAAAAAACATATCAAGTTCTTGTATCATTCTACTTAAATCTCCAAAGAATGTAATAATGATGTAATAATAATAATAATTAGGCTGGTGAGATTATTGAAGAGTCTTTTGTAAAAAACTATACTATTTTAATCTCTGGAGTAAAACACAGTTATATATACAGACTAATTACAGGTTATATACAAGGTTAAGGGGAATAGGGGCTGATTCTGCCGCAGTTACCGGTATTTAACGCGTCTTTCCGATATCAGACCAGAGCTAGGCCGTCTGCCTAAAGCCAACCGGACAAGTCAATCGCCAAAGTAAATCTGACGATAATCTTAATATTCCGTTCCCAGGTCAGAGAGGCGAAGCTCTTTAGTCATCAACTTTATTGTGTATCGTTATTGCTGACCTAATGAGTTTTCGTGGGAACTTGGGCCGCACCTCTACTCGCTGCGATCGGCATGTTATGGGAACTGCAAAACCACATGTATCTCATTCACACTCGGCTATCCGACATGTGTGCGCCCACGCACACGTCCGACCAAGATTAACAACGAGAGGGTAAAGAAAATTTAACAAAAAAAAAAAAAAAACGAAATTTCTTCATAAATCTGAAACCCCCCAATTTTTTTTCTTCTATAAAATAGAAACGGGGAAAAAGAAAATTAAATTTAGACTGTTCCGTTATGAATGCTTAGGTTAGACTGCACTACACTATAAAAAGATAAGCACGTCAGAAGAAAGAAAAAAAATAATAAAAAATAGAAACCGTCGTTGTGTTTCATGTCTAACATGCAAAACATCTTTCGTCTTTCGTAATCGTCTTTTCGTCTTTAAAATGTAACATACCTTCCATTTATTCGTCTTAAGTAGAAAGTAGATAAGATACTTTACGCAAAAAAAAAAGAAAAAACAAGATTCGTCTTAAATAGTGCAGCAGTCAACTAAATTAAAAAAAAAATTAACTTTCGGTTCTCAGGGAAGAGGGGGGGGGGGGTACACAACAAATATTTCAAATATCAATTGAATCAAACATTTAAAAAAATATAAAATAAAATTGTCAAATACATAAAATACAGATGCATTAACAAAACACTACATAATAGCTGAAGTTATTAACATTAACATAAAGATGTGTAGATAAAATACTTTCTATCAGTAGAAAAAAAAAATCTCAGTTCGAGAGTTTTGGTGAGTCAAATTCGCGTTATTAAGTCTTGGTCACAATTTATTCACAAACATGTTGATGGAAAAAAAATAATAAAAGTTACTCCATCAGAGTTTTAATTGCTGTCCACTTTAAAAAAAAATGCGATAAGTGACGTTCTTGACTCACTAGGGAAAAAAAATACGGCTTGAAATCGCATCTGCCAATTCACACTTGAAGAAGAAGTAATAATAAAAAATATATATAGTTTAGTCCATTCAGTTCCACGCAGATATGAATAAGATGAAAACAACAAAAAAGATTGTAATTCCCTTTACGTCGGTGACGTATTGGTTCATTCATGAGGAATCAGTCTTGGACGAGTAATGAATCGCTGTACATAGATAAATAAAAATACTGGAGAGGCATGTTGGAGAGGATCTCCAACAAGAAAAAAAACACTTGGATTCCATCAAATTATTTCTTTAAAAAAAATTAATGCAATCTGCCCTAAAAAAATCACCAGGGCTGCATTAGCAAAAAGAAATTGTATTACTTCTGTCTGCCAGTATTCTTTATTTTATTCACAATGCACGTAGAACTAAAAAAAATTAACAGCTTGACAAAAAAAAATCACACTCAAGCTCTGTATTACACATACACACCATATTGGTTTGAGAAAAAATATAATAAATCGTAACACTTAAAATAAGGCGAAACAAACAAAAAAAAAATCACAGTTTCGCAGTCCGATAAACTGCATTTCGTAATAAATATGGCTCAGAAAAAAAGAACACTTGAGTACACAGAAAAAAAAAAGTAATCACTTGGCGAATGAAAATATGCACTTTTCATTCGATGCGTTCACCATTTTTTCCTATTTTTCTTGCGTCGTTTCCTCGCTTTTGCGCGTTTAATAAATGGACAAGATGAGATGCAGAAATATGCCGTTATAAACAGTATGAAATATTCTTCAAGAGAGACGGAAACTGAAGATGTATCATGAATACACTTAGGGGATTCCTTTGTGAAAAAAAATATGGTGAGTAAACCGCATATTACCGAAATCAGGAAGTAGTTGGTAGGCGACGCCTTTTGTATAGGTGTTTCGTAACGAGGGCAATTAGTGGATTGTGGGACTTGATGAAGCACATTTTCAGTATTTACTGGGGTATTCGAAACTGTGGGTTTCATCACAAGACTGTCTTGTCTGTGATCTAGTTCCACGTTGCGTACACTATCACAAACGGTGATACAGTTGATATATATTTTTGCTGGAGGTAGTTTTTGGAGTGAGATGCCGTTCGGATCACACGTCAGTGTTCCTTGTGAAATTATGTCTCTACCGATGATAAGAGGAAGACTCATGCGAGGAAATGCAATAACATAAGTTGTGGTGGTATAGGCATTCTCATCTATATGGATAGTTGCGCTAAACGATCCTATTGGTTTTACGTTGCCATTTCCGAATCCGGTGAGTTGCAAGTTTGCTTCGGTTAGTGTAAGTAGATAATAAATAGGGGTTCTACATCAGTGCAGTTCGTGCAGTCGACCTCTGAAGGTGAAGTTTAAGGTTACCGGAAGTGGCAGGTGTGGACACCGGAAGTCGCAGGTTGGGATAACAGGCATGTTAAGACAGGAAGTGAACAGGAAGTGAACAGGAAGTGTAGATAGGAAGTTTAACCGGAAACGCGACAGGAAGTGAGTGCGATAAGGAGAGAGGGGGAGGGCTTATTTTTGTGGGGGGCTTACGCTAACCTGAAATAAAAATGGAATTATTTCTTACTTTGTAAAAATTTAACATAAAATGGATCTTTTTTCTTTTTTTCTTTTTTTTTTTCCTCACCTGAAATAAAAATTTTATTTGCTAACTACCACATGAAATAAAAATGGAAATCTTTCTGATTTTGTTTTACTTTATAAAAGTTAGCATGAAATTTATTTTAAGATTGGAAACGCGACAGGAAGTAAGACCGGAAACGGGATTAGACATGTTTATTTATTTATTTATTTATTTTCAAGAAAGGTTTTCAAGAAGCAGGATGTTTGGGAGCGTGTTGCAACAGGAAAGGTAGTTTAAAAGACCGGAAGTGATTAAGCGATAAGAAAAGTACAGGAATATACACGTAGATTTTGTTCTTTGTAGAGGGTGAAATTTTATTTTATTTTTTATTTAAAGTGTTTTCATTTTTTTTAAATTTATTTAAAGCGTTTCAAATTATTTTTTATATTATTATTTTTTATAGTGTTTTACGTATTATTTTAATTTTTAGTGACATTAGAACCTGCAATGTTCTGTATCACACATGTCTTATCTAATAGGTTACTAATGGTGTGTGTGTTGTTATCTCTTTAAATGCAAACCGTAGTAAGGAATTCAGACCTGCGTTGAGATATCTTTATCATAGTTTTAATGAACTGCAGGAAATTGTCTTTCACTATTGAAAAATTCGAAAGTTTTGGTTTAATATAACTGCTTTTACATCTGTTTGTTTAATTTACAAACACATTTCTCTTACAACATTCTGTCAACACAGCATTTCCATATTCGAAATAATAATTTAGAAGGAAAATTTTTATATGAAAATACTATGAAATGTTATTTATAGAGATTGACGGAAACAGTATGCCTGATTCTTTCTTGTATTAACATTATATTCGAAATAGGTTTCTAGTTTTGTTACGAAAAATAACGTGTTTAGATATTTTAAAAACGAAAGCAAAGTGATTTTTACAAATGTAACTATAAGCTATACATCCACGCATTTATGTTATTGAATTGAATTTCAATGCTTAATATTGTATTCACAGTACTATTTTTCTACAAAAGCTGTTTCACAAACTTGTATACTGAAATTAATGTACCATTTTTAGGGAAAAAATTAATTCAAGTCTTTGAGACTAATCTTTTATAGGAAAAAATATTTGTTATACTTTCTGTTACATTATATCTTCCGTTTTTTAAGTTTACAAATTTGTGGAGTAACTTAAATAATCGTTTTTATGCTAATTAAACAATATATTTTTAATTATATATTTTTTAATTGACTTGTAATATAGCTTTTTTTTCTTAGTTTTTCTTTGGTTAAATATGTTTCACTTAAGACATGACAAAGTGTCTTAGAAACATTTCACTTTGGAATTAAGTGATTAAACAAGACAAATATTATTTATAAAAGCACAACACATAAGACTAGTGGCTGAGAGGTTCTACTCTCAAAGCTGATAGATGGAAGGTGTTAGGTTTAAACCTCTCTCGCGGTCGTCGACCTATCCGTTCGGAGTTTTCTTCAAAACTTGACAATTACAAGTTAGGATCCCTTAGAATGACCCCTAGAGTGGCCTATATCCCAAACGTACACTGTAAAAAATGACCAACGTTTGTTATTTTATGAAAATATGCTATAACCACGAACGAAAATGTAATATAATCTTCTGAGTTATCCGAAATTTCAAATAGCATGTTACATTGTCTTTTGAATCCCCAGAAACGAATACATTTTCAAAATTTAAAGAATAATTTATAAAAACAAATTATTTTTTGCTGCCCGAATTTTTCAGAAACGTTTCCGAAGGGTTTTTATAGTGTATTAATTAGTGTTCGGAAGCTGGAATACCTGTTTTTCGAATGTTATTCATTCTCAAGTACACGTTTTCAGCCGCATAAGTTAATTTATACATGAAAGAGTAAAGAAATAATCTTAATTTTAATGTTATTGTTAACGCTGATAATTTTGCATGTTGTCTGTTAAACATTTTTTTTAGCATGAAAATGTTCACTTCAGAATTGATAGCATTCGAAAAACAGGTATTCCAGGCTGAGGACACTAATTAATACACTATAAAATCCCTTCGGAAACGTTTTTGAAAAATTCGGGCAGCTAAAAATAATTTGTTTTTATAAATTAATCTTTAAATTTTGAAGATGTATTCGTTTCTGGGGATTCAAAAGACAATGTAACATGCTATTTGAAATTTCGGATAACTCAGAAGATTATATTATATTTTCGTTCGTGGTAATAGCATATTTTCATAAAATAAGAAACATTGGTCATTTTTTACAGTGTAGGTGATCGATTTTAACACATAAGACATTTTAGATTATTACATTTAGTTAATAAGTGATTTGACGTGCAAAATTTGATTTATAAAAACATACAATAAGAGAATTTTAAAGATTTTTTTCTTTTAAATGAACAATTTTTAGTGACTATTTAACTTAAAGAGAGCGGGTATTTTGTTTTGAGTTATGCGATTAAAATAAATTTTCATTATATTTGATTTTACACAACCAACATTTAAAAAAAAAAAAAAAAAGAGAATGGAATCTAGTTTTTATAAATTAACGTATTTCAATTTTACAAATACTTCACACCCCGTCTTTTCCCTCCTCTTTTGGTAGACTTTATTTACATAAGACATAAAAAGCGTTTTAGAATACATCATTTAGAAATTAAGTGACGTGGACAAGTAAAATATTATTTATAAAAGCAATAGATACGAGAATAATAAGGATTTTTACTTACACATGTATAAACTTCTGATAGGTAAGACCTTTTCATTCATTCTGAAGAATTAAGTGGCTATTGAACTTATAACATTGTATGATAAAATAGTCACGTGACATTTTAAACCAATAAAATATTAGTATTTTAAACCAATAAAATATTAGTATTTTTACACGAGCGCCCTCTATCATTATATAAATTTGAATGAAATGAGTTCATAACATTATACTGTCCCTTCTCATCGGTGTAATAGAATATTATACTGTCCCTTCTCATCGGTGTAATAAGTTGCATTTTTCGTTTAAGTTAGTTTTTTTTTTCATTTAAGCTATTATGGAACGAGTTATGAATTCTTATGTTGATGATCTAACCAACTTGAAGTGTCAACCCTCATCATCAGAATTAAATAATCAAGAGATGGATTCTACAATTTTATCCAAAGAAGGACCCGTTTCGAAGTATGGAGTGAAACCTACCTCATCAGGACTAAAGAAACAGATTGTGTGTTTTACTTGCAACAAAGATTTTTTCCGAAAGGATCATTTAAAACAACATTTGATGACCCATTCAGGAGAAAAACATTTTGTGTGTGTCATCTGTCAAAAAGCTTTCTCGAGAAAAGCTCTTTTGAATCGCCATAAATTGTCTCATTTAAAAGAACCTACACAACATAAGTGTGGTGATTGCAACGAACTGTTTTCAAGAAAGTGCGACTTATTGAAACATAAAAAGATTCACAAATCACCCAAACAATATAAGTGTATTAAATGCAATGAACTGTTTTCGAGAAAGTACGATTTATTGAAACATAAGAGGATGCATAAGTCCCGAAAGCAGTATGAATGCATCCAGTGTAGTGAAATATTTAATCGAAAATATGATTTATCACGTCATATAGACACTGCACACAAAGTACTACCCAAAGTTGTCAAATCGACATCTTTAAAAGATTCGTTATATGAAAAAGTGAAGCATTTTAAAAGACAAAATGCTTTAAATGTAATTACTACAACTGTAATAAATTCTAATGAGGAGAATGATCAAGACTTTCACACATTTTTTAAAAGTATTCGGTCGGACGTTTTTAATGAATTAAATTATCAGATAGAAGTAAAAAGGTCAATGAAATGGTATGCAACTGCAAACATTGTTGTAAGTCGCCAAACACCGGACGGTGATATAGATACTATCACCCCATATTTTCATTCAAGAACTGTACTGGAATTGACGAATCAAAACATACCTGTACATGTTGAGGATGCCTTTACGAAAATTATTAACTCTTTTGAGAAATTCACTCAACAAGGATCTAATTGGACATTGCAACAAATATTAAATCTAGAACTGTCTACAGCTAAATATAGAATGGTTTAAAATGTGTGGACTGTTTTTGAAACATGTATATTCATGTTTTTGCTATTGTAGTTATTTAAAATGATAAATAAATAGCCTATGACTAAAAAAATCTTAAGAGTTTTTTATTATTTTCATGGTAACTGTTTTATATAAATTACTTATAACAGTTTGACAATGCTAAATAAACTACTGTTTAACATTTTGAATGTCTTTGACAAAATGAGAATGAATTTGTTGAAATTATGTAAAACATGATGAAATAAATGCGATGTATTTATTATATGTTACTTAAACTACAAGAGAAATGATTGGAAATGTGTTATTTTAAATCTATGGTACTTTTAATAACTAACAAGGTAAGACGTGACGTTATGAATCATCGATGGGTTTTCCTTTGAATATGTATTAATCTTACTTATTGATAAGAAAGTTGGAAAAATAGACTTAACACATTGTTAGAGGTTTTGGAAAAATATATAGTTGGTTAAAAATTTTAGAAAATTTAACATAAAGTAACAAGTTTTAGAAAATAAACATTTCGATAAATGAAAAAAATTAAATTTTGGTAAACTTTACACTTAGACAATATTTCAAACTAGGAAAAAATAATAACTTTACACTGAGACAATATTTCTAACTAAGGAAAAATTAGACTTAACGCATTGTTACAGTTTCTTTGAAAAATATCTAGTTGGTTATAAATTTTAGAAAATTCGACCTAACGAAATTAACACACTTAAAAATATCTAGGTTATACATTTTATAAAATAAGCAACAAATAAACATTTCGATACATTGACAAAAGAAAATAATTAAGTTTAAGTAAACTTTACACTTAGACAATATTTCAAACTAAAAAAAATAATAAATTTACACTTATACAATATTTTAAACTAAGAAAAATAATAACTTTACACTTATACAATATTTTAAACTAAGGAAAATTAATAACTTTAAACATCAGATTTAACACATTGTTAAAGTTTTTTGAAAATAACACGACATTTTGAAAGCAGTGGAAATAGTATACCTGCAAAAAATTCAACTTAGTGGAATTTAATATTGAAATTTTTTAACCTCACTCATTTAAAAAATAAAACTTTATAAAATTTTCACTTTTTTAAATAAGCAACTATTAAACATTTTGAATGTCTTAGACAAAGTGTGAATAAATTTGTTGAAATTATATAAAACATGAAAAATTTCATAACTTTTAAAGGAAATTTTATTTTTGGTGAAATAAACTCGAGGTATTTATTATATGTAACTTAAACTACTAGAGAATTGATTGAAAATGTGTTACTTTTAAGCACTCACAAGATAAGACACGATGTTAGGAATTATATATGTGTTTTCCCCCCACAATTGACGTCACTTGTAGCATATTTACTGACCAAGTCATGAAATCATAGTTCAGGGTATGTTTATGAGCACGGCGTTTAGTTGAGATTTAAGATATTTGAGAAATATAAACTACAACTTTGACTACTTTTTGAAATTTCCCCCTACATAAGAAAAAGGACATAGGAAAATAAAATGAAAAGTTGTCTTTGAATGGAATCGAACCATTATCCTTTCACTTAACAGCTGAATGCGTTGGCAATTACATCACAAAGGCACTGATAACAACTGGTTGAATATATTGGGTTTCTTTTTTAAGGTTAAATTCATTTAATATTCAAGTTATTTCTTAATGATACACTTAAAAACAATAAATTTAATTAGCATTCAAAAAACAAACGATCACATTATTGTGTAAAACAATCAAATGTTTTGAAAGTCACGAGTTAAAATTTTGGAGGGTGCGATAACTTGGAAGTGCACTGCAGAAGGGGAGTTAAATTTTTGAAGAAGTTTAATCTTAGAAGACGAGAGTAAAATTTGAAATGACTTAGAGTTTAATTAGAATTTAGATGTGAACCTTTTAAAATGAAATAAGTTTTTTTTGTATCGCCCTCTATCGGTGGGTAATGGAATTAAGAGATAATTAAAAGTTTTAACTTGGATTCGAACCCACATCAAAAATTATTTTACGGTTTAATAATTTAGGGTAGGTTTAACTGAGAAAACCATGATATTATAGTATTTAGAGATGTTTTAAGATATTCGATAAAGGAAATCATCTAAATTTTCAATTTAATTGAATGTTTACTGCTTAAAGTACTACAAAATGAATAGAACACGATCCATAGTCTTTTAAATTAATTATATTTTTCGAAAGGTTAAATTGACTTATTGATAAACTTAGGATTTATGTTTAAAGTGAATAAATTTGATATGTTAGGTTTACTTAATAACAGAGGGTTGAATAAGTTATTTTTTTTAAAATTAAAATTTCATAAAAATAAAGTTTACTAAAAGTTTTTAAAGTTAAAAAAATTGTAAGTTACGTTAAAAAAGTTAAAAAAATATAGTTTAAAAAAATTAAAAGTTTACAAAAAGTTTAAAAATCTTTAAATTAATTAAAACAAACTTTTTAATTTTAACTATTGAGAGACTATAATTTAATTGTTAATCCTTGTAACTAACTGGTGCATATCAACTATCTGCACATGTGCAGAAAAAAACATACACTTTTACACTGACTTGACTTCGATTTTAAATTATTTTCTAATTTTTATACAACGCGATTACCCTTCAGAAACAAAATAGAATTAAATATTTACCGAAAAACACGTCCACTTCTAGTGCTTTCTTTCACTAGACTAACCTTTCTCCCTTATCTTTGTTAGGGGGCGCTGCAATCGACGGTAGAGTCGCTACCAGTCTTCCGGTTTGGGACGTCATTTCCGGTTTGAGATAAGAATAAACTTTAAATCCAACTTACACTCGCTCAGTCATTCTTGCTTCAGTCTTACTCGCTAGCAGTTGTTAGTTTCTTATTTTGACGTGTTGAATGACGTCATCACGTGTTTGTCTAAACTTGTCCAGTCTTGTTTCTGTGCTACACGTCTGTTTTGCTAACTCACCTCTTACTCGTCTAGACTTGTTTCGTCTGCTTTGATGATTCATCTTTTGCTTTAACTGTTTGGCCTTGCTGGTGTCAACCACCTCATGTCTTTTGTTATAGCTTGAATATACTTTACACCAATCACTTAAATATAAAAGCCTTGTCACAACTTACTTAAACTTTGATAAAAATATTAATTATTCATAAATTTTATCAAATTCTTATACATTTACTAAGTCACTTTCATTCAAAAATATGGTAAAGTCCGATTTTAAATCGAAGTCTAAGATAAATTCTCCAAATTTGTAACATTTTAACACTAATAATAAGTATCGTAAACACCCTGTACATACAACTTTTGTAAAAATAATATTACTTATAGCTAACTCGTTCAGTCTCATGATAAATAATATAAGAAAAAGTTAGAATAGTTCACATATTTTTGTAATTAAAAAAATTTATGCACAAACACACACACAATATCTTACAAGGTTACAATACTCAACACACAGTTCACCATACTTAAAAACGATTCACGATAAATTTATAAATTTAAATTTAAATATTTTATTTATAAATGAACAATTATAAATAAAAATACTTCAGTATTTTTCAAATATTTAAATTTAAATTTATAAATTTATCGTGAATCGTTTTTAAGTATGGTGAACTGTGTGTTGAGTATTGTAACCTTGTAAGATATTGTATGTGTGTTTGTGCATACATTTTTTTTAATTACAAAAATATGTGAACTATTCTAACTTTTTCTTATATTATTTATCATGAGACTGAACGAGTTAGCTATAAGTAATATTATTTTTACAAAACTTGTATATACAGG
Source organism: Maratus michaelseni (assembly GCA_963931845.1). Lineage (NCBI taxonomy): Eukaryota > Metazoa > Arthropoda > Arachnida > Araneae > Salticidae > Maratus > Maratus michaelseni. The sequence goes on along the minus strand of OZ007588.1, from coordinate 473,511,664 downwards.
GTGTTTACGATACTTATTATTAGTGTTAAAATGTTACAAATTTGGAGACTTTATCTTAGACTTCGATTTAAAATCGGACTTTACCATATTTTTGAATGAAAGTGACTTAGTAAATGTATAAGAATTTGATAAAATTTATGAATAATTAATATTTTTATCAAAGTTTAAGTAAGTTGTGACAAGACTTTTATATTTAAGTGATTGGTGTAAAGTATATTCAAGCTATAACAAAAGACATGAGGTGGTTGACACCAGCAAGGCCAAACAGTTAAAGCAAAAGATGAATCATCAAAGCAGACGAAACAAGTCTAGACGAGTAAGAGGTGAGTTAGCAAAACAGATGTGTAGCACAGAAACAAGACTGGACAAGTTTAGACAAACACGTGATGACGTCATTCAACACGTCAAAATAAGAAACTAACAACTGCTAGCGAGTAAGACTGAAGCAAGAATGACTGAGCGAGTGTAAGTTGGATTTAAAGTTTATTCTTATCTCAAACCGGAAATGACGTCCCAAACCGGAAGACTGGTAGCGACTCTACCGTCGATTGCAGCGCCCCCTAACAAAGATAAGGGAGAAAGGTTAGTCTAGTGAAAGAAAGCACAAGAAGTGGACGTGTTTTTCGGTAAGTATTTAATTCTATTTTGTTTCTGAAGGGTAATCGAGTTGTATAAAAATTAGCAAATAATTTAAAATCGAACTCAAGTTAGTGTAAAAGTGTATGTTTTTTTCTGCACATGTGCAGATAGTTGATATGCACCAGTTGGTTACAAGGATTAACAATTAAATTATAGTCTCTCAATAGTTAAAAGTAAAAAGTTAATTTTAATTAATTTAAAGATTTTTAAACTTTTTGTAAACTTTTAATTTTTTAAAACTATATTTTTGTTAACTTTTTTAACGTAACTTACAATTTTTTTAACTTTAAAAACTTTTAGTAAACTTTATTTTTATGAAATTTTAATTAAAAAAAATAACTTATTCAACCCTCTGTTATTAAGTAAACCTAACATATCAAATTTATTCACTTTAAACATAAATCCTAAGTTTATCAATAAGTCAATTTAACCTTTCGAAAAATATAATTAATTTAAAAAACTATGCATCGTGTTCTATTCATTTTGTAGTACTTTAAGCAGTAAACCATTCAATTAAATTGAAAATTTAGATGATTTCCTTTATCGAATATCTTAAAACATCTCTAAATACTATAATATCATAGTTTTCTCAGTTAAACCAACCCTAAATTATCAAACCGTAAAATAATTTTTGTTGTGGGTTCGAATCCACGTTAAAACTTTTAATTATCTCTTAATTCCATTACCCACCGATAGAGGGCGATACAAAAAAAACTTATTTCATTTTAAAAGGTTCACATCTAAATTCTAATTAAACTCTAAGTCATTTCAAATTTTACTCTCGTCTTCTAAGATTAAACTTCTTCAAAAATTTAACTCCCCTTCTGCAGTGCACTTCCAAGTTATCGCACCCTCCAAAATTTTAACTCGTGACTTTCAAAACATTTGATTGTTTTACAGAATAATGTGATCGTTTGTTTTTTGAATGCTAATTAAATTTATTGTTTTTAAGTGTATCATTAAGAAATAACTTGAATATTAAATGAATTTAACCTTAAAAAAGAAACCCAATATATTCAACCAGTTGTTATCAGTGCCTTTGTGATGTAATTGCCAACGCATTCAGCTGTTAAGTGAAAGGATAATGGTTCGATTCCAATCAAAGACAACTTTTCATTTTATTTTCCTATGTTCTTTTTCTTATGTAGGGGGAAATTTTAAAAAGTAGTCAAAGTTGTAGTTTATATTTCTCAAATATCTTAAATGTCAACTGAACGCCGTGCTCATAAACATACCCTGAACTATGATTTCATGACTTGGTCAGTAAATATGCTACAAGTGACGTCAATTGTGGGGGGAAAACACATATATAATTCCTAACATCGTGTCTTATCTTGTGAGTGCTTAAAAGTAACACATTTTCAATCAATTCTCTAGTAGTTTAAGTTACATATAATAAATACCTCGAGTTTATTTCACCAAAAATAAAATTTCCTTTAAAAGTTATGAAATTTTTCATGTTTTATATAATTTCAACAAATTTATTCACACTTTGTCTAAGACATTCAAATTGTTTAACAGTTGCTTATTTAAAAAAGTTAAAATTTTATAAAGTTTTATTTTTTAAATGAGTGAGGTGAAAAAAATTCAATATTAAATTCCACTAAGTTGAATTTTTTGCAGGTATACTATTTCCACTGCTTTCAAAATGTCTTGTTATTTAAAAAAAAACTTTAACGATGTGTTAAGTCTGATGTTTAAAGTTATTAATTTTCCTTAGTTTAAAATATTGTATAAGTGTAAAGTTATTATTTTTCTTAGTTTAAAATATTGTATAAGTGTAAATTTATTATTATTTTTTAGTTTGAAATATTGTCTAAGTGTAAAGTTTACTTAAACTTAATTATTTTCTTTTGTCAATGTATCGAAATGTTTATTTGTTGCTTATTTTATAAAATGTATAACCTAGATATTTTTAAGTGTGTTAATTTCGTTAGGTCGAATTTTCTAAAATTTATAACAAACTAGATATTTTTCAAAGAAACTGTAACAATGCGTTAAGTCTAATTTTTCCTTAGTTTAAAATATTTTCTCAGTGTAAAGTTATTATTTTTTCCTAGTTTGAAATATTGTCTAAGTGTAAAGTTTACCAAAATTTAATTTTTTTCATTTATCGGAATGTTTATTTTCTAAAACTTGTTACTTTATGTTAAATTTTCTAAAATTTTTAACCAACTATATATTTTTCGAAAACCTCTAACAATGTGTTAAGTCTATTTTTCCAACTTTCTTATCAATAAGTAAGATTAATACATATTCAAAGGAAAACCCATCGATGATTCATAACGTCACGTCTTACCTTGTTAGTTATTAAAAGTACCATAGACTTAAAATAACACATTTCCAATCATTTCTCTTGTAGTTTAAGTAACATATAATAAGTACATCGCATTTATTTCATCATGTTTTACATAATTTCAACAAATTCATTCTCATTTTGTCTAAGACATTCAAAATGTTAAACAGTAGTTTATGTAGCATTGTCAAACTGTTATAAGTAATTTATATAAAACAGTTACCATGAAAATAATAAAAAACTCTTAAGATTTTTTAGTCATAGGCTATTTATTTATCATTTTAAATAACTACAATAGCAAAAACATGAATATACATGTTTCAAATACAGTCCACACATTTTAAACCATTCTATATTTAGCTGTAGACAGTTCTAGATTTAATATTTGTTGCAATGTCCAATTAGATCCTTGTTGAGTGAATTTCTCAAAAGAGTTGATAATTTTCGTAAAGGCATCCTCAACATGTACAGGTATGTTTTGATTCGTCAATTCCAGTACAGTTCTTGAATGAAAATATGGGGTGATAGTATCTATATCACCGACCGGTGTTTGGCGACTTACAACAACTTTTGCAGTTGCATACCATTTCATTGACCTTTTTACTTCTATCTGATAATTTAATTCATTCAAAACGTCCGACCGAATACTGTTAAAAAATGTGTGAAAGTCTTGATCATTCTCCTCATTAGAATTTATTACAGTTTTAGTAATTACATTTAAAGTATTTTGTCTTTTAAAATGCTTCACTTTTTCATATAACGAATCTTTTAAAGATGTCGATTTGACAACTTTGGGTAGTACTTTGTGTGCAGTGTCTATATGACGTGATAAATCATATTTTCGATTAAATATTTCACTACACTGGATGCATTCATACTGCTTTCGGGGCTTATGCATCCTCTTATGTTTCAATTAATCGTACTTTCTCGAAAACAGTTCATTGCATTTAATACACTTATATTGTTTGGGTGATTTGTGAATCTTTTTATGTTTTAATAAGTCGCACTTTCTTGAAAACAGTTCGTTGCAATCACCACACTTATGTTGTGTAGGTTCTTTTAAATGAGACAATTTACGGCGATTCAAAAGAGCTTTTCTCGAGAAAGCTTTTTGACAGATGACACACACAAAAGGTTTTTCTCTTGAATGGGTCATCAAATGTTGTTTTAAATGATCCTTTCGGAAAAAATCTTTGTTGCAAGTAAAACACACAAACTGTTTCTTTAGTCTTGATGAGGTGGGTTTCACTCCATACTTCGAAACGGGTCCTTCTTTGGATAAAATTGTAGAATCCATCTCTTGATTATTTAATTCTGGTGATGAGGGTTGACACTTCAAGTTGGTTAGATCATCAACATAAGAATTCATAACTCGTTCCATAATACCTTAAATGAAAAAAAAAAACTAACTTAAACGAAAAATGCAACCTATTACACCGATGAGAAGGGACAGTATAATATTCTATTACACCGATGAGAAGGGACAGTATAATGTTATGAACTCATTTCATTGAAATTTATATAATGATAGAGGGCGCTCGTGTAAAAATACTAACATTTTATTGGTTTAAAATACTAATATTTTATTGGTTTAAAATGTCACGTGACTATTTTATCATACAATGTTATAAGTTCAATAGCCACTTAATTCTTCAGAATGAATGAAAAGGTCTTACCTATCAGAAGTTTATACATGTGTAAGTAAAAATCCTTATTATTCTCGTATCTATTGCGTTTATAAATAATATTTTACTTGTCCAAGTCGCTTAATTTCTGAATTATGTATTCTAAAACTCTTTTTATGTCTTATGTGTATAAAGTCTACCAAAAGAGGGGGGAAAAGACGGGGTGTGAAGTATTTGTAAAATTGAAATACGTTAATTTATAAAAACTAGATTCCATTCTCTTTTTTTTAAATGTTGGTTGTGTAAAATCAAATATAATGAAAATTTATTTTAATCGCATAACTCAAAACAAAATACCCGCTCTCTTTAAGTTAAATAGTCACTAAAAATTGTTCATTTAAAAGAAAAAAATCTTTAAAATTCTCTTATTGTATGTTTTTATAAATCAAATTTTGCACGTCAAATCACTTATTAACTAAATGTAATAATCTAAAATGTCTTATGTGTTAAAATCGATTACCTACATTTGGGATATAGGCCACTCTAGGGGTCATTCTAAGGGATCCTAACTTGTAATTGACAAGGTTTGAAGAAAACTCCGAACGGATAGGTCGACGACCGCGAGAGAGGTTTAAACCTAACACCTTCCATCTATCAGCTTTGAGAGTAGAACCTCTCAGCCACTAGTCTTATGTGTTGTGCTTTTATAAATAATATTTGTCTTGTTTAATCACTTAATTCCAAAGTGAAATGTTTCTAAGACACTTTGTCATGTCTTAAGTGAAACATATTTAACCAAAGAAAAACTAAGAAAAAAAAAGCTATATTACAAGTCAATTAAAAAATACATAATTAAAAATATATTGTTTAATTAGCATAAAAACGATTATTTAAGTTACTCCACAAATTTGTAAACTTAAAAAACGGAAGATATAATGTAACAGAAAGTATAACAAATATTTTTTTCCTATAAAAGATTAGTCTCAAAGACTTGAATTAATTTTTTCCCTAAAAATGGTACATTAATTTCAGTATACAAGTTTGTGAAACAGCTTTTGTAGAAAAATAGTACTGTGAATACAATATTAGGCATTGAAATTCAATTCAATAACATAAATGCGTGGATGTATAGCTTATAGTTACATTTGTAAAAATCACTTTGCTTTCGTTTTTAAAATATCTAAACACGTTATTTTTCGTAACAAAACTAGAAACCTATTTCGAATATAATGTTAATACAAGAAAGAATCAGGCATACTGTTTCCGTCAATCTGTATAAATAACATTTCATAGTATTTTCATATAAAAATTTTCCTTCTAAATTATTATTTCGAATATGGAAATGCTGTGTTGACAGAATGTTGTAAGAGAAATGTGTTTGTAAATTAAACAAACAGATGTAAAAGCAGTTATATTAAACCAAAACTTTCGAATTTTTCAATAGTGAAAGACAATTTCCTGCAGTTCATTAAAACTATGATAAAAATATCTCAACGCAGGTCTGAAATTCCTTGCTACGGTTTGCATTTAAAGAGATAACAACACACACACCCTTAGTAACCTATTAGTTAAGACATGTGTGATACAGAACATTGCAGGTTCTAATGTCACTAAAAATTAAAATAATACATAAAACACTATAAAAAATAATAATATAAAAAATAATTTGAAACGCTTTAAATAAATTAAAAAAAAATGAAAACACTTTAAATAAAATATAAAATAAAATTTCACCCTCTACAAAGAACAAAATCTACGTGTATATTCCTGTACTTTTCTTATCGCTTAATCACTTCCGGTCTTTTAAACTACCTTTCCTGTTGCAACACGCTCCCAAACATCCTGCTTCTTGAAAACCTTTTTTGAAAATAAATAAATAAATAAATAAACATGTCTAATCCCGTTTCCGGTCTTACTTCCTGTCGCGTGTCCAATCTTAAAATAAATTTCATGCTAACTTTTATAAAGTAAAACAAAGTCAGAAAGATTTCCATTTTTATTTCATGTGTTAGTTAGCAAATAAAATTTTTATTTCAGGTGAGAAAAAAAATACATTTTATGTTAAATTTTTACAAAGTAAGAAATAATTCCATTTTTATTTCAGGTTAGCGTAAGCCCCCCACAAAAATAAACCCTCCCCCTCTCTCCTTATCGCACTCACTTCCTGCCGCGTTTCCGGTTAAACTTCCTATCTACACTTCCTGTTCACTTCCTGTTCACTTCCTGTCTCAACATGCCTGTTATCCCCACCTGCGACTTCCGGTGTTCACACCTGCCACTTCCGGTAACCTTAAACTTCACCTTCAGAGGTCGACTGCACGAACTGCACTGATGTAGAACCCCTATTTATTATCTACTAGTGTAGGAGAGCCAAGTAATCGGTACAAGTCTTGTCGTACGGCCGTTATTTGACTACCCGTATAAAACAATCCATCTATCGCTAAATCAGCAATTTTGACTAATTTTGTCATGTTTGGACGGGGTTTATCCAATTCCACTGCGCGAATTTCGGGGGGGAGGGGTGCTAGTGTTTGACACTTTACGACGGGTTGTCTGAGTGCTTTGGGAACTTTTATGCCCGAAGGTGTTGCATGCAAAGCACTTAACTCCTTCGTTTTTATGCACACAATGTTTTGCAAGGTGTCCGATTGCTCCACAATCGTAACAGGTTTTTTTCGGCGCTCTTTCGGCGTATAAAGATTTAGAAATAACATGGGTAGGCGGTGGCTGTGACTGACGATAGTGGGAACTTTGATCGCAAATTTGTTGATATGTTTGGAGTTTATATTTGAATTCAGTGAGGGTGTGGCAGCCAAAAAGAATTGCTTTATTAGTTGGAGAATCTCTGATACCTGCTATAACGTAATGCATGAGCGATGCATCGTCTATGCTAGCTCTTTGTGCAATTTCTTTCATAACAAGAAAATATTCGCTCATTCCTTCATTGGGTTTACAGCTATGTGTAGCTAACATTTCATGAATTTGCGCGGGGGAGGAGATGTGTGCGAATTCGTGTATCAAAGCTTGTTTTAATGCTGCATAGGATGTTAATGTAGGCTCACTTCGGACGAACAATAACGCGGTACCTTTCAGAGCTCTTTCAACGAAAAGAAATTTTTGTAAATCGTTAAGTTGAAATGTTAAAGCCAATCCTTCAAATCTTTCGAACCATTGTAAAATATTTTCTACCGGTTTACCGGAAAAAGGTGTAATTAAATTTTCAAAGTCAGTAAAAGAAATTGATTGACGTGGTACATAATGAATGTCACTTGGCCTAATCGAGACAACGGATTGTGTATTTTGTGAAGGGCGACTTGAAAAGTTAGACGATGAGTTGAATCCTAAGGCATTATGAGAGTCGTTTCCTTCGTGATTCTCAGTTTCTGAATCTGTCTGAGGTAACAGAGAACTCTGAAATTTGTCTAAATCCGAAAGCGCTTCAATAATGCGTTTTGAAATTTCACTTTTATCGCCTGTAATGTCTACACATAATAAATTTGCTATTGAAATTAGTTGGGCCAAGGGGAAGTCACTAGAAGTTGAAGTAAGTTTTTCCTCAAATTCTGTAGTATTTACTTCAAAAGTGAAGCCAGTAAAAGCTCTTAGATTTTTTCGATTACTGCGAGTCTGATCCGAATCAAATACAAGCTTATGCAACAATTTAATGCGTTCGGCTCGTGCTGAATTAATTTGAGCGAGAACCGGCTTTATTTCTTGTAAAAGCATGATTAAATAAAAATAATCAAAGGTGTACTTTTATTCGTTTTATCGTGCAAGACGATGCTTAAAAATGAGCTAACTAAAGCAATTTGTTTCATTCAGAAGGAAATAAAAACACCGATTCTATTTCGAATCAACTTCGCAGATAAGAAAAATATGGGTCACACTTTCCGCTCATCGGAGTTTTAAACAGTTTGCAAACGTCTTATAAACAGAACGTTGTTAAGTTCCATTTCAAACTAATAGAAATTCCACTTACTTCTAAATAAGTTATCCATAGCAATAAACACATAAATACTTGCATCTTGGAGAGTTAAAAAGAAAAAAAAATATATCTACTTCTATTTTTATGATGTTGAAGAAAAAACGAAATAATTCACACTTTCTTTCTGACACACATTTTCGGAGGTGGAAAGAACATATTCATCTCTTATCTTGGAAAGTAAATTCAGCTGCTCTGTGCTGGTCGAAAACAGATTTTTTTTTCTATCAGCTGAAAAAATTCTAGGGCATTTTAAAACATATTCAGTGGCCGTGGTCTGGTCTAGGGAGATTGATTAACTGGTTGCGGACTCTTGACCGGCCGATGCACCCATGTAATAATGATGTAATAATAATAATAATTAGGCTGGTGAGATTATTGAAGAGTCTTTTGTAAAAAACTATACTATTTTAATCTCTGGGGTAAAACACAGTTATATATACAGACTAATTACAGGTTATATACAGGGTTAAGGGGAATAGGGGATGATTCTGCCGCAGTTACCGGCATTTAACGCGTCTTTCCGATATCAGACAGGAGCTAGGCCGTCTGCCTAAAGCCAACCGGACAAGTCAATCGCCAAAGTAAATCTGACGATAATCTTAATATTCCGTTCCCAGACCAGAGAGGCGAAGCTCTTTAGTCATCAACTTTATTGTGTATCGTTATTGCTGACCTAATGAGTTTTCGTGGGAACTCGGGCCGCACCTCTACTCGCTGCGGTCGGCATGTTATGGGAACTGCAAAACCACATGTATCCCATTCACGCACACACACACACACACACACACACACACATATATATATATATATATATATATATATATATATATATATATATAATATATATATACATATATATAAATCAACATTTGAACGGAGGGTGGTTTGGGGGTCTGGGGGTTATGATCGGTGAAAATATATCAAAATTTTTTGGAATTGCTTTCCTCCGAGCGGCTGCAATAGGTAGCTTTTTGTATTGAGAGCTACCTAAAAGTATAAAGCTACCTATTGCAGCCGTTCGGAGGAAAGCAGTTCCGGAAAATTTCGATATATTTTCACCTATCAGTACCCCCAGACCCCAAAACCACCCTCCGTTCAAATGTTCATTTATATATATAGATATATCCATATATATATATATATATATATATATATATATATATATATATATATATATATATATATATAACCATAAATGAAACATTATCATAACACCAACTTAAACAATGAAATAATAATTAAGTATGTAATAATTAGTTGACAATGAAAGATTCCCCAACACACTGAGTATGGAAACAAAAACATATTAAAAGAATAAGAAAAAATTAATTAAAAAATGAATAAATGAAATTAAATGAATGAAATGAAATGAAATTTGTGGAATTTAGACAGAATTATCAAGTCCCAAATGCCTAAATACCACAAATAAAATGAAATGAGAGGTTTCATCATCATATTAGCCATACATTGCTAAAAAATATGATTTTGGGACTACCTCTCATAAACAATGAAACAAACCAGTGATAAAATAAAAAATAAAATACAATATTAAAAAGGAAAGAAGCCATACTTATAATATACAGAGAAAACATTAAATAGAGTCAGAAAGTATAAAATCCATAATGATTAAAAACGATACCTGTGCACCACAAGAACCAGCATGAAACACAACCATAACTAGGGAATGAATTGCAAAAAAAATCATTACATGTTGCCAATTTTAGAAATATAAAATGCTTTACAATGTTGCCAGAAATAACGTTAGAATAATATGAATATTGTAAAGCAAACAGGAACATTAGTGCTGCCATCTATTGGTAAAAGTGAATATAATCTGAATAGAAAGTATTGGATGGAAATTAATGTTTAATAATTAAACCAAATTACTATCTTGAATTATAGCAATTAGTTAAATAATAAATAAATGAAATTAATTAATAAATAGAATATCGAATTACATTAGAGTAATAGATGTATTAATGAATAATTCTATGTTATAAATAAGTAGTAAGATGGAAAAATTAATAATTAAAGCAACATAAAAATATATGTACCAATAAATGACAAAAACGATTAAATAACTGTGCAAAAATGCAACATCACATAAATTAAATTAAAATAAAATACTAAATATTTGAATTAAGATACAAAGAATTTAAAAATTAATATTAATTAAATATTGAAATGAATTAGTCACATATAATGTTTCTTCATACAAAGGTAAAAAAATTATAAACACTTAATATAAGTGGTAAGGGTAGAACTTTTAATAAAAATTAAAACATATTATATTAACACTGTAGAAAAGTATGCATTATATTAGAAGTTAATATGATATTGTCCACCGTAGGTATTAATCCAAATCATTAGATCAAAAACATTCTTAATATTAATGAATATAAATTCATTTAAATTAATTAAATAATGAATATGTAAATCTAAAATTAATATACATATAAAAATATCACACCGCAGTTCATTATAAAATGTGTAATATCAAACAATTGTGTAAATTAAAATGCCCCCATTTTTTATTTTATTTATTTATTTATTATTTTTTAATATTAATAATATAAATTAACCATGCGTATTTTCCCATACAACTCCGCCACACACCTCCTCAATCCAACGTCTACCCACCCAACCGTCCTGTCATATATATATATATATATATATATATATATAAGATTATATGATTTTTTATACATTTTTTTAACGCATGTGTTAATTTGGTTGTAAAGATCATATAAGAACTAACTATATATTAAGGAATATATGAATATACTAGCTGTTACCCGTGACTTCGTTCACGTATCATTAAAAGAAGCATAAATGCATTAATTAAGCAAAATATTTCATTCCCGATCATTAGAAACGTAAATAATTAACTAACTCTTTATCACATTCCATAGGAGACAATACAGTATTTCTATGTTATAGAGAACTTGACATAACTAAGTTTTAAAAAAGTGAAATTTTGTGACAAATAATCACGAAAAGGAAACTGCAACCAATGAAAAAAGGCGGGAAAAATAAAATCGTGTAAATCGGCGAATTGTGTAAAAACATATGTCAAATTTACCTGGTAAACTATTTTACTTTTAACGCCTTTGTGAAACGTTTTAATAGCATCCTTCAAAGAAAATAGAAAAAGTATATTCTGTTTCATTAAATTCAATTCTTGTGAATAGGGAGCAATAATTGTAGACCTAAATGCAAGGAGCTTAAATTTGCCTTCTTGATTTAATCTATACCTGAAAAAAAAATCTTTATTTCTAAATGAAAATATGTTGACAGCCGATTTTTGTTCTCCAGAATAAATTGTTTCATGAAGTTTGAATATGTGAAAATAAGTTTTTATTTTCAAAAATTTTACTGTAATCAAGATTTTTTTTTTTTTTCACCATCTATTCAAATTGAAAATAAATTCCTTTTTTCAGTTTTAATGAGAAAAAATATATTAATCCGTTTTATTTCTTCTTTTTTATCTACAAAAGTGGAATAATTTAGTTGCCATTTTTAGAGAAACTTCGTTAAAATTTACAAAAAAAAAAAAATCTCGGAATTTAAATCATTTTTTTAAATTCTGAGAATTTATGACATCCTCGGATCAATGATAACCGGTGTTAAGTAAATCGCGTTGCGTTCGACAACCTTAAAGGAGTAGTTGCGAAATGCAAACAGGCGGTCAGATTTTAATATTAGATTCGTTTTTATTTTTCTTTTCCTAATAATCACGTCTTGGTTTTTGGCAAAAAACTCTCATCTGTATGTAACTGATATTCATGCTTAATAATCGGTATAGATAAAAAAATATTTAAATTTTTCGTTTTAAATATGGCGTGAAACTCATCTACTTTCTGAACTTACCGATCCTTGTATTATTAATGTAAGGAATTGATTCACGCTCCTTATAAAACACATTTGAAAATTCCCGTTTTACTTCACATATGACGTCACTTTTTCCTCAGAGAAATCTCTTTCTAATGGCATAATTCTTGTTAATTTTCTTTTTCTGGCAATCAGTGCGTAAATTTTAGCGGAAAACTCACATTTGTATGTAACTGGTATTCAAGCTAATTATTAATCAGTAACGATAAAAAATATTTCAGTTTTTCATCTTAAATAATACGTCCATTATCTATCTACTTTCATTATACATTGATATTCATGCTCCTTGTATTATTACGAACATTTGAAAATTACATGTTTTATTTATGACGTCATATTTGTCTAAACCGAGGAGGATCCTTTTCATAGTTCCATGGTCCAAGCGAAATCTATTTTTAATATTATAATTACTGTTCATTTTTCCTTCTAATTATAACGCAATTTTTGACAGAAAAAGATCTTTTTAATGTAACCGATATTCATACTTCATGTATAATAACAAATACTCCATATATTTGTTTCAAATATCACGGAAATTCATCTTCTTTTGAATTCTTTTTCATTTTCATTTTTCACGTGAAAATCGTTCAATTGAAAATTAATTGTTGAGGAATTTTTTTCCACGTTTTTTATTTATTGGCAACGATCAAAGCCTTAGCAACGATAAAGTAAAATGGTTAAATTTTATGGAAAAATGTCAATTTATTCTCTATGAAAATAACGAAATTTAGAATTATTAAGAAAAATATTTGAATAAAATGAACAAAACAAAGCCTATGTTCATCTGAGGGTTATAATCAACCTATATGCAAAGATACAGGATCATTAAAAGCTCCAATTTGACGCTGGCTTCAGCCTAACATTTGCACACAATCAGATTTATAATATTACTAGCTGTTACCCGTGACTTCGTTCACGTATCATTAAAATAAGAATAAATTCATTAATTAAGCAAAATATTTCATTCCCGATAATTAGAAACGTAAATAATTAACTAACTCTTGATCACATTCCATAGGAGACAATACAGTATTTCTATGTTATAGAGGTCTGGACATAACTAAGTTTTAAAAAAGTGAAATTTTGTGACAAATAATCACGAAAAGGAAACTGCAACCAATAAAAAAGGCGGGCCAAATAAAATCGTGGAAATCGGCGAATTGTGTAAAAACATATGTCAAGTTTACCTGGTAAACCATTTTACTTTTAACGCCTTTGTGAAACGTTTTAATAGCCATCCTTCAAAGATAATGGAAATAGTATATTCTTTTTCATTAAATTCAATTCTTGTGAATAGGGAGCAATAATTGTAGACCTAAATGCATGGAGCTTAAATTTGCCTCCTTGATTTAATCTATAACTACAGTGCCTATAATCTAGGCGCTGTACTACAACTGAAAAAAAAATCTTTATTTCTAAATGAAAATATGTTGACAGACGATAATTGTTCTCCAGAATAAATTGACTCATGAAGTTTGAATATGTGAAAATACGTTTTTATTTAAAAAAAAATTACTGCAATGAAGATTTTTTTTTCTTTCACCATCTATTCAAATTGAAAATAAATTCTTTTTTTTTTTTCAGTTTTAATGAGAAAAAATATATTATTCCGTTTCATTTCTTCTTTTTTATCCACAAAATTGGAATAATTTAGTTGCCATTTTTAGAGCAACTTTGTTAAATTAAAAAAAAAAAAAAATTAATAATAATCATATCTCGGAATTTAAATCATTTTTTTACATTCTGAGAGTTTATGACATTCTCTGCGAAATACAAACAGGCTGTCAGATTTTAATATAATAGATTCGTAATTATTTTTATTTTCCTAATAATCATGGTGTGGTTTTTGGCAAAAAACTCTCATCTGTATGTAACTGATATTCATGCATAATAATCGCTAGCTAAAAAAAAGCTAAAAAAAAATATTTAAATTTTTCGTTTTAAATATGACGTGAAACTCATCTACTGTCTAAACTTACCGATTCTTGTATTATTAATTTAATGAATTGATTCACGCTCCTTCTAAAACACATTTGAAAATTCCCATTTTATTTCTAATATGACGTCACTTTTTCCTCAGAGAAATCTCTTTTAAATGGCACAATTCTTGTTAATTTTCTTTTCTGGCAATCAGGACGTAAATTTTAGCGGAAAACTCACATTTGTGTGTAACTGGTATTCAAGCTAATTATTAATCAGTGTCGATAAAAAATATTTCAGTTTTTCATCTTAAATATTACATCCATTATCTATTTACTTTCATTATACATTGATATTCATGCTCCTTGTATTATTACGAATATTTGAAAATACATGTTTTATTTATGACGTCATATTTGTCCAATCCGAGGAGGATCCTTTTCATAGTTCCATGGTCCAAGCGAAATCTATTTTTTAATAATATAATTATTGTTGCACTTTTCCTTCTAATTATAACGCAGTTTTTGACAGAAAAATATCTTTTTATTTTAACCGATATTCATACTTCATGCATAATAAAAAATACTCCATATTTTGTTTTCAAATATCACGGAAATTCATCTTCTTTTGAATTTTTTTAATTTTCAGTTTTCACGTGAAAATCGTTCAATTGAAAATTAGTTGTTGGGGAAAAATTATTTTTCCGTGTTTTTATTTTTTTGGCAACGATCAAAGTCCTAGCAACGATAAAGTAAAATGGTTAAATTGTATGGAAAAATGTCCCTTTATTCTCTATGAAAATAATGAAATTTTTAATTATTAAAGAAAATATTTGAATAAAATAAACAAAAACCAGCCTATGTTAATTTGAGGATTATAATCAACCTATATGCAAAAATACAGGATCATTAAATGCTCCATTTTGACGCTGGCTTCAGCCTAACATTTGCACACAATGAGATTTATAATATTACTAGCTGTTACCCGTGACTTCGTTCACGTATCATAAGAATAAATTCATTAATTAAGCAAAATATTTAATTCCCGATAATTAGAAACGTAAGTAATTAACTAACTCTTGATCACATTCCATAGGAAACAATACAGTATTTCTATGTTATAGAGGCCTTGACATAACTAAGTTTCAAAAAAGTGAAATTTTGTGACAAATAATTACGAAAAGGAAATTGCAACCAATAAAAAAGTCGGGCCAAATAAAATCGTGGAAATCGGCGAATTGTGTAAAAACATATGCTAAGTTTACCTTGTAAACGATTTTACTTTTAACGCCTTTGTGAAACGTTTTAATAGCCATCCTTCAAAGATAATGGAAATAGTATATTCTTTTTCATTAAATTCAATTCTTGTGAATAGGGAGCAATAATTGTAGACCTAAATGCATGGAGCTTAAATTTGCCTCCTTGATTTAATCTATAACTACAGCGCCTTATTCTAGGCGCTGTACTACAATTGAAAAAAAAATCTTTATTTCTAAATGAAAATATGTTGACAGACGATATTTGTTCTCCAGAATAAATTGACTCATGAAGTTTGAATATGTGAAAATACGTTTTTATTTTTAAAAAAATTTACTGTAATCAAGATTTTTTTTTCTATCACCATCTACTCAGATTGAAAATAAATTCTTTTTTTCAGTTTTAATGAGAAAAAATATATTATTCCGTTTCATTTCTTCTTTTTTATCCACAAAATTGGAATAATTTAGTTGCCATTTTTAGTGCAACTTTGTTAAATTTATAAAAAATAAATAAAAATAATGATATCTCGGAATTTAAATCATTTTTTTAAATTCTGAGCGTTTATGACATCCTCTGCGAAATACAAACAGGCGGTCAGATTTTAATATAATAGATTCGTAATTATTTTTATTTTCCTAATAATCATGGTGTGGTTTTTGGCAAAAAACTCTCATCTGTATGTAACTGATATTCATGCATAATAATCGCTAGCTAAAAAAAAGCTAAAAACAAATATTTAAATTTTTCGTTTTAAATATGACGTGAAACTCATCTACTTTCTAAACTTACCGATTCTTGTATTATTAATGTAATGAATTGATTCACGCTCCTTCAAAAACACATTTGAAAATTCCCATTTTATTTCAAATATGACGTCACTTTTTCCTCAGAAATCTCTTTTATATGGCACAATTCTTGTTAATTTTCTTTTTCTGGCAATCAGGACGTAAATTTTAGCGGAAAACTCACATTTGTGTGTAACTGGTATTCAAGCTAATTATTAATCAGTATCGATAAAAAATACTTCAGTTTTTCATCTTAAATATTACATCCATTATCTATTTACTTTCATTATACATTGATATTCATGCTCCTTGTATTATTACGAATATTTGAAAATACATGTTTTATTTATGACGTCATATATGTCCAAGCCGAGGAGGATCCTTTTCATAATTCCATGGTCCAAGCGAAATATATTTTTTAATAATATAATTATTGTTGCACTTTTCCTTCTAATTATAACGCAGTTTTTGACAGAAAAATATCTTTTTATTTTAACCGATATTCATACTTCATGTATAATAAAAAATACTCCATATTTTTGTTTCAAATATCACGGAAATTCATCTTCTTTTGAATTTTTTTAATTTTCAGTTTTCACGTGAAAATCGTTCAATTGAAAATTAGTTGTTGGGGAAAAATTATTTTTCCGTGTTTTTATTTTTGTGGCAACGATCAGATGCCTAGCAACGATAAAGTAAAATGGTTAAATTGTATGGAAAAATGTCCATTTATTCTCTATGAAAATAATGAAATTTTTAATTATTAAAGAAAATATTTGAATAAAATAAACAAAAACCAGCCTATGTTAATTTGAGGATTATAATCAACGTATATGCAAAAATACAGGATCATTAAATGCTCCATTTTGACGCTGGCTTCAGCCTAACATTTGCACACAATGAGATTTATAATATTATTAGGATTAGGATTAGGATAGGATATATATATCTGACCTATGTCATACGATAACGCTCATATTTATAAATCAATTTTGATGAAACTAATTGTGTGTATTAAGCTCACCAATTATCGAGTTCGTTGGCCAGCTTGGTCCGCCATTTTGTTTCAAGATGGCGGCCACTTAAAAATTTAAAACTAAAATAAATATACAAAAAAGTTAAAAATTCAAATTTATTTTTTAATTAAGTGTTAGGCCTTGATACGAGGATTCCAGAGCATTTTTTGGTTTACCTCTATCTTAAAAAATGGCTGAGAAAGAGCAGTTTGAAATTCTAGGGTGGCTGACATTTTGAAACAAGACAGCACATTACAAAAATTTTCATTGTTGTAATAATTTTCCCAATCATACGCATAAAACTATATATTCATATCCGTTAGCGCCAATTTCTCGCCCATCTTGGCGACAATTTGCGAAATAGTGCCAAATTTGGCGACCAAAATAAGTCTTCATAAATGAAGCCAACTTGGCTATAGCTCAATAATTTGGCGGATTTCTTATTTAAATTCAGTATTAACGAATCTTTTGTAAATGGTTTCTTTGCATTTTAGCTTGCTGCTTTCGTGTAACATTAGCTAAAATTTTAAAACGAAGATATAGGAAAGCTACCTTTTCCTCCCGGTACAGGCCGGAAGGACTTTGCTATATTAATGTGACCTGCAGTAGTTTTCCTATAAAAAAAAGGCGAGCGTAGCATTAATCTGTCTTTTACAACGACCAACAAAATAATCCTATTACGTTTAATGTGCATTTTATCGATGCTATGCAACATAATGAATTTAGATATACGTTATTGGGGTGCACGATAATGTTATCTCTATAATATGTTTTACACATAGTATTTAATGTTTTTTACAGGACCGCACAATGAATTACTATCTACGATCAAAATTAAACTAAATTGCGCGTTGCCCTGTGCAATTTAAGACTTTATCGTATTATGGGGGGTGTGTGTAAGCTTAACAAAATGTTAACGTATTATGTGAGTTGTGTGTGTTGAACAGAATCCAAATAGTATATTACAGTCTGTGGTCAGTAATATCTGAATGTGTGCATTGAACTGTTGTATGCGTTTTCTAATTGTTTATTCAGACATCCCCTTGCATTATACCCAAACATAAAGATTCTCAAAAGAATTCTTTTAGTGTTGAAAGGTATTTCATAATTTGGTTTTCCCGCAGTACTCACTAAGATATTACTTGAATACCTGTTGCACGAATTCTCTTTCTTGTGTATGGATCTAAATATTTATAATACTGAAAAAGAATACTTACTATTATTGACATTTTAAATTTTGTACTTTTTGATTAATAT
This sequence comes from Maratus michaelseni, assembly GCA_963931845.1. Taxonomy (NCBI): domain Eukaryota; kingdom Metazoa; phylum Arthropoda; class Arachnida; order Araneae; family Salticidae; genus Maratus; species Maratus michaelseni. The sequence goes on along the minus strand of OZ007588.1, from coordinate 473,492,991 downwards.
CCTAATAATACACATAATTATTAAAGAGATGTAATTAGCGTATCAAATTTTTGAAAATTGATTTTATTAAATGATCATACACATTAAAATGATTTAATTAGTGTATCAAATCTTTATTTTAATTACACTATCATAATACACATGCACTTGCATGTCCATGCATACATTGCTGCAAATAGTGGACACATTGAGCATACTTAACTTGATTATCATATTAGAAAAAAATTGCACCTTGCTTACATGTGTTAGTTTTATTAATAAATAGGCCTCTGCCATATATGATGTCACATTTCTACAAGAAATTAATAACGAATTTAATCCGATGATTTGTTATTGGAAAATTAACATTTTAGGGTTTCTAATAATTTTTTTTTACATAGTGTTGGAGAGATTTAAAACATATATATAAAACTTGCAGGGCGTTACTCAAACCCATAATAATTAACTCCTTCTGTCAGAGACACACCAATTATCTTAGCGGCAATTTGAGGGGAAATTGTGATCGTGCAACCTGGGATAGCTTTTTTGTATTAAATAAAAAAGGATGTACGGCGTTGTGTTATTTTTTTGAAGAAACTTATCCTTAAGGTTGACCCCTCAAGCCCGCTGTAAAATCTTACTGAAAGCAGTAGTTTAAACCAACATATATATTACTCTAGATTAAACATCACACTATACACTAAATAAATGCTGGAGTCTAAATTAAGGGTAAAATAAAAAGGGTTTTATTTACAGAAGATAGATATAAAACATAAAAAAAAGCAAAGAGTAAAATAATCATACAAAAAGGTAATACACATTATATTCACGAGACTTCATTTTAACAATATAATATATTAATCAATTGAGTTATTAATTTCTTATTTTAATTATTTAAATTTAAGTAAGTGCTGAATAAGTTTATGATAATAATTTAACCTTTACATACATCCTTGATCCTGGGGATGGCAAGAGAAGCATAATCTTCTTAACGTTAATTAATTAATTTAAAAATATTTACACAGTATCTGGGTGAATAATATCTACCTGTACCTCTCAAGAGAATAGCAGTCATAGAGTAGTTCACCAGTAGTTCTTGCTTCCACGGGCACATATTTAAAAAAAAGTTTGAATGACTTAATTATAATTGTAGGCTGTTGCCTATAGCACTGCAGCCTATATAGAAAAGCCAACTTTCATGTTGGTAGCAAGCTGCTGAAAAAGATGTCCTCCTCTTAAGGATTTTTTTGATGGAAGTGATTTTTGAGTTCTAGCGAAGTTTTCGTTATTTTTTTCCTTCAGAGGGGTGTAAAAAGTATTTACCTCCTCTTAAGGATTTTTTATCCAATGATGATGTTGGCGGTCAATTTCCCTGCTCTCTCGAATCACTTTTACTGGTCGCCGCGTATATCTGATCATCACGACGTTTGTCATTCGCTCCAGCCATATTCCGTCTCTTAGGGACTCCTATGTACCACTCCTCTCCTTGTTTTCCTGGAATCGCCGGTTCAATGTATATCTTAGCACATTTTATGACCCCTCTAGATTGTCTGTCATAAATCCTTGTTTGTTCAGCATTTCTGAACTGTCAGTTTCGGCGCCTGCCTGCTTTCTGCCCTTGTAAACACGGCCACCCATATCGTTGCCGTTGTTTTGATTATTTTAACGTGGGATGCGGGATATACCAATATCTTAGGTTCTATCCAGCATTATCTCCCCTCTTGAAAAAAAAATGTAATCGGAGAGGACATTTTTGTGTAAATTTGTTTCCGGAAATCACTGCTCATGTAGAGTGTCCAAGCTGATTCTAGAAGATTCAATGACAAACTCGTATAAAGTTGACATAACACATGAGTCCTGAGAACTGGAGGTTAAATGTGAATGTCTGTACAAAGTCCACAGAAAATGTGAAAGTTCGATATAGAACACTGTAGAAAGTTCACAAAGAATGAGAAAGTGTGATGTGGTGAAGACTGTGAAAAGTTCATAGACAATGGGAAAGTACGATGAGGCGAACACTGTGAAAAGTTCACAGATGATGAGAAAGTACGATGAGGCGGACACTGTGAAAAGTTCACAGATGATGAGAAAGTACGATGAGGCGAACACTGTGAAAAGTTCACACACAATGATGAGAAACTTGCCATTGCGTTATTTAACTTTGAAGTGTTGTGACCATATTAATTGTAAATCCAATATTGTCATTTACTGACCCAGTACTGAACCGCCAAAATATATAACCAAAACGCCAAAACGTGCCAAATTATGCGCAATGCTATGAAATATAGCACAATTTTGTATACAATTTCACAGGAAAGTAATATAAATTAGCATACATAAGCATATAAAAAAAAGATTGGCAGTCATTTGCATTTTAGACACTGTAAATAACACATTAATACAATATAAAAAATAATATGTGAGGATTACAATTCCATTTGGCCCATTACATATACTATATGTGAGCGAGTACAAAAATATAATGCAAACTTTTCTTATATATACATAAGAATGTAATCTCATAAATAACATATTACTGTTTCTTTTAATTTTGCATTAAGAAATAACATACTTTAACTCATGAACCAGAAAAATATACATAAATATACATGTTTTCATTTATATTGATTTGTTGGGATAGAAGAAAAAAAAAACATATCAATGTAGTCAAAATTGTCCCATCTTTCCTTCTTTCTTTTTATTGAAGAAAAAAGATCGTTTAATAAAATATTCTCAATTTTACAAAATGAAAACAGTTCTAGCATTGATATTTTAATAAATTTATGTAAAGAAACAATTTATTCTTCGCATTATATATACAATTCCGTCGAATTATTAATTAACAGATAATGAATTGAAATAGAAGAGAAAAGGCAAAAAAAATGAATTATTCGTTTTCATTTGATAATATTTATTTCTATTATTATTTCCTCTTTTTTTTTTTTTTTTTTTTTTTTTTTTTTAATTTGCCCAAGTTTTGTATGTTTCCTAACAAAAAATTCAGTGTAATTTATCCTCCATATAAGGTTGTTATCAAAAACAAAAGAAAAAAATAAATTCCTAATCCAAAAACATTTCTATAATTTTCGTCAATTTTTATTATTATTACAATAAACAAAATAAAAACTGGATGATGCAATCTCCCTTGTTTATAAAATGAGCATCGTAACTGAAGAAAAAGAAAATCAAAAGCAACCGTTGCCTTTTAATCTAACCAGGGATAAACGAATTTCTCTTAGCTGAAAAGATGATGGAGAGCAAGTCCCTCGCCCTTTTCCTCTACCTTTGAGCATCCTCAACTGAACCTGTAATACGTCGCGCTATCTCCCTTACAAATTCTCCCCGCGTAGATCGTAAAAATCGATTGTACCAGGTGCGTTTGGTACACTACACCGGAGAATCTTCGTCACCCTTTTTTTTTGGAACACGCCCACGGAACGAACCCCCCCTTTTTTTTTTTTTTTTTTTTTTGCAGGTGCATCGGGATTTGCGATGCGATCTTTCTTCCGTAACCTTAACCTTTCAACTTTGTTCAATCAGAAGCAGGTAGACTGGTGTGTTGCCTGTTTAAAACCGTCACGTGGAATATGCCGCTAATTATAAAGTAAGTTTTCGAGTTATTATAAGAATTATTTATTTATTTAGTCCTATAACATATTGTGATCATATTGTGTTGTGTTTGTCCACAAGAAACTAGTTTTAATTTCTTATAGAGTTAACTTTAAGATGTAAATAATTTAAGACATACTGCGCGCGTTAGCACGTGTTTCAAACCATGAAACTTTTGCATTATGTGCTTAAAAATCCAACTTCCCACTAGAGACTAAGCATAAGATTTTAAAATCTCATTAATAATCTGAAAGATAAATTTAATTACCTTTATTTATCAAAAACCAGTTTGAACTGATGTTTTTTTTTTTTTTTTTTTTTTTTTTTTAACACGAAGCCTAAAACATGAAATATACCTGAACGCACGTGTATGTCAAATGCATAACTACTTTCCCAAAAACAATATTCATGTCTGTCAACATTAATTAATAATAATCCAAAATATATGTAATTAAAATTTTATTTTATTTCTTAATATAATCGTTAGTCTTAAAAGTTAATGATGTTGAATATCAAGAATGTGAAATAGCGGTGTCGTGGCTATAACGCATGGTAAAACAATAGTTTATTTAATCATTTAAATAAAAACTGGTCAATTTATTTATTTAGACCGAACTAAATTATTTATTTAGACCAAACTAAATTATTTATTTAAATTAAACTAAATTATTTATTTAAAGTAAGATCAATTATTTTTTATTTTATTTATGTATTCTTATATTTGAGAAAAAAAAAGTGTGACTCATACCCGCCGATCTCAACTAAATACTGCAGTTAGGATTTTATTCGCCCGCGAATATCTTCCATTTAAAAGAGTCAGAACGGATTAAGTCGCAATGCTTATATAAGAGAATACTTTAAATTAAATAAAGTTTATAATATATGAAAATCTTTATCTATATCTTACTTTATTTAGAGGATTCTTAAAATAAACGTTATTTTTATTTATCTATACAATTTATTTTATTTTATTTATTTATTTATTTATTTATTTATGTATTTTAAATCATTATTATTATATATTTAATTTTTTTTTTTTTGAAATTTTAAAATGTTAAATATTTAGAAGAGGAATCACTCTATTTATATATTAAGATCGCGAACTTTATGCTTAAAATCTGATTAAATCAAAATGTAATACATTTATTTTTATTTAAATTTTATACTTAGCTTTGATGTCCTGTAAAATTCCTTTCTAGTTAACCGACACTCCTGTATTATATTTCATTGTTACTTATCTCTGTTATTTTACGTTAATCACAATTTATTTATTTACTTAATTATTATTATTAGTATTATCATTTTAAATCTCCGCTTAATAATTAGCTAACGAGATTAAGTTTTAAATCCAAATTGTTTATTTAAATTAAAAAAAATGAATAATGTAACTTGTTATTATTATTATTATTATTATTATTTTAATATTATTTATTTATTTATTGATTCCGTTTCTTTATTTCATGATGGAATCCTTGCCAACCTGATGATGAAGTGGACGAGCCAGAAACCATCGTCGTCGTCCCACGTTCCTTGAAGAACAGATTTTTTTTTTTTTTTTTTTTTTTAATGTGGTTCTAAACATCCATCCGTGAGAAGACCGGGGGACGCAAAAGGAGGAACCCCCCCGGTGTGTGTGTGTGTGTTTTATAATTTTTTTTTTTTTTTTTTGTGAAACTGTGGATTCCACCACTGTGTTTGGTGTGTTTGTCTGGGACGCCTGTGGATTATCCCCCATGGAATAGACACACACCTCAAGAGTGCACCATCGCGACGAAGACATCCACCTAGTAAGTTTATTTATTTATTTGTTTATTCGTTATTATTTTTAATAAGTGAGGTTGATTTTCATTTTATTTCCTGCCTTATGCGACCTGCCCTGATGAGAAAATTAAATTGAATTAAATTAAATTGAAATCTAACAATTTTATGTGATTAATTTTTTTTTCCTATCTCCATCCCTGTGTATTTTATGCCGGCTTACACAGTTTCTTGCGAAGAATATCTGCAGAGATATAAACGAAAAAAAAAAATAAACATCCTCAAATTAAATCTTAACTATATGACATTATTATGTTTTGTTTAGTCGTTAAATGTTTTTAGTGATATTTTATGTGGTTTACTTGTCTTGCATGTTATGTAAAGTTTGCGTTCCGTGACTGTAGCGTTAGTATCTCCCCTTGAGATAAGATGCTTTACGACCCGATATTTGTGGGTGGTCCCCTGTGTTGTACGGCAGAGAAGGCGAGTAGAAAAGGGAGTGCAAAAACTTCGATTGCTCCCCCTCCATTCGAGTGCTGAATCGAATCTCCGCGAACGATTGTAACCTTGGTTACGATGTCTTTGTTGTTCAACAACTTCGTATAATCCTGATATTAAAAGTTTCCCTTCGTTTTTATTATTTATTTATTTTTTTTTTTTAATATATATCAAACTTTTTATATATTTATTTTAAATTTATCCTTAATATATGATATATATATATATATTTTTTTTTTGTAGTTAATTATTTATTAATTTTTTTTATTTTTTTTATTTTTTTTTTTAACTTTAGCTGAGTATGCAATAGCTTGTTTCCTGATCATTTTTAATTATTACTAATCAATGAATATATTATCCCATTGACCTAGGAAACTTATAAAGGTTTTTGCCTGCATAGTTTTGTTATATATTCATGATTATTATCTTTTTTTTTTGTGAGAAGTAGGAATGAATAATTCAAAATGGCAAAAATGTTTTTTGTTTAAATACCGAAAACCCTTGTGAATTTGTTTATAATGTAGCTAAACAGTGTACTGTCCTATGAAACAAATATAGGTGTAGTATTTAATGCTAAATATAAAACATAAGTTGCCCCTCTTAACAGAATCAATCCTTAATTTCCCTGTAAAAAAAAATATAATACTCGTTTTTCCTTTTTTATTTTATTTATTTATTTATTTATTTTTTTTTTAAATTATTTTGTGGAGTTTCGTATATGTATATTTTTTGTATTTTGCTAGTATAAATAATGCGACCTCTTCTCGCACTATTTTGTGAAGTCTATGGGGATATTTTTTTTATACATATATATTTACTTTTGTTACCGATTATCTGTACATTTTAACTCAATACAAATTTGGCTCAATGTTAGTCCTGGGTGACTTGTATCTTTGACTTGATATTGTCCCAGTATATACTTATTTTTGAAACCTAATTATAACCATTATGAGCTAAAAAAAAAAAAATTTTTTTGAGCTTCAAAATAAATTCTTGACTAAATTTTTGGAGAGAATAAAAAAAAAATTATTTACAAATTTTTCCTATATTATACAATTTGTTATATTTCCTCCGTAGATTCTGTATCAGAAAGCGATTGTGTAGACTGATTGTCTATGTCCTCGTTACATGGTGTTGCATGCTTGGGTACGAATAGCAAATCAATGTGTCTCTTAATGTTGCTTTTATATACCCCTGATAAATCGGACATTAAGTAATTGTGATTTCGCAGTTTTCTGATTACTTTCATTGGTCCGTCCCACTTTTTTGCTAAAGCGTGTGGGTTGATGCATTTGAGGTAAACAATTTGGCCAATTTTTAAATCCTTCACCGTTTGTAAGTCCTCATCGCGAACATACTCTTTCATTAATTTTTCCTGATTTGCCAGTGCTTCAATCCTGATTTGTTTAAGATGCTCCATTCGATTTTTAACATATTGTTTGGTTGCAATATCCTCCGAGGGAATATGCGTTGTGAAAGGAGTTCTTAGATTTCTAGCAAAGAATAATAATGAAGGTGGGAAACCTGTTGCTCTGTGTTTAGATGTGTTGTACATTAATTTAAAGAACTCAAGTCGGATATCCCACTCGAGGGTATTATTACTCATGGCAGTGAGTGAACTCTTCAAAATTTTATTGGCGATTTCTGCCAGTCCATTCGCTTTTGGCCTGAACGGGCTTGAGAAATGTGGTTCTATCCCTAGAGCCTTCATGTATTCCGTGAATACATCACTGCGAAAATAACGTGCGTTGTCTAAATAGACCTCTTTTGCTAGACCAAACATCCCGAAGTATTTATTTAACACATTCAAAATTGTTTGTGATTCCACATTCCTTAGTGCAACCGCTTCTAAGAATCTTGATGTGGAGTCAGTTATAGTTAGTATAAATGCGTTCTTTCGAAATGTTACTGGCAGTTTTCCGCATATATCTATATGCAGCCTACTCCCAATTTCGTGGTCCTTTACTACCCTCTTTGTAGGAACCTTGATGGTTCTGTGCTGTTTAGCTGTCTGGCATGCAGTACAGTTAGCACAAAAAGTTTTAATATCCGTATACATACGGTACCAATAGAGTCTATCCTTTATCAACTCGTAAGTTTTTTTAAAACCAAAGTGCGGAGCATGGGCATCTTCCATGATAGCAATTTTAAGAGTGTCTGGGGCAATTAACAATTCTTTGTTGTTCTGTCCCGGTTTTAGAATGAGCATCCTGTTCGTGTTAAGTGTGTATCTATTTGTGGTTTTGTTGTTTCTACCCATAATAATTTTGTCAATAATTTTCTTTAGTTTTTCATCTCTGTATTGTTCATTTTTTATATTTTCATTTGAAAGTGCAGAATTCATTTTGAATAAGTTATTTTGTAAATTGTTATCTGCAATTATGTTATTGATATTCCTGGAAACATAGTCAGCTGGGTTGTTTTTGCCCTCTATATATTCAAACGAGTAATTATATTCGGCTAAGTCAGTTAACCATCTTTTGACTATGTCTGATTGCGTTTCAAGGTTTAAATGTCTTGTGTTTGATTGCGAATCAGTTTGTATTGTAAATTTTCTGCCCCATAGAATGTGGTTGAAGTGTTTTACTGCTTCCTGTATGGCTAATAGCTCGAATTTCACACTCGGGTAGCTTTTCTCAGGTTCTTTGAGTTTGCGCCCAAAAAATTTAATGGGTACCAAATTGTCCTGATGTCTTTGAGCCAAAATGGCTGATATAGCTACTTTTGAAGCATCACAAATTAATACGAACTCTTTTGAGTAGTCAGGTGGTTTGAGAGTTGGTTTTTGCATGATATTTTGCTGTATGTTACAGAATGCTTTTTCTGCATTTTCATTCCACTTGAATTTCACTTTCTCTTTTGTAAGCTCAATTAAAGGATGAACTATGTCAGTGTATCTGTGAATCAGTGATCTAAAGTAATTCGCCAGTCCTAAAAGTGATCTAACTCCTTTTTTTGATTTTGGTCTGATGAAGTTCTGTATTTTATCAATATTCTTTTTAGCCGGAGAATATCCCTCCTGATTTAGTTGGAATCCTAGGAAGTCTATTTCCTGTTTACAAATTTGCATTTTGGCTGGCTCAGTTGTAAGGTTGTGGTTAATTAATGCCTCGAGTACTTCCTTTATAAGTTGTAGCATTTCTTGAATATTATTTGTTGCAATAATAACATCGTCCATAAAATAAGCGACTTTAGATTTGTCAAAGTGTCCTAGGACTTTGTCAATCAATTCGGCGAAATAAGCGCTACTATTTTTTGCGCCAAAACTAAGCCTTAGTGGGTTAAATTTACCAAACTCTGTTATGAATGCTAACTTTTTTCTGTCTTCTGGTCTGAGGTTTATCTGGAAAAAGGCACTGTGTAGATCAAGCACAGTATAAAATTGTTTCCCACTGATATTATATAAAATGTCTTTGATATCTGGTATTGGATAGTTGTAAGTCTGTAGTATTTCATTTAGGAGTCTATAGTCAATTGCCATTCTGTATTTTTGCTCTTGTTTATCTTTTTGTGTTTGTTTTTTCTTAACAAATACGACAGGAAAAGAGTAGTTTGAATCTGATTTTTCAATTATGTTTGCTTTTAGTAATGTTTGTATTTCCTTCCATGCTGTTTCCTTTAAGGTTTGGGGCAGTCTATATGGTCTTGTTTGTATAGGGAAATCGTGATTTAATGTGAATTTGGGACATACAAGTGAACTCTGACCTAACGTGTCATATGTTTTAGAGAAAGCGTGAGCTTTGCTCATTAATAATTCTTTGAATGTTTCTTGTAAGTCCTCTGTGAGATGCTCTAAATCAAAGTCATTGATGCTAAGTTCTGCCTCCCGAAGTTGTCTGACTTCCTGAATGTTTAGTTGATTGATCTGGTGAATTTTTCCCTGATCAATATCAATGTCTGAGTCATCTTCTTTGCATTCTATGTCTGTGGTGATTTTGACTATGTTAGTGTTTTGTTTTAAGTAAATGTTTTTATCCGTATTGTTATGTATTATAATATTTATTAAGTTGTTGCGTTGCACCTCATGAATTGATGTTTGTATATTATACTCGGTATTGTCTCTAACTGGCTCTGCTAGAATTATGTCTTTTTCATTAATTTGTTCATCACAAGTAAGTGTAATGATTTTTTTAGAGTGTGGGGTTAGAAATATTCTGCGCTTGTTCCTTGCATACAATTTATTTTTTTTATTGTGTGCTCCCCCCTTTTTTTTAATTGTTTTTTTTGGGTTGTTATGAATGACATCATCGTGTTGAGCTGTGTTTTGTTGATTTTCAGTTGCTAGATTATTAATTTCTTCATTCTGTTCTGTCATGTAAGTGTTAAGTTGAATGACTTTGTTTTTTAGTTTAAGAACATTTTGTGAAAAGTCTAATGTGATGTTGTTGCCCCTTAAAAAATCATACCCAAGTAGGATCTGATAATCCCTATCAAATTCTTTGTTTGTCACATAAAATGTACCAGTGGTGCAAATGCCCTCTAAGCGAAAAGCAATTTTTATACAGTGTTTAAAAAAAATAGTTGAGTTTGTTAGGGTTTTAATTTTAATTTGGGTACCTAGGTATTTAAATTTTATGTTTTCTTGCTTTATTTTGTCAAATATACCTGGGGACAGCAGCGACACAGCTGCTCCCGTGTCACATAATCCTTTTAATTTAATATTATCAATGCTCATGTCAATTATGGGTAATTGATTATCTTTAGAATTATTGACACTGGCAATAGTTTTATTTAAAAATATTCCATCCTGTTGTGTTTTGTCCTTAGTATCACTGTTAATTGCACTTCCTTGTGCATTTATATCCATAAGAAATCCAAATCCCTGAGGATAACTGTGAGCATGAGAGTCGAAAATGTTAGGTGTATCAAATTGTTCGTTTGGTGTTTTAAAAGTCCCGCTGTGGGGTGACTCACGCGGGTGCGTTTTATTAATGTTAGTAAGTCCCCCACTCAGTTTTTTGGTTCTTTTCTATCTTTGTCATCTGAGTTTCGGTTTGTGTTGCTTGAGTTTTTATAGTTGTATTTTTTATTGTAGTATTTTGATCCTGGTTTACCTCTAGGCCTATCAAAATTACCCCTCTGTGCATTTGTGTTTTCATAATTTTGCCCACAATTGTTTGCATAACCTTGTCCAAAATTGTTGCCATAATTTTGCCCACAATTGTTTGCATAACTTTGCCCAAAATTATTACCATGATTTGGCCCATAATTGTTACTATGCATCTGCCCGAAATCCATATTTTGAGCTTGGCCAAAGCCCGGGTACTGCTCAAAACTCTGTTCAGAATTATTACCTGAGCTTTGCCCAAAATTCTGTCCAAAATGACCTGAGTGTTGCCCAAAATTCTGTCCAAAATGACCTGAGTGTTGCCCAAAATTCTGTCCAGAATTAAGGCCTGTGTTTTGTGCAAAATTTTGTCCAAAATGCCCCCCTTGCCAATTAATGCTTTGCATGGGATACTCCGGACGATGTAAATTTGAATTTTGTTTGGTGTTGTTAGAAAATTTATTATTTTGGAAAATCTGATTTTTGTATTGTGGTTTTTTTTCTATTTTATAATTTGTCTGGTTACTATTATTCCTTTGATTAAACCAACAATGTTCCGTTTCGTGATTGTTGCGCTTACACAGCTCGCACCATTTAGATTTGGCTCCTATTGTATCTTTAGCGTGAATTTTTAAATTATTTAATTCAGTCATTAAAGTCTGAATCTGTTCGGCGCTGTTTGCATTTAATTTTATCAGGCTTTCCACTAAATCGGATTCATTTTGTTTCTTTACCACGTTAATCTCCTCTAAGTTGCACGCGTTGTAAGCTTCTTCCATTTTGAGTGCTAAATTGCATGCTTCTGTAAAATCTTTCGGGGAGTTTTTGCGAACATCTAAACTGAAATCCGCTCTTAAACTATCCAGAAATCGTGTCAATTTAATCAAATCAATAAATTTGGTGGACCCATTTTGACCTTCTTCGTTGTTTTTACTGATGTACTCTTTTGCTATTTCGTTGAATTCGGTGATGAATTCCTCTACAGTTTGCGATGGTTTCTGCTTAAGCGTAAAAAATTTGTTTTGGATTTCGGAAAATTTCGCTTTGGATTGAAAGCATTCTATTAGTTGCTTTTTAAATTCTCCGTAATCTGTTTCACTGTTTAATTTGATGTTTGTCGCCAATTTTTCCCTTGCGTTTGCAATTAATTTTGCTTTCAGAATGATTAATTTAGAATCATCTTTTAGCGAAGTTTGTGCTATTAATTTCTCGAATTCTTGCAGGTAGAATTCCACTCTATTTCCCTTTTTTCCGTCAAAAGTTGGAATCAACGACAAAATAGTGTCTACACTTGGTGTAGATTCCGCCATTGTTGCGTTTAGTATAGATTTTTCTGCCTGATTTCGTTTGTTTTTATGTTGATTTCTTGTTTTTGGTGACAAAATATCAGTTTGTCCCCGTTTATTTTTTTTTTTTTTTGAGTTGTTTGTTTGTATAGATGAATCGTTGAGATTTCCACTTTTTCTCTTAAATTTTCTTTTATTATTTGCCATACCCCAACGCAAAATAAAATTTGTAAGGCATTTTAACAAGAGATCAGATTACTACAAAACTTGTTCAATTTTAGTTATTTTTAATTTTACGTTAATTCTGCTGATATAAGTATTAATAATTATTTAAAAATCTAATAATTCCTACACTTATTCTTTCCTTTATTATTATTATTATTATTATTATTTTTTATTAATCAGCAGTTTAGTGAAAAAAAAAACATCTCAAAAATGAACTTTTTTTTTTTTTTTTTTTTTTCAATTGTTCACTTATAAGTATGCAAGAAATACACATAAAATAAATAGATAATAAAAGTTTATCAGCTTATCACTGGTATTATCATTAATTTTATCTTTTATTTTTCTTTATATGTGTGTATATATATATCTTTTTTTTTTTTCAAGGATTAGAACAAATAATAGTTCATTTTTTTATCACTTTCAAATATATTTGCATGAATAAGTCAAATAAATATTTCAGAGACAAAAATAATATGCAATCTTTCAACAAAAATGGTCTAATTCTTAGGAATTGACCTTTGAAACCTTTGTTTTCATATGAAGATTATTTGCTTGTAATTACAATCGCGACATATAAATATGCAATATAAAAGACAATTTTAATTATGCAAATGCAATTGAGTGCCAATACCTTTTTATTATTTTTTTTATGTATAACCCATACCCTAGGATCAGGATTTTACACTTTACAGCTGATATTATTTATCATTTATTTTGTATTATTATTGTTATAATTGTAATTATTCTTATTATTCATGCAATTACCGAAATAAATTATATTAAGTAGTGTGATGTTAGCTTACAAAAAAAAAAAATATTAAATACTACTAGCAGAATAATATGAGAAGTAAAAAAAATATATCTTATTATTATTATTTTTTTTTAAATGGATATGTTTAGAGTAACTAATTATAAAAATTTATGTAAATAATAACTTCTATACATTTATTGAGTAAATTTATCAATTCTAAAAGAGAATATTGAATATAAATAAATTTAGTTTCTTTAAATGTCCATCATTATTATTACTATTTAAGTTATTTCATTAGATCTAAGATATAAGTTCTTAATCCAGTACAAAATATTTAATTATCTAAAATAAGCTATAAATTGAATAATTAAAAGGGCTGGATATGAAGAAAGCTGAACACCAGAGAAATTCCTGTGTCACATGCACCAGTAATAATTGGGGTTTCTATCTGTTGGAGAGATTTAAAACATATATATAAAACTTGCAGGGCGTTACTCAAACCCATAATAATTAACTCCTTCTGTCAGAGACACACGAATTATCTTAGCGGCAATTTGAGGGGAAATTGTGATCGTGCAACCTGGGATAGCTTTTTTGTATTAAATAAAAAAGGATGTACGGCGTTGTGTTATTTTTTTGAAGAAACTTATCCTTAAGGTTGACCCCTCAAGCCCGCTGTAAAATCTTACTGAAAGCAGTAGTTTAAACCAACATATATATTACTCTAGATTAAACATCACACTATACACTAAATAAATGCTGGAGTCTAAATTAAGGGTAAAATAAAAAGGGTTTTATTTACAGAAGATAGATATAAAACATAAAAAAAAGCAAAGAGTAAAATAATCATACAAAAAGGTAATACACATTATATTCACGAGACTTCATTTTAACAATATAATATATTAATCAATTGAGTTATTAATTTCTTATTTTAATTATTTAAATTTAAGTAAGTGCTGAATAAGTTTATGATAATAATTTAACCTTTACATACATCCTTGATCCTGGGGATGGCAAGAGAAGCATAATCTTCTTAACGTTAATTAATTAATTTAAAAATATTTACACAGTATCTGGGTGAATAATATCTACCTGTACCTCTCAAGAGAATAGCAGTCATAGAGTAGTTCACCAGTAGTTCTTGCTTCCACGGGCATATATTTAAAAAAAAGTTTGAATGACTTAATTATAATTGTAGGCTGTTGCCTATAGCACTGCAGCCTATATAGAAAAGCCAACTTTCATGTTGGTAGCAAGCTGCTGAAAAAGATGTCCTCCTCTTAAGGATTTTTTTGATGGAAGTGATTTTTGAGTTCTAGCGAAGTTTTCGTTATTTTTTTCCTTCAGAGGGGTGTAAAAAGTATTTACCTCCTCTTAAGGATTTTTTATCCAATGATGATGTTGGCGGTCAATTTCCCTGCTCTCTCGAATCACTTTTACTGGTCGCCGCGTATATCTGATCATCACGACGTTTGTCATTCGCTCCAGCCATATTCCGTCTCTTAGGGACTCCTATGTACCACTCCTCTCCTTGTTTTCCTGGAATCGCCGGTTCAATGTATATCTTAGCACATTTTATGACCCCTCTAGATTGTCTGTCATAAATCCTTGTTTGTTCAGCATTGCTGAACTGTCAGTTTCGGCGCCTGCCTGCTTTCTGCCCTTGTAAACACGGCCACCCATATCGTTGCCGTTGTTTTGATTATTTTAACGTGGGATGCGGGATATACCAATATCTTAGGTTCTATCCAGCACATAGTATAAAACATCATTTCATATTAAATCGAGAATTCTCTATACTTTTGTTATTGACGTGTTTTCTATATATTTCATAGTTTTCGATATAAGGACGATAAAGTCTAAAATTTACCGTTAGGGGCGCTGCAATCCTCATATAATTACTCATAGTCGTTTAACTATAGGTAGAAACTCGCTCCACAATTCTAGATTTATCCATTTCAGGATTATTTCAGGGAAAAAAAACTTTCCTATTGTGCACATATTATATTTATAAACCCTTACCATTTCCGTTTAATTACCAATTTCTACTTTCATAATTATTTTAATTAAAAGAAAGATTTAAAACGCTAATTAAATCGCTTTAATATAGCCACTATAATATTATAGTCACTATAATTTGGTCTTCCCGCGGTACTCACTAAGATATTACTTGAACCAACTCCAATTCAACTCTAAAATATACTAATAGAGTTATATTTAATACAGAAATTTCATCCGAGAAACATTGAGTTTAGACAAGTAGTAATTTTCTCATCTGAGCGAAAATGTGTCCAGGCGGCGACTCGAACCCAGAACCTTTTGACTTCAATTGCCAATGCTCTTCCAATTAAGCTATCTGAATGAAATTTTCAGCCAACACAATATTTGCTCAGAACAACCATTTAGTCAAGACATCTGGACTGTTATTTGAAACAGCACAACAGAAGAGTTTATAGTTGAGTCTGAGGGGGGTACCTGAAGTACCCCCCGTACGCAAAACGTACGAAGATTGAGATTGGCAGACCATCGTATTTCGCATGTTTACGTCGCGCGCCTTTCAATTATTACTACAAAATTACAATTTTGATGAACTCGATAAGATGATGGTTTCTGCAAGCGTCGCCTACTCTATGGAAACTGATTTGTAGAAAAGGATTTCTTTTTTTGCAGGGAAAAAAATAATTAAAATTTTATTGAAATACAGAGTGTTCCATAAGTTCTTTCAGAATTAAAAAAATCATACGAAATTAGTGTGGTGTCAAAATTTGGTTTGCCCCATAAGACTTGTCGTCAAAAAGTCAGATATTTTGTGGCAAACGAAAAAGAAAATGTTTAAGTTTTAATCTGTGCAATGTTTGATTCTTTTATATGAAGACTGATTTTAATTAGTTTTTGTTTTGTAATACGCATTTAAAAACATAGCAATCTAATTTGATATTAGTCTAATTATGCTTGGAAGGTGGAAATCTAGAGGCACAGGTAGAAGATTAAAGAGAACCCCAAAGAAGTCCAGAATTAAAATATTCTTAAAACTTTAACAAGTAGCACCGAAGTGGGACTATAAGAATTGTAAATAGTCAGAATTTTTGTAGCAAAAGGAACAAAAAATGGTTCAAAGAGTCCAATAGGTCGGTTGACATTTCAGGAATTCTTAAAAATGCAACAAATTATTGAATCATTTTCACCACAAGACTTCAAATAGTCGGAGTTTTTGTGGCAAAAATAATTAAAAAAAATTTGAACTATTTTTTGCCTTTGCTACGAAATATCCGATACTTTGACAAGCCTTAGTTGTGTAAACCGCCCTCCGTTATAACAATTTGTCAATTTAATGAATTTTTGAAATGTGAATAGACTTGTGGGATACACTGTATTTGCAATCTGGAAAACTAGCATTCCTCTAGTTTTTTGGTGGAAAAAGATGATCTTCTTGTATACTTTTCATCTTCATTGTGTTTACTATTACTGATTATCCTTACTAACAAACACAATTAATTTACTTACATACTTAATACTAACCAACAAACAAAAATTACATGCACCATACTGACAGATAAAATTTAATTTCTTTCCATTTAACTATTAAAGTTTCATTTATTTATATTTTTCCATAATTAATGAAAATTTGCTGTCAATAATCTTTAACAAAAGAGAATTATTTATGCTGTCAACATTTAAGTCAATTTGCAGTCAGTAATCTTTAATGAAAGAGAATTATGCTTTTTATCAACACTTCAGTCAATTTGCATCAGTGTATGCATACGCATTCTTTTTTATCATACACAAATAAAATGTATAAGATTCACGTATAATTGAGATTATTTAGGTGGAAGTCAATGTTGAATAAATTTTCTCAGCAGAGTAAAAAGTATTGTGATATCACGAGTTATGTATTCGGCCTTCGGTGCAATCCATTAACAATTTATTAGGTATGAAATCTAGAAAATAATCCTTTTCAGAGACTGATTTGAATAGGCTTTAAAAACAGGGGATCAAATAACAATATTTATGTTTCGCTTTGTAGAGTATAATGTGAGTGGGGACGTTGAATTATTACGGCTTATGGAAATAAGTAAGATCTGCGGAAAAGAGTGATCTTTCCTACAACACTCAATGATGTCTGGAGTAACCAATCAGAATGGAATCTTCTATTACTTCTTTCCAGGAGAAGAGGGGAAGAAAAACGGCGGAGGGGCCGCGGGAATGAAAGAGTTTGTTAGGAATTTAGTAGTAAGATATGTGAAGATTTTTTATTTTGCAAATCCCTTCCAACTCGCACAACAAGTGCAGTACTATTCCACTATTCAAATATTTAGACATAATATAAATAATGTAGAAAGGATATTAGATAGAAAGGAGCAGTTGCAGATTGATTTTAAGAATAGTAAAATAATTTTTCAATCAAGAGCTTATTTCCCATCCATTATCCGTGAATCTATAGAAATATATTTGCGAAAAGATTGCATTTGCAACGAAACCGCTTCTTTTGAATTAGCTAACATTTGGCACGCGATGATCGATAGATTGAAAAAGCAATAAAAATAAAAACAAATAATAATTTTCACGTTTCCCAGTTTGGCCAATTTATGCCCCTTGAATTTATGCAACTGCTAGCTTTGGACATGCGATCTCGGGGTTTATGTTTATCATTTTCAAAAATATGCGAGAATATTGTATTTATCATTTGGATCCGAAGATGTCACCGATAGTGTGAACGAAACATATGTAATCTACATTAAAAAGATATTTTAAATATTCAGAGTTACGTTTTTTATCACTTTAAGCAGTATTAGACTTTAATTTAAAGTTAACAAGTGATTGTATTATATTATTTATTTAGACAGTTTCATACAAGAAAAATAAATAATCCGGTCAAGATGCGTCGGAATAAGTACAGATGGGGCTTTAGCTATGAGTGGAACTGTTAATGATTTGATCAACTGGGTTGAAGCTAAAGCACCAATAACATATAGTTTGAACTCACTGTTGTATTCCCGTGAGTCGCTGGTTGCCTAAAAAAATAGCCGAAGATTTCGAAATTACATTGAACGAAGTTGTTTGATGACAGGCAGAGAGTGTAGTCTCAGAGCAGTGTAGAGGTGGACTTATAATCGTCTTATGAACACTGATATTTTGTCTTATTAGTTATGGGAGGGAGTTCGGTGTGAAATACTATTTAAATGTGTGAGATGACTTATACAGATTTGTAATTTTATTTTATTAATTAAATTGAATATCACTGTTCTAATAAAGAACTTTAGTAACATAAGATGTATGATCTTGAACTTTATTATATATGACTGACAATTTCTAAAACTGTGACTACGACACCACAGTATCTAGGTGAGATTTCGAACCTGGGATCTTGGCTATACGCGCCAATGCTGTGCCATTGAGCTGCATCATTATTATCCGTGGACTAATAGAGTTTTCATGTGTAACATGTTTTCATCGGTAATTCTGCGGTTTCGCAGATCTGATGACCCAACAAGTGAGTGAGTAGTTTCAGGCCGGATATCATCTGGGCAGCTCAGTGACAGAGCACTGGTGCGTATAGCCAAGGTTGCAGGTTCGAATTCTTGGTTAGACACTTCTTCCTCTGCTGGAAACATTTATTCAACTTTGACATTCATCTAATTAATCTCAGTTATATGGGTTCATTTGTATGTATATAATTCACCTATAAAGTTACACTATTGATAGAAGGTTAAAAAAAATTAATAAAAGAAAACTGCCCATTTAAACTGACGGCATTGAGCTCACAGGCTATTCACACTAACTGTAAATTATATTCTTATTTCAAAGAATTTGAAATAAGCCCTCGAAAAATGAAGAAATCGACAATATATTAAGAGGGGGGAACCATCCCCCGTTTCGCCTTCTTATAATTAACCAATGAACCCATAAAACTAATCAGAGAAGCGCCTTACCACAATGAACCTATATACAAAATTTGAAAAAATCGGATAATTCTGCATGAAAAATCCATTTATCTAAATTAAGGGGGGGGGGGGTTAGCCCCCCGTCCCCTCTTTATACTTAACCAAAGAACCCCCAAAACTAATCAGAGAAGCGCCTTATCACAATGAACATATACATAAAATTTGAAGAAAATCGGATAATTCTGCTTAAAAAACCCATTTATCTACATCAAGGGGGGTTAGTCCACCCCGTTCCCCCTTATACTTTACCAGTGAACCCCCAAAACTAATCAGGGAAGTGCCTTACCACAATGAGCCTATATACAAAATTTGGAGTAAATTGGATAATTCTGCATGAAAAACCCATTTATCAAAATTAAGGGGGGGTGGTAGCCCCCGTTTCCCTCCTTTACACTTCACCAATGAACCCCCAAAACTAATCAGGGAAGCCCCTTACCACAATGAGCCCATATAGAAAGTTTGAAGAAAATTGGATAACTCTGCATGAAAAAAATAATTTATCTAAAATAAGGGGGAGGATTAACCCCCCCCCCCCGTTATCCTCTTTATACTTAACCTATGAACCCCCAAAACTAATCAGGAAAGAACTTTATCACAATGAACCTATATACAAAATTTGAAGAAAATTGGATAATTCTGCATGAAAAAACCATTTATCCAAATTAAGGGGGTTTAGCCCCTCGTTCCCCCCCCCTTTATAGTTAACCAATCAATCCACAAAACTAATCAGGGAAGCGCTTTATCACAAGGAACGTATAAACAAAAGTGGAAGAAAATCGGATAACTTTGCATGAAAAATTCATTTATCTAAATTAAGGAGGAGGATTCCCCCCCCCCCGTTAGCCCCTTTATACTTAACCTATGAACCCCCAAAACTAATCAGGAAAGAACCTTATCACAATGAACCTATATACAAAATTTGAAGAAAATTGGACAATTCTGCATGAAAAAACCATTTATCTTAATTAAGGGGGGTTAGCCCCCCCGTTCCCCCCTTTATAGTTAAACAATCAATCCCCAAAACTAATCAGGGAAGCGCCTTATCACAAGGAACCTATAAACAAAATTGGAAGCAAAACGGTTATTTCTGTCAAGAGTTATCGCGTTACGTACGTACATACGTACATACATACATACATACATACATACATACATACAGAACGGGCGGGCACATAAGCTCTCAGGCTTTGATAGCCTGTGAGCTAAAAATCACGTTAGACCAACGGTTCTTAAACTGTGGTCACACCTGGGGGTCCGTGAGCTTACATCCGGGGTTCCACAAGCCCAATGGTAAATTCAGATTTATTTTCATGAAGGAATTTCTGTAGTTCTGTGACGGGGAGAATTGCAGGAATCGAACTTCTAGTCTAGACCATAACAAGCATAAAACCTCAAATCTTCCGGGGGAGATACTTCAATGCTCCAGCGGTGGTTTGAATTTATCACTGCGCAAGCTAAAATTTTTACCAAATATTTCCCCTCTCCCTAGATCGTTTTAAACTTGCATAGTATTTCGATCTGTCATAGTAGCAATCACATGATCACGGACTGTTTATCCCAACATGCAAATGAAGACAAAGTTTGTTTTTAATAAATGTTCTCCATAAAAAAATATATATAAGTTCACCTAAGGAATATTTTACAATTATTTAAAATTTTAATAAACGATATATATATATTTTTAATTTCTATAAAAAAAATAGATGTTACGAACGTGTGAATTCAAATTTTCAAAAAATGCATTTTAAAAATCTACGAAAATTAGTTTTGACCAAAATTATAAAATAAAATATTGAGAACTAATAGAATCAAGGTGTAAAAATTAGTCATTTTTTCGCATTGCAACTAGATGCGAATTTAGATATTTTCATTAACGTTAATTTGTTAATTTTTGCTTGTTAGGAATTTACAGTGCGTCCCAAAAGTTTATAGACAAAGGATGTTTCTTATTTTGCAATTGAAAAAGAGGAATAACAATTTAAAACAATTTATAATTATAAATAATATCAAGACAATAATAATACGGTACAAAAATAATATCACACAATCACAGACTTTGTGAGAAAATTTAAAACTTGAATCTTACTGTCCCAAAAGTTTATAGACTACTCATTTTTTGCCTATAACGTTAAAATTTTTAAGCTCTTTTTTTCTAATCGCTTCAAAAACTCGATCAGGCATTCTCAAAACAAGAGTTTGAAGAAATTCTGACTTTAAAGAAAACAAACTTCGTTCAATTTTCAGCTTTAGATTGTGAACCGTTGCAAATTGACGCCGATTAGTAGATACATCTCTAGCTAATATTCCCCAGAGGTTCTCTATTGGGTCCAGGTTGGCCAGTCCATAACAGTTGCTTGTTTTTGTCTAAACCACTGCATTGTAGAGTTGGACACGTGAATGAAGCAACTGTCTTGTTGATATATCCATTTGTTCCACCTAGTAACTTTCTAAATGGAAATAACTGTACTTAAAGCATTTTCTTGTAATTTTCGGAACATTGACGACCTTTCAAAAAAGCAATATCGGTTGTTCCATTATAAGAAAATGTTCCCCACACCATGAGTGGACCCCCTCCTTGTTGTCTGCTGAAAAAAGTTCGTGGCTCCTTGCGAATATCGTGCCAGTAATAAGCCCAAACATCGGGGCCATCTAAAATAATTTTTTTTTCACCGCTGAAAAGAACACAAAACCATTCATCTGTCCAATTCATGTGATTTCGGGCCCACTGAATACGAGCGTCTTTATGCCGTTTTGTATAGCTCTGGCGATGGACATGTTCTGCGATAATCAAGAAATGTACTTGCCGGCAGCCGTCGATGAGCCGTGGATTTTGATACTGGAATGCTTACTCTTTAGAAACTGGCCGTACAGACAGGTTCTGGGTTGAAACTATTCTCAATATCTTTGTCTTGCCATTTAGTTGTTTTCTTTGGTCGTCCAGAACGGGATTTTGTTTCGAAATTGTCACCTTTTGACAGAATTTGGTAAATAACAACCCTGCTGTGTTAAATAAAAACCTGCTGTGTGAAAAAATATTAGAAGCATTTTACTTCTAATATTTTTTCATTATCAGAAAAATTATGAAAATTCGTAATTCAACTTTTAAAACGTAAAAGTACTTTTTTCACCAAATTTTATTGACTTTATTCTATATTTTAAAAGCTATTGTACTTCTTAACTTAATGCATATTTTTAGTTCTCTTTCTAAAAGCTACTTTAGATTTTATTTCGAATATATATTTATTTTTAAGTAAATTATATATGAAACAGACAAAATTTGAATGCGCGTTGGTTTAAGCGCATTTAAATTAATATATATTTTGAGGTAGAAAATAAGAAATGGATTTGAGAAATCCTTGACAGTTCTGTAATCGAAAATCATTATGAGACAGAACTAGCTCTGATTGAAAATTTGAAATGAAATCGACTGCTTTCCTGACGGTTCAAGAATTTTAACAGAAATCATTTTCATGAAGTTAATGACGATGAATGTGAAAAAGTTTTGAAAGGTGATATCTCTAATTTATCTTGAGTTGCAGGGTGTCCGATAAAGTGGACTGAACGTTTTCAGAATTTAATAAAAAATAAGCGGTGACAACTATTGAAATTATTCTTGAAAGAGTGTAATCAGCGACATTAGCGAATTTTAACATTCAGTTCAACATTCAGAAACAGTTCATTGTTGTATTTCCAAATATCACCGATGGATTGCGCCCTGCTATCTCAAACTATTAGAATTTTCAGAGTAACGTTTAAAAATGGATCAAAATTCACTCAGATTTTAACCTTCACTATAGCTGGCGTCAACCAGAAGTGTTGCCAGGGCCGCACCGACCCAGTGTGCCATGTGTGCGGCACACGCAGGCGCCAAGGTAGTTAAGGCTCCAAAGATTTGAGACGAGGAGGAAATACTTAATCATTAATTTAATTATATTAAAATTAAATACACTTTCAGGGAATATTAATTATAATAAAAATAAATGAACAACGTAAAATAAAAATAAATAAAATAAAAACGCACAAATAAAAATATATAAATTGGCAAACAGCTGTTTCGGAGCCTCTAAAGCTCCATCATCAATACCAATTCAAAAAATTAAAACCGATTTAAAAATTTAAAACATGTAAAATATGCTTGCGTCTTTCGCACGCGCCAAGATAGAATGGCGGCGACCTTTTTCCAATCTTGACGCGTGCGAAAGACGCAAGCATATTTTACATGGCTTAAATTTTTGAATTGGCACTGATGTTGGAGCTTTAGGGGCTCCGAAACAGCTGTTTGCCAATTTATATATTTTTATTTGTGCTATTTCATGTTGTTCATTTATTTTTAATATAACGACACAAAGTTAAATCCACCTTTTTAGGTTTTTTAAATTTTAATTATATTTTATAGATTTACTTCAAACAAATTATTTATAGTTATTATTCTTCTTAGTTTAATTTCATGCCGACCCACAAGTTTAGAGAAAAAAACTCAAAACTGGAACTTATATAAGTTTGCAGTTTAATTTAGATTACTTGAAACAAATTATTTATAGTTATTATTCTTCTTAGTTTAATTTCATGCCGACCCACAAGTTTAGAGAAAAAAAAGTCAAAACTGGAACTTATATAAGTTTGCAGTTTAATTTAGATTACTTGCATTGGTAAGTTTGGTGTCAGCTATGGGACATTTTGTGATAGGCTTCGATGAGGCACTAGTCGTGTCAGGCAGTTTTGTAAATTTTCGCTGTCTGTTTAACGTTGTGATTTTTGCTCTGATTGAAAATAATGTTATCAGAGACGGTTTTACATAACTCTTAGCAAGATCCTTCAGAGCCCTAATGGCAATTAATTCTATGAACAATCGCGCCGAAAGGAAACGGAAAACTGAAGACGAAAATGGCACGATTCACTAGTAATATAATTTCCTGTCCACCTCAGATATATATATATATATCAATAAAAATAATAATGTTTATTTACTTTCAATAAAAGTTAAAATTTCAGTGCAAATTCACCTTGTTTAATAACTAAAAATTCATTAAGATACAACTAAATGTAAATATATTGCTTGAAGGTGCTAAAAATATACATAAAAACATTTAAAAGCACATTAAAGTTACTTTTAAAAATTCCAAAACGTTTTCAACCGAAAACCCGGTCGTCATCAGTGGAAAAACTAATTCTGTTGAGTTGAGTTGTTACATATTTGCATTTTCTTGCTTGCCCGGAATAAACTATTTCACTTCAAGGGTTTGGAAATAAGGTGGGATGGGAAAGGTAATCATTGATGCATTAATTCATTCCAGACTGCGTGGATATCATATGATAATACATCGTTACATATTATTTCTTTTTTAGACATTATTTCAAGAGACTCTCTTATAATTGCTTCCAGGTGATTATTTGTGCGGAATATAATTTTGGATCTATTGAAATCAACTTTTATAGATTCAGTTTGCGCTAATCTTGCTAAGGCAGTGTGGGGTCTATTTAATCTCAGATCTGCTTCATGTTCTTTTATTCTGTACCGGAATTTCCTCATTGTCATACCTATGTACATAAAATCTTTATCATCTTTCCTGAATGGTATAATATATAATATGGTATATATTATACCATTCAGGAAAGACTTTTCGTCACAAGTGACGATCCGGTCCAAAATTTTGTCCTTGCGTTGATATTCGAGCAGATTAGTGCAGTGCCGAACACGTCTGTCCTTATCTGCTTGAGTCAGCTCAAGCGACACCCAGCGATTGAACTTCTACGTCACGTTTATGCAATGCATAGCGCGACTAATGGACATGGTACTAACGTTTAACTCCTTAACTAGCTCTCGAGTGATTGCATGCTGATCTTCTTGCACAATTTCTCGCTGGCGAGCCTCATCAACATCTGTAGGCCGGCCAGAGTACTCTGCTTCTGGAATGTCATTGTCCTTGTTTTTGAAATTTCGGTACTAAACCTTCACAGTGTCATATGATACAACAGTAGTACCTAGAGCTGTACACAAGATTCGGTGACATTCTGTAGCTGACCTTTTGCAACAGAACTGGAAGTAAATGATGGTTCTAATCTGGTAGCGTGATAGTTCCATTTCAGACACCTTGTACTTAATGAAACGATATTTTTTTTACAAATTTTCAACACAGTCTTCTAAAACAAGTCTCTTTCTTTCAAATGCCAAAAATAATTTGACAAAATATGAGCAAACATCGCAACGCGAACTGTTTGCACAGTCGATATTAACTGTGGCGGGATACTTTCGTTACAACGTAACATTTACTTGAAGTATATGATGTATCAAAAGTGCAAGAACTTTTCAAAACTAGATGGACAATTCAAATATCAGGCAAAATGTATAGCTGAAAAAATTACATTTATTTCATGCAGCACAATTTGGTATATTTTATATAAAATGAACAATTTCAAAAAAATTGCTGCAGTTTTCATCTATATGAGTTCCCAACATGCTTTGGTTTCACTGAATGATATAAATTACGTTTTCAAATGATTATAGTTATGATGAAAATTTAAAAGAAGTTGTCATTAGCTCAGAATTTAATTGCAGCAAAATCTGACGCAGCACCTGTATTTTTTAGTAGAAAACACATTGAGGTGACCTAAAAAGACAGTTCATAAAGATGAAAGTATAGTAGATCTTGAAATATTTCTTAAATTATTTTTTCTTCTGAATAATCTATAAAACATTAGCTTCTTTGAAATAACTATTTACTTTATTAAAAGAACATGTGAATTTATTTAACATTTTTAAGTTGTTGGAAATAGGAACTACCACATGAGAACTAAACAAGCAGTCATTGACACAGACTAAATTTTACACTGTAAACCATTTATTTCAAATTTTAAAAACGATATACTATTACCAGATAATTCAGTAGATTTATTCCCAGTTTATCAAAATTTCAGAGTTGCCAGAGATGACTCTATTTGTACTATTTAGTCTACTACTATTTCCAAACAATAATTTTCGTGGTTGATTTCTACTAGAAATTTAGAACAAAGATTATTATTTTGAAATAGTGGTGCGCGGATTAATAAAAGAAATAGTCGTCTGTGCAACTCTGATTTACAATTGCTCTTCGAACTCTTTTGTCATTCATCACGCTTCTTTTAAAAACTTAAAATTATGAAAAGTTACACAAAGGTAAAAGACAGATTTTTTGATCGTGCCATTATAAATACACACAGTGAAATAATAATAATGGATCAAACTGATATTATTTGAGAGTTTTTATAAATGGAGGTTCAGTCCAGTGATGTTAATTCTCATTTTGAGAAGCTTAGCATGGTCTTTGAAAGGTTAAGACTGCATAAACTTAAACTTAAGCCCAGTAAATGCACTTTCCTTTCGAATAAAATACAATATCTAGGTTTTGAGATTTGTAGTGGCCAGGTATCACCTATCAATAAAAATATTGCCGTAATAGAAAATTTTAAACCTCCAACTACCCGAAAGGCTGTTAGGTCATTTATTGGAACTCTATCTTTTTATAGGAGATTTATTCCAGATTTTACTAAGAGGGCCAAAAATTTAATCAACTTAACTAAAGAGACAGGAAAATTTTCGTGAATGAAGATGCACAGAAAGAATTTGAAGACCTTAAAATGGCTCTTATTTCAAAACCATGTCTTGCACTCCCTGATTTTGAGAAAGAATTCCACTTATATAGTGATGCCAGTGGCGAAGCATTAGGGGCAGTGTTATCACAATTAGATGAAAATAACATGCTCCATCCTGTTGCCTTTGCCAGCAGAAAATTGAAAGATGCTGAGACCCGCTACTCCACCACTGAAAGGGAATTACTAGCTTTAGTTTGGGCTACTGCCCACTTTAAATGTTACATTGCTAATACCCATTTTTTCATCTATACAGACCATGCGCCTCTAACATTTATGTTAAAAATTCACGACCCTACATCGCGCATGGCTAAATGGATCTGCACTCTCTCAG
This sequence comes from Maratus michaelseni, assembly GCA_963931845.1. Classification (NCBI taxonomy): domain Eukaryota; kingdom Metazoa; phylum Arthropoda; class Arachnida; order Araneae; family Salticidae; genus Maratus; species Maratus michaelseni. The sequence goes on along the minus strand of OZ007588.1, from coordinate 473,465,933 downwards.
ACTTTAATTTTACAATCAAGTTTGTTAAAGGTAAGTGTAACAGTGTCGCAGATTTCCTTTCGAGGTATGTCAACAATGATAACTCCAATGATACTGTTAATTGTAATTTTTGTATACAAGTCGAAAAGGAAGTTACTTTTATGCCTCATTCCAATCTACTTGAAAAAATTGGTGAATTACAAAAATCAGACAAGAAATGCTGCGAGATTGCAAGAAAACTAGACCAAGGTGTAGAAATTGCTCCTAAATACATGAAATTTTTTTTTAGAGATGACATTTTAGTTTGTGAGGATACAAGGGAGTCAGCTATTTTGAATAAATCTGTAAAGTTAGTCGTGCCAAAAGAATTGGTTACTCAAGTTTTTGCACTAACACATGAGTCCCTCGCGGCTTGTCATCAAGCCTTTCAAAAGACCATTGATCGCATTCGTGAGCACTTCTATTGGCCAGGAATGTCGTCAGATGTCAAGCATCTAGTGGAGTCATGTATTAGTTTCCAGCAGAAGAGAGCTTATAGAGCGAACCAGCTCGCCCCTCTGCAACGTATGCCGACCCCCCAGTTTCCCATGAACAAGGTTCATTTGGATCTCATTGGACCCTTACCGCAAACTTTTTCGGGAAATAAGTATATTGTCGCATATATAGATTCATTTACTAAGTGGCCAGAAGCAGATGCGGTTAGTTCAACCACTTCAGATGTCATTGCGGACACTTTAGCTGATTTCATATCACGCTACGGAGCGCCCTTTTTTATTACGACGGACAACGCGAAGAATCTAATTTCAGATGCGATAGAGCACGTATATAAAATGTTTGGTATTAAACATATTAAGGCCTCATCTTATCACCCGGCTGGCAACTCGCAAGTGGAGAGACAGAATCGTACTCTTAAAAATGCACTTTGTCACATAGTCAATCAAAATCAATCTGACTGGGACACTAAACTCAAATTTGCACTACTAGCTATGCGTTCAGCTGTCCACTCTTCAACTAAACTTAGCCCAGCTGCAGTTATGTATGGCAGAAATATGAATCTACCATATAATCTCTTTTCTCAACCACCTTCTTTTAATTATAATGATGCACCCTCTTTTTGCGAACTCTTAATCCCAGCTCTTCAAAAAGTATACACTGAAGTACATAGTAATTTAATTAAAGTTTCTGAGCAGCAGGAAAAATACCGTGAAAAGACAGCTGTTGATAAAAATTTTAAAATAGGAGATCTTGTGTGGTTATTTACACCCACAGCCGCCCCTGGTAATACAAAAAAATTAAGCAAGCAAAATAATGGTCCTTTTACTATAATTGAGAAGCTAAATGAGGTTAATTTTAAAATAGCGCTAGTTGCTAATCCCAAAAATTGTCAGGTTGTCCATGTTGACAGGTTGTCTTCCTTCAAAGACAGACTCCCCATCTGGTCCAGTGTACCAAAACAAACAATTGGCCTGTGATCGACTGAAAACGTGACCATCGATTCACCACACCAACCGCGCGATTCTCCTCCTGTACGCAGGTGTAAACGCAACCGATTCATTCCCTGGGCACCATATGATAGTAACCGCGCACCAGCAGTAGTGAACGTCAACAATAACGAAACTCCGGTAGCGCCGGAAGTGGAGGAAACAGACAGCGACGCGACTGAAATCATAAATCCCTCTCCCCCACCTCCCATTTCTCCGGAGATTGCAGCGGCAGAGAATAACGAGATGTGCGTAAATAAAAATTTAGCAACGGCAGAAGGCAGCGAAATGCGCGTAGGTAAAAATTCAGCCACGGCAGAAAGCAGTTCAACTGCTGAGCACAGCGATTCGCGCAGGTCTCGTTCATCGATTCGTCCAGCTGCTAAATCGAATAGAAGTAGTCGTTCAATATCGATTTCTAGAACCGACTATTCGCTACGGGATAGACGAGACCGTCCGAGTTATAAATACTAACTACCTTTTTTCGTTATTCAAGCATTTTTATTCAATTTTACCTTGTTTATTTGTATTTATTTATAGTTTAGTTAATGTGTATGTATATTTAATTATTTTTTTTGACATTTTTAAAACGGTACTTAGTTTTTCTAGCGTATTAAAGGTTTGTTTTGGTTGTGTTTTGATACCTTCATGTAGGCATTTTTAACACTTTTTATGCTTATACTTAAGGTTTTTGTCTGTTTTATGGTAGATTATGTGGTATATACCCATCCGCACCCCGTTTTCGTAGATTTTGGGTGTATTTTTGCAAAAAACGAATGTAATTTTTGTTACTTTAAATTTTTTTTTAGGATGTTGTGTTTTGTATGCCCTTTTGCCGAGGTAAATCTGTTTAGTTCAGTTTTTTTTAATGCATCAGTGTTTTGTATATAACTTTTTAAATATGTGTTTACTTTAATCTCTACATTTTAACTAGATAGATTTATTATTTACTATACAGTTTGTGGTTTTATTTGAGCTTAAACTTTAAGGAGTGTGGGCCCTTTTTCTTTTTCTTGTACATACTGTCTCATGTACATGCCTGTATGTTGTTGTGTGTGGCTAAAAGTGCTAAAATTAACTATTTTCTTATTTCTATTTCCTATTTTTGTGGAATGTGTGTTTTCCTTCCTGGTGATATATGTCACCACCCCTGTTTTTTATTGTAATCTGTGGAATGTTTTCCCTGTAGTGCCCAAAAGCCCGAAACTGCTTTTTGCTATAAGTAGCACAGAGGCAGAGATACTCTTTCCCATGCACATTACTTGTCAGTGCATTTGTAAAATCTACACAGTTACACGGTTCTAAGAACTTTCTTCAAATACAAACATAACTTCACGAACAAATGTATACGTGATTCTATAACATGGTCTATAATTACCAAATTATGTGTCTTGCAGATGTATATGTATATTTTTTTTTGTGTGTCACCAGTTGCTCTTGTGTATTTTTGTATAATAGAATTAATTTGTGTTTTACAAATTTCATTGACATTTACAGTGTTGTAACTATGATATTACTAGTACTTATTTACATTAATAGATAGTGTTGTTATATACTGTGATGCCAATTATTGAAGTTATGTATATAAGCAGTATAATGACAATTAATCAGTGGGCACTTCTCTTCTTTTTCGGCTAATTTTTTTTTCAAAATTCAATTTATATATTATTTACAGTTCTGTTACCAGAAATTTCAGGTAGGATGCAGTTATGCGTAGGAATGACAGTAGTAGGGAAGTGAGGTTTCACAGTCAGGTGGAACGTGTGTTCTTTTACAGGTGCAGAAAATATCTTGGTCATTTTAGTGGTAAAATCAGCCTTGTGGTCCCTCCTCTGGTAGTACTCTTTTATGGTCATGTTTCAGGTAATATTTTAGGTAATGGTTTCTACGGATGTGCGAGCTCTGGTTGTATATATCCGGAATATATTGTCAGGGTGGTATTTCAGCGGTGAACTCTCTGGATCCCGTCCCGGATCGATGTATGATTTGTGTTTGTGGGTCAGTTTTTTCAGTGTTGAGGTCCCAGCATGCCATGTGGTACCCAGTTACCTTTCAAAAAAATAATTTGTTTTCTCAAAAAAAATTTTTTTAATTAGCCGGGGGGAGCAATCTTGTTACGGTTGGTTTCAACCAAATTTTTTTTTTAATCTACATTAATTACCTTAAATCACTCTCTCAACATTTATTTAAAAGTTTTCTACTTGTTTCTGTTTTAAATATATATATAAATAAAAGTAATTGTAATATTAATAATAAAAGCAGTTTTTTTTCTCTTCTTTCCATTTCTTTTAAGCAAAGCAATTTCAACTTTCATAGTCTAACGTAGCTTCCTGTTTTCATTTACGAAAAGTAGACCGCACAGGTGGAAAATTTGGAGTCATCTAGTCTGACTTTGATATAAGAATGACCGACCGCCCTGTATAAGAATTACGTTATCTTATGAGTGTACTATACACGCAATTAGGCTTTGTAGGTTTACGACATTCTTCAATTAGCTCTGCTATCAGGCGGATAGCTGGCGCCCGTGTAAACAGAGGCTAACAGGACCCCCTTCAGCACACGCCATGGGGGTGATGCATGGCTGCCTTCCCCCATGAAGCGGCCGACAGTGTGGAGCGACAGGCTGGTGCCTTCAGGAAGAGTCCATTTTTCCTTTTGTTTCCACTCCCGTACCCCTGGCAGAGTGGATCGGTCCCGTTTTCAAACGGCGCGGGAGAGTGAATGTTTACGACAACAGTTGTTGCTTGGCCGAGATACCTGTCGTTTGGCTCGTAAAAATTGGACTTGTTACGGGGCTCGAAAACTGGCCTGTGGGCTGGATCGCGAAGTTGTTGAAGGCGGACAGGTTTCTGAAAGATTATTGAAAATGGGGCATTGATGGCCCTACACTAACTATCCTAATTCATAGTGTTATGATGAAAAAAGGCTATAAGGGCATTTTCGAGTTAAGGATCTGTATCTGATAGAGGGCGAATGAAAAGAAAATATGTTTGACCTATCATGTAGTAGCGGCGTTCCTAGAAAAAGTATTATCTTGTATTGACTTCTTAAGCGGCGGTTGTTATTGATGCCTTGATGAAAAATGAATTAATGATTAGACGAGCATCATTTCTGGAGATGGGGCATTATTAATCCTAGACTAAGAAGGTTGGTGTGACTAGCTGAGTAGACTTGCCCGCTTTACAAGGTATCGGTGGTGTGAGGACGTCTTGAATCGTGAATAAATCAAAATCTCCAAGTGATGTATGGAGTAACGGTGTTGGAGTAGGAAAGACTAAGAGAAAAGAACCCACCCGTGATGTGTTATTATACTGTTCCACAAGCGAAATATACTGCTCTTAGAGGCAGCAGAAAAGAATAGGTTGATAAAAAAAAAGGACTATGGCAGACTAGTACGTATGCAAAGAAGTGTGCCCACACTGACGGTAGTAAATATTAAAGTATATTGTAAGTAACCCATATTTCTTCTTTATTACATGTTGTCTACTGTTGTAATATTTATAAATACCTGGAGAAACAAAAAATATAATTATTGGTGTTTTAAGATGATTAACATGTAACTTTTTTTTATGATTGAACGACATTTGAATTGTTAGTTTGTCAGTAGTTTAAGATTTATGATATTTAATTGAAAATTAATCAATAATTAAATTTTGAAAAGTTGATCCATCTTTAAATCATGATATTGTGGTAATTTTAGGGACTTTGCTGTTTAATGTAAAGTGTTATAATAGTTAATTTCAGTATTTTTTTTTTGATCAACTTTATTATTGTGTCATTATTATACTCTGTTTGAGAACTACCTTACTTTTATAATTTTAATTATTCAAATAAAGAAAATTTTTGTTTATTCTCAAATATGGTATGTTTTTCTGTATATATAATTTTTAAATAATTAATATTTTTATAATTACAACAAACCTATAAGAAGGGATTAACCTCTCAGTAAGTGTGACTAAAAATATGAAAGCTATAATTTTACTAAATTAATACTTTTAAATTTCTTAAATCTAAAATTCATAGTAATAGTTTATTTGAAAATTAATTGAGGTTTACGTAAGGTTATTAGATGTAATTTTTGTTCATATCTCAGTATTGGATATACTGATAATTGATGCTAAAGTAAAATTAAGTCTAATTTCATGATTGATTAATTTAAATTTTAATTATCCTTTCTTAGAAGTATTTTTCAAAACAAACAACAAAATGGTTGTTTTTTTAACAAAGTAAAAAAAAAAAAAAAAAAAAAAAGGTTTCCAGTTATTTTATACCACTATACGATTCTTGGCTAACCGATCGGATCCTGTTCAGAATCTCCATGGTTGTTCTAAAATTTTAGTACATCATCATATCCCTATTCTATTAACGGATTTAACTCCTTCTCCTTTTGGTCCTCATATTGGAGGAATTTCAGGTTGTCTGCATTTTTTTCAAATTATATGATGATTACACTTTTGTTAATTTAATGTATATGGAGATTTGAGCTTGATCGGGTTGGAGTGGAGTTGGGTGTTCTTTATGCAATCCAGTATGCTACTTGATTTAGAAATCTGTTGCCCCTTACTACATTTAATATTGTCTTAAAATGATGAGTTCAAAATTATCATTGTTGTATTAACCTATTCGGACTCTTAAGTTTTGATATTTTGATTAGTTTAATATAATTTGCTCCCTTTTCCATGGCAACAGATTTCAGTAGAGCTAATCAGGGTATACTTATTTTTTTTAAATATTTAATTGTTGAGTGAAGATTGAGTAACAAATGAGTCTTTTAAGTTTAGGTAAGTTATTTTAGAAAGAACATCAAAACCCACAATAACCTATTATTTTACAAATAAGGTTTATAGTATGTTAACACTTTATGTACTCAAAAGTTCATTTTTTTTTCTTATTAACAGCACAAAGTATAAATAACAAAAATAATTTTCTTGTCAGATAAATCAGTTTAGTCATTTTATTTTCTTCTTCATATTTTTGTTTAACTAAAACTGTTAATTTACGTGGAATGTAAATTAACAGTTACATAAAGTGCAATTCGCAATTTGTTTTGACACATGGCAAAAATTACTTTATTATCTTTTTTTTTTTGTAAATTTTTTTAAATGAATTAATATTTAATATTTTTTGCATTATGTTTGTACTCATAAGTTTTAAAAAAGTAGGTTTTTTTTGGGAGGGGGGGAGGGCTGTAAAAGTGCCGAAGGAAGTTTTGCACACAGACGCCGTACACTTCTGGCGCGCCCCTGAGTGTTACATTTGCATTGCATGAGATCTTTTTAATTTTGGGGGAAAAAAGAAATCTAATTTAAATTCTACATTTAAAAAATACTTATAATATTAATTTTATTAAATTTCTTTTTATGTGGAAGAAATCCTGTTTACAATGTAAATGAACTAAAAATTACAAAAATTACATTTTGGAAGTTACGTAAGTTTGATATAAAATGCCGTTATAAGGAAATGGCGGTATACGGGTAATAAAATTGCATCTTCGAGAGAATTTAGAATAAAAATTTGAAGAAATTGCCAAGCTAATGTTTTTTTTTTTTTTTTGTCTAACTCGTCTAAGTGAATTCTCCAGGCTAAGTTCTGTAGTATGAGTTGCTATGGTTTGGACAAAACTTTTAATCTGAGCTAAGTAAAAAAAAAAAAAAAAAAAAAAAAAAAAAAAAAAACAAGAACGAAAAATCATGCGTCAAGCATAGATTATGTTACACTTTCCAACGCTTCCAAAATAATTTTACAAATCATTACCGTTTAATAAGCTGAAAGATAACATCTAAGTAAACAGTTTGGAAAACGCATAACATATTTAGAAACGTAATTTCAGGAATTCCCAAAATATACAATATTCGGAAAAATATCCGAATACTTTTATTCAGCCCTGTATAGGATCTATAGATTTGTATATAAACTACATAGGATGCTAAATTTTAGTTTAGTTAGGAAACGCGTAGCACAGTTTAAAATTCTGCTTCTGGAGTTTCTGTCAATAAACGGAAATGTATTCGCGAACTTTTGTGCTGCCCTGTATATGATCTACAGAATTTATACACACCAAGCAATAGACAAGAAGTGAGTTAAATTTAAAATCGTGTTCAGCAACTTAAAACGCACTTCTAGGAATTATTGTTAACAACCAGTAGAGAATTCTTTTGTGTGTCCCTGTAAATGAACGATGACTGCTATACTCGCAATATTCTATAGTAAGCCTCTTGTAATGCACCTTAGTGATATATATAAATTTCAATGCGTTTAAAATAGTGAAACATAATGTAATTAAACCGCAGACGATTTTTCTCCATAGACGTAATGTAACGGAATTCTTTTGACTGTCCCTGTAAAGTAACTATAAATGCTATGCACACCCTATTCCATATTAAGCTTCTTGTAATGCACCTTAGTGATATATATCAATTACAATGTGTTTGGAATTGTGTAACATCATTAAAATAAACCGCAAATGACTTTTCCCCATAGACCGTAATGTAACGGAATTCTTTTGAGTGTACCTGTAAAGTGCTACACACTTCAGTTGAAATAGGGAACATGCTAGATAACGACAAGAACATATAAAAATTGCATGGCAATCCGAGCATATTTACGCGAGTTAGAGCACGGACAGACGGCCATTCGGCAGACAAACCGAAGTCATAAACACTTTTCAACTAGGTTGGAAAGTGTTAAAAAAACATTAGCTTGGCAATTTCTTCAAATTTTTATTCTAAATTCTCTCGAAGATGCAATTTTATTACACGTATATAGCCATGGATTTTTTTTTTTTTAAATAATTATATTGAAACACACATATACGTACGTTCAAACGACATGCTGAAAACGTCATGTTCTATCACAGCCCATTCATTTACATTTTAAACAAATTCGGAAGATATTATTTCATATGGATCAATAATATTAAAACCGTGCAGTTTTTTTTAACAAATTTAGGAAATGTAGAGATAAGTCACGTGAGTATTCTTTACATTCTTTAAAAGATACTGTAAACTAAAATAAATTTAATCGATTTATTCAAACAAAACAAAAATAAAGATTTGTTCACTATTTTGGATAGCAGACGATATCCCATTATTTACCCTTTTCTTTCCCTTCCCACTCCACCCCACAAAAATGATGTAATTTAATTTCCATCTTGAGAGAAACTTCTTTAAAAGTAACAAAAAAAGATTATTATCTCGGAACTAATTAAAATTTTAAAATTCTGAGAGCTTATATGACATACTCAGATACATGCGGAAAACTGGTGTTAATATTACCGCGCTGCGCTCTTTATTCTAGGAGAAATAGTTATGAAACACAAATAGACAGTCATATTTTAATATAGAGGAAGTTCAGGGTATTATGGAATACTATTTACATTTGGGGTCGTGCAACATCCCGATATTGTCTAAAACCCGAAAACCGAATACAATTACAAACTTCAACTATTTGCGAATAGTATTTATAGACAAAAGTTATTTTACGGAATTTTTTGACGTGCAAACAAACAACAATAGTAATAAACTTGTTTTAAGGGTATTGTGGTATAGTCGCCAAATATGGAATAGCGGGTTAAAAATGAAGAAAACGAACAAAACTCAGTAAAAAAAAAAAGTAATGATTTTAAGAGAGCATGATCAAAGTATAGTGTCTAGGTAGTCAGCCAATATAATCTAGTTCATACTTCAGATCTGCACAAATCACAAATATAAGGATCTGTCTTTGCGTCACCCTAATCGTGGTGTATTATATTGGTATTCCATGTAACATGACACCGCCGGTTTGGGAAAAAAATATGATACAAATATATGGAGTTTGGAGATTTTCAAATATGTGGAGTTTGGACAGATAGACTGACAATTCAAATAAGAAATTTTGATGCTGGCTTATAAGATCTTAAGCTTATTTTGTTCCAGCCGAGGAGGGTGCCATGGAGAGTTGAGCTTGCTGATTGGAGGTATCTTTTTGCAAAGTCTTGTCAGGGTAAGGTGGGGAAACTGCGGCTTGCATTTTCATAGTTTAATTGATTTGCAATTTCATTTTATTACAAATTAATTTAATTCAGTTGAAATCTGTTCCAGTTTTGATTTATTTAAAATTGATAATTTGCATTGTTTTCATATTAATACATCTTATGTACTCCAGTTTTGATTAATTTTGCAATACATATTTATTTTATTTGGACTAAAAGGATGTGTTTTCATCAATTTCTATTAAAATGAAATGTTATTAATTTATTTAGAATTATGCATAATATTTTAGTTATTTTAATAAACTTTGGAATATGCAAGCTAGCGGTGCCTTGCGAAACCTGATAGGTTCCAAATATTTTGATATTCTTGCTCCTCCCACCTTCCGAAGAGCTAGGGGCAGTTCCGTTTTGAATTTAGAATTGTGTTCTTTTTTTTTTTTGTTGTTCATGTTTATATTCGTATATTTTTTAATCTTGTTTTTGCACTTACATTTCAACACATTTCATTTACAATAATCTCGTTTTGAAATATTTACATATATATCTATAATACCGGGTTTCCTAAAATGGACTGACTGATTTGAAAATTCAATAACTTGCAAACGGTGACAGATACTGAACAAATTCTTGCAGGAGGGTTATGGAAGATGTCAGGAGTTGTTTTACTGTGATTCCAAGTTTTACTTTCAAATAGCAGTGATAGATGGCACTGAAAGAAAAAGACGCTCAATCGAGGTCAAAACTTAAATCACCCAGCATTGATGCGAAGAAAGGAGGTTTAATATATGGAGTGGGTCTCATTCGCCAATAAAATTTTGTTCTTAGGACCCGATTCTGGTCAAGATTGTACTGGTCAATGAGGCCCACTCCATATATATAACATACTTCCTTCGCATGAATGCTGGGTGATTTATGGTTCTGTCTCAATTGGACGTCTATTACTCACTGCGTCATCTATTGCTGGTGATTCGAACTGAAACCAGGAATCGCAGTAAAAAACTCCTGACATCTTACATAATCCTCCTGCAAGAATTATTTTATTATCTGTCACCGTTTGCAAGTTACTGAATTTTAAAAACAGTCAGTCCATTTTGGGACACCCGGTATATATATATATATACAGGGTGACAAGAAATAACTTGGACACACATGATACATTATAACTTTAATGCCAATGAAAATATTACGACCAAACTTCAAAATTAATATGAATACATTATTTCGTCTAATATATTTTCAAATTTTCAAAGTGGCTACCTTTAGCCTTAATACAGAGCTTTAAACGTGTCACAAAATTTTCGGCTATGGGCCGCAACTCACTTACTGATATTTTATCCCATTCCTTGCATAAGGATTTATTTAGGGATGCCAAAGTTTTTTGAGGTTTAGCACACACCCTTCTCTCCAAGATGGATCAAACAGAATAATCCATTGGGTTCAAATCTGTGGAATACGATTCTTGAGCTCCAATGAAGTCAGGGATATGTGTCTTGCACCAATCTTGAGTGCCTTTAGCTCCGTGTGCAGGTGCGGAATCCTGTTGGAAGGTCCATCTTTTGTTTCCAAAGAACTTTTGTGACCAAGGTAAGACAACATCTTCCAAAATGAGTTTGAGATATGTTTGTTGATTAATTTTTATCCCTTGATCAACAAAACCAAGTGGTGTTTTCCCACTAGCACATATCCCACCCCAAACCATTACAGATTGGGGTCGTTGACACCGTTCAACAATGCAAGAAGGTACAGGTGCTTCTGCTCACCAAACTCTATCATTATGGCTATTGTAAGCTTGTTCAATCGAAAACAGTTTCTCATCTGTGAAGACAAACATTTGCCATCGATCACCTGCGGCCCGCTTTAACAGTTCTTTACACCTTTGAAGCCTTGTGCGATTCTTCTATGTTGTTAGCTTTTGAGCCTCTTTCATTTTGTAAGGGTGAGGACCAAGCTCTACTCTTGCCAACAAACGTGCGGTTTCTCTGTTGATCTTCATCTCTCTAGCAACCTTTCTTATTGAAATCCTAGAATTTCGTTGAACTCGCTTTTTGATAAGTACCCGGTTTCTTGATGTGTTAACTCTGCGCTTTCTTCCTCTTCCTGGCCTGTCATCATCATGTCCGAGTTCTTTAAACCTTTTGATTGTGTATGAAACCGTCTGCTTAGGCACTTTCAATCGTTGAACAATTTCACATTGTTTCATTCCTTGCTTATGTACTTCAAGTATGGCAGATCGTTTATTAACCATTACGGTTATCACAACTAACTTACTTACACCTGTGTAGTAGCTTTCTAGAATCAATTCCCCATGACAATAACTTTATAACTTTAGTGGTAGTTACAGGTTTTTGGTTTGAAATTTCGTCCAAGTTATTTCTTGTCACCCTGTATATATCATCATCATCAACAACAACCGTTTTCAATCCACTGCTGGATGTAGGTCTTCTCCAGATTTTTCCAATATTTCCTGTCTAATGCTGTAGTCATCCAATTAACACCGGTCATTTTTCTGATTTCGTCACCCCATCTTCCTTGAGGTGATCTTATTGGTCGTTTTACATTTTTTATTGAAAATTGAAATGTCATCAGAAAACCGGAGATGCCTTAAATATTCTCCATTTATTCTGATCCCTTTGTTTTCCCAATACAGCTTCTTAAAAATGTTTTCTAAGACAGCAGTAAAAAGCTTAGGCAAAATAGTGTCCCCTTGTCTTACCCCACTTCCAAACCAGTCACCCCTCCGGGTGGTCCCGAATCGGCCCCTTCAGTGGGGAAGAAGAAAGGGAGACCGGCATTGCGAGCTGTGCTTCGACACGACGGGGGCAGGTAAACGGATAAATCACAACCTCCGTTCAGTGACCGGTGGGGTAGGAGGGGGCTGATTAGGCGATGGTGTCGGATGTGGGGTCAGACGACCCTACGGGGTCCTGGTCATCCCCTCCTTTAGGTTGGTTCTCGACTGCAGGAGGTTTGCGGACCTCGGCTGTGCCCTTGGTTGACGTTCGTAGGGGCATCCTTCGGATCGCTGGGCTAGCGAGCCACGGAAATTCCGAAGTCCAACTCCAGCGTTCCCCTTCGGGTCGGCTGGGTGGTAAAAAGCATCTCGTAGGCCTATTCCTCGTGCCCAGACTAGATCCGGGGATGACACGAGCGGCAACGGTTAGCAAATGTGATAGAACCGTTTACAAGTTTATCCAGGACGAGTATGTCATCCTTTGCGGTTCCCACTACAGCTGGAGTAGTTGTAAGTCGCACTCGAGGTCTGATCAACAGGAAAGGGAAGCTTTGCTTGATCAGGAGCAGTTCGTGTTCATGAGGGACCACCGTCGTGATCGGATCCTCATAGTGCGTATTGCTCACCTGGGAGGTGTCTCCCTCTCCCGAACGGACCGGCCAAGAGGTACCGGGCCGGAAGTTCGTCTGTCAAGTGACCAAAGTCAGACTCTGGGTTGTCAACCAGCCCAGCACGTCTTTGAGTAGTCGGACCTTTCTGAACCCGACGACGGTTGGATTAGCAGGAATCTATAAACTAACTTTCACGCTATTAACTCCCGATCGGGAGCGCTTCTCTGGCACTTGAGAGTGAGTCTCCACGACCCTTTGGGACTAAGAGTGGCGTCTACGGTTTCCTAGTACCAGCGGATATGCACGGCGAGGAGCTTCTCGGAGTCCTCGGACCAGGTCGTCGGAAGGTAAGGGGTGTGTAGTTAGCCGGGAGGTCCCGACCCTGCGGCCCAAGGCCTATGTTGGAACGTGTCTATGCCTCCGGGGATAAAGTTTTTCTCGTCCTCCCGGGCTAGTGAGAGGTACTTAGTTCTTCTCCGCTGCTGACGAGTTCAGTAGTAACCTTTGTAGGTGTTCTATGTTCGAAGGCGGCGGTAAGGAAAGGGTTGTAAAGGATGCTCGGCATAAGGCCTAGGCTCCAGTTTCCTCCTGGGTTTCTGGCTACGAAGCTGTCGAGGACTCCGGCTTCTCCCCAAGTGTGAAGTGTTGGTGTCCTAAGAGTTATGGGAATCAGCGCAAATCGGAGCTACATCTGTCATCAATCCCTTGGGAAAATGGGGGTGGTCAGCAGGTGGCGGCGCCCTCGCCGGCCGTAGCACCCCCGGACTATCTGGTTAGACCCGTTAAGAGTTCTATAGAACTTAGGTACGGCGATTGACATGCCTGGCGGCGCAGATCAGTTTTACTCCTCTTTCAAGTTTGATCTTCGTCATTCATTTGTCCAAACAGATGGTTGCTGTTGCTTTCTTGTAGATCTTCTTTATGGTATTGATGTAAGTTTTATATATACCAATGTCCTCCAGAGATTATACTACTGCTGATGTGCAGTAGACCAAATCAAATGCTTTTTCATAATCAATAAAGGCAAATCAGAGAGGTAAATTATATTCCTTATGTTTATCTATGAGTTCCCTTACTATTTGACTATGATCCATTGTGCTAAATCCACCTCGGAATCCGGCTTGTTCTCTAGGTTGAGCTGAGTCCAGAGCTGATTTAAGTCTTGTCGTTAAAACTTTGATGAAAATTTTATAAATCACTGACAGTAAGCTGATTGGACGGTAGTTTTTAATGTTTTCCTTCTCCCTTTTCTTGTAAAGTAGCACTATCTCAGTATTATTTCAATCTTGTGGTACATCTGATTTCTCGAGACATTTGGAAAACAGTAAGGCTAGCATTTTTGCAGATTTTTCTCCTTCTTCTTTGATAAGTTCAATTGTAATTCCATCTTCGCCAGGGCATTTACCCTTTTTCATACATCTAATGGCTTGTATACAACTTCATCTGTCATCACTGGAATTATCTCTTCAGTTTCTGCTATATTTTCTCGTGGATCACGTAGGTTCATATTTTCCTTTGATTTTCACATTTATATAGATCGTATATATATGTTAAACAAATATTTATAGCAAGGATTATCTGGATCTTTGATGTACGAAATGGATTATATGCATCTTATATAAATCTTTGTTATAAGCATCTTAGTCGAAATAAATAAAAATTTTAAAAGCCTTGTTTTGGTATGTATATTTTTTCTACCTAATCCGATTTTATCTAATAAAGTAAAAAGTTACATATTTGTTTATATATTAAATTAATGTAAACAGCAAACAGAAATGAAATGTATTGTTTGGATCCCACACGTATTATCAATGTGTTTTCTTAAAACTTGTTTATTTCTAATATTTACAAATGCGTAGTATGTGTAAGACCTAATACCATATTACACAAGAAGAGTTATTTGCATTTTCATACACTTAAAAGAATTATAAACTTCAAAATATAAAGTATTATTCGTTACAAAAGAATTATACTTAATTTTATAACGGTAAAAAATGAAAATTAACTATAACACTGTATTCGTACATTCTTTTCTTCTATTTTTATGTATCGATTGTTGACACAGCATAATATTTTAAGAAGATTAAATGAAATGAAACATTCTTAGAAATTTACAGGAAATAAACACTATTAAGTATGGTTATTTCACAAATTTTTCTGTCTGTAAATAACAGATTTAAAATAGATTAAAAATATAAATAAATAACTTTTATAAAAAAGTAATTAACTAAAATGTAAACATTGCAAAAATGTACTTTTTCCAAGTAGAGTAAGGTATTTGCAAATACATTTAATTTAAAAAATATTTCCATACTCTCTAGAAATTTAGAGATCAAACGCATTTTACTTAAGACATTTTTAAACGCGGCAAATCAAGAAAACGCATCATGAAAAAGAACTTATTTGATATGAAAATTAAGCAAATCAAAATACTTTGAAGTTCATTAATGATTTCCTTTCATCCAATATGCTATTTACATCTGTCAAACTTAGATCAAAATTATCAAAATTAGTTATTTCATTGATGAAGATTTCTGTTTGCATATTATCTTTTTAACACTTTCCAACATAGTTGAAAAGTGTTTAGGAATTCGGTTTGTCTGTCTGCCTGTCGTCTGTCTGTCTATCCGTCCATCCTCTAACTCGCGTAAATACATTCGGATAGTCATGCAATTGATATATGTTATTGAGGTTTACCATGGCATGTTCGGTATTAAAAATAAAGTGTGTAGCACTTATGCTTCTGTACAGGGGCTCTCAAAAGAATGCCGTTACATTATGGTCTACAGTGCATTTGAATGATGTTACACTAATTCAAATATATTGAAATTGATATACATCACTAAAATACACTACAAGATGCTTACTATCGAACAGGGTACGTCTAGGATATATAATTAGTTTACAGGGAAACCGAAAAGAATTCCATTCCATTCCATTATGGTTTAATGGGGAAAATCGTTTGCGGCGCAATTTAATCATGTTGCACTGGTACAAACATAGTGAAATTGATATCAATTTCTGAGATGCACTAAGACATGTTTTCTGTAGAATATGGAGTGTAAAGATCCACACATAGGTACAGTGCCACACAAAAGTATTCTTTTACATAATGGTCTACGGGCGAAAACTGTTTGCAGCGTATTTTAATTATCTTATACCATTTGAAATGTAATGAAATTGATATACAATACTGAGGTTTACTAAAAGATATTTGTTTTATAATGTGATGTGCGTAGCAGTTGTCGTTCGTTTACAGGGCCATACAAAATGTTTCGGGTACAGTACTGTATCCGAAGTTTTGTTTATAAGCCATAATTGGAAATGCGCGTTCAGTAGGGTATACGTTTAACTAAATTTGTGCATGCTATGAGGTATGTATAAATGATACAGACCATATACAAGGTACACAAAAAATTCGTAAGCATTATGGTGCATTAATTCAAACTGATTAAAAGGGGTTTTTAATTGAGTTACGCATTTTGAACGTGAAATATATTTACTGTACCATGATATGATTGTTGAATATAAATGAAATCATATACAGAGCCACGCAAAGAACTAGATACATGGCTGCCGATGTATGATAATTTCTGGAAGTGAGGTTTCAGTAGTTTACAGCGTGTTTTTGCTTGAATTGAACTATAGCTTAATATGAAGAGCTTATAAAAATCTTAATGTGATATACAGGGCTGTACAAAAGAATTCAAATATGTTTCTGCCTATTAATAGAGACTGTTGAAAGTGAATTTTCAACTCTGTTATGTTTTTTCTTACCAAACTAAATTGTAGCATACTATATACAGTATATAATAATCTATACATTATATACAGGGCTGCACAAAAGAATTGGAGTACTTTTCTGGCTATAACCTGTATTGCTGAAATCTGGTTTTCAAATGTGTTTTGTGTTTTTCTGAAAAGTTTACTTAGATACCTTATGTGCCTTATTAAATAGCGATGGTTTGTTAAAGTATTCTGGAAATGTGGGAAAGTGTTTCGTAAGCTATGCTTGGCGCATGATTTTTCTTTCTTCTTTCTTACAGTTTTTGAGCGGTAAAATTTTTAGAGTACTGTATTATAATTTCATCCAATCTAACTGTGTATTACTTTGAAACATTGTTGAAAAATTACGACTTCTGTTTTCTGTCTGCCTGTCTGTCTGCATTCTAATTTTCGTAAATATGCTAGGCTAGATACGAAGTTTATGCACGCTAAGTGTGCAAAAAATGTTTGAAATGATACACAATGAGTGAAGTTTGATAGTAGATTAAAAAGGCTGTAGGGGAGAGTAGCCATATTTGGACCGCTGCGATTCTGCCGTTAATTGCAGAAAGAGACGCCATCTACCGCTGAAATCCTACTCATTAGAATGGCATCTTTTATGATTAGAAGAAGCACCCGCCTTCCACCTGCTGTTTTCAGACAATTTTTAAAAACCTAAAATTAGCTCTTTTGATCTAAATTTTTCCTACTAAACAAAAGAGAATACTTTAAAACTAAGTGGAGTTCTTATGTTTTCATATACATACCATGTGTTTATTGCGCATGATTTTCATGCGGATTTGTTTGCTTCCGTTTTTGTTGTTTGTCTTGAGATTATCTGTTTTTTAAAAAAATGGCACAGTTACCTTAATTGGACCAATTTGAGTTGCTAAAAATTGGACCAGATTTGCGATCATAAATTTGAGAAGTAAGTGATGAATTTCGAGGGCTGTTGCCTTTTTTAAACCCTTAAATACCTATTACGTAGAGGCACAAGAATCGTGGCTTCGAGCTCATAAAGGTTTCCCTCTAACAACTTTGCAGATCCCCCAGCTTTTACCTATCTCTTACAACAGCGCATCAACCGGTGAAACCGCCATCCAAGCTTTTAAAGGAAGCGGTACTTGGCCTCCTAACAGGCATGTTTTTAAAAGTCATAATTTTGCAACTGCTTCTGCACTTATTCCAGACGAGAAGATAGGCACTGCAGATAGATCCGTTGATTCTCCTGCTAGTGAAATATCGTAGTCAGAGGCAGTAATCATGAAACCTGCTAAAACTAAGAGAGTTAAAAAAAAATGATGAAAACGACACAGACAAACAGTCTGGAAGAAAAACATCAGTGACAGCAAAAGTTGTCAAAGATATAGGAAACGAAAAGGAAAGAGTAAGTTTTGAAGAGATTGGCCCGCAAGAAGACTGCAGCTACAAACCCCCCCCCCCCCCCAAAAAAAAAACCCCAAAGAATCATTAGAAATTTTATTTCCGTTGCCAAAATCAGTTATGTCAAAGTACAGAGGCAGCCAAAAAACAGCTGTGTTAACATCTTTGGCATATTAAGCCAGCCTTGAAATGAAACAAACAAACAAACAAACAAAAACAAACGACAAAAAGGTAGCTCTCAAAGCACAAAAGCAATTGAACATCAAGTTTTAAAAAATAGGCGTAATTCAATTGAAAAAAATCATGGAAGGGAAGAACTACAGATATAAGGTAAAGAAAACTTCTGTTGCAAAAAAAAAAAAAGTCTAATGATTCCGAATCTAAAAAGAAAAATCCAGACAGATGTGTCTCGTAATCAGTGGTGTAGTCCTAGAAAAAAAAGTGGGGGGACGCTAAAAACGATACATAATGGTCTTTGATACCCGGGGTAAACGTGATTTTGAATGAACCTAGAAAAGGTGACTGAGAAAAAAAGAAAGTTAATTTAGTTTAAATTTCTGCACGTGTAAATCCTTTAGCTTGCAACAGGTTTAAAAAATTAAAAACTTTGATGACTGGTTTATTTATTTTATTTTTCTGGAATAGAATGTGGAATAGTTTTAGAATGCTTTGGTACATTTTCTCTCAACAAGAATTTTGATTAAAAGTTTGATTAATTATTTTGAATTTTTTTGTTTTGAAAATTGTTGAGGAACAACATTACACTAGTTATCCACTAACACCACCAAAAAATGAAAGCGAGTTACGAGGGGCAATCGGAAAATAAGTGTCCCCTGGCGACTGTGGACAGAGGTGTGTATGAAACACAAAAAATGTAATGAGACATTAAAGATAAAACTTAACTTTATTTTTCCACAATTGCGCTGTCACTGCAACAGCGCCATCTGCTTGATCGCGGTCAACCTCTACCCAATGGTATCAGTGTCTTGCACGTTCGCGTTCATCTGCTGTGTCGTCTTTCGCCCATAGCCGTTCAACGCTTCGTCC
This sequence comes from Maratus michaelseni, assembly GCA_963931845.1. Lineage (NCBI taxonomy): Eukaryota > Metazoa > Arthropoda > Arachnida > Araneae > Salticidae > Maratus > Maratus michaelseni. Next base: position 473,446,967 of record OZ007588.1, on the reverse strand, counting down.
ATATGCAAAGCCCTGTTTTTTTCCTGGAGGGCTTTTTGAAGCTTATAAAGCGGTATGACAAATGTCTCAATGTACTTGGTACTTATGTGAAAAAATAAAGATATGTTTTATATTTAATGTCTCATTACATTTTTTTTTCATACACACCCTCTGTTCACAGTCGCTAGGGGAAACGTATTTTCCGACTGCCCCTCGTATTTTATATGAAACGTTGGGCACTTTTGGTTCATTTTCCGTTGATCCACCACAGGTGCTTAATTGCAAAACATTCTTTATGGTTACCATTATATACGAGTTACAACAACAACGGGGTTAATGAAGCGCCAATCCAAGCACGCTAAAATAGGCCAGCTGGTTGTATAAACTGCAAAACAACGAAATATTTTAAACACTACAAAGTAGAAAATATAAATAAAAAATAAAGGGTGTAATATATTTTTAATAGTTTCATATTATTTAAAGTATGATTATTTGTTGAGAAATCAATTTAGAAATCCTAAAATGATAATTAGATTAATGTTTGCTTTTCTTTGCTTTTAGACGTATCTTACAAAAAAACACACACAGCAAAAATGATAACTTTTTAATAATTTCTCTTGCTTGCGCTTTCCGCGAACCGTAAGAAAATGCAGTGAATTTTACATAATGGAGTTCGTGGCGTACGTCAAATGGGGAGTAATTTTAAAGATAAGCATTGAATGTTTATATAAGAGAGTTTTTTAAAAATTATTTTTACTTTAGCTCTTATTTAATCTGGTTTTACGTTACTTACGTGTAAAAATGCGTTTAACGAATATTATTTACATTATTATTTTAAAAGCTCTCAATAAATTGTGATAAATTTTTACTTTATTTCAGTTTGAAAATTTTAACAAGTATGATACCTCAATTAGAGATGCGTGATGGCATAATGCTTTTTGTAAAATTTAATAGGCACTACGAAACGCATTCGTTTTTAATTTTATTGCATAAACAAAAGTGTTGACTATGTTCTTAACAAAATTTTCGGAAAATAGGATAAACGGCGGACATTCCATTATATTTTGCAACTTCTAGTTGGTTTACTAAAGTACTTAACGATATTCCTGGAATGTTTGTTGTAAAGAACACACTGATTTTATGTAGAAGTCTGTTTGCATTTCAATTAACGAAGAAAAAAAAAGTTTACTCTCGCACTTTTATTTGGCTAAAATGGTTTTCTTTCTTTCTAGTGCTTTTAAACTTCTGAAAGTTAAATCTGTCATTTTTTTTCCAAACTCTAAAAGTCTTATTTACTAGTTTAATAGTGAGAGTTGGATTAGACGACAAAACCTTTAAATGTAGTATAGTTGCAGTAGCTTTAAACAATCATATCATGCGAATGATGAAGAAACTTCTTTTTACTTTTTCATCACTGAAAGGGAAATCAATCCATTAGTACTTGTGTAGTTACGATACTGCGGTATATATATATATATATATATATACAGGGTGATTAGAAAATGAGTATACATTTGAAAAATTAATAATTCACAGAATAATGTAGGTACAAAGGTAAAAATTGACACACATGCTTGGAATGGCATCGGGTTTTATTGTAACCACACACAAAAAAAGGTTAAAAAGAAAAAGGCCGACAGATGGCACTGAACAGCAAAACGTCAGTGACTCTGCCTGAGAATCGTGCATAAAAGGTGCTGTAATGAGAGAGAGAATCAGATGCACCAGCAATCGCAGCATGTTGACGTTACCAGAAAAGGCAATGTTAGTGAAGCTCTACTATCAAAATAGGGAACCTGCCGCTATCGACCGACATCAATAGGCATGCAAAAAGACAACATCCAACGCTAATTTCTCACCATAACTACAGATATGCTGCACAGTGCTGTGCACAACATTGTCCCTCGGCTATAGCTATTGTTGCGGGATGACGGTGGACATGTTGAGCATTCGTTCTGAAGAACATCGTATTTGCTTTGTTATAATTTGTTATGCTAATTATTGCTAATTATTGCTAATTATCACACGAAGCGCCATCTGTCGGCCATTTTATGAATTTTTTTGTGGATACAATAAAAACCCATGTCATTCCAAGCATGTGTGTCAATTTTTACCTCTCTACCTACATTATTCCGTGAATTATTAATTTTTCAAATGTATACTCATTTTCTGATCACCCTGTATATATTATAATATCTCATCCTTTGTTTTCACATGACTTTCGTTACTTTGACTTTCACGGAGATTGCTTTGAGACCTGTAAGCTACAAGGCTATTTGTCTCGAATCATCCATACTTTTTTTTTCACAGAAACACATACATGACTTTGACAATTACATAAATCCTCTAGACAAGATAGCACAAGGAAATAACAGAGAGTTACAACCGTGAGCTCCACAAAGTGCGTGCAATGGAGCTGGCGGGAGTCGAATTCACATGTGTCACTATAATTGCATCAAAAGGACGTAAAATTTCCACTGACTTTTTGTTTCGCAGCCTTGAAACTAGGGCTCCTGGCCTCTAATTTTGAAGCTGGAAGAACGTGAAAGTCTGTGAAAAGGACATCATTTTCGCGCAGTTAATATATATGAATTAAAATCTATACATAAATATAGATTGTTTTGAATAATTTTAGATTGTTGTAAATAAATAAATTTAAACTGTTGTGCGTACAAAAAATCCCTGAAATTAAGACCCAGTGCATCTTTTGGAGCAAAAAATAGTACGACCCTTTTTTATTTTGGGGAAACATAGTAACATTATTTTTAGTTTTATTAAATTGTAAAAAAAAAAAAAATTACAGATTGAGGAATTTTTAAAAACCTTTCTTTCTTTCTTCTTCTTTCTTTTTGTCAGGTTTTACACCTTTTCAGAAAATTTTGTATAGTTTAGACGCTAAATGAAATAAAATCAATTAATAATTCTTTTTAACACAATTTATTAATTTCAGTGTCAAATATTTAAACTGAGATTTCTTGTTAAAGTTACATTTTATATTATGCATAAATTTAAAATTTAATTATACTTATTAATATAATTTAATACACATTTATATTTATATTGAAGGAGAATTGTTTGAGAATTATTTTCCTTTTAGAGATAATAATGAAAATCTGTTTGAGCATCGCTAAAACAACTAGTTATTGAAGAATTTTTCTAGAAAGAATTATAAAATTCGAAACACTTGAGATATAATTAATTGTTAATTAAAATTTCTCTTCCATTTTACTTAAAAAAATGTTTGTGCTGATAACATTCGTTTAAATTTAATTAGATAAAGATTTTGCTATAGAAATAATCACATATTTTAATAATTTTTAAATATTTACAATAAAGTGGATTGTATAAAATAATTTATAAAAGAACGCATTAATTTAAGAAAATTTACAAGATAGTATTTTATAATTATTATATTACATCAGATAATGCATTATATAAGATTTTGTAATACACTGCTCAAAACAATTAAAGGATATTTGAAGTTTTATATAAAATAAAGATATAAACGAATTTTTTTTTGCCGAAAATAGAAGAAGAGAATCACAAATGCAAATTTTTCTGGTTTTCAAACTGTGGAGTATGCAAATTTTGAGTTCGACGTCAAAAACGTCGCTTCAGCGGCAGCGAATGAAATTTGACTTTCAACTGGATAAAAGAGAATGAAGACAAGGATGATCGGCATTCAGTGATTGCTTTGTTTCGATGAGTACGATGTCTCAGCGAAGTCATTTGACAGATTCAGAAGCTTGGAGAATTGTTGGTAGGTTAGAAGGGGGCCAAACTCAAGCCGAAGTAGCGCAAGCCATTGGAGTGTCACAAAGTGTCATTTCCAGGATCTGGAACCGTTTTTTGGAGAGTGGATGTGCAGGCCGAAGACCAGGGCAAGGTCGTAGACGGGCCACAACGCCCAATGAAGCTCGGTATTTAGCGTTAACAGCTCGGAGACACCGAAACATGAACGCTACTCTTCTCCAACAACACCTTCGCTCGGCTACAGGCTCCACGATTTCAACTCAGACTGTCCGAAACCGGCTCCATGCTGTAGATCTGTATGCTCGCCGACCGATGGTATGTGTTAGATTAACATCAAGGCATCGTCGCGACCGCAGGGAGTGGGCAACCGAGCATGTCAACTGGAGGAGAAATGAATGGAGCAATATTCTGTTTTCTGACGAGTCCCGTTTTTCTATGCGTAGGACCGTGGCAGTAGGAATAATCCTGCGTTCGTGCACGAAAGTGTCAGATTTGGCGGTGGAGGAGTGTTGGTGTATGGTGGCATCTCCATTGACGGGCGCACTGACCTCTACATCATTCGAGATGGAGCTCTGACTGGTCGCCGATATAGGAATGAGATCCTCAGACCTATTGTAGTCCCTTACGCTGCAGCAATCGGAGATAACTTCATTTTAATGGACGATAATTGCAGGCCACATCGTGCAAACTTGGTGGAGGATTTCCTTTTCGAGGAAGGAATCGTTCGAATGGAATGGCCAGCGTGTTCTCCAGACATGAATCCAATCGAGCACGTTTGGGACGATCTAGGAAGACGAGTTTCTGGCCGCCAACAACCCCCACAAACTCTCCCAGAACTGGAAAGAGCTCTTCTGGAAGAGTGGGGCAGAATACCCCAACTCGTCATTAATAGCCTCATTGAGTCCATGCCTCAAATGTGTTCAACGTTGCTGGCCGCCCGTGGAAACCATACCCCCTACTGAAAATGATTTTCTTTGAAGAAAACACCTTTTCTTATTCTTTTTTTCTCATATGCACAAATTGTGTTTTTTACTTTCTTCTATCTATAATAGAAGAAAGTATTGTAATCGAAATTTTTTTCGACTTCCGGTTTTCGACGGATTTACACGTTTTAGAGGTCAGAGATTCCGAAAAACATGTTTTTACAAAATGTCTGTCTGTCCGTCTGTCCGTCCGTCCGTCCGTCCGTCTGTCCGTCTGTCCGTCTGTCCGTCTGTGTGTCTTCATTGTACCATCTAAAAGTGTATGATGTTATGCTTCAAATTGAACCAAATTTTTTTTCTATGTTTTTGGCTATGGCAAGCAGGTTCTATCAGAATTTGGGGATATTTCGACAAAAGGGGGCGCTGTGATCGATATTTTTGTTCCATTTTCACTATTGTACCATCTAAAAGTGTATGATGTTATGCTTCAAATTGAGCCAAATTTTTTTTCTATGTTTTTGGATATGGCAAGCAGGTTCTATCAGAATTTGGGGATATTTCGACAAAAGGGGGCGCTGTGATCGATATTTTTGTTCCATTTTCACTATTGTACCATCTAAAAGTGTATGATGTTATGCTTCAAATTGAACCAAATTTTTTTTCTATGTTTTTGGCTATGGCAAGCAGGTTCTATCAGAATTTTGGGATATTTCGACAAAAGGGGGCGCTGTAATCGATATTTTTGTTCCATTTTCACTATTGTACCATCTAAAAGTGTCTGATGTTATGCTTCAAATTGAACCAATCTTTTTTTCTATATTTTTGGCTATGACAAGCAGGTTCTATTAGAATTTGGGGATATTTCGACGAAAGGGGGCGCTGTGATAGCCATTTAAAGATTTAAAATTCAAAATGATGTGCAAATAAAAAAAATTAGAAATCCTAAAACTTTTTTTCTTTAAATGTTCGGCCTTGATCCGGAGAATCCGGAGCAATTTTTGTTTTGTTTCTATCTTATAAAATGGCTGAGATAGAGCGGTTTGAAATTTTAGGGTGGCTGACATTTTCAAACAAAACAGCAGAATTCATCCATAAACGGATTTAATTTATGAGTTTTAGTTAACATGCTTTCGGCAAATTTTCTTTCATTGTTGTAACCGTTAATCCTATTATATGCTTATCACTATATATTTATATTCGCCAACATCAAATTCTCGCCAAACTTGGCGACAGTTGGCGGAATATCGCCAAATTTGGCGACCAAAATAAGTTGCCATAAATGAAGCGAACTTGGCTGTAGAGGACTAATTTGGCGATATTCTCATTCAAATTCAATGTTGACGAGAACTGGGACTGAATCTTTTTTATTTAGGTTCCACGATTTTACCTTCGTGTTTTCCAGTAAAATTAGCTGAAATCGTAAAAACCAATGAATAGGGAGGCTATCTGTTCCTGTCGGTTCAGGCCAGAAGGACTTTTCGTAGTTTAGTATACATCGGTTGTTCGCATCCCGGTAACCCGATGATTCGCAGGCAGCTGACGTACAACAGAATGACGAAAAATATTGATTTTATTGGCGATGTGATAGCGAATTTTGAAGTATTAACATGACTGAGATAGAAGAAAGTTTTGGGATTGGCACATCCGACTAGTTTCCTTTTGTACACAAATGTGCAATAAAATGCATTTTTTTCTGCCAAACATGTGTAATTTATTCTCATATAACCTACTATGTCTGTCGACCATGTATCAATCAGCTAAAAAGTTTCCCAGATACAAAATCCACCTAAAACTGCAATATCCTTTAATTGTTTTGAGCAGTGTATTATATAAGATATATTATTTTTTGATTAATATAAGATGATGTATGGTGGATATTGGTGTTATACATAAAACCAATTGCATAAGTATGCTCTTCGTAAAATTCTTGGATGATAGAACATTTTTGAAATAATCTGTATTGAGATTTTATTATTTCAAAATTAAATGTAGTTTTCACTGTTATTAGGAAATTATAAAACATCGACATAGTGCATTTATATTTTCTTTAACGAAATTTATCTATCGAAATTATATAAATCGAGTAGTTGGCTTAACTACAGTAGAATAATGTTATAGAATTACATGTCGGTTCATATTTAAACTTATTCTATTTTAAAGTTATTTAAAATTAACGATTCTAGAAATATCAGATACGAACAAATACGTTTAAACGAAAATTATTTCGATAATTTTGTATTTTAATGTTTGTCAAGGCATTTGCCATTTTCCCGGTTTTGATTGTATTTTTATGTAACTTCATTAAATGTATACCATTTAAATGCATTGTAAAGTTGATAGAAAGTGTTAAAAAAGTTGATAGAAAGTGTTAAAAAAAAGTTGATAGAAAGTGCTAAAATAAATTGAAATTTATTGTCAAAACCTCAGTTGAGGCTTACTGTTGAGACACGAAAAGATCTGGGTTTCTGTCTGTTTGTCTGTTCCGCGATAACTGCCGCAAAAAGCGTCATAGGTTGATATTTGGTAGGCATGTTGATGGTAGGTAAATTGGTAAATAAATTGGACCCGGATTTAGCTGTATGGTATTTGGTTAAACTTTGTTCATTCGTTCGAAAAATATAGAACATTTCTTTTCGTGTCACAATGCTTTTCTATGGAAAATTCAGACGATTTTAGAATCTCATTGTTCACTGAAAAGAAAATGGCACATTGGAATAATTGATTTAAACGTTTAACTTACGGATGTTAAATTGTCTATATAAAGACCTTAAATATATCTAGTCGGTTTGTAAATTTGCCAATACATTTATCAGAAATTGGAAAATTTTATTTTTGAATTGCTGTCTTTTGATAGTATAACATTTTGGGAAATTGTGTACATCTATTTGAAAAATATAAAACATTTTACTTTCTCATAAAAAAAAAATCATTTCTTTTTATTTCCTTCTTTCATTTAATCGTTGCGTAGCAACTGTATTTAAAAGAGTATCAGAAAAAGAAAATTCAACTAAATCGCACTATTTTGACGCAATATTTTATTAGCAAAATACACTGACCTCTCACTTATACGACTCTCTTATATACGGTTATACGCTGAATTCTCTTGCTCCCGTCCACGCTTTATGGGAATTAATGCTAAACTTCTCTCAGTTATACTAATTGCTTCTCTCACTTATACGACTCTTTAAACGGTGCAGGCGATTTTACATTTCTCACTCAAGAATTCATTTTTATAACACTAGTTTACAAAATTAAACTTTTTGTCTGTTGCCGCAAATTCTGTGGTTGATAATGTTCACTTATGACTTGTTTTTGTCAAATCTACCCTCAAAATTTTTTGAGCAGCTCGAGTTACTTTGTTTTTGATTTTTATCATTTAAGCATATATATTAATCGATAACAGGCGTATTTTGCTGTGTTTCTCAAGTTTTTGCATCATGAGTAGTTCAATGAGACGTTGTTTAAACAATCCAGATCATTTTTGCTATATATGCGGAGAATATGTGTTTAACAATTGTAGAAAAGTTATATCCGAGTTGGTGAAAAACACCTATTTTTAGTATTTTGGGATGCTCTTAGATAAAAATGAGAAGTCTTGGGTTCCCAATTGTGTTTGTAAATCGTGTGTGGAATATTTAAGATTATGAAAAAGTGGTAAAAGAAGTGCCTTTAAATTTGGAACACCGACTATTTGGCGCGAACCACGAAATCATCTCGAAGACTGTTATTTTTGTAGTGTGAACATAAACGGTTTAAACAGTACAAATCTAGCTAAATGGCAGTACCCAATTACTAGTTGTGTTCAACGTCCAGTGCAGCGTTCACCTGACTCTTCAGAGCCTAAAAATATATCTGAACCATTAGAACAAGACATTGAAGGACCAAGCTCATCACAAAATGATGCTGATTTTGAAGGTGTGTCAAATGAGCCAAAATGCTTTTCCCAAAATGAGTTAGATGATCTTGTAAGAGATTTAAATCTTTCTAAACAAGCTTCAGAATTGCTAGCATCAAGACTAAAAGAAAAAAATTGCTTTCTTCAGATACTAAAATAAGTTTTTATCGTGAAAGAGATACAGAATTACGACGATATTTTTCAGAAGAAAACGGTATTACCTTTTGTTCAGATATCAAAAACTTGTTGATAAAAATGGGCTTGAAACCATACGAACCAAACGACTGGCGAAGAGCAGGGAGAGCGTATGCATCAGGACTTACGCGTCATGGAAGAGCGCTATCAGGGTTTCTGGGATACGAATATGATGTCTGACTATTGTTGGTCTCTGATACGTCATTTTCCAAAGTCTACACATCGGAGAAGAGCTTTAAAACGAAGTTTTTTAGAACTCGATGATTAATTATTTTTTTTAGTAAAGTTTTTCTTAGTAAATACATGTTTTTTTCTGTTTAATACCTACATAGCTGAAACTCAGAAACTAGAGCTGATTAAAATATTCTAATTATATTTTTGAAAATAGCATATCATATGTAGTCAGCAACAGCTAAAATTTTTTCGGCAACAGATGTACTGTAAACTAGTGTAATCTTTAAAGTACAAATTATTCACGTTTTCTTAGCTTTATCCTTTCACTATTGTTAAAGTGTTTATTAATCATGAATAACATTTCTTATCTTCCTTCGTGTCTTATTAACAATTAAATCTATGGCGGGAGGGTGGTTGTATGGAATTCCCTTGTGCCTGCCATTTAACAAAAGCCAAATGGCCACCTGGGAAAATGCGACATCGCAGACAATTAAGAAATGTTTTAGGAAATGTTGTTTTTCAAAAGACCAAACTGCTAGTTCAACGAATGAAACCTTTTTTGGGAGCAATATGGGAATTTTTTAATGACGAAGACTGGGATGAAATGTTTATGGACGAAGATATTAATTTCAAAGATTATGTAGAATGTTATGAAAACTTCTTCTGTCAGGACTGAGAACTGCCGAAGAAATGTTTGAGGATATCATTAAAGAAAAATTGAGCGAGGGGGATGACGAAGATGAGAGCAATGTTATTGTTGGTGTAAATTTTTCAGAAACAAGTGCCGTTTTAAATACATTAAAGAATTATGTCGATCAAAATGATTATTCCCAAAATAACTTACAAGCTTTATTAGACTTAAAAAATATATTTTCTCTTTTCGTCGACCACAGAGACAAACTAATATCACTTCATTTTTGACAAAATCTGATTTGTTAATCTTTAAAATAAACATAGTAGTAAGTGAACTATTTTGTGAATTTTTTTAAAAACATTTTACGTTTTATTAAATTCCTACTATTAGCTCACACTCTCTCTCTATATATCCTGTTCAAATTTTCAATCGTTAATAAAATATTTTCTATTCATCCACTCAAGTTCAAATAAATTTTTTTAAACTTGTAGTGGCTGACACTTTATGTTAATACAGTTTTTTCAAATATTAATTCATTCATTAAATTTAATTAATTAATTTTAGTTTTAAATGGGAGAAAAAAATTCCTCCCATTGTTTTCATAAATGAAATGAAAGATTTATCGCATGCCACAGAAATAAAATACCGCAACGATGATTATAAAATAATGTTCAATAAAGATAACGTGGGACATTCATGCTGCACGGGTTTATTTTATATATTTATGATTAAAAAGTAGGAATTGACTTAATTTTTTTTTATATTACTTGTTTTTTAATATATTTTATTTTGTTAAAATATGTTCTTAGTACTCAAAACTTATTGTTTTTAATATAGGTAAAATAGGTAATGCATATAAAGTTTGAAACTTGTATAAGAATACGGTTTCTCACTTATACGACTCTCTCAGTTATACGACTTTTTTCTACGGTCCCCTGAAAGTCGTATAAGTGAGAGGTCACTGTAGTTTATTTTCGGGTGTTATTAGAATGCTTGTTCTATTGAAATAGATTAGGATTTATTTGGATGAATGCTCGCTTTTAACTACTATAGAATAGTCGCCAAAAAGGCTCTTAAAAAATTGTAAAAACGTTGGACGTGTAAATTGGATGTAAGTCTCGTAGGAGGAGTTTACATTTATGTATATTTGTTACTTGAGATTTTATTCCATTTCTACAACAGATGCTGATGTTTCATGGTTGAAAAGTGAGTATTCTTTTAGGGATAGGAAGGATAAAACATGAACATAGAACTAAAGAAGGACTTCCAACGAAATAGTGGTAACATATATATATCGTGTTAATATCGACTTTGGAACGAAATGGCAGCTGCACAGCTATGCGCACGGTTCTGCGCAGTCGGCGAGAATCCCTGCTAAGGCAGCGCCATCTACAACATCAAACCGAAACTGTATATCAGATACCCACCAGACGACAGACGGTTTGAAGAAGCAGACGAACTGGTGACGTATGGAGAAGCTGCACTACACATGCGCCACCTATTTGATACATTTTTCCAGGAGTGATTTTCATCTTGGAAGGGCTATTTCGTTAGAAGTCTTTCTTTAGATCTTTGTTCATGTGATAAAATATCTTGTATAAGGAGATGAGATGGTTAATCTAATGAACATAGATTAGTAGTAAATGCATAGTAACTAACAGTAGTATCCGCAATAGTAAAGTTAGTAAACGCATCCATACTTTACTTGAATCCTGAAATTGCACAATTACTGGAACTAGAGAAGATACATTAAAGTGACATTATGAGAGGATAAATTAAAGTGGGGTATGGTAATTAAAGTAGGAAATTTACTTTTCATTTTGAAAAAAATTCCAACAATATGCAAATGTTCACCAAAATGTTCATCAAAACATCATTACATAAAACTGTTTTTAATGTGATATTTCTAAAATTTCCGAAAGCTTTGAGAGATCTTGTATGCTTATAAATATATATAAAAATTAAAAAATAAATAAATTGCGGATTGTAGGTTATTAAATATTATGCAAAGTGAGATTAATAAACAATGACTTGTAGAGTTGACGCCGAGGCCCCTGATTTGCAGATTTGCTAGCTTATAGTCTCAACAATACAATTATTTCAACGGCAACTACAATATGCTTACGCGATTAACTTAAGTTTTTTTCAAAATGCCAAAATAAAAATAAAAATATGTATTAAAAATTGGAATTCTTGTTTCTGATTTACATATCAGGGTCTCATTGCATCTATTTAAAATCAGATCAACATTAATAGTTTCTTTTATTTGCTTTTATAAGGTAATAGTTAAAAAAAAAATCTACTTCGGACTTTTTCGCTTAAATTCCTACTCTACCATACGGTGCCCCAATCCTTGGGTCACCGTTGGTCGTGACGGTGGTGGGGGATTAATTTTCCTGTTTTTTGTGGTCTATCCGTAGTTAAGTGTTTTTAACCCTTTTTCTTTTTGTGTTTGTCCGTCCTCTCGAAGTAAGTCCAGAGTAGAGCTCCTATAATAGAGGCTGACGCATCCTCGCAGATTTGGTGCTCAAATTGAAGCTCAGTCGAAAAACCAAGCTAATCAGAACCGAGTCTTAGGCAACCCCAACTCCGGCTGCGATAGATTGATGCTGAACTGAGCACCAATAATCCGAAACAAAATTGATATGCGTCAGTCCAGAGGTCACCTCCATATGTTTTCCTCGATTCCGACCGGAGGTAAAGCAAATCTCGGGAGGGAGCCTTTGAATAGTTTCTGTGTCTCTGACTGCTTCCTATGGGCTTTCAGAGGTGCTTTGGGGACGATGATGTCACGATCTCTTCCCCCCACCCGGGAACTGGACCTGATCTGGCCCCTTTAGTACTTATGAGCGGGAGCCTCTGTCGCAGCGGTCCGGATGTCTTGAATAGATTGCGGAATTTATGCCGCGGAGCCGGCGGGTGCCATGAGGACCCAGTGCCCCTGCTGTGTAAGCAATATATGGACGTAAGGAATGAGACGTAAGCAACATGGCGTTGGCCTCACCGCTTCTTACAATTTTTTAACCTATATTTTCTACTGATTTCTAATCTTTAGTGTTGTTAAAAGCAGAAGAAGAAAAAAGGTTTAAAAAGTATTTTTAATCCTATCACTATGTCCTGGGGTCCACGCGGACCCCAAGCACTTTCAACAAGTTGTCAAAAAATCTATCACTCACTGAGTAGTTTCAGCCTGTGGCATCTCATATCATAATGTTTGTAACACACGGTAAAAATTAAACTGTACGAATATAAGTGGTACTTGTTTTTTTTAATTTGAAAAATAGATAGTATATTTGTCCTGAGCAACAACAGGGCATGTTTCGATAGGACATAGTGATAGGGTTAAACTAGTTTCAGAGCTCTCTGCATGTTTTTTTGTAATTTTTATTATTGTTAACTTTTATAAAGCGATTCTGGTGCGAGCGGATTTGGCCCTTTGGTTTGATTTATGTATCCAAACGCCAATTTTTCCCCATTCACTCTCTATTTCTCCGAATGATTTGAAAAGTCAATCCCGAAAATCGTATCTTAAGTACTTTTCCCTATTTTCCCCATTTATATCTTCCTCTTAGTTGCGTTTCCAAGATATCACCTTTGGTTTTAGATTGCATCTTTTGGGGTTATAATTTATTATTTTGCCATTTTTATTTGCACCAAGTACAAAAATTATGCATCCTTAATTTTACAATTGCTGCTTTTCTAAGCATTATTTTACTGAAAGTGTTTTCATAACTTCACGATTTTCTATGTCTTACAACTATTGGGTGAAAAAGTTTTAAAGTATTCGAAATTGTTAAAAATTATTGCTTTTAGACTTATTTTTTTAATTAGTTAGTTGACTCGTTGCAATAAATTGCAGAAGAGCAAAATAATAAAGAGTGGTGTCAAATATGGATACAGTAAATGGAAAAGCTGTGAGATACACTATTTTCTTTGTTATCAAACATCTAAAATCTGAAATCGATTCGAAAAGGGAGATTTTTAAAGTGACATGAATGACCCTATTATAATTGTTTTAAAATGTTGTCTGTGGCCAGAGAGGTGGCATTACGTGAGCCTGGGTAAGTTTAGAATTGAAGTTTGCTGGTTCTATTCAGCATCACTTAATCCGAGTACACGGTTTTCGAATTTTCTAAATATATAAAAAATTGGACAAATCTCCTCTAGAATATAATCCTCCTGAAAGGTATATCTTTCTCAACACATGACTGCACACTGTTAAAAGTTTTGCAATAAGCTAAACCAAGATTAGGTGTTTCAGTAGCTGCAACCATAAAATGGTGAAACCTTGCTCCAATTTTTGGAGCTATGGTTCAACCGGAGCTCCAAATGTTGAAACGAGACTTCATCATCTTATGGTTGCAGTTACTGCAGCACCAAAAGCTGGTTGAGCTTACTGCAAAATTTTTAACAGCGTAGAAAACATTGGTCAATGTTTAGTTGTCACTACTTAATTGCTCGATTGCTTATTTTTTTTAAAAATTGCTAGAAGAGAAAAGGTTAAGCTATTATCTATAAAACTTTGGAAACAAGTGTAATTTTGGAAATATAAACAAATTGAAAAATGTAAACTTATGTTTATCGACATGTATATTCAACATTTGTGTATAAGAATGTATTCCTTCACTCAGGCCACGTTCAGTACAGGTATCTCGGTTTACTCATAAAGAAATGTGGGAAGTCTAATTTTGATACAAATTAAGATTAGAATTTAGATCCTCTGTAATAAAAATCTACGCGTTGCTGACGACTGGTTTTTTTGCCAATCGTTGCTCCAGATTAATCTTGGAAAATGAAACATTTGAAGTTACTGAAAAAATTAATAGCTTGAAAAGTATTTATCAGAAAATTGTTAGATAAACTGCGTCAGAGAGGTAAAAAATTGTATTTTTCTTGAGATAAATTTCAAAGCTAATGATTATGCCGTTTTTCAAATATTGAATTTTAAAAATTACCAAATTTCACAATGGAGTACCATAGTGAAACCTTCACTTAGAAGATATGCGATTTAGAAGATATGGAACTGATTTGCATTACACAGCTGTTTAATTTCACAATTGAGTACCATAGCGAAACCTTCACGCGTAAAAAGATAACAATAACGGCAATGTGTCCTGACGTGTATAATGGCTACAGCACGATTTACAAATTATAGTAGCCTTATTATTCTGTTAAAATATAAAAGAGAATTATGATGTCACGAGTGCATGATTTTTATTTAATTCTCAACAAATACTAAATGCGCCACTTCTTTTTAGTTGTGAATAATATAGGTTAATTCTCGTTATTAAATCTTTACATAAAAATTGATTAGCTTAAAACAATGGATACGTTTTAGAAGATATGGATTTGAAACTACCAATAAATAAAGAGGACATTTTAAATTTTATTATTTAAACATTTTAAATTTCTGTGTGAATGTCAAATTTCGACAATGCTTTTGGGCAAATGCAATGCACATGCACATAGCACCATACTTGGTTACATTATCACAGGGGAAGAAATGTGTGCTTTAGTTACTTTGTTCTTTTATTTACTGAATATGATATGGACATAGGAACGTACTATTTGTATATGATACTTCACAGGTCCATGAAATTTCTTTTCTTGCCGTGGTGAATATGACGGTAATGTCAAACTGATTTGCATTACACAGCTGTTTATGGATTCCTTGTTCGGAGTTTGCATCGAAAATAGTACTGTATTTCATTGGAAAAATACTTTTAAAATAACAATTTTAAAACACTTTCTCATACTCTCTCTCTCTTAAATAATAAAGAAGCTTATTTTACTGATATTGTTATAGTAATTTTTTCCGTCACATTTTGAGGGGTTCTATCTAGTGATAATTAATATGGGAAAACATAATTTTATGGTCAAAACTGCCGCCATCATTAATTTTAAATAGCTGTCAAATAGATTTAATTTATTATACGCAATGACCGGTAATTCTATAATAGTATTTTAACGTAGTTAAGCGAACTATTCATTTTCCCTTCTTTTGATGGATTTTCCCGAGTTCAATGCTTTGGTGGTGTTTTAAAATTGTCTTTAATAAAATTGAATATTCGAGATAATTAATTTAGGAATAATTAACACTCGTTACACATTTTCGTTATTGGAAAATTGTTATTACATCACCATAAGGCGGAAAATTTTATACGAAGAACACACTTATGTAATCGATGCTTTGAAGCTTATTATTAAATTAGTGTGATAATAATTTTAAAAGTGTTCTTAAAATAAAGGGTTCCAAGATCAATATTCTAAGCAAACTTTGCTAAAGTTCTACATGTTTGAAAATAAAAAATTTAAAATTTATTTCTATAACAAAGAAATTTACATTTAATTAATTTAAGATAACTTTTTTGTCAAAAGAAATCTTTAAAAAATTCAACTTGAAGTGAAATTAAAAGTTAATTACTAATCTAGTAATTTAAAATTTCACGATCTCTAATTAAATATAACAAATCATAATTTATTTACTTGTAATTATATACTTCTTTTTAATTGCTAAAACGTATAAAATAAAAATATTATAAACAGTAAAATAGATTTTATTATTTAATAAAACCTATTTTAATGTTTATAATCTTTTTATTTTACACATTTTAGCAATTAAAAAGAAAATCTCTAATAATGTCGCTATTCTTTTCTGTTAAATTGTTTTAAAATAAAAGTAAAAATGGTTTTAAAAAACCTCACTCTTTTATAAGCATTTAATGTTATGCAATATTATTTTATATAATACTGGAGGGGAATACTAGAATACTTTGCACTGGTAGACAATGTAATTTTCTTAGTACATTTGTTTTCCTGAATTTCGCGCTACTACCAAAAACTGTTGCTGAGATACGGCGAAATGACCTAAAACTTTCGAATCCCCCTTTAACCACCTTCGGGAGGGGTGATTTCTAAATTCACTGAAATACGTGTTTAATCGTTTGTTTAGTAGATTTGTTTTCCTGAATTTCGCGCACCTACATAAAACAGCTGTTGAGATATGGCGAAATGTCCTACAATTTTCGAAACCACGCCCTTTAAAACCTTTCAGGGGGAATTTCTAAAATCACTGAAATGCGTGTTTATCCATTTTTTAGTAGATGTGTTTCCCTGAATTTCACGCCCCTACCTAAATCTGCTGCTGAGATATGGTGACATGACCCAAAACTTTTGAATACCCCTTTAACCACCTTCTGGGGGGAATTTCCAAAGTCGTCGAAATACGTGTTTAACCAGTTTTTTAGTAGATTTGTTTAAATTAATTTTGCCCTCCTACATAAAAGATGAGATATGGCGAAATGACCTAAAAAAATTCGACTCCCCCATTTAACCCCCTTCTGGGGGGAATTTCCAAAATTGCTGAAATACGTGGTTTATTCATTTTTTAGTAGATTTGTTTTCCTGATTTTCGCGCTCCTAACTAAAACTGCTGCTGAGATATGACGAAATGTTCTAAAACATTCGACCCTCCCCTTTTAACACACTTTGGGGGGCAATTTCTAAAATAGCTGAAATACGTGTTTAACCATTTTTTTAGTAGATTTGTTTTCCTTAATTTCGCGCTCCTACCTATAACTGCTGCTGAGATATGGCGAAATGACCTAAAACATTCGACCCCCCCCCCCTTTTAACACACTTTGGGGGGAAATTTCTAAAATCGCTGAAATACGTGTTTAATCATTTTTTTAGTAGATTTGTTTTCCTGATTTTCGCGCTCCTACCTATAACTGCTGCTGAGATATGGCGAAATGACCTAAAACATTCGACCCCCCCCCCCTTTTAACACACTTTGGGGGGAAATTTCTAAAATCGCTGAAATACGTGTTTAACCATTTTTTAGTAGATTTATTTTCCTGATTTACGCGCTCCTACCTATAACTGCAGCTGAGATATGGCGAAATGACCTAAAACCCACTTTAACCACTTTGACCACCCACTTTAACCACCTTCAGGGGGGAATTTCTAAAATCGTTGAAATACGTGTTTAATCATTTTTTTAGCAGATTTGTTTTTCTGATTTTTGCGCTCCTACATATAACTGCTGCTGAGATATGGCGAAATGACCTAAAACTTTCGACCACCCCTTTTAACCCCCTTCGAGGGGGGAATTTCTGAAATCGCTGAAATACGTGTTTAATCCTTTTTTAGTAGCTTTGTTTTCCTGATTTTCGTGCTCCTACCTATAACTGCTGCTGAGATATGGCGAAATGACCTAAAACATTCGACCACCCCCTTTAACCACCTTCTGGGGGGAATTTCTAAAATCGCTGAAATAGGTGTTTAATCATTTTTTTAGTAGATTTGTTTTCTGGAATTTCAAGCTTCTACCTATAACTGCTACTCCGATATGGCAAAATGACCTAAAAGATTCGAACGCCCCTTTAACCCCCTTCGGGGGGGGGGGGGGAGGGGGTAATTTCAAGAATACCTTCCTATTGCTTACCTAGGCCATAACAGCAATCTACAGTTCAAATTTCGTGACCCTGACTTTATTAGCTTCAACTGGGCGTTGAAGAGTCAGTCAGTCAGTCAGTCACCGTTTCCTCTTTATATAATAGTATAGATATTAAAACAAGTGCACTCTAAAAAAACCTGTTGTTTTAACAGATATTCTACAGTACTTTTAACAGAATATCTCCATTTTATGCAAAGTACAGATTTTCTCTGTAATCCTGTGAAGATATCGTATATGCCCTCTGGCGGACAGTTTCAAAGTTACGCGGTTCTTCTTTTTCAACGTGTATTATAGGAAAAGTTGCTTCTCTACGATCGTAGTATTAGTATCTCTACTCTAGGCTAGTCTTGTGTGTATGTTTACCTCGTGGTCGCCGCCAGATAGACGGAAAAGCAGAAAACATTTTGTAGTCTTAATATTTTGGTATTGGTAAGTCTGTTTTCATAATATGTTCGTTAATTTGTTTTGTTATATCCACCTTAATCTTTATAAAGTTCATTATTTTTTAATGCATTTTATTTCGTAAAGTTATAATATCCTTAAAGAATTAAATTTGCGTTGATATTTTCGTTGTAGAAAATGATAGTTGTCGTGAAATTAGGGAAATATGTTTCTGCATCTTTATTATTTAAGCTTTTATGAAATATGGCATATTTTTACATTTTTAGTTCTTTTTAATTAGTGCGAATGTTTCGTGACAATGCGAATCGTCAAAAATTTCGATTGTTTAATAATAATAATTTATAATATTTGAACTTTAACTTATTCAAAGTTTAATTCATTTATTTTTCGAGTTATTTAAACCATTTTTTCCCGTATCCTAGTACTTTGATCCGTATAATTTTTCATTTAATGATACTATTCAACTGCAGATAATTTTGTATGCGAAATCTTAATTTATTAAATTTTTGTTGTACAAATTGCTTGAATTTTAAAGTATTATTAAATTTGTTCAAGACATTTTATTTCTATGAACTTTAATATAAGATAATTTTGATTAAATAAATATATTTAAATGTTTGACATTTTAAATGTACATAATAATATACATGAGAGATTTTGAAAATGTTTATTTATATTTGAAAATGAAAGATTTAGAAAGAAAAATACGTAAATAATGTTACTTGATTTAAATAAGAATGAAATTATGGAGCATCAAATTAGATATAATGTAAGATGCAAAGGATTCTGAAAAATTTATTGTCCTTCTGTTTAAATGAAAATATATTTAGAGAATTTAATAAAAATTAAAAATAAAAAAATATGCAACATGTAGATCATATAAAAATATTTTTTAATAGTGCTGCGGAAATGTATTTTTCTAATTTTGTACAGAAAATATATAAACCAGGGGTCAATGAAGGTTTTTTTTTTTTTTTTTATCTTGGGGTCCATTTTGTGAAGTAAAGGTTATTTTTGTGAAATTTATTATATTTTTGTGAAAAATAACATTTTGTAAAGAAAGTTGAAATCCAGTTACTCAAATTCGAACCAAGCATTTATTAACAAAAACTTTTTTAATCCTTTTGCTCAAGTTTTCCTCTCTGGTGCACTTGTTTGTTTACAAATTACACATTGTAAAAGACACAAAATAATAAATAATTAATAAATAGTAAGTTTTTATGAAATAGAATTTTGTGAAGGGGTCCACTTTATCAAATTGATTTTTGTGAAGGGGTCCATTTTATTAAATAGATTTTTGTGAAGGGACCTATTTTATTAAATAGATTTTTGTGAAGGGTCCCTAAATAGGTCCCCAATTTTGCCTAGATTGACCCTTGTAAATTCAAAATTTTGTTTATATATTTCTTAAAAAAAAAAAAAAAAAAAAAAAAAAAAAAAAAATTACGAAATAAAATTATGCAGAAAAATTTAACTTGCTTAAAATTGTGGTGGATTTAATAAAACTTAAACAATTGAGCATATTTATGACAGACTTAACATTTTAAAAAACAAACAGAAAAAAAGAATAAAAAGAAAAGAAAGAAAATCACAATTATTTCAGGGTTTTTATAAACAGGGTACATTTTAAATTAAGTAATTAAAAAAGTTTTATTTTGACAGTAACGTCAATCAAAAATTTCCAATCCTGTCTTAAACAAACTCGCAGAGTGATGAAATATTTTAATTTTTAATGAAAACTAAACAGATTATTTCTTTTAACGTTTAATCTTATTTTGTGTTTACTTCTTAAGAATACGAATGTTTTTGTAATAAACTAATTGGGTAAATATTAACCTCATAATAAATATTTAATTAAATGAAATTGTTGAACGCATTAAACTTTAAAATAAAAAAAGTATATCCACTGTTTCAGAAAATAATCTCTTTATTCGTATTCTTCACGCCATTATAAATTAAAAAAAGTAAACAGAAAATACAAAGATTAAAAATTTAAATAAATACATAATTTGATTAGTTTCATTAAAAATTAAAATAACAGGTCTCCCCTGTCTATACTACAGATAAATTTTGTACAAGATAACAGGATTCCCCTGTCTATACTACAGATAAATTTTGTACAAGATAACAGGTTTCCCCTGTCTATACTACAGATAAATTCTGTACAAAATAACAGGTTCCCTCTGTATATACTACGGAGAAATTCTGTTGCATACAGGGAAAGTCTGTATCAATTTAACAGATTTTCTCTGTACAAACTACAGGGAAAATCTGGTAGCATAGCCGACAGATTTTCTCTGTTAAATCTACAGTTTTTTTTAGAGTGTGGGTAAGTGTGATCGAAGATCGCACAAAGGGTTTCGTTTAATATTCCTTTCAAAACACTTTATTCCTTCTTTAATAAATTCAAATAAATATAATTTAGAAAAAAAAAAGTCATGTTTTTTATAAAGTAAAAATTTACCGGTCTATTTTTCCGTTTTTTCGAAAATCTAAACCAGCCAGATAGCGGGCGAAACCCGCTATTATATTCTGTCATAATAATATCCGTCATACGGACTAAATGCGATATTTAAAAAATATATAATTTCAAAATTAAACATGTTGGACGCCTTCAAAATGTTAAAATAGGCGAATATTTCCATAATCGGGTTTTTATCATGATTCAATACATTCCTCAAACTCATATATTTACTATTCTCTATTATTCATATTGATACTCGCTTTGTATTATTCTCAAACATCTGAAAAATTCGTTAAACTTCCAATAGGACGTCAAATGTTCTTTTTAATTCTCTAATGATGTGATATTAATCTGCTTTGTGTACATCCACGTACTTATACTCCTTGTATTATTGAGAAATCTTAGATATTTTCCTTTTTATTTACCACTATGACGTCAATCAATTTTATTTCATATTTATCTTTTTTTCAATGGGTGAAACTTTTTATTTCGTTTTCATTTTTCACGTGAAAATCGTCTGATAGAAAATTAATTATTGTAGAAAGAATGTCATCGTGGATTTTAAATTTTTGGCATCTGCTATACCGAAAAAAGTTTAAATTTAATAGAAAAAGGCTATTAGAATTTTGGTTTTTTATCTCTATTTATTAAAATAATACGAATTTTTCAAATTTTAATATTTTCAGCTCTTCACAGCTGATATTCTGATTTATACACGAAGTTTCAACTCTGTAAGTTACATAGTTTTCGAGAATGGCTCTGTGACAGACAGACAACGAAGCGGGAGCAATAGGGTTTCGTGAGATGAACGAAACCCTAAAAAAAGCCTAATTTCAAAACTGCAATTCATGAGTTCTAAAATATTTCCATTAAAATACGTTAATTTCGCATGGGCCTGATTATTGAAAATTCACCGCTTTGATTAACGCTTAACAGAAAGCGCGATCTAATTATTTAATTAAAAAAAACTATATACTTTTATCTTGTTTCTTTTTAAAGATATGACAGCAGGAAAAAATAGCATTAGTTGAACTATCTATTCAGGATTTCTAAATTGCTTTCTCAATGTATAATTTTAATTTAATTAATATTAAACTATTAAACGATAAAAGAGTATTTAAAAAAATATATATGAAACTTTATGTTTTGTTTATATTTTCTACTTTTTAGTATTTAAACTATTTCGCTGTTGCCGTTTCATAGTCAGTTCGTCTATTTTGGCGAGAGTATTTTGGAGCATCATTAACTCTATTGTTTTTGAATTCGTAAACAGTTGTAATCGCAACGATTATTTGGCGATCGGCTAAAGGAAAAATGGCTTATAATTAATCTACTAAATCATAATTAAGCTAAAAAACATCAAAATGCTCTATTTTCACTGGAAACACAGCTATGTACATAATTTTTACAATTTTAGCCTATCAGGAAGTGAGTGAAAAATCGATTATAAAATTCCATCTACTATCTATATTATAAAGGACAAACGTGTCCGTGCGTAACGCTGATGTCATTTTGCGAATGGCAACACTTCATGATGAAATTTCGGTTTTGCGACTTTTGCTACTGCAATTTTTTTAATTTCTAAACATCGCACATTTTAAATTTTTACACCGTTATATAGTGGGAAAAATCTACTTTCAAATGCATTTTATTTGAAAACTGTATCTTAATTGACTGATTTATTATGGGTTTCTTAAAATAATTTTCAAGTATGAATTAACAGGCTATTAACTCGATGCCAATATCGCTTTTAATACATTTCAAAACTTTATTTGAATACATAATTTCATATAAAAATGATTTTTGGTATTGTTAGTGGGCAATCAAAAAAAAATATATTAAATGTAAAAAATCTGTTAGAGTTTTCAATTAAAAGAATGGTTTTCATCAGTATTTTGTAACCCGGTAAGCCCAGGTCGGATCCCCTAGTATATATATAATACAAACGGAAATTTCGTTCCAACTGCTTATAACTCGAGTTCTGCTGAATGGATTTTGATGGAACTTGCACTGTTAGATAGATAATTTTTCAGGGAAGGTATATGTAATACACATCGTTCTATGTAGATTAGTTATAGAATTATGATGGAAAGTTCTGTTATTTTGGACGAAAAGGTTACCATTGGTCATGTTTTGGTGACCATTATCGCTAAAGAATTGAGACACAGGACTTTAAACGAATTCATTCATTGAGTAAGGTGTCAAATAGTATTTTATTTTTCCTCACATAATGTGTCTTCTTCACAATTTATATAAAAGCTTTAGTTAGTTGAATGTCATGTCAGTCATCTTGCTGCCCCGTAGCGTAGTGAATTTTTCCTATAGATCGGATGCTAACTTATCGGATCCAAGCTATACCCGAATCTTTCAGAAGTACCCGTTTGAAAAGTTGAAATGTTTTAATAAAAGACGTCAAAACAGCATCATCCAGATGTATAAAATCCGATTTTGAAAGGTTATTTACTTATTGTGAGAGTACAGTTTACTCTAAAAATGTGCAAAATTTATTATCAGAGGTAAGCTAACTATATAATCCAAAATACTGGCGTTTATATATTTACTTCCTTAAGTTTGTTCTGTAACCAGTTGTTTAATCTAATTTATTCTTCAAAACCGGAAATGTATTTTGAAAACAGCTGTTATCTCTCTATTCTAAAAAAATGTAAGTAACTCTGTCACCACAGTAAATGAATTGTTTGTGACCGGAAGTCTTAATTAAGAACATTTTTCCAGAAAAAAAGATGAAAATTGGTAGTAGTATTATAGAAAAATTTTCGATAAACACGCTGAAAGAAACAGTTTTTAAATATAAGAAATACTTTAAGAGCTATTTAATGTTGAATTCGGTAAAAATAGTTCTATTAAAAAGTTTTATAGGAACAAAAACTATGCGTATTGTCGTAATTTAATCATATTTTGAAGGGTTAAACTTGACAAGCTTGCGGTGTGCAGTGTGCAATTATTATTAAAATGTTACAAATTTATTCAAAATTTTCTTAACAATTTTTTATTCAAAATTTCCTTATTTCAATTGAGATTTATTTCATATTTTGGAAAGGCCATTTTTAGGGCTTCGTTCATCTCACAAAACCCTATTATTTTCGCTTCGTTGTCTGTTCGTCAAAGAGCCGGTTCTCAGAAACTATATAACTTACAGTCATGAATTTTTGTGTACTTATAGCTGAATACCTACTATGAAGCTCAAAATCATAAAATTTGAAAAAATCGTATTATTTTAGTATAGAGATAAAAAACCAAAAATCTAACAGCCTTTTCCTATTAAATTTAAACATTTTTCGTCATAGCAGTTGCCACCAATTAAAAATCCACGATAAAATTCTTTCCACAATAATTAATTTTCTATTGAAAGATTGCCACGTGAAAAATGAAAATGAAATAAAAGTTTCACCAATTGAAAAAAAGATTAATATGACGTCATATTGGTAATAAAACGGAAATTTTCAAACATTTCTCAATAATACAAGGAGTATGAGTATGTGTAAATACAGAAAGCAGCTTGATATGACATCATTAGAGAATTAAAAAGAAAATTAATCTGACGTCTAACATTTTGAAGGTCTTTATACAACATGTTTAATTTTGAAATTGATTTTTTTGTAATATCGCATTTAGTTCACATGACAGATATTATTATGACAAACTATAATAGCGGGAATAAAATGTTTTGAAAGGAGAAACCCTTTGTGAGATCTTCGATCACACTTACCCACTTGTTTATATTGTTGTCAATTTGTAAAACAACGCGAATAATAGTAAACTTTTTCAATTAAAAAA
Source organism: Maratus michaelseni (assembly GCA_963931845.1). Classification (NCBI taxonomy): domain Eukaryota; kingdom Metazoa; phylum Arthropoda; class Arachnida; order Araneae; family Salticidae; genus Maratus; species Maratus michaelseni. The sequence goes on along the minus strand of OZ007588.1, from coordinate 473,422,295 downwards.
TATATTTAAAGGTGATTATTAAAAACAGAAATAAAACTTTAAATTAATAATTAAGTGATCTGGTGTTAAAAGCAGTTAATGGGAAAAATTACGTCATGAAATAGGCACTTACAAGTGAATATTAAAAGGAAATATAAAAGTTTAAAATAATAATTAAATTATTATGCGTTAAAAGAAGTAAACCTGAAAAATTACGTCATATGTAAAATGCTCAAATAATAATATTTCAAAACAGATACATTGTTTATTTAGCCATTTTATACAAATTGTTTTCCAAATGTTTAATTGATCTTATTTAATCAATCACGAGAACAGTCGTCAGCTGCAACGACAGCAGTGGAAAATCTCGGAGTCACAGGGAAATGAATGGAAACCCGATTATAGAAGATCGCCGTTGGTTGTTTAATTATAATTAAATCTTCCACAAACTTTTTAAAACAGAGCAAATTAGCGTGTTTTTAGAGCCTGCGGTGTCTGAACGGAGGGGGGCGTAGCTCGTAAGGGGCAGAATCCCTTTGTTTTGAAAATAAAAATAATTGTACATGTTCAACAGTATAAAGTTCATTATTAAAATGTTTGTGTTTTAAAGTCTGAATTACGCAAACAATTTGGATCTATTGTTTATTTGTTTTATTTTATTTACTGAATATGACCAATCTACATTTTAATAAATTAAAATAGCTTGAAATATTACATGATCTGAATTAAAATTAACTCAGTAAAATCAGGATTTTGACAAATGTTTACGTTTATTAGGATCGAAATTATAATTTAATCATATTCATATTATGGATACCGCTGTTTATTGCCCTTTAGTGTGTGCATTCAAAAGTGTATTTTCTGCAATTATCTCTTTTCTGAATCTAGCAAAAACAAATATAATAAAAAATAAAGAAAAAAAAGAACTGCTGAGGTTTCCGAAAACAAGCCTATTCATTTCCCAAACAAGTTTAAGTACTCCTTAGAAAAAAAAAAAAAAAAAAAGAAGGAAAAAGAAAAACTATGCTGAGTTAGCCTGAAAAATTTCACTGCATTTAACATAAAAGGAAACATTAGTCTACTTTCTGAGTTGAAAAAATCTAAACGTGCTGAAAACAAATTCATCTTCCATAAATGTACGAAGCTTTCAATGACAATGTTTTAATATTCCTCATAAAAGAATGGAATGCATACGAAATGAATTAGATGTAACATGAAACAACTTAACGACATGGAAAAATAATTGTTCTTAAAAACTAAAATGTAATTTTTTTAATTATAGAACTGTGAACAATTGAACGTAAAGATTTTTTGAACACTTTAATGAAGTTTAAAGAATCCATCAAAACGTAGTAGTAATTAAGAAATATTTGTTATGTAACTTCTTAAAGTGCTTATATATTAATGTTTTTGTTCTTCTGGGTTTAAGAAATCTAGTTTACTTTGAACAATATTGCATTTTTAACCGCTGAAAACTACGCAAAATAATCTCCAGATGAACCTCCTTCCCCTTCCTATTGGCCCTGATTCCTGGGGATTCACAGCTGGTTCTGAAGAGTTCCATATAATAGAGTTCCATTCATTAGATTTCCTTTAAATGTATCCTCAAAGATTTGGGAAAATGTAATTAAACATCTCATGCATATATTTTTTTAATGGCATAATATTTTTAACGACGAACGTTTTAGAGTATTTGAACGTTTTGAATAGAACTGTTTTTACTGTTTACTGTTTTTCTGTTTTTACTGTACGTTGTGAATAGAACTGTCTTTACTTTCTTCTATCTATAATAGAAAAAAGTATTGTAATCGAAATTTTTTCGACTTCCGGTTTTCGACGGATTTACAAGTTTTAGGGGTCAGAGATTCCGAAAAACATGTTTTTACAAAATGTCTGTGTGTCCGTCTGTCTGTCCTCATTGTATAATCGAAAAGTGTATGAATTTATGCTACAAATTGAACCAAATTTTTTTCTACGTTTTTCGCTATGACAAGCAGATCTCACTTGAATTTGGGGATATTTCGACGAAAGGGGGCGCTGTGATCGCGATTTTTGTTCCATTTTCACTATTGTATCATCGAAAAGTGTACGAAGTTATGCAGATAATTGAACCAATTTTTTTGCATATGTATTTGACTATAGCCTGCAGGTCCTAGTTGAATTTGGGGATATTTCGACGAAAGGGGGTGCTGCATTCGCGCTTTTTGTTCCATTTTCATTATCGTATCATCGAAAAGTGTATGAAGTTAACATATGGGCTGAAAAGTTCCCGGTCTAGCACACAGATGGCGTTGTAATCGCCAAACCGATGCTTTTTTTTAGTAAATACTAACCTTTAAAAGGTAAAAGAAAAAAATGTTATGACGATTCCCCATGTGGATAAAACGTTAGAGTGGTTTTAGTTGAACGACTTTGTTGATAAACAAAAAAATGGATAAACAAGAGTTTCAAGAATTGTTATTTGATGGGAAAAAACACCGTTCAAACAAAAGCTTGGCTTGATAAGCGTTATCCGGACACTGCACCAGGTAAATCAACCATTATTGACTGGTTTGCTGAATTTAAACGTGGTCGTACGGACACCAGTGATGCACCACGCAAAAGAGGTGAATACTCCAGAAAACATAAAAAAAAGTCCACAAAATCGTTTTAGGGAACCGCAAAGTGAAGTTGCAGGAGAAAGCTGAGACTCTGAAGATATTGAAGGAACGTGTAAGTTTTATTTTGAATGAACATTTGTCTATGAAAAAACTGTTGTCAAAGTAGATGCCGCGCGTGTTGACTTTTGACCAAAACCAAAAACGAGTCGATGATTCTGGCCACTGTTTTGAGCTTTTTCGTTATAAAATTATTTTATTTATTATTAAATTATTATTATTATTTATTTCTTAAATTATTATTATTAAATTATTATTATTATTATTATTATTAAGTTATTATTATTATTATTATTATTATTATTATTATTATTATTATTAAATTATTATTATTTATTATTAAAGTTATGTTATTTATTAAAGTTATAAAGTTTTAAAATTATAAAGTTATGTTAAAAAGTTGTGTTTTCTTTATTAGACCGGGAATTTATCAGCCAATGTGTTATGCAGATAATTGAACCAAATTTTTTCTATAGGTTTTCGACTATAACCTGCAGGTCCTAGTTGCATTTGGTGATATTTAGACGAAAGGGGGCGCTGCGATCACGATTTTTGTTCCATTTTCACTATTGTATCATAAAAAAGTGTATGAAGTTATGCAGATAATTGAACCAATTTTTTTGTGTATATGTTTTTGACTATAGCCTGCAGGTCCCAGTTGAATTTGGGGATATTTCGAAGAAAGGAGGCGCTGCAATCGCGATTATTGTTCCATTTTCACTATTGTATCATAAAAAAGTGTATGAAGTTATGCAGATAATTGAACCAAATTTTTGTATATGTTTTTGACTATAGCCTGCTGGTCCCAGTTGAATTTGGGGATATTGGGCCTGGAGTCGGCGCTGTGATAGCCATTTAAAGACTTCAATTTCAAAACGTTGCACAAAAAAATTAGAAATCATAAAAATTTTTTGCATTAAATGTTCGGCCTTGATCCAAGGATTCCAGAGTATTTTTGGTTTTGCCTCGATCCTAAAAAAAGGCTGAGATATAGCAGTTTGAAATCATAGGGGGGCTGACATTTTGAAACAATACAGCAGGATTTCTCCATAAACGGGTTTGATTTATGAGTTTTAGGGAACATGGTTTCGCCAAATTTTCTTTCATTGTTGTAACCATCTTTTGAACACTTACGTTCTTAACACTATATATGTATATTCGCCAACGTAAAATTCTCGCCAAGCCTGGCGACAATTGGTGAAATATCGCCAAAATTGGCGACAAAAATATTTTGCCATATATGAAGCCAACTTGGCTATATCTGTCTAATTTGGCGATATTCTGATTCAAATTCAATATTTCGGAGAACTGGGAATGACTCTTCTGCAATCGGGTTCCGCGCATTTTAGCTTCGTGTGCTTTCAGTAGAATTAGCTAAAATATCAAAACCAAGTGTTATGTTGTATTTTAAAGGTAATATACGGTAATTTAAATATATCGGAATAAAATGTTGTTATGTTGCATTTTAAAGTTAATATACGGTAATTTAAATATATCTAAATAAAATGTTGTTATGTTGCATTTTAAAGGTAGTATACGGTAATTTAAATATATCTGAATACAGAAATACATTTCTGTTAAAGTAAAACGTTGCAGTTGTTTTGATGTTTTGGCAGGGTGGTCGATTTGGAGGGTAGGACTTTGCGGTAGGTTAGAGAACCCTGAGAATCGAGTCAGAGATAATCCTTTTGAGGTTCAGTTTCATAACACCTTTCCCCTTTGAAGCAGTAAAATAGGGTGGTTGTAGACAGATAATTCAGGCAAGATTTGGTTTCATCATAAATATGTCGAGAGTTTAGCGGGATGGTCTGGGGGATGTAAACCACAGTTGGTGATGTAAACAACAGGTCACCAGGGGTTAGCGTTACTTAAATATTCAAAGCGTTACTTTAATATGCAAGGCGGGTCTAAAAAGGATATAATCGGTACAATTTTAGCCAGTTAGAAGCGTAGGGCCTCTCTGGTTTGAGACTGGGCATGGGACTTTTAGCGGGCCTGTTGCACCCCCCCCCCTTTTTGAAGGGTTCTTAAGAGAAAACAGAATGAGAACGAAGGAGATTCTTACTCTGACACTTTTACTTGACTTTTGATACAGAGAGAAAATAGTATGACAATAAGAAACACTCATGCAAGAAGAGTTGATATGGCGATTCTCTCTGGCCGTTTGTTGCTGAATAGAACATGGTAGAAGTGTTTCCCGTTTTGGGACTTCGGAATGCTGGGGCATCCTCTGAATGAGCAGCTTCTGTGATTACCTGCCGGATGAATCCGAGGGACGGAGCCTTCCCCCAATTGAAGAGTACTTTCTGTGTTTGAATACGACGATGTTCTTCGAAGAGAAAGAGTTTCCTGTCATCCGCATCCCCAGCATAACTCTCTAGATTCGTGAATTTTCATGGAGCGAGTTGCCTGTCGTCCGCATCCTCCGCATATCTCTCTATATTCGTGAATTGTCATGGAGCGAGTTGACTATCGTCCGCATCCTCCGCATATCTCTCTATATTCGTGAATTGTCATGGAGCGAGTTGACTATCGTCCGCATCCTCCGCATATCTCTCTATATTCGTGAATTGTCATGGAGCGAGTTGACTATCGTCCGCATCCTCAGCATATCTCTCTATATTCGTGAATTGTCATGGAGCGAGTTGCCTGTCGTCCGCATCCTCAGCATATCTCTCTAGATTCGTGAATTGTCATGGAGCGAGTTGCCTGTCGTCCTCATCCTCAGCATATCTCTCTAGATTAGTGAATTTTCATGGAGCGAGTTTCCTGTCGTCCGCATCCTAAGCATATCTCTCTAGATTAGTGAATTGTCATGGAGCGAGTTGCCTGTCGTCCGCATCCTCAGCATATCTCTCTAGATTAGTGAATTTTCATGGAGCGAGTTTCCTGTCGTCCGCATTCTCAGCATATCTCCCTAAATTCGTGAATTGTCATGGATCGAGTTGCCGGTCGTCCGTACCCTCATCATGTTTATCGATGTTTATCAGTTGTGAAGCGAGTTGACGGTCGCCCTCAATCTACTAAGAACTAGTAACGATTGAAGAATCAGTGTCGTGGCGCTTTAGAGACTAATGTAGAACTTAACAAAATAAAATGAACAAGAACTGATAATAATGTATGTGGATCATTAAATTAGTAATGCTGCAGCTGCTCGTGCTCATCTCGGGTAAGTTACCTTTTAGTGTGTAATAACATCATGAACTGAGAATATTTAATATTAGTTGACTTGGAATTATGTAATACTTGTTGAGATGTAATATATGTATGTTAATGATTCAACTATTGAAAATTTGGGGTTATATGAATAATATGTGTTATTCTAAAGGTAATTTAATAACTATGCAAAGTATCTCTAATGTGTAACCTTTTATGAAAATAAATATAATATATGTTAGCATTATAATTTGGTATTTAATGAGTTATAAGATGTTTTAGTGGTAAAGTTTAATTTTACTTATAGTCATAATTTAGAAATATGAAGATCATTAAATACCTTGGAAATCTACAGAGAAATATTTAATACTTAGTAAGTAATGATTATTTAAGTTGACTGAATTTTAAGCACGGTGGACACAGCGCAAATGTAAGGAGAGTTTAATGGAAGTTTACCACTATACGGGAGTTTAACAGTGTTTTTAAATTTAATTTATATAGATAAATTAATACTCATTTAAATTTTATATATAACTATTTAAGCAGTTGGTTAGGAGTTAACACATATACTGTGTATTCTTTAGGTTCTTAATTTCAAGTTGCATACCGAGTTAATTAAAGTAATTAGCAATATTAATTTAAATGAAGTAGGAGTAATTTAAATAAAAGAAAAGCAAATTTAACAATAAAAAGTTATGAAGAAGAAAGAACAACATAACACAAGAAATAGGGAGGTTATCTTTTCCTACCGGTACAGGCCAGAAGGATTTTTCGTAGTTTAGTATAACTCATCAGCTGCTCGCATCCAGGTAACCCGACGATCCATAAGCAGCTGACGTACAAGAGAATGACGAAAAATTTTGATTTTTTTGGCGGTGTGATAGCGAATTTTGAAGCATTAACATGTATGAGATAGAAAAAAGTTTTGCGATTGGCATATCCGACTAGTTTAAATGAGTTTTAGTTTTATTTGCTATTTTAGTATTACACTAGCTGTTACCCGTGACTTAATTCACGCAACATTTAAAAAATAATCAATGCATTAATTAAACAAAAAATCCCCCCCCCCCCGATAATTATAAACATATACAATTAGCCAATTCTATATCACATTTTATAGTAGACAATATTTTTGATAGTCCTAATTTGCATATTTCGGTCTTTACATGTAAGATCATTTACATTTCTTTTATTTGTTTGAAATTTCATGTGCTTTCTCTAAGGTTAAGAGTGTTAAGTAAATTTAATTCCTTGTTATTCAATTTTATGACTTCTATTTATTCTATTTTACATTTATTGCGTTCATGGATATTCATATAATTTATGTTTTCGTGTCAAAGAATATTGTTTAAAGTGATTATGTTAATAAATGTTTTTGAGGAAATTCTTAATTAAAAGGTTACTTCAGACATGACTTTGAAGTGATCAGAATAATCGAAAAATCAACAAACAACATTAAGTTTCTAATCCAAGCACGTTTTGAACAAAAAAACAAAAACAAAAAAAACAACAACAACAGATATATGCTATTTAAAAAAAGAAAATTAAAACGTGCTGAAGCATATACGTTAAAAAATGAATAATTTCAGTTAACTAAATATATCTCGTATATATATATATTGCATTTTGATTTCACAGTGCCATATTTTTCTCATCTGTAGAACTACCAACAATGAAATATTTTTATCTCGCCCTAAGGACCCAAAGACTAAAGCTTATTTATTAAGAAATACAGTTGCTTAGTGTTTTTAATCTCTTCTGCGAAAAACAAAATCTTTTGTTTATGAAAAAACAGATTATACACCCAAATAATGGATAAACATGTTATACCGATTGTTGTGCGAAATTTAGGATTTTTCGAAATTTGGACTTGAAAATATCTCTGAAAGCTATTTTATTGCGAGGTATAGATCTAGTTATCTTAAAATTTAAAGGAAATGTCAGATTATCCCATTTCACTTATCCAGGATAACCGATAATATAGGAACAAGATAACCGATTGATACCGCAATTATTTACTGACTTTTAACTTGCGCTTTTCCATAATCAAGGTTCTATTAAAATAATGGGGATGGGGCGCGGAAGGCGAATTTCTTGCTTAATTAGTGGCATAGGCTACTCTTTGAATCTTACATGAACGATGTTACTGGTAAACCCTAGTCTCCAATGAAAATTAAATGCTAACAACATGTACATAATCTCTAACATATTTATTTAATTTTAGTGAAATCGGGATTTTGGAAGATTGTACGGTAAAAGGTCTTTTAACTCATGTACTTGCGGTAGAGTCTGAAAAATACGCCAGTTTGTGTAATTGCAATAAAAACTTCGACTCATGATTTAATGGATGGCGACACTTTTATCAGTGATAGTTTTCCATACGGACTGATACTGGTCAACATATCTGTTTTTCCTTCACTTCGTAAATCTTGTGTAAATATGCATTTCTTTTTATTTATTGGAAGCGTTACAAAATTTAGCTTTTATACTAGTATTTAAAAAAAATGTTTCCTAAACATAAATAAATATAGTCTTGATTATTTTTAAAAAGATGAAAGTGAACTTAAAATACATGTTTTATAAATGAAAAGCCATTCTTGACATCACTTTCGCATCTAAAACCATATATTAACCATACATTCGTTTTAAATATGACGTGATATTTATCTGCTTTCTGTACTTTCTCATATTGAGTCTCCTTGTATTATTTACAAATAGTTGAAAATGCTAGTTTTATTTCAAATATGACGTCCTATTCACCTGCTTTCTGTAGTTACTCAAAGGCATGCAGCATGTATTATCAGCAATTTTTTCAAAATGTCCATTTTATTTCAAATATGATATCCTATTCACTTGCTTTCTTTATTTACTCATATTCACGCTCCTTGTATTATTAACAAAAGTTTGAAAATGTCCATTATACTTCCAAAATGGCGTCATATTAATCTTCTTTTTAATTCTTGGAACTTTTTACTTCACTTTAATTTTTCACGTGGAAATCTTTCAATTGAAAATTAATTGCTGTGAAAGTATTTTATTGTGGGTTTTTAATTGTTGGCAACTATAACGAAAAAGGGTTAAATGTTATAGTAAATGGCTGTTATATTGTTGGTTTTTTATTAATTAAAAATTAATGATAATTTACTTTGATTTCGGATTACTTTAGTTGCCTAGGCTCTGTTTTAATACGCCTGTATGTAACTTTTCACGATTCTCGTTCCTAAGCTGTAGATTTGTATAGAAAGACAGACAAATTTTCATTTTTATATATTATATAATAAACAGGGTGTCCCAAAAGTTCTTGACACATTTTAAAATTCAATAAAAGATCAAGCAATTGGCGTTCGAGAATGCAGTTTGGACGAAAATGCTTCTTATGATCTGAAATTTTGTTTAAGCAAAAAGAATAAAATAGTTCCAAAGTTTATCATAGATGGCGCTGTTTCTGGAAAGTTATCGAATAGTAGAATGCCTTTATGCATAACAATGGTGAAAGACGCAGAATGCGTATGGACAGTTTTTGCCCAAACTATGGCAACCCAGATTCCAGAAGTTAACAATACTTGTTTATCCATCCTATCCTCACACGTCTAATCGGACTCGGGAGGATGAGTATTGTTAAGTTCTGGAATGTGGGTTGCCATAGTTTGGGCAAAAACTGTGCATACACATTGTGCGTCTTTCGCCATTGTTATGTATAAAGGCTATGATGATGTAATTAAAAAATCATCATATATGATTAATTATCTCCCAATTAAAGGTAAAATAATCCTTTTACAAGTATATTTAATAAAAACTTCCTTCCTTTTTAAAATATTCTCTTCATCTCCTTTACAGCTAATAAATATCATTCTTTAATGAATTCCAGATGGTCTCGCGGTCACCCCGTGGCGATGATGTTTTTGCCGTCTATTTTAATAAAAGCCACTTTTGCATGTAATTGCTTATTGAAATTTTATTGAATCTCTCTGAAAGAATCCTGAGATATTAATAACTGTGTATTTAAAAATTGATCGGCCAAATTTATTTAACTTAGAAACTAATGATTATATTTAAGATATCTATTTTATTTTAGAAATCATTTATCGTCAAAAAGATAAATAGACAGACACTTCAGTACAAAGGCATTCTACCTATTCGATAATTTTCCAGAAGCAGCGCCATCTATGAGAAATTTTTGGAACTATTCTTTTTATTTGCTTATACAAAATTTCAGATCATAAGAAACATTTTCGTCCAAATCGCACTCTCGTACGCCAATTGCTTGATTTTTTATTAAATTTTTAAATGTGTCAAGTACTTTTGGGATACCTTATACAGGGTGAATCTAAACTCTTGGGCAAAACTTTAAGGGGTGATAGTACACATCAATACGAAGAATATTAAATGGAATACTAAGGGTCCCAAACGTCTTCCGAAGGAGATAGGTGCCATTAAAGTTTAGGGTCCAAAATTTTTAAATGATTATAAAAAACAGAAAAAATGTTCGATTCGTTTGCGGTTTTCGCTAAAACTATCCTTTATGTCAGTATTTTCTTGAAAATAAATTTTAAAGATAAAGTTTAAAAAATACCGATAGAGGGCGCTTTAGGCTTTGGAGTAACGGACAATTATTTTTTACCGTTATTTTTTGTATCTCATTAAATGCTTTCAAAAGCTTAGACTTAAACTTAAATTTTGAGCTGAAAATCTGAAGCGTTGGGAGTGGATAAGTAGCGCAAACTGAACTGTGTTCTGGAGTTGAAATTTGAAACACCCTTCCCCCCCCCTGAACACAGTTCATTTATTCCCAATCTTGGTGTCGTAGACCAGGCAGAAACTGCTACCCCCTACACGTAAAATAAACGATAGAGGGATGACAAAATTAAATAAAAAATTTATTCATAACAGATATATGAGCAATTTCTCTGAGCAAAATAACAAGAAATAATTTACAGTTACGTAGCCGTTACATAGTAACGGTTCGTGTCACCTAATTGGCTGGCAATGTGTAGCACAGAATGATGTAACCTCCAGATGGCGCTGCCATTGAAAGTGCTGTAAAAGCGCTGGTTGTCCGTATTCATCGTGTTTTCGTCTTTGACGGCAGTAGGTATGACCAGCTACACTAATCAGGAAATGGCCGATGTGCATTTCATTTACGGCGCTGCGGATGGGAATGCCCTGGAGGCCCGGCGATTGTACGGGGAGCGATTCCCTTCGAGACGCTTGCCGGAGCGAAAAATTTTTTAACGCTTGCATCAGCGTCTCGGAGAAACCAGTTCGATTGTCAGCGGGAAGCACGACACTGGACGTACCAGGAGTTTGAGTACATCGGACCTTGAAGAGTATGTGTTGCGTGAATTCGAGGAGCAACCGGATACGAGCACGCGGGCTGTATCCACTGCCGCAAATGTGAGCCAGATGACGGTTTGGCCAGTGTCAACCTTCATTCATATTGCGCACTACGTGCGTACATCGAAGTGTTTCTTTTTATTTTGCGCGGAGAAATTGCTCATGTCTGTTATGAATAAATTTTTTATTTAATTTTGGCATCCCTCTATCGTTTATTTTACGTGTGTGTGTGTGTGTGTGTGTGGGGGGGGGTAGTAGTTTCTGCCTGATCTTCGACACCACGATTGGGAATAACTGGACTGTCTGCAGGGGGGGGGGGGGTTCAAATTTCAACTCCTGAACACAGTTCAGTTTGCGCTACTTAACCACTTCCAACGATTCAGATTTTGATCTCAAAATTTAAGTTTAAGTCTAAGCTTCTGAAAGCATTTAATGAGATACAAAAAATAACGGTAAAAAATAATTGTTCGTTACTATAAAGTCTAATGCGCCCTCTATCGACATTTTTAAAACTTTATCTTTAAAATTTATTTTCAAGAAAATACTGACATAAAGAATAGTTTTAGCGAAAACCGCAAACGAATCGACCAATTTTTCCGCTTTTTATAATCATTTGAAATTTTGGACCCTAAACTTTAATGGTGCCTGAAGACGTTTGGGACCCTTAGTTTCCTATTTAATATTGTTTGTCTTGATGTGTACTATTACCCCTTCAAGTTTTGCCCAAGAGTTTAGATTCACCCTGTATACATGTATACAAAAATTGCTGCTCTATGTTTTTAAGTGCGTTCAAAACTAAATTGCCTTTAATAATCTTACTTCTAAAATTAACAACAGCAATATAAAAATAGTAAGTAATACCGAAAAGAATTTATTCATTTCCAAGACACATGTAAGTACTTATAAAAAAAATGGAAAAGAAAAACCTCTCTGAGTCAGCATGAAAACATCTACAGTTTGATTTAAAGAGGAAACATTACGGCTGCTTCTTTTTAAATGCTTTTAGTTTAAAAAGCAAAGTGAGCGGAAGCTTAATTCGTCTTCCAGAGTTGTAAGAAATTTTCGATGGCAATGTTATATTATTCTCCATAAAAGAGCAAGATGTATTCAAAAGTAGCGAAACAATACGAAGGCACTTAACCATAGAGTAAAAAAAGAAAATGAATGTTCGGCCTTTGTCTAGTAAGAATAAAAAGTTATAAACGTACCATGGACCAAGCGTACTTTTATAACTAAAGAAATATAAAGTTACACGTGGTAAATAATGCAATTCAAGAAAAGTAAATTATGAACAAGTGGGTAAGTGTGATCGAAGGTCACACAAAGGGTTGCGTTTAATATTCCTTTCAAAACACTTTATCCTTCCTTTAATAAATCCAAAAAAATTTCATATTAAAAAAAAAATGTCATGTTTCTTATAAAGTAAAAATTTACCTGTCTATTTTTCCCGTTTTTTTTTAAAAAATCTGAACCGGTCCCGCTATTATACTTTGTCATAATAATATCTGTCATGTGAACTAAATGCGATATTAAAAAAAAATCAATTTCAAAATTAAACATGTTGTATAGAGACCTTCAAAATGTTAGACGTCAGATTAATTGTATGTGATTCTCTAATAACGTCCTATTAAGCTGCTTTCTGTATTTACACATACTCATACTCCTTGTATTATTGAGAAATCTTTGAAAATTTCCGTTTCATTACCAATATGACGTCATATTAATCTTTTTATGAATTGGTGAAACTTTTTATTTTATTTTCATTTTTCACTTGAAAATCTTTCAATAGAAAATTAATTATTGTAGAGAGAATTTTATTGTGGATTTTTAACTGTTGGCAACTGCTATAACGAAAAATTTAAATTTAATAGGAAAAGGCTGTTAGATTTTTGGTTTTTTACCTCTCTATATTAAAACAATACGATTTTTTCAAATTTTATGATTTTGAGCTTCATAATAGGTATTTAGCTATATGTACACAAAATTTCATGACTGTAAATTACATAGTTTCTGAGAACCGGTTCTGTGATGGACAGACAACGAAACGGGAGTAATAGGGTTTCGTGAGATGAACGAAACCCTAAAAATGACAACTGCAAAAGTTAAATGAAGGGGTTAGAATGACAGTGGAGTAAGTCAAGTCAAAATTTAGCGATTTATTTTGAGAAATGAAGTGTTTTGTGAAACTTGTCGTATGGCCGTTGCATCGAGTGGTCCAACTTGTTTTGCCCTCTGGCGACTCCCTAAGTGAGCTATGATTTATTTGACTTGCACATTGAACCGAAATTAATATTCGTTCAGTGAAAATATGGTTATGTCGATTTTCAAAATTTTTGACTTACTCCACTGTCATTCTAACCCCCTCAAGTGGAAAAGTGAAAACACATAATACAAAGGTACCTAACGCAAGACAAAAAAAAAGTTCGGCGTTTAATAGTAAAAAAAATTAACTAAAGAAATTTAACAGTACGCATGAAAAACAATTAAATTCAGGTTGGTGTTCATATATTCATTTTGTAATTTTTTTTTCACATTTCACATAAATGTTCTTTTCTGAAAATGTGTCTTTGATTATTTATACGTATTGGTATTTTGACGTAATTATGGAGGTTTTGGGGTTTTCAGTATTAAAAAAGCAAGAAATAAAATGGTATGGTCTTATTATTTTTACACGGACTTCAGCTATTATGAAAAATTGCTTCTATCTTTTGATAGTTATTGAATTCATAAAAAAAATCAGAAAGTTGAACAATTTAACATTTTTACTGCTTTAAAATCGAATAAAATTTACTGCCATTTGCATTTTTGTACTGTTGAAAATTGTCATTTTACTGCAGCCAGTACCTGCTAAAAATTTCGGAAAAACCTCACATACGTATCTTTCTGCAGCAGAATGTATGAATAATTACAAAATATACTTTTAAAGGTAAATTTGTCAGTTTGAGGTACGTTTGTAAAGCTTTTACAGAGCGTGTTCGCACAGTTTTTAGACGATTTTCATGGTACTTGTACAACTATTTTACATGAAATATTTGTGTTTTAAATATTTAATTTGGTAATCATTATTCTGAAATACCTTTCTACACTGTCATTTTCATGTCAATAATGTCGCTTGTAGTTATGGAAGAGATATTTTGACCTATTCTTCTTTAACAACATTCCAAAGTCCATCAAGTGTTGTAAGTCGACGTTTTGATAAGAAGTTTTTAAAATTCCAAATGCGCAAAAATCCATATGGGTGATACATTAATGATTTAGAAGGTATAGCTGTGAAGGATTTCGCCCTGATACCCGTTTCTCGTTCCATTTTTTCCAGGAAATTAACAGAGGATTGTGATGTGTGATTGATTGCTTTACCTTGATGCAGTTCAACAGAGTGATGCAAATAGATGCTATTTCATGTCTGAAGATTGGGAGTAAAATATGTGTCTGATAGTATAAGGAGTAACTTAACATTTTTCTCCACTCTCTTTATTTTTAATTTGCCGTTATACGCAAAGTCAGGAACAATCCTAAATCTTTTTCTAAAACTTTCTTTAGACACATTGTTTTAATATGTTTTTCTTCTTTGATGATAATAAATGGATCTCTTTTTATTACAATAATTTAAATAGACACAAGCTTCATCTATTGTAACAACATTTGTCCACTTTCCTCCGGATAAATGATTCTCATAAAGAATTCTGCAGCATCTCGTTCTAGGTTCGGCGATATGGCGTGGAGAAAGACGATGGCCATTCTGTTTTTTGGTCTTGTTTAAATTTAAATCAGTATTAATGATTTTGGTAACAGTTGACGCTGAGTGTTTTAACGACTTAGCAACAGTCCTTTTCTTTTACCATAAAAGATTTTATCTTTGCAAATATTCGAAGAATTCCATTCTGTTCTTGGGTACATATTTGGAACAATTTTTCCACTTGTGAACAATTCACTTTTTTTCCCTGTCTTATTGGCAATATTACCAACTGCACTGTAAAAACAAATCTGTAATTTTTCAGAAAAATATTGTATTTTTTTACAGAAAAAACTGTTTTAAAGAAAAACAGTTTTTTTCCTGTAAAAAAAATGTTGATTTTGTAATTTTACAGAAAATAAACTGTTTTAATGAAAATATACAGATATTTTCTGTAAATTAAACTGTTTTCCACTGGCGCCAAGATTGACAGTTCTTTTCTGTCAATTTGAAAGATTTTTTTTAACAGTGTGTGTCTTTAGATATAGAAAAACCATGCCTTTCATAGCGTTTTTTAATAACCGAATACGAATAATTCTCTACGGAAAGGGCAGAAATATAGCCTTCCATCCACCGGATATTTAAAAGCGCTATTTTGCATGTAAACACAAATTTCTGTTGCGAGATGAGAATTATACTTTCAAAAACATATTAGCTGTGAAAAATAATTTCTCTATGCAGACATTTTTTTTTTTTTTTTTACACCAAAACAAACTCGTCTAAAAGATTTGCGAACAGCCCCTGTAGTCTTTCTCAATCATTTATCTTCTGCTATTTTTTGACATATAAGACTTATATTTCAAAGATATTGAAAAATGATGATTTGATTTCATGAAATATTGATATACGTTTTAACACACATGTCTTTGATAGCATTTTTACAAATAAATGTTGGATAGTAACAAAGATTAATTTTTGTACTTCTGATATCTATTCAATGGATCTTTATATTTTACCCAGATTTGCGTACAAACATTAAACAATCCATATGAAGGATTTTTTAAATGTATGTATGTTTAAAAAATATGGTATAATTTTAAATTAAGAGGTCGAGTTATGAAGGAATGTCAAGTGGTATAACACATCTAATTCAAGATTAAAAATTCTCTATTTAAAAAAAAAAAAGTTACTAATGCTGTCGTTTCCGTAATTAAATCTATTGTGGCCCTTTCAATTTCTCGACCTGCAAAAACTATTGCATCTAAAAACATGATCATGGGTAGTTTTATAGATAAATGTATGATAAACACGCTGAAGACGGATAGTTTTTAAATCGAAGATATGTTTTAAGCGCTATTTAAAGTTTAAATTGACAAATATAGTTAAGTTATATAAGTTTTATAGGATCAAAAACTATGACAGCAATTTAGACATCTTTTGCAGGCGTATACCTGACTAGATGGCGATGTGCAATGTCCAACATTTTTTAAAAAATTGTCTAAATTTTTAAGTTTTTTCATATTTTTATAAATATTTAATTATGTGAATAGAAATTTAATTCGTATTTTCAAATAGCCGCTTTTATTTGCTGTTGTCGGATTTGAAAAAGGCCAAATAATTATATTTACAAACACTGTATTCAACTGAAATATATTAGTTCATCCGGAAAATTCTGCGGTTTTTTGATATATTTTGAATCTATAAATGCTACATTCCCACCAGAATTTTGTAAGAAAACTTTGCTTTTGTAATGTATGTAAAGAAACTGCTTTTACTTATTTTGAAATAAATTTGTTTCAAAATTCTGGTGGCGTTCAATCATCTAAACGTTATCTCAAAAGGAGTATACGGCAGAACATTCCGGATGACCCAATATATTTAAACGTGAATATAAAAGAAGTGGATAAGTGTGATCTAATATCGCACAAAGGGTTTCGTTTAATATTCCTTTCAAAACACTTTATCCTTTCTTTAATAAATCCAAATAAATTTCATTTAGCAAAAAAAAAAAAAAAAAAAAAAAAAAAAAAATTCATGTTTTTTATAAAGTAAAAATTTACCGGTCTATTTTTCTCGTTTTTTCGAAAATCTGAATCAGCCCGAGAGCAGGCGAAGCCCACTATTATACTTTATCATAATAATATCTGTCATGTGGACTAAATGCGATATTTAAAAAAAAAATCAATTTCAAAATTAAACATGTTGTATAGAGACCTACAAAATGTTAAAATATGCCAATATTTCCATAATCGGGTTTTTATTATAATTCAATATGTTCCTCAAACTCATATGGCGTTGTAATCCCTTGCTGATGTCATATCTACTTGCTTTCTCTATTACTCATATTGATACTCTCTTTGTATTATTATCAAACATTTAAAAAGTCCGTTAAACTTCCAATATGATGTCAGATTGATTTTCTTTTTAATTTTCTAATGACATCATATTGACCTGCTTTCTGTACTTACACATACTCATACTCCTTGTATTATTGAAAAATGTTTTAAAATTTCCGTTTTATTACCAATATGACGTCATATTATTTTTTTTTTCAATTGGTGAAACTTTTTATTTCATTTTCATTTTTAACGTGGAAATCTTTCAATAGAAAATTAATTAATAGTAGAAAGAATTTTATTGTGGATTTTTAATTGTTGGCGACTGCTATAAATAAAAATGTTTAAATTTAATAGGAAAAGGCTGTTAGATTTTTGATTTTTTATCTCTCTGTGTTTAAATAATACTATTTTTTTAAATTTTATTATTTTCAGCTTCATAGTAGGTATTCAGCTATAAGTACACAAAATTTCAAATCTGTAATTTATATAGTATCTGAGAACCGGCTCTGTGACGGACAGACAACGTAGCGGGACGAATAGGGTTTCGTCGGATGAACGAAACCCAAAAAAGAAAGAAATCTTTAAAATAATTACATTTATACGTGCAAAAAGCATTTAATGGTGAAAATTACGTCATATATGAAACGATTTATTTAAAATGTCATATTTAAAACGATTTTCTTTTAGCACCTAAAAGTAAATTTTCCTTCCAGACATTATAATAATCTAGACATTGTCATTCAGTTTCTTGTACCATTTAAATCATTTAATTGATTTGTGTTATATAGAAGAAAGTTTGGTCATTTCGTGTTATAGCGGCCCCCACAATTACGATTAAGTCAAGGTTGCACCTATGATTTTGCCAAGATCATCTCAAAGCTTATATATGCATCCTATATACGCATATATATATACTCCAAACAATCATATATGTGCCATATACATTATTATATACATATTATTTACGTCTTATACTGTCATATACGTATACATCATATACACATGTCATATATATATACATCCTATATACGTCATGTATGACTATAGCTTGGCCATATACGTCACGAAATGTTATGTACACCATGTATTATTACAATGCCGTATATGTTTTATGATTTGGCGATAAATCTTAGTCGTTTGGCGATTTATCCTTGGGGGCCGCTATAACACGAAAGTACCGAAAGTTTTGCGATGGCCACAAAATGCTAGTTTTAAACTCGAAAATGAATAAGTTTTTTATTGAATTTTTAAAGAGTTCCCATTCAAAATTTCAAAACACAAAAAATTAATATAATTGCAGGAAAAACTTTTTAAGATATTAAAAATTACCGACCGGTGAATAGATATTCATCGTATTATTGTCATCTGAAGCTGCAAAACTGCTGGCCGATGACTGTTTCCAACATGGATAAATGTAGGAAATCACCGGGGCAAAGATATAGATTTGGGTGACTTAGTGGCAGAACATCAGCACCGTACGTTGAAGGTTCCAGGTTCGAGTCCTGGTCCAGATCAATTCTTTCCTCCATGTTGGTTTAGTGTATTTAATTGTCTGATAAAATGTGTGTTCTTATATTGTTTTTAGTAGAAATTTGAAAACTTTTGCTTAGAAATAAATTAAAATATTATTTATAGCATGATATTGACTATTTAACTATATGCGTAATTTATTTAGGTTATTCTTCCAGTTGTTTTACTGTTACAAATATGTATTTGGTATTCATGTTTATTTAATGATTGGCCGCATATAATAGTAGTCATTTTGTTTTCTATCCAGTTGTGTGCACAATTGTTTAGCTTATAAATATTAATAGCATGTATATTTTTGTGAAATGACAAAGCATGTATAATGTAAAAAAATAACATCAATAATTCTACGAAATACAAAAATACGAAGGTCCAAGTATACGGGCACGTAATATGTTAATTTTCAGAAATTTAAATATTAAAAATAAAAAAAAAACACTGAAAATAATTGATAGTTTCACGAAACCGATAGATATCATTACTACTTTATGCCTTCAATTTTTAAAGTAATTTTTTTGTTTAACTCTATGTAACAATTGATTTCCATTCGTAAATACAAATTTATAGTTATCGTATTTGTATTTCTTGTGAAACTAGTCGGCTATATGCAGAGTACGGATGACATGAATTGACATGAATTCTGACATTCATCTCACGTTCGCATTCTCAAATATTCAAGGAGAAAATTTCCTTCGACAAATGATAAATGACTTTGCATAACAAATAATGAAAGAAAAGAGAAACAGCGAAATAAAAGATCGCTTTCAGCGTTTTTCTTTTTAAATTCTTGTCAGAAAGCTTTTTTTACGAGCCCAAAACTTTATTGTAAATTTTAATTGCAAGTAAACTATGTCATTTTAGAATGCTAGACACTTAAAATTATCATTCACATTGTAAGAGTATCTATTATACTTTTATTTTATTAATTTTTTTTCAGCGGAAAACCAACTGTATTTGCTTACAGTTTTATTGTCTAAATGGAAAATAAATACAGTAGACTCCCGTATAACGCGATTAATATGGTACGCGTTATACAAAATCACGTTGTATGAACTCATGTTGAACTATGAAAAATCTTGTATAACGCGAATGTTAGAGTGATTATTATCATTTAAAACTTTGTCGTCTACTAAAATAAGTTAAGGAAAAAAATATTTTATTTCATATATACGTATAGTGCTGAGGCGCATTCTGCTTGTATTTTAATCTTATGTAACGGGAATCGTTTCCTATATTTATCAAACCACCCATGACTACCCTTAATGTCATATTTATGTATCTCATCAGATGTAATATGTTACTTTAAACGGGTATACATTTTAATTGATTTCTGTTTAATCACATGATTATTTAAGGGAATACTTTACATTACGAACGCACATCATTTGTCACGTTTGACGAACAATTTCCAACTTGTTAATCTTTACAAAACAGATTGTAATAAGTAGTTTTTTTAAAAGGATAATTATAAAACTACGTGTCAGAATGAGCTGTAATTTTGGATTTGCATATTTGAAACTTCTAGAAACCTATTTATCTTAAAAAGAAATGTTTGGTACAGTTCTTTTTTTTTTCGAAAACTAATTTAAAATAAATATATTTTCGAATTGAATTTTCGAAACAAATATGAATTGTAATCTATAAAGTTTTCATCAGATATCGATTTCTAGAAGCTTCAAATATGCGATTAGATAATTACAGCTCTTTCGGCTTAAAAAACTAATCGAAATGCAATCCGTTTTGCAACGATTACAAAGGAATTTAACATTACGAGTTCAAACAATTTTTACCCATCATAATTTCTAACCTACACTGAAGAAAAAAAAAATGTTGATTTTACGGTATAATACTGACACTCGCGAGACAGCGTATTATTGCTTATTTTACTGTTTATTACTGTTAATTTTACGGTATAATACTGGCAGCTGGAGTGCCAGTATTATACCGTAAAGTCAACAAATTTGTTTTGCAGTGTATTTGCACGAATAACTTCCCACTTGGTGTCCCAAGCTAAAATGTTTCGAGAAGTCAAATATTATATCAAAAATCAAGTAAATTTGCAATAACTTAATAATGAAGATGATATTCTAAGTTTATTTTTCTAAACATAAATTAAAAGAAAACACAATTTCCTATCGGATGTCCATTTCCGTTCGTTTCTGGAACAATTTGGTGATTAAAATGCATGAGATGCATTCATTCTCTCTTTCTTTCTTTTTTTCGCCAACTGTAATTTGTGTTTACTCATAATGCAAGCGACTAAATAAATGAATATATGAAGATAAAAACAATGTTATACCATACAAATTGTTGTCCTAAACAAAATGTTATACCACAAAAAAATTATCATAATTGAAATGACAACAGATATAACTTTTCTATTCATATTAAAAAGGTTTCCGTTATATTTGATCAATCCTCGTATATTTATGACAGACAGGGTTATTATAAAATATCTAAAAAAAATAAAATGGCCAATCAGATTTACGTAAACAAATATATACTACAAGAAACATTAATCACTTATTTAATTAAAAAGAAAACAAGGTATCTTATTTTAAAACTAAAACAGAATTTTCGTTCAAAACTTTAGTTATCTCTAGCTGAGGACAACCCGCTTCACTGTCTTTATTTTTGGTACATTTGTGCAGTTTTCTGTATATTTAATATAGAAGCCGTGCATTAAAAGATATTTCTTTTTTTGTTTCTTCTTTTATTTTTTAGAATAGTTTGGTCGACTTTTCAGTCCACTTTCAACCACCCTATCTCCCACAACCCCACAGAATGGTCCTGGAGGATTCCAAAACGTTCTCGATCCTTCCGGTCCATATGTAAACCTAATAAAAAATGTGTATATACGAGGGGCAGTCGGAAAATAAGTTTCCCCTGGCGATTGTGGACGGAGGTGTGTATGAAAGATAAAAAATGTAAAGAGACATTAAAGAGAAAACGTAACTTTATTTTTTCACATAAGTACCAAGTGCATTGAGACATTTGTCATACCGCTTTATAAGCTTCAAAAAACCTTACAGGATAAAATCAGGGCTTTGCATACGGACGAAGCGTTGAACGGCTATGGGCGAAAGACGACACACAGGTGAACGCGAACGTACAGGACACCTATACACCATTGGGTAGAGGTCAGAGGTCGACCGCGATCAAGCAGACGGCGCTGTTGCAGTCAACTGCGCCATCTGCTTGATCGCGGTCGACCACTACCCAATGGTGTATCGGTGTCTTGCCCGCCGTTTTGAACCAGTCACCGTGTAAAAATGATCCACTCCATGTGACATTTTAAACGTCATGCACCGGTCGTGTATAACGGAGGTCGCGCTTTCGCCCATAGCCGTTCAGTGCTTGGTCCGTATGCAAAGCTCTGATTTTTTCCTGCAGAGCTTTTTGAAGCTTATAAAGCGGTATGACGAATGTTTCAATGTACTTGGTACTTACGTGGAAAAATAAAGTTATGTTTTATCTTTAATGCCTCATTACATTTTTTGTCTTTCATACACACCTCTGTCCACAGTCGACAGGGGAAACTTATTTTCCGACTGCCCCTCGTATATATTTGTAGGATTTCAGTTTCAACACTTCACTTCATCAAATGAACTAACTACTATTATTATCCATGGTTAGAAACTTCACTTCATCAAATGAACTAACTACTATTATTATCCATGGTTAGAAACTTCACTTCATCAAATGAACTAACTACTATTATTATCCATGGTTAGACATGCGCGAGTTGTAAATAGTTTGAATCGCGAGATTGGGCTAAGACCCAGTCTTCTAATTTTTGTTATGAAGCAAGATATATAAAATAGATATAGCCGGTAAAGGAGCTATTAGGCCTAGTTTGGATTATTGTTAGCTAAATTTGTTATATAGTTTTAACCAAAAGTGTATTAGTTGAAATTAAAGTTCATATTTTGTTGTTCATCGATTATTGGTTCAGTAAAGCGACTATTTACATATCATCTACTTACATTTTTGGGGGCTCGGATGCCAAGATTATTAAAAGTAAAAGCCACTAGTAGTGAAATGGAAACCAAACGTAAAATATTGTAAAACGCCAGTATCAAAAGTTAGGTTACGAATCAGCAAGGTGAAACCGTAATCGTATCACTTCAAATACAATTTTTGAAAGATGGGAACTCTAAATAAAGCTAAGAGAATTGATCTAATAAACCTCTGCGAAGAATGCGGAATTGAAGCACCAGAAAAACCGACAGTACCTGTCCTAATAAAGCTGATCAAGAGTTGGGAGAGTCACGAAGAAGATTTTATAAGAGATCGATTGGAAGTAGTGATAGCAAGTAGAAAAGAGAAAGAAGAAAGTGAAGAGAAAAAGAAGAAATTACAAACAGAACTGGAAGAGAAGAAATTACAAGCAGAACTGGAAGAGAAGAAATTACAAGCAGAAGAAAAGAAATTTAAAATGGAAATGGTAGAGAGAAAATGGAAAATAGAATCGGAGCAAAATTTTGAAATTAAGAAATTACAGATACAAGAAAATTCAAGAGAATACATTAATGAAGACCCAAGGACAAATCCAGGTAAGCAATTTGAATTGCTTAGATTGTTAACTAAATACGATAGCTCGAATGATATCAGTTTATATTTAGCTATGTACGAAAGGCAAATGGCGCAAACGGGCATTGATAAAAAAGAATGGGTAAATTGTTTAATTAATCTAATGCCGTTAGATGTGATCAATATAATAACAAGGGAAAACGAACCTGAAATTCACGATTATGATTACATAAAAAATATTCTACTAAATCGCTACAAGCTATCACCAGAGGAGTTTAGGCTGAAAATTTTCTCATCTAAAAAGGAGCCATCAGCCAATTGGCGAGATTTCGCTTATGAGATAAAGGTGTATTTTCAACAATGGATTGAAGGTCTTCAAATAAATAATTTTGAAGATTTAGCAGAATTAATTGTTGTTAATCAAATCAGGCATAACTTACCTACGGAAACAAAAACACATTTCATAGAGGAATTATCTGCTATATATATAAAACACAAACGCAAATTTTGTTCCGTTCCCTTATAACTCGAGTTCTGCTGAATGGAATTTGATGGAACTTACACTGTTGGATAGATAATTTTTCAGGGAAGGTTTTAGTATATAACATATAGTTCTACGTAGATTAGTTATAAAATTATGAAGGAAAGTTCTGTAATTTTGGACGATAAGGTTACCATAGGTAATTTTTTTGGCGACAATTATCGTTGGCGAAAGAATTGAAACGGCTATATCAGAAAATAACGCAAACACATAGAAAAATAAAAGAAAAATTATGTTATTACTTTTGTTTAAAATCCCCCCCCCCCCCCCCCGCAAAAAAGAAAAAACTGTTTTATTGAGGGATAATATTATAAAGCGACAATATTTAATTTAAACCCAAAGAAATGTTTGTAATGCTTAAAAATATTTGCAGTGCATGAGATTGCAATTAAGTAAATATTTGGCGATTTATCGTTTGCGTCAGGTTAACAAAAATGCATAGGATAATTTGATTAAATAAAATATGAGTGACATTTTTTTCCTTTTTTTTTTCTTTCTGTTAATTTTTTTTTTATATAACGCCCCTATCACGTGACTTACAGGAGGTACTAGCAGATGTAATTGTACAAATGACTGCATTTATGAGTTACATGTTATTTGTTTATTTACTATTTTGATTTTACTTTTATCGCCAAACAATATGATTTTAAGCAAAAACTGCGTAAGAGTGACATCAGCTTGAGCGATATTAGCAACAATAGTGTTTTTTCGTGTATACAAGATCCTTTCTGGAGTAAATTTCTATATTCAAATGCAAATTATATAAATAGCAGTTATTGCTATATAAATATTAGATCAAATATTTAAATTTTGATGAATGTCTGCTACTCAAACACATATTGTAAAATAATTAAATTTTAGACATTTAAAAATTTACTACGGAAACATGTCGGTTTGTTTTCACCAAACATATTTTTTTTATAGCCTCGAACTCAGATCAGCGAATATTGTCTATTCTTTTATTTTTATTTTATTATTTTTTAAATATATCGCCAATTTCACTTATAGAAATATTCACAGTTTCAAAAGTTAGGAACCAACGAATATTCTTAAGGAGATGTGTGCATTTATGCGTTATTACTATCACAAAAGGCTACATTTTGCAATAAAAATTGTTTGCTGAAATAAATTTTTGATGCTCTTTTTGATTCGTCATTTATTTTTAGTTTTTACTGCATATCTTCCCTTCTTTCAGGAAGGTTTTTAAACGATATTGGACTAATCGTCCGTATTCCGATCACCGACCAGTTGCCATTTTTACTATACTGTCGGATGTTTCGTTTATGTTTGAAGGTTACTCTGGACGACGATTCAGATTACAGAAGATTAGACGACTATTGAAATTAGCGATTGCTAAATTTATGGGGTTTTTTTCGTTATGAAGCAAAGTTTTACCAAAAAAGCAATGCTTCCAATGTACGGAAAAACTTTGTACTGTCAATGGTGGCGAATGGAATACATAATATTTGTCGATTTATCATTTCAGACTGGATAAGAAAAACGAGTACCTGAAATTCTGATTAGATAATTTTTCGATAATTATAAAGTATTTTCGACTTACACACAACCTTAGCAGCTAAACATGGTGACAGATGAATTTATTTCCGCGTGTTATTATGCTCTTCAGAGAAATGCAAAGAAAATCTTCGGTTTAAGAAAAGATTATTATTAAACATTTTGCATAACTAACTTTATCATTGTCAGTTTTATTTAAGGAATGGAATTTTGTTAATGAAAGATCTATAATTGAATTAACAGTAATTTGACATTATTTAATGGAACATAGTTTTGCGCGTAAATAACTTTGTTTTGTAACTAACTCTGGTACATTAGTAACCATATCGTTTCAAGCACTTCTATTGTTTGACGTCAAATTAGATATCGACAAGAATATGGAAGATTAAGAAGATTTCATTGGATGCAAACTAGAGGTTTTTTTTATATATACCGCTAACCAGGTCCCTACCTGCCCGGCATGAATGCCTAGTTTGACGGGTGCAAACTAGAGGTTTATTCTTCTACCATAGTTAATCATCGGGTTTTTTTACAGGTTAACGGTTACACGAATGCAACTGGTCTAAAAAATAGAAAGACAGTGAAAATGGTGTAATTTTAATTTTATTCAAACTATTCAGCTTTAAAAATGCACTTTTTTATGTTTCACCATTTTTTTAATATGAAAGTTAAACACTGTTCTTTATGTGCAAACAATTTATTATATTTTTAACTGCATTTACTTCTGTTGGAATCGAAAGATGAAAGACTTGCCAGAAGAGGACGTACATTACGAAATATAACGTAACATAGAGTGAGAATGTACTTACGTTACCAGAACTTCACATAGAGACAAGAAAGAGGGACGGAGTTCAAGAACTTACAGACGAAAAGAAATCACCCGAACATTATTTAAGTTCAATGGTCAATCATTGCAATGCTCTCCTTTTTAGTAGTATGTTGACTAGAGAACATTTTAGTTCCTGTTTCCATAATCTGTTAATGGCCTCATTTCTCTACAAAACTCTACTATAAATGATGAACTAAATGAGTTGCTTCTTATTAGCCAAAAGTTTGTCCAATATATGATATAATATAACGCAATGTCGTTCGCATCGTTTACAGCAATATTGAAAGAAAAGCCAGGTGAACGTCCCTATTGCTTTAAAATACATGCTCAAATCCATTGATATAATTCGTTTGATTCAAGGTTCGTTTGAAAATTTTGACTAGGTGAAGATCCATATTTCTTTAAAATACAAAGCCATTTCGTTTGATTCATTTAAAAAAAATAGCCCAGCGCAGCGGGCGTAGCATGCTAGTTAGTAATAAAGAAAATTGATGAATTAGTTAATAAATTAGATAATTACGAAACAGCACGAAGGGTTTACAATAAACAATCAGTTAAGGATACAAGCAGCGATTTTGATGACAGAAGATCGAGAGTGGCTGACTACGCCAATTTGAAAAGACTCCAAATTGACAATAGACACAGTGTGAATCATGGAAGCAAAGAGTCGCATATAATCTGTTTTGCGTGTGGCAACCCTGGTCACGTGAGTGCGAAATGTGCCATTGCGAGTAATACAGAACGAGAATATTCAAATTTTTACCCGCAACATAATCAAAATTGCGAGAAACAAAATACCAAAATGAGACCCAAAACACGCAAAGAAAAATAGTTAATATGGGAATGTTAAATGGTAAAAAAGAAAGAATATACCCTATTAAAATCCGTGCGCGTATCTATCTATGTAACCTCAAAAACTCGGAAACCGCAGGGCGCGTGGGCTACGAAATTTGGTAAACGTGTTGCTGGTAGGGAGCCCATGAACGATTGGGGCAAAAAAATCGAAAATTTTAAATAGTTTTTAATGCTTTTGGCGAAGTTTTGCCTTTTTTATGTCAACCCGTAATCGTGTGAGTTCTAAACAGTTCTAAATGTTTACTGCAATGTGAGATATACACATTACGGACCCCACGCTGCAATAGTAAGAAGCTGTAGCGGGTATTACGATAATTCTTTTACCTCGCATGCAAATAATTAGAGATTATTTAATCGCGCTTCATTATTTCATTTTTTTTAAATAAAGAAAAACATTTTATTACAAACATCAACAAAATTTTATTCTACTTATTCCCTTATTCCAAATATATCGTTTTATCGTCTGCTGCCATAGCAACATAAATTAAGTTTCATAAAAAAAAATGCCCAGTAGTAAATTTTTTTTTCTAAATCGTATAGTTATTGAACAATTCAACACTTTAACAGGGGAATTAAATTCATTTTATTCACTTTTTAGAATCAAATTCATGAACTACCGTGCATAGAACGGATTAAACAGCTAGTCTGTACTATTAAAAACTGTTCGCGTATCTATCTATGTAACCTCAAAAACTTGAAAACCGTAGGGCGCAGGGGTACGAAATTTTGCACACGGGTAGCTGGTAGGGCTTTCATGAACGATTGGGGCAAAAAATTCGAAATTTTTAAATAGATTTTTGATAGATTAAATATTAATTAAAATCTATCTACAAAGAGATCTCATCAAAAATACGTTTTTTCACAGAGTAATCTTCGGTTGGTTGGTTGTATAAAATCTCCGCAGAAATCATTAAATAAATCAAGGTAGGGATCATTGCAATTGCCAGTCGAGTGTTTAAAATCGATGGATCAGAGATTATATGACATGTAGACAATCAACTTAATTATTGACCGTTGCCAAATGCTAAAAACTTAATTTTAAAAGATTTTATTGACTTAATGAATGACAATTAGCTGGGTTTAAGGGTTTTTTACATGACATATATTAGTATGATAGAGATTATTAATATAGAAAAATTTATTTTAACAGATTATTTGTTAAATTTGCTGGAATGGGGAGGTGTGGGGATAAACGACTTTTTCTTAAATATCACATGTATTTTACTTGACCGCGCGCCACCTGGCGGCGGATTTTTCATTAATTGGCCCTCCTTATTAATAAATCCAAATCTACTGCTCTGATTTCAACAGAACTAATTACATTTAAGAAATTTAACATTTTTTGCTTCACCCGTAACGTTTAATCGCTATTTTATATAGATGATACCTCTATTTTAGAATAACAGTTTTCGTAAAAATTAAATTTATGTTCCTAATAAAAGTACAGTGCCCGTATTCAGTTTATGCATACCAACAGTCAAAGTGAGTAATTAGTTGTTGAGCACTTGGCCGCGCGCCTCCTTGCGGCCCCTCCCTCAAGATTTTTTCTCTAACTGTGCTTTATTTCCATAACTCAGATAATTATGTTCCGAACTTCTCCAAACCAGTTCCATTTTGCTAAATTATCATAAAAATCAGCATTCATAGCTTCAGGGTTACTTCTAGAAAACCAGAATTTCCGAATAATTGTCTAAGCCAAATTTCAAATTAAGTTCCTAGCTTAACCATATGAATCAATCTTTAAAGATGCATACAGTGGTTCTCCTAATTTATCATTTCCTGAAAAGCACTTGAACATCCGTTCCCCCAACCCCGCCCGCCCCTCAAGGCTTTTTGTCTAACTGTACCCTGCTTCCATATCTCAGCAACTAATTTTCCGATTTCAGCGTAACTGATCCCAAACATCATATTTAACTTAATAATCAACGTCTATATCATTAAAATAAATTTATGAGTAGCGGGTACAACTATTTCCGAATAGCAGTCTAAGACAAATTTCTAATTAAGTTCCTAGCTTAACCAAATTGAACGAAATTTTAAAGATGCATAGTGGTCCTCCTAATTAGTTATTTACTGAAATGAACTTGAACATCCGCTCCTCTCCGGCACCTCCTTCAAGGTGTTTTCTCTAACTATGCCCCGTTTCCATAACTCAGCAACTATCATTCCGATTTCAACGCAAATGATTCCAAACATTATAATTAACTTAATAGTCACCCTCTATAACATTAAAGTAAATTTATGAGTAGTAGTTACCACTATTTCCGAATAATAGTTTAAGCCAAATGCGTAATTAAGTTCCTAGCTTAACCAAACGACAAATTTTTTAAAGATGCATAGTGGTCCTCCTAATTACTCATTTTCTGAAGGACACTTGAACATCTCCTCCCCCCGGCACCCCCCCCCTGAAGGTTATTTTCTCTAACTGTGCCTTATTTAAATAACTCGGTTAATAATGTTCCCATTTTCTCCAAACCGCTTTTGTAGCACATCTATTATTACGGTGCCGTAAGCAACGGGAACCTGTGTCAGAATTTCGTTCGGAAAGAGGTTTGTTTAGAACAGAATGCTCCCCTGGCGGCAGAAGGTGGAAATAAAAGATTTTCGAGCGTAGAAAAGATATAGTATAAAAGATTCGTACGAGCGTGCCCAGTATACGGTGCCCAAGCCATCTGAGACCCGGGCCAGAGTTCCGTTTTTTAAGAGATTTAAGTTTATTACACGAGCCCGGGCAACGCCGGGCGAGCCAGCTAGAATAATCTACCCTATTAAAATCCGTGCCCGTATCTATCTTATGTAACCTCCAAAACTCGGAAACTACAGGGCACAGGTCTACGACATTTGGCAACACCGGTTGCTTGTAGGGAGTCCATGAACGATTGGTGTAAAAAAAATCGAAATTTTTAAATATGTACTTTTTTTATTTTATGTTTTTGACGAATTTTTGCCTTTTATTATGTTCAACCCGTAACCGCTCGAGTTATAACCAGTTCTAAATGTTTACTGCAATGTGAGATATACATATTATGGACGCCACTCTGCAATACTAAGAAGCTGTAGCGGGTATTACGATAATTCTTTTACCTCGCAGGCAATTAATTAGAGATTATTTAATTGCGTTTAATTTTTTCCCTTTTTTAAGAATAAAGAAAAACATTTTATCATAAACATCAACAAAACTTTTTAATCTATTAACATGATAAATTAAGTTTCATTAAAAAAAATGCACAGTAGTAGAAAAACATATTTCTAAATCGTATAGTTATAAAACAACTCAACACTTTAACAGGGGAATTAAATTCATTTTATTCTCATTTTAGAATTAAATACTTCATGAACTCCCGTGCGTAGAACGGGTTAAACAGCTAGTCTTAGATATTAGCGGAATAAAAACAAACGTAATAATCGATACAGGAAGCGATATTTCAATCGCCAGTTCAAGATATCATACTGCAATAAACGCGCCAACACTAACCAGCGACAATATATCTATATCAGGCATAGGTGAAAAAGAAATTAAGCCAACAGGTTTTTTCTGGCATAAAGTCTACGTGGACGATACAGAAATCGAGGATAAATTTTACGTGATACAAGAGACGGACTGCGATTTAATAATAGGTAGAAAAGCAGTAGAAGGCATGACGTTAAAAGTAACGGAAGATGGTGTTAGAATAATAAGCAGCAAAACAGTTCGAGTAGGATACATTGAAATTAACGAAGTACCGACAAAAATTGATGAAGCAAGTATAAACAACGATAATCTAGTTTGGGAAGATATGGTTAATATCGACTGCGTAAATGACGGGGTGAATTTGACTCATATTACAAATTTAGCAAACGGAGAAAAAATAAGAAAATTAATAAAACCATATAAGCCGAATAAAACAAAAGATCCAGGATTATCCGATGAATGGAACATTGACTATCCATCTCCAGAAGAAAATTATGAAAGAAGAAGTCCTGCACATGGTAGAAGAGACTATGTGAAAGTTCGCAGTAGAAATTTTGGTCATAAGGGAAATAACAGAAATTTTAATAGACCATTTGATAACAGAAGCAATAATAGATATAGCCAGAGATATTTTAAACAGTCATTTAACCATGGAAATTACAATAAATTTGGATATGGGAAACAAGGTTCCGAGAATTCTTACCAAAATAAATCTGAGATTCCTGAAAACTTTGACACTGAAAATCCTTTGATACCTCAAGACATAACAGAAAATACTTCACCTAATTCAAAAGCAAGGTGTAATCCAAAATTTTCCCCTAGATACATGAACAGAGGCTACTATCATGGTCGAAATAATTATAATTATGGTGGCTAACGATCGTGCAAGGCTAGTTATAATGAACAAAAATATTCACAACCATCACATAAGAATAACTCTCATCATGGATTTAAAGGAGCTGATAGTGGACGAGATGATTATTCAAATTCTTATCATTCTAGAAGCAATAGGTATATAGCTTCTAAAGATAGAGAGCAATATCCGGAGAGAAATTACAGAGATATTAGATATGCACGTTCTAAAGACAGAGAGAAATATCCAGAAGGAAATGAAAATCTTAAAGAAAAATATTTAGGACCATATGAGATAACGGCAGCCAAGAATCATGATCGATATGAAGTGCAAAAAGTAGGAAATCATGAAGGTCCAGGAAAGACGTCAACCGGAGGCGAATACATGAAGCCGTCGTCTACAGGTTAAACTCCTCGATAAGCCAGGATGCTGATGTCGAGACGCCATCACGTCAGGATGACCGATTTGTAGGATTTCAGTTTGAACACTTCACTTCATCAAATGAACTAACTACTATTATTATCCATGGTTAGACACTTCACTTCATCAAATGAACTAACTACTATTATTATCCATGGTTAGACATGCGCGAGTTGTAAATAGTTTGAATCGCGAGATTGGGCTAAGAGCCAGTCTTCTAATTTATGTTATGAAGCAAGATATATAAAATGGATATAGCCGGTAAAGGCGCTATTAGGCCTAGTTTGGATTATTGTAAGATAAATTTGTTATATAGTTTTAACCAAAAGTGTATTAGTTGAAATTAAAGTTCGTATTTTGTTGTTCATCGATTATTGGTTCAGTAAAGCGACTATTTACATATCATCTACTTACATATATATATATATATATATATATATATATATATACATATATATATATATATATATATATATGTATGTATGTATAAAATATAAAGAACATTTTAGTACGTTCTAAAAAATTTTAGTACAGTCTAGAAGATTCTAAACTTTTTTAGAACACTTTGGTTGAAATATGAAAAGGTTCTAGATCTGCTCTACACTCTAAAAAACTCCGTGAAAATACAAGAGATTTTCGGTAAAATTTTACGGAGAAGTTTCATTTTTCCAAAACAGAAGTACAATTTCCGTAAATGACATTAGTTCCGTAAAGGAGATTTCAAATCCGTAGATATGCAGAAAGTTTTCGTAAATTTGATGGATTTTTTTTTCAAAACAGTACAATGTCCGTATTTCACCATTTCCGGAAATAACGTTCAGAGGTTTGTATACAGATATCGTCTTGTTTGAAATGCGAATTAAGACTGCTGTATTTACTAGGGTCCAGAGTCTTCTAGGATAAAGGCCTGGACCGGTCCTACCCGTGGACCTATTTTCTGTCATTAGACTCGGCCCAATCCTGGAGCTCATTCTAACCGGGCCCGTGTCTGGAAGGTAATTTTTTGTGAAAATAATAATGATATTATATATTTTTTAGTGAAATCTTTAGAAATTTACTTTATTTATATAAATTACAGAATTTTTTTTTGTTTTAAATCTACTTTTTTTTCTTTATAGTGCTTCAAATTATGAATTTTTTCACTGACATTTTAAAATGTTATTTTAATTTTATTAACGTGAGGCAATTTTAGGTTATTAAAGGTTTCGTAAAATAATATCTTTGCAAATTATTGGTATTGAACAAAACTGATTTGTCTTATAAATTTGTGAATTAACCTAAAATTTATTATTTTATAAATTATAATTTTAGAAAATTTATATTTTTTTCTTTAAATTTATAAAAATAATTAATGATTTTTTCTTTACTTTTATAAAAATGAAATTTATAATTTTATAAAGTTTATAATATATTTAGTTAGTTTATAATTTTATAAAGTTTATAATATATTTAGTTAGTTTATAATTTTATAAAGTTTATAATATATTTAGTTAGTTTATAATTTTATAAATTAAACTAAATTAATTTAGACTAAATTAATAAATCCAAATTTAAACATACCTATCCCAAGGTCATTAATTTCAAAATTTTCGCTAAAAATCTATTTTTTATTATTATATTTTTAAGGTTTCATAAAATAATATTTTTGCAAATTATCGGTATATAGGTGTTAAACTAAGCTGATTTGTCTTATAAATTTGTGAATTAAACTAAAATTTATTATTTTATAAATTATAATTTTACGAAGTTCATATTTTTTCTTTAAATTTATAAAAAATAATTAATAACTTTTTGTTTACTTTTATAAAAATGAAGTTTATAATTTTATAAAGTTTATAATTTATTTCGTTAGTTTATAATTTTATAAATTAAACTAAATTAATTTAAACTAAATTATCAAGTCCAAATTTAAACTTACCTATCCTAAGGTCATTTATTTCAAAATTTTCTCTAAAAATCTATTTTTTTGTTTTGATTTTTTAAAATTATTCAGTTTAACAGATTCGTACACAAAAGCTCTCAGTAAAGATTAAATATAATAATTTAATTTATTATAAAATTGTTTATTCGCATAAGTTTTTAAAATAAGAGATAAAGAAAATTTACTTTAATAGCATGTAATAAATACGTCTACTTAAGATAATTATTGTTTTTAGAATTGATAAATAGATCAACAGACAAATAATTTTAAAAAGTATATGTACTATTGCAAAAAGAAGCAATCATTAGTCTTAATACAATGTTTTACGCATATAATACATAAAAAGTTAAAATTTATCTGTTATAAAGCATCAAATAATAAAGTAAGATATTAAAAAATATGAAAATAAAATATTGAAAAAATCCATCTAACTATAAAACCTTTAAGTTTTTGCATCATTAAAAGTATGTAAAATAAATAACAACATTTGAGGGAACGAAGTGTCCGGTCTTAGCGTAATGGTACAGCCCGCCAGTTTACTACACAGAAGTTTCCGCGTTCGAACCCCTGCGTGGCAAGTGTTGGTTATTTACAGAAAGCTCGCACAGAAATGAAAGAAAAAAAAATGTTATAAGATGTTTCTTGAGAAATATATATATATATATATTGTCCTATAAAATTTATTTTAACGATATAAAAATATCTAAAAAATACGGAAGATATTTATTTAAATACGGATATTTCAGAAATCACGGAAAATTTCCTGTAATTTAAGGAATTTTTTTCCCTTTAAAATACGGAAATAGTACTGGCGTCTCGATTGCCAGTACAATTTCCGTTATTTTCAGGAAATTTTTTTTTACAGTGTAGGTCAGTGGTCTGCGCTAGGTTGTTGTGGATGCAAAGTTAAATATAGTGCCAGACACGTCTATTTTTATATTGAAAATGCCCTAGGTTGACCACTTTCAACCACCATATCTCCCACACCCACACAGCTACCAACATGCAACCACCATAGTGCACGATGGAAGAATCTAAGCTACTTCCACATACAAACACCAGTGGTCTGTACTGAATAGTTGTGGCTTCAAAGTGAAATATAAAGACACATACGTCTATTTTTATATTGAAAATGCCCTAGGGCGACCACTTTCAACTACCACATCTGTCATACCCCTATACCTACCGACATGCAACCACTATAGTGCACGATGGGAGACTCAATACTACTACTACACACAAACACCAGTGGTCTGCGCTGGTTAGTTTTGACTACAAAGTGAAATATACGGACATACACGTCTCTCTTTCTCTCTATATATAGATTAAGACATTCTAAAAATATTTATAACAGATTTTGTTTTTCATTGTATGACACGTGACACAACGGGAAACACAAAAAATACACAGTAGTTCGATCAGTGACGCCACACATATTGTCAGCTACATTTAGAAATGTGACGTGACTGGCTGAGTGTTGCCTGGACTAGAGCTCCTATAATACAGGCTGACGCATCCCCGCAGATTTGGGTCTCAAATTGGAGTTCAGTCGAAAAACCAAGCTAATCAGAACCGGTTCAGCCAATCAGAACCGAGTCTTAGGCAACCCCAACTCCGGTTGCGGTAGATTGATGCTGAACTGAGCAGGAATAATCCGAAACAAAATGGATATGCGTCAGCTCCTATTATAGGAGCCTTAGCCTGGACAAGATAAGTGGCCATTTTCAGAACTTATATAAATATTATTATTTTCTTACGAAGCAAAGCAAGTCTGTTAAAAAATCCATTATAATATCTTCATCAATGTTAAAATTATGAATGAATATCCAGATTCCGTTTGGAAACACTTTGTGTTTTCGATTAAATAAAGGAATTGCGAACTTTATGTTTTATTATGGAATGTTTGTTTGTCCCCTCATGCCTGATTTACCTTTTCAGTTTTGCCAATTTAAAATTACCCCGTACAACGTAGAATATCTTTATTATTTTAAAATTTGTTGTATCTTTTTCACTTAGGATAGTCTATATTTCCTTACATTTATTTTCCCTAATCAAAAATAAAATATTTTACTTACCCAAAGGTTTGGAAACCTCTCAAATAAAAAGAGCTTTCAAATGCTTTTAAGTACTTTTGTATAAGAATATAAAAGAAAACAACCCATTAATTTGCTCTGTTTACTCTGAAAAACTCATTTGGAACATCCGATCTAGTAAAAGCCATCGGTTAATATTGTCCCTCAAGAGAGATAAAATAGTTTATCAAAAATAATGGTGTACAGAGTTAAAATAGATGCATGGAAATTTTACTCATAAAAAAAAAAAGAAGAATTGCATTTCGAAAACAAATACATCACGTTAACTTAAATAGATTCCATAAAATCCTAGAAAATTTAAAACTTTACATTTAAATAACCATCACATTTAAATAAACATCACATTTAAATTCTATTTTAGTATTATATTTCCAAAACAAATAGAATAATAGTAAAATATTTCACCCATATCAAAATTATTTTGTATTTTCTGACTTATGGTAATAACATGTTTTTAAATTACAGAACACGAACTCGTTGGTTCGTCAGTGTAGATAGCAGTTCATGGACAAATTCGAAATTAATTACATCGTTTTTATACACACTGAGAATTTTAGAGCTATGCTTATAAATATGTCTGATAATTTGTCTGATAATATGTCTGATAAATATGTCGTTCTATTGTAGAAGAATATAGGAAATTTCAATTTATAAATTAATTAATTCAATTTGAACTAACTTCAATTTATAAATTAATTTTATTAATTAATTTCAATGCTTCTTTTATTCGCATTAAAAACATCCATATGTAATTTCATGCAATTTCATATATATACTAGTATATAACCCCGTCAAAAATGACGGATTGTTGATCTTTGTTTCATTTTCATAAGACTTCATACATACAAACAGCATGAAGATTTATTATTGAAAGGTTTGTATCGTAGAAAATAACATTTTAAAAAGGACAAATGATTTCTGCAATAAAAATAATGAGGATATATATATATATATATATATATATATTTACTCAGTATTAAATTTCTGAAATAGTTCAACGATTGAACAAAACATTCAAATTAAATATTAACAAATAATCCATGTGCTAAAGTTTTTGTAAAAAAGTGTTATCAATGAGTTTTTAAACAGCTTGACTCACCATATAACTCATTGTTTGATTACATAAGAAAAATTAAATGGAAATTACGCTGTACTATGCATTTCTTATATTTTAATTACGTTTGATAAGAAAGAATCGTTTTACAGTATATGACCCATTATCCGGAAATCCAAAATCCGGAAAGACCCAAAGTCCGGAAAGAAAAATTCGAAAATTTTCTAAATCTGTAAATTTTTACTAAAATTTTAGATTTTCTGAAATTTTTCGAAAATTTTACCGATTTCTAATCTTTTTTCAGTCTATTGTGTTTCAATGTTTAATCACTAAAATATTGTTACTTCGGTGGCGGGGGAACACGGTACACCACCCCCCCGCCTTCTCTTCCCAAAATTAAAAACAAATCATTTTTCTCTCAAATTTTAGTTTGAAATTAATTTATATTACGATTCGTTAGAAACAAAAAATAGTTATGTATTTATTTCATCAGGGGTGATTCTGTTCAAGTTTTCCTAAAAATTTAAGGCATTCGATTTCGAAAATTTAAGTCTTCTTTAAGTCTTCTTAAGTCTTCTCGAAAATTTAAGTCCAAAATTTCGAACATAAATATTTCGAATTTTGAACGATACTCGCCGAAAAAAATCAATTATGTCTATCGTTCGCAGAAAAAATAGATAATTTCTTCAAAGGATTGCGGAAACAACGTGAATTTCGTCAAAGGATCGAAAAAAAACCGCAAATTTCGTTGCAGGATTGAAAAAAAAAAACACTAATTTTATTAAGAAATTGCAGAAAAACGCGATTTCCGTCAAAGGCTTACGAAGAAGACACAAATTTCTTCCAAGGACTCCGAAAAAATGTAAAATTTCATCAAGGGATCACAAAAAAAAATTGGTTAAAGGATCGCAAAAAAAAACCATGCGAATTTCGTCAAATAATCGCGGAAAAACATTAATTTCTTCAAAGTCTAGAAAAAAAAACACAAATTTCTTCAAAGCTTTCTTCAAAAAATTTCTAATTTCGTTAAGGGATCGCGAAAACAGTGAAATTTCGTCAAAGGATCGAAAAAAAAAAAACCCCGCTAATTTTGTGAATCTCAGAAAAAACTTGAATTTTGTCACAGGATCGTGAATAAAAGGCAAATTTCGTCAAAGAATAGCAAAAAACGCAAATTTCTTCAAAGGATCGCAAAAAGAAAACGCAAATTTCTTCAAAGGACTACGAAAAAATGAAATTTCGTCAAAGGATCGTGGAAGAAAAACGCAAATTTTGTCAAATCACGAAAAAAAAGCATGAATTTTGTCAAATAATCGTGAACTTCGGGAGGACCCGAAATCCGGAAAATTCCAAAACTCGGAAAGCCTTTGGTCCGGAGGATTCCGGAAAATGAATCTGTATTTATGATGGAAGCCAATTTTAACATCCACCAGTAGATGGCGCCACTATACTGAATCAACCTCAAATCTCTCCCTACGAAATAAATCACCGCATAAATTTTTAGAATTGGTTTTACAATTAGAGTATTTTTTAATTTCTCAAAAGAGTTTTGACATTCTGAGTTTCATTCCCATATTGTGTTTTTCCTAAGTAATTTATTGAGGGGGTATCTAATTTCAGCATATTTATCTATGAATTTGTGATAAACATTAATGGAACCTAAAAATCGTTGTAGTTCTTTAACATTAGAGGGAGGTTTCAATTTTTTAATTGTCTCAATATTGGTATTAGCTGGAGTTAAAGTCCCATTGGTGATCTCATAGCCTAAGAAATTAATTTTATTTTGATTTAGTTTACATTTAGAAAGTTTAAGTTTAAGGTTTTCTAATTTACAGATTTCAAAGATTTTCGCTAAATGATTTAAATGTTCTTCTAGAGAGGAGGAGAAAATTATGATATCGTCAAAATAATGGCAAGCAAAATCAATTTTATACTTATTGAGGATTCTTCTAATGGTTCTATTAAATATCGGGGGCCCTGTCTTTATACCAAAGGGGAGCACCAGCCATTCGAAGAGGCCAAAATTGGTGGCAAAAGCTAATTTTTCTGTATCGGATGGATGTATTGGTATGTGCCAGTAGCCAGAGGCTAAGTCCAAAGTGGAAAAATACTGGGCACTACTCAATTTATCTAAAATTTCATCGATACGAGGTAAAGGTTCTGCATCATTTTTAACTATTGCATTTAATTTCCTATAATCTATACATAGTCGGGTCTTTTAGGTAGCTTTCAATACAAAAAAGTATAAAGCTACCTATTGCAGCCGTTCGGAGGAAAGCAATTCCGGAAATTTTTGATATATTTTCACCGATCATGACCCCCAGACCCCAAAACCACCCTCCGTTCAAATGTTGATTTATATATATATATATATATATATATATATATATATATATATATATCTCCATATATATATATATATATCTGACCTATGTCATACGATAACGCCCGTATTTATAAATCGATTTTGATGAAACTAATTGTGTGTATTAAGGTCACTAATGTCTCGACCGAGTTCTTTGGCCAGCTTGGTCCGCCATTTTGTTTCAAGATGGCGGCCATTTCAAAATTTAAAACTAAAATAAATATAAAAAAAGTTCTTATTTTTTAATTACGTGTTAGGCCTTGATACAAGGATTCCAGAGCATTTTTTGGTTTACCTCTATCTTAAAAAATGGCTGAGATAGAGCAGTTTGAAATTCTAGGGTGGCTGACATTTTGAAACAAAACAGCACATTAACGCGATTACTCTCAAATTATTTTCTTTCATTGTTGTAATAATTTTCCCAATCATACGCATAAAACTATATATTCATATCCGTTAGCGCCAAATTCTCGCCAAAATTGGCGACATTTGGCGACCAAAATATGTCTTCATAAATGAAGTCAATTTGGCTATTGCTCAATAATTTGGCGAATTTCTTATTCAAATTCAGTTACGAATGTTTTGTAAACGTTTCTTTGCATTTTAACTTGCTGTTTTCGTGTAACATTAGCTAAAATTTTAAAACGAAGATATAGGAAAGCTACCTTTTCCTCCCGGTACAGGCCGGAAGGACTTTTTACCTTCCTCTCTTTTCATAGCCAAGGTGACGGGGGCAGAATACGGGCTATTGCTTTCTTTTATGAGACCAGCCGCTAATAAAGATTGAACTTGATTTTTTATTTCTTTTTCTTCTAAGGGGGAAGTTCTGTAGGGTCTCAAAGATATAGGTAGGTCAGATTTTAGTAAAACGCGTTGTGGTTCAATGTTTATCTTACCCACATCATATTTATGTTTTGCAAAAATATCCCTATAAATTTGAACTATTTCCCTTAAATCCCCATTTTCAATTAAATTTATTTCCCCAATTAAATCTGAATCATAATCATTAATATCGCGAAAATTTTGAGGAGTCATTGAACTTTTGTAATCAGGCTGCACGTTACAATCATTGTAATTAGCTGCAAAAAAGTCCTGAGTATTCACAAAATTTTCATTAGTATATGGTGATACTTTGTCATCATTATATCCATTTAAACTCTCATTACTATCACCATTTGTTAATAACTCATCTTTACATGAAATAGTATCTTCATTATAAGTTGTTATCAAGTTACCATCATTAAATAAATTCAAATTGTCACAATCAGAAGTTATCAAGTTATCCTTACCTTGTTGTAGTTTTTTTACAGTTACAGTATTAAAATGAAGTGATCTCTCATCATGTATGGATATACTCCTATTTATAATCTTCCTTCCCTGTTTTACTGTACAATTCTTACAATTTATATTTAAATTAAATTTTGAACATTCTTTTAACCCCAAGATGCAGTAATCCAAATCTGTATCACATACTAAAAAGTTAACATATTTTTGGATTTTACCCACTTTAAGAAGAATACTACACTTTTGATTAATTTGTAAAAATCCCTTTGCCTGACCAATAGTAACTGGAGGAACGATTTCAATTTTAGCATTCAATTTTTTAACAAACTTTAATGGTAAAATTGCGATAGTTGAACCGGTATCGACGACACATGGTAAATTATAATTATTCGTATATCCATACACAATTAATTGTCAAACATTAGGAGTACCAGAGGGAGTATCAGAGGGTGTTGAGTTGTTATTAAAAATACACTCTTTTTCCCAGTGAAAAGCATTCATTACACCCTTGTTTACACAAATTCTACATGGCCTAGATGGGTACTGGTTCTGAAAATAATTGTTTTGTACTCTGTTTTGGAAATTTCTAGGTCTTTGAAAATTATAGTTTGGTCGAGGAACCCAGTTTCGAGGAGAATTAAATTGATTATTGGGCCGATTTGACTGAATCCAATGCCTAGGAGTATTAATTTGTTGAAAATTTGGTCTATTAGGCTGCACACTATATCGAGGAATGTCAAAAT
The DNA here is from genome assembly GCA_963931845.1 of Maratus michaelseni. Classification (NCBI taxonomy): domain Eukaryota; kingdom Metazoa; phylum Arthropoda; class Arachnida; order Araneae; family Salticidae; genus Maratus; species Maratus michaelseni. The sequence goes on along the minus strand of OZ007588.1, from coordinate 473,381,173 downwards.
TAGTTGCATTAGGTTTACTTGGTAATGATGGACTTGTAACAGCAGGGGTGGAAACTTCCACAAATTGCTTAACAATTCTATACCATTTTGTCGTACTCTCAGGAGGGTTAACAATTAGATAATTTTGATATTCTGGTTTTAAACCATCGGTTAATCCTTGTAGTAATATAGTTTCACATAAATGCAATTTCCTACCAATTTCAATTTTCTTTCTAAAATTAGTTTCTAAGTTACTTAAACTATCCAATTTCAAAGCAGAAAATTCAGAAAATTTCGGGATATTTACCCTAATAAAATTCTCAGTTAAGATATCAGCTATCTGTTCGTATTTAGTGCAATTAAGGCAATCATTAATGTAAATCTTAAGAGCTTCTCCCTTTAAATTTTGAGAAATATTTTTAAACTTCCAATCATCATCCTTCTTTTCTTTTTCACAAGCATCATCGAAGTATTTTAACCACGCTTGTATCTCAACTCCTAAATCTGGATCAACTGCTATAAATTTTGGTTCTGCCATAATATTTAATCTAACAAAAGAGTTAACTCGATCTTCTTTTAAATATCCGGATCTTAAAAACATTAAATGTTAAACTTATAACACTATATACCATACAAATAACGAAATAGATAAAATAGTAAATAAATATGTAATTTACGATCTCAGTAACATTTTAAAAATAATAGATTTTTTTTTTTTTTTTTAAGAATATCTGTTCTTAAAAGATGAAAATATAAAATTATATCGCTGTCTATAACATTACAATGACGTATCACACGAAATCATCAAATAAATTAATTAACCTTAACAACACTTAAATATTTGCAACAGAAATAAATTTTAAAAACAAAAATTTAATAACATAGTATATAAAACCTTTAAATTTCAAAGTAGACTATTAAATAAATAAAACATTTTAAATATAACATAAACTAATAAATATCAACATGTAAAAATATCAATAAATAAAAATACCAACTTACAGTTACTCTTGAACATATTTCACAGGAAAGTTTCACACATCTAAAAATCTTTAATTTCCTGATAACGCAAAAGTTCTGCTTTTTCGCAATCCTTTAAAACCAACACCATGAAGACGCTTATGAAGATGAATAGTATATTCTCTAGCAACAACTTCACTTAGGCCAAATTTTCCTCTTCTTTTCTCTTTTAGGCTTGACCATTTTTAATTTATTATAAAGCTACAAAATAGCAACACACCAGACGTAAACGTGCTGTAATGCCGTAGACGTCCTCGTAACATATTTTTCCAATCGGCAAATTTCACGTTTAAACTACACAAACTTTCTGTTGATCACCAGCTGTTTATCTAATGTTCAATCCTTATCCTGTTCGACTTATTATATTAATGTCGTATTTCCAAGTTCAAATCCGGGATGAAAGGCAGTCGTGCTCGTTGATAAACAGGGTTAGCTATGTGATAGGTTTCCCTTTTATCTCGCATCAGGCGGCCGTGTGGTATCATCAACAACAACAAGAAAATTCAGTCCATTTTTTTGTCGAAGAACATTTTATTTCCAGTTTAAGACATCTCTTCAGGGAAAGTGCTCGTTAGCCAACGCTAAACAAAATAAAATTACAATGTTCCATTATTTTCTAGAATCCGTCCCGATTCTTTTAGCAAACACCAGCGTCAAAAAATTCTCTCCGAATCAGGAGGATCGTGTTTTTAAACTAGCTTGCGTAATAATACAGAATACGTCACGTGACCCACTTCTATCGAATCAAAAGGTCTCTTTTGGAACTTTATCAGTATTTCCGGTGGATTTATTTTGTCGTAAAATGACTTCCTTACCGCCAAAAACCTTCTACGCCCTTCCAGAATATTCCATAATCTCGTACCAGATGCCTGCCATATCAACAAACGAGCTTATCTGTTTTGAGGCTGTAGCTAAACTTCAAATTTAATACGTAATAAAAATAATAAGAAGAAAAGGAAATGAATCTTTATAAAAGGGAAAAAAAAAAGAAAGAATTAAAGTTTTTCGGAAATATTTTAATAGACATTTGATATTTAATAATAGGATAACTTTATGAAATAAGGTTTTTTGAGCGGAATATTTTAAGAGATACGATATTTTAGCATTTAAATAAAAAAGTTATAGCAATTTGACCACACGGGAATAATACTAATGAATTTTAATAATGGATTAAAATAAAGATGTTCTATTTAAAGAATAAATTAAAAAAGCTATCGCCATTTTTAGACTAACTACTTTCGAGTAAATATTATTAAGTGGATTAGGACAAATTGACTTTACATATGGATAGTAAAAGGCTATTTTAAGAATGAGAATTATTTTAATAAGCTGGGTTATATACCGAATATTATTGAATGGACAAATTTTATAGAATAATTGCGGAAAAAAATTAAATTTTGTAATATATATATATATATATATATATATAATCTGCCGTTTAAACAATGCCGTATAAACAATATAATGCCGTTTGCCGGCATTTGTTAATATAATTAACAAATGCCGTATAAACAATATAATCTGCCGTTTCAGTAGATTTGGGATTGAAAGTATGGTATGTGGTTTTCGCATCATATATATATTATATATATATATATAGAGAGAGTGGTGGCCAAAAGTTTGGACATTTTTTGAAAGTTTCATGTTTTCAACTTTGTGTGCTTGTAGAATATATTAATTTTCATTTAAATACAAACGTTTACATATCAAATTGAAGGTATGTTAATGTAGAATTTAATAATAAAAACAGTATTACAATATCTGTATTGCAAAAAAAGTTATGCTCATTTTAGTAGAACAAACAAACACAAATCGTTTTGAATAAGGACGTGTTTTTTAATAAAAGCGTACTAGCCAATCACAAACACTGTTCTGAGGACCAATCAAATGTCTGTAACTATAGTTTAGGTTATTTGGATGGTAAAAGAGTTATTGTTGTGGAAATATTTTTCGAAATGATGCATACTAGTACAATTAAATAGAGTATTGCTGTTTTTGAATATTTAAAGTCCTTTTTTTAATTAAACTAATTTTAAAGAATGTCATCAACAAGAAGAACTAATTGGACATCTACAAAAAGAAGCCGAATTGTCATATTGAGAGAAAATGGCCTCTCTTATGCTGAAATTGCAAGACAAGTTGGTGGTTCAGTGACTTGTTCTGGTGTAAGAAAGTTCTGTTTACGTTATGAAAAAACAAAATCAGTGGAAAATAAGGACAAATCAGGCCGAAAAAAATTTACAAGTGCTACTGCCGATAGAAAAATTAAACGGCTATGCCTTCAAGATAGAAAAATTTCATCAGATGCCATTAGATGGGAAATGAATACAGAGGGTATTGCAGTAAGTTCAAGAACAATAAGAAGAAGGTTATTAGGATTTGGACTACAAGCTAGAATTCCAAGGAAAAAAACAATATTTAAGTCAAAAGCAACGCGAAAAACGAGTTAAGTGGGCAAAAGAACACATTAAATGGTCAGAAAATCAATGGAAGCAAGTAATCTGGAGCGATGAGAGTAAAATATCGCTCTTTGGTAGTTATGGTAGAAAATACGTGAGACGTGGAGTAGGAGAAGCACTTCATCCTGATTGCATTGAAGCAACTACAAAAAACCCAACAAATGTCATGATTTGGGCATGTGCAGATGGTGTGGGCCGAATTCAAGTGATTTATGGCATCCTGAATGTCAAAACATACATCGAAACTGTCCTGGAACCAAAATTGATACCTTCCAGCAGGGATCTCTTCCCCAACAACACACAATTTATTTTTCAGCAGGATTCAGCTCCATGCCACACAGCAAAAGTCTGCAAAGCATGGTTTCAAAATAATGGCATAGATATATTACCATGGCCAGGAAACAGCCCTGATCTCAATCCAATTGAAAATTTGTGGCGACGTTTGAAAATTCTTGTACGAAAAATACGTCCATCCAATAAAAGACAACTTATTGAAGCTATAATTGATTCTTGGCACCATGTGATTACGAAAGATGAACTCCAAACACTCGTTCACTCGATGGAAAGACGCTGTGAAGCTGTCTTAAAAAATAAGGGTTATCCTACTAAGAATTGATTGTGTAAGTATCACTTTAAAAAAATGCAAATCTAAGATAGATCTTACTATTAGTTGAATAACATTTTTGTAATACAGATATTGTAATACTGTTTTTATTATTATATTGTACATTAAATTACCTTTAATTTGATATATAAACGTTTGTATTTAAGTGAAAATCAGTATATTCTACAAGTACACAAAGTTGAAAAACATGAAACTTGCAAAAAATGTCCACACTTTTGGCCACCACTGTATATATAAAATAATGCGCAGTTTAATGAAATTGCATGACTTGTGAAAATTTAATTGTTTTTAGCTACTGGGAATGTTAAAAGCAGACAATAGCACAGTCGCAGGGCAAATGTAAAACAAGACAGAAAAATCATGGGTCAAGCACAGATTATGAAACACTTTCCAACACATTCAGAATACTGTGACAAAACTTCATTGTTTAATGAGGTGAAATATAACAATTAGGTGAAAGCAAACAAGGTCAAGGTCAAACCGGGCGGGTTGGCCTACCTCCCGGCTTAAGCTTAAGTAGCCCTGTCTAGCAAGTTTGTTTACCTAATTATACTGAGCAATACTAAATTATACTTTGTAATATTGAGCATAAATTATATTATGTAATTCTGAAATACAAGTTCTGAAAATACAAGATTCCAAAAATATAAATTCTGAAAATACAATTTATCAATCCTACTTAGCAGTACTAAATACTGCTATGTGATACTGAGCAATAATACTACCATGTAATAATACTGTAAGATGCTGAAGCAGATAACAATAATGGATAGAAGTAAGTACTAAATGAACAATAATGAATGAATAATAATACTAGAGTAAACAATGATAAATTATGCTAAAAATACTAAATAACACTGTATGATGCCATTAAGAATAACTAAATTGTTAAGGTTAGTGTTTATGTAGTGTGTAAAGGTCCTTATGCCTATTAGAAGTCTACTTCATACTCAACCTCCACTAAATCCAACGGAGGCAGCATGAATAATTATTGATTGTGTTCTAGCAGAAACATACAATCTGTTATTTTTTGAAGCAGTTTTGGCTGTTTCAGCACGTAGGCAAATCAGGCCAACAGATTCATTTGAGATGGCTTTCTAATGTGATGGTAGGTAGTCAGGGTACAATCTAGCATATAATGTAAGGAGGTACCTCTTTTCCCACAGGGGCATCTAGGTGACGATGCCTTGCCAAACTTATTGAGATATTGAGGATACGGTCCCTGGTTTGTAGCAAAGATGTAGTAGTGCTTATTTTGAAGTTGAAGATCTGTTGATACTGTTGGGATTAAGGCGTGAGTAAAGCGACCCGTTGTTTCCATATTCCAATCCATTTGCCATGATCTTATTTATTCTGGTGTTGTTATCTCCTTTAAATGTGATAGTGGAAATGGGTAGAATTTTTGTAAGATGTCCTGCGACGGTTTCGTTGCGTCGCGGGCCAGTTTATCAGCATGTTCGTTTCCAGTTATGCCAGAATGACCATGTACCCATTTAAAAAAATGGATTTCGATGTTTGTTGCAAGGCTGTGATCATGTCACATACAAGTAAGTTGGAGGTGAATATATCTGCTAATGCCTGCACGCTAGATAGACTATCAGAATTGATTGTGAAGCTTTGAAAATTATTAGAATTAGCCCAGTCTATTGCATCGGGTATTGCTAGTAGCTCTGCTTGGTAGACACTGTTTTCTTGGTGTAAGCGAATCTGTTTTGTTCCCTGTAAAACTGAACCTTTATATGCACAGAAAGCGTGTGCAGTGCCATCTGATGTTTTTGATCCGTCGGTGAATATATCAATATCGATTATCTTCTCATTTTCTGTTTGCCACTTAAAATATTCAATGTATGGAGGTATTATGCTTTTAATTGATTTCGGTTGGTAATTCATCGAGTTATGTTCATCCACCGGGACTCCAAGACGAAGTACCCTTCCGAGAGTGGATATTTTCTTCAGCTGCAATGCAAGAGGGGAATTCCCGACAGTATGCAAAGAGCTGCAGTTGGAGAATTTTTATATGTACCCGTGACTAGGAGTAGGCATTGAGCCTGAATTGAGTAAATAAGCCTTATACCATGTGACTTTTGAATTCGAGCAAACCATATCGATGCAGCATATGGGATTTTTTTCACCAGAATATTATTATACCATACTTTGAGAATCTCTCTAGAAATTCCACCTGATGATGATGAACATTTTAAAAGGTTGTGTATTACTTGTGTTATTTCTACTTTTTTGTTTGCGGAGATGGGGGAGAAAGGTAAGTGTTGCAGCTAGGGTGATACCAAATATGGCAAAATATTGCTTTTTGACACAGAATAATTATTCAATTTATAAATAGGTGCACGTTTTAAATATCTGGGTCTTCGAAGGTTTAGAACTTTACACTTTCCATATGAGATAAATAATTTGTTTTCCTTTGCCGAGTCTGATGAGATCCAAGGCCAACTTGTCCATCATCTTCAGAAGTTTTCTTGTGAGACCATGTATAATGAGTATTAGGTCATCCAAATATGCAATTACTATTATACCGAGTCTTCGGAGAGTCTTCATCAAACCATTCATAAATATTCTCTATAAGAAAGGGCCGAGGCACGAACACTGTGCAAATCCGCGAGAAAACCAGTGTACGTTTTCGGATTGCCAGTTGGGGTAAGCACCACGACTCGTTAAAAATGAAAGGATAATATTTTGGTATGATTGGTCTATGGACAAATTTTGGACTCTTGTTGGGTAGGAAAGGAAGATTAGAAGATTATCAAAAGCGTTGCTGAAATCCAATGATATCAGAGAAATATATTTATTTCTTCTGTTAGGATGTCTATGTGCGAAAAAACTTCTTGTAATGCTGTATCGGTGGATTTTCCCTCTATAAATCCATGTTGTGAGTTGAATTGTTCTAGTGAGGTGTTTAGTGAATGATTAATACGTTTAAGAAGTAGCTTTTCGTATACTTTTCCGAAGACTGGGAGGAGAGTAATCGGTCTGTATGAGGAATATTCTGTTGGAGGTTTATTATCCTTTAAAGAGTAGACTATTTCACCTATTTTGCATGGGTCTGGAAAGTAGTTCAGCTTCAACAATGAATTATGCATATCAAGTAAGCGGTTGCTTATTTTCTTAAATAGGTTCCTTAGGATGTAATGGTCTATATCGTCGTTTCCCGGCGCCTTGTCTTTCTGAAATTAGTATATCGATAATCTCAACTCCTGGAGTGTAAATTTAGGAGCTATTGGGACTGGAGTGAAATGTTGAAAATCTGGTTTATTTGAGGGACCAAATATTTGTTTTGTTAATTCCTGATAGAAGATTTGCTTTGTTTGAGTTGTTGAAAGGGAGTTTGAGAGTGACTAGCATTCTTGTTTGAAGAATTATCCAAATGCAATTTTCTTCAGCTTTCCATATGCTTCTCTTGCTCTACTGCAGAATTTGAACCATGCTTCCCTTTTGGCGGCTTGAATCTTTTTCCTCTAGATAGTTCTTTCGCTTTTATATTTACTGTGGTGGTCTTGCGTTGGGTCTTGAATCTTCGACCAGCGTCTCAGAGCTCGAACATAGTTACGTTGTTTACGGAGATCATTGGACCACCGTGTGAGTTTTGGCGTATAAGTAATTTTCCGTTTTTTGAAGTATTTTTTGCATAGGTCTTGGATTAATTTCGAAAAGAGATCATAGCGGTTATCAAAGTCTTCTGTTGTGTTTATCTGTTTAAAGTGAAAATCCTATTCTTCTATTTCCTTGAACAATTCTACGTTAATTTTTTTTAAAAGAGATGTCCTTCGTTCTGTATCTTCGTTGTGGTATTTTAGGAATGGATGTCGAGAGCGTTCATGTTATTAGACGGTGATCTCCATAGTCCAAGTCATCGTCAACTGTCCATATTGAAATTAAAGAAAATAATTGTAGAGATGATATAGAGACGTTAGGCCAACCCTTTAGATGTGCTGTTTCAAAAGTTGGCGAACAGTATGGGTCATTTACAATTATAAGATCTAGTGCGTTCATATGATTTATTAAATGCTGACCTCTATTATCGTCAGTGGGATAGCCCCACAATGAATTGTGGGCATTTAGGTCACCCAATAACAGGAATTTCGTGAACATACCTCTTCTGTCAGCCCAGGCAGTAAGATCACCCTGTAAGTCTGCTGAAGGAGGTGTATATTGCGTACTTATTGTTATTTGTCCATATGAAGTTAGGATATTGACGAATACTGAATGGGTATTACACTCTTATATGTTGGATATTCGGGTCTAATATTATTATGAAGCAGTTCTTGGATATTGATGAGTAACAAGGAGTCGAGGATGGTAGTCCATGTGGTCTGTTGTTGGTTAACGCGCAGACCTGTAGACACGCTATTGAATATTGTTGTTCAAAAAGAGTAGTAAAGAGCGAAGCAGAAGCTGATCAAATTTTCTGCAGATTTATCTGATCAATTTTTAAAAGATACGTTGAAAAATAATTTTCTCCGATTTGTGAAGGTACGTTTATTGACGGGAAAACGAAAAACTATTATTTAGTGAACGATTTCTGTAGGAGTAGAGGTCTTGAAAAACATAACATTGAGAAGAGCCTGAACTGTGGTTGTAATCGTAAACATTTTCCAGAAGGATCAGTTGAATTATAACAATTTATGCATTTGGGAAGCTTTGTATTATTTTTACAGATACAGAAGGATGAATTGTGATTTTTCATACAAAATCAACAAATTTCTTTTCTTCGACAATTGTCCTTGCTATGACCAAATAATTGACAACGTTCACACCTTATTAGTGGTGCATAGGGTGTAATTTTGCATGACAGGAAACCGATCAACAGACGATTTTGATTTAATAATTTAAGTGCTATGAGTTCTTCCAACTCCAAGACTAAGCTATAGTTTTTTTGTGTATCCTTCGATAAGATTTTGTGAATATTTTGAGTAATGTCATTGTTCAATTCAGTTCTAATTTTCTTTAAGATTTCTTCCTGTGGTATGTCTTTTGGGATACCCAGAATTATGATCTTCTTTCTCTTTTCTACTATCAGTTTTGATTCTATTAGATCTTGAATATTCTTATTTTCATCGATCTTATCGAGTATTAAATCGATTTCCCTATCAGTGTCAAATCGTACGATTAAGGTGTTTCTAACACGGGAAAGAATACAGTAGATTTTGGGTAGATTCTCTGTAGCGCATAATTCTCTGTTTAATATATCTCGGACATTAAGCATAGACGTTTTTGTAGAAAGTTTTCTTTGAATTAGGATTGCTGATTTGCAGTAGCGCGGTGCTACATTTGATACAATTATATAATAGGAATGAATAGGCGGAAAATTTGAGTATAGTTGGACTAATTCTTGATCTACTGTGTGTCATTCTGTTTTATCTCTTGGGATTAGATGAAAGTAAACAAAGTCAAAGTCAAACCGGTCGGGCAGGCCTACCTTTCGACTTAAGCTCAACTAGACCCGCGCAGGGTGAAAGTAAATAATTTGGAAAACGTATAAAATATTTGAAAACCCAATTTCAGAAATTACCATCTTTAGACGGAAAAATATCCGAATTCTTTTGTGCACCCCTGTATAGGGTCTATAGATTTGTTTTCATACTACATAGTATGCTAAAATGTAGTTCAGCTAGAAAATACATAACACAGTTGAAAATTCCCCTTCAGCAATTTCTGTCAATAAGTTTGTAATGTACTGGAATATTTCTTCAGCCCTGCATATGATTTATACGCACAAAGCAATATGCAAAAAATTAGTTACATTTGAAAACGGATGATACAACTGAAAACGCACTTCCAGCAATTAGCACAGTAAACGAAGTCTTTTGTGTGTCCCTGTAAATGAAAGATAATTTCTATGCACACCATATTCTATAGCAAGCACTTTGTAGTACACCCCACTGATGTATACCAATTTCAATATGCTTTAAATAGTGTACGATCGTTAAAATACACTGTAAACCATTTGTCCCTTTAGAACATAATGTAACGAAATTCTTTAGAGTGTCCATGTAAACGAACTATAAATACAACGCACTTCACTTTCAACACTGAACATGTCATAGTTGACATTAATATCATACATAAATTACATGGTAATCTGAGTATATTTACACGAGTAAGAGAGAGGCCAGACAGACGGCAAGAGAAACCGAATTCACTATTCAAGTATGTTGAAAAATGTTAAAAATGAAACATATTAAATCGATTGTTTAAAGGCTATATACTTTTCACTTTTATTTTCAGACTAGACTAAGATTAAAGTCCAGCTTCGTTTATAGAGTTATGCCAAAATATATTTGTGACAAATATTTGTCATGTTTTATAGGTCAAAAAATGTGAAGTGGCTGACACTGCTGCCCTTATCATTATTGTTAATGCTTTTTTAGGCTTCTTCCATGGGAATAAGTGTTCATCTTTTAAAAAATAAGAATTATAAATTACGAGGGAGGGAGGGAGGCATCATGATTTTAGAGGGGCGTGTTCAAAAAAAAGTTTGGAAACCACTGATCTCAATGGATCCGATATTCTCGAGAATAAGAAGCAGCCTGAACAATTTTGAGTTTTATTCGCACTATATGAGAAATTCAGTGAGTGAAAACTATTTAAACAACAATATACTTTTGCGTGGAGAAAATTGAGAATGAATGGATTTTCTAAGAAATGAATTTTCTTGTACGAAACATGCTCAGTACTTCGAGTACATAATCATTTACAGAAACCGATGCATGATAGCAATTGGTTCTGTACCAAATGCAGGCATCAGTTTCTTTGTATTGTTAAAAAGAAATGTTTGTCTCTTTCCTCCAACTGTAGACGGTAGTATTGAAACGGTTCAACATTGCATTGGTTGTCTGCATTGGTTAAAATTGTGAGAAAGAGCTTTTATTTATGCGCAGAGGCCAAGCATGTCTATTCTATTATCTAATACTCATGTATGTTTCATTATCTAATACCCATGTATATTTCATTATCTAACACCCATCTCTATTCCATTATCTAATACCCATGTCTATTCTAGAGCTTTCTTTTAGGTACAAAATTGCCCGTCTCCAGTAGTGTCAGGAAGACATAAGTCGGATATAAGCAAACGTAGCAATGTCCTATTCACGGAAGAATGCAAATTCACTTTGCAGACATATATTTGGCGGCGTTTTCGTACGATTCGGCATCAACTCCTGAACATCATTCAATGTAGTAAGTAGTCGCCCTTTTTGGTGCACACCATTCCTGTATAAACTGGTGTTTTTGGTGGACGCAATGACCTATTTTATTTCTTCAGTGATACTGTGATAGAATAAATCCTTTATCTCTATGATTGTTCTTATGCGAGTGCAAGAAGCTCTGATTTGTTTGTATGGAGATAATAACAAGGTCAAGTAGATCTTATATCATGAGTGCTTACAGGATGACAGAGATAATCCAGCTAATGAAGTGTTGTGTTCAGCTAGTGAAGCGTATCGCCTAAGCTTAAAGAGCAGACATGGGATGGCCTCAGCAGAGATGCAGATTCACGTCAAACCTCTCCAAACATTTGCCAAGAGCCTGCTTCTAATTTTCTCTTCAAAAGTGTTACGTATGCTGCCTTCCGACATCATTGAGTAGTACTTCGGTAGCATGAATTGTTGCTGAGATTGTAGTAGAGTGAGAAGTGGTTATATTCTTTGATAGATTTTTTTTTCATGCAAAAGTCTTCTCTGCCACCTTCTTCTTCTTTCTTTTTTATTTTGGATGTGTGACTAGACATTCGATTCCTACTGTTTTGTATGAAAATAATGGTCAAAGTGTTTCTTAAAATGTAACTTTAAAATTTAAAACAAACTAGATGGAACCCGTCAAAACGTGACGGAAAAAATACTATAACAATATCAGTAAAATAAGCTTCTTTATTATTTAAGTAGGGCTTCGTATGAAACAGTCTTTCAAATATTTTATTTTAACCCCCCTCCCCCCCCATTGAAATGCTATTTCCGATGCAAACTCCAAATGAACACTCCGTAAACAAATGTGTAATGCAAATCAGTTTGACATTACAACCATATTCCCCACGACAAAAAAAAAAAAAAAAAAAAAAAAAAAAAAAAAGGTCATGGACCTATAAAGTATCATACAAATAGTCCTATCATAAAGTATCATACAAATTTCCTACTTTCATCTCATATTCAGTAAATAAAAGAACATAGTATAAGCACCCCCCCCCCTGTGATAATGCAATCGAATGAGCTCCTATGCGCATATGTATTGCATCTGCCCAAAGGCACTGTTGAAATTCGACGTTAAAAAAAGTTTTAAAATGTTTAAATTAAAAGTTTTAAAATGTCCTCTTTAATCGCTGTTCGTTTCAAATCCATATCTTCTAAAACGCATCCATTGTTTTAAGCTAATCAATTTTTATGTAAAAATGAAGAATTTTTGTTAAAAATAATAAATTAATATGCAGATGAGGGAGAATTTTAATGTTTTCAATTGTAATTTATTTGTATGGTTTCTTCTATCCCTTTACATAATCAGGATGATTATTCCTTTTCCATCACAGTCGGTCTCTTATACAGTTAAATATTCAATAGATCTTTAAAAAAATAATAAATAACAGTTCCTAGCATATTCTGATTCAACATATACATCAAAGAATTCAACATATCAATTTTATGTTAATCATAAACTAAAAATATATTTTTTTCTTTTGACAGATTTTATATTAGCGCCAAAATACTCTATCTTATAGATAATCTGATCTTATGATTTATCAGGTTTTTATTATTATTTTTTTTTCAATTTTCATGAAGGTTAGGGATACCTATTTTCAATTGTTGCAACTTTCCAAGGGGCTATTTTACATTATTAAAGCAAACGGATGGTCATTGTTGAGATAGAATTGAAAAATATTTCATGCTTGAAAATTATTTAAAAAGTCGTTAAATTAAGCGGCAGATTTCAAATAAATTTCAATCGAAATCTAATTTTTTTTCTAATTGAGGATGTAAAATTGAAATTGTAAAATGTAGTAAAAAAAATAAATGTTTAGTATTTAGAAGTGATGTAAGCGCGATGAAAGCTAAAGCAATAGTGCCGTTTGTTGTCACAACCGTTATACATTTCTAAATATTGCCACTGTGTTTTGGTTTGCGTCCAAAAGTGGACTACCATTTTTTGACATCGAAAGAAAAATTCACAGTGAAAGAAATAAGATTTTGCCGCTAATAAGAAACTGTTAAATGAACTTATAACAAACCTACCAAAATAATTCCTATAAAATATTAGCCTTACATTGTTTATTCTAGTTAAAATAAAAATCATTATTTCAAGTTTTTTTTTTCCCTGAAATTCTTTACTTTTGTGAATTTTTTTATTAAAAAAGGAAATATTAATAATTTAAATCCTATAATTCCTATAACTTAATCCTATAATTTAAAAAAAGTAATTGGTAACATCTAATCAAGATATGTAATCAAGATGAAGCAACCAATAAAGGCTCCAGTTCTAATCTTTAAAATTAAAAATTGAAATATCAGTTAATATTACGCCATGTTGACCCAATCATATAAATTTTTCTTTTTAGTTTTATCAATGTTAAAATGCATTTCAAGCTAAGCATAACGTCATTTTTACCGGTACAAACTTTTCACACGTACATTTATGCTTAAGCACCATGCATACAAATAAAAATATATTTTGCATTTAATTGTAATGAAAAAAATGACATCAACAAAGTTATAATGCTTAATGATAAAATGAACCGAATGGACAATATTTCCGTGCCGTCACAGTAAATATGAATTTTTATTTGCTTATAAAACACACGGATCATAGAAACTCGACAGAGTTTCTCGCCAAGCATAAGAAACAGCAATGCATTACACAGTAAATGAAAGGAATTTCCGCCAATGGATGCCAAACGATTTTACATTTTTTTTTTTTTTTTAACTCTGTCTAGTTTATATTTTGCGGACGGGACAAAACGGGTTTTTGACACATCTATATCTCGCGTTCTATTTATGATAGAAACAAAATTCTTGATTCTATGGAATGGGGCGCGCCAAATGACTAAGAAATCAAAAGAAAAGCAATATCTGTCGAATAGGTTCTCAGGAAATGCGATTTTAAAAGTGCTGTTTTTTGCCCTTTTTAAATCTTGTACAGACCAAAAACTGTTGACAGAGCTACAGCAATGTGTAATTATCGGATTTTTACGTGGTTTACGTCATTTCAATTGTTTTTATGAGTAGTTCAAACCTTTGTAAGTTTCATGAAAAAATATCAATTAGTTTTTGAGTTATATCAGTTTAAAGTTATTGATTCCTATACTTAACATGTAGCAAAAAACTGTTGACAGGGCTACAGCAATGTGTAATTATCGAATTTTTACGTGGTTTACGTCATTTGAATTGTTTTTATGAGTAATTCAAACCTTTGTAAGTTTCATGAAAAAATATTAATTAGTTTTTGATTTATATCAGTTTAAAGTTATTGATTCCTATACTTAACATAGAGCAAAAAAATAATTAATGGCCCAACTCTTTTAGAAATGGTCGTATACACATAATATTAAGATATGTTATTACAGTCGACCCAAATAAACTCCCTATTATAAAAAAATTGTAACATTTAAGGTTCGTTTACAGGTTCTCACAAAAGATCATTTAATATAGGGTTAAAGAATTGTGTAATTATTCGATTTTTACGCGGTTTGCAACAATTGCATTGTTTTTATGAATAGTTCAAATGTTTAATATTTTGTGTAAAATATGAATTAGTGTTTTATATATATATCACTTTAAAGTGATTTATTCCTATACTTAAGAATGAGCAAAGACACATTAAATGGTCTAACTCTTTTAAAAAAGAACGTATGCGCAGGATGTTAAAATATGTAACTACGAACGACCTAAGTTAGCTTCCTATTGTGAAACAGAACTGTAGAATTTAGTTTTTGTTTACAGGGTAACTCAAAAGATTTTTTAATAAGATTAATAATTGTGTAATTAGCGAATTTTTACGTTGAAGTACTTGATTCCTCAACACACAGGAAAAACAATAGTAAATAGCATAATATTTGTCAAAGTTGCTATATACACAAGATATTCAAATATTACGATTCCGATTCATTTAAACTCTCTATTGTTTGTATTGTTGAACCATATACGTTTCGTTTACAGAGTCTCTTAGAAGATCTTGATTACATTACAACCGATGTATATTTACTGAGTGAGATGTATTTTAATGATTTTATACTGTTTCAATCTCTGTAAGGTTTTATTATCTTGCTTTAAAATTTAATACGGGTTCATTTTGTCTGTCTGAAAGCTCGTCGATCTTAAGCTCTAAATCTATTAAAATATAGTATTTTCATCGATTAAAAAAAACTGTGTTTATTAATAAATGTATCAGGAATTGATTGAAAAAAGCGATTAAAAAATTCCAACTTTACATTCATGCGCTGAGTAATAGAATGTAAAAATGTTGCTAGAAGTTTTGCGTTTAAATATTTGCCGTTCATCGAATCTCCGGCTATGACGAACTTAAAATGCTCTAAAAACAGGCCTAAGAGCACAATGAAAAGGAAATAATTTCTTAAATTCCTCATAAAAATTAAAAATGCTATATTTCGTATACAATAGGTGATCGGTAACGAACTGTTCGGTTTACGAACAAATCGGTTAAGAACACTTTCGCGTGAGATTTTTATGTTCGGATAACGAACACATGTTCGGTTAACGAACACTTTCAAAATATTTTTATGTTTGGAGAACGAACAGCTCACGAAACAAAGTCATGATGAAGCAATACCGTGTTTCATATTTGACCAGCTATACTTATTGCTTCTATTGTCGACTTTGGGAACATTTTAACAGTTGCATTACATATGTCCTAATTAATTCATGGACTGCCGGGGATTGCGGACCTATATTTTAGGATCCCCGAATAATGGACAGACTAGAAACATTAATTATGTATTTTGTGTCTATGTATTTTGTGCATTTAGTAAATATAATCCTTTTTGGTTTAATCACGCTCCTTTTTAAAATCTAATTTAGAGCTTTATGATTTATCAGATCAAAAATTTTAATAAAATTTTACATTTTTTTAAACGGTTTATTATGTAAACGCATTAGTCTTTGTGGTATATTTACAAAATCACACAAAATTTTGGAATACATGTCATCCTACGAACATTTTCTATTTTGAAATCACTTTAATAGTTTTTATACTTTTGCAAACGTTGCGAATCTTATATTTTTCCGATTCTCGAAACGTTGAGTTAAAAAACTTAACAAATAAAAAAACTTTTAAGGTGCTCAGTAATTTTCAAGAATAATATTTAATATATTAGTATAAAAATCCCTGTAAGTAACAACGGTTCGTAGAAAAACAAATTTGATTATTCTCGGTAAAGTAAACTCATTGTTATAATTGACCAAAAAAAAGGTACTTCTTATCTATCCACATTTTTCTGAAACTGTAGTATTTTAATTACTTTGTAAACTACTGTAAAATTTTCTATTTTTTTGTTTTTTGAATGTATATAAACGGAAGAGTGATATTAACAAAAGAAAAAAAGAAAATAAACATGTCATAAATAATCTGATGAATACAATCTAAGGAAATGAATATAAAAGTTTCCCCTTTGCTATGGTAGAGACATGTACATTGGAATAAGTCACTCAATAAATTGTATAATTCTGATCTATAATTCTATTTATAGCATCACAATTATTTTTTTTATTTTGCCCCTTTCATCTTTCTTTTATCTTTTCTTTTCTGAATAAAAATGGAATATGTGTAATTGAAATTAAATACCTTACAAAAAGAAGTGATATCTCATCAAACACAACTCGTTGTAAATGATCCCGCCAAGCCACAAACCTAGAACGTCAGCCATAAAAAGAACTGATATCACATAAAAAGAAGCGATATAGAAGTGCATACTCCGAGTCCCGTGTAAAAATCTATCACCACTCATAATGTTTCCAAAGGACTCGGAGTGAGGTATAGAATGGGAAAACTGCTTGGCGACCTGCAGGCTTTTAGAATATATGCAGTATATCAATTTTGAAAATCGAAAAAATGAATTTTTAATTTTTGTTATATCACTTTTATAAATATTTTTTCATGCGAAAGAACTGACAGAACGGATTTCCCCCCAGACTTATGCGATTCCGCTTACGCTATAATTATTGCAATATATCTCAATTTAGTTAACGTTTATTATAAAGTGCATTGTTATTAATATGTGTATGATCATTACACACACACACACACACACACACACACATATATATATATATATATATATATATATATATATATTACAAACTCAAAATCTTTACATGTTTACTTAAGAAATCTTCTTCGTAAGAGTGGTGTTTCTAGTTTAAATAATGGTAAATAAAATCAACAAATTAATTTTTCAAGCTCATAAATAAGAAAAGACATGCAAACACAGAAGCTTCAACTTTTTACAATTTTATGGGAGCAAAATAATTAAATAAATAAAAATAAATAAAAAATAAATAAAAATAATATAGTCATATGTAATTGCAGGAAACGCGAACATTATAAAAGCCTGCAGGTCGCCAAGCAGTTTTCACATACTGTACCTCACTCCGAGTCCTTTGGAAACATTATGAGTGGTGATAGATTTTTACACGGGAATCGGAGTGTGCACTTCTATATCGCTTCTTTTTATGTGATATCAGTTCTTTTTATGGCTGACGTTCTAGGTTTGTGGCTTGGCGGGATCATTTACAACGAGTTGTTTTTGATGAGATAAATATTTTTACCGAAATACTTAAACATTTTAACTATATTTTAACTTACAAATTAAAAAATTCGGCCTAAAAGTCACGTGCTTTTAATATTTAATATTTATTTTTTACGCTCGCAATCATTGAGTTCAGAAAATAAACTCTGTACGTCGCAACTCGCAACAGTGGGCGTTAATCCGATTGCCGACTTTATGACGTCATAAGCAGAAGTAAAATTTTAATTTAAGATTACGGCTAATTAATTAAATTTTCGAATAAACGAATGTACGATAACAAATCTGTGACCAAATATCTTTCATTTAAAAAAAGAATGATGTAATTTGATGTAGTAGTTTGTTCTCACGGATTGTCGAAACAAAACGCTTAGCGTTTTAAATATATAGATTGCTGCAATCTTTCCCGATTCCTTTCTGATTTTCAACTTCGTGCTCTTTTTTTTTTAGATGAGAATCTCCTTTTTAATATTGCACATAGAAAATGAAAATTTGAGTAATTTAGTAAAACAAAGTTTTCTCCTTTCAAAATTACAAAACTTTAAAGACAATAATTTTTTTAACAACATTTTAAGAAAAATAAGGGAATTTCTTATTCAATATAAATTTGCTATGTTAATATTTCTCTTTGTCTATCTGAGAAATAAATCTGGATCTAAACTTTTATTTCATTTGAACACTACTAAACTTTGATAACTTTAAAACAAAACGAATAAGTAGTGTTTAGTTATTAAGTTTCATGTAATCCTGCACCAACATACATAATGTATAAAATATTTTGACACTAATTGAAATTCGAAGTTATTGAAATAATTTACATGGGAAAATATTCGCTTTTATCTGACAGGTTATAGTCATTAATTTAAAATATTTGTCATCTGAAATTTGTTTTTGCTTCTACCAATCTGATATTCTACAACACGGTTTGGCAACTTATCAGACAGCCACTTATTTTCCATATTTACTATTGATAAATTTCACGAATGCTAATCTAAACAAACTTTGGGATATTCACATCTAGTCATAATAAAGCGGAATAATTCAGAATATTGAATTGGAAAATTATTGCATTTCATAATAGAGAAATTTTAAAAGCAGAATTTTTCCTATAAAAAATGAATGTCATTTTAAAAGAATATAGTAATGTAATTAGAATGTGATCTTAAAGAATCGATATCCTCAAATTATTTAGGTGACTTCATACTTGAAATGTTTAAAAATACCTTTTATGTAATAGTTACCGTAGCGTTTTTATTGTGATATTTGCGATTTTTTAATCAATATCAGTTTTAATGTATAATTTTTTGCCCAAAACAAATTTATTAGCAATAAAAGTAGAATTTAGATGTTTTTGCTCTAACGTACAATTCTGTGCAGCACACGCGCAACCCCACACTAGTGCGATTTGGGATTTTGTAACTTCAACTGCATGTAACATTGTTGGCAATATATTGATAATGAAACATAACATATGATCTCTAAAATTTAATGAGGAATCGAACAGTGTGTCGATCTGTTTATTTATTAGCAATAAAAGTAGAATTTAGATGTTTTTGCTCTAACTTACAATTCTGTGCAGCACACGCGCAACCCACACTAGTGCGATTTGGGATTTCGTAACTTCAACTGCGTGTAACATTGTTGGCAATATATTGATAATGAAACATAACATATGATCTCTGAAATTTAATGAGGAATCGAACAGTGTGTCGATCTGTTTATTTATTAGCAATAAAAGTAGAATTTAGATGTTTTTGCTCTAACGTACAATTCTGTGCAGCACACGCGCAACCCCACACTAGTGCGATTTGGGATTTCGTAACTTCAACTGCGTGTAACATTGTTGGCAATATATTGATAATGAAACATAACATATGATCTCTGAAATTTAATGAGGAATCGAACAGTGTATCGATCTGTTTATTTATTTTTATGAAAATTTTAATTTTCTTAATGATATACTGTTTTTAAAAAAACACCGACATTTGAAATTTTGATAGGTGCGATTTCGCACTAGTGAGGAGAACTCGGGTACAGATTTTTATGTACTGTTTATTTTTAAATTCAGAATTTTATTAACTTTTGAGCAGCACAGTGTAAAAAAATATTTTTTTGCATCATTAAATTTTTTTTTTGAGACTTTAATCTGAAATGTTTTTTGAAACAGAAAATTAAAATAAAGACATAAGTAAAAATACACATAAATAGTAACTATGCTAAAAGAAAAACTTTTTTATTTACAGATTTCACAATTTTGATTTTATTTAGACAATGGAACTTATAATAAATTTTAATGAACATTATAACATCCTTACAAGAAGTTTTCATTTTATTAGTAATACTAACAAAACACGCGGCTTTGCTTGCGTAATTCTTGAAAAATGCCAAGTGGTATTCGTTGCCCTATTTTCATTAGAGGAAATTGTACTGCCACAGATAATTCAGAAATTACTAATTAAGTCACACTAATGTCGAAAAAAAATCAAAATTTTAGAACGTTTTTCGCCCCGTGGTAAGTGTGGTAGTGTCATCGATATAAAATATAGCCTACGTTACAGCAGGGACTGTTACCATCACTTTTGAAAATGATTCTGTAGTTCCAGAGATTTCACAGAAATTGTAATTTAGAATGTTTTTAGACCGCTTTTCGCTCATCTCACCCTTTTAAATTTCGGATTTTTTTAGAATTTGTTCTTAGAGAGCATTTAAATTTTATAAATAACTACCATGCCAAATTTCAAGTTTATAGTTCCTTCTGTATATATAAAAAAAAAAAAATCGAAATCTTAAAACGTTTTTCGCTCTTGCACCAGCCTGTGGTAGTGGCACCGACATAAATATAGCGTATGTTACAGCAGGGACTGTCACTATAAATTTGCTATCATCACTTTTGAAAAGGGTTCGGTAGTTCCAGAGATTCCATAGAAATTGTAATTTAGAATGTTTTTTGAATGGTTTTCACTCATTTCACCCTTTTAAATTTCGAATTTTTTTAGAATTTGTTCTTAGAGAGCATTTACATCTTATAAGTAAATACCATGCCACATTTCATGTTTCTAGCTCCTTCAGTATATAAAAAAAAATCGAAATATTAGAACGTTTTTCGCTCTTGCACCCCTCCCTCCTGTGGTAGTGGCACCGATATAAAACATAGCTTATGTTACAGCAGGGACTGTTACCACCAATTTGACACCATCACTTTTGAAAATGGTTCTGTAGTTCCAGAGATTCCATAGAAATTGTAATTTAGAATGTTTTTAGACCGCTTTTCGTTCATCTCACACTTTTAAATTTCGATTTTTTTAGAATTTATTCTAAGAGAGCATTTACATCTTATAAATAACTACCATGCCAAATTTCAAGTTTCTGGCTCCTTCAGTATAAAAAAAATCGAAATTTTAGAACGTTTTTCGCTGTTGCAGCCCCCCTGGGGATAGTGGCACCGACATAAAATATAGCCTATGTTGGAGCAGGGACTGTCACAATCAATTTGCCACCATCACTTTTGAAAACGGTTTTGTAGTTCCAGAGGTTCTATATAAATTGTAATTTGGAATGTTTTTAGAACGATTTTCGCTCATCTCACACTTTTAAATTTCGAATTTTTTTAGAATTTGTTCTTAGAGAGTATTTACATCTTATAAGTAACTACCATGCCAAATTTCATGTTTCTAGCTTCTTCAGTATAAAAAAAAAAATCGAAATTTTAGAACGTTTTTCGCTGTTGCACCCCCCTCTGGGGATAGTGGCACCGACATAAAATATAGCCTATGTTGGAGCAGGGACTGTCACCATCAATTTGCCACCATCACTTTTGAAAACGGTTTTGAAGTTCCAGAGATTCCATAGAAATTGTAATTTAGAATGTTTTTAGAACGCTTTTCGGTCATCTCACACTTTTAAATTTCGATTTTTTTTAGAATTTGTTCTTAGAGAGTATTTACATCTTATAAGTAACTACCATGCCAAATTTCATGTTTCTAGCTCCTTCAGTATAAAAAAAAAAAATCGATATTTTAGAACGTTTTTCGCTCCTGCACCTCCTGGGGGTAGTGGCACCCACATAAAATATAACCTATGTTGGAGCAGGGATTGTCACCATCAATTTGCCACCCTCACTTTTGAAATCGCTTCAGTAGTTCCAGAGATTACCCCTTGCAAAAAAAAAAAAAAAAAAAAAAAAAAAAAAAAAAAAAAAAAACAATCTTTACTACTTTTTAATATTAGTATGGAATAGATTGAAAATTTCGATAAACGTGTGTAATTTTAAAACTATATCTTATATTGCATTCTTGCCTTAAGTTATTAAATAGCATTTTAAATTAATATTTAATTTTGACGTTTTCTACTCAGTATTAATAAAATTTAAAATTGATTTTGTAACTTTTCAAACGGAGGGAGAGATCTGCTTTAAAGCATAAAAAGAAACAAAAGAAATGCACTATACTAACTACCAAAGTAATAACCCTATGTCTAAATTGACTATGTCTAATTCATCCAACAAGACACAATTCATCTGTACTAATAAAAGAAGAGAGTTTGTGTATGTGTGTATGCAATGCTAGGGGAATTTACCGCACGTACAAATCTGAAAATTTGGATGAAGAAAGTCCAAGGCAGATCCTAATGAATAGTCCTGATGAGAGGTAATGAGTCTTTACTCATATTTTTCATTTTTTGATAATTAGCCGAGATATTAATGAAACCTCGCAATAATAATAATAAAAAAAGACACAAGTTCTCGGGCTGATGCTTACAAAACTCTGTACTGAACGGCAGAAGTAGAGGAGTTCGGCTTCTCGGAGAGAGCGCTCTTTCTTTTCGGGCTTCTTTCTAAGCGCGATACGACGAAACTGATATAAAACTGAAAAACGAAGAAATAATTTGTTGGAAATCTGGACAAAATCTTGTCCCCCTTTCTCTGTCAAGTAGTTTGTTCGGGAGTAAAATCGTTCCGAACCGGTTTTTCTTTTTGCATTTCGGTCGTAAAGGCGCTCTCTTTTAACTGTAACTGTATGCATATTTTATTCTAGTTTGAGGTACGGAGTAAGTATATATCTAGGGTGAAACAACTCCATGGAAGGTGTGGTGATGTAATGGAAGGACAGTTAACCCCCTTTCTGAATGTTTATTTGCTATAATGTGATACCAAAGTTCCCAGCAATGGCTGGAGGTCTATGTATATATCTTTATTTAAGTTTAACATTCAAGTTGAATGAATAAATATAATTCTGATTTCTACATAAACTGTTTCTTCAATGTGCTATATACTTAGTCACACCACAGACCTTAACCACTGTGCTTTACAACTCTGCTCAATCTCTATCATGGTTAAGGGGCCATGTTATGTTAAAGGTCAAATAGATGCAGTGTAGTGTGTTTTAGATGAAATATATATAGCTTAAAAAGTATAATGGTACAAGTTCCAGAGTTAACTTATTCTTTCCGAAATTGTCGGATTATAACTACTCTTCTTGGAAGCTCGACGTCAAATGTGTACTGATAGATCGGAATTGCTGGGAGTTTATTACGAAGCCCGATATTGCATGTAAAGAGGATGCATCTGATAGAGAGAAAAGTGATTTTGGATGGCGTAAACGCAGAGCTTATACCACGATTTATCAATCCATCGAAAGAAAATTCCAGATATTAATCACTCAGACCGAAAGCGGAAAAGTTACCTGGGATATCCTAAAGTTAAACTTCGAACCAACGTCACGGGCACGTTTAGCTGGATTAGTGGATGAATTCTTTGAAATGAAGTTAAACTCGCAAGAGGAAACCATCGGTTTATTTTGCAAGAGAATTGAAGAAAAAAGGTTTCAAATCAAAGATGCAGGTTTTGATATGCCAGAATTGTTAGTATGCTTCCAGTTTACCCGAAGTAATGCGTCGTATGCGTCGTTTACCCGAAGAATATGATAATCTCGTTCAAATGTTATACAGGTTAGATGATACAGAATTTAAATTGGAAAATGTTTCTAAACAGTTAATTAGTGAATATGGAAGAATTTGTGTAAAGCGTAAGGACGAAAGTAAAGAGGTTATCAGTGTAGGTGATGCTTATACAACCAAGTTTAAGAATCCTACCGATAGACCAACCATTCCAAAGAAGAATTTCGTAACCAGTAAAAAGCCATGGTTTTCAAGTAGTGGAAGCGACCTGGAACCCTCTCGATGCTCTAGTACTTCACCAGCTACTCGTATGGGGCCGAGTTTAATATGCAGTTACTGCAAACGACCTGGTCACACAGATACAAGGTGTTTCAAAAAGAGAAACTATAGAGGGAAGAAGCAAGTTTTCTACAGTGAAACTACAAGGCAATCGGAATTTGCCCTAATGTCTTCAAATGAGAAAATTGTCGAATTTCTTCTGGACTCAGCAGCTACTTCTCACTTTACGAATGACAGGAGTTTATTTGTAACCTACAAGGACCTCCCCCCCCCAACAAGTGCTGATTGGAGACAATGACTGTTCGTCGGAAGTATTGGGTATAGGTGATATTGACTTTACCATACAAGATGTAAAAGGTAATGTAGAAATAACTTTAAAAAATGTTTTATATGCTCCAAATATGAGAAGAAATTTAATTGGTGGGTCCAACATCGATATTGCAGGAAACCACATTCAATGGGGAAATAATAAAATGATTGTGTATGATAAATTTAATCGATATTGTTTTACTGTACCTAGAGTAGATAAATTGTATATTGTTAAAGGTTATGCTTCAAAATGTGAAAATTTTGCCTTTTCGACTAGTTTAAATGCAGAAATTATACATCGTAGATTTTGTCATACAACTTTGCCTTTACTTGAAAAAATGAGTAAAAATAATTGTGTTAAAGGTATTGAAAATATTAACTGTAAAAACAAAAATAAGATGTGTGAATCTTGTGTAATTGCAAAATCTAATAGACATTCGTTTAAAAGGAATTATCAGTATAAACTCATTTCTAGTCAAATTCTTGATAGAGTGTATATGGATTTGTGGGGTCCTAGCCCAGTTAACTCGTTAGGAGGGGGGAAATACTTTTTGTCAATAATTGACGATTATTCTAGAAGGACTGAAGTGTATATACTTAAGGATAAAACGGAAGTTTTTGAATACTTTAAAAGGTTTTTAGCGAAAGCTGAGAGACAAACTGGTAAAAAATTAAAGAGTGTACGAACTGATAATGGGTTAGAATTTATTCATAAATTATTTGAGAAATTGTTAACTGATTTGGGTATACAAATAGAAAGATCCTCCATTTATACGCCAGAACAGGTGAGTGTTGCTGAAAATTTCAATAAGGTAGCAATGAATGCAGTTCGAGCAATGTTACATGATAACGGATTAAAACCATCATTCTGGGGGGAAGCTCTTTTAGCGTTTGTTCATACAAAAAATAGAACCGAACACAGTTTAACCCAAGGTCTTACACCCCAAGAATTATGGACAGGATTCAAACCTTCGGTAAAACATTTAAGAATTTTTGGTTCTTTAGCATTTGTTAATGTTCCTAAAGTTAAACGAAATAAACTACAACTTAAAGCTTTACCCGGTATTTTAGTTGGTTATGCCATGAAAACAAAAGGATATAGGATTTATATGCCAAAAGAAAGGCGAATTGTAGAAACTATTCATGTGCGTATAGATGAATCCGAAAAGGTGGTAGAAACATTATTTGGAGTAAATAAGTATAAGGATATTGTATTGAATTTTAATGAATCTCAAATTGAATCAAATGGCTTAAGTAACGCGACTCTAGATCTTAATCATAAACTACCAGGAGTAAGTTTAAATGGAGACGAAGAGAAAAGGGGGAGTAAAATAACTTTAACTTCTATAAATATTTCAGAATGGAAAAGAATTGAAAAACCTAGAACTAAAAGTAACAGGATTGACGTGTATTATTATACCCCGATAACAAATAAGAGACTGAGATCTTTAAATGATGTTAAAAATATTGTCAAGAAAATAAAATCGCTTATGAACCGGATAAATTTGACTTTAAACCGAAAACTACTCATCCTAATCTAGAAACTTTAAATGAACCTTCAACTAGCGATTCGGATGATTCATATTTAAGTGAGATATTCCAACATGAAACTTACAATACTGAAATCCCTAAATCGTTTGAGGATGCACAAGTTAACCCAGAAAGACGGAAATGGAACGCAGCGATGAGGGAAGAATTTGAAATCATGAGTAAAAGAAAGGTCTGGCGGTTGGTTGATCCACCCAAAAACGCCACAATAGTGGGAAGCAAATGGGTTTATAATATTAAAAACACAGAAAAAAATGGGAAAAAGTACAAAGCACGTCTCGTAGCTCAAGGTTTTAAACAGAAACCAGGTATCGATTTTAATGATATATTTTCACCAGTTGTAAATTTTTCAATTATAAAACTAATGTTTATTTTATTAGTTTCTATGTTAAATTGGTATCATATTCAATTAGATGTAAAATCAGCTTACTTATATGGGTCTTTAAAAGAAACTGTATTTATGAAACAACCACCAGGATTTGTCATGAAAGGTGCCGAAAATAAAGTTTGTTTGTTAAATAAATCTATTTATGGTTTACGGCAAAGTGGCCGAGAATGGAATTTCAAATTGGACAATATACTACATAATTTAGGATTTTTTAAGTTAAAATGGTGTAACTGTGTATATAAACTAAAAAGTAATGCAATTTTAGTTGTCTATGTAGATGATTTAGTTTTGTTTGCTGAAAATGAAAATGTATTACAATCTGTAACCAATATGTTAAAAAATAGCTTAGAAATTACTGAAATAGGTTTAACGAAATATTTGTTAGGTGTTAACTTTGAACTTATTGCTGATTCATTATTTATTCATCAAAAAACTTACATTGAAAGATTAGAGTTAAAATATAAAGGTTTACCAAAAAGTTATGTTAAATTACCCTTTAAAATTGGCTGTATCTTACCAGATAAAGTTAACGAAAATGAAATTGTGGAAAATGAATTGATGAAAAAATATCCATACCGATCATTAATCGGTTGTTTGTCATTTTTATCAAATAGATCGAGACCTGATATTAGTTTTTCTGTAAATATAATGTCACAATTTTGTAATGGTTATACATATAAACATTGGTTGATATTGGCAGATATAATGAATTACGTTTTTGCTACAAAAAGTTATAAAATAAACCTGTCTAATGTAAAATCCTCAAGTTTATATGCATATTCTATTGCTAACTGGGGATGTAACCTTACTAAACGACATTCAAGTAGTGGTTATATAATTTACTTTAGTAACGTCCCGTTTGCTTGGAAATCATCAAAACAGAAATGCATTGCACTTAGTTCTATGGAGTCAGAGTTTATCTCATTAACTGAAAGTGTAAAAGAAATGTGATAAAATAAAACCAGTTCAGTACTGTGATAATGAATCTGCCATTTATTTTTCTAAAAGTAGTCAAGAAACTTTAAAACTAAGCATATTGACATAAAGTGTCAATTTATTCGTCAATTAATAAATGAAAATGTTTTTGAGTTAAAACATGTAAGTTCTAAAGTTAAAAATAAGGCTGATTTTCTAACAAAACCTCTACTGTATATAAAATTTCAGAGAGCCATTTGTAACATTTTTGATTTTGACTATGAAAAGAAAGAGGAAGTTTTTACGACCGATGGGGCCGCATGTTGGAAATCTGGACAAAATCTTGTCCCCCTTTCTCTGTCAAGTAGTTTGTTCGGGAGTAAAATCGTTCGGAACCGGTTTTTCTTTTTGCATTTCGGTCGTAAAGGCGCTCTCTTTTAACTGTAACTGTATGCATATTTTATTCTAGTTTGAGGTACGGAGTAAGTATATATCTAGGGTGAAACAACTCCATGGAAGGTGTGGTGATGTGATGGAAGGACAGTTAACCCCCTTTCTGAATGTTTATTTGCTATAATGTGATACCAAAGTTCCCAGCAATGGCTGGAGGTCTATGTATATATCTTTATTTAAGTTTAACATTCAAGTTGAATGAATAAATATAATTCTGATTTCTACATAAACTGTTTCTTCAATGTGCTATATACTTAGTCACACCACAGACCTTAACCACTGTGCTTTACAACTCTGCTCAATCTCTATCATAATTCTTCTACGATGGAACAATCCATTTCGTAAAATACGAATATTAACCCTTTCAAAACATTTGCGACTGGAAGTCACTTCGTGTCTCTTGGATACATTCTTTTTTCCTACGCTAAAAGTAAGTAAATCTTGGTATTTTATCACAATCTTTTTACACGTTCTTCGATTTTTTTTCAGTTACAATGAGAACAACAGATATATTTTTTAGCCATAACTCGTGTAGTTATAGATTTTTTTTATGCAGGTTATCTTAAAATGCTCAAACGACGTTGTTCTTTCGCGTATAGTTTTTCCCCTTCAAAAAAGCAAATTGTTTGAATATTAAATAGTCGTATGTCTTTTGAAGATTTCAATTTTTTGTGGCTAATAAAAAATAATTTAATTCCTTTCAAAAAGCAGGCATACTTCAAATATACAACCATATTAATATTTTTCATGTATGAGTAAATGTACATTTTAAAATATTATAATCCTTGCAATATAGTTTTAACTCTTTTTTTTCAGATTGTTGAGTGATTTTTAATAGGAGAGAAAAATACTTTATACTTACATTCTGTAGCTTTCAATGCATGCATCAAGTTATAATAATAAAAAAAAATAATAATAATAATAATAATTATTATTATTATTAGTAGTAGTAGTACTATTTTACACTAACATTTACGGATTTTATGCTGTACTAAAAGTTACATATGTAACTTTAAGTGTCAGAAGCATAAACAAAATAATATCAATACTTTTAAACAGCATGTAAGTTTCCTAATTTTAGATTGTAGAAGTTAAAAATTTATATTTTAATTCCAAAGAAAAATCAAGTGGGTAAGCGTGATCGAAGATCGCTCAAAGGGTTTCGTTTAATATTCCTTTCAAAACACTTTATCCTTTCTTTAATAAAGCCAAATAAATTTAATTTAGCAAAAAGTCATGTTTTTTATAAAGTAAAAATGTACCGGTCTATTTTTTCGTTTTTTCGAGTATCCAAACCAGCCCGATAGAGGGCGAAGCCGTCTAGTATATTCTGTCATAATAATATCTGTCACGCGGACTAAATGCGATATAAAAAAATAATTTTAAAATTAAACATGTTGTACACCTTCAAAATGTTAAAATATGCGAATATTTCCATAATCGGATTTTTATCATGATCAATATGTTTCTCAAACTCATATATTTGCTATTCTCTATTACTCATATTGATACTCGCTTTGTATTATTCTCAAACATCTGAAAAATTCATTAAACTTAAAATATGACGTCAGATTTTCTTTTTAGTTCTCTAATGACGTGATATTAATCTGCTTTGTGTACATACACATACTCATACTCCTTGTATTATTGAGAAATCTTTGAAATTTTTTTTTCTTTAATTTTAAGCAGTTATATTGTAGACTAGCAAGCTACGCCCGCTGCGCTGGTCGGTTTCTACAAAATGAACCTTAAATCAAACGAAATACATCGTTTAATTTGACCTTGTATTTGAAAGCAATCTGTATATTTACCTGGAATATCCTTCCACATTACTCAAAAATAACGTCATTGCGCTATTATATTTTTTAATGTGCAGTCAAAATTTTAGCTGTTAAAGACCAACTTTTTTATTTGGTCATTTACATTTAGGGTATGCTAAAGAATGATAAAACTATATGCAATATACTAAAACCATCACTAAAAATTATCGAACTAACAATGCAAACAAATTTACTAACAAAATCCATTCAGTAGAAGTTTTTATAAAGACTAATCTTTGATAATCTTTTCATCTGATTATAGAACTTTTCCACATAATTATAAAACTAACAGAACGATATAAAATATACTAAAACCATCCTTACAAATTATCTACTTAACAATGCAAGTCGTAAAAAATACGCCCAGTAAAAGCTTTCAAAAAGGCTAATCTTTCGGAATCGGGTTCACTCAACTATATAACAGTTATCACACACATAACTGTTTGGCTAAGCAACGTACAACAATATGTAGTGCATTAAAACCATTCCTGAAATAACATCTAACTAACAATACAATTCTCATCAAAATCCGTCCAGTAGAAATTTCTCAGAAGGATAATCTTTTATAATCGAAATCAAATATTGAAAAGGCGAATATTTAATAAAAAAATGGTCACCCGATTTCCGAATTTTCCCCTATAATTCTAGAACTAAGCAACGTAGAATGATATGTTATATAATAAAACTTTTCCTAGAAAATTATCTTCCATCGAAATCCATTCGGCAAAATCTTTTAAAAAGATTAATCTTTCATAATCGGATTGATCTGATTATAGAATTTCCCAGAATAATTCTATAACTAAGCTACGTAGAACGATATGTTATACAATAAAACCTTCCATGAAAAATTATTTTACAGTTTAAGTTCTACGAACATTTATTCAGCAGAACTCGAGTTATAAGCAGTCTGAATGAAATTTCTTATATGTAGAAGTAAATAGTATATTGCCATTAATATAGTTTGCATTTGAATAAAAAAAAAGATACTTTTCGGTTAGCTGGGCGCCAGTGATTTATGTACATATATTATATATATGTATATATTCATACATATAAATCTATATATATGTATGTATATACATGTATTTGTGTACATATATGTATGTGTATATATATATATATATATATATATATATATCACTGGCGCCCGGCTAACCGAAAAGTACCAAAAAAAGAAATACTGCAAAAATGAATTCGTACACTTGAAAAAAAAAAAAAAAAACACTTTTTGGCTTAAAATCACTCATCAAAACTGTTCTTCATTTTCTTAAAAAAATAAAAAAATAAAATTAGTAACAGTTTTTTCTTTTATTTTTACAGATGTATAGCCATTTCAATTCCTTCTGTAACAAAGAAATACACCTTTTAGCTTAAAATCAAATTGTTTGGGGTCAAAAGTAAAATCAAAATCGCCAAAAACAAAAGATAAATCGCCAAATATAATAGCAATCTTGCCCCTTGAATAATTTTTTTAACATTACGAACATTCCCAATCATGTTTAAATTAAATATTTTCGTTTTATAATATTCTCTCATCTAAACTCTTTTTTTTCTTTTCTCTTTCTTTTTTTTTCTTTTTTTTTAAAATAAAATTAGTTACAGTTTTTCTTTTATTTCTCGACATGTATAGCCTTTTCATTTCTTTCTGCAACAGTAATGATCGCCAAAAAATTAGCAATGGTAACCTTTTCGGCCAAAATAACAGAACTTTCTATCATAATTCTATAACTAACCACGGCCAAACTCAATCTTTCTCCTTCCCTCATACGGCCTTCACAATCACCCCTTAGTTTCGGAACCGTTAAAGGGCTACTTTCGCCGGTAGATGGCGCGATATACTTACCATAAATAATGCTTAATAAAGGTTACTTCTATACATAAAAATACAAAAATCTTTGCAATGTATTCATTATAAAAGGTATATATATATCATATGTAACTTTAGCCTCAGCTTTATCTTACTACAAACAAGAAAAAATAAGATTTAGAGATAAATAAATACAATGCTTTAAGTAATTAAAAATAGTTTACATAACACGCTACTATAAATGCAAAACAAACTTTATAAGTAAATTTCTATATTATACACGTTTAAATTCTTGATTACTTGAAACATTGATAATTCTGAGCGTAAAATACACAGTAAAAATTTTTAAAACATTTACTAGTTTCATAATAGAAAGAAAATTAAGCAAGTTCGCCAATATCCGGCAATCTACTCATATCGAATTTTTTTTCTCAAAACATGGATTATTTTTACACGATTCTTAATTATTTAAAATATCTATTTCGCCAATATCCGGCAATCAACTCATATCGATTTTTTTCTCTCAAAACATGGATTATTTTAAAATGATTGTTAATTATTTAGAATATATATATATGTGTGTCTGTACATTGCGGACATTTTCCGTAAATTTAAATACTGTAGGTGATGATCATAAAATAGAGGTAAACAAAATAATAACAATTTTTAGAGGTTTCGTTATTTTAGACAATGAACAAGTTTTTTTGCTGTAACATCATGTACTCCATTTATGAGAGAATAGTTTTCGTGGAAATTTTAGAATATTGGGCAACAGAAATTACAGAATATTTTTTCAGAATTTTAAAATATTAATGCATAAATCTATTCACCATGCTTGTATATATAAATGTATCTATAGGTATATGCAGATTCCATTTCTTGATTAGACTTTAAACATTGATATTTTTTACAGCGAAATATACAGTAAATATTATATAATTAAAATTAAGTAAACTTAAAAAATTTTCTTGATAAAGAGATCGTATATGCAGATGAACTGGCTTCATTTGTAAAATAAATTCCTTTCCATATTTTTTTTTAAATGATGGGCAAAAATCTTGCACATATTAATGAGCATATATTTATTTTATGCTCGTTTAAGTCACATTCCCATATAGTGTTTTTTATTAATCTCGGATATATCAATTCATAAATAGTTTCGACGATTCCGTTTGAATTTAGGATTGATACAATCCTAAAATTCTAGTAAAATTCAGTCTAAAATTGTGGAAATTAGACTGATGAATTGTAGTTTAGGATAAGACAATCCACCTCTATCCTTTATTGGCAAGTATGGTTGCATCACATTGATCAGTTTCTATGCTTGATAAGCAGGATTCTCATTCAAAATTTTCTTGAATTACTCTTACAAGATTACTTATCCGCTAACAATGGCAATACTTGCAAACTTCAGATTAACTCTTGGTGGTGCTAGCAATTAAAAAGAAATTAATTAAGTGGTTTATAATTTCGATCATTAAAATTCAGTTTAAATCTACAAATAAATTGAGAGCCGCAGCAATTTTATAAGGCACATATTTCAAAAATTTTGCTCTGTACTTCTACTGATTGCTGGTGTATCGGTAATAAAAGCGCCTATTCATGAAAAAAAATTCCCGGTATTTTTTTCTCTGAATTTGAAGCACAATGTGGAACATAGCAATGAACCATTTTCAACAAAAGAAAAATAAGAACACGCAATTTCATTTACGTTATATATAAGAAAATACAAGAGTGAAAGGCGAGAATAAGGAAATTCTCCATTAGCCATGGTAAGTAATAGCGCCCCCTACTTTCTCCGGGGAGAAAATGTTATTCCTGTTGAACAAAGGGAAAATGACTTTTTGTTACGGCCGTATAAGAGGAAGGAGAACGATCGAGTTAGGCCGTGAACTAACATACGTAGAACGTTGTGTTATATACTAAAACCTTCCCTGAAAAATTATCGCTCGAACAGTGTAAGTTCCATCAAAATCCATTCGGCAGAACTCGAGTTATAAAGGAACGGAACGAAATTTCCGTTTGTGTTATATATATATAGTAGATATGTATATGTGTAGATATATGTGTATATATATGTGTGTGTATATATACATGTATATATATATATATCACTGGCGCCCGGCTAACCGAAAAGTACCAAAAACAAATTCTCCAAAAATGCTGTCGCACACTTGAAAAAACACCTTTTGGCTTAAAATGAAATTGTTTGGGAACAAAAGTAAAATCAAAATCACCAAAAACAAAAGATAACTCGGCAAATATTGTTTCAATAGCAATCTTGCATATTGAATAATTTTTTAAGCATTACGAACTTTCTCAATCATGTTTAAATTAAATATTTTCGTTTTATAATATCTCTCATCAAAACTGTTTTTCTTTTCTTTCTCTTTCTTTCTTTTTTAAAAAATAAAATTAGTAACAGTTTTTTCTTTTATTTTTCGAGATGTACACCCATTTTAATTCCAAAAGAACACTCACTAAAATCAAATTGTTTAGAGTCAAAAGTAAAAGCAAAATCGCAAAAACAAAAGATAACTCGACAAATATTTTTTCAATAGCAATCTTGCCCATTAAAAATTTTTTAAGCATTACGAAAACATTCAAAATCATGTTTAAATTAAATATTTTCGTTTTATAATATCATCGCTCATCAAAACTGTTTTTCTTTTTTTCCTTTTCTTTCTCTTCCTTCTTTTATTTCTTTTTTATTTTAATAAAATTAGCAACAGTTTTTTCTTTTATTTTTCGAAATGTATAGCTTTTTCAATTCTTTCTGCAACAATAATGGTCACCAAAAAATTAGCAAAGGTAACCTTTTCGGCCAAAATAACAGAACTGTCTATCATAATTCTATAACTAATGTACGTAGAACAATATGTTATATACTAAAACCTTCCCTGAAAAATTATATATCGAACAGCGCAAGTTCCATCAAAATCGATTCAATGAAACTCGAGTTATAAAGGAATGGAACGAAATTTCCGTTTGTGTTTTATATATATAGTAGATATAAGGAGAATATATATATATATATATATTACTAATTCAAAAATATTCTAGCAAACAAGCATTTTTTTTAAATGCGCCCCCAACTGCCTAGATTTCTTGTTAGAAAATCCTGCCATTCGGATATTGTGGATTAATTTAGTCCGTTATAAAATATTTTAAGATAGTTAATAAGATAATTAAATTAGATAAGTTAGTTAAATTCTGTTTAATTTCGAAATTATCAGAAAGGATAACGCCGCCTAAATTTTTACTTTTTAGGGCTCCCAAATGGTCCGCCAACTGAATACCAATTTTTTCTACAACATTTCCGCCAAAAATTACCTCCGAAGGTGGTTTCTGCAAAATTGCAAGAAAAATCTAAAAATAAAAATTTTCTAAAAAAATACCGGTACTTAAAAAGCGGACCATTTGAGAGCCCTGCATTTAAATTTTATTGTTTTAACCGTGGATAAATTTGAAAAAGGAAAAAAAAATCCAAATTATTTAAAGTATTTATTACAACTCGCACTCCCTCTCCCCCTCTCCATATATATTTTCCATCGGTTTGGTGGTAGCAATCATTTAAAAATGATAAAATTCATGAAGATATTTACAATTTATTCATTTTCCTAAAAGAAATAAAACGGAAATAAAAAAACTTTCTTACGTTAAAATATAAAAAAATTTCTTCGAGTACATGCAGAATTATGTTTGAGTCATAATTTCCAATTACATTTTAACTAAATATGATCCAATTAAAGTTCATTTTCCTATAATTCAAAAAATTAAAAAGTGTCAGTCCTGTATATACCGCTCATTAAGACGGCTTTTTTTTTAAAAATGCTCTCACTTACAAAGATTTTTAAAATTCACATTTTGGTCACAATGAGACTTCACAATATCATGTCTTTTTTTGTCACAATGGGACTTCACAATATGATGGATTTTTGGTCACAGTCTTTATGTGACATACGTAACTTGTAATGACGTCACAAAAATTAAAAAAATTATCAGAACAATAATTTTTACAATAAATCGCATGTTTTCCAGTATTTTAGTCTTTTTATTAAGTTTTTGGAGAAGTTCACATTTTAGTCACAATGTGACGTCACTGAGAGGTGGAATTTTTGTCACAAATATGACGTGATCAACGTGATGTGCAAAGACGTCACTGCTACTATACATGCTATACGGGTTATGTTTCAAACATCTTTTTAATTATAATGCATCATTAAATTTATTTCTGGGTGATAAAGAACAAAAACTGTACAAGCTGATGCGAGAAAATTCATTAGATAAAAATATGAATAAAATGAAATTATTAAAAGCTCTACATAAATGATAATTAAAAATACAAGCAAACAGGTGATGCGGCATCATTCCACTTTCACGAGATAAAAATCTCAACCTTCGACATCAAGATTATGATTTAAGTTTGAAAATAATATATGGAGCAATTTATGATAATACAACTTATCTAAAATATATATAATAATAAAACATAATATACAAATACACTAAAACGTTTCACATACCTGTATTTTAAAGTGAATGATATTATCGTTTATTGCCTTTGTTTATTTATTCGTCATAAATGGCGTTATTTAGTATTAATAAAATTGAAATCTCGCGCGGCATGCGGTTTTTTTTTCTACTTGAACGATCTCACTTGGGACGCCGAGATGAGGGGGAAACACATCACAGCATGCACAGCATGCGCAAGGTGCCAGTTACCCGACGAGGTGACAAAAGTCTCCCAATACGTAGTGTATGACACCCGAATCAGCTTCAATCACCCGGTGAGTGGCCAAACGGCACCCAACTACATTTCCAAGCCTCTACGACACACTAGGGTTCCAAACGGCACCAGTTTGTCACCTTCATTTTTAACAGTGTAGCACGTCCAATGTACGCTGCCGAAGGCAGGGACTTCAAATATAGGTTCGTTTGGAAAGATTTTTGTTAGCAAAAAATATTTAAAACTGATTTGAGATATACTTAAAGTTATTATCATGGGTACGGGCAACACCGGGCTCAGCTAGTTTCAATTAATTGCTGAAACACATATACACGAATTCAAAATTATACACACTCTCACACACACATTATTATAATACATATTAAAACACATTAATTTAATGCATATTATTCACCATTGTAATAAGAGGAGCTTATAAAAGGAAACTATTCATATTTCAACGCATTAATTCGGCTAAATAATTTTAAATGTAACTAGAAGAATTTCAATTACGTATAAAATTTTCGTCACACTTAAGTAATTTTAGCTGCTTTTCATTGTGAGCAATTAAATTAAAGAAGTTGTTTGAATCGAAAGATTTTTAGATGAGCTTTTTGATTCGAAATAATATTTAATCTTATGAAACTTTAATTGGAAATCCAGCTATTTATATGTTAAATCACGATATTTGTAAGCTCTTGACTTTCACTTATAAACTTTTGTAAGCGTGAATGGCTTTTTGAAGTGATTAGATTTAAAATTCAAGTGAAAATCCGAAATGTTCATATAAACGGAACGATTAACTTATTGCAGGCAATTCCAATTCAAAAATTGACATTTTGGGGAATACGAACTCTTGTGGATTCGACATGAATAATTTTATATTATTCCATGATAAAAGTTATTCATTCATTTTAAAACTTTTCAGTTGTATTAATTTTGATCCGAATGTTTATGAAAAGAGAATAATTAGAATATGTTGATACAAATTTAGAATTAGTGTCACAGAAAGACCTCTAAATTAACTGAATATAAATCCATTCATTAAATTATTATGAAATATTTTCACAGAAATTGAAGTAATAACATTAATAAATCTCTCTAGAATATATGCGACTTTAATTTCTTTTAAATGTCAGTTGAGGACTATTATGCTAAAGATCAAATTTTTATGTCTGTCTGTCTATTTTGTAATAACGGTAGCAAAAAAAAAAAAAAAACATCTGATTAGCCTGAAACTTGCTGGATGTATTTTTGAGGTACAACCCTGTAAAAAAAGTAATCACTCTCTACTATTTCTGCTGAAAATATTCGTATAAAAAAGTTATAGGTACCAATGGACCAGGATTAATGTCGATTTTTAAATACTTTGCACAAATTATGCTCTGGAGCTCGTCCACATATTAAAAGATGTAACAATTTTAATTTTTCATACAGTAGCACCCGTTTTTACCAGTTTATTTGAGTTTCTTGAGTGCAATTATCCCGGGAAATATATAGTTTATACATTTGATGTTATATCTTCATAGAATTAGAAGAGACAAAATTTAAGGATTCTAATGTTAAATCGACTTCCCAATCTTTATTTTTATAGCTTCCGAAAAAAAACAAAAAAACAACAACAACACCCGATTGAAATGCTCCTTTTTCAGTCAGATTTATTGAATGAACCTAACATAATCTATGCATTTTTTAAATTCAAAAATATACTTTTAATTAAAAAAATATTAATAAATTAGTATTAAAAAAGAATTATGACACTTTTTACATAGAAAGAATGACTATATTTATAAAAATTTTACATCTCATTTCTATCATTCGGCTTCGAGATATAGAAATATTTTACTTTTCGAGGGTCTAAGAGCTCCGTCTCTCGTTATCATTTGCATCCACAGAAAAGAACATTTCAGAAAGAAACAGAAAAAAATACTTAAAATTTGTTTATTTTATATTTAGATTTCTTATACAATTTTTCCAGTATCTAATGGAGTGAACCTGTTACTTTAACTTGTATGATCATGTACGTTCATGTTTTTTTTTAATTTATGGATAAACCTGCTAACATATTTTATTATATAAATCTATGATATTTAAGATCCTACGCTATTAAAACGAAGACACTTGGAAGCTAATGTTAAACCAATGGCAGTTTTCTTTGTTTAAAATTTAAATTTTTTAAATATTTTTAAATAGTTTACTTTAATAGGATGTCTGAGGACAATGTCTAACCGCGTAGCTTTATATTTTTTCAATTTTGGTTGCAGTTTTTTTTTTCTGAGGACACTTTTACTTTCGAAAGTAAAAGAGTTTTCGAAGGAAAAAAAAACTGCAGCCAAAACAAAAAAAATACGAAAGTAACC
The DNA here is from genome assembly GCA_963931845.1 of Maratus michaelseni. Lineage (NCBI taxonomy): Eukaryota > Metazoa > Arthropoda > Arachnida > Araneae > Salticidae > Maratus > Maratus michaelseni. Next base: position 473,342,834 of record OZ007588.1, on the reverse strand, counting down.
TGTTAAACATCGACCTCAGATATTCTATGAGGAAAAAAAAAGTATTAAATTGCAAACAACAAATTTGAAACTTTTATATTTTTCATAAATTTTGGACAACAATTGACATTGGAATTTGTTTAACATTTTTCACGTTATATATCCATGTATTATAATCAAATAATTTTTTTGTAAAAAAAAAAAAAACAAAAAAAAACATGCATCGTATGGTTAATAATGAATTTATATAAGATCTTATATGTGCACCAACAATTGAAGTCATATCAGGGTCATTTTATGTAAAAGAAATAGATTTTGAAAAAAAAAAAAATGTGCCGCAGCATTTTTAAGTTTTAAGAAATTTGGTAAGTGACACGTACTATCTCTTTTAAGCTTCAAAATCATTTTTTTAAAAACCTACTATCTATATTATAAAGGACAAACGTGTCCGTGCGTAACGCTGACGTCATTTTGCGAATGGCAACAGTTGACGATAAAATTTAGGTTTTGCGATTTTTACTATTGCAGTTTTTTTAATTTTTAAACATCTCACATTTTTAATATTTACACCGCTATATAGGGAAAAAAATCTACTTTGAAATGCAATTTGTTTGAAAACTGTATCTTAATTCGCTGATTTATTATGGTTTTTAAAATAAAAAAAAATGGTATTTTTCACTTTTTTTCGTGTTTAATGGCTGCCATTGGTAATTTTCCCCCCCTCTTAGAGACCGCATATTATCGTTGATTAAAGAATTTAAATTAGTAATGTTAGTCAGAAATTTAATACAGACACGTTAAAAGTAAAAGAAAAGAAGCTTTTTCTGATTTTATATAAAATGCAAAATAATAATAATAATAATAATAATAAACGTTTTGATGAGCGATAATTTTATAAATCAAAATAATTTAATTTAAAAACTAAAGGAATGTTTGCGATGCATAAAAATATTTTTCAATGTAAAAATTGTAACTCAAAACAATATTTGGCTATTTATCGTTTGCGCCAGTATTATCACGTTCAAAAATCAATTTATGGTGAAGTTTCACTTGCTGTTTTAAATGAAAATTCTAAGATTTATTTTATTGGCGCGCCAGTTCTGGCAAAACATTTTTACTTAATGAGTTTTTAAAATGATGAGATCATATAATATGGTTGCGTTTTAATATTTATTTACGTTGTTAATGAATTACGTTGTTATTAAATATGAAAAATCTATTAGAATTAGGAAAAAAATGGTTTTCGCCTATGTTCTGTAACCCGGGTAGCCCGGGTTCGATTCCCTAGTATATATAAAATACAAACAGAAATTTCGTTCCGACTGCTTATAACTTGAATTCTGCTGAATGGATTTTGATGGGACTTGCACTGTTCGATAGATAATTTTTCAGGGAAGGTTTTAGTATATAACACAACGTTCTACTTAGATTAGTTGCAGAATTTTGTTGGAAAGTTCGGTTATTTTGGACGAAAAGGTTACCATTGTTAATTTTTGGCGACCATTATCGTTGGTGAAAGAATTGAAACGGCTGCATAATTTAGAAAATAATACAAACACCTCGAAAAATAAAAGAAAAAACTGTTACTAATTTTATTTAATTAAAAAAGGAAAAAGAAAAAAAGTTTTGGTGAGAGATAAAGTTATAAAACAAAAAAATATTTAAATTAAACATTAAAGGGAATGTTCATAATGCTTAAAAAATTATTCAATGTGAAATATTGAAATCGAACAATATGTGGCAATTTATCTTTCGCATCAGGATAATCAAAATGCATCTGAAAATTTGATTAGTTAAAATCTGAATATCAATATTTTGTTTTTGATTTGTTCTTTTTTTTTAAATTAAAATTTTATTTTGATCTAATTCCTCGATCATACGACTTACAGAAGAAACTTGCAGATGTAATTATAAAAATGACTGAACTTGTCGCCAAAGAACTTTATTTTAAGCCAAAAAGGCATTGGAGTATTTTTTTTATATTTAAATATAAATTATATAAATAGCAGTTGATATAAAAAAAGAGTCAAATATTTAAATTTTAGTGTAATTTATTTTATTTTTTTAACATATCCCAAATTTCCGTTATCGAAAATTTCACGGCTTCCAATGTTAAGAACTGAAGATTCTTCTTAAGAAAATTTATACTACCGTTTATGCGTTATCACTGTCACAAAAGAAAATATTTTGCAATAAAAATTGCTTGCAGAAATAAATTTTCGATATTCTTTTAAATTGATCATTTCTTTTTAGTTCTTTTCCCTTGCTTATAAGGTTTTGCATTAAAAACTGCTAGCTGAAATAATTTTTCAACATTCTTTTTAATACGTCATTTCTTTTTAGTTTTTTTCTTTTCTGCATATATATATATATATATATATATATATATATATTTCTTTTTGAAGGTTTTTAAAAGACATTTGACTAATCCTCCGTAATCGGGTCACACGTCAATTGGCGTATTCACTATATTTTTGGAATTTTTTTTTTATATTTGAAGGGGACTCTGGACGGTGAATCCGATTGCAGAATATTACACGAAATTTGTATTTAGCGATTTGTAAATTCATGGTTTTTCATTATCAAGCAAACGGATCAAAGAATATTAAAAAAATTGAAATGCCAATGGTGACCAATTGAACAATATTTGCTGATAGCCTAGATAAGAAAAAAAGTATCCAAAATTCATTTATCATTCTCAAGGAGTTTTATTGGGGAAAGATCTATAATGTAGTCAACAGCAATTTGACATTATTTAATGAAGTGTAGTTTGGCGCGTAATTAACTTCGTTTTGTAGCTAACTCTGGTACATTTGTAACCATATCGTTGCAAACACTCCTAATGTTTGACTTCAAACTTGGCTGTGGACTTGATTACGGAAGATTAGGAAGACTTTATTGGATGCAAACTAGAGGATTATTTTTCCTACCAGAATCAGTTATCTAGTTTTTTTTTCAGGTTAATGGTTACATGATTGCAACTGGCATATAAAATGAAAAGGCAGTGAAAATGACGTTATTCTAATTTTATTCAAACAATTCAGATTTAAAAATTCACACTTGTATGATTCACATTTCTTTTAAATATGAAAGTTAAACTCTGTTCTTTGTGTGCAAATAATTTGTTACATTTTTGACTGCATTCACTCTGCTGGAATACAAAGATAGAAAAGTTTAGTAGACCTGCCAGACGATGACGTATATTACGATACATAATGTAACGTAGATTGATATTATATTTAAGCTACTAGAACTACACATAGCGCCAATCTGAGAATCCCGGAGATTAAACACTAACAAACGAAAATGAATAACCGAACATTGTTTAAGTTCAATGGTCAATCTCTGCAATGACTGTAATGCTCCCTTTTACTTACCCATCATACGTAGTATATTACTTACCCATCATACGTAGTATAGGGTAAGTCTTGTAATCGTTTTGAAAATCGAAAAAAAATTTTTGATGGATTTACACGTTTCAGACACTGGAGATTCCGAAAAACATATTTTTAGAAAAAAAATTTTGCCGTCCGTCTGTGTGTCTGTGTGTGTGTCTGTGTGTCTGTAAACGCTCTATCTCCCGAAAAAATTGAGATAGAGACTTGCAATTTGGTATGTACTTAGTATGTAATAATGGGAAGAAGCCTATTTCATTTCAATAACCTCGATTAATCGGAACAATTTTTTTCGGACTCTCGAAATATTCGTTCTGATGAAAGGTATATAAAAATTTTCGAAATTGTTTATTTTAAGAAATGAATATAAAAGACAATAAAAAAACATAAATTTTGAATAAAGCATGAAGTCGATCGGATAATTAGTTGCCGAGATATTTGGAATCCTATTTTCCACACCCTTCGATTTTTCATGACCCTGTATTTCATCCAAATTTCACTTCAAAGATATATTTTAATTGGAAATTTGACGCTTAATCAGATGCAATAAACCGCTAGTTAATAGGATTATTATTTTTGGAGTTATAAGGAAAAACCTCTTTCAAGCAATTCAGTAATCGAGCCTTTAAAGTTTGTGACGTCATCAAGCCACGATTTTATTTGAATTGCAATGCATTTTATAAGTAGTTTACACATTTTTATTTTAATATTTTACATTATGCATATCCATGATGGGTAAGTATTACGGTGGCCCCCAACGACTAGTTTTAGTATGTTGTAGTTGACTAGAGAACATTTTAATTTCTGTTGGTCATAACAGCGACATTTCTCTACCAAACTCTACAATAAATGATAAAAAAAAGTTGCTTCTTAATAGACTGAACTTTGTCTAACGCCTAAGATAATATAATAGCGGAATGGCGTTCACATTGTATTCAGCAATGCTGAAGGACTTTCCAGGTGAAGGTACATATTACTTAAAATACATGGTCGAATTCACCATTCCGTTTGGAAAATGAACCAGCGCAGCGGGCATAGCCTGCTAGTATATTTATAAAATTTTGAATTTGAGATACAGCCCTTTGTTAACACTGCAGAAAACAGAATACCATTTTTTCGGCTTTATTTTCCAGAACTGTCGACTTTTTATATGAGTGAACACAATAAGAAGATAGGACGCATTTGAAAGGTTACATAATCAACTTTTATTTGCAATGACTAAATTTGATTTGCGCTAAAAATAAAATTAGAATTTTAGAGTTGTTACTTATGTTCATGAATTGTCGTTTTTTCTCCCTTAAAACGTTAACCTATTTGTTGATTTTACATAGACAGGTCCATCATGAAATCTCTTAAATCTAAGAGATATTATAAGAAAATAAACATTTATCATTTATGAAATACGAAATGATAACTGTAAGAACATAATAATTTCATATATGGTAGCAACAAAAATTCCACGTAGGGCGCTAGTGCGCTTAAAACGTTTTGTGCTTCTTTATTGATATTTTCACAGAAAATTGCATTAATCTAGAATTGAAGATGCTCATTTTTATTTATTTTTTAAATGTGCAATCGGATCAAATATGCAGATTCATTTTTTAAAAATATATAATAAGTGTGGAATGTTAAATAATTTGATTTTGCTTGTCTTAAAATGCGAAGGCTGGTGAATAGTATCCAGAGTTGTAGAATTGATTTCTGAAACAACATTTGGGGTTTTTCATTTGCATTGCGATAGTTTACGGCTTTTGACAGTGGTGTAGCAATTTCAAAACTGTTCGAAGAGCTGAAGTAGTCCTTTTTAAATACATCGGACAGTTAGGATTATCAATAATATTAATAAGATATTTATGAGAATAATTAATCGTTCAAACAAATTGAATGTCGTTATCACAAATCAACATTTTAATTAGTTTATATAGATTTAGCATGCCTTAAATTGTAGAGAGTCAAGATCATAAAATTATGAGGCAATGTGAGGTTCAGGGAGGCAAAAACCCTCTTCATATAACAGAGAGGTTTTGCGGAAAATAAAGAATTTAGGAGTATCAATGCATAAAATCATATTTTTCGTTACAATTCAAATAACTTAAATTGTTTGAAACTATTTGAAATGTTAGTCAAAGTAACACTAATATGAACAAAAATAAAACTGCGGGTATAAAGTTCTAAAATGTTAAATAACACGAATTAAAAATAAAAATGTGGCTTTCAGAGCTGGTGTTGAGGCCTCCGATCTTCAGGTTTACTAGTTAGAAATGCAGTAAATATGTATAGTACTTCTTTATGTACAGAGTTGTTTTTTAAGAGATGCATTATAAAGCATTGAAGACAGAAAATATTTGGAATAGCTTATGTGCTTTAAAACGTTGTTTTATTTGAATGGGGAAAGCTTGAGCCCCCATGACTTCCTTGAAACGTCACCTCCCGTTCCCACGCCACTGGCATTTCAGATAATTTATGATGTTGAACTCATGTTGAAAGTTGCTATCATAACACCATATGTCAAGAGGACACCAATTGCTGAAAAAATAAGGCTTCGGTCGATTGTAATGGAATCGAGGATTGTAAAACCAAAGTAATGAGAATTCAGCTTAACTTTATGATAGCCTTCCTTTTCAAAAGAATATTCATTTGCTGCTTTTTCAATCTCATACTGCGCATCTGAAGCATGGTTACTTACTGAAGAAGCAGAAAAACAAATAAGAAATAAACAGAAACCTTGATAAAATAGTACTAAAATTCGAAATACTTTTATATGTTCCGTGTCTGTTTCATTAAAAACGTAATTATACGCATGGTAAAAAATTGAGGACAGCGTCATGACGATGCCTAAAAGTAACATTAAGCTGAAACTATCATTGGCTTCTTTTGTAATGTCCAGCATTTCATTGTATGCAGCAACCAAAAAATCGTTTTTAAAGTTAACATTACCTGCACACTCTTTTAGTACAATCAGCGTTTCCTCCAGTATAAAACAAATCGCGCAGAAGTAAATCGCTACCGACATATTCAATTTCTTCCAAGAGACGCAAAACTCTCTAACGTAATTCAGTTCTTCAGGCATAATATTCGTTACATTAAATTTGTGTGATAGGCCCGTATTTGTAGGAATCATTAGAGGACAAAAGTAAGCAATCAAAAGCATTATGATTATAGCATCGGAAGTCATAATAATAACAAGCAACTTCCATTTTAATTTGAGTTTGCTATTATTGAAGATCGGCGAATGCAATCTGGATAACCTTATGAGAATCGAAATTAAGTCCGTTTGGCGATAGTAGAAGACGCACCTTTGTATCAGGCCGACAATAAAGAAGCATGTTTCGACAGTAACATCTATCGCAATTTTAGATATATCCTTGTAATAAATGTACACGGCTAGTAAATGGTACAACATGATACCGTCAATGAGCAAAACAAAGCAAAGGGCAACGAACATCTTTATATCATTTTTTCTTTGGGATAGTCCATCGGTTATTAGTACAATTCCATGCATCCAGAACGAAATGTTTAATATTTTATAGACTTCTTTTGCTGTCTTGAGTAGTTCTTGTTTCTTGGGCTTAATTGGCGAAACCCATGATTTTGATGTTCTCTCATGAAGAAATATTTTTCTCTCAGGCAACAGCATTTAAAACACCTGAAAAGAAATAAAAGATAAAATTGGTAGATAGAGCTAATAAAAAAAACATAAATATCATTTTACAGGGTTACATACGCTCTTGGGAGCGAAAAATTGACACATTTCGGGATTTCTGTTTAGGAAGGGAGTAATTTTAATTAGATAAAAAACTATTAATTCCACGTTGTTTTTTATTGCTTCAAGTATTAAAAAAATATTGTTTTTGTTAAATTTGGCCACATATTACTTCGGAAACCTTCAGTTGCTTTGACCTGTTGGTTTCTTCTTGTAAAATAAGGTTGTATCTGAGGGGTTAAAATTTTTGAATTTTTGAAAAACAAAAAAATTGCGCTATTTTGAAAAACAAATTAATATTTCGTCTAAAAGTTTGAACAAAATGTTACGGAATTTTGACGAAAGTTTTTATTTTTTTATATTTTCAATAAGTTTAATTATTGGAAATAGATAAAAAAATAAAACTTCGAAAAAAAAAAATGGCTCGGTTGCCTTTCGACAATTTAATTATGCGTAGTTAAGCGCAGATTTTATCGAAAAATGTTAAAAATTGTTCAAGTTATCATGCTGTCCATATTGAAAAATGTAGTTTCCAGAAAATTGCGCTCAAAGTTTTAGAAGTAAGAAATATACCTAATATATGTTTTTCAACTTACACTTAATTTGCTATACCTGTCTGCCCTATACTGTAGACCTTCCTTTGCCTTAATCTGCTCATTTAACCTCTTAAGACCCGAAGTTAAAATAATAGTTCAAATACTCATTCTTTGCTTTTTAACAAACAAAATGAGATCATAGATGACAAAAAAAAAAAAATATTTTTGAAATCTATTGTTTTAGGGGGGTTGTAATTTAGGTTCACAAATATGAGCATAAAATTACTAACCCCCCCCCCCCCCGAAATATCAATTGAATTATCAATAACCTAAAATTAAACAATAAAAAAAATAATAGCTTTAAATAAGTGAATAATCTGCAAATTCTTAAATTTTCTTATTATAAATTTTTTAAGTTAAATAATTGTGAAAATTACCTACTTTCTTGGATGCACTTTTTCGAAAGCATTTTGCAAACTCAGGTTAAAATAACATTTATTTTATAAGGAAATCGACATCATTTATTGGTTTCATTTTAAAGCAAAACCATTCAACTTTATAGAAGTGAAGTTAAAATGTAAAAATATCAATCATTTTAATTTTTATGAGCAAAAGAATCTCGGTACCCATTTGGGTACCCAGGACTCAAGAGGTTAAAAGGGAGTAGAATCTTTGTAGAATCTTTTCGCCGATGTCGCTTCGTGCTCTCAATTTTGCTCATATCTTTCTTAATAATTGAGAAATCACTTTAAATCTTTTTGCCCATAATTCTAGACACTATACGGATTTAATTTCCGTCAGAAAAAAAATCGATTTGTTTCAAAGTTGAGAACGTATGTAATCCCTTAAGAAATACATAGTGAATTTGATAATTTGACAATAATATTGCATCTTCTTTTCCGACATATTTATTACCAGTCAACGTTTTTTCCCTTGAAAATGGACGCGTTTGTGTTCGAAAAATCTCGGGATTAAATATGTTATAATATCTTATACATGTGCTTGTCTCATTTAAGCACATTTTAAGCATATTTTTAATAATCACATTAGTTTTGAAAACCATTGAAATATCTGCTCTTTGGAAAGACGGACATTAGTTTTTTTTTTGTTTATTCTAAGAAGGGTTGGGTTTCTACTGTATCCTGGTAAAATCAAGATTTTGCAAAGAACGTGGGTAAAAAATTAATTTTTACCTTTAAAAACCTGGCGAAAAAAAGGTAAAAACTGATAAATACTGTAAGCCACTGTATATAAATATCAACGCATTGTTTATAATTGATATTTGTATTATTTCTATATTATAATAATTATACATATTATTATTTTAACAATTAATATTATAATAAATAGGGGATCCAATCCGGGCTTCCCGGGTAACAGAACATACGTGAAAACCATTTTTTTCAAACTTTAATAGATTTTTCACATTTAAAATATTTTTTTAGATTGCCCATACTCAACGCTAAAAAGAACTTTTATATAAAAAATATTAATAATGTATTCAAATAACGTTTTGAAATTTATTAAAAGCGATACTTTTGTATTATACTTATGCCAGGATATGATAACGGAAGAAATCGCCAAAGAGTTCACTACTTACTGCAGCCTTTTTGATTTCAATGATTTCAGTTGTTTAAGGGAGTAGTTCGGTCGCATTGTGAAATTTGTGTTTTATTTATATTATATTATATATTTATTTATTAATGAAGTTCTGGAATATTACCGAAAAAAAAAAAAGCTAAACTATTAATATTGTTTTAAGCGCAAACAGATTAATCTTTCGCAATCACGCTGTACGCAATAGAGATAGTTTTGAAAAAAAAATCATGCTTGAAAATTATTTAAAAACCGTAAACAATTAGTGAACTGAGATACAGTTTTCAAACAAATTATAATTGAAAGTAATTTTTTTTGTAAAAATTTAAATTGTTCGATTACATGTATGGTAAAGTTGTGTTTTATTTTTTTATATTATTTATTTATTCATTCATTTATGAAGTTTATAATTTCATTTTGAAAAATTAGCACGAGACAAATGCTGAACTATTCATTCAATTCTTATTATTATACTATTAGCTCACACTCTCTCTATATTTATATATCTTGTTCAAATTTTCAATCGTTAATAAAATACTTTTTATTCATCCACTCAAGTTCAAATACATTTTTTTAACTTGCAGTGGATGACACTTGATGTTAATACAGTTTTTTCAAATATTAATTAATTAATTAAATTAAATTAATTAATTTTAGTTTTATATGGGAGAAAAAAAATTCTCCCATTGTTTTCATAAATGAAATGAAAGATTTTCCTCAAATTAGTGCTGCCACAAAAATAAAATACTGCAACGATGATTATAAAAAAAATTCAATAAAGATAACGTGGGACATTAATGCTGCATGGGTTTATTTTATATAGATTTTATGATCAAAAAGCAAAATTCAAATTCAAATGCTCAAATTATTTTTCTTTTAAATTTTCAATCGCTAATAAAATACTTTTTATTCATCCACTCAAGTTCAAATACATTTTTTTTAACTTGTAGTGGATGGCACTTGATGTTAATACAGTTTTTCAAATATTAATTCATTAATTCAATTAAATAACCAAACTACTAGCATTCAAAACTCGAAGATAAATGAGCAGAAACACTCCATTAGGTCTTCGAAAGAGCCGCTACTACATGAAACTGTTGGCATGGTAACTGTTGACTCGTGATTCTGTTTTAATGTTATTTTCTACTAGTATATACCCACCGTCAAAAATGACAGGATATTGACTCAATATTCAATTTTTAAAATAGTTCAACAAATGGACAAAACATTCAAATTAAATATTAAAAAAAAAAAAAAAAAAACCAATCCATGTGTGAAATTCTCTGTAAAAAAAGTGTTATCAATCAGTTTCTAAAAAGCTTGACTCACCACATAGCTAATTTTTTTTATTACATAAGCAAAATTAAATGGAAATTACTTGGTACTATTTATTCCTTATATTTTAATTACGTTTCATAAGAAAAAAATCCTTTTATTTAGGATGGAAACAAAATTTAAAAATTTGTTTGTATTTTCTACCGGTAGATGGCGCCATCTTCCCTTATGCAGTCCAATGTTGCTTGTGATTGCCAAGCAAACCACTTCGACTGTCTTTCTCTAATTAATCGCCGTCTACGTTCAATCGGCGTTTCATCATTTTCTTGAGGCATCGCTAAAACGATCCTTAAACTATATAAAACAACAATAAAAACTGATTTGATTGAACAGATTCAAATCCACCGCGTGTTTAAAACGGCATTTAAAAAGATCAACAAAGATGTTAAAACAGTAAAACACACGTTGCCAATTGGCAATCAGTACTACAAATAATTTTGATGAATGATTCTCAAAAGTGAATGACTCACTACATTTTTTTTTTTTTTTAACAATAATAATAATAATTAGCAAAGTGAAATGTAATTTCTGAAAATTTCATATTAAATTTTAATATGCTAATTAATGCAAATGTTAACTTGTATTTTTAACAAAGTTCGATTGTTTATATTAATTGACGAAAGATGGCTGCAAAAATAGTTTTTGAAGGTTTTAAACAAAATTAAAATATTTAAAGACTTTAATATACTTCTACAAATATTTTAAGAAGATAATCAGATAATTAACCTGTATTTTTTTAATGAAGCGTTCAAAGAGTGATTCATTTGTTTCAAGATTCAGAAATTCTGAATGGCAACAGTGTTTGTTTGTTTATATTTAGTAATCTGATGTTTATAATAGCTTATTTTTAATTTGGAATTTAATACATTATAATTGGATAAGATATACATGTTTTATGTGAAAATATGCAGAACAGACATGATTTCACGTAGAAGAAATTAACGTTTAGTTGTCATATGTTAGTATATGTTTTTCATTAAGCCTAACATGGCGTTTAACTACGGTCGACTCACAGACCAGAGTGGTACATCCCGGTACCGTTACAGACACTTTCTCGCCTTTGGATTTCATTATAAGTAAGATACTGTTTCATATTATTTTTGGTACTTACGTATTATCCGGGCCATTCTTATACTATTTATTAAAATGGAAAATTGCAAGGAAATTCGCTTTCTATTTTGCCACTTAATATTGTGATTCTGTCACATATAGATATTTATATTAATTGTAATTATTTAATAAAAAGTAACTAAAATAACAATTTTCTTTGGTGACCTAAGTAGGAATTTACTTTAAAAAATTATATAATTTTATATTAAAATTATACTTGTATTGATTTAAGAGCAAATGGGTTGTTATTTTTTCGTAGGAGATAATTAAAAAAAATTACTGCTTGAAAATTATTTTAAAAACCACAATAAATCTGTAACTTACAATACAGTTTTTAAACAAATTAGATTTAAAGTACATTTTTTGCCCTGTACGACGGTGTAAAAATTGAAAATGTGAGACTTTTAGAAGTTTAAAAGATTGCACTAGTGGAAATTGCAAAACCAAAATTTATTTGTCAGGTGTTACCAATATAAAAATGACGTCAGCGTTACACACAGACACGTTTGTCCTTTATAATATAGATTATTAAGTTCTAGTAACCGATATATTTATAGTTCATTTACAGGACAGTCACGTTTGCAATCTTTTTAAATGATATTACATTAAGATTAATTTTGACACAATTATTCAAATTGGTAAAGAAATAATATAAGTTATAATTTTGGCCAACTGGGATAAAAGTCTGGGCCAGGATTCGAACTAGGAATCTCTTGGCTGATATTACATTATTTCAAACATATTTGCGATAATATTGCTTATTGGGATTGGCCGCGTTATTATAAAAAAAAATATGTTAATTGCTTAAAGATAAACTACTCATTTAGATGAGTACATGTGCGTTATAAAACAATGACCCAAGAAAGAGAAGAGATTGACAACATAACTCCTGTGTGACTTATACGATGTTTATTGACCATTCATACAGGTCGGCACATAAACGTCATAAGGGAGTGACCCCGGCAACAATACTGGACAGTTACATTGTCGGGTAGAGTCCAAATCCAGAATGAATAGAAAAATCAGTCTTTGTCATTACATCATTTGGCTTGCCATTTTTGCGCCAATATCTTTCAATTTGAAGGAGTGGCTATATACAGAGAGAGACAGGAAAATGCGTGGGTGTAAAAATTACATTAAGATGAATGGGGTAATTTTTTTTTTTTTTGAGTTAACCATAAAGCATCATTCAACTTTCCGTTAAAATTAAAACGATTGCCTGGAAAACCCCAATACATCAAATCAAAATAACTGTTGAAAGAACGAAGCTATAATTATTTTGTTTATTGTAAATGTTTTTAACAAAATACCTTGAATGAATTATTGCCATTTATAAAACTGAAATCTGTTTAAGAACGTAATATGATTCAATATTGAAAATTGCAGATTGCATCAATAACTGGAAAGATTTCAGTTGTTTGTACTTAAAATGACAGGGAATCAAGTCATTAAAGAATATTTATATCACTATATAATGTTTATCTCAAATTGCTCAAAACTAGAATAAATAAGAATGTTTAGTAGATAGATAATTTCTTTCTTTCTTTTATATATCATGAGAAAATTGGCAATAATTTAGAATAAGATTAATTATTCAGAATGACAATAATTTATGATCTCCTATTAATCTAAAGTGATTGTTAGATTAAATAAATACTTTTTTAAATTATAATAGAGAACTGCATAGATTGAAAAAAGAAAAACATGTCAATGGAAAGGAATAACTGAATGAATTTAGAATACAATATAAAACTGATTAAATTAAATGCATTTCATGAATACAAAACTGGCTTAATTATTAAAAATATAATATATGATAGAAACTCTATTATAATATTCAAATTGATATACGTAACTGAGTGCAATATAAGATGCTTACCCATTTATCGTCCATTTTCAGAATTCGGTTGCAGTACTGAAAGTGTGTTTTGATTTTTGGTATGCATCTTTAAACTTAACTAATTTTTAGTATATTTCTTCATGTGTGTAAATTTTATTATTAAATATCATATACATTCGTGGACTACACGAACGAACTAGAGTGCAATTCCGTTTCGTCACGGAAATTGCTGAAGGAGAATTTTCAACTGCATTTCCTAACTGAACTAAATTTTACCATACTATGTAGTACATATACAAATCTATAGATCCTATACAGAGCTTTACGAAATAATTCGGATACTTTTACGATCATAGATGTTAATTGCTAAAATTGGGTTTTCAAATGTGTTATGCATTTTCCAAATTGTTTACTTCGATATCATCTTTCCCCGCATTAAGCGGTAAACATTTGTTACCGTATTCTGAATGTGTTGCAAATTGTTACATAATCTACGCTTGAAGCATGATTTTTTTTGTTATAATTTTTGTTTGGAAAAATAGTTTCGATTGTCATCATTCCACAGTATTTAAACAAATATTAATGTATTACAATAGAGAGAGCGTACCAAAAACACCTGAAAATGAGCTTTTTTAATAAAATCTAATATGTATGTTAGGAATTATGTGAAGTGACAAAACAAAGTGCTTTATATTTTCGGAGAAGATGCATAAATTTTCATCAAAAGTTAAACACATACATAATTAAAAAAATCTGACAAATGTATTGACAAGTTAAAACTAATTGGAGTAATTTAAGACTCACACTGGGAGATTTTTGCATCCATAAATGGACGTTTAAATCAATTATCCAAATGCGCCATTTTCATTTCAATGAATGGTAAAATTTGAAAATCGCCTGAATTCCCATAAAAAAGCATTATGACGTAAAAGAAAATGTTTTATATTTTCCTAAAACAGGAACCAAATTTAATCGAAAACTATACAGCTTATTCCAGATACTTCAAATCGAACTTTAAGAAGCATACCTACCTAACTACAAGCGAAACGGATATTTATTGCGGCAGTTTTCGCAAGACATACACATAGACAGACAGAGAAACGGTCAGAAAAAACCCAAAAACTTATCGTGTATCCACAGTGAACTTCAACTGACGTTTCGGCAATTAAATTAAATTGTAACAATCTTACGAATTTTAAAATAGTTACAAAAATATATTTTTCTTTGATATTTTTTAATTTTGCATTTCTAATCTTGTTTTAAGCTTAATCTGAAAACAAACTATCGCAATTAATATCATACTTTTACTGTATTTTACACTTGTATAATGCGCACTTTTCTGAAAATTTTACCGACTGTTCTACGAAACTGTATATGTTACTACGAAGTCACTGACTACAACACGTCGATATAGATATTGTGATAAAATTGAACGAATACAAGAAGTAGTAAATAAAATAAATTAAATAATCGAACTTTATGACATAATGTATATATTATGAAAAATATAAAATATCTAATATCCGGTGACGATATATATTTTAAAACAAAGCTTCCAATTATGTGAAAAGTACTTATTGAAGATACTTTAATTTTATGATGTCTCAATATGTGTGAGGGAATGCGTTAATGAAGTTTTTAGAAAAAGTAAATATATTATGAGTCACAGGACTTCTACAAATTTTATTTTTCAATTTACGAATTCTCTGTCGTAAAAAAAGCATGGTGCGGATGTATTTTCATTTTTTTTGCATCACAAATAGAGTGCTCATTATACACGTATATGCATATCGAGTAAATACGGTATATTCGTCTTTCTGAATATACTCGTATTAAGTGTGTTTTCATGTCACACCATAGCTTTATTATTATCTGTATTTAAAATATATTTATCAAAAATTTAAATGAAACACAAACTGTAAAAACTTACTTGATAATGACTCTAGTATTACGTTATGTTTTGAAACTCCTTCGTACCAGTTTGTTGATTTATGTAATAAAACAATGTCCATATACGAACATTTTATAATAATTCACATAATCTCGTCAGAATTTAATGTCAAGATCAACAATGAAATCAGGTATTTTCTCTAGCAATTAAAATTGAGTTTTTTGTACGAATATTTTCCACTCATAAACTTCTTCTTAATTTTTATTCATATATTTTCTTAATTTAATTGCATTCTTTTATTTAACTTAACTTGGTTTTTGTATATATAAGGATGGAATTTCGTAATCGTTTTTTTTCACCCACTTCCCGATTGGCTAGAATGATAAAAATAATTATATTCATATGCGCGTTTCCGATGACAATACAACATCTACCCTATATATATATAATCCTAATGAAACGAATTTATGAAACGAGTTTATGAAACGAGTTTATGAAACGATTTTATGAAACGACTGATTAAATGACTGATTAATTGAGTCATCTACCCTGAGTTTTCTACTGAGCCAATTTTGTTAAATATTGTTTTAAATGAAAGCTGCTAATTTGTAGATGTTCCAGCAACTAGCTATTTTTTAAAATATTCCCGTTTTTATATTTAAATTTTATTTTTAAAGGTTTTTTATGAAATTTCTTCAGTGGTGGCAATCGGATTACTCCCACTATTGCGGGAAAAACAGAAATAGTGGAGTTTTTTTTTTTTAAAATCTTTATTGATGCCATTTTCTCATTAAATTCATGGACAAATATTTTTCATTTGAAGAGATGGTGCTTAAAACGTCAAGGAGCTTCACGAACCTAAAATTGAAATTGCGCCGTTTTTTAATACTTTCCAACCTAGTTGAAAAGTGTTTATGACTTTGGTTTGTCTGGCTGTCTGCTGTCTGCCGTCTGTCCGTGCTCTAACTCCCGTAAATATGCTCGGATTGCCTTGCAATTTTTATATGTTATTGTCGTTATCTATAGCACGTTCCCTATTTCAACTGAAGTGTGTAGCACTTATAGTTTTTTTACAGGGCCACTCAAAATAATTCCGTTACATTGCGGTCTATGGGGAAAAATCATTTGCGGTTTATTTTAATGATGTTACACAATTG
Organism: Maratus michaelseni; assembly: GCA_963931845.1. Taxonomy (NCBI): domain Eukaryota; kingdom Metazoa; phylum Arthropoda; class Arachnida; order Araneae; family Salticidae; genus Maratus; species Maratus michaelseni. Next base: position 473,326,292 of record OZ007588.1, on the reverse strand, counting down.
CAAACACATTGTAATTGATATATATCACTAAGATGTATTACAAGAAGCTTAATATGGAATAGTATGTGCATAGCACTTATGGTTACTTTACAGAGACAGTCAAAAGAATTCTGTTACATTACGTCTATGGAGAAAAATCGTCTGCGGTTTATTTAAATAATGTTTCACTATTTTAAATGCATTGAAATTTATATATATCACTAAGGTGCATTACAAGAGGCTTACAACAGAATATTGTGTGTATAGCAGTAATCGTTCATTGACAGGGACACACAAAAGAATTTTCTACTGTCTGTTAACAATAATTCCTGGAAGTGTGTTTTAAGTTACTGAACACGATTTTAAATTTAACTCGCTTTTTGTCTATTACGTGGTGTGTATAAATTCTGTAGATCCTATACAGGGCAGTACAAAAGTTCGCGAACACATTTCCGTTTATTGACAGAAACTCCAGAAGGAGAATTTTTAAACTCTGCTACGCGTTTCTTAACTGAAATAAAATTTAGCATCCTATGTAGTATATATACAAATCTATACATCCTATACAGGGCTGAATGAAAGTATTCGAATATTTTTCCGAATATTGTATACGTTTCAAATTCCTGAAATCACATTTTTAAATATGTTATGCGTTCTCCAAATTGTTTACTTAGATGTTATCTTTTAGCTTATTAAACGGTATGATTTGTAAAATTATTTTGGAAGCGTTGGAAAGTGTTACATAATTTATGCTTGACGCATGAATTTTCGTTCTTGTTAATTCATAAATTGATTGATGCATATCCTCTTTAATAAAAAGTTATGCGTTGCTGACGACTGGGATTTTCGCTTATCGTTGCCACAGATTAATCTCGGAAAATGAAATATTTAAAGTTACTAAAAAAATTAACTGCTCGAAAAGTATTTGTCAGAAAATTGTTAGACAAACGATGTTAGAAAGGTAAAAAATTGTATTTTTTTTATATAAATTTCAAGTCCTCTGATTATGCCATTTTTCAAATATTGAATTTCAAAAAATTACCAAATTTCACAATGGAGTACCATAGCGAAAACTTCACGCATAAAAAAATAATGATAACAGCAATGTGTCAGCACGAGTCACAAATTATAGTAGCTATTATTCTGTTAAAATATAAAAGTGAATTATGATGTCACGAGTGCATGATTTTTATTTAATTCTCGACAAATACTAGATGCGCCATTTCTCTTTAGTCGTGAATAATATAGGTTATTTCACGTTATTAAAAAATGTAGCTGTAAAACATATCAATGAATGGAAAACGGTAAGTAATAAATTGTAAACGTAATAGTAAACCGTATTAAAAAAACATAACTTAGTGAGATAAGTATCCGTTTTTATGTTATTTTAGAATATTCCAGATAAAGGTACAGATTACTTTAAAATACAAGATTGAATTCACCGACATATTTCGTTTGATTCAAGGTTCTTTTGGAGAAACCGACCAGCGCAGCGGGCGTAGTCTGCTAGTTTTGATATATTTAGAATTTAATTATATGTTAATAAATTTATTTTAAGGCATTTCTGCGTTATTCAGCCACAGGAGATGAATTGTCAAATATTCTTTATGATTACAATTGCACACAAGTTGCAAAAACATTGAATTGAATTATGCGCCAAACCACGCTCGCCAAAATAGGCACAATTGGCTGTGAAACTGTAACAACGAAACATTTTGAACATAAAGTAGACAATATAAATACAAAATAAAGAATGTAATATATATAATATATTTTAAATACGCTTTAACCAATTAATAGTTTCATATTAATAAAACTATTATATATTGAGAAAGCAATATAGAAATCCTAAAAAGATAGTTTAAATAATGTTTCATTTTTCTTTTCTGTTGCCATCTCTATAAAAAGAAGCAGAGCAAAAATCATAATTTTTTAAAATAAATTCACTATTTCGCCTACAAATCAAAAGGGAATCCTATATTTTACTTCTGCTGTCAACATCCCTTTTTCTAAGCAAATACAAAACACAGAACGATAAATTAGAGACCACATGAAAGGATTTTGAACAGGCTTCTGACATAGCACACTTAACACTTCGTTAAGGCATGTTTTTTGATTAAAAATTAAATCGGCATTGTTTTCATAAATGGAATGAAAAGTTTTTATCAAATGAGTGTTGCCAAAAAAATAAAATACCACATTATGTGATGCTCAACAATGATGATAAAAAAAATAAATAGTACAACCGCGGCATACGTAATACGAGTACATTACTTACGTAATACATAATGTGTAGAATACATAATAAGTCCAACAAGTATAAAATGTGACACCTGCACGCGGGTTTATTTTATATTTATGATTAAAAATGAAAATTGAAATGTTTAGAAGAAACAAAACACCATCGATCGGTGGAAGCAAAATTGCCGTTAATTAAAATTTAAATCAGCATTGTTTTCTTAAATGAAATGTAAGGTTTTCTCAGTTTTCTTCGAAACGAGTGACGTCATCCTCTAATGTAGTTAAAATACGACTGTTATTTTTTTTTTTCTCCCTCGTGCATTTTGCAATCTTGGATCAGTATTTAGTCTAACTTTGCTGGAATAAATTAGATGATATTGTGGCTTGACTAACAACTAAATGTTGTTTGCAGATATTTTTAGTCCTTAATTTTTATTTAAAAGTTTAAATCTGCATCTCAGAAATATTAGATACCAGTGGACCCGTGCAAAGATTTCGCATCGCGTTTTAATATTTTTTAGATCCAAGTTTAAAGTTATATAAAAAAATAAGGACCAAAAATATCTGCAAACAACATTAGTCAAGTCAGAATATCATCCAATTTATCCCATCAAAGTTACAGTAAAAACTGATCGCTGATAGCGAAGGTAAAAAAAAAATATATATATATATCAATCGTATTTTAACTGCATTAGAAGATAAAATCATCTGTTTCGGGAAAAAAAAACATGGGACAAAGAAAAATTAATTGAGCATTTGAATTTGAATTTTGCTCTTTAATCATAAATATAAAATATACCCGTGCAGCAATCTTTATTTTACAATTTTTTTTTAAATTATTGCTGAGCACAATATAATGCGGTATTTTATTTTTGTGGCAACATTAATTTAAGGAAAACGTTTCATTTCATTTATGAAAACAATGCCGATTTAATTTTTAATTATCAGCAAATTTTAATCAAAAAACATGTTTTAGGATGTGTATTTGTGCTAATGTCAGAAGCCTGTTCAAAATCCTTTCATATAGTATCTCATTCGTCATTCTGCGTTCCGTATTTTTTTAGAAAAAGGGATGTTGACAACAGAAATAATATATACGATTGTTAACAAAATATTACACTGCAGTGCGAAATCCTCGCAGGGGTGGGGTCCACTGGTTTTCTATAATCGAGTTCGGTGCCGATTCCAAATTAATGTATTGTAAAAGAAATTTTTGGGAAAAAATATGAATTGAAGTCAGGAAATTAGGCGGAATTTTCAAGATAAACATTAAATGCCTATAAAAGAGTGTTCTTTTAAAAAAATAAATAACTATTTTTACTTTTATACTTAATCATATGTAATCACAGTTGCAGATTATATCAATTTCACAGCTGTATATATTTCGGTCGTACAAATCTGAAAGTCAAGAATAGTCAGTTATCAGTTGAATAAATCTTTGTAAAGTCTTCATAACTGATTAAGAAATTCAGCCTTTATTACATTCATATCTAATATTGATGTAACGAATTGCATATATTAATTTATATATTATTTAAAAGGTGATTTTTTTCACTTAAGTTTGACGCCAGTTTTTTTAAAACAAAACAAGAATGAGTATAACACTGATTGTTTCCAATACATTATTACATAAAAGGACAATTTCATTTGTTAAATAATTATATTGATGCAATTTCTTTTCAATTTATAAAATTTTAAGGAAAATTAATGAAATAGTTGATACTTACCAAAAAAGTCTTTACGCCAAAAATAATGATAGTTTGCTAAATTGATTTCAATAATATACAATTTGAGTTTCTAAAAAGGTAATAACTACAATCTATGTCGTAAATTAAAAACTTCCATACACTGCAAGAAAAAAAAAAAAAAAAAAAAAAAAAAAGATTGATTTTAGGATATAATACTGGCTTTTACACTGTCAGTATTATACCGTAATATTAACAGCAATAAACAGTAAAATAAGCAGTAATACGTTGCCGCGCATACCGTAAAATCAACAATTTTTTTGCAGTGCGATATACCATTCAAATGATACCTACGATGATTTCTCATATATTTTCTGTATGCTGATTTATAAAAATTACTGTAAAATTCCAGGAAATTCTCAGATATTTAAACCGATAGTTTATTACACTCACAAAATCACATAAATTTTAGGATATATGTTTTATTTAAATGTAACCAGAAATTTTGGAGAGCAAATTTTCTTTTTTCATAACGGATCGTTTATAAAAATCATTTTTTTTTCTTAAAGAAACGCATTTAAAGTTTTATTTCTGAAAATCTATTAGGAATAGTCATCACAAAATTTTAAAATTCTCCAGATAAATTCATATATTTTACCTTGATTAATCTTAATATTAGAAAATATTTTCTTTCTTGAAGCAGCAATCTATACAGCAATTCCTGGTTACTCAAATACATATTTCCTATTTGAGAGCTGAAACAATAACTACGCTTAAAATGATCGTAAAAAGAAAGGGTAGTTTGGGTAGCTAATTTTACCATAGTCCAAAAAAAAAAAAAAAAAAAAAAAAACTGATATTAGCACGAAATTGGCTATCTAAACATACCTTATTTCAATAAAATTGATAGATACGAAAATTTGAACACATAGACGAATTTAGTATCAACAGTCTCAATACTTATTTTATTGTCTTTACACAATTAAAGAATATAAATAACACAATCGCTGGTAACAGTTGAAGTCTTAAAGAATTTTCTAAAGAAGTTACAGAGAAACTAAACGTCGCGTGATGCAAATGGTGTTTGTATCTTACAGTTGCAGACGAGACTAATGATGAAAAAATCAATCTTAGTCAATATAACTAGACAGACATGCATATAACAACTAATTGCATGTGTATTAAAGTAGCATGTCTGTCAATATTTGAAAACATGTAGAAAAAGAAAAGAGATGATGGTGTTTTGGAAACCATTTTCCTGAATATTTATGAGTTTCTTTTAAAGCATAATAGCCTTTTAGCTGCATCGCTTAATGCAAAAGCATTAGGTGTGAGTACTTTCAAAATAAGATCAATAAAAATGTCAGATTGTTTATTACATCAAATGTTGTACTTTGTCAAAATATCGTTCATAATCTGATTTATTATCAGAAAAATGTATTATAATGTTAATAAAAATATCACGAAAACGCTTGGTGAATAACATACTTTGAATTAAAAAAATTGTTCTTCCATTAAAAATGATTTTGGGTTAAAGTTAAAATTAATGGTTTCTAGAAAACGGTAAATATTTTACAAAATTAAGGATAATGTACAGAATGACGGAATAATATTTACAATTTTCATTTCGGGAAATATCGATTGTAATATCATTGGACATCAATGGGTTAATTTTCTCATTGTCATTATGAACATAACTAATAAGGAGATAAGTGAATAATTGTGAATATTGAGAGGACATTTGTCAATGTTTTGAAACAAGAAAGAAAATTCATGCTTCACGCATACCGTTTTTTCCGGTGTTAAAGTCGACCCCAAAATTCGACAGAATTAACATGCTTTTCCATTTCCAGTCTTTTCGTATAGTATCTTTCACCTTATTTAATCGCAAAAATGTATTACAAATTTCATGGCCAAAATATTTTAATACTAAATATTAATTAATATATAAATATAAATGTTAATTGTGTATGAAATATTTTTTCTGATCTTTTAAAAATTATCTTATACATTTATATATATATATATTTATTATTGCTTATTTAGTATTAACTAACGAATGTATTTCTATTTATTTAAATTAGTTACATAATTAATTTCTATATTAATGATTTATTTTGAACCATAAATTTGAATTATTACTTATTTTTCGCTTATTTACTATGATAAGAGTTTATAATAATTTCGTTACACATACGAAATTTATCAACATCTTATCACACATATATATGTATATATATTCACATTTTAATATATTAGGGATGTTTTTACTGCGTGTGGTACTCTGTATCTAGAGGTTTCTATATACACAGTTTTGTTTTGATTGGAAAGTTATGTTGCAGTTTAAAATATGGGATTATCGCTGTCGTTTCCCCAAGTGTCTTATAGGATTTGCGTGTGATAGTAACATAGTATATAGAACTTGAGTATGTGTATGTGCGGGGATGTGTTATACGTTGAAATCGTGCTTGGATAGATCTTTTATTCTAATCTCTTTAATTTTGTTTAAGCGGAAATTGTTTATTTCGTAAATTTTATCAGTGTTGGTATTTTGATTATTTTCTATTCTGCGATCAGCGAAAATTTTGCCTAATGTAATATGTTTATGTAATATAATCCGTTTATGTTTTGTATTTTGCGCTAACATATAAAATCAATTATCACTGCTATCAGATATTGTGAATTGAAGTGTGAAATGCAATCTGTGATTTTTTTTGTTATTAGGTTTGTTACACAAAGAAAAAGAAAAATAATTACATTATTTTTATTTAAAAAGAAATTGATTTTGGGGAGAAATTTAATTTTAATAAAAAATTGAACTGAAATTGAGTTAACAAAATTTATATTCAAATTATTAAAGAATATATCATTACGTTATTGGCCGTTTAAATAATAAAACAATGTATAGTGGTTAGTTGAGATATAACATTCCATTGTTAAAGAAATTTTAATATTTAAAATTTACTAATAATAACCAAACTAAAATTGATTAAAAGATATGAATTTCATTGAATTTTGAATAATATAAAATAATGAAGATTATGTATTTCAAGATTAAATAACATTTTAAAAACCATGATAAACATGATGTAATGAAAATAAATTTTTTTTTTACCTGGAGAAATTCCGATATGTGAAGATTGACAAGAAACATGGCAAAAACACATGTACACAAAATAGTCGAATTGATTAAATAAAAAGAATATTTATTCGTTATATATTTATATGATATTATGTAGGTTATCTAGATCAGCGCTGTCTATTTAATAAATGTGTAAATTATTCTACATTACTTTGCGTATTATATTTCTTTTACCATTACTCAGTGAAATATTATTACATATCATCTTATACCTCCTTGGAACAATACATGATATTTCAATTATTTATTAGTTGTTGATAAGAAAGTTGATCCACCGAAAATTAAAATGTTTTCTCTCTAGAATTGAAATATATGTCTATTATTAATAATGCTCCACAATATCTCTTAAAATAAATACCCTTCATTGGAGAGTACAGCTCACAAGACCATAACCGCAGCTATCTGAAAGAAAAATTATTAGTACGCCATTGTAGGTCAGGATAATAAATTTCGACTCAATATTTACATTATAAAGGTGAAGTAAGAAAATGAAATACTAATCTACTATGATGACATTCAACAACATTAAAGTAAATTTATCGGCCGGAAAGCAATAGAAAATGAAATACTAATCTACTACGATAGCTTCCAACAACATTAGAGTAAATCTATCAGCAGGAAAGCAATTATGAGACATGCTAGTAGTCTGAAAATATTCTTAAATTTCGTTAAGGAACTTTTGCAGAGTCAGTAGATTGAATTTTAAAACCTCGTGTAACGAAGGATCTTGTGTGTTTCATGAATAAACATTTTTTCTTTTTTTCTGCTTAGATTTAGGAAACAGCGTACAATAAAATTTATTCGAATTATCAAATACCAGCTGTTACCCGTGACTTCATTCACGTATCATTAAAAGAAGAATAAATGCATTAATTAAGCAAAATATTTCATTCCCGATAATTAGAAACCTAAATAATTAACTAACTCTTGATCACATTCCATAGGAGACAATACAGTATTTCTATGTTATAGAGGCCTTGACATAACTAAGTTTAAAAAAGTGAAATTTTGTGACAAATAATCACGAAAAGGAAACTGCAACCAATGAAAAAAGGCGGGATAAATAAAATCGTGGAAATCGGCGAATTGTGTAGAAACATATGTCAAGTTAACCTGGTAAACCATTTTACTTTTAACGCCTTTGTGAAACGTTTTAATAGCCATCCTTCAAAGATGATGGAAATAGAACATTCTTTTTTATTAAATTTAATTCTTGTGAATAGGGAGCAATAATTGTAGACTTAAATGCAAGGGGCTTAAATTTGCCTCTTCGATTTAATCTATAACCAGACCTGCCAACCTTTAAAAATGAGAAATACTAGCACACCAAATTCAAATTTATCTGGAGGTTGGTTGGTTGGTTGGTGGCTGTTTTTTATTCTGCAAATTTTAAGCGAACATATACTAATCAATTAAACGCATGTGTATATGCATCAGGGGTGATTCTGAGTAAAAAAAAAAAATTCAGAAATTCAGAAATTTTTTTCTGAAAGGTTACAACAAGGGGGGGGGGAATCCACTCCCGACACTAACTAAGTGTTATTTTTCCGCACCCCTTTGACGATATATGCGTTGTTCCGCGATCTTTTGATGAAATTTGTCGTTTATTCACGATCCTTTGATGAAATTTGCCGTTTTTTCGCAATCTTTTGACGAAATTTGCCATTTTTTCACGATCCTTTGACGAAATATGTGGTTTATTTGTGATCTTTTGACGAAATTTGCTGTTTTTCACAATCTTTTGACGAAATATATGGTTTTTTACCGATCCTTTGATGCAATTTGAGGTTTTTCGTGATCTTTTGATGAAATTTACCGTTTTTTTCGTGATTTTTTTTACGAAATTTGCCGTTTTCATAATCCTTTGACGAAATATGCGGTTTTTTGCGCGATCCTTTGACGAAATTTGCCGTTTTTTCACGATCTTTTGACGAAATATATGGTTTTTTTACGATCCTTTGAAAAAATTTGAGGTTTTTCGTGATCTTTTGACAAAATTTATAGTTTTTTCGTGATGTGGCAATCACATCGATTTCATGATCTTTAAATTTTCCGAGCTTTCTCATAATATGATGACCATCATAGATTTTCAAGTTATGGAATATAACAGGGATTGTTTTTCACTGCTTATAGTTCAAGTTGCATTCCACATGTGCAGCTCCTCTGAACGCACCTGACAGATGACCATGGTCACGTGTGCGTTTCACATCTAAAGTTTTCTTGCAAGTATGACAAAATTCTGCTTCTCGAAATGCCTCTTCTTCTTGAGCTCATAATTGCATAGGTATGATATCTAACAACTTTTGTTCTAATCTTTTCTTCTCCTGCATCATCTTGTTTAAAAAATGCTCAACACAGTTTCTACTACGACATGCCTGTGCTTTCTTCACACATGTTCCATCGGGTCCGATAACCACATAGACATATCCACACGGCAAGTGGTAGGTTGTTTTCTCAGTAAAGGATGTTTTAGAAGAGGGTGTAGCTGATGAAATAGGTATAAGTAAACTCTCAAAGTCCGCATAAATTTTTGCCTACGCAACAGGATGTTGTAGATGAATGCCAGAAAACTTTAATATATTATCATTTTCATTAGGCATCTTTATAGCTTGCGCAACATGTCGAGAACAATATTAATTATGCTTATCCAAAAGATCTTGTTTTGAAAATCGATGCAAACATCGATAGCAATAATAGGCGGAGACTTTATGCTTGGTAAGTGCAGCTAAAAGTCTTGAAAAGCATCTTATCAAACAATAGTGTTTCTTTTAATCATCACCAACCAATAACGAATTAATCACATCTTCATTCTTCTTTTCAGATATATACAGAGGGCAAACTTCATCCTCTTCATATCCAAACACATTAACCTTTAAATTGTTGAGTTGTTCAATAACAGGCATCTGCTGAAGGGGTACAGGGCATTCTACACTACCTAATTTAATATCATGCTCATAGGGTCGATAATGTGAAACACGTTCAGGCTTTTTTGTAAAATATAAGTTCAGTTTAAAAGCCAAAAGCTACCACACTAAACATTTATTGTCTTCGTTTTTTATATTCAGCACTGCTTTCTTATCATCCAGTTTTTTAGAGAGAGGAATGTAGGAACTCGCAGCGAGGGGATGATATTTAACAATCTTGAGTTCTAAATGATGAAATTTCCTCAATTTCTATCGAGAGCCTCTTTGTACAAATTCTTCAAAGGATTTAATAATCTTCAAAAATCTTTGTATCAAATATCTTCTGTAAGTTCGGTCATACACGAACATTGAAAATAAGATTGAATTTCTCCAAACTCCTCATTATCAGTCAGATGTTCAAGTGCTATTTTTTCTACCATACACCATTTGATTGCACCTTTTTCATAAATATCACTTATTAAACGTTTTTGTATTTCAGTTCGTAAATGTCTATGAAATACCTCTAAATCCCTTTCCTCACGTTCATCTGGATGCAAAATCATTGTTTTAAACACATTAAGTGCATCAGAATGCTTTATGTGTTTCTCGACTTTACATTAGATAAACTCATTTTACGTTTAACACTCACAAGAGATGCGCGAGAGTGCTGGGTGCGCACATGTTGTTTCAATTCAAATTTTCTTTCAAACACTTTATCACAATCATGGCAAGGGAACATTGAATTCTGATACGACTGTAAATGATGCTTCATATTGTCCATCCGCGTGTAAACTTGATCATACGTGTCACATTTTAATGTAGACTGTCCATCGGCATTTGAGTTTTCAAGTGCCTTATTAAGTTTGATTTCCTTCCAAAACACTTTCCACAGGTTTCACAGGTATGCGACTTTTCATTGAGATGAATCTTAACATGGTGATTTAAATTATAATGTGTTGTAAAGACTTTGTCATAGGTGGGGCAAATATGCTTCTTTTCAGCATTCGTATGGGTCACAGTCTTTAAAGAAACATCTTCTTCAGCTTGTTGATTAAAATCCAAAGGGCTTTGAGACATAGTGTCTTTTTCTGTAAGAACTTCAGGGAATCTATCATGCTGTGACAATACAACACTATCATTTGTCTTTAAAAGTCTCTGCAAGTTTGATATTCGTCAAAAAGACTTCTGGCAGATAGCACAAGTATAGAATTTCTCACCAGAATTGCTTTTCATATTTTGGTTCAGATTAGAAGTGCTCCTAAAATCTTTACCACAGGTAAGACAGGAAAAATTCTTCCTAACAGGTACAGAATCTCCCACAGACATGGTTTCATAAAGAGGCATGTCAACAATCATAATATAGCATCGATAAAAACTTTAACTCTTAAAAGCAACTTACATGATCTGTAACCCTGATTTCTGTCTTTATTTTTATATACTAGATTAAGTTTAACACAATTATTCTAATAGGTAAATAAATCAAATGAGTAATTTTCTAATTGGGCAAAAAATTTCCGGGCCGAGATTCGAATTAGGAATCTCTTGGCTGAATCTGCCACTGCTCTGCCAACTGAGTTATCCTGGACGAATCTGGAGGACCGTTCTTATTTTAAGATAGTCTACAAGTAATTTTATGTCCATCCCATTCGTCTGCTTTAATTCTTATCTCAAATGTTGTATGAACATCTCATTTGAAGAATCCACAATCAATGGGTAGAACAAAACCTCTTTTTCATACAATACATAGAATTTTTCGTACTGTTATTATCTGGCATCTGGTCATACCTTTCTGAAAATTCCACCATCACGGCTGCAGCTTCATTTCTGGAAGAAGGGATTTAGAGCATTCTCCATTTCTTGTTTGATGTTCTCAAGATCACTGTTTGCAACTAAGTTATCACAACTTCTTTGAGCAGATTCAATATAATCAGCTCCTCTTTTGCTTTGCTGCCAACATAGTCTCGTATGGCGACTGCTGAATGCCTTGCTGTAAAGAACTTGCTGTATTTTTATGAATTGAATAAGTTAGATATTCTCAGCCCAATGCGTCAAATCATTTATTTGTGTGTGCCATCATTATACCATAACCATATTCTGAACATCCTGGTTGGTATGTTCGAAAAAAAACCTTGTCTTTGGCTATGTCTTAGTTTTTCGTGTTTATACAGTTCAGATCGCATGTTCTTTAGTTCAAGTTCAATTATAACTTGGTTCGAATAGAACAGTCATAACAAATACAGAATAATCATGTAAATACTATACAAATAAGAAAATTACAGAACTCACAAGTAGAATAAAAGCAAGCAACAGAGACAGGAACTTTTCCAGACGAACAGAATATTACCGTAAAACCATGTCATCATCTTTTCTATCACGTGCACGCTGGTCCCACCTACTGGACAGCGTTGCATCAGTACACTTTAAGAAATGACCAGCTAAAACAGAATACACATTGTTAATTTCACATACATGGGCCGTGCGAAATGGCCAGCCAATTCGCAAACTGGTCAAACTTTGGGCACTAAGAAATATATATGAAACATAATTAGATAATGAAGCAATGCCAATAAATTATGTGAAATGACAGAGTTTGTTTTCCGTTTTTTGTTTTGCATGGCAATGTAATATATATATATATATATATATATATATATATATATATATACTTTTTAATACATTTTGAATTGCGTAATTAAGCCGAGGGTAAGGTAAAACAATGTATTTATATTAATTATGGAGTCCGTTTTCTGACGATCTGTGAGCAGTATATAGGTAAGAAAAGATTTGCTTACCTTTTCTTCAATGGATCCACCTAGGGCATATCCAGCTGAATCTATTGGGTGGCACTATTTAACAGAATAAAGAAAATTATTAATTTTATATTAAGATCAGAGAGATGTGTATTCCATTTTCAAAAAGATTCCAGTTATGAAACTTGGAATTGAGTTTTAATTTTTCTTGGTTATATGTTATATGGATACAGAAAAATAATAAGCGGGGAACAGAACGGCCATCATTTTCAGATACAACTACACATGAGACGAGCGACAGATGGAATGAGCAACAGGGGAGTACATATACATTAAAAGCCGCAGACAAGTGAGAGAATCACTTATGCCGGAAAATCGTCCGCGAATGTCAGAAAAAAAGTCAAAAGTTTTTTTCTAATAAAAGTAGGAACGTTTTTGTATCAGGGTTTATACTGCACAACACGTTTGTCATTAGGTCTCGACGCTTTTATAAACATACTAGCAAGCTACGCCCGCTACGCTGGTCAATTTCTCTTAACGAACCTTTAATCAAACAAAATATTGACATTTCATAATTCACTTTTATATTTTAACAGAATAATAAGGCTACTATAATTTGTGAATTGTGCTATAGCCAATATACACGTCAGGACACGTCGCCCTTATCGTTATCTTTTTACGCGAGAAGGTTTCGCTATGGTACTTCATTGTGAAATTTGGTAATATTTTCAATTCAATTTTTGAAAAATTGCATAATCATTAGATTTGAAATTTATATCAATAAATATACAATTTTTTACCTTTTAAACGCAATTTGTCTAACAATTTTCTGACAAATACTTTTCGAGCCATTATTTTTTTCAGTAACATCAAATGTGTCATTTTCCGAGATTAATTTGTGGCAAAGATTAGCGAAAAACACAGTCGTCAGCAAAGCATAGCTTTATATTAAAGAGGATGTTGGAGCAGGGATTGTCACCATCACTTTTGAAATCCGTTCTGTAGTTCCAGAGATTCCATAGAAATTGTAATTTAAAAGGATTTTAGAACGCTTTTCGCCCATTTCACCCTATTAAATTTCGAATTTATTAAAAATGTATTCTTAGAGAGCATTTACATCTTATAAGTAACTACAATGCCAAATTTCAAATTTCTAGCTACTTCAGTATAAAAAAATTGCAATTTTACAACGTTTTTCGCTTCTGCACCCTTCTGGGGGTAGTGGAACCGACATAAAATATAGCCTATGTTGGAGCAGGGACTGTCACCATCAATTTGCCACCATCACTCTTGAAAACTGTTCTGTAGTTCCAGATATTCCACAGAAATTGTAATTTAGAATGTTTTTAGAACGCTTTTCGCTTATCTCACCCTTTTAAATTTCGAATTTTATTAGAATTTGTTCTTAGAGAGCATATACATCTTATAAGTAACTACCATGCAAAATTTCATGTTCCTGACATCTTCAGTATAAGAAATTCGAAATTTTAGAATATTTTCCGCTCATGCACTCCCCTGGGATTAGTGGCGCCGGCATGAAATATAGCCTATGTTACAGCAGAGACTGTTACCATCAATTTGCCACCATTACTTTTGAAAATGGTTCTGTAGTTCCAGAGATTCCACTGAAATTGTAATTTAGAATGTTTTTAGAACGCTTTTCGCTCATCCCACCCTTTTAAATTTCGAATTTTTTTAGAATTTGTTCTTAGAGAGCATTTACATCTTATAAGTAACTACCATGCTAAATTTCATGTTTCTAACACCTTCAGTGTAAAAAAAAAATCGAAATTTTAGAACGTTTTCCGCTTTTGCACCCCTTTGGGAGTAGTCGCACCAACATAAAATTTAGCCTATGTCGGAGCAGGGACTGTCATCATCAATTTGCCACCATCACTTTTGAAAACGGTTCTGTAGTTCTTGACATTCCATAGAAATTGTAATTTAGAAAGATTTCAGAACGCTTTTCGCTCATCTCACACCTTTTAAATTTGGAATTTTTTTAGAATTTGTTCTTAGAGAACATTTACATCTTATAAGTAACTACCATGCCAAATTTCATGTTTCTAGCTCCTTCAGTATAAAAAAAATCGAAATTTTAGAACGGTTTTCGTTCCTTTAACCCCTTGGGGGTAGTGGAACCGACATAAAATATAGCCTATGTTGGAGCAGGGACTGTCACCATCAATTTGCCACCATCACTTTTGAAACTACCAACAGACTTTTGAAAACGGTTCTGTAGTTCCAGATATTCCATAGAAATTGTAATTTAGAATGTTTTTAGAACGCTTTTCGCTCATCTCACCCTTTTAAATTTCGAATTTTATTAGAATTTGTTCCTAGAGAGCATTTACATCTTATAAGTAACTACCATGCCAAATTCCATGTTTCTAGCTCCTTCAGTATAAAACAAGTGTGGTAACTGTGATCAAAGATCACTCTAAGGGTTTCGTTTAATAATCCTTTCAAAACACTTTATCCTGTCTTTAATAAATCCAAATAAATTTCATTTAGCAACCAAAAAAAAAAAAAGTCATGTTTTTTATAAAGTAAAAATTTACCGGTCTATTTTTATCGTCTTTTCGAATATCTAAACCAGCTCGATAGCGGGCGAAGCCCGCTATTATAATCTGTGATAATAATATCTGTCATGTGGACTAAATGCGATATTAAAAAAAATTTCAAAATTAACATGTTGTACACCTTCAAAATGTTAAAATATGCGAGTATTTCCGTAATCGGTTTTTATCATGATTCAATACATTTCTCAAACTCATATATTTACTACATTAAAGACGTGAGTATAAAACATCACAAATTTACTGAATGGTGTATATGTATACAAACGTTTTGTGTACACCATTCAGTAAATTTGTGATGTTTTTTACTCACGTGTTTAATGTAGAAATGTTTCATGGTGTAATCGTCCAGCATTTATATCATATATTTACTATTCTCTATTATTCATATTGATACTCGCTTTGTATTATTCTGAAACATTTGAAAAATCCGTTAAACTTCCGATATGACGTCATATTTTCTTTTTAATTCTCTAATGATGTGTATTAATCTGCTTTGTGTACATTACACATACTCATACTCCTTGTATTATTGAGAAATCTTACAGTTTAATTATCACTATGATGTCAATCAATTTTATTTCCTATTAATCTTTTTTTCAATTGGTGAAACTTTTTATTTCATTTTTCACGCGGAAATCGTCTGATAGAAAATTAATTATTGTAGAAAGAATTTCATCGTGGATTTTTAATTTTTGGCATCGGCTATAACGGAAAATGTTTCAATTTAATAGGAAAAGGCTGTTAGAATTTTGGTTTTTTATCTCTATTTATTAAAATAATACGAATTTTTCAAATTTTAATATTTTGAGCTCTTTACAGCTGCTATTCAGATTTATACACTAAGTTTCAACTCTGTAAGTTACATAGTTTTTGAGAATGGCTCTGTGACAGACAGACAACGGAGCGGGAGTAATAGGGTTTCGTGAGATGAACGAAACCATAAAAAATCGAAATTATAGAGCGTTTTTCGCTTCTGCAACCCCCTGGGGGGGTAGTGGCACCGACATAAAATATAGCCTATGTTGGAGCAGAGATTGTCACCATCCATTTGCCACCATCACTTTTGAAATCGTTTCAGTAGTTTCAGAGATTACCCCCTACAGACAAACAAACAAACAAAAAAACAAAAAAACAATCTTTACTACTTTATAATATTAGTATATATTCCATTCAATCAATACATAAGTTTAATTTCTCAAACCTAACTGGAACACATGAAAAGGAAATTGCCTTCAAAAATAAGTATGATGTCTGATGAGTAAATCAATTTTGAAAAAAAAGTCATCAACAGTATAATTTTCTAATATTTAAATAAATGAAATCCAATAAAGTGCATATAATGTGCAAAATCCAATAAAGATAACGGTTAAATATAAATCATTATTAGAAATGTAAGCTTATGTATCTATCAGGTTTCTGGATTCTCTCCCTTCAATTGCACAACTGTACATGCGGCTGAATTAAAAACTTCCTGTGTAATGAAATATTGTGCATTGTAACACTCAGATGTAACGTAATACTGAATGATAAAAAAAAATAAGAAAAAGGTGAGAAAGAAAACAGAACGCACAGAATGTGAATAGACTCTGTATTACTGTGGCAGCTTAGAATATATCATCGATCACCATTTATTAAACTTCTTACAGGCTTCACAGAGAAATGTGAGGGAAAAATTCGAAAAATCCACTCTTTTATAAAAGGCTTTATTCCTTAATAAGTTTTATAATAATACTAGCAAGCTACGCCCGCTACGCTGGTCAGTTTCTCTTAACGAACCTTTAATCAAACGAAATATTGACCTTGAAATTGACCCTGTGTTTTAAAACCATACGGACCTTTACTTGGAATGTCCTTCCGCATTTCTGTAAACGATACTGAAAAATCATTTCCGTTGGATTTTAATGAAGTTACAATACTTCAAATATAATGAAATATAATGATATGCCTCACTGAGGCGGACTAAAATATGCTATTTGTCGATAATTGAATAAACATCCTGCACTCGTGACATCATAATTCACTTTTATATTTTAAGAGAATGATAAGGCTAGTATAATTTGTGACTCGTGCTATTGCCAGTGTACAGGCTGCCGTTATCATTATCTTTTTACGCGTGAAGGTTTCGTTATGTACTCCATTGTGAAATTTGGTAATTTTTGAAATTCAATATTTGAAAAACGGCATAATCATTAGATTTAAAATTTATATCAAGAAAAATACAATTTTTTACCTTTCTAATGCAGTTTGTCTGACAATTTTCTGACAAATACTTTTCGAGCTATTAATTTTTTCAGTAACTTCAAATGTTTCATTTTCCGAGATTAATCTGTGGCAACGATTCGCGAAAATCCCAGTCGTCAGCAACACATACCTTTTCATTAAAGAGGATTATGTTCAATGTCAAAATCATTTCGATTAGTCATCTTTGGCAAGGAGGGTACTTCATAAATCCCCTCTTATTATCTGATGAAACATCTAATAAGCTTATGTTGCATTTTCCTTTTGTTAAGAAAAGATTTGGGGGCTGATGCAGGAACAAACTTTAACGAAAAATCACAACCTTTTTGGGAACCCCACCACATCTCATGCTGACAATGACTGATGTAATCGTTGCTTTTTAGTGGAAATAAATGTCTATGGAACGTTTTGCAACTATCGAAAAGATATTTTGAAAACGCCCTCTGAATATCTATCAAAAACAGTAAGCTGTGGCTATTTCCTCAGAACAGATTTATTTCAACCATTTTTCATTCTGTTTTTTTCATGAACATGATGCGTGGAGCGTAATGTTGCATGAATAACAAGTAAGAATCTTAAATATCACGTAAAAGAATGTGTGTATTTTTTACATTAAACATCTGATTCATGAATAATTTTTAAATGAATGAAATAAAAAATTGCACTTAGAAAATATTCAAAATGGATGATTAAGAAAAACAAATAATGTTGAATTTTTAATAATATTGCATTTATTACAGAATTACAAAACGAACAGTAAAAATTATTACTAAGATTTCCTAAAAATTTTTTGTGACAATTTGAACTTTGAATACATCAACACAAAGTAGAAACTAAAGAAAAATGTTTCTTCACGTTCTTGTGTAGATCCACTAGCAGAAAATCTTTGAGAAAATCTTATCTCACGCAGAAGAGGAACAAATTTGACAAAGACGAATTTTCTAACCGAATATGAGGAAAAATATGTTCAGTTCTCTGCGGGTTGTTTTACTGTACAACTTCATGTGAGGTATCTTGCATGAGAGGGTTTAAACAAATTTTTCTTACATCTATATTATAAAACTAGCAGACTACGCCCGCTGCGCTGGTCGGTTTCTCCAAAAGAACCTTGAATCAAACGAAATATATCGGTGAGTTTAACCTTATATTTGAAAGTAATCTGTACCTTTACCTAGATATCCTATAATAACATAAAAACGGATACTTATTTCACTAAGTTATGTTTTTTAATACGGTTTATTATTGCGTTTACAATTTATTACTTACCGTTTTCCATTGATTTATATGATTTATAGCTACATTTTTTAATAACGGAAATAAACCTATATTATTCACGACTAAAAAGAAATGGCACATCTAGTATTTGTCGAGAATTAAGTAAAAATCATGCACTCGTGACATCATAATTCACTTTTATATTTTAACAGAATAATAAGGCTACTATAATTTGTGACTCGTGCTGACATATTGCTGTTATCCTTATTTTTTTACGCATGAAGATTTTGCTATAGTACTCCATTGTGAAATTTTGTCATTTTTGAAATTCAAAATTTGAAAAATGGCATAATCAGTGGATTTGAAATTTATATCAAGAAAAAATACAATTTTTTACCTTTCTAACGCAGTTTGTCTAACAATTTTCTGACAAATACTTTTAGAGCAATTAATTTTTTCAGTAACTTCAAATGTTTCATTTTCCAAGATTAGTCTATGGCAACGATTAGCGAAAATCCCAGTCGTCAGCAACGCATACCTTTTTATTAAAGAGGATAAAAACATATCCGCGAGTAACACTAACGTCATTTTGACAGTGGCAATGAACTTTTGCTTTTACTACAATTTGTTCTTTTGTTTTGTCACAATTTCAATTTTTACACCGTCAAACAGAGGGAATAATTTACTTTCAAATGCAATTTGTTTGGAAACTGTATCTCAATTTACTATTTCTTTTTGGATTTTAAAACAATATTCAAGCATGATTTTTTAAAAATCTATTTTTATTACGTGCAGCTCGCGGTTACGGAAGATTAACCAGTTTGCACTTAAAACAATATAAATAGCTCAGCGTTTGTGGCCGGCTAATATTCCCAAAACGAAATTAAAACTTCATCAATAAATAAATACAATAATAAAATAACATAAATAAAACACAAATTTATCAGACATGTAATAGAACTACTCGTTTAAACTACTGAAATGATCAGAATCAAAAAGTCTGCTGTAATAAATATAATCTTTGGTGATTTATTCATCTATTCACTCCAGGCATGCGGCTAATACAAAAGTATCGCTTTGAATGGGTTTCAAAACTTTATTTGAATACATAACTGATATTTTTTATATAAAAGTATTCTTGGTGTTGTTATTGGGCAATCGAAATATATATACAGTACCTCGCAAAAGTTTTGAGACGATATGTTTTTCTGTCCTAACTTTTTATGTAAGCAAAATTTCTTAGTTATGTAAATTAGGAATTTGTATCCCTTTTAAAGCTCAACAAAATGCAACATTAGAACAATTGAGAAACATGCATGAATTAAAAATAATTTGGAAATTCGCCAAACTACTTCTCAAAAGTTTTGAGACGATTCAGTTTTTCCAAACTTTTATTCAAATTAAGTGTAAAACAGTGAAGCATGGAAATGGATCAGTAATGGTCTGGGGAGCTTCTCACCATGATGACGTCGTCCCTCTCGTACTCATCGATGTGATTATGGATCAAAATATTTATGAAAACATTTTAGAAGATCACATGGTGCCTTATGCTCGTAAAAAGATGCCTCGTGGATGGACGCTTCAGCAGGATAATGATCCAAAGCACACCTTCAAAATGGGGACAAAGTGGTTTACAGCTAAGAAAATTAAAGTTTTGGACTGGCCGAGTCAGTCACTTGACCTCAATCCAATTGAACATCTTTGGGAATACAGTGGAAGAAAAGTCGGGACGCGGAAGAATTCTTTAAAGGCAATCTCCTTCAGGATCTTCAATCGGAATGGGCGAAAATCCACTCTAGAAAGCCTGGTTAATTCCGTGCTCAGACGATGTGCTTCAATAATCAAAGCAAAAGGATATGCAACTAAATATTAAATATTGCTGTATTTCGTTACATTAAGACGCTTAATTTCAATAAAAGTTTAGAAAAACTGAATCGTCTCAAAACTTTTGCTTAAATAATTTTGAGAATTTCCGAATTATTTTTAATTCATGCATATGTCTTAACTGTTCGAATGTTGCATTTTGCTGAGCTTTAAAAGGGGTACAAACTACTAATTTACATAAATTTTGCTTACAGAAAAAGTTAGGACAGAAAAACATATAGTCTCAAAACTTTTGCGAGCTACTGTATATCAAATGTAAAAAATCTATTAGAGTTTTCAATAAAAAAAAATTGTTTTCACCTATATTCTTTCACCCGGGAAGCTCAGGTTGGATCCCTTTGATTTTAGTAATAATTCAAAACATTTGTTTATATGTAGATTTACATTTATTAAGAGAAAGAGAAAAAAAAATGTCGCAGTATTTATCTTCCTACAGCGATTTTTTAGCTTTTTAATTAAAATTTTAAATCAAAGTTTCATAATTATATTTTGTTTTTCTCAAATTTTGCATTAAACTATATCTAGAATTCATGTTTAAGAATTATAAACAGATTTAATTTATGGTAAAAAAAATACCGTAAAAATACGAAAATTGTACTGGCAATGGAGTGTCCAATATACCATTCCCGTATTTTTCAGAAGAAAAGAAATCCGGCAAAAATAATTTCGTGAATGGATCAGAGTGTAGCAAATATGGATTTGAGAATATCATTGACAGTTCACAATGATAAAAACTCCATTTGCGCTGCAAAGACCTGCCTGTAAACTAGTTCCATAAGTCTCGGTCCACAATTTGTTAATAGTAAACTTTGTCCTATTAATAGTAGAATTTCTGCCGCCAAATAAAAGGAAGATTTCTATGAAAATATAGGTGTATGATAATTGGAAACTATTTAATAAATTCACCAACATCTTGACGTGCGTGTCATGTCTTTTCAGAGAAAGTGATTAAATTGTCATGTTAGCTATACAGACAAATTATATAAATATACCAAAACTGGACTGGCAATACCATTGCTAGTACTTTTTTTATGGAATTTTTTAAACGTGTACTTTTATCTATAAAAGCCTAAATTTCTTATAAAAAATTTCGGTAATTACGTGAATAGCGGCCCCCAAGGATAAATCGCCAAGCGACAAAGATTTATCGCCAAATTATAAAGTATAGATGACATTATAATAGTATATGATGTATTGCGTGACGTGTATGTCCAAGTTATAGTCATATATGATGCATATATATGACATGTGTATAAGAGGTATGAAATGACGTATATGCTTACACGAGTATTTGGAGTACATATATGCGAAAGCTTTGCGTTGATCTTGAAGAAATCATAGCTGCAACCTTCGCATAATCGTAATTGTGGGGGCTGCTATAACACGAAAGTACCAAAATTTCTTATGGAAATTTTCTAACAGAAAATATTTCGAATTTAATAATTAAAAATGTATTTCAGTAAGGTGATACTACATATATGTTTACGTTTTAAGACGCATTTATACACTCATAAAAAAGGCTACAGATAATTATTGCAATAATACAACGATAAACTAATATGGATTAATATGTCAGCATTTATTTTACTCTTAAAAAAAGAAAGAATAATTTCTTAATTTGTTATCAATAAATGATGTCTATAAAAATAAAATGTATTCATTTATATTAAAACTTCTGAAAAATATTCTATTGAAAGACATTAAATATTCTTTTTGCTTTATTTTCAAATACCAGTTTTAAAACAAGAACTAAATATCATGCACCAAGCATAGATTATGAAACTCTTTCCAACACTAATAGAATATTGTTAAGAAATTTCACTTTTAGCACGGATAGAGATACAGATGACCAAATAAACCGAAGTCATAAACGCTTTTCACCTTCTTGGTAACTATTAAAAAGCGGTCTATTATTTGAATAAAACATTCTGTAACTAACAATCAAGTAAATTTTTAAAATGCTTTTAAAGGTTATCAAACTCATTTCTTTTCAACAAAATAAATGTTTTGTGCGAGGAAACAGAATTTATGATTTTAATAATTGATCGCTTTATAGCGCAGGAATTGACACAGCTTACTTTGTGATCAGTGTAATGGATTGCTGCTTTTTGCCATTGTGAAAAGCTTTTAACAAATTCATGGTCACTGTCAGTTTGATGAATGGTAGTAAAGTCGCGTGAGTGTTTTGACTGCTACGAAATGAAAAATAATATTGTATTTCAAATTAATCTAAAACCTAAAATAAAATAAACTTTAACTGCAATATATCACTCGAAGATAGATTGTGTACCACTAGGACTTCCCTCAAAAGGATTAGTCTGAGTGATATTTCTGAGAACACAGGGTTAAAAATTACTATATAAAGGAGATACAATATATGAAAAAGAGCAAATTAAATGATAGAATTACAAAATATCATATATAAATTCATATATACTGTTATGTTTTCATATATATATATATATTTATAACATTTGGCAAAGAATCTCATTTCCTTAAGCGGGAATTGCTCAAAACTTTAAAAAACGCCAGATTTTTTAAAACGCCAAGCTTTTTAAAGTCACGTAATCGGATTTGCAGCCAAGAGCGTATTTTTGCAAGTGTAGTTTAACGCAAATTTAATTTCATCGTTGCAACATTTTCTTTGTGACAAATATTTACATTTGAATTAAAAAAAATCCTCCTTGTTTGTTTCTATAACTATTTATAGAAACTCGTACATTTCAAACCACATTGATAACATGCTTTGCTACAAACCTGATTACGGAACTGTAGCCTAAATTCCTACTAAAGTATATAAAAAATATTTCGATGACTTCTGTAAAAATCAATTTTACATTAAATCTCCATATCGGCGAAATTGAAAAAAAATATATATTTCAAAGATAATACTTCTTGATTATTTTCTAGGAGTCTCTCCCCCCTGCGCGTTTAATGTTTCAAACTCCAGATTTTTCTTCTGCCTGTCTGTCTGTCTCTCTGTTTGTTTCCCTATCCGTTCTTCTACCCATCTCTATACACGACTGACTGTCTCTCTACACGTCTCGCTACATGTCTGTATATTTCTCTACTGGTCTCGCTATCCGCCTATCTGTTTCTCTAACAGTCTGTCTACCCGTCTAACTACATGTATGTCTAACCGTGTCTCTATACCGCGTCTCTCTCCGTACCCATATGTCTACTGTCTCTCTACTCGCCTGTATACCCGTCTCACTATCCGCCTCTCTTTCCACCCGACTCTTTAACCGTCTCTCTACCCATCTGTTTATCCTGTCTCGCTTCCCGTTTCACTACCCGTTTCTCGACAAGTCTATCTGTCTATATACCCCTCTCTCTACCCGTCTGTCAACTCGTCTCAGTACTCATTTCTGTACTCTTCTCTCTATCCAACACGCTACCCTTCTCGTAACATTTGACTCTACATGCCTGTCTACCGGTCTAGCTACTCGTCTCACTACCCGTCTCCCTACCCATCTAGCTACTCCTCTGTCAACCCTCTTTTTTTCTTGTCTCACTACCTGTCTGTCTATTTGTTTCGCTACCCGTTAGCTTAACTATGTCGCTATCCGTCTCGCTACCCATCTCTGTACCCATCTCACTACCCGTCTGTCTACCCGTTTGTTTACACGTCTCTGTACCTCTCGCCACCTCTTCCCAATATTTAAACAATTTAGTATACATAAGCCGTTCATCTTTTATTTAATGCAAACAGGAGTAATTTATCTAATAAGTGTAATCAGATGCAATTTTTTTTAAATACATACATAAACCAGTATAATAATTCATCAGGTTTATTTTCATTGTAGTTTATGTCATTTGGCAGTAAATCTCAACTTCTTAAACCCGAACTGCTTCAAGCTTTATAAAAAACCCACAAGGTCCGTATAACTGGGAAGGGAAAGTACTCTAAGGGCTATTAGATACATGTTATTAAGTACTAGAATTTATACCTGGCTACCAGATTTTTTCAAATTTGTAAAGCCCTGGTCATGACGGATAATGATAAACAGTGGAGTTCACAGCAATAAACAGTGTCTTATTTTAGCCGATACTACTCATATCAATGAGTAAAGTTGAAAATTTCCGAAAGAAGAACGAGATTTTGAAATATAGATAATTTCGGTCAGGCCAAAATTTTGGCAGCTGTTTCGCCGAAAACGAATATTCGGTAAAACTCCGATTTTGCGCCGAAACCGAAATTTCGTTCGAATAATTATACTAGTGAAATATAAGTGATGATGACAATAAGTAAATAAAAAGCTGACAGTTCACCTGTTTCAAAAGAGTTGCAACCTTTACTTTTTTTTCTGAATATTCCATGCTCTTAAGGATTCTAAAGTTATGTTTTTATATGATAAAAAACATTAGAAAAATCAAGGGTGTATTTTGCATTTAAAAATTATTTTTGTGTCTAGTCAAAAGCTAAAACCACTTGTATTTAAATTGGCTATAACTCATTAGAATAACTTTGTTTTATGCTAATAATGAAAAACGCTGCAAAATGAAAAATTTCAGTATATAACTAATGCAAAAGTCAATGTTTGCATCGGCAAAAGGTTGCTAATTCTGAGTATGTGCAGATAGGATGCGCGCCTATTGAAGTACTTATTTGCAGTCTTTAAACAAATACTACAATTTAGTATTTGTGCAAAACTGAAAAAAGCCCCCAAAACTAAGTTGAATTTTTGAACAGTTTCATTTGGATTTTTAAAACAGAATTTCATTTGGTGGCCTTGGCAACTTTCCCAGGGGGGGGGGGGGGGGGCTCAAAAATTTTCAGAGGGTGCTGAGCCCCCCCCTGGCACCCCCCTAGCTACGGCCCTGTCCGCCCGGCGTTGCCCGGTCCCGTCAAAAAAAACAAAACGCGAAATCACTCTAAAAATCGCTGTACGAAACCCTTCCTCTGGTAACTCTTTGTCTTTCGGAAATTAAATACAGATTAAAATTGCCATCGGATTTTCACAAAATTTGCATTTTCGGAGTCAGAAGCATAAATTGTGAGTTTCGATTCAAATAATGCAATACTTTCCTTAATACTCGAAGATGAGTGAAAATGAAACTTTTTCATTTTCTGGGATTATCAAATCGGTAACTTTCTTTTGCGGTTTCAATAAAAATAGTCATTTTTGGCGCACGCGCAGGAAAATCTTTTAGTTCCACCGCCAGGGGATGCATTTTGTTCTAATCAAAGCATCCCACACGTTTCCCTGCTGCCTACGATACCGTGTATAGCAGACGTGCTAGGCACGCGCTGCAAAATCTTTTACTTCCAGTTTCTACCATCAGGTGGAGCATTCTGTTCTGAAAAAAAAACTTTTTCCGAACGAAACTCCGGCACTCGTTCCTGCTGCTTACGCGCGAAAAATCTGTTAGTTCCACTTTCCACCGCCAGAGAGTACCAAATCTATGTCTTAAATAATTAGCTATATCTTAATTAGTTTATGTTAAGTTGAATGTACTGATTCCAGTTGAAATCGGACCCATAGAACCCGAGAAAATAAATCACCCCCTGGATATTAATATTCATAAATGGTCGTAACCAAGGGCTGAAAAAATTATACCGAAGTTTATTTAGTACCTGGGAGACCTCAGAAGAATGTCAGAAAAGATTTCGTTTGTATCGGACACACTTTAAATGCAAAATCTTTTAGTTACATTGTGCACCGCCATGGGGTGCACTCTGTTCTAAACAAACCTCTTTCCGATCGAAACTCCGGCACGTGTCCCTGCTGCCTATGACATATAGTAGGCGTGTTGCGCACGCACTGCAAAATCTTTTAGTTCCATTTTCTACCTCAGGTGGCGCTAAATATATATGTTAATTAGTTATCTATACATTAATTAGTTCGTTCCCTGCGTGCCGGGGAGCTAGCCGGGGAAGACATTAAACGCTCAACGGCTGGGTTCGCCCTCAGCCGAGTGGTCTTCCTCAGGCATTAAAATTAAAATTAAAATTAATTAGTTCGTGTTAAGTTGAATGAACTAATTCTCATTGAAATTGGGCCCATAGAACCCGAGAAAATACCCCTCCCTGGTCATTAATTTTCAGAAATAGTAGTAACCAAGGGCTGAAAAAATTATGCCGAAGTTCATCTAGTATCTGGAGACCTGAGAAAAGTTTTCGTTTGAATTGGACTAATAATTAAATTTAGTTCTGATATTGGAGGCAAGGGGGGGAGGAGGGATTTTTGATCAGAGCATTAACGCGATATTTAAACTACAACCGAACACACCCCCACAGAATGTAACCAAAGACATTAAAAAATTAGGAATTATCATTAACTTTCTAAACAGATTGATTTTTTATCTGTAAAAAATTGTCAACTTTCTCCAAGCTAAAAAGAGAAAAAAAGGACGATTCTGAACATATCTGAGCTTGAAATGGAAGCGCAATCACCGGACCAATCAAGCATTCTGGCAAAATTTATTAGCGTCAAAGAAAAAAATTCGCCAAAAATTCAAAAATTGATGTACGAATTTCGCGTAAACTTTATTGAAAAGAGGATAAAATTTGCTATATTTGGCTAAGAGATTGGAACAGGATTCCCGTTACTAATGTGGAAAAATCGCAGCAAAACGTGAAAAAACACTAAAAATCGCTTTAAAAATTAAATAAAAAAATCTATTCAAAAATTCCAAAATCTGGCTTCGAGGTGAAAATCCACATGGTTATAAAAACTCAAAAAACATAAATATTGAAATGGTAAAAATCACATTGAACAGACTTGATATTCATTTAGATCTAACACCCTCTGAGCATCGTTCGTGAATATATGAGATTCCTATCCATCTGGATAATGGTTGCAAGAAATTTGATATCGGTATAACTAATAGAAATTTTGTAGAGTTTCCCAAAGAACATCACTGTGACATTAAAAATCACAAGTAGTCTACGGATCTTTCTAGATTTTACATAAATAACATTGGTTGTAGAGTTGATTTTGAAAATGCTAAGGTTGTTATACCTTGTAATATAGTGCAAAGGTGTTTAATAAGGGAATCCACCAAAATCTTAACGAGGAAGATGGAGTTGTGCAACCATAATATGTCATATAATATTTTGAGAATCTGGTTAGATTTGTTAAATATATAAGTAGCGGATTTTCAATTTAAAAATGAAGACGGCGATTTTTACCATTTCAATATTTTTGTTTTTCGAGTTTTTACAACCATGTGGATTTTTAGGATTATTCTTTAGATTTGGCTTTTAGAAACAGTTTAGATTAATAGATGGCGTTAGCTGTCTGTTACATCGTTTAATTAAATCGAAGCTGACTGCTCAAGTGTTCGAGTCTTGGTTTCTCAACGACAGTCACAGTCATAAACATCTTATGATTGACTTTATGTCCTGATAGTGGCCTCCGATGTAGGTCGAAACTGTAGATTTGTGTTTTTTAATGTAGTTTTATATCTTTTAACGTAATACGTTATTTAGCAGTGTGTGTGTATTTTACCACAGTTTCATTTATTAAAGTTGTATATGGTGCAATAGTCAAATACTTTTTGATATTCATAAAACTTTTCAACTATGTTGAGAAAAGTTAAAAATGAACTTGTTGATAATATTCAGTTTCAAATGAACCAACTCAGTGATTAATTTCTTTTAACTGAGTTTAGTACCTTCAGAGTTAAACATTTAAGACTCATACTTTATTATCGATATTAAATTAATTTTGAAATTTAAACATATGTTTAAGATTTTTTGTTCCATTTCATGTTTTAATGTTCTGTGATTATATTCGAATTGTATATTTATTTACATTGTAAGCATAATACTGAAGCATGTGTTTATTATTACAGATTTTTATTATTACGATGTTTTCATAGAAATAATGCACGACATAATTAAGGACTGTAACATTTTTAATTAGTAATTGTCGAATAATTTTAATTAAATATGATTTTAATTTTATTTAAAACAATTAATGTGTTATAAAAATCTCCTTAAATTTAATTGATTACAAATTACTTTATGACAACAAATTTATATTTTCAAAATTTTACAAGACTGAATTTTAAGGATATTTACTTAAATTGCATTTTTCGTAAGAATTTAGGATTATACGTACATAAAACATTGTTATCATACTACCAATTTAATAACTACAACAAAGAATTGATTAGAAAAGCGTGCTCTTACGTACTCAATAAAGTCCCCTGTCTTCACTGATAGAACAGTTCAAAATAAAATAAACCTACATTGATATTTAATTACTTCCAATTTAAGTGACTTGCAGTTTTCAATTTTATTGATAATTTAAAACTTCATATAATATAGTATAATTAAATTTGCACTTGTGAAACTTTTCCATCGAAAATATGGAAAGTGAATAATTGATTATTACTTAACAGGTTTAATACAGTTAATAGTCGTTGGACGTGCGAATTAATTCTATTTGACAGTTATTTCAAAACAATGATAGTAGAAATGTCGAAGAGGAATGAATATTTTCATATATGTAAATATATTCGATAACTTCGAATTTTAATTAGTGTCACTCAGTTCTTATATCCTGTTTCGTAACTGAACATAATTTATGACATTTTGTTTCAATGACTGTCGATGGCTGATGCTGATATAAATTGCAGTTTTACGGAAGATTTGACGTATGAAAGATAAATGTAGATACAGAACGAGTGCTAGCCGGTTGGCCGGTATAACTAGGAATCTCATATTTAGGATTGAAACTAATTAAAAAAGATTTAAATTGATTTATTGATACCAATTATTTAATAACTGTTTTATAAATTAGCTTGATAATATTAATAGGCATGGGAATGTTTTCATAAAATATTGGAAATGTCGATATTTGCCGTCATAATACTGATACAGTGATATTTAATTCTATTTCGGCATTTAGATGAGATACATTGTAATTTCTTGAAATTAATGGTTTTAATTAATTTTACTTACCCATCATACGTAGTATAGGGTAAGTCTTGTAATCGTTTTGAAAATCGAAATTTTTTTTGACGGATTTACACGTTTCAGACACTGGAGATTCCGAAAAACATATTTTTAGAAAAAAAAAAATTTGCCGTCCGTCTGTTTGTCTGTGTGTCTGTGTGTGTGTCTGTAAACGCTCTATCTCCCGAAAAAAATTGAGATAGAGACTTGCAATTTGGTATGCACTTAGTATGTAATAATGGGAAGAAGCCTATTTCATTTCAATAACCTCGATTAACCGGAACTATTTTTTTCGGACTCTCGAAATATTCGTTCTGATAAAAGGTATATAAAAATTTTCGAAATTGGTTATTTTAAGAAATGAATATAAAAGACAATAAAAAAACATAAATTTTGCATAAAGCATGAAGTCTATCGGATTATGAGTTGCCGAGATATTTGGAATCCTATTTCCCACACTCTTCGATTTTTCATGACCCTGTATTTCATCCTAATTTCAATTCAAAGATATATTTTAATTGGAAATTTGACGTTTAATCAGATGCAATAAACCGCTAGTTAATAGTATTGTTA
Organism: Maratus michaelseni; assembly: GCA_963931845.1. Taxonomy (NCBI): domain Eukaryota; kingdom Metazoa; phylum Arthropoda; class Arachnida; order Araneae; family Salticidae; genus Maratus; species Maratus michaelseni. The sequence goes on along the minus strand of OZ007588.1, from coordinate 473,296,192 downwards.
TTTTTGGAGTTATAAGGATGTTTGTTTCAAGCAATTCAGTAATCGAGCCTTTAAAGTTTGTGACGTCATCAAGCCTCGATTTTATTTGAATTGCAATGCATTTTATAAGTAGTTTACACATTTTTTATTTTAATATTTTACATTATGCATATCCATGATGGGTAAGTATTACGGTGGCCCCCAACGACTAGTTTGAATTGCAATGCATTTTATAAGTAGTTTACACATTTCTTATTTTAATATTTTACATTATTCATATCTATGATGGGTAAGTATTACGGTGGCCCCCCAACGACTAGTTTAAATTAATGTTACAAGTATAGTTCAATTACTTGTTTATTTTTTCTATATACATAAATAAGAAGTATTGGAAATCGGGAAAGTTTTCGACTAAGTATTTTGGTGGATGTACACGTTTTGGGATGTTCGGAAAACGATTAGACTATTTTTGGAAAATATCTGTCTGTCTGTCAGTCTGCGTGCGACACAAAGTTTGTGACCGATCTATCTCAAGGACTGGAGCAGAATTTACTCAAACTTTAGAGTCTCACTAATCTCAGTGAGACTTTGAGTGACTTGAAATTTGGTGTGGTGGTTACTGTCAAGATGAAAATGCTCGCTAAGAACGTTTTCTAAAAAGTTCGTAATTTAAAAAGATGAAATGAGTGGTAAATGTTCTAAAAACCTCCAAATTACCGCATATTTGTAACTACTAATGCTAGAAACTTAAAATTTGACATGGCTGTGTGACTTTTAAGACATAAATACTTGCAATAGAACAATTTCTAAAATATTAGAAGTGTAAAGGGATGCAGAAAAAAGTTCTAAAATTGCGATTTTTGTGATACAGTTTCACGCATGGATATAAAGGGTATATTTGATAATATCAGATAATTATAGACAAAAACGTAAAACATTCACCATTCCCAACTTACCTAACAAATTGCATACTAAGCTTTTTAGAAGACGATACGTAACCTTAGAAGAAAACGGTATTAAAGTAACAAAACAGACATCATTTCGCGGAAACCGCAGCTGTTTGGGACGACTGCTGTGGCTGCTTATAGCAGATACAGCCGTAAAGAAAAACTGGTGTAAAAATGTAATAGTACAGGACTTCGCAGATGACTTTATCTTCATATTAAAAGCAAAAACAAAAGAAAAATTTGTAATACTAGCAAACAAATTATAAATGAATTTAATAAATGGAGAACGGAAAATAACCTAACGCTTAATTGGAACAAAACAGAAGTACTGTAACTTAAAAGAACACACACAAGAAACCTACCAATAGCAGACACATATAAAATTGAATGAATCAAATTTAAAGAAAGGGGAATAGAAGGTAAATAATATATTATCTATCTAGGTATAATCATACATAAAAACTTAAATTGGGTAACACACTGACAAGCACAAACAGAGAAAGTAAGAAAATCCTTCTGGATGATGAGCCAATCAGTTTCAAGAGGCATAAAACTATACATTCTGAAAACTTGGTTATAAGACGGTAGTTGAGAAAACAGTGACCTATGCCACCCCAATTCGGGGACATAACCTAAACACAACAAGCAAGGAATTTCTAACAATTTGCCAAAGGCACTTCCTGCTGGTCATCGTTAAGGCATATATACATTTACATATACATGACACGGTAAAACAATTGATCATACTGACTACAACAAGAAAATCAATGTATGGCAAACACACCCAGCTGAAACAGCAGAACCAAGACTACGACACAACTACAAAGGCATAATGATATACACGGATGGTTCAAAATTGGAATCAGGCGCTACGGGTTCGGCATTCGTAGCATTAACAAAACAAAAGAAAATCAAAACATGCTTAGCACCACTAAGAAAGTTCAACAGTGCTTTCAAAGCCGAACTACTGGCTATATTAAAGGCGGCAGAATGGAGCAACAGCACAAGGAAAGGATACAGCATCCGCTCGGAGTGCATGTCAGCTGTCCAAGCACTCAGTAAACCATGTAACAAAACTAATTGATAACACCCATAACAGAGTAAAACAAGAACGAAAAATCATGCGTCAAGCATAGATTATGTAGCACTTTCCAACGCTTCTAAAATAATTTTACAAATCATTACCGTTTAATAAGCTGAAAGATGACATCTAAGTAAACAATTTGGAAAACGCATAACATATTTAAAAACGTAATTTCAGGAATTTCCAATATATACAATATTCGGAAAATATCCGAATACTTTTATGTAGCCCTGTATATGATCTATAGATTTGTATATATACATAGGATGCTAAATTTTAGTTTAGTTAGGAAACGCGTAGCACCGTTTAAATTCTCCTTCTGGAGTTTCTGTCAATAAACGGAAATGTGTTCGCGAACTTTTGTGCTGCCCTGTATAGGATCTACAGAATTTATACACACCACGTAATAGACAAAAAGCTAGTTAAGATTAAAATCGCGTTTAGTAACTTAAAACGCACTTCCAGGAATTATTGTTAACAGACAGTAGAGAATTATTTTGTGTGTCCCTGTAAATGAACGATGACTGCTATACACACACTATTCAGCAGTAAGCCTCTTGTAATGCACCTTAGTAATATATATAAACTTCAATGCGTTTAAAATAGTGGAACATTATTTAAATAAGCCGCAGACGATTTTTCTCCATAGACGTAATGTAACGGAATTATTTTGACTGTCCCTGTAAAGTAACTCTAAGTGCTATACACCTACTATTCCACATTAAGCTTCTTCTAATGCATCTTAGTGATCTATATAAATTTCAATGCGTTTACAATAGTGAAACATTTTAAAAATAAACCGCAAATGATTTTTCTCCATAGACCGCAATGTAACGGAATTCTTTTGAGTGTCCCTGTAAGAAAACTATAAGTGCTACACACTTCAGTTGAAATAGGGAACGTGCCATAGATAACGACAATAACATATAAAAATTGCAGAGCAATCCGAGCATATTTACGGGAGTTAGAGCACGGACAGACGGCCAGACGGCCAGACGGCCATCCGGCCATACGGCCAGACAAACCGAAGTCATAAGCACTTTTCAACTAGGTTGGAAAGTGCTAAAAACTCAAATTTTTTTTTTTTGCATAAGCTGGGTAAAAGCACACGTAAGCATCAAAAGAGACCAGGATGCCAACGAATTAGCAAAACAAGCAGCTCAAAATCAAACATATGTAATCCCATATAAGTTAGGAAAACCAATATCTGACTTAAAAAGAAAACTTAAAGAAATAACAATAAAACAATGGCAGTTCGAGTGGGACTATGGGGACAAGAGCAGAACAGCATATGAATACTTCCCAAAGGTAAACAGCAGAACAGTGATCTGCAAATTACTAAGTCAAATATATATACTGGTCAGGAGCATTCCGTGACTATTTACACAGATTTAAACGCAAGGACGCACCAAACTGTGCATGCGGGTAATTGGGAAAACCCAAACATTACCTCACAGCCTGCCCCCTAATACAACTACTCCATCTGGTCCAAAGTACAACAAACAACGATCAATTATGGCACAACCAACTCGATAAGAATAAACATCTCAAAAACAAAGACAAAGCAGTGATCAGATGGTTGATAGAAAACATAGAATTAATTTCACAATAAAGCAAAAACAACAAATAAACACAACTATCTTTCCAGCAGCCAACACACCTCCTTATTAATCAATTTGTTTTAAACAGGTTCAAAAAAGGAAAGAAGAAAAAGTTTGAAGGATCCTTTTCATAACGCCAAAAAGATCGAATAAATCGCACTACAGAGAGGTGGAAGTTGTTTATGATGAACTGATAGCCAAGAGCTCATTCACACTGCCCCGTTGAACTGTTATTTATATGACAAGAATGCCGGGGTAGTAACATGATATAGAAAAATAACTACAAGAAGAATCTCAACGATAAATAAGCCAACAAGTGGTACAACAGCAATAACATTATGTGATAACAAACATCATAAAAAATATGACGAATTAATGGCTAAGGAAAATGCTACATCCCGGTAGTGCACCAAGCTTCTCAAATAGCTCGCAAAAAGTTGCATTGACCAATTGGGATAACAGCCATTAGGAAACAAGAAACTGATCGCCAAGGGCGGATTCACATAAAAAATTTACTGAAATAAGGAAATCAAACGAATAAAGTGATCACAGCCTCAAAATCACTTCAAAACAAAACACTAGCGAAATATCATAATATGACAACCACCAACTGTGACAAAAACCCAGGGAAAAATCGCAAATGACAACCATCAGTATGACAAAAACCCAAACTAGTCGTTGGGGGCCACCGTAATACTTACCCATCATGGATATGCATAATGTAAAATATTAAAATAAAAATGTGTAAACTACTTATAAAATGCATTGCAATTCAAATAAAATCGTGACTTGATGACGTCATAAACTTTAAAGGCTCGATTACTGAATTGCTTGAAAGAGGTTTTTCCTTATAACTCCAAAAATAATAATCCTATTAACTAGCGGTTTATTGCATCTGATTAAACGTCAAATTTCCAATTAAAATATATCTTTAAAATGAAATTTGGATGAAATACAGGGTCATGAAAAATCGAAGAGTGTGGTAAATAGGATTCCAAATATCTAGACAACTAATTATCCGATCGACTTCATGCTTTATGTAAAATTTATGTTTTTTTATTGTCTTTTATATTCATTTCTTAAAATAACCAATTTCGAAAATTTTTATATACCTTTTATCAGAACGAATATTTCGAGAGTCCGAAAAAAATAGTTCCGGTTAATCGAGGTTATTGAAATGAAATAGGCTTCTTCCCATTATTACATACTAAGTACATACCAAATTGCAAGTCTCTATCTCAATTTTTTCGGGAGATAGAGCGTTTACAGACACACAGACACACACACAGACACACAGACACACAGACTGACGGCAAATTTTTTTTTCTAAAAATATGTTTTTCGGAATCTCCGGTGTCTGAAACGTGTAAATCCATCAAAAAAAATTTTCGATTTTCAAAATGATTACAAGACTTACCCTATACTACGTATGATGGGTAAGTAAAATCAGCGTTAAGATCACAATAAACTTACAACAAAAAGCATGCCCATAAAAGAGTCAAAATAACCAAACACGAAAGAGTATGAAATTAAGGATTCTCTAAGTGAGAAACCAAAAGAACAACTCTCACGACAGAGTCTACATAACTATTATGACATCAACATCGATAGAGACACAACCCAACAAAGAAGAGACAACACATATGCAAAAAAATCGCCTCTGGGTGTTTAATGATCGTGATTTTAGTGTGCCGGGGAAACCTAACCGTGTAGTCTAGTGTGCTGCTAGCTATATATATATATATAAAGGGTAAAAAGTTGGTAAACACAGTTATACATCGAATGCAGTGGTGTCGCAGTTAGCAGAGCGTCTCGAGACTTGCTGCCAGCTAAAAATCCACCACGAGCGCTAATGGCGCCCGGTGCATGTAAAATACGTCGTGGGTGTAAATTCCTCCAAGTTACCTATGAATTACACCTCTGGAGGTGCCTAGTAAGGTGAAGGTCCTGAACAAAGTTCTAAATTACGAGACCAACTAGCGTAGCGATGGCCGTGAAATTAACGAAGCAAACCCACTTTAAGTAACCGGCCAACATAGAACCAAGTAAAATAAAACAGAGCTTCTATTAGGATGGGATAAGTGATAGTCCAGCAGACAGCCGCCATGTGGAGATCAGGCGATTTCGCCCATTTCCAGGCACTCAAACCCGTAAAACTGAGTAATAGCCCGATAGGTAGGGGCCTAGTCATCGGTTAGAAAGAAAGAAAAGTTTAGATATTTGAGTTATGTCAATTGACGCCGATTCCTCTTTCGCAAATAAAGCAATATGAGAAGTTTCGATGTGGTTTTTATTTGGAAAATTAAAATGAATTAAGCTATTATGAAAATGTTTGCATGCCTTGCATTCAAAAGTGGATTTGTAAGGAATTGTATGGGGTTTTAAAATAATATTAAATAATTTATGTGTTTGAAAACTTCAATTCTTTTATCAGCAAGTATAGTTTACATACCTTACATTTATCCGGTGCGCACCGACTCGGCCCCTCTATTGGGGAAGTTGACCGGGTGCCCGGCAGTAGTAGGAAAATAAGAGTTCGGGCTCAGCCGGAGGATTTGAGGATCCGCTCCTCCGGCCGGAGGCATGCAGCTGCAGCACTGAGGATCCGCTCCTCCGGCCGGAGGCACCGCTCCTCCGACCGCTCCTCCGGCTGCAACGATCCTCCGGCTAAAACGATCCTCCGGCTGCACCGATCCTCCGGCTGAAACGATCCTCCGGCTGAAACGATCCTCCGGCTGAAACGATCCTCCGGCGAGGAAAAATAATTTTCTATGCCAATAAGAATAGGATATTTTTTTTCATTTGTAATTTTTTTTTTTTTTACTTCGTAAGAACTTTTAATTTTTTTTAATTTTTTAAGTTTTGATTAATAGATTTTGTGTTTGATATTTTTAGGTACTTACAATTTATTATTTTCATTTAACGTATATTTAATTTCTACGATGTTCTTATGGTAAAAGTTATGTGTGATAAATAGTTGATAAGTGATAGAACTTAAATTTTAATTTGAGATTTGAATTTTTGAATAGGAAACACAGTTCAAATATTATTTTACAGGCGTTTATGTTCAAATATGTTTTCGTTTCTGTGATATAAAATAGCTCGAAATCATTGGAATGGTGTAAAAAATCACTAAATGCAAGCTAAAATTGGATATTTACTCGTTAAATCCATATATTTATATGTATATTTCTGAAAGGAATGGATAAAATGCTATTGCATGTTAATAAGTTATGCTAAAATAGGTATGTGATCAGTATCTAAGTTTATGTTAAAATGTTGTCTAATATTTGGTAATATGTATCGTTTTCATGAACTAGGCTATTTGAAATAAAATGTTTAGATAAAATTAAAGGTTATATTCGTGCATATTCTGTTAAAATTGGTAAATTTAAAACAATAAGGTATTCATATTCATTTAGATAACAGTGTGTACTAAACTCATATGCGTAAGCTAGGTTCTACAAGTTCATATGGTTTCAAGTAAAAGTATAACTAAAAGTGGATATCAATACTTATAACATAAATTTTAACTTGAGTTTCAAATCTTTGAATGGAAAATACAATACAAATATTATTTACTCGCGTCTGTATTCAATTTTTTTTTTCGTTTCTGTGATATAAAATAGCTTGAAATCATTGAAATCATTGAAATGGTATAAAAAATTGGTAAGTGAAAGCTAAAAGTGGATATATACTAAGTAAATCCATAATTTTATATGTATATTTCTGAAAGAAATGGAAGAAATGCTATGTATGCTAATAAATTATGCTAAAATAGGTATGTGATCAGTATCTAAGTTCATGTTAATATGTATCGTTTTCATAAACTAGGCTATTTGAAATAAAATGTTTAGATAAAATTAAAGTTTATATTCGTGCATATTCTGTTAAAATTGGAAAATTTAAAACAATAAGGTATTCATATTCATTTAGATAACAGTGTGATGTACTAAACTCCATATGCGTAAGCAGGGTTCTACAAGGTCACATGGTTTCAAGTAAAAGTATAACTAAAAGTAAAGTTATAAGTGAATATTAATACTTAGAATAGGAGTTAAAGTGAAATTTTAGGTGCTGGTATTTCTGTGATAAAAATGGATTAGCCATATCATAGAAAATATTCAAAGTTAATTAATATAAAATTACTAATTAATATAAAACTCGTGAAAAACACGGTATAAAATAATTGGAATTGCGTAAAATTTACTAAGTATAAGTTAATGTTATTTATTTTATCTTATAAATCCTTATTTTCAAATGTAAATTAGTGATGTAAACAGGAGTTTATATAATTACTGTTAAATATTTCACGAAAAGTAATCTGAAGGTGAATACTTTTCTCTGTATTGTAATCACCTAAGAAATAAAATCATACCTGTTAGTGTACAATAATACCGAAAACTTGTGTAAAAATTCATTAAAATTCACCCTTTTTCGTTAAAAATCGGTATTTCTTTTGTTTTGTATAATTGTTAGCATCGTGTAGAAGATGGAGGAGGGTAAACTTTATTAAAATATAACTCATATCTATCTCCCAACATGGATTTTTTGTAAACATTGATAGCGAATAATATTTATATTATAGTAAAAGTTGTGACCTAGACAGTCATTGTTATGCTCCCCTTTTCCTTAGAATGTGGGGTGGAATTATTATCCCTCCTCAGAAATGCTACATTTTAGGAAAGAAAAAAAAGTTTGCGTATTGAGAATAAATGAACAACTGGTTTTTTACTTAAATATGGTTCTTATTTCAAGTCTAAATGATATAAAAATATTATATTACGAGCGTCTAAACAGAATTAAATCAAGTATACAGAGTAAAATTAGATAATTGGTTGTTAAAACTCTTATTATTGCGCGGAAAATCAATTAATTCGGTAAAAAAATCATTCAAATTTTGAATATTTTCTATGTATTGCGGTTCAAAAACTAAAAATATAAGTGTAATTTCCTCTTTTAAGTTGATATTATCATCTTATAGTTGAAAAATTCTTTAAAAATCAGCTTTATACCTTAAAATTGATATTTTTCGATTGTTTCGTCTAATTAGTAATACTCATTAAGATGTTCGACGTTCAAAATTAATATATATGTTTAATCTACGGCTTATGATTTGATATCCTCATCTTATAGTTGAAAAAGTCTTAAAAAATCAGCTTTTTTCGTTAAAAGTAATATTTTCTTTTGCTTAATTATTATACTCATTAAGGTGTCCATTATTCAGAAACTATAATATAAGTATAAAATCCATCTTATAGTTTGATATTCTCATGTTATAGTTGAAAAATTCATAAGAAATCAGCTTTTTCGTTAAAATTGTTATTTTATTTTGCTTAATTATTAGTCTCATTAAGGTGTCCATTGTTCAAAAACTAAAATGTAAGTTTAAATTTCTTCATATAAGTTGATATCGTCATCTTATACTTGAAAAATTCTTCAGGAATCCGCTTTTTTTGTTAAAGTTGGTATTTTTCATTGTTTCGCTTAATTAGTGATACTCATTAAGGTGTTTGTCATTCAAAATTAGTATATAAAATCAATATTCATCTTATAGTATGATAATCTTGTCCATTTAACCTCTTCTTAGAGTTCTTATTTTCACCCCTCCTGTTACAGTAGAAAATTATTTTTCCTCGCCGGAGGATCGTTTCAGCCGGAGGATCGTTTCAGCCGGAGGATCGGTGCAGCCGGAGGATCGTTTTAGCCGGAGGATCGTTGCAGCCGGAGGAGCGGTGCCTCCGGCCGGAGGAGCGGATCCTCAGTGCTGCAGCTGCGTACCTCCGGCCGGAGGAGCGGATCCTCAAATCTCCGGCTGAGCCCGAACTCTTATTTTCCTACTACTCCCGGCATTGCGAGATGTTCTACGACACGACGGGGCAGGTTAAGTAGACGATTTACCCCCTCACCGCAGTGCATCGGTGGTAGAGAGGTGTTTGAAAAAGCCGGAGGTGCCGGGTGATCTGGTGTATGGACAGATCTGGACCTCCCCTTAAGCGCTGGTTCTCAGCGGCAAGGGAACTAGGCCTATGATGCAGATCACAGACTCCGCTAGGTGGTTGAAAGCGCCCCGTAAGCTAATCCTAGTAGCCCGGCCCGGACTACCTCGGGTCGGGATGGTGACTCTGGGCAACAGACTAGCTAACGGTGATAGGACTACTTCCAAAACTTATCTAGGGCAGTGACGGAGGCGAGATCGTACTCTGAAGAGCAAGGAGCGCGGTGACTCTATAGTCTAGTCAGTGCGTGAGGTGGCGTGCAGCGACCGTCGGAACTGGTAGGCAGCAGTGTGTAGATACCTGCATGTGGGCATAACGTGTCCCATCTTAAAGAGTAGTATAATGGTTGCCTAACCATTGTACATTTCTTTAAAATAAGAACTTTAAACAACCGAAATCGAGAAAAAATGGTATGTTAGATTTAGGCCTGATCTTGCTGTTCAACACCGATCACGTGATCAATTTGGATATCTGAAACAGTTGAATGGGGTTTCATTTTCTTTCTTGAAGGTAAATATTTTATTGGTTGTGTAATTTGAAATCAGTCGTTGTAGAATGTCATGAATTTTTGAAGTCATAAGCAGGTACACATGTTTAAGTTATACTCCGATATGAATTCTCGGTTCATTTTCGACTCATCCTATAATTTACTTGTATGCATATCTATCCGAAATCAGCAGTATTTATCACTTGAAGTGATAACATAAACTAAAATTCCGCGATACCCATTATCTGTATGCTTTGCTGTTATATTAGTCACTTCTGAACTGATGGATATGTTTTCAGTTATCTACACTTCAGTAGGTAAATCTAAAGGAAACTCTGAAGATTTTTTATTTGATTAAGACTGATATAAATTGTTTCTTGTATCTGTCTGTAATGTCAACACCCTTAAAGCATCTCTATCTGTTAGTCTTTGGTTACTGTTACTGTCGGTAACTTCCAGATTTATAGATTGATATAACATCAGCAAAATGAGTCCCATCAGTTGCTGATACATTAATGGTTTTCTCATGCATATTTAATTTGTTGAAATCACAAATGATTCTTAATATACCATATATTGGATCCATGATAGATTACCATTTGAAGGTATTATTTTGTATTTTCACAGCGCTAACACTATGATTTTAACAACTGAAGTCGAAAAAATGCTATGTTAGACATAGGTCTGGTTCTGACTTTTGAGTAAATTTTTGTTAATATGTAAATATTTTTAGAAAAACTTGAAATATTTATTTTTTTTTTGTTAACTTTTTATTTTTTTTTTTAGTTTTGTAAACTTTTTTATAACTTTTTTTTAAACTTTAGAAACTTTTTTTTATATATGTAAAAACTTTTTTTTTTAATTTGTAAAAACTTTTTTGTAAAAACTTTTTTTTAATTGTAAAGAAACTTTTTTTTTTAAATTTGTAAAAATTTTTAAATTTTTTATTTGTAAAAACATTTTTTTAATGAATTTTATATATTTTTCATTAATCTGATGTATAGTATTATTAAAAGTTGATTTTCATATGTATGTGTGTAAACTGGATATTCATTGGGGAAAAATGTTGTTTCGTTGAACAAGTTATGATAAATCTCAAGTCTTACGTAAAGCAAAATTAGTTATTTACTGTCATGTAGAAATTCCATGTTAAAAATCATACAATGTATTTTAACAATGAAATATGTTTTATAAAAATAAACACAGATGTGTATAGATACATTTTTTATTATTATGGGTATTTAAACAATACATTGTGAATATTGTCTACATTTATATCATTTTCTCTTCAATACATTTTATCAATTATATCAATAAAATTCTTTACAACACTTTGGATTTTTCTTTACAAATTTCACTTTTTGGATATCATATGTCAAATCAATAATGCTACATGAGTAGTTTGGGTAAATGTTATGTTGGTTTATGTTCTATACAGTCAATTTTTCGAAGTATCCAATCTGATCTTTGACTGTTAAATTCTTCAAACTACTGGTTAATTTTTGAATATCAATCTTCAATATGATTTGGGATACTGTCTTCGACAAGTTCAACATAACAGTCATATGTCTATTCAGTTTATTACGAATAACGAATATTTTCTCGCACTTTTCACATTGAAACAATTTTTTAACAGGATGTGTTTTCATATGAACTGATGGTCTGTATTTTCTAGTAAAAGATAATTCACGCTTTCTTGTAGATGATTTTTGACGATGATTACAAGTATATGGTTTTTCACTAGTATGGATTTGTATATGTTCTTTTAAATTCCATTTACTTGAAAAGTATTTGTTACAAGTGGAACACATCTGCAAGAGAAATAAATGCATATATTTAGAATTCCTTCTAACACTATAGACGAAAAAACATCACATTTTATAGAACATCTGGTACAATATTTTATTGTAAATTCACTCTAATTATGTTTAATATATGTATTCTAATGTATCACATATAAGTACTCACATGTATATTATTCTTTAACTCTATATGTGTTGACGATGAATCATCCGGGGTATCCATTTCTGGTAAAGAGAGTTTCTGCTGTTTTGATTCATCTTGGTGTAACATCTATACAATAAGAGAAATATAATTATATACTTAGAAAAGATTTAATAGATAAATAATCATTTATTGATGTTTTACAATGATATAGTACAACTTACTTTATTCGTTAACAGATAAATTGTTTCCCCAACTGGGTTAAAATCAGGAAATTTACTGGAGCTATACATATACAGTCATCTGAATAGTCATCTGCAAGAATTTGACTTGGGAAATGAGAACCTCTGCATCACTTTTCAAAATTTTATATTATCATCAGTTAAAGTGATCATGTGACAAAACCGCGCATGCGTACTAAATAAAAATAATCAGTATAATAAGCTTTATCATGGAATCTTGCTTAAATATGGTCTTATATTAAAATGGTTAGTATGGTCTTAATTCTGAAATATTAATTATAAATATGAAAGTAGCAGATATACACGATTTCAAATGTTAGAGGAAAAAGTTACTCTACACTGAAGATGTTAATTGGAAATTCGCTAAATACAGTATGAAATTTGGTTTATGCGAACTTAATAATAGTGTTGGTACAATTGCAGTTGAAATTTTCTTTATAGTATTAAAAATATATAGTGTACAAAAGTCTAGGCTGCTAAATTCTGAGAAGTGATAGTGGTAATAATAGCAATTAAACTTCTAATTTTTAAAAAATTTTGTAATTTTTTTTAAATTTTGTAAAAAATGGGTATTTTTTGTAATATATTAAACCTTTGTAAATTTTTTTTCTTTTTTTATGTAAAAAACTTTTTTTTTTTTTTTTTTTGTAAAATACTTTTTTTTTTTAACTTTTTTTTTTGTAAAAACTTTTTTTTTTAATTTTGTAAATTTTTTTTTATTTGTAAATTTTTTTTTTCATTTGTAAATTTTTTTTTTCATTTGTAAATTTTTTTTTTATTTCTAATTTTTTTTTTCATTTGTAATTTTTTTTTTCATTTGTAATTTTTTTTTTTTTTACTTCGTAAGAACTTTTAATTTTTTTTAATTTTTTAAGTTTTGATTAATAGATTTTGTGTTTGATATTTTTAGGTACTTACAATTTATTATTTTCATTTAACGTATATTTAATTTCTACGATGTTTTTATGGTAAAAGTTATGTGTGATAAATAGTTGATAAGTGATAGAACTTAAATTTTAATTTGAGATTTGAATTTTTGAATAGGAAACACAGTTCAAATATTATTTTACAGGCGTTTATGTTCAAATATGTTTTCGTTTCTGTGATATAAAATAGCTCGAAATCATTGGAATGGTGTAAAAAATCACTAAATGCAAGCTAAAATTGGATATTTACTCGTTAAATCCATATATTTATATGTATATTTCTGAAAGGAATGGATAAAATGCTATTGCATGTTAATAAGTTATGCTAAAATAGGTATGTGATCAGTATCTAAGTTTATGTTAAAATGTTGTCTAATATTTGGTAATATGTATCGTTTTCATAAACTAGGCTATTTGAAATAAAATGTTTAGATAAAATTAAAGGTTATATTCGTGCATATTCTGTTAAAATTGGTAAATTTAAAACAATAAGGTATTCATATTCATTTAGATAACAGTGTGTACTAAACTCATATGCGTAAGCTACGTTCTACAAGTTCATATGGTTTCAAGTAAAAGTATAACTAAAAGTGGATATCAATACTTATAACATAAATTTTAACTTGAGTTTCAAATCTTTGAATGGAAAATACAATACAAATATTATTTACTCGCGTCTGTATTCAATTTTTTTTTTCGTTTCTGTGATATAAAATAGCTTGAAATCATTGAAATGGTATAAAAAATTGGTAAGTGAAAGCTAAAAGTGGATATATACTAAGTAAATCCATAATTTTATATGTATATTTCTGAAAGAAATGGAAGAAATGCTATGTATGCTAATAAATTATGCTAAAATAGGTATGTGATCAGTATCTAAGTTCATGTTAATATGTATCGTTTTCATAAACTAGGCTATTTGAAATAAAATGTTTAGATAAAATTAAAGTTTATATTCGTGCATATTCTGTTAAAATTGGAAAATTTAAAACAATAAGGTATTCATATTCATTTAGATAACAGTGTGATGTACTAAACTCCATATGCGTAAGCAGGGTTCTACAAGGTCACATGGTTTCAAGTAAAAGTATAACTAAAAGTAAAGTTATAAGTGAATATTAATACTTAGAATAGGAGTTAAAGTGAAATTTTAGGTGCTGGTATTTCTGTGATAAAAATGGATTAGCCATATCATAGAAAATATTCAAAGTTAATTAATATAAAATTACTAATTAATATAAAACTCGTGAAAAACACGGTATAAAATAATTGGAATTGCGTAAAATTTACTAAGTATAAGTTAATGTTATTTATTTTATCTTATAAATCCTTATTTTCAAATGTAAATTAGTGATGTAAACAGGAGTTTATATAATTACTGTTAAATATTTCACGAAAAGTAATCTAAAGGTGAATACTTTTCTCTGTATTGTAATCACCTAAGAAATAAAATCATACCTGTTAGTGTACAATAATACCGAAAACTTGTGTAAAAATTCATTAAAATTCACCCTTTTTCGTTAAAAATCGGTATTTCTTTTGTTTTGTATAATTGTTAGCATCGTGTAGAAGATGGAGGAGGGTAAACTTTATTAAAATATAACTCATATCTATCTCCCAACATGGATTTTTTGTAAACATTGATAGCGAATAATATTTATATTATAGTAAAAGTTGTGACCTAGACAGTCATTGTTATGCTCCCCTTTTCCTTAGAATGTGGGGTGGAATTATTATCCCTCCTCAGAAATGCTACATTTTAGGAAAGAAAAAAAGTTTGCGTATTGAGAATAAATGAACAACTGGTTTTTTACTTAAATATGGTTCTTATTTCAAGTCTAAATGATATAAAAATATTATATTACGAGCGTCTAAACAGAATTAAATCAAGTATACAGAGTAAAATTAGATAATTGGTTGTTAAAACTCTTATTATTGCGCGGAAAATCAATTAATTCGGTAAAAAAATCATTCAAATTTTGAATATTTTCTATGTATTGCGGTTCAAAAACTAAAAATATAAGTGTAATTTCCTCTTTTAAGTTGATATTATCATCTTATAGTTGAAAAATTCTTTAAAAATCAGCTTTATACCTTAAAATTGATATTTTTCGATTGTTTCGTCTAATTAGTAATACTCATTAAGATGTTCGACGTTCAAAATTAATATATATGTTTAATCTACGGCTTATGATTTGATATCCTCATCTTATAGTTGAAAAAGTCTTAAAAAATCAGCTTTTTTCGTTAAAAGTAATATTTTCTTTTGCTTAATTATTATACTCATTAAGGTGTCCATTATTCAGAAACTATAATATAAGTATAAAATCCATCTTATAGTTTGATATTCTCATGTTATAGTTGAAAAATTCATAAGAAATCAGCTTTTTCGTTAAAATTGTTATTTTATTTTGCTTAATTATTAGTCTCATTAAGGTGTCCATTGTTCAAAAACTAAAATGTAAGTTTAAATTTCTTCATATAAGTTGATATCGTCATCTTATACTTGAAAAATTCTTCAGGAATCCGCTTTTTTTGTTAAAGTTGGTATTTTTCATTGTTTCGCTTAATTAGTGATACTCATTAAGGTGTTTGTCATTCAAAATTAGTATATAAAATCAATATTCATCTTATAGTATGATAATCTTGTCCATTTAACCTCTTCTTAGAGTTCTTATTTTCACCCCTCCTGTTACAGTAGAAAATTATTTTTCCTCGCCGGAGGATCGTTTCAGCCGGAGGATCGTTTCAGCCGGAGGATCGGTGCAGCCGGAGGATCGTTTTAGCCGGAGGATCGTTGCAGCCGGAGGAGCGGATCCTCAGTGCTGCAGCTGCGTACCTCCGGCCGGAGGAGCGGATCCTCAAATCTCCGGCTGAGCCCAAACTCTTATTTTCCTACTACTCCCGGCATTGCGAGATGTTCTACGACACGACGGGGCAGGTTAAGTAGACGATTTACCCCCTCACCGCAGTGCATCGGTGGTAGAGAGGTGTTTGAAAAAGCCGGAGGTGCCGGGTGATCTGGTGTATGGACAGATCTGGACCTCCCCTTAAGCGCTGGTTCTCAGCGGCAAGGGAACTAGGCCTATGATGCAGATCACAGACTCCGCTAGGTGGTTGAAAGCGCCCCGTAAGCTAATCCTAGTAGCCCGGCCCGGACTACCTCGGGTCGGGATGGTGACTCTGGGCAACAGACTAGCTAACGGTGATAGGACTACTTCCAAAACTTATCTAGGGCAGTGACGGAGGCGAGATCGTACTCTGAAGAGCAAGGAGCGCGGTGACTCTATAGTCTAGTCAGTGCGTGAGGTGGCGTGCAGCGACCGTCGGAACTGGTAGGCAGCAGTGTGTAGATACCTGCATGTGGGCATAACACGCATGGTTCGCATAAATCGCGTTTACATTTGCAGTTGGAGTAGTTCTGCGTCGACCTCAGTGGTCGGGCAGAAAGGGATTGCCCAGTTGTGACCACTCGGTACACTGCGGCTCGTGTCACATCCTTGGGAGGGGGATTGGTCATTTCTCTGGACTGTCCGACTACAAGGAACCAGACCGGAGGCTCGCCGAATACCACGACGATGATCAGACCGGCACTCAGACCCCAGGACGAAAACCAATCCAGTGTGTCTATGCCTTTTTGCAGCTTTCTTCACTCAACAGTTGGATTATCAGGAGTCTAAGAAATAACTTTCACGCTACTTACCTCGATCGGGACCGCTTTTTTAGCACTTTTGAGGGCATGTTTTAAGTTTCCCAGAATCCGATAGCGGTGTCTAAATCTAACTTTCTATTTATTAACACTTTTTTAACGTGCTTTATATGTGTTTCTGTGTGGTCCTCACCGGAGTCAACCGCCGTCGATGTTCTGCCATCGGCATAAGTCCGAGGGAAAACCGGTGATGGTCACACGGGAACAACCTAAGTTAGGACGTTCTTATGTGTTCAGGGATGCATTTCCTCACTATTCCGGGATCGCGAGAGTCTCCTTCTTCTTCGTCGCCGCCGATGAACTAGTCGTATCCTTTGTAGGAACTCGATGATCGAATGCGGCGTTAAATCAAGAGTCGCTGGGGATGCTCGGCATAACGCCTAGGACCCAGTTTCATCTTCTGGTCTCCGGCTCTGAAGATGTCGTAGAACTCCAGCGTATTCCCTCCTAAGTGCAATGTGGTGTTGATCTAAGAGGATAGGCATCACCGCATGTCGCAGCGACTTTTGTAGTTATTTCCTTGGGAAAGAGCGGGTGGTCAGCAAAATTCGGCACCCACACCTCCCGTAGCGTATACAGGAACTCTCCTGGTCGTGCGCGTTAAAAGCTCTCCAGAACTTGGATACGGCGGTTGACATGCCTGAAGAACACCCTCAGGCGTCTGGCGGCGCAGCTCAATTTTGTACTTTGCAATTAAAATTGGATTTGCAATGAACAGTGTGGTGTTTTAAATAATTATTACATTATTTATGCGTTTGAGAACTTCAATTCTTTTATCGGCAATTTTAGTTTGAGGACATTTGAATAAACGATGCGGATCTTCTTTCATAGGACACAATGCATAAAAAAATGTTTACACTTTAATTAGAATTGGTTAACAGAGTACTCTGAATATTTGTTAAGCATTGATTTCCCCTTTTGGATTTAGTAAATGCGGTTTTATTTAATTAATCTAAAATAACAGATTTTGATTCCAAAAAGTCTATAAAGTTTTTCAAAGATGGAGTTTATTTAGATGTTAACGATAATTAATAAGCCTTTCGCGCTTCCTTATCTTTTTTTTTAAAACCTAGTGTTAACTAATATAGCATTGCTATGATCGTCACATTCCACCACCTTTTTAACTCTTAAGCCTTTATTAAAATGGTTAGCAATATTTCTCAGAATGAAAGAAGAACGCCTTCCAAAAGTTCTTTTTGAATGGAATCCGAAAGGGAGACGAAAGAGGGGCAGACCAATAATGACTTGGAAAACTTCTATTCAAGAGTTAATGAAGATTTATAAGTTAAATGATAATATTACCTTGCACAGAGAGAAATGGAAAATATTTCTCAAAAATATTTTTATGGGTAGAGGAAATCCACTGTTTAGTGTAAATTGCTGTAGAAAAAATAGAAGTAATATTTCTGAGACCATTAGATGACTCTAATTATACTTTAAATATTTTTTATATTAATTAGTTTTAATATTGCGTGAATATAAATGTGAATTATTGCTCGTTTACTTTTAAATCTCTCTGCGAGGACTGTAAATAATGATTTAAAATTATCCTCACTTGTTTCTATTAATCTGGCTTCTGAACAAAGTGGTCCACAAAAATGGAATAATTTTTGATCATTAGTTAACTTTTCATTTTTTGCAGTAAAACTAATAAACTGTTCTGAAAATTCCCTAATTTTGTCGCTAAACACCGGTAAAGAAATTTCAGGAAGTTTAGGCATAATGTTCAGAGAATTATTACTATGATTTAAATCTTCTATAATATCATTTCTTCGTTTATATCTTCTATAATATCATTTTTTAAAATTGCGTTTAGAGAGGAAGCATCGTAAACTTACCTCTAAGTTGGCTCGTTACTCTTCTATCTCACAAATTATTTTATCACTCTTTAATATTTCTTCATCTGCTCCTTTATTGTCGTTTAAATATTTTTTTAAAAGATTGCTTACATCCGTTTTCAGTTCTATAAAGTTGCTAGGCTTTATTTAATATTAGCGGCCCGTCCCGGCTTTGCACGGGTAGACAATGTAATTTTTTTAGTACATTTGTTTTCCTGAATTTCGCGCTCCTACCAAAAACAGTTGCTGAGATATGGAAATGACCTAAAATTTTCGAATCCCTCTTTCACCGCCTTCGGGGGGGGTGGGGGTGTTTGCTTTATTATGCTTAACTAAATTCACTGAAATACGTGTTTAATCATTTGTTTAGTAGATTTGTTTTCCTGAATTTCGCGCACCTACATAAAACAGCTGCTGTGATATGGCGAAATGTCCTAAAATTTTCGAAACCACCCCCTTTAAAATCCTTCGGGGGGGGATTTCTAAAATTACTGAAATGCGTGTTTATCCATTTTTTAGAAGATGTGTTTTCCTGAATGTCACGCTCCTACCTAAATCTGCTGCTGAGATATGGCGAAATGACCCAAAACTTTTCAATACCCATTTAAGCACCTTCAGGGGAAAATTTCCAAAATCGCCGAAATACGTGTGTTTAACCAATTTTTTAGTAGATTTGTTTTAATTAATTTCGTCCTCCTACATAAAAGCTGAGATATGGCGAAATGACCTAAAAAATTCGACCCCCCCCCATTCAACCACCTTCAGGGGAGGAATTTCTAAAATTGTTGAAATACGTGTTTTATTCATTTTTTAGTAGATTTGTTTTCCTGATTTTCGCGCACCTACATAAAACAGCTACTGAGATATGACGAAATGATCTAAAACATTCAACCCCCCTTTGGGGGGAAAGTTCTAAAATCGCTGAAATACGTGCTTAACCAATTTTTTAGTAGATTTGTTTTCCTTAATTTCGCGGTCCTATATAATACTGCTGCTGAGATATGGCGAAATGACCTAAAACATTCGACCACCCCCTTTAACGATTCGGTGGGAGAGAGGGTGAATTTCTAAAATCGTTGAAATACGTGTTTAACCATTTTTCAGTAGATTTCTTTTCCTGATTTTCGCACTCCTACCTGTAACTGCTGCTGAGATATGGCGAAACGACCTAAAACATTCGACCCCCCCCCCCTTTAACCCCTTTCTGGGGGGATTTCTAAAATCGCTGAAATAGGTGTTTAATCATTTTTTAGTACATTTGTGTTCCTGATTTTCACGCTTCTATCTATAACTGATGCTGAGATATGTCGAAATAACCTAAAACATTCGACCAGCTCCCTCTAACCCCTCGGGTTGGGAATTTCAAAAATCGTTGAAATATATGTTTAATCATTTTTTTAGTAGATTTTTTTTCCTGATTTTCGCGCTCCTACCTATAACTGCTGCTAAAATATGGCGAAATGACCTAGAATATTCGACCACCCCAGTTTAACGCCTAGGGGGGATTTCTAAAATAGCTGAAATACATGTTTAATCATGTTTTTAGTAGATTTGTTTGCCTGATTTTTGTGCTCTTAACTAATATTGCTGCTGAGATATGGTAAAATGACCTAAAACATTCGACCACCCCCTTTTAACCCCTCGGGGGGGGGAATTTCTAAAATCGTAGAAATACGTGTTTAATCATTCTTTAGTAGATTTTTTTTCCTGATTTTCGCGCTCCTACCTGTAACTGCTGCTGAGATATGGCGAAACGACCTAAAACATTCGACCACCCCCCCCTTTAACCCCCTTCTGGAGGGGGGATTTCTAAAATCGTTGAAATAGGTGTTTAATCATTTTTAGTAGATTTGTTTTCCTGATTTTCGCGCTCCTATCTATAACTGCTGCTGAGATATAGCGAAATGACCTAAAACATTCGACCACCACCTTTTAACCCCCCGGAGGGTGATTTCTAAAATCGTAGAAATACGTGTTTAATCATTTTTTAGTAGATTTGTTTTCCTGATTTTCGCGCTCCTACCTGTAACTGCTGCTGAGATATGGCGAAATAACCTAAAACATTCGACCACCGTCCTTTAACCCCCTTCTGGGGGGGATTTCTAAAATCGCTGAAATAGGTGTTTAATCATTTTTTAGTACATTTGTTTTCCTGATTTTCGCGCTCCTATCTATAACTGCTGCTGAGATATGTCGAAATAACCTAAAACATTCGACCACCTCCCTCTAACCCCTCGGGTGGGGAATTTCTAAAATCGTTGAAATATATGTTTAATCATTTTTTTAGTAGATTAGTTTTCCTTATTTTCGCGCTACTACCTATAACTGCTGCTAAAATATGGCGAAATGACCTAGAACATTCGACCACCCCCGTTTAACGCCTCGGGGGGGGGGGGGTATTTCTAAAATCGCTAAAATACATGTTTAATCATGTTTTCAGTAGATTTGTTTTCCTGATTTTTGTGCTCTTAACTAATATTGCTGCTGAGATATGGCAAAATGACCTAAAACATATTCGACCCCCACTTTAAACCCCTCCGGGGAGGAATTTCTAAACTGGCTGAAATACACGTTTAAACATTTTTTAGTAGATTTGTTTTCCTGATTTCTGCGCTCCTACCTATAACTGCTGCTGAGATATAGCGAAATGACCTAAAACATTCGACCACCCCCTTTTAACCTACCGGGGGGTGATTTCTAAATTCGTAGAAATACGTGTTTAATCATTTTTTAGTAGATTTGTTTTCCTGATTTTCGCGCTCCTACCTGTAACTGCTGCTGAGATATGGCGAAATGACCTAAAACATTCTACCACCGCCCTTTAACCCCCTTCTGGGGGGGGATTTCTAAAATCGCTGAAATAGGGTTTAATCATTTTTTAGTACATTTGTTTTCCTGATTTTCACGCTCCTATCTATAACTGCTGCTGAGATATGTCGAAATAACCTAAAACATTCGACCACCTCCCTCTAACCCCTCGGGTGGGGAATTTCTAAAATCGTTGAAATATATGTTTAATCATTTATTTAGTAGATTTATTTTCCTGATTTACGCGCAACTACCTATAACTGCAGCTGAGATATTTTGAAATGATGTGAAACTTTCGACCACCCCCCTTTAACCCCCTTCTGGGGGGGAATTTCTAAAATCACTGTTATAGGTGTTTAATCATTTTTTTAATAGATTTGTTTTCCTGATTTTCGCGCTCCTACCTATCACTGCTGCTGAGATATAGCGAAATGACATAAAACATTCGACCACCCCTTTTAACCCCTCTCGGGGGGGGGGGGGGGTATTTCTGAAATCGCGGAAATACGTGTTTAATCATTTTTAGTAGCTTTGTTTTCCTGATTTTCGCGATCCTACCTATAACTGCTGCTGAGATATATCGAAATAACCTAAAACATTCGACCACCTCCCTCTAACCCCTCGGGTGGGGAATTTCTAAAATCGTTGAAATATATGTTTAATCATTTTTTTAGTAGATTTGTTTTCCTGATTTTCGCGCTCCTACCTATAACTGCTGCTAAAATATGGCGAAATGACCTAGAACATTCGACCACCCCCGTTTAACGCCTCGGGGGGGGGGGGGTATTTCTAAAATCGCTGAAATACATGTTTAATCATGTTTTCAGTAGATTTGTTTTCCTGATTTTTGTGCTCTTAACTAATATTGCTGCTGAGATATGGCAAAATGACCTAAAACATATTCGACCCCCACTTTAAACCCCTCCGGGAGGGGAATTTCTAAACTTGCTGAAATACACGTTTAGTCATTTTTTAGTAGATTTGTTTTCCTGATTTCTGCGCTCCTACCTATAACTGCTGCTGAGATATGGCGAAATGAGCTAAAACATTCGACCCCCCCCCTTTAACCCCTCGGGTGGGGAATTTCTAAAATCGTTGAAATGTATGTTTAATCATTTATTTAGTAGATTTATTTTCCTGATTTAAGCGCACCTACCTATAACTGCAGCTGAGATATTTCGAAATGACGTGAAACTTTCGACCACCCCCCTTTAACCCTCTTCTGGGGGGAATTTCTAAAATCACTGTTATAGGTGTTTAATCATTTTTTTATTAGATTTGTTTTCCTGATTTTCGCGCTCCTACCTATCACTGCTGCTGAGATATAGCGAAATGACCTAAAACATTCGACCACCCCTTTTAACCCCTCTCGGGGGGGGGGGGTATTTCTGAAATCGCTGAAATACGTGTTTAATCATTTTTAGTAGCTTTGTTTTCCTGATTTTCACGCTCCTACCTATAACTGCTGCTGAGATATGGCGAAATGACCTAAAACATTCGACCACCCCCCTTTAACCCCCTTCTGGGGGAATTTCTAAAATCGCTGAAATAGGTGTTTAATCATTTTTTTAGTAGATTTGTTTTCTGGAATTTCAAGCTCCTACCTATAACTGCTGCTGAGAGATGGCAAAATAACCTAAAACATTCGAACCCCCCTTTAACCCATTTCGGGGGGGAATTTTCAAAAATCCCTTCTCATTGCTTGCCTAGGCCATAACAGCAATTTACATTCCAAATTGCGGACTCTGACTTTAGTAGTTTCGGCTGGGCGTTGATGAGTCAGTCAGTCACCGTTTCCTCTTTATATAATACTAGCGGCACGTTCCGGCTTTGCACGGGAAGACAATGTGTTGACTACAATGTAGGGTAGAGAAGTGTAGGTACTTTAAAAATGTTGTTCTAAATCTGATAAAAGTGGGAGTGAGACAAAATTGCAGTACTTAGAAATTTTGAAAGTTAAAAGCTTGTAAAAATGTGATAAATAAATTTTTCTTTGTATGTACATATTGAAACTAATAAATAACCTAAATAAGAAATAACCTAAAACATTCGACCACCGTCCTTTAACCCCCTTCTGGGGGGGATTTCTAAAATCGCTGAAATAGGTGTTTAATCATTTTTTAGTACATTTGTTTTCCTGATTTTCACGCTCCTATCTATAACTGCTGCTGAGATATGTCGAAATAACCTAAAACATTCGACCACCTCCCTCTAACCCCTCGGGTGGGGAATTTCTAAAATCGTTGAAATATATGTTTAATCATTTTTTTAGTAGATTAGTTTTCCTTATTTTCGCGCTACTACCTATAACTGCTGCTAAAATATGGCGAAATGACCTAGAACATTCGACCACCCCCGTTTAACGCCTCGGGAGGGGGGGTATTTCTAAAATCGCTAAAATACATGTTTAATCATGTTTTCAGTAGATTTGTTTTCCTGATTTTTGTGCTCTTAACTAATATTGCTGCTGAGATATGGCAAAATGACCTAAAACATATTCGACCCCCACTTTAAACCCCTCCGGGGGGGAATTTCTAAACTGGCTGAAATACACGTTTAAACATTTTTTAGTAGATTTGTTTTCCTGATTTCTGCGCTCCTACCTATAACTGCTGCTGAGATATAGCGAAATGACCTAAAACATTCGACCACCCCCTTTTAACCTACCGGGGGGTGATTTCTAAATTCGTAGAAATACGTGTTTAATCATTTTTTAGTAGATTTGTTTTCCTGATTTTCGCGCTCCTACCTGTAACTGCTGCTGAGATATGGCGAAATGACCTAAAACATTCTACCACCGCCCTTTAACCCCCTTCTGGGGGGGATTTCTAAAATCGCTGAAATAGGGTTTAATCATTTTTTAGTACATTTGTTTTCCTGATTTTCACGCTCCTATCTATAACTGCTGCTGAGATATGTCGAAATAACCTAAAACATTCGACCACCTCCCTCTAACCCCTCGGGTGGGGAATTTCTAAAATCGTTGAAATATATGTTTAATCATTTATTTAGTAGATTTATTTTCCTGATTTACGCGCAACTACCTATAACTGCAGCTGAGATATTTTGAAATGATGTGAAACTTTCGACCACCCCCCTTTAACCCCCTTCTGGGGGGGAATTTCTAAAATCACTGTTATAGGTGTTTAATCATTTTTTTAATAGATTTGTTTTCCTGATTTTCGCGCTCCTACCTATCACTGCTGCTGAGATATAGCGAAATGACATAAAACATTCGACCACCCCTTTTAACCCCTCTCGGGGGGGGGGTATTTCTGAAATCGCGGAAATACGTGTTTAATCATTTTTAGTAGCTTTGTTTTCCTGATTTTCGCGATCCTACCTATAACTGCTGCTGAGATATATCGAAATAACCTAAAACATTCGACCACCTCCCTCTAACCCCTCGGGTGGGGAATTTCTAAAATCGTTGAAATATATGTTTAATCATTTTTTTAGTAGATTTGTTTTCCTGATTTTCGCGCTCCTACCTATAACTGCTGCTAAAATATGGCGAAATGACCTAGAACATTCGACCACCCCCGTTTAACGCCTCGGGGGGGGGGGGGTATTTCTAAAATCGCTGAAATACATGTTTAATCATGTTTTCAGTAGATTTGTTTTCCTGATTTTTGTGCTCTTAACTAATATTGCTGCTGAGATATGGCAAAATGACCTAAAACATATTCGACCCCCACTTTAAACCCCTCCGGGAGGGGAATTTCTAAACTTGCTGAAATACACGTTTAGTCATTTTTTAGTAGATTTGTTTTCCTGATTTCTGCGCTCCTACCTATAACTGCTGCTGAGATATGGCGAAATGAGCTAAAACATTCGACCCCCCCCCTTTAACCCCTCGGGTGGGGAATTTCTAAAATCGTTGAAATGTATGTTTAATCATTTATTTAGTAGATTTATTTTCCTGATTTAAGCGCACCTACCTATAACTGCAGCTGAGATATTTCGAAATGACGTGAAACTTTCGACCACCCCCCTTTAACCCTCTTCTGGGGGGAATTTCTAAAATCACTGTTATAGGTGTTTAATCATTTTTTTATTAGATTTGTTTTCCTGATTTTCGCGCTCCTACCTATCACTGCTGCTGAGATATAGCGAAATGACCTAAAACATTCGACCACCCCTTTTAACCCCTCTCGGGGGGGGTATTTCTGAAATCGCTGAAATACGTGTTTAATCATTTTTAGTAGCTTTGTTTTCCTGATTTTCACGCTCCTACCTATAACTGCTGCTGAGATATGGCGAAATGACCTAAAACATTCGACCACCCCCCTTTAACCCCCTTCTGGGGGAATTTCTAAAATCGCTGAAATAGGTGTTTAATCATTTTTTTAGTAGATTTGTTTTCTGGAATTTCAAGCTCCTACCTATAACTGCTGCTGAGAGATGGCAAAATAACCTAAAACATTCGAACCCCCCTTTAACCCCCTTCGGGGGGGAATTTTCAAAAATCCCTTCTCATTGCTTGCCTAGGCCATAACAGCAATTTACATTCCAAATTGCGGACTCTGACTTTAGTAGTTTCGGCTGGGCGTTGATGAGTCAGTCAGTCACCGTTTCCTCTTTATATAATACTAGCGGCACGTTCCGGCTTTGCACGGGAAGACAATGTGTTGACTACAATGTAGGGTAGAGAAGTGTAGGTACTTTAAAAATGTTGTTCTAAATCTGATAAAAGTGGGAGTGAGACAAAATTGCAGTACTTAGAAATTTTGAAAGTTAAAAGCTTGTAAAAATGTGATAAATAAATTTTTCTTTGTATGTACATATTGAAACTAATAAATAACCTAAATAAGAAATAACCTAAAACATTCGACCACCGTCCTTTAACCCCCTTCTGGGGGGGATTTCTAAAATCGCTGAAATAGGTGTTTAATCATTTTTTAGTACATTTGTTTTCCTGATTTTCACGCTCCTATCTATAACTGCTGCTGAGATATGTCGAAATAACCTAAAACATTCGACCACCTCCCTCTAACCCCTCGGGTGGGGAATTTCTAAAATCGTTGAAATATATGTTTAATCATTTTTTTAGTAGATTAGTTTTCCTTATTTTCGCGCTACTACCTATAACTGCTGCTAAAATATGGCGAAATGACCTAGAACATTCGACCACCCCCGTTTAACGCCTCGGGAGGGGGGGTATTTCTAAAATCGCTAAAATACATGTTTAATCATGTTTTCAGTAGATTTGTTTTCCTGATTTTTGTGCTCTTAACTAATATTGCTGCTGAGATATGGCAAAATGACCTAAAACATATTCGACCCCCACTTTAAACCCCTCCGGGGGGGAATTTCTAAACTGGCTGAAATACACGTTTAAACATTTTTTAGTAGATTTGTTTTCCTGATTTCTGCGCTCCTACCTATAACTGCTGCTGAGATATAGCGAAATGACCTAAAACATTCGACCACCCCCTTTTAACCTACCGGGGGGTGATTTCTAAATTCGTAGAAATACGTGTTTAATCATTTTTTAGTAGATTTGTTTTCCTGATTTTCGCGCTCCTACCTGTAACTGCTGCTGAGATATGGCGAAATGACCTAAAACATTCTACCACCGCCCTTTAACCCCCTTCTGGGGGGGATTTCTAAAATCGCTGAAATAGGGTTTAATCATTTTTTAGTACATTTGTTTTCCTGATTTTCACGCTCCTATCTATAACTGCTGCTGAGATATGTCGAAATAACCTAAAACATTCGACCACCTCCCTCTAACCCCTCGGGTGGGGAATTTCTAAAATCGTTGAAATATATGTTTAATCATTTATTTAGTAGATTTATTTTCCTGATTTACGCGCAACTACCTATAACTGCAGCTGAGATATTTTGAAATGATGTGAAACTTTCGACCACCCCCCTTTAACCCCCTTCTGGGGGGGAATTTCTAAAATCACTGTTATAGGTGTTTAATCATTTTTTTAATAGATTTGTTTTCCTGATTTTCGCGCTCCTACCTATCACTGCTGCTGAGATATAGCGAAATGACATAAAACATTCGACCACCCCTTTTAACCCCTCTCGGGGGGGGGGGTATTTCTGAAATCGCGGAAATACGTGTTTAATCATTTTTAGTAGCTTTGTTTTCCTGATTTTCGCGATCCTACCTATAACTGCTGCTGAGATATATCGAAATAACCTAAAACATTCGACCACCTCCCTCTAACCCCTCGGGTGGGGAATTTCTAAAATCGTTGAAATATATGTTTAATCATTTTTTTAGTAGATTTGTTTTCCTGATTTTCGCGCTCCTACCTATAACTGCTGCTAAAATATGGCGAAATGACCTAGAACATTCGACCACCCCCGTTTAACGCCTCGGGGGGGGGGGGGTATTTCTAAAATCGCTGAAATACATGTTTAATCATGTTTTCAGTAGATTTGTTTTCCTGATTTTTGTGCTCTTAACTAATATTGCTGCTGAGATATGGCAAAATGACCTAAAACATATTCGACCCCCACTTTAAACCCCTCCGGGAGGGGAATTTCTAAACTTGCTGAAATACACGTTTAGTCATTTTTTAGTAGATTTGTTTTCCTGATTTCTGCGCTCCTACCTATAACTGCTGCTGAGATATGGCGAAATGAGCTAAAACATTCGACCCCCCCCCTTTAACCCCTCGGGTGGGGAATTTCTAAAATCGTTGAAATGTATGTTTAATCATTTATTTAGTAGATTTATTTTCCTGATTTAAGCGCACCTACCTATAACTGCAGCTGAGATATTTCGAAATGACGTGAAACTTTCGACCACCCCCCTTTAACCCTCTTCTGGGGGGAATTTCTAAAATCACTGTTATAGGTGTTTAATCATTTTTTTATTAGATTTGTTTTCCTGATTTTCGCGCTCCTACCTATCACTGCTGCTGAGATATAGCGAAATGACCTAAAACATTCGACCACCCCTTTTAACCCCTCTCGGGGGGGGTATTTCTGAAATCGCTGAAATACGTGTTTAATCATTTTTAGTAGCTTTGTTTTCCTGATTTTCACGCTCCTACCTATAACTGCTGCTGAGATATGGCGAAATGACCTAAAACATTCGACCACCCCCCTTTAACCCCCTTCTGGGGGAATTTCTAAAATCGCTGAAATAGGTGTTTAATCATTTTTTTAGTAGATTTGTTTTCTGGAATTTCAAGCTCCTACCTATAACTGCTGCTGAGAGATGGCAAAATAACCTAAAACATTCGAACCCCCCTTTAACCCCCTTCGGGGGGGAATTTTCAAAAATCCCTTCTCATTGCTTGCCTAGGCCATAACAGCAATTTACATTCCAAATTGCGGACTCTGACTTTAGTAGTTTCGGCTGGGCGTTGATGAGTCAGTCAGTCACCGTTTCCTCTTTATATAATACTAGCGGCACGTTCCGGCTTTGCACGGGAAGACAATGTGTTGACTACAATGTAGGGTAGAGAAGTGTAGGTACTTTAAAAATGTTGTTCTAAATCTGATAAAAGTGGGAGTGAGACAAAATTGCAGTACTTAGAAATTTTGAAAGTTAAAAGCTTGTAAAAATGTGATAAATAAATTTTTCTTTGTATGTACATATTGAAACTAATAAATAACCTAAATAAGAAATAACCTAAAACATTCGACCACCGTCCTTTAACCCCCTTCTGGGGGGGATTTCTAAAATCGCTGAAATAGGTGTTTAATCATTTTTTAGTACATTTGTTTTCCTGATTTTCACGCTCCTATCTATAACTGCTGCTGAGATATGTCGAAATAACCTAAAACATTCGACCACCTCCCTCTAACCCCTGGGGTGGGGAATTTCTAAAATCGTTGAAATATATGTTTAATCATTTTTTTAGTAGATTAGTTTTCCTTATTTTCGCGCTACTACCTATAACTGCTGCTAAAATATGGCGAAATGACCTAGAACATTCGACCACCCCCGTTTAACGCCTCGGGAGGGGGGGTATTTCTAAAATCGCTAAAATACATGTTTAATCATGTTTTCAGTAGATTTGTTTTCCTGATTTTTGTGCTCTTAACTAATATTGCTGCTGAGATATGGCAAAATGACCTAAAACATATTCGACCACCACTTTAAACCCCTCCGGGGGGGAATTTCTAAGCTGGCTGAAATACACGTTTAAACAATTTTTAGTAGATTTGTTTTCCTGATTTCTGCGCTCCTACCTATAACTGCTGCTGAGATATAGCGAAATGACCTAAAACATTCGACCACCCCCTTTTAACCTACCGGGGGGTGATTTCTAAATTCGTAGAAATACGTGTTTAATCATTTTTTAGTAGATTTGTTTTCCTTATTTTCGCGCTCCTACCTGTAACTGCTGCTGAGATATGGCGAAATGACCTAAAACATTCTACCACCGCCCTTTAACCCCCTTCTGGGGGGGATTTCTAAAATCGCTGAAATAGGTGTTTAATCATTTTTTAGTACATTTGTTTTCCTGATTTTCACGCTCCTATCTATAACTGCTGCTGAGATATGTCGAAATAACCTAAAACATTCGACCACCTCCCTCTAACCCCTCGGGTGGGGAATTTCTAAAATCGTTGAAATATATGTTTAATCATTTATTTAGTAGATTTATTTTCCTGATTTACGCGCAACTACCTATAACTGCAGCTGAGATATTTTGAAATGATGGGAAACTTTCGACCACCCCCCTTTAACCCCCTTCTGGGGGGAATTTCTAAAATCACTGTTATAGGTGTTTAATCATTTTTTTAATAGATTTGTTTTCCTGATTTTCGCGCTCCTACCTATCACTGCTGCTGAGATATAGCGAAATGACATAAAACATTCGACCACCCCTTTTAACCGCTCTCGGGGGGGGGGGGTATTTCTGAAATCGCGGAAATGCGTGTTTAATCATTTTTAGTAGCTTTGTTTTCCTGATTTTCGCGATCCTACCTATAACTGCTGCTGAGATATATCGAAATAACCTAAAACATTCGACCACCTCCCTCTAACCCCTCGGGTGGGGAATTTCTAAAATCGTTGAAATATATGTTTAATCATTTTTTTAGTAGATTTGTTTTCCTGATTTTCGCGCTCCTACCTATAACTGCTGCTAAAATATGGCGAAATGACTTAGAACATTCGACCACCCCCGTTTAACGCCTCGGGGGGGGGGGGGGTATTTCTAAAATCGCTGAAATACATGTTTAATCATGTTTTCAGTAGATTTGTTTTCCTGATTTTTGTGCTCTTAACTAATATTGCTGCTGAGATATGGCAAAATGACCTAAAACATATTCGACCCCCACTTTAAACCCCTCCGGGAGGGGAATTTCTAAACTTGCTGAAATACACGTTTAATCATTTTTTAGTAGATTTGTTTTCCTGATTTCTGCGCTCCTACCTATAACTGCTGCTGAGATATGGCGAAATGAGCTAAAACATTCGACCACCCCCCTTTAACCCCTCGGGTGGGGAATTTCTAAAATCGTTGAAATGTATGTTTAATCATTTATTTAGTAGATTTATTTTCCTGATTTAAGCGCACCTACCTATAACTGCAGCTGAGATATTTCGAAATGACGTGAAACTTTCGACCACCCCCCTTTAACCCTCTTCTGGGGGGAATTTCTAAAATCACTGTTATAGGTGTTTAATCATTTTTTTATTAGATTTGTTTTCCTGATTTTCGCGCTCCTACCTATCACTGCTGCTGAGATATAGCGAAATGACCTAAAACATTCGACCACCCCTTTTAACCCCTCTCGGGGGGGGGGTATTTCTGAAATCGCTGAAATACGTGTTTAATCATTTTTAGTAGCTTTGTTTTCCTGATTTTCACGCTCCTACCTATAACTGCTGCTGAGATATGGCGAAATGACCTAAAACATTCGACCACCCCCCTTTAACCCCCTTCTGGGGGGAATTTCTAAAATCGCTGAAATAGGTGTTTAATCATTTTTTTAGTAGATTTGTTTTCTGGAATTTCAAGCTCCTACCTATAACTGCTGCTGAGAGATGGCAAAATAACCTAAAACATTCGAACCCCCCTTTAACCCCCTTCGGGGGGAATTTTCAAAAATCCCTTCTCATTGCTTGCCTAGGCCATAACAGCAATTTACATTCCAAATTGCGGACTCTGACTTTAGTAGTTTCGGCTGGGCGTTGATGAGTCAGTCAGTCACCGTTTCCTCTTTATATAATACTAGCGGCACGTTCCGGCTTTGCACGGGAAGACAATGTGTTGACTACAATGTAGGGTAGAGAAGTGTAGGTACTTTAAA
This sequence comes from Maratus michaelseni, assembly GCA_963931845.1. Classification (NCBI taxonomy): domain Eukaryota; kingdom Metazoa; phylum Arthropoda; class Arachnida; order Araneae; family Salticidae; genus Maratus; species Maratus michaelseni. The sequence goes on along the minus strand of OZ007588.1, from coordinate 473,264,389 downwards.
AATGTTGTTCTAAATCTGATAAAAGTGGGAGTGAGACAAAATTGCAGTACTTAGAAATTTTGAAAGTTAAAAGCTTGTAAAAATGTGATAAATAAATTTTTCTTTGTATGTACATATTGAAACTAATAAATAATACACTGCCCATGGAAGCACATAGCAACTATATGTGTTCATGTAGAATGTGTTTTCCTGAATTTCACGCTCCTACCTAAATCTGCTGCTGAGATATGGCGAAAAGACCCAAAACTTTTGAATACCCTTTTAACCACCTTCTGGGGGAAATTTCGAAAACCGCCGAAATATGTGTTTAACCAATTTTTTTGTAGATTTGTTTTAATTAATTTCGCCCTCCTACATAAAAGCTGAGATATGGCGAAATGACCTAAAAAATTCGACCCCCTCCCATTTAACCACCTTCTGGGGGAAATTTCCAAAATTGCTGAAAAACGTGTTTTATTCCTTTTTTAGTAGATTTGTTTACCTGATTTTCGCGCTCCTAACTAAAACTGCTGCTGAGATATGACGAAATGATGTAAAATATCTCCCCCCTTTTAACCCCCTTTGGGGGTATTTCTAAAATCGCTGAAATACGTGCTTTACCAATTTTTTAGTAGATTTCTTTTCCTTAATTTCGTGCTCCTACATAAAACTGCTGCTGAGATATGGCGAAATGACCTAAAACATTCGACCACCCCCTTTAACCAGCTTCAGGGGGGAATTTAAAAAATAACTGAAATAGGTGTTTAATCATTTTTTTTAGTAGATTTTTTTTCTGGAATTTCAAGCTCCTACCTATAACTGCTGCTGAGATATGGCAAAATGACCTAAAACATTCGAAACCCCCTTTAACCCCCTTCCGGGGGGAATTTTCAAAAATCCCTTCTTATTGCTTGCCTAGGCCATAACAGCAATCTACAGTCCAAATTGCGTGACCCTGACTTTAGTAGTTTCGTCTGGGCGTTGATGAGTCAGTCAGTCAGTCAGTCAGTCACCGTTTCTTTTTTATATAATAGTATAGATTATAGAATATAGATTTATAATTTCGGATTTTTCATAATCTGAGTGTAAATACTCTTACATAAATTTCGAGATATTGGGTAATTTCGATTTGTTCCTTCCGCGTGCACGATTCAATTATCTTAATTTAGTTTTCTTATCCATAGTTCACTGGAACCAGGACCAATGCTGAAATATCATAAATGTATACTTTGACGAACTTTTTAATTAATTAACTCAAATCAAGCAGGGCGGTCGCTCTGCCAAGCCAAGCTTAAAAAAAAAACGCCACACAAACAACGCCAAGAACTGGAATAAAGACCGCTAATGCTTATATACAGAAAGCAACTTCGCAATGTTAAATCGACAAAACATGCCAGATTAAAATATCAGATATCAAACAAACCAAGCGTCGTAGAAAAAAAAAACGAAAACTAGAAGAATCTAAGGAAGAATTTCTTCAATTTAAGACCAAACTCATCTTCATAAGTGATTCATAAACAGAGATATAGCTTTTTTTTAAAAACGTCGAGTTACTTAAAATGATCACTATTTTCTTCGTCAACCTTTTTTTTTTCAAACAAGCTACAGGCCTTAATATTGGGCAGAATAAAAAAAGGATTGCATTTTTGGACAAGTAATTACGTAATCTATGTGCTTTTATAAAATTCAGTGTAAAAAAAAAAATATTTTCTATCCTTAATTAGCAAAAAACTGTTAATTAACTTGGCGATTAAAAAATTATGCCAAAACAGAGATAAAACCCGCCAACGACCATGTACCATTTGTATTAAAATAGCACAAATCAGTTACAGGTTATAATATAACCACATCATATTTCATCTGCAAGTCAGCCATTTTCTTCTGAAAATATTTTTTTTTTAAATAAAACTTCACAATTATAAGAACACATATTTTTTCAAATAATTAAATATGACTGCAAACTGTGGCAGATGATTGTTTCTAACATGAATAAGTATGAGAAATTGCCGGTTACGGATATGGATCTGGGTAGCTCAGTCGCAGAGCGTCGGCATGGTACGCATAAGGTCCCAGGTTCGAGTCCAGGCCCAGGTCAATTTTTCACTCATGTTTGTTTAGTGTATTTAATTGTCTGATAAAATGCGTGTTCTTATAAATAAAGTAATCAGACGTAGTGTTTATGCTTTAAAAATATTTTAAATATATAATTTACGCTTTTAGAAAGATCTTTAAAAATAAATTAGTTTTTGAGGGAAGATGTACCTTCTAAAATGTATACATTAAGAGTTATCGCCATTTAAAATTTCTTTCCAAACGTAAACAAAAAATTTGAAATGAATTAAATGTGATTCATTTATTTCTAAAAATAAAAAAACACGGTAAAGGACAGGCATTTCGTTCGCAGGAATACCTTTCACGTCATCTACTATATATACGAGGCTAGCGAAAAAGAAAGGCTACCGCTGTGCTTTACGCGTATCTTTTTTTACAGACCGCAGGAATCACGTGAGGCTCGAATCCACCAATGCAGGTGTACGAAAAGAGCATCACGTCACTCTAGCGGTCTGTAAAAAAAGATAAGTGGAACGCACCGCGGTAGCCTGTCTTTTTCGTTAGCCTCGCTATACATATAAAACACAAACGGAAATTTCGTTCCGTTCCTCTATAACTCGAGATCTGCTGAATGGAATTTGATGGAACTTGCACTGTTCGAGAGATAATTTTTCAGGGAAGGTTTTAGTATGTAACACAACGTTCTACGAATAATAGCTATCGAATTATGATAGAAAGTTCTGTTATTTTGGCCGAAAAGGTTACCATTGCTAATTTTTTGGCGATCATTACTGTTGCAGAAAGAAATGAAAAGGCTATACATCTCGAAAAATAAAAGAAAAACTGTTACTAATTTTATTTAAAAAAAAAAAAAAAAAAAAAAGAAAGAAAGAAAGAAAGAAAGAAAAAAGAGTTTTGATGAGAGAATATTATAAAACGAAAATATTTAATTTAAACATGATTAGAAATGTTCATAATGCTTAAAACATTATTCAAGGGGCAAGATTTCTATTGAGACAAATTTGGCGATTTATCTTTTGTTTTTGGCGATTTTGATTTTACTTTTGACCCCAAACAATTTGATTTTAAGCCAAAAAGTGTCTTTTTTTGTTGCAGAAAGGATTGAAATGGCTATACATCTGGAAAAATAAAAGAAAAAACTGTTACTAATTTTATTTTTTTTAAAAAGAAAGAAAAGAAAAAAAAGAAAAAGAGTTTTGATGAGAGATTTTAGGCCAAAAGGTGTTTTTTTTTTCAAGTGTACGACTGCATTTTCGCAGTATGTTTTTTTTTTTGGTACTTTTTGGTTAGCCGGGCGCCAGTGATACACATATATACACATATATCTACACAAATACATGTATATACATACACACATATATATATATATATATATATATATGTGTGTGTGTGTGTGTTCATATATCACTGGTGCCCGGCTAACCGAAAAGTACCTTTGTTTATTCAAATGCAAACTATATTAATGGCAATATACTTCTATTTACTTCTACATATATGAAATTTCGTTCCGGCTGCTTATAACTCGAGTTCTGCTGAATGAATTTTCGTAGAACTTAAACTAAGATAATTTTTAAGGGAAGGTTTTAATGTATAACATATCGTTCTACGTAGCTTAGTTATACAATTATTCTGGGAAGTTCTATAATCAGATCAATCCGATTATGAAAGATTAGCCTTTTTAAAAGATTTTGCCGAATGTATTTCGATGGAACCTATACTGTTAAATATTTTTCTAGGGAACGTTTTATTATATAACGTTGCTTAGTTCTAGAATTATAGGCGGAAATTCGAAAATCGGGTGACCATTTTTTTTATCAAATATTAGCCTTTTCAATATTTGATTCCGATTATGAAAGATTAGCCTTCTAAAAAAGTTCTACTGAACGGATTTTGATGAGAATTGTATTGTTAGTTAGATGCTATTTCAGAAATGGTGTTAATGTACTATATATTGTCCTACGTTGCTTAGTCCAACAGTTATGTGTGAAGGTTATATAGTCAAGTGAACCCCATTCCGAAATATTAGCCTTTTTGATAGTTTTTACTGGGCGTATTTTTTGCGACTTGCATTGTTAAGTAGATAATTTGTAAGGATTGTTTTAGTATATTTTATATCGTTTTGTTGTTTTAGAATTATGTGGAAAAGTTCAATAATCAGATTATCAAAGATTAGCCTTTATAAAAACTTCTTCTGAATGGATTTTGTTAGTTAATTTGTTTGCATTGTTATTTCGATAATTTTTAGTGATGGTTTTAGTATATTGCATATAGTTTTATCATTCTTTAGCAAACCCTAACTGTAAATGACCAAATAAAAGAGTTGGGCCTTAACAGCTAAAATTTTGACTGCACATTAGAAAATATAATAGCGCAATCGCGTCATTTTTCAGTAATGTGGAAGAATATTCCACGTAAATATACAGATTGCTTTCAAATACAAGGTCAAATTAAACGATATATTTCGTTTGATTCAGGGTTCATTTGTAGAAACCGACCAGCGCAGCGGGCGTAGCTTGCTAGTTTTCCTATAAATTAATGAAATCCAGTTGTTAAATTTTTTTGTTTTAGAAGTGAAGTTTCCATTTAAATTTATTGTAACAGTACAATGTTTAATTGAATAAAATAAGGTAAATCTAAGAAATTGCTAAGAAATTCCAAACATGCACAGGGCAACGCAAAAAAAAAAAAATAATAATAAACAAAAAATAAAAAATAGATAAATAAATAAATAAATAAATAAAAATCAGCTTTCAGAAATTCTAAAAATTGTTCCGCTATTCATATTATGTATCTTCGGGGTCCATCCTCCCACTTTCAGCCCTCCCACCCAAAGGGGGCACTTTTCTAAATTTTGCCGACACCTCTCATGTGATATATCGTTGGAAAAGTCTGTGAACGCTTAATCATAATATGCAGGAGGGGGGGGGGGTATTTTCTAAATTTTGCACATACCCCTCATGTGATACATCGTTGGAAAGGTCTGTGACCGCTTAATCCTATTATGTATCTCCGGTGTTCATCCCCCCTTTTGCCCCCCAAGTGCGATTAGCTTTCACCACCAGGGGACGCTTTCCTATATCTGTTCCTACGAGTCGGATCACGACGGGGTATGGCTCATTCGACTCGACATCAATAGAGCTTTCCGATTTTAGTTCGTTTTTTCATCACCAGGGGGCACTTTTCTATCTCTGGTTCTATGGGCTAGATCACGACGGGATACAGTTCATTCGACTCGACATCTGTAGCCTTAACGATTTCAGTGCCCGAGGTTCATACAGAACAGATTGCGCTACCTGGTGGTGGAAGATGGAACTTGAGCGTGCGCAGCACGACTGCTATACGGTGCCGAAGGCAGCGGGGACCCGTGTCGGAAGTTAGTTTGATTAGAGGTTTATACTATTCGATGTGCAAATTAAGGGATTATCCGGTGCCGAAGGCAGCGGAGAACCAGGTCGGAGGTTCGTTCGGTTCGAGGTTTATCTTATTCGAGGTTTTACAAGATTCGAGGCCCCGATATAAATTAGGGGTCCGCTAGCGGGCGAAGCCAGCTAGTGCTAATAATAAAAGAGCGTGATATCACGTTTGATTTCAAATGCAGCGCTGGCACGCTATGTACGTATTGCATTTTTATTCATTTCATCGATAAGTCAGTGATATTTTTTAACGGGTGATAACAAGTATTATAACAAGCCACATTTACTATGTTGTTATTAGTTTAATTTAAAAATCTACTGGTATTTCTAGTTAACCTTTTAAACAATGACTGAAAGTAAAATGTAATTTTAAATTATTTCTCATGTTTAGATTATTTAAATTATGTTTATTCTGTTTTAAAAAAAAGAAATGATATCTACAAAAACAACTTTTCAAAAGTAAAAAAAAAGCCAAGCGTAAAAAAAAAAAAAAAAAGTTGTGGCTAAAAAATGGTGTGATATCAAATTTCCAAGCTATTATATTACTTTTTTAACTTTTTTCCATTAAATAAGTTAACATATATATAAGTCGAGTGCCTACGTATATGTTAATAGAAATCGTTTTCTCCTGTACTAAATACATCCTAACGAGTTTCTGAAAATTCAATTTTTTTCAAATTATGCATGATGGGCTTGGCGGCCATCTTTTCATATTTCTAAGCACCCAAATTTCTAAAGTAAAAGCGTAATATGTTTGCAATGTAATATGTTTATAACAATTTCGAACTTCAGATTTTAACTACGGACAGATAAATTAGATAAGACTGATATTTTGAGAAATTGATTTTTACTAGTTTGAAATTATTAATTACTGTAAAAAATAAATCATAAGATGAATCTTTAAGATAAGTCATCATTATCTTAAGACACAATTTTCAGATCATACAAATCTATAAATGAAACGCTTAAAATATTTGCTTAAATAACAATTTTGAACTTCGGATTTTAACTACGGATTTGGATGCTTAGAATTTTGTGAATAATATGCAAAGATGGCCGCCAAGCCCATCATGCATAATTTGAAAAAAATTGAATTTTCAGAAACTCGTTAGGATGTATTTAGTACAGGAGAAAACGATTTCTATTAACATATACGTAGGCACTCGACTTATATATATGTTAACTTATTTAATGGAAAAAAGTTAAAAAAGTAATATAATAGCTTGGAAATTTGATATCACACCATTTTTTAGCCACAACTTTTTTTTTTTTTTTTTTACGCTTGGCTTTTTTTTTACTTTTGAAAAGTTGTTTTTGTAGATATTTATTTTCTTTAAATCTCCATAGACAGGCGTGTTGATTTGTTGTTATATTATAATTGAGAGCTTGGCTCTGACTGACGGAACTAAACATTTTGGTCGCCACGAGAAGGCGTATGCTGTAGAAGAAGCAACAATTTCTTTTATGTCATTTTTGGCACATGGTGGAAACGGTCTTCTCTTTTAAAAAACAAAGTAATCTTATACGGGACTAATAAATGAGTCCTACATCCGGAAACAATTAAAACGATTTAACCAATGAATCATATCCCCATGGAGCCTGTTTGAAATCATGCATTCTGTCAGTGCAAATAAAGCAATTGGCGGCTTTAATTGTGTGTGGTAATCCGTGTTAAATTTTGCGAGTTCAGTAAGTATCCTATCTCGTAAGGCATGGTGACGTCATGGCGACGTCACTGTGAAATCACACTGTGACTTTGTCACAGTCGTCGTGACGTCGATGTGAAGTCACTGTGACGTAAATGCGAGGTCGTTATGGCCGTTTTCAAGGCTTTCTGTGACCTCACAATGTGACTACTTTGTAAAGTCACCGTGCGACTTAAATGTGAAAAATGTGACGAATCTGCATCGGATAGGGTGACCAGATTTTACCCGAATCCTATACGGATTGTTCGGATCAAAATTTTTTTATGGTTCAAGATTGTGACGTTTGTGACGACACTGCACCGCGTCGGGTTACCAGATTTTACCCGAATCCAATCCAGAAACTTCGGATCGATCTTTTTGGATTTGTTTGGCTACAGAATAGATTTCGATTAGTTGTCGTGTGACCTGATTTTCGTGAACCCGATCTGACCCGAGTCGGGTATAATGTTTTTACTGTAAGTCTTGTTTGGAATAGAATCTTGCATACGACCGAGTAACGAGATTTTATCAGAAATTGTGTTACGATACAATTTTTGATGTCGGCTCGGATCTAGAGTCATACACGAATCCGGTTATTACTTTCTTCTATCTATAATAGAAGAAAGTATTGTAATCGAAATTTTTTTCGACTCCCGGTTTTCGACGGATTTACACGTTTTAGGGGTCAGAGATTCCGAAAAACATGTTTTTACAAAATGTCTGTCTGTCCGTCTGTCCGTCTGTCCGTCTGTGTGGGTCTTTTTTGTACCATCGAAAAGTGTATGAAGTTATGCTTCAAATTGAACCTAATTTTTTTTCTATGTTTTTGGCTATGGCAAGCAGATTCTATCAGAATGTGGGGATATTTTGACGAAAGGGGGCGCTGCGATCGATATTTTTGTTCCATTTTCACTATTGTACCATCTAAAAGTATATGAAGTTATGCTTCAAATTGAACCACATTTTTTTTCTATGTTTTTGGCTATGGTAAGCAGGTTCTATCAGAATTTGGGGATATTTCGACGAAAGGGGGCGCTGCGATCGATATTTTTGTTCCATTTTCACTATTGTATCATCGAAAAGTGTATGAAGTTATGCTTCAATTTGGACCAGATTTTTTTTCTATGCTTTCGGCTATGGCAAGCAGGTTCTATCAGAATTTGGGGATATTTCGACGAAAGGGGGCGCTGCGATCGATATTTTTGTTTCATTTTCACTATTGTACCATCTAAGAGTGTATGAAGTTATGCTTCAAATTGAACCAGATTTTTTTTATGTTTTTAACTATGGCAAGCAGGTTCTATCAGAATTTGGGGATATTTCGACAAAAGGGAGCGCTGCGATTGATATTTTTGTTCCATTTTCACTATTGTACCATCTAAAAGTGTATGAAGTTATACTTCAAATTGAACCAGATTTTTTTTCTATGTTTTTGGCTATGGCAAGCAGGTTCTATCAGAATTTGGGGATATTTCGACGAAAGGGCGCGCTGCTATCGATATTTTTGTTCCATTTTCACTATTGTATCATCGAAAAGTGTATGAAGTTATGCTTCAAATTGAACCACATTTTTTTTCTATGTTTTTGGCTATGGCAAGCAGGTTCTATCAGAATTTGGGGATATTTCGACGAAAGGGGGTGCTGTGATAGCCAAATTCAAAAGGTCAAAATAGCCAAATTCAATTTCAAATTCAAAAAGATGTGCAAAAAGATTAGAAATCCTATAATTTTTTTTCGTTAAATGTTCAGAGAATCCGGAACAATTTTTGTTTTGCCTCTATCTTAAAAAATGCCTGAGATATAGCGGTTTGAAATTTTAGGGTGGCTGACATTTTCAAACAAGACAGCAAAATTCATCCATAAACGGGTTTAACTTATGAGTTATAGTTAACATGGTTTTGGCAAATTTTCTTTCATTGTTGTAACAATTAATCCTATTATATGCTTATCACTATATATTTATATTCGCCAACGTCAAATTCTCGCCAAACTTGACGACAGTTGGCGAAATATCGCCGAATTTGGCGACCAAAATAGGTTGTCATAAATGAAGCCAACTTGGCTGTAGAGGACTAATTTGGCGATATTCTCATTCAAATTCAATGTTGACGAGAACTGGGATTGAATCTTCTTTAATTAGGTTCCACGCATTTTACCTTCGTGTTTTCCAGTAAAATTAGCTAAAATCGAAAAACCAAGAAATAGGGAGGCTATCTGTTCCTGTCGGTTCAGACCTGAAGGACTTTTCGTAGTTTAGTATTATACATCAGTTGATCGCATCCCGGTAACCCGACGATTCGAAAGCAGCTGACGTACAACGGAATAACGAAAAATATTGATTTTATTGGGGATATGATAACGAATTTTGAAGTATTAACATGACTGAGATAGAAGAAAGTTTTGGGATTGGCACATCCGACTAGTATACTTCTTGAACAGGATTGAATGTTTACTTGAACATGAATGATGGTTGACTGAAACTATATTTTGATTCAACCCGTATTCTTACCCTAACCCAGCAACAACAACAACAAAAAATCTGTAAGCCCACAACCCGACCAAACCTGATAAATGATTTCGCATAGATTCAGATAACAAGCTTTCACTAAATACGGATAAGATCGACGATAAGGATTGGATCGGCAATCATTTTTATTGATGCAACTTGTATTCAAATTACAACTTTGCTTCTGATTGAGAAACCGGTTAACACGAAACTTTCTGACACATTTATGAACAAACTTTTAAACGCATGGCACTTGCATGCCTGATTATTAAAGCTATTTGGAATGAATAGCGTTTTCCATTTTTAGATAAATGTAATACTTAAGATCAATGTCGGTCACGTTTTACCCTTTTTGACGCTGCGCGTCGGAAATTTGGTTCAATACACCGACTTTGATAGTGTTTTCTGAAACATCATCTGCCGTTACCAAAAAATGGATAACGCCATTCGATTATATATAGGGTAGATGTGCCAGTAATGGACACCCTTAAGAAATTTCTTTAACAATTATTTTTTAATTAATAGTTATAATTGTTATATTCAACATTTTTTAATATTATATTACTCTACCAATAATATTTAACCATGCTCATAGTCACATTTCCCAATGTGAATCTAAATTTAATTGTAAATAACAGAAATAAATCAAAACACCCTAAACTCCAGTAATGGACACCTCACAAAAAGTAATAGATAATTGATATTATGATTGCATTTAAAACTAGAATTTAAAGATAGCATATTAATGAAATAAATAAAGCTGAATTTTTATTGGTTATTTTTTTATAAACCAAAAACATTGAAGGTGTCCCATTACTGGAAGGCGGTCCATTACTGGCACATCTACCCTTTTCTGAATAAGAACACCTGCCAATTTCATGTATTTCCGAATAAAAATGAATTCAGAAATATGCCAGAAATTAGCTATTTTGGATTTGAGAACAACTTTAAACAAAATATAAGTATACATTTTGAAATAAGCATTCTGAAAAATTTATATTAGGAATCAATTTAAATAATAGATATACCTATTGTGCGATATTATTAAATAATAAACATTGTATCAAGCAGTAAAACAGTTTTCGTTGTAAATGAAATATAGAACTTAAGATCATAAATGCCAAAAAAAATATTATATATTTTTTTTCTTTACAAATTATTTTATTTATAGTTTTTGATAGAATACTAAATTCAGAACTTAAATATCAATTTTTACAGTAAAAACATTCGATAACACAGTTGGAAAAATTACCTTAACTAAACAGTTATTTTATTGTTTCATCAATATTTATTATTTTTGTGCATCTAACATTGACATATCTCGACAAATAAATTATTCAATGCATTAAAATGTCACATTTTTTTTTTCAAATATACCGGAAAATTATTTCTGGAGACCTACACTAGCAAACGAAATTATTAAATTGCAAATCAAATATTAATAGTTTTAAAAATTGCAATGTTTTTAATTATAATGAATAACTATGAAAATTGAACTAAGAAACGCAAAACATTAAATAAATTCCTCCTTTTACATAACACTTTACATTTAGAATACATATTGTTAGTAAATACTTTAAGCTTTTTTCCAAATAGTCTATTTAAAAAAATTTAAAACATTAAAGATAAAATTTAATGCAAGTGATTTTTTAAAAGAAAATTTAAACATCTTAACTTTTAAATAATGCAATATTAAATGTACTAGTACTAAACATGCACTATTAACAAAACTGCGAAGACATTAAAAGTTACCTGCTGATCTATAGGTAAAGGTGTTACTATTGAATGCTCCTTATCTGCTTCCCTTTCATTGAAAAATTAGACTGTACATCCACTACAATAATTTTCAAATTATTCCAGCAGAGAGGTGTGTTCATAGATCTGAGAAATCAAATATCACCCAGGCCTTATGAACGCACCCGGCTAGACACAGGGAGATGTTAAAATGGATGGTTTACTTTAAAATGGAGATTGTTCACTTTAAAACGTTAATTTACTTACACAGTATAAATCTACAAGCTTAAAAGAACGCAACACACGCTAATCCTATCCTAACTTCGAATGAGAAAAAATCGTCTGCCTTCAATATGCGCGCGCAGTATTGTTTAAACACAACAAAATAACAGCTAGCAGATGTTTCCAACTTTACCGCAAATGATATAGGAAGAAAATAATTTAAATAAAGACATTTCAAAACCTTTATAATTTATATGGCTGAAAAATGAACTTCTAATGATGCTATAATATTCTTTTTTTATATGAGAGAGTTTTGTATTCTTAGAAATAAGCTGTGAAAATTTACATTTTTATATATTTTTTAATCCATTGCATTTGCTTTAGACGTCAAAAGTAAAGATAAATTTTAAATAATAATTGATTTAATAGGCTTTATAAAGTAATTTCGATATAAATTTAAATTGCAATCAAATTTCCTAAGTACAAATTTTTTATTTTTTACACTCTATCGAAAAGAGCAATATTTTTAATAGAGGTGACATCTTACTAAGCACTGGCCAGTTTTGGATAAATTGCTATAGGAATGACATATACTTTATAACATGTTTTTAATTCTTTTTTGCTCGGAAATACACGAAATTGGCTCGTGTTTTGTTCAGAAACTATGTTATTGAAAAACCTTTTCCATTTTTTGTTAAAAGCAGAAGATCTTTCAGAAAAGAATGTCAAAATCGGCGTTTTGATTTGAATATCCGACGTGACAGTGAAAAACTGGTTGTCACGTGACACGAATTGCTTATCTATATATATAAAAGAAAGTCCTTTCTGGCTAGATGATCAACGCACAGCCAAAACTACTGAACCTACAAAGACGAAACTTGCAGGAAAAATACTTCTTAGTGTGTAGAGACGCACTAAGAAGGGATTTTCAAAAACTCCACCCCTAAGGGGGGTAAAAAGAGGAACAAACTTTTAAAAAATTCCTTAAAAATCGGGTATTATAGTTACGTGACAAATGATAACATATTTTAATGTATTTTTGAATGCTGAATCGAATGGTATCAATTAAATACTCATAAGTCAAATAGTTCGTGAGATATTGCACATTGTTCTAAGTTGGCGAAATCTTTGACGTCATAATCTAACAATTCTAACAATACAAGTGAGAATTTCTAAAAATACATCCGTTACTATAGCAATGGAAGGAATTTGAAATTAAATGTTTTTGTTATTTAATTATTTTGTTTATTTTTACAGATAGAAACATTAACTGTTCAATTGGGAATGGAATATTATTCTTACGGATATTTATGGAATTGTGTATAATTATTAATTCTACAAAATCCACGATTTAAAATAAAACGTGATTGCTAAAATAAAGTTTCGAAGGCCTGTTTAGTATTATACAAGTATATTGCTTCTTTATTTGTTTTCAGTCTTCATCCATGTTTCCCCTTTTCTTTGGGTTGTTAATTATTCATACGATTTCGGGTTAATTTTCTCGCAATCAGATACCTCGCCAATTGGAGTTTTAGCTACCATGTTGGGTACTTCTCTGTTATCCCGTTAACCACTTTTCATAACAAAAAACTATCGCCAAACTGTAACGCCAAATAAACGGGAGAACGTTGCCATTGGAATGTCAAAATAAATAAATAAAATATAAGACTGTAAGGATACAATTGTTATTTTAATTAATGAAATAACTCATAAATCAGTAAAACATAATGGAAAATACACGCAAATGTCGAATTAAAAACCACTTGATGACGTAACAAACACGTATAATTCTTCTGACATCAAGTAAATGGGACGGCATTGTTAGTGTTTAATCTTACAATTTGGCGATAGTTTTTTGTTATGAAAAGTGGTCGACGGGATAATAGAGAAGTATCCAATGAGCAAAAGCATCGTTTACGTTTGAAGCGAAACCTTCATGATGAATCTTATTACAGAAAATCATATTATCATCTACTATGACTCTAAACCTCATATTCATATTTTAATCCGTTTATTCATGATATTTTGTTAGGTTTTACACTGTTAGTTAAGTAATGTTTTTGAAAGGTTTTATAGAGTATAGCTATTCTACGTTACTCTGTTATAGTGATACAGAGGAAAGCTCTAAAATTAAGTGAACCCGATTATTAAAGATTACCTTTACAAAAAAATGCTACTGAACAAATTTTGATGGAAGTGACTTTTCAAGTATGGCTAATGACCCTATTATATATCATTCTATGTTGCTTAGTGATAGAGCTAATGGAAAAGTGATTGGGAAAGATGAGTGCAATTATGAAAGATATATCTACTATATATATAAAATGCAAATTCGTATTTCATTCCGACTGTTTATAATTTTAAAACTGCTGGACGGACTTTGGTGGGATTTACACAGTTAGTTACGCAATTTTGTGGAGATGGTTGGCAATTATCTGTAGACAAGTTTTCCTCTGCGTTTCTTTTCTGAAGCAAAAGCTTGACAACGAATCCGATTACAGAAATCATGTCATCATCATCTACAATATTTATAAAACGCAAATTCGTATTTCAATCAGATTGATTAAAACTCAGGTTCTACCGAACAGATTTTTATAGGATTTCACTATTAGTTAGGTAATTTGTCTTAGAAAGGTTTAAAAAGAAAGCACATTGTTATACATTGCTTATTTATAGAGCTACGGGGGGAAGTTTTAGATAAAATTAGGTGCACCCAATTATGAAAGATTACCTTTTTTAAAGTTAAACTGAACGGATTTTGATGGAATTTTCACAGTTAATTAGATAATATTTCAGGGATTGATTTTCTACATTGTTTAGTTATGGAGCTATGGGAGAAAGTTGTCAGTGGTGTAGTAAAAAAACTGTGCATATACGCTATAGACAGACGGTGTATACTAGAGAGTATATGTTACAGCTACGGAGGGTGTGCAGAGTTTCTTTTTGAAAATTCCAGAAGGTCAAGAAGAAAATTCCACTTCTATCATCAGGACAAGATGATTATGAAAGATACATTCACCTATCTACTGTATATATATAATGCAAAGGGGAATTTCGATCCGGCCACTTATAACTGGAATTTTGTTGGGACTTGCACTGTTAGTTAGCTAAATTTTGAAGCAAGGTTTTAGTGTATAACATATCATTCTACGTTGCTTAGTTATAGAATTAGGGGGAATTTCTATAATCAACTGAACCCGATTATGAAGCATTATCCTTTTTAAAAGATTCTGCTAAATGGATTTCGATGAAACTTGCATTGTTAATTTTTCAGAGATAGTTTTGGTGTAGTGCATTATCTATATATATAAATGAAAGTCCTGACTGGGTAGATGATCAACGCGCAGCCCAAACTACTGAACCTACAAACACGAAACTTGGAGGAAAAATACTTCTTAGTATGTAGAGGTGCACTAAGACCGGATTTTCAAAAACTCCACCCCTAAGAAGTGGGGTGGGGGGTAAAAAAATGAACAAACTTAAAAAAAATTCCTTAAAAATCGAGTATTACAATTAAGTAAAAAAATTATAACTAATTTTAATGTATTTTTTAATGCTGAATCGAATGGTACAAAGTACATTCTTCTAAGTCCTATAGTTAGTGAGATGTTGCATATTTTACAAATTTGGCGACGTTCTTGGCGTCAAAACCTCAAAATTCTAATATTACAAATGATAATTTCTGTACATACGCGCGTTATTATAGCAATGGAAGAAATTCAAATTGTCGATAAAACGCGACGGACTTCTTTTCATTGTTATAAGATAATGCGGCGAAATCTGTTCCCGCAAACTGTTATCTATATATATAAATGAAAATCCTGACTGGGTAGATGATCAACGCGGAGCCCAAACTACTGAACCTACAAACACCATGGAGATAGAAATAAGAAGGAGAACAGTGAAGATAGGCTTTCAAGATCACAACATGGACCGGGAATTAGTACCCAGTTTGTGGCGCTGGTGCTCCCAAAGGCCGGTCATGTGACCTGTCAAACATGACAAATTGTCGTCTGCTCTTCCTGCATTTTGGTTTCGAGCATGGTAAAGAGATAGAGGGCGCTACACTTCCTAAAGGCCCAAAAGACCAGAAACGCCGCCATACTATGTACCGCTTTTAGTTCCATAAGTAGAACCATTATCTTTGTTCTCCTTTTCTCTATCTCCCTGACAAACACGAAACTTGGGGGGAAAATACTTCTTAGTATGTGGAGGCGCACTAAGACGGGATTTTCAAAAACTCCAACCCTAAAGGAGGTAAAAAAATGAACAAACTTTAAAAAAAAATTCCTTAAAAATCGAGTATTATAGTTAAGTGACAATTACAATATATTTTAATGTATTTTTGTATGCTGAATAGAATGGTATAAAGTTCATTCTTCTAAGTCCTATTGTTAATGAGATAATGCATATTTTTGTGACGATTATCGTTATTAATAGTTCTACGTTGTCTAATTATAGAACTAGGGTTGAAATTTCTATAATCAGTTGAAGCCGTGAAACATTAGCCTTTATAAAAAATACTGCAGAATGGATTTCGATTGAACTTGCATTAATAAATTTCCAGGGGTAATTTTAGTATATTGCATATTGTTACATAGTTCTTTAGCAAATCATACTGTAAATGATTAAATAAAGAATTTGGTCTTTAATAGCCAAATTTTGTGCAAAAAATAGAAAATATAACAGAGCAATGACGTTTATTTCGTTTTACAGCATTGCAAAAGGACAATCAAAGTAAAGGTGCATATTGCTTTAAAACACAAGATGACCAAATTCAGGGTTATATTTCGTTTGGAGAAATGACCAGCGTAGCGGGCAAAGCCTGCTAGTAACTCGATAAATAACTAAATTTCTATTTAAGGATTTTTACCTGTGTATTATATAGTATATTTTGTTAAATTTCATGAAAATGGTAATGAAAATTGTAAAAAACTATCTGCCTCATATATGTAGTCAGATATTTATTTATTATTTTATTTTGGAAATACTCAATATATTTAAATAGTGTGTGACAATATTTTTATTAATGATTTAGGTACATGACATAATTCAAATCTATATTTTATGAGTTTTTTTTTCCAAATTCACTCTCCGATCACACCGTGAAGTCACAGAGTGTTGGCATTTTGGTCATAGGTTTTACGTGACTTATGTGACTTGCAGTAACGTCATTGCAACGTCACAAAAATTTCTAAAGCTGTCAAAAAGTAATTTTCTTTATGTTATAAGATGTTCTAAAGTTTATTTTAAGTTTTCTTTAGATCTCCAAGACGTTCACATTTTGGTCACAGTGTGACGTTACAAAGTGGTGGTATTTTGGTCACAGATGTGACGTGACGTACGTCACTCACATTGACGTCACAATGACGTCACTGTGACTGTGCATGATATGCGGGATACTTCTTTCAGTTACACAAGCAGTTTGTATAATTTCAGTTTATATAATTTCATATACCAATAAACTGGGTCACATTGCAAATTTCACACATTTTCAGCAAGTTCTCAAAGGTACATACTAAAATGTGATGGGAGATGGAGAAAAACTGACTTAATTTTCAAAATCCGCGTCGATAAACGTATAAATTTAATTCAGTTTCTGTCCTGAAAAAAAAAAAACTTTCAATTTGTAGACAACAGTTATTATCCTGTTAACAATCTGCCGCAAACGGTCCAGACATTTAACCGTATTTGTAGAAAACGGTTGATTGACTATATTATGAAGCGTTTTTATTGGTCATAATAGAGATACGGTTATATAGCCGTTTTCTATAAAAACGGTTGAATGACTGCGCAATTTGCAGCAGATTTTTAACAGTGTATACTGAAAACTTAGTGAAGCTAATAATATAACATTTTGTATTACAAAGCACCCTGAATTCGATTTTTCTAAAAGAATCAATATATCCAAAAATGCCAACCAGAGTGTATGGCGCTGTATAAAGTAGTATCAGCATATTTCACGCTGAAGTAAAAATATGGAAGACGTTGAAAGAGGTTCTAAGAATGTAAAAGGTACCATATCAAGCACCATATCAAACCTTATTTGTAACTGAGTCTGAATAAATATTTTCTCAATATAGGTCGCCTGTTTTCAATACTGACTGGGTAGTTGAAGCAACATTTTTCCATTGTTTGGCACTTACGGATATATTTAATTTAGTGCAATCTGATTAGGGTGGTCTGAAACGCAGATACACTAAATTTACACTAGATTAATTTTAACACAATTATTTCAAATTGGTAAATAAATCATACAAGTTGTAATTTTCCAACTGGACGAAAAATGTCCGGACATTTTTCGTCCAGTTGGAAAATTACTACTCGTATGATTTATTTACCAATTTGAAATAATTGTGTTAAAATTAATCTAGTGTAATCACGTATCCAGCATTTACTGGAGTTCCTTTACCTGCGATCTTTTCTGTTGAGCTGATTAAAATATCAGACCAGATTCTCTGATCAATAAGGTTAACTGGATGAATTATGCCCTCCAGATTCGACCGGGATAGCTCAGTGGTAGAGCGTGGCGGCTTCAGCCAAGCGATCCCAGGTTCGAATCCTGGCCCGGACATTTTTCGCCCAGTTGGAAAATTACTACTCGTACACTAAATTTAGTTCAGTAGGCTGCAACAGGTTGTGGCAACCCCATCAGGGCCTCCACGTTGTAGCTCATGGTTACCGGAACGCTTTATTCAATGATGGTTAAAATTATCTTTTATCCAATATGGTAGTTTCTCTCAGCTAATTTCGAGATGTATGCATATCGTAGAGCCCGCTTAGCTTCAAACTCAAAGCAGTAGAAATGGTCTTGCAGTCCTCACGGAGGTAGGTTTCTACTCAAGATCCACCGATACCAACTTTCATTCTCCCTTTATGCTCTGTCGATTGATTAGCATAAAACTACAGCTAAAACCAAAAACCGAAATTTCTAAGAGCCACAAGCTCACTTTAGAAAATTAAAGTAAAACGAAGGATAGAGGTCGCTTTTACGCACAAAGGTTAAGAGCGACAGGACGTTCTCACTCAAAAATTAGATTCCGTTTATAAGAAAGTAGCTAGTTCTCTACGAGGTTTAGCTGCAAATGAAAAATCCGTTCTCACAACTTTGAATCTATTTTAAAACTTTATTTAAAGAACCATTGCAGTGAACAATATAATTAAATTCAGTTAACGTATTTTATCAAATAATAAATTTAATTTTGTAAAATAATTCAGGTGAATAATTAAGCATCAAAACTAATATTTTAAAACCAAACCAACACATTTATTTAGCTTTAAAACGTAACATTTTAGGCTTATAGGCGTTATGCCGAAACAGACGTCAGAACATTTTCACATAACAACTAAACGTACATGTAGAAGTACACTAGAACAAAAACATAAACGGTTTCAAGAATACATTGGCGATACAAAATATTTCGCCAAAACAGAAATATTAATGATTTCAACAGGTTTCAACATGTTTAAATGCAATAATCTACTTCAGTAATAGGAATGCAAACACGTTCTATTCACATTCTATTTAATTATAACCGACGCTCTGTATCTCATCCATAGAAAACTTACGTTGGACGTCATTTATAAATTCAACATTGCAGGAAACGTATAGCAAAAATATTTATTAAATTATTTTCTTTTTATTTGTTTACACGGAAATGCCCAAGAACATTATATTTTGATAAAAATATTTAATACCTTGCATTTTTTCTAAAGATAACAAGACATATTGCTAAAAACATTTCCTCTGATCTACAAGAAGAAAACTAACAGAATTAAAATTTATAAGTATATATAGAGTGATTTAAATAAAACACCATTAATATTTATTTTTGCCATGAAAGCTTAAACTCATATTTCATTAATAAAAATGATTCAACTAGGTATATAATTAAAATATTTTTGAATAAAAAAGGCATTATTGAAAATACTTTGATGTAATATTTTAAGCCTTTTAGTTATATTTATTTTGTATGCTTAAGCATATATCAAGCATTAAAATTAAAAGAGTATTAGTCTTGAAATGAAGAATTACTACTATAAATGTTAATTTACAAAGGCAGTTTAAATATGCTAAACACTAGAATATATATTTTTTTGTTATATAAATAACTTTTTAGGTATTATGTAAAAAATTAAAATACAGCTTCTTTCTTCAGTGTAACATTAATAAATAAAAATATATGTGACTCGTAATTCTGTAATGTTGCAAAAAACAAGCAGTATTTAAAATTCCAGGGATGAATATTTTCCATGTTTTAATTTTTATGTGTAATTAACTAAAGAGATCATTTGAAAGTTTATGAAGGAAGGTTTTTTTATCTTATTTTTGTGAAAAACTAAACAAAAGCCTATGCTATTATGAATAATTAAATACGTATAGTATAATTTTCTGTTAAAAAGGCAAATTAAATTTTCTTTTTTAAAATAGGATAAAAATATTTATAACACAATCTCTAATGATACTTGTTGTTGTTGTTGTTTCTAATCCTAAATGATCTAGCCAATAGGCTAGACCACGTCCATGAGCCCAAAAATTTGGAGGAAGTCCAAAACGATGAAAGGACACTCCAAAAGGTCACTCCTAGTCAAGTCCAAACAGGATAGGAGATGGTCAGGGGTGGATGGCGCAGTCTTGCACTTTCGACAAATGGGGAAAATCTTGGTACCGTTGTCAAATTTCAGACATCTCAAGTGTCCACTCAAAAATCTTGAAATAGCAGACTGCTGGTCACGGCTACCCCCAAGAGGAATAGCTCCGCCAGGCTTTTTGCCACAGCACCAGTTGTGAACTGTATGGGAAAGATGTGTCGAGAGTATATTTGGCTCTTGAACAGATCTCCAGAAAAGTCAAGGTGGAAGTGTGCGGTGTCAAAGAGATATCTCTTTAGCCAATGTATCTGCCATTTCATTTCCTCCAATGCCAACATGCGAAGGGATCCATTGAAAGAATATGTCATGGTAGCTTGAAAATCCTCGCAGAAGAGATAGAATAGATAATGAATTGATGTCATCAACGTGAGGCCAATTTTGTAAGTGTTGCACGGAACTGCGACTGTCAGTTAGAATCCAAATATCATTATAAGTGGTACAGGAAGTAGCAGCTTTGACGCCCTCCTCAATCGCAAGTAGCTCCGATTTCTGATCTTTATGGCAAGTTTGGATGAGGACATTTTCACAAATATGCCGCTGCAACAATGATTATGCTCATTTTTACTTAGAGTAATCAAAAATGCTGATAAGTTTCCTTAGAGTAATTATTGCCTAATGATACTTTCTCAGACATATTGAATTCTACGTATCACACTAAATATACTGTATTTTCTTTAATCAATGGATATCATACGTAAAATAACTTGATAAAAGAGAGTATTATTTCTTCACTATGTTAAATGCAGTGATAACTTAAAGGTATGAATGGTATCAATGGAAACAAACGATAAACATAAAAATTTGGTGAGCTTTCAGTTTAGGACAATTGCACAAAAACATATTGGAAATTAAATTTAAAACACCCGATATTAAATCAGATTAACATAGGTGTAATTTTATGCACAAACTCAGAAAAAAAGTTAAAAAGTACAAAAAGCAAGTTGCTGGAACACACTTGTGATTGGAAGAGTTTTTACATTTATTTGAAGAAATTTCTGTCTTTTGTTTGGATAATTTCGAGAAATTTATGTTTGTGAGCTTTTCGTGTTTTGAGGGTAAATGAACATACGTAAAAATTCGGACTAACTAGTCTGATAGGCCAATCCCAAAACTTTCTTCTATCTCATACATGTTACTGCTTCAAAATTCGCTATCACACCTCCAAAAAATCGAATATTTTTCATCATTTTGTTGTACTTCAGCTGCTTGCGAATCGTTGGGTTACCTGGATGCGAGCAGCCGATGTATTATACCAAATTACGTAAAGTCCTTCTGGCCTGTACCGGCAGGAAAAAATAGCTTCCCTATTGCTTGGTTTTAAGATTTTAGCTAATTTTACTGAAAAACACGAAGCTAAAATTCGTGGAACTCGATTACAGAAGAGTCATTCCCAGTTTTCGTTAATATTGAATTTGAATGAGAATATCGCCAAATTAGACTGACATAGCCAAGTTAGCTTCATATATGGGAATGCATTTTTGTCGTCAAATTTGGCGGTGTTTCGTCAATCGTCGTCACGTTTTGCGATAATTTGATGTTGGCGAATATAAATATATAGTGTTAAGCATGTAAGAGTTAAAACAATGGTTACAACAAGGAAAGATAATTTGCCGAAACCATGTTCACTAAAACTCATCAATTAAACTCGTTTATGGAGGAATCGCGTGGTATTTTTCCAAAATGTCAGCCACCCTAAAAGTGCTGTGAGTTGACGAAAATTCATGTTTAAATTGAAAGATTTCTGGTAATATTTACATTAGGGGATTTTTTGTCTTTTGAATAAAAGGAGGGAATCGAAGAGGAAACTTTCGTGTTTGTAGAAATATAATCAACAACAACAACAACAACAAAGTATCAATTTAAGCATTTTTATTTTATTTTAATTTTTTACAGTGCAAAGCCGTTATTAATTTTTTCCATTAATTTTGACCATTAATACAAAATTAGGAAATATTTATATGCATTAGTTAAAGATTGGAACTTTACAGAATAACATCTACCACGACAGTTATTACTGGTGTAGTACCTCCTCTACGCAGATCTGTTTAAAGGTGTTATTCGGTAGCGTTCGAATAAAATACGAAGAGAATTTATCTATGCCTCTAATAGAATTTTTATTGAATAAACAAATGCAAGTTCTATATGAAAGCACAGAAATGGTTATACAGCATTTAAAATTAAATTGAAATAAGTTTGAGGGTCATCAGCATGTTGATTAAGTTTCTAGCAAATAAAGTCAGACTCAAAAGTCAATGTTCAATAATTCACGGCTTGCTGCCGGTGTAATGTTCAATTCTTCGGGCACTGGACGCACCCTCTCCCACAATGGGTTTTCCTTCTTGCTAGGAGTAATCGGTACAGAGTCCTATTTCACGGGCACTCGACGTACCCTTCCCTTGATGGGGCTTTTCCTGATACACGGAGTATCAACAATAGAGGTCAGACACCTCTCCAGCGTCTAACTGCGCTGTCTCAGAAACCTGGCGTTTCTAATTCTCTCCTCAGAGAGACAACAACACTTTTCGTTATCTTTCTCCAAACTGAATCTCTAACTCCAAAATCTCTCACTCAGGATTTTCACTGAGGGGGGAGATCTGGTCAAAGGAGGGGCATATTGGGGCCACTCACCAACTGAGCAACTCTGGGAAGGGGCCTCCCCATTCAGAACAAGTCCGTAATTGGTTTCTCCATAACAGCGGACATAAATCATGCAACATTCGTTTTCCCACGGAGATGCTATTTTTCTCACGGGTCCGGTAATCATCAAAGCAGAGTTTCGTTTTGGGAGATCTTAGCGATCCATCACTGTCCGAGAGTTTCTCTCGATCCACAAAGACGTTCGGTATTTCACACTACTTCAAAACAACACCGACGTGAGAAAATATGCTAGAAACAGTTCTTCTAAAATATTCTCACGGGAACTTTTGGGACCACGCATATGAACACCGGAATGAAGAAACTCAATTCTTTACAACACCCTCCCCTTTTGATGATTCTTTCGGGTGAAACACAAAGAATCACTAAACGGTAGATAAAGAATTGCAAGCTCAAATACATCAGAGTGGCAAAATAACATACATGTATAAATTAACACTAATTTCATTTTCTTTTTGCGTGCTCTGACAGCAAACATAAACAAACACTGAAATAAAACAAAGTAAGATAAAAAATAAAAAATAACTTAAAATAATTATATACAAATATTTATACAGGAATCTTATTCTACACGACTCAGGCAGTCAACATGGGGGGTGTCTCTACCCGGTCGATGAGAGATCGCGTAATTATACGGTTGCAGAGCTAAAGACCATCTTAACAATCTGGGATTGTTTCCAGAATTTCTTTTTAGAAATACTAAGGGATTGTGATCTGTTTCGATAGAAAAGTTTTGACCATCAATATTATGCCTTAAACTTTTTATCGCGAAAATAATTCCGGCACACTCTCTTTCAGTGGCGCAGAAACTTTTTTCACTATCGGTAAATTTATGGCTTAAATATATAATGGGGTGTTCTTCCGATCCCTCTCTTTGTGCTAAAACAACGCCAATCCCTTTGTCACTTGCATCAGTTTGTACTATGAATTCTTTTCGAAAATTTGGAGCGTACAGTACTGGTTCTTCAGTAAGTTTTGTTTTCAAAGCTTCGAAGTCTTTGCTCATTTCGTCGCTCCATGAGATTCGTTCTTTTTTATTTTTACCTTTTAGCGCTCTCGTCAATGGTTCCACAATCACCGCATAATCTTTTATATATCGGGAATAATACCCAGTCATTCCTAAACATCTCCGAATTTCAGTTTTAGTTTTCGGGACCGGTAACTCCTTAATCGCTTTTTTTTTGCCTCAGCTGGTCTACGACGTCCCTCTCCTACTACATGCCCAAGATATTTCACTGTTTTTTGAGCGAACTTGCATTTCGCCGATTTGATTTTAAGTTTAGCATTATTAACCCTTTCAAGTACCACTTCTAGATGCCGCACATGGTCTTCCCAACTATCTGAAAAAATTGCCATATCATCTAGATAGGGTAAAACAGAGGTCACGGCTGCCGAAGGCAGTCGCGCATCATCCGCCGATTCCAGGCTCTAGGAGAGCCCATACGAGACACGACCAGGAAGGATCCGGTTTACACGGGGACCCTCTAGGTGGTGCTCTTCGGCCGGGTGAGAAGCGGGGGCGTGAGCCTACCTGCACTTCATCACCCTTTCCCAAATGAGTTGACGACGGGGGTCGAAGCGACATTAGTGGGACCTTATAAAAGGGCCACTTGGTTCACACTTGGGCGGATAGCGAGAGTGAGCCACAGCTTCGTAGCCGGGATCCCAAAAGGGAACCGGGTCCTAGGCCTAATGTCAAGCACTCACACTACCTCATTACTGTACCGCACCTTCCGAATATCGAATCCTAGGGAGGGAGGAAGCGACTAGTTCATTTGGTGCGGCTAGCAGGAAGTGCTTCTCGCCAACCCGGGACCCTGAAGAAATTTGGTCCCAAACGCATAGATACGCCTGGCTAGGTTGTCCCTCCCAAGGAGGTGCCCGCGAGGCATCGAGATCCAAGCGACGTGGCACCCCTTGGGAGATCACGCTCATAAAATGCACTACAAAACACAAACAACATGCAAACACAAAACAACAAAGACAAAACACAACACGACACGACACAAAGAGAGAGAGGAAAAGCATACTTACCTTATACCTTACTACCTTACCTTACCTTACCATACCTGTGGGTTCTCGAGTGGAGCTCTTAACCCACATGTCATGCACCATGACCCCAGCACCGCGAGTACCGCGAGATGGTTGAATTGCGTTCGAGCGTGGTCGGCGACCACGAAGAGCATTTGCGCTTCGACGACCCAGATTGCGGTCCATTGTCCGAACGAGGAGATCCTGGACTATGAGTCTCACTCCCTTGCGGCTATAACCGTCTAGACATAAGTCCCGCAGCGTTCGATTCCGGAAGTCACGAGGAAAGAAAGTTTCTCTCTCGGACCGCCAGAGGTTGCACTCGTACAGACAGTGTCTGACTGTGCTGACGCGTGTTCCACAGAAGCAAACTGAAATGTTTCCGAAGAGGTGTGTCTGAAAGTCGCCGAAGGCGCCATGTTCCGTAAGGGCCTGATTCACATAAAAGTCCCCCTGCAGTCTGCCAGTGCAGACCCGCGGAAAAACCTCAAATGTCGCTCTGCCGTGCTCCGAGTCGGTCCATCTTTCTTGCCAAGATGTTACGGCCCGGCCCAGAAAGATTTTATTGGCCTGGCGGCGCGTTAACTTGACCTCCACGTCGACTGTATGTCGTGCCGTGGCTGCTTTGGCCAACGCATCTGCACGTCCATTGTAAATGTGACCGACGTGAGCACGAACCCAGTGAAGATGAGGCTTGACTCCGGTATGTTTCACCAATTCCTTAATCTCAGCAATTGCCTTGTGTTTTGGCACTAGGTTATTAAGCGCTTGTAGCGCCGATTTCGAGTCTGAGTAGACGTCGAGCTCACTGAGACCCTGTAAATGGGGGTATGTTATTGCTGCTTTGATCGCATGGACCTCAGCCGCAAATACTTCTGCGCCATCCGTGAGGTGGAACTGACTCTCTCGATCGATCCGGCCCTCGACAACAGCAAGGAACGCACACCCTACGGTCTCGTCCGTTTGCTTGGATTCGTCCGTGTAGTAAGAACACGTCGTCTTTGGAGTGAGGTTCAAAGTCCATGGGATCCATCGAATGTCGTCTCTGTGGAGAGATGACTTCCACAGCTCGACGGCCTCGGGGTTTAGCCCAGTGCCGCCGTCAATGCTTGCGTTCCAACGGACCAGAGACGTAAAATCTCGGTCCAGCTCTGCACGTAAGTCAAGAGGTAAAACCCTTGCCAAGACGTTTAGAGCATTCGTCGAAACCTTCTTGTAACACTTGGTGAAGCACAGTAGTAGGCCTCGCTGTACGCTGAGTAACCTATTTCTCAACACTACCTTACCGTTGAACCAGACAGAGGCCGCGTACAAGATAATGCGCTCTGCTACTAGTGCGTAGAGCATCTTGCGAAGGTGCGGTTTGATTCCCCAGCTGGCCGCAGTAAGTCGGTTCATCTTGTGCAGTACCTTGATCGCCTTTTCCTGAACCTGGTCCAGGTGAAGCATTTAACTAAGATGGCAATCAATCGTAACCCCCAAGTACTGGATGTACCATCCATGTGCTACCTTGTGGCCCGCAATACGGATGGGCGTCGAAGGCTGGTACTTGATGGTGCCCTTGGGAAGAACGATTGTGTGGCAGCACTTGGCGTAACTGAAGGTGAGGTCGAAATCCTACGCCCAGCTGTGGATCCTCGAGAGGACCGGCGTGAGCAAGGTCGCGAACCTCATGATTGCCTTATGACGTGCTACCACAAAGACGTCATCGGCGAAGGCCTGGACAGCCCACTCCTCGTCAATTGGTACTGGTAAGCGATTCAACTCGTCCAGAAGAACGTTTACTACTACCAGCCAGAGAGTCGGGCCGAGGCACGACCCCTGAGGCACGCCTACGTTGTAGTAGTGTTCCAAATCGTGGAGGATAATCGAGCGATACCAGAGGTAGACGTCTATCATCCCCAGGAGATACGGTTCAACGCCGGAGTCCTTCAGACATTGGAGGACAGCGGCTCGCCGTACGCTGTTGAAAGCGCTCTTGATATCTAACGTAAGCAGACATGTGTTAGCTTCACGTCACTTCGATTCTGCTGTGTAGTTCAACACCTTTCGTAGCGCTTCCAAATTCCTGACATTCTTTCGAAAGCCGTACTGATGCGGATGGATCTTGCATGTCTTCTAGACATGTCTCTGGATAGAGCGCCAATCTTGCTGCACACAACTTGTCTAAAACCCTCCCGAGAGTCGGTAGTAAACAAATCGGGCGGTAGGAATCTGGGTCGCTCGGTTCTTTGCCTGATTCCATTCCCGCGGAAAACAAGA
This sequence comes from Maratus michaelseni, assembly GCA_963931845.1. Classification (NCBI taxonomy): domain Eukaryota; kingdom Metazoa; phylum Arthropoda; class Arachnida; order Araneae; family Salticidae; genus Maratus; species Maratus michaelseni. The sequence goes on along the minus strand of OZ007588.1, from coordinate 473,237,177 downwards.
CGTCCTCAAGCAGTGATTATACAAGGCCAGTAACCATTGAGGATGGTACTGGAGGACATTACGGGCGATCTCTAAACTGATTCCGTCGTGGCCGGGTGCCTTGTTAGGCGGAAGCGATTCAACTGCAAGCTCCAGCTCTTCCAACGTGAACCAGTCCGGTTTGCCAGACCTAATGATTTCGACCCGCGAGGCTTCATCGACCTGTAGGAAGTGGTGTCTAGCAAGTGCATCCTGAGATTCCTCCCAGGTGGAGACCTTCTCACCGGAGGGAAGGACAAGTAAAATGGGCGCTTCCCGTCTCCACTTGCCCTTTACATCCACTACTTGGCCTGGCCTATCCGTGACATGTCCTTTGGAAATGAATTTCCTGAACGAGACACGTTTGATGCGCAGGATCGACTTCTTGTATTCTGCCCGCTTACGCTTAAAGAGGGCGCCAAGTCTCGCTCTCTGAGTCGGCTCCAGGCATTTCTGGTAAAGCCTCCTCAGCGCGCGTAAACGAGATCTGAGGCTGGTCAACGCAGTTGTCCAACAACATGTACCCTTGCTTAGTGCAAGCTTTCGGCGTTTGTGCAACTGACACAGCTTCACCAAAGTTGACATCAAGTGTTCAATACCCTCCTCCGGGGTAGCGAAATCGTACCGTCTCAGATCCGCGGCCTGCAGATCGTGGAGGAACTCATCCCAAACTAAGTCCCTTGGGAACCAACGTCTGTTGGTTCCTCTAGGTCTGCGGGGACTCAGCCTGCCTTAAGCCCTCTCAATACTTTATCCATAAATTTAGAGAACCTGTAGGAGGCATTCAAGAGACCGAAAGCCATGACCAGAGGGTAGTAGGACCCAAAGCTTGTAACAAAAGCGGCTAATTTCTGAGCCCTCGGTGTCATTGGAATTTGCCAGTAGCCCTTCGTTAAATCTAAAACAGTTATATATTTTGCACTGGAAACCTTTTCCACTCGTTCTTCAATATTGGGTAATGGATAAAATTCTACTTTTGTGATGGCATTTAACTTTCTGTAGTCTATACAGGGTCGCGGGTCCTTTCCCGGAACTTCCACGAGTATAATTGGGGAGCTAAATTCAGATCCCCCCTCTACTATGAGATTTAGCTCTAACATTCGCTTAATCTCTTTACGAAGTATTTCTGTTTGTCTGGGTGACGTTCTATAAGGTTTCGACCTGACGGGTTTTTGCTCCGACAATTCTATATCGTGCTCAATCAGGTCTGTACGTCCGGGGTCGTTCGAAAAAACTGTCCCATAATGATCTAACACATTTTCCAACAGTCACAATTGTTCGGAAGTGCATCTAGTTTTTAAATTACTCTCTCTCATAACTTCATCGAACTTATAAACTTCGGAATCGGCACTGGGAAAAATTATATCTAAGTCTTGTTTATCCTCAACTTCGCTTATCTCTTGCGTGAAAATATTCACTAACTCTACCCGTTTTTTATAGGGCTTTAATAAGTTGACTTGATAAATCTGGGATTTCTGTCGCCTCCCTGGAACATTTACAATATAACTCGTTTCCGAGATTCGTGATTCAATTTTTCCCTGACCTATCCAACTAACTGACATTTTGTTCGGTTTACTGGTTGCTAAGACCAGAACTTCATCTTCCACATTGAATTTCCTCTCTACTGCTTTTTTGTCAAACCAAAATTTCCTCTTTTCCCGTTCTGCTGTCATATTTTCAATGGCTAAATCCTGACATCTTTTTAACCTGTTTGTGAGATTAAAAACATACTCCGTCACGAGTTCATTTTCCTCTCCTTCTCCCATCCATTTTTCAAACAATAACGTCTCCAGGGCTCTCAAATTTTTTCCATGTACTAATTCAGCTGGGCTGAAACCTGTGGAGTTATGCAGCACCGTCCGTAACGCTAATAACACATAGAGCAAATTTGCTTCCCAATTTGATCCGTTTTCCACGCATAACACTTTCAAAAGCCTTTTAACTGTCCTGTGCCAGTGTTCAACACTATTGCTTTCGGGTCGACATACACTCGAATTTCCTATCTTAACACCGAATTTTTTATGAAATGCGGTCGTTAAATCACTTACGAAACTTCTTCCAAGGTCTGTTTGGATTTTACTGGGAAATCCTAATCTACTAAATATCAACATTAGGGCTTCAATAATAGTCTGACTTTATATCGGACACTGGTATTGCCTCAGGATATTTTGATGCTAAGCAGACCGCAGTGACCATATATTTATTCCCTTTGTTTGACTTTGCAAGAGGCCAACAAGATCACAGCTTAACTTAGAAAATATCTCCCCCACTATCGGCACAAGTTTAAGCGGCGCTTTCCCTATCCTTTGACACGGGTCACATGTTTTGAAAAATTCTTCCATTTCTTTGATCACATTAGGCCAAAAAAATAACGCAACACTTTATCTTTAGTTTTTGTTTCCCCTAAGTGAGACGAAATTCCTTCGTGGCACGCGCCTAAAATATCCACGCGATATTTTAACGGAACGACCAATTGCGTTCTCTCATTTCCGCGATTGTCCCTCGTGCTTCTTATTATCAAAGAATTTCTTATGTCACAATGGGACTTCTTAACTTTTGCTTTTTCTCTAATCTCTTTAAGAGATGGATCTATGTCTTGTTCCGTTTTGAAATCATCCCTTCCTATTTTGGCTAAGTTCGTAAATCCGTCTTCTTGCAACTAAGGCAGTAATCCCTTTTCTATGCTGTCTAATTCTACCGGACATTCCAAATCTTCTCCTTCTATTTCCGAAGTTAATGTTTCCTTTTTATCGCTTTCGCGGGAATTTTCCCCCTCTTCCTCAGACCTCATAATTTGTTTGCTTTCCGAATCTGGAGATTGATCAACATTACTTCTCGTTTGAGCTCGTGTCAAAACGGCATTTACCAATTCAGTCTGTACTTTTGCACGCTCTAATAACTTTTGCGTTTCGTTTCCTAACAAATAGTATTTCATATCTGATTCACGACTAGTCACCCCTTTCGTCTCAATAATCCCTACACCTTTAATCTCTAAAGTAACCTCTGCTATAGGCAAACAGTACAGTTTACGGTCGAACGGAGTTTTAATCCATACGTGATCTCCATTCAATTTATCCTGACTGACAAAGTCGTGGGGGATAATGTCGAGCGCAGTTCCGCCATCCCTCAAGGCTGTCGCCTCCTTCCCATTCACTAAGATTTTGCTCAAGTAGGGAGAAAAGGTCTCCTGAAACGTCGGCTGTCTATTTAAATGGCTGACCCTCGCAACATCTCTCTCTTTCTTCTTAATCTCCGGACAATCCACTTTGTAGTGACCGCCTTTTCCACACGCGTAACATTTGATTTCGCGTCTTTTTTCGAATGTTCTCTCCTTTTCTCTATTTTCATTCTGTTACCTCCAATTATAGTTTATCTCCGGACTTCTATTTCTATTTCGCGTATTGTCAAAAGTCTTGGGTCTTTCAAATTTCTTATCTAAAGGGAGTTTCGGGTTCCACGTTTCTTTCGACGGGCGTTTAATTGCTTCGTAAGCATCTAAGAACTTCACTAATTCTTCAGGGTCTTTAATTTCCGCCCAATTTTCTATGAAATGTTCGCGCATTTCTGGAGATGCTCTTCTTTTGATCTAATCAGTAGCAAGTAAATTTTTCGGTCCTTCAAAATCCAAAATTTGTAAGCATGAAAGCCAACCTTCCAAAAAACTATTAAGCTCGAAAATTATGTCTTTCCACGCGGAGTTATGGTTTCTGGGATGCTGACTAAATTTTTGTCGGTAAGTTTCTGCATTCAAGCGATAACGCTCTAGCAGTTTTTCTTTCACGTATTGAAAATCATCAATTTTGTGTTCGGGTTCTCTTAAAATTAATTCGGCCATTCCCACGGGTAATAGTGATAGAAAATTCGTCACCAGTTCATCCGAATTTAAATTACATTTTTTCGCTTGTCTCTCGAATAAATTTAAAAACAACGAAATGTCTGAATTCTTTTCATCAAAACGATGCATAATTGTTTTAAGGGGTAAATTATTCGTCCTAACGGAGATGCTACCCGATGCTGTGCTCCTATTATCTGTCTTTTGTGTTGCTTTCAACCTAGCTAATTCATATTCACGCTCTTTCTCTTTCTTATCTGCCAATAATTTATTTTCCCTATCTTTTTCCATATGTTTAATTTGCGCTAATGCAAGCTCTTTATCGAATCCATCTGCCGATTCTACCTTTTTTTTATAATTTTCGGTACCGTATCATTCTCCTCCAAATTGACCTCAAATTCGTGGGCCAACATTTGTAAGTCAGCTTTCCTAAAGTATTTTAACTCCGACATTTTTAATGTTTAAAATTTAAAATTATCTTTAATACAAATATAAAACAATGCAACAAAATTTTATGCTATTCCTACCAAAGGCACTAAAATATCACTGAAATTTACACTCATAAAAAATATGCATAACAATAATAAATAGGGAATATCCAAAATGTGAAAATAAGCAACTTTTCTATCGTCTAAATTCACCTTGGCATTTAATTATAAAATACATATGGGATAAATTTTACACAAAACAAAAAATTTCAAAAAGTACAGTAAAAATATTAGAATTGCATAAGTCTTATTCAAGTGATTTTTCTTTTAATCACTGGTGGTCTTCTTCTCTGCAGCCACTCTTAAAAGATTTAGAATAACTCAAAAAATAAAATCAACTCTCTTATCTCTAAACATGAAATGAGTTTGATATTTTTTTTTTGTTCTACAATGATTTCTCATTTACAGTTTCAATCCAAATTTATTTAGTTAGGATTTTTTTTTGTAATACTGCGCAATGCTCAGCTTGCATTAATTAAAATACCACGTTAACTTGATCTTCACTACAATATTTGTCTACTAAATAAGTTACAGTTATCTCGGAAATATATCTAATAATGTTTCTCATTTATTTTTCTACTGGAGCATTAATTAAAATATTTACGCTCACAAAAATAAATATACAATTCTTTTTTTTCACAAGCCTACTGCACTATAGCTTCTATACAAACAATATTAAACAAATCACGCTACTCTGAATAATGAAAGAGCTTACCTTCATTTCAAACGGTCACTTTCAGGGTGTCTTATCCTTCAGCACTCCACAGATAGGGGTCTTTTTCAGATCTTTTGTCTCCTTCCAATTGTCAGATAGGGGACTTTCTCAGCTAACTTTTATCTCGCTCCACTTGTCAGATGGGGGACTTTTTCAGCTAACTTTGTTTGTCCACGAGCGAATCTCATTCTTTAAGCACTGTGACGTCAAGAGTCCAGAGTCCACTCTTTTTCTGTAGAAACTGTCTTTAATCCTTGCTGGGGCCACTCACCAACTGAGAAACTCTGGGAAGGGGCCTCCCCATTCAGAACAAGTCCGTAATTGGTTTCTCCATAACAGCGGACATAAATCGTGCAACATTCGTTTTCACACGGAGATGCTATTTTTCTCACGTATTCGGTAATCATCAAAGCAGAGTTTAGTCTTGTGAGATCTTAGCGATCCATCACTGTCCGAGAATTTCTCTCGATCCACAAAGACGTTCGGTATTTCACACTACTTCAAAACAACACCGACGTGAGAAAATATGCTAGAAACAGTTCTTCTAAAATATTCTCACGGGAACTTTTGGGACCGCACATATGAACACTGGAATGAAGAACTCAATTCTTTACACTGGCAATAAATAATTTTTTGTGGTTTCACTGAATAGCATGTTTAAAATATATAAATTTTACAAAATACATAAACTCATAAAAGATAAATTAAATTAAAATGAAAAATGTGTTGTGTTTTTATCTACTGAGAATAAAAGAATGTTTAGGCTAACGGAGTCTTTTTAGTTAAATGACTTTGAGTGAGGGAAAAGAGTTATCTCCAACTATAATAAAGAAGCAAGTTTGTGTGTTTGTGTGTGTGTGTGTGTTTCTCCGTTGTGTTCTGAACAGACCACTGCACGCAGAGCTACACAATTTGGTGGGAAGGTACCTTTCTGCATGTAGTTTTGTACCTCGAAGCCAGATTTTGGAATTTTTGAATAGATTTTTTATAATAAAACTTTTTATGCGATTTTTAGTGTTTTTTCACGTTTTGATGCAATTTTTCCACAATAATAATGGGAATCCGGTTCCAGTCTTTTAGCCAATATAGTAAATTTTGTCCTCTTTTCAATAAAGTTGATGCGAAATTCGTACAGCGATTTTTGAAATTTTGGCAATTTTTTCCCTTTGACACTAAGAAATTTTGCCAGAATACTTGATTGGTTCGGTGGTTGCGCTTCCACTTTAACCTCAGATACGATCAGAATCGTCATTTTTTTTCTCGTTTTAACACTTTCCAACCTAGTTGAAAAGTGTTTATGATTTCGGTTTGTCTGCCGTCTGGCCGTCTGCCGTCTAGCCGTCTGTCCGTGCTCTAACTCCCGTAAATATGTTCGGATTGCCCTGCAATTTTTATATGTTATTGTCGTTATCTATAGCATGTTCCCTATTTCAACTGAATGGTGTAGCACTTATAGTTTTTTTATAGGGACACTGAAAAGAATTCCGTTACATTACGGTCTATGGGGAAAAATCGTTTGCAGTTTAATTAAATAATGTTTCACTATTTTAAACGCATTGAAATTTATATATATCACTAAGGCGCATTACAAGAGGCTTACTGCGGAATATTGTGTGTATAGCAGTCATCGTTCATTTACAGGTACACACAAAATAATTCTCTACTGTCTGTTAAAAATAATTCCTGGAAGTGCGTTTTAAGTTGCTGAACGCGATTTTAAGTTTAACTCACTTTTTGTCTATTACTTGGTGTGTATAAATTCCGTATTTCATATACAGGACAGCACAATATACAGTTCGCGAACACATTTCCGTTTATTGACAGAAACTCCAGAAGTAGAATTTTAAACTGTGCTAAGCGTTTCCTAACTAAACTAAAATTTATCATCCTATGTAGTATATATACAAATCTATAGATCTATACAGGGCTGAATAACAGTATTCGGATATTTTTCCGAATATTGTATATGTTGAAAATATATGTTGGAAATTCCTGAAATTACGTTTTTAAACAAGTTATGAGTTTTCCAAATTGTTTACTTAGATGTTATCTTTCAGCTTAATAAACGGTAATGATTTGTAAAATTATTTTGAAAGCGTTGGAAAGTGTTACATAATCTATGCTTGACGCATGATTTTTCGTTCTTGTTTAGCTTGGAGAAAGTTGATAATTCTTTGCAGAAAAAAAATCATGATTTTAAATATGCGATTTTTAGTGTTTCTTGAAGTTTCGCTGCGATTTACCCACATTAGTAACCGGAATCCGGTTCTAATCTTTTTGCCCAATATAGTAAATTTTATCGTCTTTTTAATAAAGTTTATGCGAAATTCATAGAGCGATTTTTGATTTTCTGGCGATTTTTTTCCTTCGTCAACAAGAAATTTTGCCCAGAACGCTTGATTGGTTCGGGGGTTGCTTCAATTTCAGCCTCAGATACACTCACAATCGCTATTTTTTTTACTCTTTTTAGCTTGGAGAATGTTGATAATTCTTTACAGATAAGAAATCTTAATTTTAAAAGAGAAGGGCAGATTTTTTATTAACCCGATTTTTTATATTAGATTTTTTCTTTTAGTTTCATTTTTTAACATTTTTTTCATGTTTTGCAGCGTTTTTTCTTTCAAATGACGTCACAAATCGCCCACTACAAGTCAAACATGATTGGAGGGCAGTTGTGTTTGGTGTCTGATAGAATTGAAGCACAGCTGGAAATCAACCGGGCAATTGTGATTGGCAGATGAAAAGGTCGTCAGCTGATTGCAATTCGAACAGCGAGTTGTGAATTTTTGCCATTTATTTCATGCGATTTTTAGAGTTTTTTCATGTATACGTCATTTATGTATTTGATTTTAGAAATTAACAACGATAACTTACTGTTTTTGTATGTAAAAAAAAAAAAGTCATTTTGTTACTGTTTCAAAAGTTAATAATTCCTAATTTTTTAACGCCGTTGATTTAATTCTGTGTGTGTGTATGTGAGGGGGGAGGTGAGTGTTCGATTGTAGTTTAAATATCGCGTTAATGCTCTGACAGAAACTCCCTCCTTCGCCCCCACACTGCTTTCAAAATCAGAACTACTTAATTATTAGTCCGATTCAAACGAAACCTTTTCTCAGTTCCCCAGATACTAGATAAACTTCGGTATCATGTTTTCAGCCCTTGGTTACCAGTATTTCTGAATATTAATGACCAGCGAGGGGTATTTTCTTGGAATCCCGGAAAAAATCACCCTGGAAAAAATCACCACGGAAGAAATCACCCCGGTAAAAATCACCACGGAAAAAATCACCAACGGAAAAAAGCACCATCGGTAAAAATCACCACGGTAAAAATCGCCACGGAAAAAATCACCATCGATAAAAATGTCCCTGATAAAAAAAAAGAGGGGGGCTTCAAGTTAAGATGGGAAAATACCACACATTTATGAATAACATGTCTTTGAATACACCAATTATAATTTCGAGTAGAGCACGTGTATTTACTAACCACGTGTACTAGGAACAATCAGAGTATTATATACATCATATATTCTAATACGAGATCAACTTCTGTGTGTGTGTGTGGGGGGGGTTATATATACATTCAGATTTTATTTTAAAAACGGCTCTAACAATTTTGATGAAATTTTGTATCCTACAGTTTTGAGGCACCAGAAAACCATTGAGCTGGGTCATGTCTTTGAGAAAATTCGATAGAAATAATTCAGCAAGCAGCGAAGACAGCCTATAGATATAAAACGGTTAGGAGAACACCCACATTCTCATATTGGAACACAGAACTAAAAACAAAACGAAACCACTTAACAGCATTGAGAAAAAAACTCAAGAGACTCAGAGACCATGAACACGAGTCTGAAACATACAAATCCCTCAGTGCAAAATACTCAAAGCTCTCCGCACTATACAAGCGCTCCGTATTAAATGCTAAAACTAAAGCATGGAGACAGTTCTGTAACAACACCACAAACCCGTTTGGGACCGCACAAAAGATATACACGGGAAAACTCTTCACTCCGGATGAAATCTTGATCGACCAGCCACCAAGTGTCGTATCAAGACAACACAACCTACAACATTTAACATCTCAAATATTTAGACCCACAGCATACCCTGATAACAACAATGAGGACATAACATTTGATTCACCACCTGACAAGCTTTTCACCAAAGCAGAATTAAGAACAACCTTGCATACATTTAATGACAAGAAGGCTCCAGGTCCAGATTCAATAGATTTTAGATTACTCAAGGCCACATTCCACATAATTCCAAATTTTCTTACACGCTGGGCGAACCTCTGTCTCCAGCACAATATTTTTCCAGAGGTTTTGAGACAAGGGGAAGTGGTGTACTTCCTGAAGCAAGGGAAATCCCCCTCTGAACCCAAGTCATACAGACCGATCTGCCTTCTTCCTACCGGCGGCAAACTATTAGAAAAACTTATAGTCTTTCGGCTGACTCACTTTCTAGAAACAAAAGGTTTACTCCATCCTAAACAGTTCGGGTTCAGAACGGGCAGATCATGTGAAAAAGCACTGCTAGACATCTTGACTTTCTGCGCCGACAGCGTAGCTAATGGTGACTACACTTCCCTGGTCTCGCTGGACATACAGGGAGCCTTCGACAACATAGAATGGAGGGACATACTTATACAATTACGGGCGCTGGGCTGCCCGAGGAACCTGGCTGGGGTCGTCAAGTCTTATCTATCTGAAAGAAGTGTCCTCATTAATTGGGGTGCAGGCTACATTCCGCATAAGCTGGAGAAGGGATGTCCCCAAGGCTCTTGTCTTGGACCTCTACTCTGGCTACTAATCGCAAACGTTTTTCTTTTAGAGCTGGAACGTCAGGGCATAATCGCATTTGCTTTTGCTGATGACTTCAGCCTGGTTCTCTCGGGTCGCACGCGTCTGGACCTGGAAACTACGGCGGCTCGAGCACTCGCAGCATTCTGCCAACTACTAAATACACACCACTTACACCTATCACCTGGAAAATCAGAGGTCCTTACATTAGCCAAGCCACGCAAGCTGGAGCGTGAACCAACAATGCGGATTAACGGAACTAGCTTGCACCACGTAGCACATATGAAAATCTTAGGCGTCACTATAGATAAATATCAATCCTGGACAGCACACCTCAACCAACTTAAACTCAAATTAGTCAAACACCACCACAATGCATCAAGACTTAGGGGGAAATCTTGGGGGATCAATAATAACATGCTAAAAATATGGTACAATACAATTATAGAAAAGACTATTCTGTATGGGGCTGGAATTTGGGGAGGTAAACTAACAAAAACAAACAAACAAAAATTAACATCAATTCAAAGACCATTCCTACTACAACTGTCGTGTGGTTATAAAACCATCTCAACCGATGCACTAAATGTAATTACAGGTATACCACCCATCACCTTAACATTAGAATATGAATACAAAAAGAGCAGAATCCTACACCTTTCACACAGTCAAACAGTAGAACAGCATTTTCCATCCAAAAGCATCGAACGAATAGTCCATGGTTGGCAATTACATCCAGCAGAAGAAACATCACACCTCCAAGTAAATACAGATCGTAACACGTACACACCATCCACATTGCCAACAATTTTTACTGATGGATCTCGAACAGCAACCGGCGTGGCATCAGCTTACTGTGTCACGGAAGGTGCGTTGATCATCCACCAGTGGGCTTGCAGATTGGACGACAACAAAACGGTATATCAAGCCGAACTATATGCCATCCTCCAAGCACTCGAATGGATCTACGCACAAACAGACACAACCCTGTACTGGATATATAGCGACAGTCTGTCTAGTCTGCAAGTAGTTAATTCCCACAGGACCAAACACCGACTAGTTTTTGATATAAAGAAAAGGCTATTAACTATCATAAGCCGCGCACGAATTGGTCATGTGTCCGCACACAAGGGTATATTTGGCAACGAGTTGGCTGACACTTTAGCAAAAGAAGCCAGCAAAAATCACAACATTGATCACCACCTTCCACACCCACATAGCTACATCAAACGTACATTAAAAAAAAATATTTCAAAAGACTGGCAAGTACATTGGACCACCTCAACCAAAGGCCGACATACTCATATGCTAATCCCCAAAGTCTCCTACACACTATTTTACCTCACCCCTCACACTACAGCTTTTCTTACTGGTCATGGACCCTTCCACCAGTACCTACACAGATTCAAATGTGCATCTTCAGACCAATGCGAGTGCGGTGAACAGGGTACAGCGCCTCACCCATATTTTCACTGCACACTGACAAGCCAATGGCATCTCAGGTGCCCTCAAAACCCTCCAAAAAATTGGCTCGCTAATATCCTAACTCGCCCACTTCTAAAGAGGAAACTAAAAAGCATTTTTGACCACTTAACTTACCTCTCAAATTTAACTTAGGGATCCCGTCTGTTGGATCTCAATTCTTCAATTCTTTGCCCCTGTAGTTTCCATCACCTACTGATGCCCCTCACTGCCCAGTGTCGCGTGGGAAAATCTGTTTTCCGGCAGTGATGGACCACTCCTGTAAAAGCCTTATTCAGTCCCTGTCACTTGCTCGTATTGGAGCACTCCTGGCAGGGTCGCCTGTATTATATTTCTTTCTTATGTTTATGTTTTGCCACTCATTGTCGCGTTATCCGGCGGCATCAGCTGGGGCTGAACACTGTAACCTTTTTTTTTTAAAGACTTTAATAAAGGGACCGGGAGGGATACTATGTTCTACAGACTTGGTTTCCTTGTCTGAGCAGTCCTCTTAGACAATCAAATCAGATTAGTGGGTCATTCTGGGTCGCCATGAATCAGAGTCAAGCTAATTGATCTAAAAAACAGTTCAAACGATTTTGACTAAACTTTGTATCCTACCATTTTCGGGCACGAGAAGACTATTGGGCTGAGTCACATGTTCGAGAACTTTCGATTAGTGTGTCATTTTGGGTCAACGCGGTCCAGTTAATTTTATCTAAAAAACGGCTCTAACGATTTTGATTAAATTTTGTATCTTATGGTTTCGGACACGAGAAAATCATTGCGCTAGGTCACATGTCCTAGAAAATTCGATTAGTGGGTCGATTTTGGGACACTGTGGGTCAAGCTAATTTTATCTAAAAAACGGCTACTAAAGAAATTATTCTCACTAGCCAGTAACTGGCTACTAAAAAAAATCAACCTAAGTGTGACGTATATGCACTTTCAACACTTTCCAACTATGTTGGAAAGTAGATTAATTTTGATTGTTGTTGTGCTGACTCAGAAATTGGTTGTTGTGCTGATTCAGATATCAGACCAGATACGATGATCATTAAGGTTAACTGGGTGAATTAGTTCAGCCATATTCGTCCGGGATTGCTCAGTTGGTATAGCACTGCCAGCTTCAACCCAGGAATGCCGGGTTCGAATCCTGGCCCGGATTTTTTGCTGAGTTGGGAAGATTACATCTCATATGTTAGCAAGTGTTAAATATTTTATTTTTTCTATCTGATCGGTGGCATTGTAACGGGAAAAAAAATCAATCCTTAACTGGAACACTTTTTACGAGAAATGCTATCAAACCGTTATTTACAAAAAGTAAAATTCACTTCTTTTATGACAGAAAATCTACGATTATATATAGCAAAAAAATTTTTAAATGGTGTCTTTTTTTTTTTTAAGTGATATGGTACCGTCTGGCATAAAGGACGTTTCCAAATCAGAGTTAAATACATCTACAATAAATTTATGATTGTAATATCATAGATACTAAGATTTAAATTTATAAAACAAAATGTAGATAACATTGCAACATGAAATGCTTTTTATTTACAAGCACTGTTTGAACTTGAGAGCTAGTATTTCTTGGTGTTTATAAAATTCTGCAATTTTGATATCAATTTCTATTTCCCTGTCCGTTATTTATTACAAACACGGTTTGAACTTGTGACCTAGTATTTCTTAATGTTTATAAAACTCTGTAATTTTGATATGAATTTCTATAATACGGAATGTTTTGATTTAAGCAATATTTGTAGAAATGTTGTGGATTGTAAAAGTATCTGATAAAAAGAGGTGTCCACTGTTTGGGAGGATGTAAAACCGTGTTGTTAGTTTCTCTCTTTGTTAGTTTTTATTATACAAATAAAATCGGATTGAAAAATGATAAGGATTGATATATAGGTGTGTCCACTAATCAGGAATCAGCTATCATCCCCTGAATAACTATGTAACGCCTTGAGGCAAGGACTCAGGTGAGGGCATCCAAGTCGTCTTTGTAGCTACAAATTGTACTCATTTAAAGAAAAAATACCAAATGTTTTACTTTGAGGAGTCCGGGAAGCTACTCCCATTTGCCCTTGCGACAATAAGTCACTGTTCGGTATGGAGGTTCTACTGTTAAACGATACGAGCAGGGAAGACCGAGCTGTGGTCGGTCAAAATTCGCTTTGAGTTCAAATAGCATGAACCATAGCCAAAATGACATGCTAATCAAATTTTCTCGAACATGTGACCAAACCCAATTGTGTTCTCGTGCCCGATACCCGTAGCATATAAAATTTAATCAAAATAGTCTGAGCCATTGTTTAGATAAAATTATCTTGACCCACACTGACCCAAAATTGACCCACTAATCGAATTTTCTCGGACATGTGACCTAGCGCAATGATTTTCTCGTACCCGAAACTAGTAAGATACAAAATTTAATCAAAATCGTTAGAGTTGTTTTTTAGGTAAAATTAACTTGACCCGCGTTGACCCAAAATGACCCACTAACGGAAAGTTCTCGAACATGTGACTCAGCCCAATGGTCTCCTTGTGCCCGAAAATGGTAAGATACAAAGTTTAGTCAAAATCGTTTGAACCATTTATTAGATACAATTAGCTTGACCCTGACTCATGGTGACCCAAAATGACCCACTAATCGAATTTTCTCAAACATGTGACCTAGCCCAATAGTCTTCTCTTTCCCTAAAACTATAAAATACTACATTTAGTTCAAATCCTCTGTGCCGTTTTTAAGATAAAAAATAGCTTGACCCATAATGACCCATGAAAAATTGACACACTAATCGAAATTTCTCGAACATGTGACATACCCCAACAGTCTTCTCGTGCCCGAAAATGGTAGGATACAAAGTTTAGTCAAAATCGTTTGAACCGTTTTTAGATACAATTAGCTTGACCCTGACTCAACTCATGATGACTCGAAATGACCCACTAATCGAATTTTCTCGAACATGTGACCTAGTTCAATAGTCTTCCCGTGCCCGAAACTCGTAAGACACAAAATTTAATCAAAACCGTCAGAGCTGTTTTTTAGATAAAATTAACTTGACCCGCGTTGACCCAAAATGATCCATTAATCGAACGTTCTCTGTGACTCAGCCCAATAGTCTTCTCGTGCCCGAAAATGGTTGGATACAAAGTTTAGTCAAATCGTTTGAACTGTTTTTTAGATCAATTAGCTTGACTCTGATTCATGGCGACCCAAAATGACCCACTAATCGAATTTTCTCAAACATGTGACCCAGCCCAATGGTTTTCTGGTGCCTCAAAACTGTAGGATACAAAATCGTTAGAGCCGTTTTTAAAATAAAATTTGCATGTATATATAATAGGGTGGAGCGAATTTTTTTTTTTCTTCAAATCAAAATTGGACGGGGTGGGAAAGTTGCTCTATCAGATCCTCATTCTGAATATAAAATATCTTTGAAAAATATGAATATTAAATACTGGTCCCAAGGTCATTGAAAATTGAGAAAAATTGCAAAAGTTGTGCATTTTCCCATTTTCTTGTCAAACATATAAAATGCACAAATATTATTAATATTAAATTAATTTTAAAGTATTACTCTTAAATTATCTTTATTATACGCTTATAGTGAAACTATGTAATATTTATATCAAATCCAGGTGTCTTATACTGCCCCAATGATTTCAAAATTTTGAAAAATGTATAAAAATTGGGTAATTGTAAAGAATAATCAAAACAACAAAATTGTGTTATATTTTATACTTCGTAAGAATATATTTTTTAAAATTATACTTGAAGATGAAGAATAACAATAAAAAATAATTTATTATTACAATTTACAAGCATTATAAGCTTAATAAAGGAACCAGGTTCTGAGTATTTGGGGCACCTTTCGTTACAATCTAGAAAGGCTTTAATTTTAAGTGAAGAAAAAAAAAAAGCTACAAAAAATATTGATACCAGTAAGCTTGTTACAATTGGCTGTGACGGAACTACAGTTAACACGGGTTACAAAGAAGGTGTCTATTTCTAGAAGAAAAAGAAGGAAAACCACTTCAATGGCTTATTTGTCAAATACATGCCAATGAGCTTATCTTGAGCCATTTGCTCTAGCATCTTGACGGCACAGCAAATGGGCCTCAAATTTTTACAGGATCTATTGGCAAACCTCTAAAAGATTGTGAACTTCTTCCTCTTGTACATTATAAGAGAATAAGCTGTGCTTTGCTAGAAATTACTAATAAAAATGATTTAAGCACGGATCAACTCTATTTGCTTGAGATATGTGAAGCAATTTATTCGGGATTGTGTCCCGAAAAATTGTATAAAAGAAATCCTAGTAAAATTGTGCATTCTAAGGGGCTTACAGTGGCAAATAAAATTCTTAGGTTAGACGTTTCTTCAAGTGAACCGTCTGAAAATTTGTTAATTCTGACAAATGTTATACTAACAGTTTATTCAACTATATGGTTTCAAATTAAAACTAAGCCTTCATGCATTTATGGAGCTAAGCATTTGTATCAAACAGTTATGTTATCATGATATTTACCAAAGGAATTACAAACAATAACAGATTCCGTAATTCAACGAAATGGTTATTTTTGTCATCCGGTAAATATTTTGATTGCCATGTTGGCTCACGATAGGGACTATGTAAGAGTGTTGGCACTACGTAGAATAATAAAATCTCGAAAGTCAAGAAATTCTTTACGTACGTTCAAGTTACCTGAGATCAATTTTGAAGCCAAAGACTATATCGATTTTATAAATTGGGCTGAAGTGACCGTGACAGAACCACCATTAACTAAGTAATTAGATCATAATATTCTTACAAAGCGTGTCCTAAATCCAAAGGCAATAGATGAAGACATCTTACCTAAGATTAAACTATTCCCTTGTCACAATCAAGCCACTGAAAGATGTGCGAAACTTGTTACGTAGGCTTCTTCAGCTGTTTGTGGTCCTTTGAGACGCGATGGATTCATTAAAACTTGTGTGGAGTCTCGGAAAAAATGCCAGTTTTTGAAACCAAAAAACAGTATGGACTACTATAAAATGGTAACTTCATTGCTTGTAAATTATAATTGTCTGAGTGCAACGAAGACTCATACACAGCGCAGTATTACTTTGCCCCATATATAGCTACGATGGATATTAAAACCTTTCGTCAAGCATAACTCAAAAAATATTTAACGGATTTCGTTCAAATTTTTACAGCAGGTACCTATAAAGGTGACAACAACGTCTATTTATTACCAAGAATAAATGTCAAACCGTTTGGAAATTATATTAAAAAAATAGATAAAAAAGTACAATTAAAGTACATACGTCACGAAAATTTTGTGCGTACGTCATTTTCACCGGCGGGAGATCTTCGTAGACAATCGGAATTGAAAACTTCATGGAGTACATGGAGCAAAAAAATATGCACTCACTAATATTCAGTACAATAAAAGGTACTTTTCGGTTAGCCGGGCGCCAGTGATATATATATACATGTTGTGTGTATAAGATACGCCAGTGATATATATACATACACACATATGTATATATATACACACATATATATACATATATATATACACATAAATGTATGTATATGTATGTATATACATATATATTTATCTATGTATTTGTTCATATATCACTGGCGCCCAGCTAACCGAAAAATACCCAATAAAAGATATTTCAATTTTTTTAAAAATTGAAAAATATTCTGGAATTTTTTCTGTTTGAAAGAAAGAACCTGCAATAACTTAGTATTAGAGATTTGGCGCAAATCTGACCAATACCAGCTTTTGTATTTTGCGTGTGTAAATTATAAACAATTTTTTTATGTTTAAGTAAGAGGTTTTTATTTATGGCATTATTTCTTCTTATTTTATTTTCCTTTTTAGAATTTTAAATGGAATTAGCGAAAACATGTATTTTAAATTAAATGAGTGAAACACGTGTATTTTTAATGTATGTATTTCAAATGAAATGTGTGAAAAATTTATATTTAAATGAAATGAATGCAATATGAAGATGTTATATGAATAATATTTGGCGATTTATCAACTGCGCCAGGTTAACATAAAAGTACCAATATATCAAATGGTATGTAGTATGTGAAATGAAACAATTTTAGGTACTTTTCGGTTAGCCGGGCGCCAGTGATATATGTACATATATAAATACATATTATGTATTTATGTAGGTATATATATACATATATTTGTATATATATACATACATATATGTATATATATGTGTATGTATATATATGTATATGTAGATATGTGTATATATGTATGCGTGTGTATATATATACATGTATATATATCACTGGCGCCCGGCTAACCGAAAAGTACCCAATTTTATTATAACCACCTATCGTACAATAAAAATAACTAATATTCTGCATTCAGAGGGAAAAGTTCCATATCCTGTGCCGGTAGATTTGGCGAGTTCTTTTTTGGTGATAAGTGTTTCGATTTGGTTGTTGCGATCTCAGTATTTCGGCTACCTTTTCTAAAGTTATCTTTTGCAGATGTAAAATTATGTAAACATATGTTTTGTAGATATTTTTTTTAATTTTGTATATATATGCTTTAAATTGTAATGGCAGTTGGGAATGAGATTTTTACCTTTTTCATCTGTGCTTTCGGAAATATTAAAGCATTAAAAAAGATGATACAGCTGTCGCAGGCGCACCGGGGTATCTTTTTAGTACTAAAATGGCGATGTTATGTGTGGGCAACCTGGCGGTTTTGGTGAGATTTTGCTTCGTGTAGCAACCCGGTAGGGCAGATTCTGTGGTTTTATGTTAAATTAAATATTGTGTGTTTTATAATAAATTAATCACTGTGTGTTTTATAATAAATTAATCACTATGTGTGTTTTATAATAAAATAAGGTAAATATGTCATATACGCACCACATTGGCGCGATTGCAACAAAATGGCAATTTTATGCCAAACATGGTAACCCGGTTATTTTGTTTATGTGTTAATAAGTGTTAATATATACGATTTATTGTGATATTTATATTTATTATTGTGTTTTTTATTTATAACTGTTCATTTATTATTGCATGCTATTTGTAACTAATATTCAAAAATAAAGTTTTCGCCAAATTGGCGGGGGAAAAAATCGCGCTAATGTGGTGAGTATATGACATTTGTGCCTGAAATAATTTCTGTGTGCTTAAAATAAAAATTGTGTGGGTTTTATAACATAATAAAATCAAACTGGCATGCTGTTTTAACAATCACGGCCTAACGGGTTTTCAAAAACGGGGTTTTCTGGCCAAAACGGCGCAAACAAAAATCGAGCCAATCCCAGTGCGCTAGCAATAGCTGTTCCAAAAATATTTATATCAAGCGTATAATGTTTTTCATTTTTATACGGAACATTTCTCCATTTAAAGATTTTAAATGCTATTTACATCAGATATTTCTTTCCTGAGGTTCCCAAAAGTTAATTTAGGTATGTTTTTCGTTCGTTTATTAATTTTTTACAATTTGCCCCCTGACAATAACAATTATTTATCATAAAAATCCCTCTTAGGTTTGTTAAATATGTTTGTTTATGTATTTTCATTACTTATTAAAATTTCAAAAATGGCGATAAAATTTTATTTTAGCATCGTACTTATGTTTTTAAGATGGTGCAAAAAGAAGGTTTAATAAAAGTACGTTTGTAAATATTTGAAAATCATGTTTTTCCGCTCTCTGGAAAAATTTCGTAAGATGCTAAAACTGCCTTTTGGCACCATGTTTAATTTTTTCGCCAATCGCGCCAAAGGCACAGGACACGGAACTTTTCCCCATTTAGATACACAGGCAAGGTTGGTCTCAAACAACAGTAAAGTTAGCAACAACATTGTTTTAACTCTATAAGAGTTACAATAATGATATTAAATGCTTCGATTGACTTTGGGCCCGATTATGGTAGTTTCCCCTGAAAAAAAACTGTAGAAGAAGTCTTTTACATTAGTTTCAAATGAAGCTCGGTGAACAAAGTACGCATTAATTAACAATACAAACAGCACTAACATAAACATGGAGGCAAAAGTTTGAATTCAAATGTATATATTTGTTAATCTTTCCCCCTCCCACCAACTCTCCAAAAAAATAAGTAATATATAAAGAAAGTTACAGCATTGAATTTAAAATGGCGTTAAGCTACGCTTTCTGACTTAAGCAATTAACTGCAAACCCGATTATGAAACTTTCACTTAACTATAACATGTATCTAGCCCTGAGGGTACTTCCCAGTTATACGGACCTTGGGGCTTTTTTAAAAAGCTTGACGCAATTTGGGTTTAAGAAGTTGAGATTTATTGCCAAATGATATAAACAACTATGAAAATAAAACTAATGAATTATTATGCTGGTTTACGCATGTATTTTTAAAAATTGTATCTGATTACACTTGTTAGATAAGTTACTTGTGTTTGCATTTAATAACAGGTAAACGGCTTCTGTATATTGAATGAAGTGTGTAACTATTGCGAAGAGGTAGAGAGACGAGTAAACAAACGGGTCGACAGATGGATAGTGAGATGGGTAGAGAGACGGGTAAGGACAGATATAGGCTATCGGGTTACGAAACGAATAGGCAGACGGGTAGCGAGACAGGTAAAGAAAGGTTGACAGAGGTGTAGAGAGACGGGTAGCGAGACGCGTAGTGAGACCGACATACAGGCATGTAGAGTAAAGGTTGAGAGACGGGTTGCGTGGTGGATAGAGAGACGGGTAGACATACGAGCACAGAGACGAGTTGACAGACGGGTAGAGAGAGCAGTATGCACACAGACAGACGTGTCGAGATACTGGTAATGAAACGGGAAGAAAGACAGGTAGAAAGACGGATAGACAGATGGATAGCGAGACGGGTAAAGAGTTGGGTAGAGTTTGGGTAGAGCAAAAATTTGTAATTCAAATGTAAATATTTGTCACAAAGAAAATGTTGCAACAATGAAATTAAATTTGCGTTAAGCCACGCTTGCTAAAATACGCTATT
The DNA here is from genome assembly GCA_963931845.1 of Maratus michaelseni. Classification (NCBI taxonomy): domain Eukaryota; kingdom Metazoa; phylum Arthropoda; class Arachnida; order Araneae; family Salticidae; genus Maratus; species Maratus michaelseni. The sequence goes on along the minus strand of OZ007588.1, from coordinate 473,216,867 downwards.
GACTGGAAATCCGATTATGTAACTTTAGAAAGCTTGGCGTTTTATAAGATCGAGCAAATAAAATGAGATTATTTGCCAAATGTTATAGAAACAAATTTGATGGACGGTACTTCTTTTCCATTTTTTAACAGTGTATATGGATTTATGTATGATATTTTGTAATGCTATCATTTAATTTTCTCTTTTTCATTATGTCGTAATTGTTAATCCTATGTTCTTAACAATATCACTCAGACTAATCCCTTTGAGGGAAGTCCTAGTAGTAAATTATTTTTACCTTATTACAATAGTTCTTTTAAAATAATTAGAAATTAAATTTTCTTACATAGGTTAAGTAAAAAATATAAAACAATTACAATTACCCAAATTTCATATATTTAAAAAAAGTATAGTCGTTGAGTTAGTATAATAAAAGCGAATTTGATATAAATATTACATAATTTTACTATAAATATATAATAATAATAATAATAATTCGGTAATCATCCTTTTAAATTAAATAATTATTAATAGTTTGTATATTTGAGGAAAAAAATGGAAAAATGCACAACTTTTACGTTTTTTCTCAATATTCAATGACGTTGGGGCAGTATTTAATATTAATATTTTTCAAATATATTTTATATTTAGAATGAGGATATGATAGAGCAACTTTATCACACCATCCCATTTTGATTTGCGGATTTTTTTTCATAGGCGAGCTCTTTTACGTTTTTTCTCAATATTCAATGACCTTGGGGCAGTATTTAATATTAATATTTTTCAAAGATATTTTATATTCAGAATGAGGATATGATAGAGCAACTTTCCCACACCGTCCCATTTTGATTTGGAGAAAAAAATATTTTTCCATAGGCGAGCGCTCCACCCTAATATATACACCCCCCCCCCCCCCCCACATACACACACAAGATTTGATCTCCTATTAGAATATATGATGTATATAATACTCTGATTGTTCCTAGTACACGTGGTTAGTAAATACACGTGGTTAGCACGTGCTTTACCCGAAATTATAATTGGCGTATTCAAAGACATGTTATTCATAAATGTGTGGTATTTTCCCATCTGAACTTGAAGCCCCCCCCTTTTTTTTATCAGGGACCTTTTTACCGATGGTGCTTTTTTTCCGGGGGTGATTTTTACCATGGTGATTTTTACCGTGGTGATTTTTACCGATGGTGCTTTTTTCCGTTGGTGATTTTTACCTTGGTGACTTTTACCGTGGTGATTTTTTCCGTGGTGATTTTTTCCATGGTGATTTTTTCCGCCTACCATTTTCTTGGGTTCTATGGGTCCATCTTCAATGAGAATTAGTTCATTCAACTTAACACGAACTAATTAAGATATAGAATGAAACTAAAAGATTCTGCAGCGCCTGCTATACGGTGTCGTAGGCAGAAGGGACATGTGCCAAAGTTTCGATCGGAAAGAGTTTTATTTAGAACTGAGTGCGGTGGGAAGCGGTGCCTTAGCGGTGGTAAGTGAAACTAAACTATTTTGCATTTAAAATTTGTCGGATTCAAACAAAAGGCCCGATTTCAACGACAATTGATTCATTCAACTTAACATGAAATAATTAAGATATAGATAACTAATTAAGACATAGATTTCGCGTGCCCAGGTGGTGGAAAGTGGAACTAAAACATTTTCTGCGCGTGCACAGAACGTCTTTTATACGTTGTCATAAGCAGCGGGGACACGTGCCGGAGTTTCGTTCAGAAAGAGGTTTGTTTAGAACAATGTGCACCCCCTGGCGGTGGAAAATGTAACTAAAAGATTTTTCATTTAATCATGGTCTGATTCAAACGAAATCTTTCTGACATTCTTCTGGGGTCTCCCAGGTACTAAATAAACTTCGGTATCATTTTTTCTGCCCTTGGATACTACCATTTTTGAATATTAATATCCAGGGGTGTTGATTTATTTTCTCGGGTTCTATGGATCCAATTTCAACAGGAATCGGTTCATTCAACTTAACATGAACTAATTAAGATATAATTAAATAATTCTGACTCAGATTTGATACTCCCGGGCGGTGGAGAGTGGAACTAACAGATTTTTCGAGCGTGCAAGTCACGCATTCTACACGGTGCCCTAAGCAGCAGGAACGAGTGCCGAAGTTTTGTGCGGAAATAGGTTTATTTAGAACAGAATGCTCCACCTGGTGGTAGAAACTGGAACTAAAGGAATTTGCAGCGCGTGCATAACGCGCCTGCTATACACACGGTATCGTAGGCAACGGGACACGTATCGGATAATTTGTTTAGACCAAACTGGCGGTGTAACTAAAAGGATGTCCTGCGCGTGCATCAAAAATGGTTATTTTTATTGAAACCGCAAAAGAAAGTTACCGATTTGATAGTCTCAGACAACGAAAAAGTTTCATTTTGACTCATCCTGGAGTATTAAGAAAAGTATTGAAATATTTGAATCGGAACTCACAGTTTATTTTTCTGATTCCGAAAATGCGAATTTTGTGAAAATCAAACGACAACTTTTTTTTTTAAATTTTGACCAAAAACTGATCCGTTTTGAATCAAATGATCCAGACATTTAAGACTTATTTATTCCACTACTATTTCTTTTACTAAAGTGAATTAATAAACTGTTGTTTTTGTTGTTAAATTGGTATAATGTCTTCCTTTGAATCTAACAAGGAAGGTCTCCTTAAGGCGCATACTCCGAATCTTTTGAAAAAAAAATTATAATGGAGCTACTCATGTACGTAATAAAGTATCAGTAAAATTTATCTGCGGAATCTCAGTAGAAAATCTGTAAAAAAAATAAAATAGTTTCGAGCATTTGGCGCAAAAAGAAGCGATTTGGCAAGCAACACTTTTTCCTCGCCAAATGCACGCGATTTTAATGCATTTGAAAATTCTTGGTTAAATGAGTGTTTAAATGCGTAGTACTTTATGAATTTAAACTCAAACGATTAAAAAATATATTTTTATCTATAAGCTTATATAATAATATATACAAGTTGTGTATTGGGGAGGTTTTTAATTTTACACGGTTTTGCTGGCTGGATAACTTTTAAGTGTATTTTAACAGTAACTGCACGATTAAGAACGCTCTCATTATACATTTCGATATAGAATAAGTCGTTGTTTCCATGACAACAATAATTTTCTCTTGTTGTCTCCGACACTAACAATATCGAAGTCAAATTAAGCCCAGAATCAGAGAGAATCAGCGCTCAGAATCAGACATTAATTTTCAGTTTCAAGCATTTTTAACAAATTTAAATTTTGTTCAAAATCGTAGAATACGATAATTAATTTTCTTTATATATACATATAAATGTATATGACAAAACCGTTAGTTATAAAAGAGTATTTATTTAAGTTAAACTTACTTAAACTAGCTCAGTATGAAGAGTAGAATTTTTTTTTTCTAAAATAGTATTTATCCTAAAAGTATTTTTTTTTTTAATTGTGTCGCCAACCAGCGATAAATCCAATCCTCCAAAACACGAACTTTCCATATTTGTTTTACGGACGTTATATCGAGGTTCCGCAGCAATTTTTTTTATAAATGTATATAGCTTCATGAGAAGAATATTCTGTATTTTTTTTTCGAAATTTTCTGAGTATGCGCTTAGAGACCTTCCTTGTAAATAAATTGGAAGGGTTTTTAAAAACACACTTATCCAGAACTTTACAAATATGATAAATTTTGGTAGCCAGCAGGAAATTCCAGTCGCCAGTAAAAATTGCTTACCCCTCCCCCCACGTCATTGATTTTCAAAAAGTACAAAAGCTTTTTAACACTTACCAACCTAGTTGAAAAGTGTTTATGACTTCGGTTTGTATGGCCGTCTGCCGTCTGTCAGTGCTCTAACTTGCGTAAATATGCTTGGATTTCCCTGAATTTTTTGTATGTTATTGTCGTTTACTATAGAATGTTCCCTATTTCAAGTGAAGTGTGTATCAGTTATAGTTTTTTTACAGGGACAGTTAAAATTATTCCGTTACATTACAGTCAATGGGAAATAATCGTTTCAAGTGCATTTTGATGATGCTACGCCATTTTAAACAAGATGAAATTGATATATAATTATGAGCGCATTAAAACATGCTTTTTGTAGAATATACGGTGCAAAGCATTTATTATTTATTTACAGGGTCAAACAAAATAATTCTGTTACACAGTGTTCTATGGAGATAAATCGTTTGCAGTCTAATTTAGTGATATTTCACTATTTCAAAGATAATGAAAATTATATGCATTACTGAGGCGCACTATAAATTGTTCTCTTGAAAGTGTGGTGTGCATTGTGTTTGTTTACAGGGACACACAAAAGATATCGGTTACAGTACATGTGCGATATTTACAGTGTATGTGTGATAAGTGCATTTTCAACTTTGGTTTGTTTTTTAAGTTTAACTAAATTTTTCATAGTACGTGTGTGTTAATAAACTCGGCTGTTCATATACAGGGCTACACAAGGGAATACGCAAGTATTACAGACTATGGGAATGAATTGCTTAAAGGTAGTTTTTTTTATTGTGTTACGCATTTACCTGCTGAACTATATTTAGTAGACTAACAGAAGTTTGTGGAATATAAATAAATTCATAAACAGGGCTGCTCAAAGAAAAAGTTACATTGTCGTTTACGGTTGGTAATTGCTGCGAGTGACTTTTAAGTTGCCTTTTAGCTTAATATGTGGTGTGTACAAAAGTCTTCAGATAATGTACAGAGCTGTACAAAATATTTCGAGTGCATTTCTATCGATTGGCGAAAATTGCTAAATGTGAATATTCTAACCGAATTAAATTTTATCATGCTATATATCCGCATCTATTGGTCATATACAGGGCTGCACAGAATAATTCGACTACTTTTTTGACACTGGAAAGCAATTTTGAAAACTGTATTTTTCAATTTGTTATATGTGTTCTAAACTGTTTACTTGCCTATCTTCTTTCACCTTATTTAACGGTGAAGTTTCGTTACCGTTTTCTGGCTGTGTTGGAAAGTGTTTCATAATCTATGCTTGACGCATAATTTTTCGTTCTTGTTATGAATAATTGAGAAAAAATAATAATACACATAGTTTAGAATTATTAGTTACATAGTTTAAATTAGTACATAATTTAGAAAGATAATATAAACTAAGTTTTATATATACTCCAATGTCAAACTTAATATAACGTTTGATGAACTTTCATTCCATAATTGCTGAGATATGGCTATCACAGAAATCGTGAAAAGAACAGAATAGCACAGTCACTTGTCGGGTGGTATAGACACCAACCTAATCAACATCCATTTATGTCGCGGCCTAACAGAATACCAAGTTTGATAAAACTCCGTGCATTAGTAATTGAAATATAACTATCACGGAAATCGTGAAAAAATGCAACGTAGCCAGGGCCTGATTACCCAAAAAGCACATGAAGCACGTGCTTCCCCTATAATATTGAATAGGGCCCCCAAAATGACTGTAAAATGCCATAATTTTCATTTTGCCACTATTTTCCATTATTATTTTTTTTGCATTGAATTTTTAATTTTTGTAGAGGGCGAAGTTTGCCTGCAATAGAACTACTTTAGAAAATATATCTAACAAAAAAATCTGAATGTGATCAACAGGTTGTTAACTAAACATGGCAACATGATGTGGTGATTTGAAACCACCCTTACAACTGGGTTGGGTTGATTATTGACGGCCAATTATCTACACTAGGGATATAGGCCCGGGGGGAGTGCCCTTCGTGGGGGTCTTTCTAAGGGAACCTAACCCGTATTTACGCATGAATAAATCCACGGCTCGAAGAAAACCACGAAAACTCCGAACGATTAGGCCGACGGGCGCGATTGGGATCGAACCCAGCACCTCCCGTCTACCAGCTTCGAGAGCAGAACCTCTCAGCCACCACCCTTACAACTGAACATACAAAAACTATATATACTACAAATATACTCTATCTAAAGTAAATACAGGGAACATAAAAATGGCTGTTTAATGAAATATAGGAATTTCACTAAGTCACGCTCGCGAATAATATTTGTAGATTGTATCATCCATGTGTTTCCATGTATGAAGAATTTAGAAAACTTTTACCGAGTGAAAGGGGTCCTCTAAAATGACACTGTGCTTCTGCTATAGTTTCAGAGGTTCATCGGGCCCTAAACATAGCAGCGCTACCTGTTGGGTGATATACACCCAAACCTGATATGCGCCAATTTATCTTAAGTCCTAACAGAATCTGAAATTTGATGAAATGACACGCATTACATCTTGAGATACAGCGGTCAGAATATTTGTGTCGCACCCACATAGACAGACATTTTCCAAAAATAATCAAGTTATATTCAGAACATCCCAAAAAAGTGTAAATTCATCAAAAAACAGAAGTCGAAAGTTTTTATGATTCCAATACCTCATTTTTACGTATGTAGAAGAAAGTAAAAAGCAATACATTTGAAACTAAAAGTTTTTATGAAAAAAAATTATGAAGCATAAGAATATTTATACTATTTATTCTAACATAGAATATTGAAAAAAAAAAACTCCTTAAAACTATCAAAATGTTATACATTAGGAAAGATAGTAAAATGAAAGAAAAAATGACATACTATTAAAAAAAAAACTTTAAGTGCACCCTGAAAGAAAAAAAAACTTTGGTCAAATTTAATGCGTATTCCTCTGCAATCGTTGCAGAATATATTAAGTCCAGAAGAAATACTCAAAAGCAATCAATTATTTAAACATATTGGAAGTATGTTTACTCTTAAAAGATAACTTTCTCTGAAAATAACACGCAAATATATCTTATTCTTCTAAAATAATATTTAACATCATGTTCGGCACTGAATACTTTTATAAAACTTTACGGAATATAGAAAAATTTCTCCATGATCATTGACAAGAACCATGGGAATTTATCACTATGTCCATTACCCAGAAGAGAAAAATCAAATGTTTTGTTTCAAAGTGATTTAAAATATGTATTGTTTAGAATTGAACCGGATAAAAGGTTTTGAAATGGAAAAACTTATATCAGCTTATTTTAAAACAAATTACTTTTATATAGCTTTTTAAATGAGATTTTCAAAACAATTCTTTTACGTAACGTTTATGTTATTTTAACATTATACATTGTTTAAACTTTTGTTTGTTTACTAAACTTTTGTTAGTTTAAACTGAAAATTTTGGACATATTTAATAAAGGCTAGATAGAATTAAATTTTTAGAACCGACAGAATTTAAAGCTGTACAAATTAACGCAAAATAATAAATTTTAATACATAATTTTTTTTTAATTTGAAAAATACATATATAGAAATATAATTTGAAAAAGATTTCGGGCAAATTGGGCCACCGCAGTTTTTACTGACGAAATGCATTTAGAAAGTAAAGTTTTGGGCCGCAGCTTATAGCATGTCACCAATAACATTAACAATGTTGGCTTCAAAGTCACCAATTGCTGCTGATTTATTGACATAAACGCTTAACTTTACGTAGTCCCACATTAACGCTCGTATTCATTATCTATCTCAACTGCCGGCAGGCGTAAAAAACCTCGTTGAAAGCTCAATTGGTATTCACGATTAATCTGATTGGATTTTAGCCTCGATCATGTCCAAACAGGTTAATGGGGAATAACCACTTGAGCGTTCGACCGAGGTTTTCGCGCTAACCGGCAGTTGCGGTAGATGGTGAATACGAGTGTAAGTAATTGGGAGGTATTAAATCGCACAATCATGGAGGCTAATTCAACAGACCCTTTTGTTCAGATAACCAAAGAAAGGATTTTGACCAGGCTGCTGACATAGTACACTTACATTTCTTTAAAACATGTTTTTTGATTAAAAATTGCTGTTAATTAAATTTATATCGACATTGTTTTCATAAATGAAATGAAAGGTTTTCTCAAATCAGTGTTGCCCACAAAAAATAAAATACTGCATTATCAGATGGCGTCATCCTATAATGCAATTAAAATACGATTGTTAATTTATTTGTTGAGCGTACTTTTTGAAAAAATATCATGCTTTAATCGGGGTTTTATGTAATTTTTATGTTTTATGTTATTTTTTTCTTTGTTTAATCATGGCTGATTATATGCGTACTGTATCGGAGCACCAGTAGATTTTGTAATTTAAGGAACAACACTCTACCATTTAGATATACAGTTCATTAGGATTCACAAAAATTGTAAGTATTTATTTTTTTAATATTTCATTAAGCTGTTAATACGCCAGCGAAGTCTGACGTCACTTACATGGCTGCTGGACCACAAACTTTGAACAAGTTTCCATACGCTTCCAAAAAAGTGGTGTATCAAATATTGATTTAATTGAATTGAAATAGTGATTTATAAATATGATTTACAAATATAAAGACATTTCTGGGACAGTTTTGCAAAATGTGAGGAAATGCTTTCATATGAATTCCCTAAAGGTCTGATTCAGTGTTTGAATTTTTTTATAACCCTTTTTTTTCAGTATATAGGGGTCTTGGCAACCTAGAGAAATGACCTTGGCGAGAGAAGAAAATTTGGCAACACATTTTCTGGCAATCTATTCCCATTTTCTTATACATAAGCTATCATTATACATATTATTTCTAATGTCAACACCCTTTTTCCTATGCACATACAAAATATACAACGATGAATGAGGTATCATTCGAAAAGTTTTTGAACAAGTTTCTGAGATAGTACACCCACATTTCGTTAATAGGCGTTGTTTGATTTTAAAAAAATCAGTTAATTAAAAATTAGTGCTAAAATGTACCAGGATATAATCTCAAAGATTGTAGTGCGAAAACTTCGCACGGGTCCTTCTGGTGTATTTCTATTATTATTAATTTGGATGTTAACCAATTAATATTTAAAAAAAAAAGAAAACACATACAAATTATTTGGCAGAAAAAATATTTATTATCTTTATCAATAAATTTTCCGTAGAAAATTTTCATATGAATAATTGAAGAGTCTGCGAAATAAATTAACATTATGTTTCTGTGATACATTAATTCTAATATCGCATGAAGAAAATAAATGCATTCATATTTAATAAATTTTGGAGCTTCATTTATACAGCTGAAATATTTAAAATAAATTAATATATATATATATATTATCATCGAATAATTTGGCTTATTCATAACGAATATCAATAATTCATTTAAAATGGCATCGCGTATGTTAATTGTTCCGTTTATTTGAACCTTTTAGAATTTCACATGAAGTGTAAACGTAATTATATCACAGATGCATTCACGTTTACAAAAATCTCCAAAGGAAATTCCCAGTTTATGAATGTTATGATTTAAATTATGAATAGGAGAATGGTATACACGGTCATCAGTCTTGTGTAGTTAAAAATTATATATATATATAAAAAAAAAAACTACAAAAGGTCTTTTTTGAATAGATGATCTAATTTTCATTTTTTTTTATTGGAAAAGTCTCGGTGTGCAAGTGCTTCTGTTACAGTTTCAATAAGATCTAAAAATGATATATTTGTCTATAATTAAAAATTAAAAACAGGACAATTGCATCATAATTTCTATAATTAAAATAATGTATTAAAATTAAATACAACATTTGCTAAATGGTACACACAATAAAATCGTGAATTCACAAACACATTTAAAAATCTACGTTTCGTTTCGCTTCTGCGAACGTCATCAGGATGTTACAAACAAGTCTAAAATGTCAAAATGAGCATACACGTCTGAGAGTCCTGGAGAAAACTTGATCGGAGAGTGCGCAAACGTCACCAAATTCCCATGGTAACCAAGTGGATCAAACCACTGTAGTGAAAAGAGGGGAAGACAAAATGAACAGATTGTATTAATGGATTATAACATATTATGCCAGATTTTATGAATGTTATAGGATGAATTATCGTTACATGTATACTGCCCAAGCTTAATAATCGTAAGGGACTCTAAAATTTTAGTAACATAAGAATTCTTGCATGGGATTATGATTTTAGCCTCTTCAAAGTAAATTTTGCTACCTTCATTCTAAAAATAAAACCTTGCGAGAGCTGTACTCTGTTTTGATTGTGAAATATCTCTCTTGTGCTCTTTTAATCTTTCTGAAAATTTTCGTTTTGTCTCACCGATATAAACCAACCGTTCGTTATTTGGGAGGGTAATCGGTATTTCATAAACTCCGACTTTTTGATGATTCTGGATTTTATCAATGTTGCTACTGATAATTTGTATAAGATATGGGGGGGGGGGGGGTAGCTACTAATTTTATATTGCATGTCTGAAGCACTTGTTTTAATTTTTTCATATATTATAGGAACATAATGCATACTTCTGTAATTGATCTTTAAACTATTAACAAACCTTTCACCTGAAGGAGGGGGGGGGGGGTATTATACTGTCGAATAATCTTGTCAATCTGTGAATCTTTAAAACCATGATCTAAGGCAATACCTTTAATAAAATCAATTTCTGCGTTAAGTTGGTCACCTGAACATATTCTATAAGCTCGTCTAATAAATGACTGAAATGCAGCAATTTTATATTTAAAGGGCATATTTGCACAAAAAGGTATTACTGTATTCTCTTTTAATGGTTTTCAGTATACAGAGAATGTTAAATGAGAACTGTTCCGGTTAATCTGAACATCAAGAAAAGGCAAATTTGCATCCTGTTCTATTTCGAGGGTAAATTTAATGCTATCACTTAATCTATTGACTTCTTGAAGAAAAAACTGTAAATCTGGTAAAGTGTAGGTCCACAAGATGAACACGTCATCCACATACCTTAACCAACACACTGGTTTCTGTTTAAATGAACTGAAAATTTTCTTTTCCAAAGGTCTAAGTGCAAATTCTGCGAATAAACCTGAAACTGGTGTATATTTGTCTGTTTTCACGTTTATGTTTTACTTTGTAGGATTTAACTTTTGTAAAATTGACCCATCGCACAGTGGGCCGAAATCCCGAAAAGCTGGCCAAAAGTCGAAAAATAAAGTTACTATTTTGTTAATTTTGATTATACAGTTGGCTAAAATAATTTTTGGAGGGTCAGAATCTGTATTTAGAAAAAGGTTTTCGCGTTTCCCTGACAACGTGCATCATTTCAAAAGTGACGCTTGGGGAAGTATCATCTGAGGTGATCAAAGAGGGCATAACAGCGGTTCCTCTAAACACGTGCTACATTTTTCCATATCATCCAATTTTAATTTTGTAAAATGGATTCACACGATGATGGTGTGTAAATTATTAGCATGCATTAGAAAAATTATATTAAGCGCATAAAAATTAATAGTGTCATGATTATTTTTTATTAAAATATTTTTTTCAAACATCAGAAAGTGTATAAGTTCGACAGTGTTCCGCAACCAAATTTAAGGAGATAATGTCCTGAACTATTAATCTAATGAATAATAAAAAAAACCAGCTTGTTAAAAACTGCCATTTTACATTTCGTGCAGGTTTTTGCAACAAGTAGAAATGCCACTGTTTACTTACCCATCATACGTAGTATAGGGTAAGTCTTGTAATCGTTTATAAAAAAAAAAATTGACGGATTTACGCGTTTCAGACACTGGAGATTCCGAAAAACATATTTTTAGAAAAAAAAAAATTGCCGTTCGTCTATGTATCTGTATGTCTGTGTGTCTGTAAACGATCTATCTCCCGAACAAATTGAGATAGAGACTTGAAATTCGGTATGTACTTAGTATGTAATAATGGGAAGAAGCTTATTGAATTTCAGTAACCTCGATTATCCGGAACTATTTTTTTCGGACACTCGAAATATTCGTTCTGATAAAAGGTATATAAAATTTTTCGAAATTGTTTATTTTAAGGAGTGAATATAAAAGACAATAAAAAAAAACAAATTTTGCATAAAGAATGAAGTCGATCGGATGATGAGTTGTCGAGATATTTGTAATCATATTTTCAACACTCTTCGATTTTTCATGACCCTCTATTTCATTCAAATTTAACTTCAAAGATATATTTTAATTGGAAATGAGACGCTTAATCCGACGCAGTAAACAGTTAGTTAATATGATTATTAATTTTAGAATTATAAGGATGTTTCTTTTACGTAATTCAGTAATAGAACATTTAAAGTTTATGACGTCATCAAGTCACGATTTTATGCGAATTGCAATGCATTTTGTAAGTAGTTTACACATGTTTTATTTCCATATTTTATATTATGCATATCCATGATGGGTAAGTGTTACGGTGGCCTCCAACGACTAGTTATTAGTCGTTTCAAAAATTCTGAAATTGTAAAAGAGTAGTGCATGTGTTAGAAGATAGTTTTATTGTCAGAGTTGCTGTGGTCGTCTTACTAAGCTGAGTGCCAGCAGTTCTTTGTGCAAAAATGGCAGCGTTTTTGTTTTATTGACGTGTATAATTATATACTAAACAAGAGTCTTGCAAAAAAAAAAAAAAAAAAGAAAAAAAAGAGGGTTTAATTAAAGTGTGATACAGTTATCTTTTTTCTCTTTGTAGGGCTCGGACTCAAAATAAAAATTTTATTTATTTACAAATTGAAAAAATTAAAATAAAAACTTTCTATTTGAAAAACAAGGTTGTAGTCTAAGTTTCTTAAAATGTTTTAACAACCCTTTGAAAATCAGTTTGAAACGGGAATGAGTTGTTATTGATAAGAATATAAAGAAAAATATTCTGTGTGACTCTTAAGCCTTTGCATTGTTGATATTATTAATATAAAGAAACCGTGGGATATTTCTTATCTATCATCGCTTTTTATTTGACGTTACTTTCCAGAATTGCAGGAAAAAAGTGTTCATGTCTTTCTGCCGCAGTTGTACAACGATATTTTAAAATAATAAGAATTTTGAGTTTTGTCAGATTGGTTGTGTGGTTGGGTATAATTAAAAAAATTGCCAATTTAAACCGATTTTCCAGGACAGTAAAATCACGAAACGTTGTCATGAGGGTATATTTACAATTAATACTATTTCTACATAAGAAGAGATTTTTAAATGAGAAAATTATTCTTGAAACAATTTTAAAATATTATTAACAATTTTCTACTGCATGCTTTCGATATTTATACTAATTCGACATTTTTGCTTTTAATTTTAACTTTTGAATCGTAATTAGCATTCTTCAAAGCACCTGTATACGAAATTTCATACAAATTGAATAGCTTTCAAAACATTTAAATTTTTAGTCCGCCATATTGGACTTCCCATTTAAAAAAAAAAAAAATTAACTACGGAATCGTAATCAGCATCCTGAAAAACACCTGTGTACGAAGTTTCGTCCAATTTGAATAACATTTTCATATTTTGGCCAGCTTTTCGAGATTTTGCCCCACTGTGAATCGTCACGAATTTCGAGTATAGTGTTAAGATACACAGTTACGTTTTAAAAATTGTTGTTGTATCGTGCATATTTTTTTTTATGGGAACAAGTCAAAATTTTAACATATCTTCGTCTACCGTTCATAAAAATTATATTGATAACAATAGGATTTAAAATGCATGTAGATTACAGTCTTGCATCAGATCGTGTATAATCAGAACTGCTCATGACTCTAATGTGATAACAATGAAGGGTTGCCACAAACGCAAACGTAAGAAACAATCCCTTGAAGTTTTATTTATTTCAGAAGAAAATTAAAATAAGAAAAATCGGATTCTTAAATATGTATGCAATATAAATCTTTAATATCATCTGAATCAAGTCACTCTTCTAGCTGCGGTTAAATGATGGTCATAAACGATCAGATAAGGAAAATCAACTTCTACGAACTATGAATTTAAAAAAAGAACTAAATAAACTGGAACGTCTTCTTCAGTTTTGATATATGCAATGTAAATTAAGTGTACTGCATTAAGTGTACTTGTGATTAGAAAAGTCAATAAAATCTATTTAAGACATTATAAAGCATATATACTTTAGTTCGAGAAAGACAGACTACACTGCGTAAATTTTCTAATACCCGAACCACACACGGGATGTGCCAGAATGACATGTTAAGTTTCCTTGAGATCATCTCAAATAATTTCGAGGGGAGACTAAGAATCTAACGTAAAATCAATTTCCACAAAAACTGGCATATGACCTTTCTCACTTGCAGTAATTTAATGTAATAAACATAATTATGTGGGTCATTAACTTAACCATTAAAAATTAAAACTAGAGATGTATGAGAGGTGTATATGAGTGAGTACTAGAGGTACTCATTCATACAGGAAGACTATTACCATTAAAAAATAACTTATAACAAAATACCGTTTTAATTTAAAAGGCTGCCATTCTAACACATGGGCTAAGTTCCCGGTCTAATAAAGAAAACACAACTTTTTAACATAACTTTATAACTTTATAACCTTATAACTTTAATAAATAACATAACTTTAATAATAAATAATAATAATTTAACAATAATAATTTAATAAATAAATAATAATAATAATTTAATAATAAATAACATAACTTTATAACGAAAAAGCTCCAAACAGTGCTCAGAATAATCGACTCGTTGCTGTTTTTGGTCAAAAGTCAACACGCGCGGCACCCACTTTGACAACAGCTTTTTCATGGACAAATGTTCATTCAAAATAAAACCTACATATTCCTTGGATATTTTCAGAGTCTGAGCTATCTCCAGCAACTTCACTTTACGGTTCCTCAAAACGATTTTGTGGACTTTTTTCATTTTTTTCGGAGTAACCACCTGTTTTGGGCGACCAGAGCGTGGTGCATCACTGGTGTCCGTACGACCATGTTTAAATTCAGCAAACCAGTCAATAATGGTTGATTTACCTGGTGCAGTGTCCGGATAACGCTTATCAAGCCAAGCTTTTGTTTGAACGGTGTTTTTCCCCCATCAAATAACAATGTTTTATCAAAACATGAAATTTTTGTTTATCCATTTTTTTGTTTATCAACAAAGCCGTTCAACTAAAACCTCTCTAACGTTTTATCCACACGGTGAATCGTCATGACATTTTTTTTGCTACCTTTTAAAAGATAGTATTTACTAAAAAAACATAGGTTCGGCGATTGCAACGCCATCTGTGCGCCAGACTGGGAACTTATCAGCCGATGTGTTAGATAAAACTATATCAGAAATTGGTGATAGTTCTGTAAAGCGTTATATCTTCAAAATGGAATTGTTTGTAAACCTGGAAAAATCTCTTCAAAATAATAGCTTTCATAAAAAAAATCCCTTGCTGTTTTTGAAGACAAATGTAGTTCGACATATTGATAACGGATTTGACGGTAGGAATAGAATTGTAAAGCAGTCGAAATTTTTCACGCTATTATAACAGTACAAAAGAAATCGATAAACTAAAACTTATTAAGAAAGAAAACTACAACGAAAAAAATATTGCTGTTAATTCTCCGTTTTATTTAGATCAGTTTAAATATATTTAAACTATATGCGAATATAGTACACCTTGCACACGAGTTTAGAAAAAAATTTGTTCATTCACATAAAAATCTACTTATTTCCGTTTTCTTTTTCGATGAATGTGTCTTTTTTCTTCTAAGAAATGCCATTAACAAGATTCACGAATTAATTGGGAAAATTAAATGAGTTCTTAAAAAAGTAGCAAAAAAGAAACATTTCCTTTGTTTTGACGTAAATGACTAAATTACAAATTGTTTTGTAGTATATATTCGATTAAAGTTCTCCCATTGCAAGTTTATTGTACTTAGAAATAAACTAATAAAATCTCTCCAACTGAGTTTATAAAATAAATAAATAAATAAAATATTAAAATCAAAGAAAAAGAATTAATTCCGAATATTAAATTAATTGCATGTAAAATATAAAGTGAGCGGTGTAGAATATCTTTATAATTTTGACACGCTATAACATCTGAATGTGAAATAAATAAGAAAGTTAAATTGCTTTTGCATGTAGCAACCATGGAAAAACAGCAATATTAACTCTGGAAGCTGTAGGTCACTGAATGATAATAAAAAAATATTTTAGAAAAAAAAAACTGACACGATTCAGTTGTGATTTAGCAGTAATAAGATTGATAACAGACTATCACGTTTACTTGACGAGCCATAGCATTATAGAGACTTAACCAAAAGCAGAATTTATATATATGTTTTAATGAAGCACGGATTTTATGTCCCATTATCGTATCTCATTAATAAAAAAATCAATGAAGATTTTAATCAAAGGAAAAAATGCAGTAAATGTGTGACATAACGTACCGGAGATATGGTTTAAGTGTTTAAACATTACAGAAGGAGCGAATGCTTGAAAGAGAAGTTTTAAGAAAGTACCCACACCCGAAAGAATAAATAGACGCATCCTACTATCCAAGTGAAAATGAAGAAAAGCAAAAACGTGAAGAATGGAATCAAATCAGCCCTGGTGATGATCACGTTTGTGATCGAAAGTACTCGGCGAAGGTTTGAGTTATTTGAAAATAAATTTTAAGTTTTTTTTTTGTTTTAATGTAGTAAATTTTATTTTTACATATTAAGACATCTTTTTAAAGAAAAAAAAGGCACCGTTGTATTAAGATTATCGATTTTAAATTTGTTTTATATAAGGGGACTGTGAGATTCCAGTTATACATATAATTCATATATATATATATATATCTTATGATTCAGTTTGGTCTTAAGCATTTCAAAAGAAACGATTTAAATAAAGTATTTGAAAACCTTTATTCTTTATCATTGTTTTGTGCGGCCTATTCGTATCTGATCTTGCAATAAACCTACGAAACTTACTAACCAACCGCTTTGCTTTACATGTAATTTGCACTGCATTCATACCAGTATTTGGGATTTCGGTACTTTTATGTTAATCAGGCGTCAGTGATATATGCGAGGGAAAGTAATTAAGAAAGTTAGAAAATATAATCAAATAAAAACATACAGCGATAATCACTTCAAAGTCTTTTTAATTCTTAACATAATCTACGCCAATATTTTATGTCACTTAACGAATCGTTTTATCAGTGCCCGAATGCCAGCTGCATAAAATGCTTTGGGTTGCTGTCTCAGCCACATTAGGTCTTCACGTTGAACCTATTTTTCATCTGCAAACATCGTCTTGCCTCCAAGATGGTTTTATAGTGGACAAAACAGATGAAAATCGCTTGGGGCTAAATCGAGTGTGTAAGGTGGATGATGACAGAACAACTTTTGAAGCCGAACTTTTGAGTTGTCTTCTGTGCTAGGGCCTGACTTTGAAACTGATTAATTAGTCATACGTGCAAGTGCTGCCTTTTCATTATGAAATTAACACGACAAAGCTGGATGTTGCTGCCATCCATTAACATTCTTGGAAAGTACTTGTTATTACTTTAAGATATATCGTAACAATTTGTAACTTACTCAATGATTCTCCTTGTACTCGTATATACATACATATACATACATACATACATACATATATATATATATATATATATATATATATATATATATATATATATATATGTGTGTATGTATATACATATATATGTGTGTATATTTATATATATTTCCATATGTATACAAACATATATATATATATATATCATATATTCTAATACGAGCAAATCTTGTGTGTGGTTATATATATATATATATATATATCCTTATTATTAATGTTCGTATCCGTCTGTGTGTCTGTGTGTGTGTGTGTGTGTATGTGTGTATCTGTACCCGGATAAACTCTGCGAGCGTAGCGAGTAGCAAAGCGCTTTTTGTGTCAAAAAATTCAGAAAAATCCGGGCCTTCAGGAATTGCAGTTTCGAAAAAATCGGCCCTTAATTAAGGGAGTTATTAACGAACAAAGCTGTTTTAATTGCTTAAAAAGAAACCTATGTGGTAAGTCCTCCGGGCATGCCCAGAAGAGCTCAATCCTCATCTTCCGCAAAAAGAAGAAGGAAAGATCGCTTCTGCCGGTTTCGTTTTACGACTGTCTAAACTCGCCGACGGCGAACCGACTGAAATACGAAAAAACCGTCAACATACTCTCAAAGAACGTGCTTTTACGTCTCTAACGATCCGGTCGGTTCGAAAAAATTTCGATATTAACCCTTTCAAAAAAAATAATCAAAAAGCGTCGAATTCGTGTTTTTGATTTTCTCCCTTCGTCCGAGCCTCGCATCCGCCGGACTAAGAAAGATTCGGATAAATGGATTTCACCAAATTAAAGATCGGTCTTTGTCCTCTCCATTGGGACCTTCCATTAAAAAAAATACGTCAGTTAACCCTTCGAAAACGTATATTTTCCGTATACCGTTTCGCGATTTCGGCAATTTCGACTATTTTGAAAAATTCGCTGCGGCGGTTCCAAACGAGTCAATGAAAACTAAAAATACCAGACGAGATCTACATTCTTTATCCTTTCGAAATCTGCGATCGTTTTTGAAAAATACAAATATTAACCCTTCGAAAAAAATTCGCGCGCAGACTCACTTTTGTAAATTCCGATTCTCTGCGATTTTTAAAATCGCGCATCGGCTCTCTGAAAGAACAAAAAAACAAACAAACACACCCAAGTACATTTTCCTCCTTTCGAGATCACTGTAAAACCTTTAGTTTTAAAAAATATTTCAGTTAACCCTTTCGAAAACGTTTTTTTCCGTAAGTCTCTTTCGGTTTTTCAGCGATTTTTGCAATCTTTAAAAATTCAATTCTGGGCTTCTAAACAAGATACGAAAAAATAAAAATACCGAGCCTAATCTACGTTCATTTTCCTTTTAAAATCAGGTATCAGTTTCGAAAAATTCGTTTTTTAACCTTTCTAAAAAAAAATGGTTTCCGAAACTCACTCGCGTGAATTTTTGTTTTTCGGCCCATGTTTAAAAATCCGCATCGACTCGGAAAATGTGAATAGAGACAAATAAAATACACCAGATCGTAGCCACGTTCTTATTCTTTGAAACATATATTTCAGTTTTTAAAAATATGTACATTAACCCTTTAGAAACCGATCGTTCACGTACGTCACTTTCGTGTTTCCCCTAATTTGCCAATGTATACCCCTCGCCGCAGCTATTTTTTATCGAATTACATAAATTCCTAGAGAAGAAGCTAAAAGTGCATACATTCAGCTCTAGAAAGACACCTTTCAGTTAAAAAAATTCGAGTATTATCAATTTCAAAAAAATTCTTTTGTGAAACCCGTTTCTAGAAATAAGCGTTTTTCGGCGCAAGCACAGATTAATCAAAGTGTAATAAGTGACTTTGCTTTGGAAGTAATTATCTAATTTATTAACGATTTTATTTAAAAAATCGTTGTTCATTTTGCGTACAGAATTGAATGGGCTTTCCGAATATATGATTTATTTTGAGAAATAATTATATTTTCATAGTTAAAATTCTATTCTACTAGGATATTTGTATTCTCAAGCAGCCGATTGCACTCCAAATACTTGCTTTGTTTACTTTTTTCGGAAGCTCCAAAATATATCAAAATAATTTTTTTTTATTTCTATTTTTTATATATCGGATTCTATATAGTTTATTTAACACCCGGTTTATGATTTTGTGTTTTTGTGGGGATGCGATATATTTAAATTTGTCGTTTTAAAACGCATCCTTTCTTCATTTCGTCGGAAAGAAATGTTGCCATTTGAGTTATAGAAACTTTCTATTCGATGGATCAGAGATTATACACTATGTAAAGAATCAACTTCATTTCGATCGTAGTAAAATAAACCAGAGAGTCAACACAGGATCATCACCGCCAGGGGGCGCTTTCGGAAATCGGGTTCTATGGGCCCGATTACAACGTGGTTTGGCTCTTTCGACTGGATTTCGATAGCTTTACAGATTTCGGTCATGTTCGTATAGAACAGATTGCGCCCCCTGGTGGTGGAAGGTGTAATTAAAGGATTTTTCATCGAACTTGGGTTCTATGGGTCACATCACGACGAGGTTTGGCTCAATCGACTCAACGTCGATAGAGGATACTAGAGCTTATCGATTTTTGCTCCGAGTCTCACCACCAGGGGGCGCTTTCCTATCTCCGGTTCTACGGGCATGAAAACGACGGGGTATGGCTAATTCGACTCGACATCGAAAGCCTTAACGATTTCAGTTATGATCGTATAAACAGATTGTGCCACCTGGTGGTGGAAGGTGGAACTAACGTATACTGCAGCGCGTGCGCAGCACGACTGCTATACGGTGCCGCAGGCAGCGGGGACCCGAACCGGAGGTTCGTTTAGTTAGAGGTTTATACTATTCTATGTGCCTGTGCGTGCGTAGCACGACCGGTTTACGGTGCCGAAGGCAGCGGGGACCAGGGTCGGAGTTTCGTTCAGTTAGAGGTTTATACTATTCGATGTGCAAATTAAGGTATTATCCGGTGCCGAAGGCAGCAGGGACCAGGGTCGGAGGTTCGTTCGGTTAGAGGTTTATAGTACTCAATGTGCAAATTAAGGGATTATCCGGTGCCGAAGGCAGCGGGGACCCGTGTCGGAAGTTCGTTCGGTTCGAGGGGGGTGCGAGCCGGAGAATACAAAAGATTCGAGGCACCGATGTAAATTAGAGATTTTATCGATTTTAGTTACCGATGTAAATTAGGGGCCCGCTGGCGGGCGAAGCCAGCTAGTATATATATAAATATGCAAATTTTATCTTAAAAACGGCTGTAACGATTTTGACGAAATTTCGTATCCTACCGTTTTGGGGCACCAGAAAACCATTGGGCTAGGTCACATGTTCGAGAAAATTCGATTAGTGGGTCATTTTGGGTCATTTTGGGTCATGGTCTAGCTAATTGTATCTAAAAAACGGTTCAAACGATTTTGACGAAATTTTGTATCCGACCATTTTCGGGCACGAGAAGACTATTGGGCTGGGTCACATGTTCGAGAACTTTCGATTAGTGGGTCATTTTTGGGTCGACGCGGGTCTAATTAATTTTATCTAAAAAACGGCTCTAACGATTTTGATTAAATTTTGTGTCCTATGAGTTTCGAGCACTATAAAATCATTGGGCTAGGTCACATGTCCGAGAAAATTCGATTAGTGGGTCATAACTGGGTCATTGTGGGTCAAGATCTAAAAAACGGCTCAATTTACACTAAATTTTGCATCCAAGGTTTTTCGGGCACGAGAAGACTGTTGGGCTAGGTCACATATTCGAGAAAATTGAATTAATGGGTCATTTTGGGTCATGGTCAAGCTAATTGTATCTAAAAAACGGTTCAAACGATTTTGACGAAATTTTGTATCCGACTATTTTCGGGCATGAGAAGACTATTGGGCTGGGTCACATGTTCGAGAACTTTCGATTAGTGGGCCATTTTTGGGTCAAAGAGGGTCAAATTAATTTTATCTAAAAAATTGCTCGAACGATTTTGATTAAATTTTGTATCCTACGAGTTTCGGCACGCGAAAATCATTGGGCTAGGTCACATGTTCGAGAAAATTTGATTAGTGGGTCATTTCTGGGTGATTGTGGGTCAAGATCTAAAAAGCGGCTCAATTTACACTAAATTTTGCATCCAATGGTTTTCAAGCACGAGACGACTGTTGGGCTAGGTCACATGTTCGAGAAATAGGGGTCATTTTGGTCATGGGTCATTATGGGTCAAGCTATTTTATCTTAAAAGCGGTTCAGAGGATTTGAAATAAATTTAGCACCCTACAGGTTTAGGGAACAAGAATACTATTAGGCTAGGTCACATGTTCGAGGAATTTCGATTAGTGGGTCGTTTTGGTCATGGGTCATTATGGGTCAAGCTATTTTATCTTAAAAACGGCTCAGACTATTTATACTAAATTTTGCATCCTATGGTTTTTGGACACGAGAAGACTGTTGGGCTGAGTCACATGTTCGAGAAAATTCAGTTAGTGGGTCATTTTGGTCATGGGTCATGATATTTGAACTCAAATTTAAATTTGACCGAGCATAGCTCGGTCTTCCCTGCTCGTATATATATATATATGTATATACAGTAGGACCCGTATTTAACGAGGAGCTCGGGACACAGAAAAATTGCTCGTTAAATCTGGTCCCTCGCTAAATCCAAATCCTAGTTAATAACTAATAGTATATACATAAACAAGAACGAAAAATCATGCGTCAAGCATAGATTATGTAACACTTTCCAACGCTTCCAAAATAATTTTACAAATCATTACCGTTTAATAAGCTGAAAGATAACATCTAAGTAAACAATTTGGAAAACGCATAACATATTTAAGAACGTAATTTCAGAAATTTCCAACATATACAATATTCGGAAAAATATCCGAATACTTTTATTCAGCCCTGTATATGATCTATAGATTTGTATATATACTACATAGGATGCTAAATTTTAGTTTAGTTAGGAAACGCGTAGCACAGTTTAAAAATTCTCCTTCTGGAGTTTCTGTCAATAAACGGAAATGTGTTCGCGAACTTTTGTGCTGCCCTGACTATGATCTACAGAATTTATACACACCCAGTAATAGATAAAAAGCGAGTTAAATTTAAAATCGCGTTCAGCAACTTAAAACGCATTTCCAGGAATTATTGTTAACAGACAGTAGAGAATTCTTTTGTGTGTCCTTGTAAATGAACGATGACTGCTATAAACGCAATATTCTGCAGTAAACCTCTTCTAATGCACCTTAGTGATATATATAAATTTCAATGCGTTTAAAACAGTGAAACATTATTTAAATAAACCGCAGACGATTTTTCTCCATAGACGTAATGTAACGGAATTCTTTTGTGTGTCCCTGTAAAAAAACTATAAGTGCTACACACTTCAGTTGAAATAGGGAACATGCTATAGATAACGACAATAACATATAAAAATTGCAGGGCAATCCGAGCATATTTACGGGAGTTAGAGCACGGCCAGACGGCAGACGACCAGACGGCCAGACGGCAGACAAACCGAAGTCATAAACACTTTTCAACTAGGTTGGAAAGTGTTAAAAACAACTTACGTGAATTGCTGCTTGGTAGTCTTTATTAAGAATTGGAAAAATATTCATCCGAAGTTGATTGTTTGAGTTTACAAAATTTTGTTTCTTTCAATTTTCGTAACATCTAATGCATTAAATGTTGCATCATCAGTATTTTCCTTTACAACAAAAGTGGGGAAATTTAGGGAAACTGTGTGTCTTTCTTTTTTTAAATTATTATTTCTGTAATTATTTCATGCTTCCATAATTATTTCTCTCGTTAAATCCGAGCAAAGTGCAGAAATTTGCTCGCTAAATGAGCATATTTCAATACATTTATTAACATATACCAAGCAAAAGACTCCATTTTCCTCGTTAAATGCAGGCTCGCTATAAACGGGCTCGACTGTATATATATATCGCTGGCGCCCTGCTAACATAAATGTACCGTCATTTCTATTAAAAAAAAATCAAAAAAAAAATCGGTTTTTAAATGACAAATACTTTTAAAACATAAGACATCTTAGAAAAAATATTAATTTGTCTTCTAAATTTGAAAATACAATTTATTAAAATTAAATCTGAAATTAAAGAGAAAAGAATAAGGGTATATCCACAGGTACTAATCGATTTCCATTTATTTTTTAAAACCCTAAAGAGTACAGAGAATTTATTTTCCTATTATTGTTTAAACAATACTTGAAAGTTAAAGAAAAATTATAGCTTGTAGCGCCATTCTTAATTTTCTATAGCATTAGTAGAATAAATATTATAAACTGAAAATCTATTAAAAAAATTAAAATAATAGAATTAACCGAATCCGTATTTTGTTACATTGCGTACTGTTTCTGCTAGGCAAATATATTAATTAAAAGTTGCTTTATCCATTCCGATAATTAAAATTATCTTAAAATATTTTAAAAAGTCCAGTTGTATGTAAAAGTAATAAAGCTACTATCTTTAATAAGTTTAGCGCATGCAAGTTTATTAAAATAAAATTACCAAGATAACAAATATAATTTTGTAGCTGTGACACAGATTATAAAGCAAATTTCTGAATCTTTACAAATTTTAATTAAGACAGTTGTAATAAAAAAAGGTAATTATGTAAAAGTTGAGAGCAGTGAAAGAGGAAGTTAATTAGTTTCTTATAACGAGAGATGTAATATGAGATAAAAGAGAAAGCGTAATACAATATCTCAAATAGCAGAAGATTTGTATTTGGAAGATAACATTTTTGTTGTTTTGTTGTATAACCAGAATTGTTTTCTCGTAGAAATAACATGAAAGAAATTCAAATTTATGAAGAAATTAAATTCTAGCATTTCCTAACTAATTGAAGACATAATAAGTTCCGTGCTGTGGAAGAAAAAAAACAAAACAAGTGGGTAAATGTGATCGAAGATCGCACAAAGGGTTTCGTTTAATATTCCTTTCAAAACACCTTATCCTTTCTTTAATAAATTCAAATAAATTTCATTTAGCAACAAATAAAAAAGTCATGTTATTTATAAAGTAAAAATTTATCGGTCTATTTTTTCGTTTTTTTAAAAAAATATCTAAACCAGTATTCTAAACCTATATCATACTCTGTCATAATAATATCTGTCATGTGGACTAAATGCGATATTTGAAAAAAAAATTCAAAATTAAATATCTTGTACACTTTCAAAATGTTAAAATATGTAATATGTGTCATGTTTATAACAAAGTAAAAATTTACCGGTCTATTTTTCCCGTTGTTTCGAATATCTGAACCGGCGCGCTATTATACGCTTTCATAATAATATCTGTCATGTTGACTAAATGCGATATTAAAAAAAATCAATTTCATAAGTAAACATGTTGTATAGAGACCTTCAAAAAGTTAAATATGCCAATATTTCCATAATCAGGTTTTTATCATGATTCAATACGTTTCTCAAACTCATACATTTACTATTCTCTATTACTCACATTGATACTCGCTTTGTATTATTCTCAAACATTTGAGAAATCCGTTAAACTTCCGCTATGACGTCAGATTAATTTTCTTTTTAATTCTCTAATGACGTGATATTAATCTGCTTTCTGTACATACACATACTTTTGTATTATTGAGAAATCTTCGAAAATTTCCGTTTTATTGCCCATATGACGTCATAATCTTTTTTTTTTTCAATTGGTGAAATTTTTTATTTTATTTTCATTTTTCACGTGGAAATCTTTCAATAGAAAATTAATAATTGTAGAAAGAATTTTATTGTGGATTTTTAATTGTTGGCAACTGCTACAACTAAAAATGTTTAAAATTAATAGGAAAAGGCTGTTAAAATTTTGGTTTTTTGTCTCTATTTATTAGAATAATACTATTTTTTCAAATTTTAATATTTTGAGCTTCATAGCAGATATTTAATTATATATATTAGTTTCAACTCTGTAAATTATATAGGTTCTGAGAACGGCTCTGTGCCGGACAGACAACGGAGCGGGAGTCATAGGGTTTCGGGAGATGAACGAAATCCCAAAAAAGAAATCACAGACTTTGTTTTGTTTGTGAAATTTTTTTATTCGAGTTTTTGTCCCAACCTGTCGATAACAAAGTAAAACATTGAAAGTCTTTATTGGAACAAAACAGATTTCTTAAAGTTTAAGTTTCAAGGCAATTTCAAATATGGCGTGAATAAGAGGAATTGGTGATTTGGAGAAAAAATGTTTATTCTTGATATAAAGACATATGTAGGTTAAATGAAGGCAAAAAACTTCTTAATAACACCATAAAGTAAAGAAATAAGCAAGGTTTTTCTTCAGGATTAAAGAAGACGTACTACTACCTTGAAGGCAGGAGTAAGACATGAATATGAAAGGCTAAGTTCTTTTGAAAAGCCTTGCTCATTTCTTAATTCTATAGAGAAATTAAGAAGTTTCTTGTGAAGAAGAAATACAAAGTTCATTCGAAAAGCCTTGCGCAATTCTTAAGTTTATGGTTTTATCAAGAAGTTTTTTTGCTTAACATTTTAATATGTTGGTTAAAACAAAGTTAAAAAAATATATTAATGTAAACCAGTCTTTTCTAAGAGTTTAGGCAGAAATTATGGTTCAAGAAGAACCCGTTGCACGTCTTAACCTGAAAAAAAAGTAGCCTTACAAAGAAGTTTTGTTTAAGAAATCAATTTGATTCTTGACATAAAAGAGATTTGAAAGAAACTTCAGGAATTCCAATTTCCACAAAAACAGTGCAGAGATGGTTAATTGAGACGAGATTATGATCTTACGACACCTGTAAAGAAAACTTCTACAGATACAGAAAGTGAATAAAAAAGACTTGAATTGACATTATATTTCAAAGAAACGTAATAAATGACATTATTAACGATTGATCACGAGGAATATTTTAAAATGAATCTCTATTTAATCTTTGTTTGCCTTCGTAATCAGTAATTAGACGCAGAAAGAGTGAAAGAATACGAACTTCATCGAATATTTGACTGAGTCATTTTTTTTGTTCGTTTTTATGCAATAGTAGAATAATAAAAATACTAAAAAATACTTCAGGAGTGCTTACAATGAAAATTGCACTCTTAATACAGTCATGTATTCTAATTCTCCTTATGGAACTGCATAAATTATCAAAGGATGATGAAATATAAAACCGGAGAGCATCATTAAAAATTCAAAAATGTTTAAACACTACAAAACTGCATGCATATTCCAGCATAATCGGAATTTTCCGTACACTTAGAAAAATACTTTTTTATTTCATTACGACAATGTGCCTTTTGATATAAGTTGCCTGAGGTACAATTACCCGAAAATTCTCCTTTTAATGCCAACCCAAAACCCGACCCGGACCGGACACACTTCAATCTTAAACGACCCGAACCCGAAATATTCAAACACGAACCCGAAATATTCAAACACGAACCCGAAGCGAAAGAAAATTAAACCATATTTTAATACGATTAAGGAAAAGTAGTCTACAATTATTGTACTGTCCTCTAAAAAAACAGAGTGAAATATTTCCTAAAAAAAACCACACTAGTACTTCATCGAATTTTTGACTGAAATCATATTTTTTTATTTCCTACTGTTTTTATTCACTATTTAGAACAATAAAAATACTAAAAAATTACCCAGGAGCGCTTATTTAGTTTAAAAATAATTTAAACTAACAGTTGCAGAATTCTGGCACAACATGAGCGTCATTTTTACAGTTTTTCTTGTTATAATAGAATTTTAGAAGGATCTACATAAATTTTGTATTGTTTTTATGTTAAAACATTAATATGTAATAAAATGCTTCATTTTCAACTGCTTATGTCATGTGAGGGTTTTTTCATATAACATGGGTTATTTTTTTGGAAAAGTGTGTTTTTTTTCCAATCTCGCTTAGTTGGCTGCCACTTTGTGATAAAGTGATAAAATGAAAAATGCTCAACATTAAAATCTTAGTCAGAACAAGCTGTAAAAATGTAGCTAAGATTATTTGTTTTGCATTTTCTATTAGACTTTATACTCAGAATATTTTTAAAATGTTTTTTTTTTAGAGTACAGCACAATATATCTCTCATGTCAATTTTATCTTTTTTGTATAAAAATGAATACATATACACTCATTAATATTCTAATATACGTAGTTCTTTTCATTTGAAAAATATTCAGAACTTTCTTTTGAAAAGTCGGGACAATTCGAACTCGATCCGAAGGAGTCAAAACTCATCCCGATACCGACCCGAACCCGAAACACTTAAATTCACCTCCACCCGAACCCGATCCGAAAAAGTCAAAACTCATCCCGATACCGACCCAAACCCGAAACATTTAAATTCATCCCCACCCGAACCCCATCCGCAACGAAAAAAATGAGCGTCAAACTGATCCGTCCGGCTCTCACGGTCTGGTCGGGTTCGGGTAAAATCGAATTGCCTGACTCGATCCAGGACTCAGATCTGTAATATAGTATATCAGATCTGTGAAATTGCCTTAGATGCTAAATCGAGCGCGAGAAGATGATTTAGCTAGGATCCAAATCCAAGATTTTGACAAGTTAAAACAAACTCAGCACTAAAAATGCTGCTATATATCGAAAACGGCTCGAACGCTTTTCACAAAACTTAACTCCTACTTTAACTCGAGCACGAGGAAACGATTTTAACAGATCTCTAATTAAGGAAATGTCGTTTCTTATGGTTAAAACAAACTCAGCACTAAAAATCAAGAACGAAAAATCATGAGTCAAACGTAGATTATGAAACACTTTTCAACACAGCCAGATAACTGTAACGAAACTTCACCGTTAAATAAGGTGAAAGAAGAGATGTAAGTAAACAGTTTAGAAAACATATATCACATTGAAAAATACAGTTTTCGAAATTACCTTCCAGTGTCAAAACAGTAGTCGAATTATTTTGTGCAGCCTTGTATATGATCAATAGATGTGAATAAATAGCATGATAAAATTTAGTTCGGTTAGAATATTCACATTTTGTAATTTTCGCCAATCGATGGAAATGCATTCGAAATCTTTTGTACAGCCCTGTATATTATTCTGAAGACACATTACATATTAAGCTAAAAGGCAACGTAAAACTCACTAGCATCAATTACCAACCCTAAACGACGATGTATCTTTTTCTTTGCGTAGACCTATATATGAATTTATTTATATTCCACATGCTTCTATTAGTCTACTAAATATAGTTCAGCAGGACAATGCGTAAAAAAAATTAATAACTACTCTTAAGCAATTCCCTCCCATTGTCTGTAATGCTTACAAATTCCCTTGTGTAGCTCTGTATAGGATCAACTGAGTTTATAAACACACACGTACTATGAAAAATATTAAATACATATCAAGGGAGGATTTCGCACTGCAGTCTAATAATATTTTGCAATATCTAATATTTTTTAGATGCTTGTTTAAAATTCTAAAGAAAAATTAAGGATAAAAATATCTACAAACAACGGTAGTCACGCCAGAATATCGTCTCATTCATTCCATCAAAGTTACATTGAAAACGAACTGAAGATAGCAAAAGGCATGCGTCAGAAAAAATTAACAATCTCATTTTAACTGCATTAGAAGATGTCGTCATCTGCTTCTTGAAAAACACGAAACAAAAAATAATAAATTGAATGCATTTAAAATAAAATTTAATATAATATAACAAAGCATACCTTGTATTCTATACGTGAAATACCACTGCTGCGATCGATCGATCGATGGTGTCTTTTTCTTCTAAACATTTCAATTTCAATTTTGCTTTTTAACCACAAATGTCGTGCGGATAAATCATACTTTAAATACATACCAGTGGACTCGTGCGAGGATTTCGCACTGCAGTCTAATAATTTGTAAGAATATCTGATATTTTTTAAATGCAGGTTTAAGTTTCTAAAGAAAAATTAAGGATAAAAATATCTACAAACAACATTAGTCAAGCGAGAATTTCGTTTCATTTACTCATTTATTCCATCAATGTTACAGTGAAAACTAATTGAAGATAGCAAAAGATACGCACAAGAAAAACATTAACATTTCGAATGATACCTCATTCGTTGTTGTGAGTTTCGTAAATTCATAGAAAAAGGGATGTTGACAACATAAATAATACTGGTCTGTCGCCCGAGATTTCTTTTAAAGGGGAAAATAGCTGATTAGGCTAATGTGGAAAGTGAATTTGGACTGTAAAATGTGGATGTTTGGTGTTCAGTGTCAGAGTTTAAGCGCATGGTTGGTTGGATGTCAATGAACCTGCATTGTTGATCAAGACGTTTTAAAGATTCGGTGAGTTCGTTTCTGTATTTAAATTTTCATTTGTTATGGAAGAGTTAAAGGATGTTTTAGTTAAGAAGAGGGGATTAAAGTCTGCTATTACAAAATTAGAAAATAAGGTAAATGGGTGTATTAATGAAGCCGATTCAAGTGAATTAACTTTGTTTGAGATTAAAATAGGAAAGTTAACTGATGAATTGAGTGAAACATTTAATAGGATTTTGGCTAAATGTGATAAAAATGAGGTTGATACGTACATTGAGGAGCAGCAGACTGAACAGGATCGAGTTGACAGTATGTGGCTTAGTGTTAACCGGAAAAAATCGGGAATTACTTTAAACGAAAGTAACAACAGTGCGGGGTTTTTGAGGTCTCAAACCTCAGAGGTTAAACTGCCGAAACTCACACTTCCCACTTTCAGTGGTGATCTGGAGGAGTGGCTTCCATTTTATGATTTATTTAGGGCTAGTGTGGATTGTAATGAAGGTTTATCAGAAATTACAATATTTAAAATCGGCATGCAGAGGCAATGCACTTAAAATAATTCAATGCCTTCCAATCTCTGATTCGAATTATAAGACAGCGTTAGAGCTGTTGAAAGAGCGATATTCAAATAAAAGAGAATTAATTAATTCATTGATTAAGAAATTTATTGGAATGTGTTGTATTTCGGGTACAGCACAGTCTCTTCTGGAAAGTGTAGACGTTATTAATGAATGTGTCAGTTCATTGAGTGTACTTAAACAAGAGGTTAAGGGATTTTCAGAAGTATTAATTGTTTATTTAATTACAGAGAAATTGGATGGAAATACAAGATATTGGTGGGAAAGAACACTCAAAAAAGAGGAATTGGGTACACTTGAAAATTTATTATCTTTTTTAAAGGACCATGCGAGAACCCTTCAAAATAGTAAAACAGCAGTTAAAGGAAGTGGAAAACCTAAATTTACTACATTATTGTCTGCTAATAATATTTGTGTTTTATGCAAAGAATCGCATCCACTTTACAGATTCCCACGATATTTGAAATTAAATGAGCAGAAAAGAATAGAAATAGCTAGAACAAATAGTTTGTGTTATAACTGTCTTTTAGAGAAACATTATGCAAAAAAGTGTATGAGTGTGGGTAGATGTAGAGTGTGCCACAAGCCTCATCATAGTGTCTTGCATATTTCACGGGATACTGGACCTCATGTAAAGAATGCGACTGAAACTCCGGTGGATCCTCTTTCCCCGAACGCAACGGAATTTCGACCGGGACAAAATGAATTAAGTCAAACTTCCTGCACTGGCACCTTTGAGTTTCGAAACAATTCTGGGTCGGGAATACAGTTAATGAATATGGGACAGACTCTACTTTGTACAGCAATGATTAAGGTTCTTGATTCAGTGGGTAATCTTGTAAATTGCCGCGTGTTGCTGGACAGTGGAAGTGAGGCAAGTTTTATAAGTGAAAATTGTATGCGAAAATTGTGTTTGCCAAAGCGAAGAACTAGAGTACAGGTTACATGTTTAGGTTCTTATAGTGCTGAAACAAATGGAGAGATAAATTTGAATTTTACTCCTCATTTTAATTCTGAAATAAAATTTGCTACTAAAGCATTTGTGATAAAAATAATTAAATCTAATGTGCCATGTAGTTCTATTCCTTCAGATGATGTGAATAAGTTTAATGATTTAGTTCTAGCAGACCCACTATTTTTTGAGTCATGACCAGTAGATATTCTACTTGGAGTTAACGTATTTTTTACATTGCTAAATGGGAAAATTGTGAAAAGAGGGGAAGCTCTGCCCTTTGCTGTAAGTTCTAAGCTAGGATGGATAATTACGGGGACTACCTCATTCGATAGAGGTCTGCGTACATTTGCCGTCAATAATATTCAATTAAAATTAGATGGCTTGGTGCAGCAATTTTGGTCCTTGGATTCTGTTCCGGAATTAGTTCAGATTTCTAAGGAGGAGAGAGAATGTGAGGATCATTTTAAGCGCACTTATTTTCGAGATATGTCGGGAAGATTTGTCGTGAAACTTCCATTTAAAGATTCCCCATCTAGATTAGGTGACACTAGAGAAATGGCTATCCAGAGATTTCGTTCGTTAGAACGCAGACTTTCAAAACAGCCATTTATTTATGAAGACTATCGAAAGTTTATGAGGGAATATTTTGAATTGGGTCACATGGAACGTGTATCCAAGCCGGAGAGTGTTCCTTCAAGTGTTTGTTATTTACCACATCATGCGGTAATTCGGCAATCAAGCACAACGACAAAACTGAGAGTTGTTTTTGACGCTTCAGCTAAGTCTACTTCGGGTGTATCTTTGAACGACATTCTTATGGTCGGTCCACGTATACAGCAGAAGCTTTTTCCAATACTGTTAAAATTTAGAATTTTACCTATAGTTGTTGCACATACAACTATAGAAAAAATTTTTAGACAGGTTTTGATTAACCCTGAAGATAGAGACTTTGTGAGAATTCTTTGGAGAGAAAATTCCCAAGATACTATAGAGTATTATCGTTTAAAAACAGTTACTTACGGTACCGCATCTGCCCCGTTTCAGTCTAGTAGATCTCTTCATCAGCTTGCCTTAGATGAGAAGAGTGAATTTCCGTTGGCATCTGCAGCAGTGTTAAGGGTTTTTTATGTAGATGATTTATTGTCAGGGGGTCAAAATAAAGAGGAAGCTGTGGAATTAATTGATCAATTGACATTGTTAATGAAGCGAGGTGGTTTTAAATTGCGAAAATGGATTTCTAATGTGCCTGGCGTGTTGAAAAACATTTTGGAAGAATGTAGAGAAAGTGCAGATTCCTTGTTCTTAAAGAATGATAGTGTTATAAAAATTTTGGGAATCCAGTGGAATTTGAATGGTGATTTATTTTGTTTCACTGTTTTAGACCATGACAAAAAGAATAAATATTCGAAAAGAGATATCTTGTCAGAGGTCGCAAAGGTGTTTGATCCGTTGGGGTTGCTATCTCCTTGTGTCGTTTTCATGAAGATCTTGTTGCAAGATTTATGGAAAATTTCACTTACCTGGGACGAGCCAGTCAGTGAAGGCTTTAGTAAACGGTGGACATCGTTTAGAAATGACTTAAGTGTAATTTCGCAATTGAGGATTCCTCGATTTGTGTTGGCTGCAGATAAAATGGGACTTCAAATTCATGCCTTTTGTGATGCGTCCGAAAAGGCGTATTGTGCGGTAATATATATGCGTTCAATTTCTCAAGATGAAAAAATAACGGTAAATCTTTTGACATCTAAGACTAAGGTGGCACCCATTAAGACTCAGCCCATTCCACGACTTGAATTGTGTTCGGCCTTCTGTTGGCAAATTTGCTAAAAATGGTTTTACAGCATTTAAATTTTACTGAGACTGAAGTATTTGCCTGGACTGATTCTAATGTGGCGTTGGCATGGCTTTCTTCAGAGCCTCATCGTTGGCAAACCTTCGTGGCTAACCGTGTTTCAAAAATCCAAGAGGCACTTCCTAATGTTACGTGGAATCATGTTTCTGGAATTGAAAATCCTGCTGACTGCGGAACAAGGGGTATGTTGCCGTCGGAATTAGTAAATTGTGAATTATGTTTTCGTGGTCCTCGATGGTTAAGAGAGCCATTGAACAACAATCAACATAATGATCCAGTTAACGGTAAAGAAATACAGGAGATTGTTTTAAAGGAAGAAAAGCGAAACTGTGTTGTAAACGTGTTTGATCTTAGTGATGATCATGTGATTTTCAGATATTCCACTTGGAATAGACTGGTACGAATCGTCGCGTGGTGCTTGAGATTTGTGAACAATGCAAAAAAGGTATCTCAGCGAATAAACGGTTTACTCTTGACATCAGAGCTTCTGAGAGCCACAACGAGGATAGTGAAATTAGTACAACACCAGTGTTTTGCTGATGAGATCCTTGCTTTAGGAAATCATAAATTGTTAAGACGTTCGAGCAAACTTTTAACATTAAATCCATTTTTGGATTCACGCTGTATTTTGCGGGTTGGTGGAAGGTTGAGACATGCTAATGTTTCTGAAGATCAGAAACACCCAATAGTTTTGCCTAAGTCTCATCATATTACTGCATTGCTTATTAGACATTATCATATAACTTACTTGCATGCTGGTCCTCAGCTTCTTTTAGCTGTCCTTAGAACAAAATTTTGGATTTTAAGTGGTCGAGATGCAGTAAGAAAAATTGTGAAGACATGCATAAAGTGTTTCCGTGCTTCCCCAGCTATTGGTACACAATTAATAGGGGACCTGCCCGCTATGCGTGTCTTACCCAGTCGCCCATTTTCGAAGACGGGATGTGATTATGCCGGTCCGTTTATGTGTAAAGAGAGAAATCGTAGAGGTATCAAGGCATTTAAGAGTTACATAGCAGTTTTTATTTGTTTTTAGACTCGTGCTATTCATCTTGAATTGGTGTCAGATTTGTCCACTCCAACGTTTTTGGCTGCTCTGAAAAGATTTGTTTCTCGTAGAGGCAAGCCAGCCGAATTAGTAAGTGACTGTGCTACAAATTTTAAGGGAGCAAGTAAGGAATTGAGGGAATTATATGAATTTATATCCTCCACCATTAAAGATGAATCCTTACAGAATTATGTTGCTAATGAGGGCATCGTTTGGAAATTTAACCCTCCATCGGCTCCACATTTTGGTGGGCTGTGGGAGGCTAACATAAAGTCTGTGAAATATCATTTGCGTAGAACAATGGGAAATTCGCTATTTACAATTGAAGAGTTCTCAACATTATTGTCGCAAATTGGAGCTTGTTTGAACTCGAGACCTTTGTGCCCGTTGTCAAGTGATCCAAATGATCTAGAAGTTTTGACACCGGGTCATTTTTTGACGGGTGCTACGTTGACAGCTATTCCAGAGCTTGATGTTTCTGAGGTTCCGCCTTCACGACTTCGTCGTTGGCAACTGACACAGAGAGTATTCCAGCACTTTTGGAAGCGATGGAGTGCAGAGTATTTGTCTCAGTTGCAACAACGCCCCAAGTGGTTACGTCCAACAGCAAATTTAAAGATTGGGGACTTAGTGCTCATTAAAAATGAACTTGTGCCGGCGCTTCAATGAAAGCTGGGAAGAATCATTGAAACCTTTTCAGGTAGTGATGGTCATGTTAGAGTGGCCATAGTAAGAACTGCTACGGGAGAGCTCAAACGTCCTATTCACAAACTTTGTCCTTTACCTTTTGAATGAGAATAGTTAATTATAGCCCTTGAAGGTTTCAAGGCCGGGGGTGTATGTTCGGACAATATTTTCCGACAATGTTTTTGACAGTGTTTTCCGACACACGTTCGACAGAGCATTTTCGATAGAGAGAACGATACCTAGATAAGAGATTATGTGCTTCCGCATACTTGTGCATCGAACCAGACTTCGCAAGTGACCTTGGGTTTACTTGCATGCAAGGACATTTCGCAGTTTGAATAGTTGGTTTATTCTTTCTTTTTGTTAACTGTTAAAGTGATTGTTTATGTAAGTTTTCAGTTCAGAGCAGAGAGCTCATGTGTGTTAGATGGCGGTCGCTGTCAAATGTGTAACCAAGAGGGTTTTAACGTTTTTGACGGAGAAACCTTTTATATGCAGTTAATTAATCTCCACGTGCAGCGAACGATTGAAAAACATGTTAAAAACCAGACCCCAATTACCAATAAGTACTTCAAGTGCCGCAGCTGAAAAACATAGTGAACAAAACCAGAGACTGTCGAAACTAACTAATTGGAGAAATACTGCAGATGTCCCTCCTTCAAAGTACAGCTGTTTGTCCCGCGCGTGTGCACAGAACTCAAATAACAATCTCCCTTCAGTTTCCAAAATGTTTCCGAGCAGTTAAGACGCTCTTGTATATATATGATGTAAATATATTTAATATAATGTAAAATTGGAGCACTTATACGCAGCCTCCAAAATGCGATTTTAAACATGTACATCTAGCCAAGAATTATATTATATTCAAAGGAAAATGAATCTTCTGTTTATTTTACACAATTGTCATTTTCTACTAATACTATTTATTATTCTTCCAATATAAGTGAATCAATGGATCAGATAAATATCGCTACAACACTTTGGATTACTACTGTGGGTATATTCAGCGCATAAGGAAAATTTCAGGTAAGCTGAACAAACTTCTTTAACATATCAAAAGATGAAAATGTATATTAAATTTGAAGACTGATTTAACTATTTATAAAAATAAGAAAATTTATTACGCTACCGACGGTTCCCCAACAAAGATTATGAAATACTGATTCTGAAAAAAGAATATTATCCCAGTATCAAAAACGATAATTTAACAAATTTCTAAAATATAATAATAAATAAAAGAACGCTAAGGAAAAAAAAAAGAAAAAAAATGAATGCGATAAAAGAAAATACTCAATTTATTGAAAAACTCAATTCTACGAATTATAGTACATGGAAGTTCAAGATGCAGATGTTCCTGATTAAAGAGGAACTCGACGATATTATAGTACAAGATCCACCAGCTCCACCCGACCCCGCATGGCACAAAAGAGACCGCAAGACTAGAGCTTTAATTAACTTAAGCATTGATGATTCTCAAATCGTAAATGTAAAAAACTTAGAAACTGCAAAATTAACATGGGAAGCTCTGAAAAATATACATGAGAGAAGCAATTTATCTAGTAAGCTTTACCTGTTACGAAAATTATACAGTACTAAATTAGCGGAGGGCGGAAACATGATCTCACATATCACTAATATCTTGCAAATTATAGATAAACTTAATGCCATTGGAGAAAATATTAGCGATTCACATATTTCCGCGCTATTTCTGTGTTCTCTTCCCCCCAGTTACAATACTTTGATAACTGCGTTGGAGGCGAGACCAGAAAGTGAGCTCACCTCTGATTTTATCAAAAACAAATTAACGGATGAATATAATCGTAGACATGAAATGTCAGAACAATCACATAGCGGATATAACAACAACGAGAGAGCATTTAAAACAAATAGGAGATATACACACACTGAAAATAGAAGAGAACAAAAATATTGCAACAACTGCAAAATGAAAAATCATTCGACTTACGAATGCTGGCACTACAAGAGCAGAAACACGGTACAATCCGGAAATCCTCGTAACATTCAATTCAAAAATAAAAAGAATTTCTCATCTTCATTATGTTATGAAAAAAAACGAAACTCGTAGAGAAAATAAAATTCCAAACGAAAGAAAATACGCAAATGATCAGACGCAAAATAAAGCATTAATCACTCAAAAAGTAGGCAAAAATAACTGGATTCTCGATTCAGGATCTACCTCGCACATTTGTAACGATAAAAGCCTATTTAGTAAATTTATTGATTATAATAAAACTTCAGTAACGATCGCGAATGGTAATAAACTGACAGCGTTAGGTTCAGGAGAAGTTTTTATAAAAACATTAACCCCCGAAGGAAAAGAAAAACTAACGAAGTTACGCGAAGTGCTTTATGTCCCAGACTTAGAGTCGAACCTAATTTTGGTTAGTAAAGCCGCTAAAAACGGGTGTAAACTAATCTTCGACGATAATAAATGCGATTTGATCTTTGATGAAGAAATATATATTAGGGCGAAAAATGAGAAAAACTTATACATTATTGAGGAAATGGACGATGTGGAAGAACCACAAAATTATGTAAACATAACGTATAACTGTGACAGCAAACAATGCATAGATCTCTGGCATCGCAGACTAGGTCACAGAGATTATGACGCGATTAAATCAATGATAACAAATCAAATTGCGGACGGAATAAAGATAGGAAAATGTAAACATCAAAATAAAACATGCGTAACTTGTATCGAAACTAAATTAACTAACATGCCGTATCCTAAATCAGCAACAAATCGAGCTACTAATATTGCGGATTTGATCCACAGTGACGTGTGTGGACCTCTAGATACACCGACCTTAGGCGGAAAAATATATTTTATGACTCTTATTGATGACTATTCCCGATATACTACGATATATTTATTATCTAAAAAGAGCGAAGTTGCTGAAAAGATAAAAGAGTACGTAACGATGATATACAATCAGTTCGGTAAAAAACCTAAGGAAATTAGATCGGATAACGGTCGTGAATATGTAAATCAAGAGATAGATGAATACTTAAAACAGAACGGAATTTTACACCAATTGACTGTCCCGCATAATCCGAGCCAGAATGGAGTTGCGGAGAGAAAAAATAAAAGTTTATTAGATATGACTAGAAGCATGCTATCACAAGCAAAATTAAGCAAACATTTTTGGGGTGAAGCCATAAACACTGCAACATATTTACAAAACCGACTCCCAACTAAAGCAAACAACAACAGAACACCTTACGAATTATGGAAAGGAATTAAACCGAATTTAAAACACTTAAGAACATTCGGTTGTAAAGCGCTATTTTACGTCAATAAAGTAAATAGAGGAAAACTCGATAACAGGGCTCAAACCGGAACGTTTGTAGGTTATGATACACGATCGACTGGTTATAGAATTCACACACAAGAAAACAAATTATAATAGCGAGAACGGTAAAATTTCTTGAGAATGAAAATGTACACTCAGATAACATTGAGGAGATACAAA
This sequence comes from Maratus michaelseni, assembly GCA_963931845.1. Lineage (NCBI taxonomy): Eukaryota > Metazoa > Arthropoda > Arachnida > Araneae > Salticidae > Maratus > Maratus michaelseni. Next base: position 473,178,702 of record OZ007588.1, on the reverse strand, counting down.
TCACCACAAAAACATCAGATGACAATACACAATTACCGGATAGACATGAAAATCACTTAGAAATAAAACTTGACAGTGAGGAGACACCATCCGTGCCCAAACAGCAACCAATTGAACCAAGAAGGTCTAATAGGACAAATAGAGGCGTTCCTCCTGACAGATATGTTTGTCTCACAAATAGTTCATCTGAAAACATTCCCGAAAATTGGGAAGATATCGAAAAAATGAAAAATACTAATGATAAACAAAATTGGATAAAAGCAACACAAAATGAAATCCAATGCCTAAGAAAAAATAACACTTGGACTTTAACAGATCCACCACCCGGAACAAAAATTATCGGTTCAAAATGGACTTTTAAACTAAAAAAGGACAATTTAGGAAATATTCAAAGCTATAAAGCGCGTCTAGTAGCACAAGGATATAGTCAAAGATTCGGGATTGACTATGATCAAACTTTCGCACCTGTAGTTTCGCACGCTACAATACGTGCATTTCTCATCTCTGCATTGCACAAAAATTTGAACGTGAAACATGTTGACATAACCACAGCATTCTTGCATGGTGAATTAACTGAAACTGTTTATATGAGTCAACCAGACGGGTATATTAAACCCGGCGATGAAAGAAAAATTTGTAAACTTCAAAAAGCCATCTACGGTCTTAAGCAAGCAGCAAAGGCCTGGTACACCAAAATATCGGAAACACTCAAAAACAATAATTTCATACAGAGCAAAAATGATCCATGTCTGTACTTTAAATCAAATCAAGAAAATCCGATATACATCATCATCTACGTAGATGATATCCTGATAGCAGGAAAGGACAGTGATATCGAAGAAACAATAAACCAACTTAAGAAAGAATATGAACTAAAAAACTTAGGAGAAGTGAATAATTACCTAGGCATAAACATTAATAAAATCAATGATACATATTACCTAAATCAAAACAATAAAATACAGGAACTAGTGAAAAAACTGAATTTAAACGACATGAAACCTCATTACACACCCATGATTGCTGGATTCAACAGACTTGAAGACGATGATAATCTTTTACCTAATAACACGAAATATCGACAAGCGACAGGCACATTACTTTACATATCAACAATCACGCGTCCTGACATATCTGCAGCAGTCAACATATTATGTCGTAGAAATGAAACACCACGCCAAAAGGACTGGACAGCAGTGAAAAGAATCATTTCATACCTTAAAACTACAGAAAATTTGAATTTAACTCTTAGCGCAAACAGCAAGCCCATCCTAACAGCATACGCCGATGCAGACTGGGCAGGTGACTTGAAAACACGTAAATCAACATCAGGAAATCTATTCATGCTAGGAAAATCACCGATTTACTGGATTACAAAAAGGCAAAATTGCATTGCACTTTCGTCAGCCGAAGCTGAATACGTTTCAGCTAGCAACGCAGCACAAGAATTAAGTTGGATAACAAACTTGCTAAGCGATCTCAACATTCCACAAAAATTACCCATCACGATATTTGAGGATAATATGTCCTGTATAAAAATGACTGAAAACGATAAAGATACTAAGCGATCCAAACACATCGACATACGTTTCCACAACATCAAACTGATGAAAGAAGAAGGAAAAATCGATCTACAATACTGCCCCACTGAAGAAATGATAGCCGACACTCTCACGAAGCCCACTCCCAAACATGTGTACGAGAAACACCGTAAGAAACTGAATCTTCAACCATTCCCCACACAGGAGATTACGGGGGAGTGACGGAGAAACCTTTTATATGCAGTTAATTAATCTCCACGTGCAGCGAACGATTGAAAAACATGTTAAAAACCAGACCCCAATTACCAATAAGTACTTCAAGTGCCGCAGCTGAAAAACATAGTGAACAAAACCAGAGACTGTCGAAACTAACTAATTAGAGAAATACTGCAGATGTCCCTCCTTCAAAGTACAGCTGTTTGTCCCGCGCGTGTGCACAGAACTCAAATAACAATCTCCCTTCAGTTTCCAAAATGTTTCCGAGCAGTTAAGACGCTCTTGTATATATATGATGTAAATATATTTAATATAATGTAAAATTGGAGCACTTATACGCAGCCTCCAAAATGCGATTTTAAACATGTACATCTAGCCAAGAATTATATTATATTCAAAGGAAAATGAATCTTCTGTTTATTTTACACAATTGTCATTTTCTACTAATACTATTTATTATTCTTCCAATATAAGTGAATCAATGGATCAGATAAATATCGCTACAACACTTTGGATTACTACTGTGGGTATATTCAGCGCATAAGGAAAATTTCAGGTAAGCTGAACAAACTTCTTTAACATATCAAAAGATGAAAATGTATATTAAATTTGAAGACTGATTTAACTATTTATAAAAATAAGAAAATTTATTACGCTACCGACGGTTCCCCAACAGTTTTAATTAAAGTTTACAGTTCACATTTTACCTTGTGTAGTTTTAATCAGTGTTTTTTTTTTCTTATTAAGTTTAAAGTTAACCAGCCGAGCTATCAAATACATATGATAATAAACAATAAAAATATATATAATAAAAAATTTAGACAAAACAATTTAGTACACCTTTGAAATGAGCCTTTTTCATAGTCTTATTGACCATAGTCCTTTTATTAGTTCCTAAAACTATTTTGATACATTGGTATGATACATGTCTCTGTGACTGTTTGACGAACTGAATTAGTATACTTTTCTATTATATTTTTTAGATTATAACAAAATTTATCACAAAGATATTACGTGATAGAAAATAATAAATTATTCTGCAATAATATGCTGGCTCCGTAGTCGACTGAATATGTGTTATTTTAATACGTGAAATTAACTTATTTTGTTTCAAGTCTGTAAAAAAAGAACCTATAAGGTTGCAACGATAACATATGTATTCACAAATTATCTATTTCGGAAATAATTCATTTTTAACGTATATTAAAATAATATTTATACACATGACTACAGACAATAGAATTTAAAAGAAATACTTCCTGATTCTCCAAAGTTATTCAATTTCGTGAAATTAACTTCTTTTGCTTCAAGTCTGTAAAAAAAGAACCTATAAGGTTGCAACGATAACATATGTATTCACAAATTATCTATTTCGGAAATAATTCATTTTTAACGTATATTAAAATAATATTTATACACATGACTACAGACAATAGAATTTAAAAGAAATACTTCCTGATTCTCCAAAGTTATTCAATTTCGTGTTATTTGTTCTAGGAAATAGAGGAATTTGATGAAACATCCTAAAAGTTTTTCATTTCAAAATTCAACACAATAATTCAATATTATGTTTCACAGGCATTACAAAAATAAATAGGAACTGAATCTAACACTATTGAATATATAAAAAAAATATATTTATCGTCGATTTTAAAGCAAGTTAATATTTTATAAAAGTATTTTATTCTAATTTTCAAAATAACTCACAATTCCATTTCGTTTTATTTTCATAGTTTATTATAGTATTTTGTGCTTCAAAAATAAATGTTTTATGCAAATTGTAAAGGTTTAGGAAAGAAGGATTTTATTTTATATATTGTCAAAGCATTCTTGAAGGAAACACATCTTCAATGTACGTAAAAGAATCTAAATAGAGATAATTTTTCTGACAATAATTTCTTAACAGTAAAGTTCCAAGAGTATGTTCTAAAATTTTTTAGAGCAGTAATAAATATTTATGCATTAAAAAAAATCTTTCATGAAAGAAAGATTTTATTTTTTATATTGCTAAAGCATTCTTGAAGGAAACAAATCTCCAATGTATGTAAAAAATCTAAAGGGAGATCATTTTTCTAATAATAATTTTTTAACTTTAAATTTCTAAGAGTATGTTAAAATTTTTTTAGAGCATTAATAAATATTTATGTATTTAAAAAAATCTTTCAAGCTAATGATTTAAAAGAAGATAAAATAATTTTTTTTTTTTTTTTTTTTTTTTTTTTTTTTTTTGTTAAATTGGGTCGCATATTACGTTGAAAACTTGCAGCCGCGTTGACCTGTACCGAAATATCCAGGCTCAATGGACAGCATCCTAACTTCCTGGTAGAAATTAAGAAATATTAAAATCTCAGTTTCTTCTTGTAAAATAAGGTTGTATTTAAGGGCTATCGGCTCAAATTTTTCAATTTTTGAAAAATAAGAAAATTACGCTATTTTTATTTTTTTTTTTTCAGTATTCGTCTAAAATTTTGAACTTTGAACTTATTGGAAAAATATAAAAATCAAAAAATGTCTCTATGGCCCTTAGAAAATTTAATTATGCGTAGATAAGCGCAAATTTTATCTAAAAAATTAAAAAAATTGTTCAAATTATTCTACCTATGTTGAAAAATGTAGTTTCCAGAGATTCACGTTTAAAGTTTTAGAAGAAAAAAAATATAATTTTCTTTTCAACTTACAATTAATTTGCTATTCTTGCGTCATACTGTGACTCCTCGTGTGCCATCTGAATCTTCAATAAGGGAGTAGAATCTTTAGTTGAATCTTTTCGGCGAGGTGGGTTTTATCGATCGTGCGCGCGCTTATATTTTAGTAATATCTTTCATAACAATTCAATATCCCATTAAACCTTTTTTTCCATAATTCCAAACATTATAAGGATTTAAGTTCCGTATGACAAAATCGATTATTTGAAAGTTGAGAATGTATGTAAGCCCCTAAAGTGAGATTTTTTCAGCATTCGTAAATCACGTAACCGAAATCTTGAAGTATTTTTAGCCAAATTTCTGGAAGATTAAGATCTAAAATTCTGTTCAATATAAGTATATCAGAAGCTATAATTTTTACGTTAGACAGACACAATCTGAATTGGTGATAAAGATTAAATTTATAATTTTAAGTTTTGGACAAAAATTTTATTTGACCACCCATCATGGATACTTATTTTTGGCTGTACATTTAAAATGGGCCTCAGACGTTTCATTTCGCCTTTTCAAAAATTCGGGAAAATTGTGGTGGCATTGTGAGAGTATGTCTAGTTACGTCTTGCTAAGCGCAGTTTAGTGTTCGAATGTGGTTTTATGAGTTTTGCTTGAGATTGTGTTGTCTTACTTTGCTAACATTCGAAAGAAAAGGAAATCTCTTCTGTCCTTATTTAACTGTCACAAAGTGTGAAAGGAATTTGGTTGTCGCTTGTATTTTACGAAGTTATATTAAATAGAAGTATGTTAAATAGAATTAAGGTTGTGTAGCGGGCTATATAAAGTGGATATTTAGCAAGATAATTCGGATCTCGAACAAATCGCATCTCATTGCTTTAGCATCGGCCAGCGAGTTCTTTTTGTTACTTCACAACACAGATTTTTTAAATGATTTGTTGAGTTTTCCTAGTATTTAATTGAACTGCCAGTTCTGCTGCAAGAATGTGAGTTTGGGTAAAGTTTCAAAAATTTTTTCTCTTTGAATTAAAGAAACATTTAATCTCTCGGAGTCTACTTACAGTTGAAATTATCGTTAAAAAAATTGTGACGTTAGTAGAAGGAACTGTTTAGTGACACTGTGAACTAGGTTAGGTACTTTGTAATTTAGCAAGTTGGGAAAGCATTCCCTCCTCTTCGTTTTTCTTATTGAATTCATTTAAAACTATCTAACTAGTCTAACAGTCCCACTATTTGTCCTGTCCTTTATTTGTTGAATAAATTTATTCTGTTGTTGTTAAATTTGTGTTTTAGCTTCATTTCAAGCTCACGTCCCAGAAGGGGCCGTCACAAATTGTATGAGATATGAATTGTTATATTATTCGAAAACAAAAATTAAATTATAATTTATAATTACTACCTATTATTACGAATTAAATCTTGTTATACTTATATTTTATTGCATTCTATTAACGAATGCTTCGTGTATATATATGCATGAAAATTTTGACTTTCATCTCCCAGTACTTTTAAAGATATGGTTAAAATAACTATCATAACACAGGCTGAAGGGAACACGTAGTAATTGAAAAAATATTATGATTAATTTAATTATAATTTTATGTTTTCAACTATAAATAGGATTTTTATACACAGAAAATTTTATAGAAAAATTTTGTATCACTTTTATTCTAACATAATGAAAATTACCGTCAGCGTGACGATAGAAAGACTAACAACCGAAAATAATTTGAAATAGTTTTAAATTTTGAAATGCAATAAAAATAGAATGGATTGCATTATTTTCATACTAACTTTAAATATACATATTTGCTTTTAAAATGCAATTTGTGTGAAACAATTAGATTTGGAAGACCATAAAAATGCATAGTTTATTCAAAGGTTTATAAGCTTTACAATAGAGACGTGTTAATATGAACTAATTTAAAATGACTAATTTAAAATTAACTATTTCGTGAAAGTATATTCAACAAGAAATATGTAATGTAACCAATAAAAATTATTCTTGCTAACATATGTCAGCATTTCAAAATCCTTGTTAATTAGAAGTGTTAACTTTATTATATTCTTAAGTATGCTTAAATATGATAAGGAGGAAAAATTAAAACACAAATATCTTATTCAGCGAAAGTCAAAATCGCACACATACGTTAAAAACTAGTAAGAATTTGGTTCTTTTTGAAAATTACATATTTTAAAACAATAGACTTTATTGAAAATGCTGTAAGAAAGTAATAAATGTAATTCATGTATATTACAATATATAATGCTTCTGACACAGAACCTTTTGTAAATTATATTTATGGTTTTTGAAAGAAAATGACAACGTAAAGTTTCATGGTTTAATTTTAAAGCAGAATTAAACATATCGAAAAAAAAAAAAAAAAAAAAAAATTTAAATGCAACACAAATAAAACCCTCATATCCTCTTAATTATTCCTTATCTTGTAGCAAAGAATATTACTGTGACATATCTTAACATGATTACTGTGTTAAAGAATGTAGTCTTATATAAAACATTTCGAACCTTCATAAACAAATATTTGAAAGAAATTTGTTAAAGAATGTTCCAAAGATTCGTTTTATATATTTATGCCTGTTGGTATAGAAACGTATCTTTAATTACGAATCACGTGCATTTTAAATAATCCAAACGTATCATATAATTAGGAAGAAGAATTGTGTACTAAAATAATAATAATAATAATTTTTTTTTTTCGCCGTTGGCCTCATCAAAGCTATAATTCTGTTTAAATCCCATTATTCTAAATTATTTTCTCGTTCTAGTATTTAGATTGTCAAAATCCCGCCTAGCTAAAAATGCTTTATTCTAATTTCATTCTCTTAAAAAATTGGCGCTGAGGGCCGTTCTGTTAAAATTACACACTTTATATTTCATTAAATTAACGTATCCTAAAATTTAATTCTTTTAAATATCACTCTCCCAGCTAAATATTTTAATTCTCTTGAAATAACAACCTATATCTTTTTATTTTTATTTCCCTATGTTTTCTGGCAAAAAAGTATTTTTTCTCAAAATATAAAAGCTAATCTCAGTTTCAATGTAAAATTTTTATCTTGGCATTCTGCCCACACTCGGTAAAACCTACGTTTTTTTTTTCTTTCTTATTTGTTCGAAGGAATCTGATTTTTCCGAAATAATTCTAGAATATTCTCCCGCGCTTTTCAGCCTGCAACTTGATCTCTTCCAAATCATAGCGCCAGAAAATTGAGTTCCGTAGCGCTGATTGGTCGAAAGACTGTTTTAACTGCTCTATGTTCGTGAGTGTTAGAGAATAGATATACTCGGGGTTTCCCGCCTTGAACCAGAGAGATGTTGCTGGGAGTAGGATGTAGGTGGAAGTGCGACGCGTGGCTCGCGATCATGGAATAAAAATCCCCGTAGCTGCCGATGTAATCGAAGATGCCGCTTCTTAACAGCTTTGATTTCTTCGAATGGTATTTGGGATACGAAGTCTCTCCTTGGTTCTACTGCATTGAATTATCATGAGAGCTAAAAGCATAACCAGAGCTCTCGGGATCCTAATAAAATTGGAAGTGGACTTGACTGCCTATTTTTTTTTCAATAAGCACCGACGATTTATCATACTCGGCGTACGACTGAAAACTTCCTGGGTGGAGACCCCTGGCCTTGATTTGATTTACGGAAGGTGGAGTGATTGTGAAGTTAAAATGTGACATATATATCTATATTATAAAGGCCAAACGTGTCCGTGCGTAATGCATACGTCATTTTGCGAATGGCAACAGCTGACGATGAAATTTCGGTTTTGTGATTTTTGCTATTGCATTTTTTTAAATTTCTAAACATAGCACATTTTCAATTTTTACACCGTTATAGAGGACAAAAAATTTACTTTCAAATACAATTTGTTTGAAAATTATATCTTAATTGCCTGATATATTATGGCTTATAAAATAATTTTTAAGCATGAATTTTGAAACGCCCAATAAACAAATGGAAGAATGCTGCCATTATAAAATTTTAAATAGTTACAAGTAGTAAAATTAATGAATTTTGAAATAAAAACGTCACAAGAATAGGGTGCCTTTATATGAGAGTAGCATTATACCGGATACAAAATTTGATTAGTTCAGACGATTTTGGAGAAAAGGAAGCTTTGTAATAATTTAAAAATTTAAAAGAAAATTATTTGTTTACACCATAAACAAACATCGGATATTTTAACAGATAATATAAACAGAAGATATTGTTTTAGATATTGCATTTTTATGAATAAAATATAAAAAAATTATTTCACAAATTTAATAAAAAGTTAATATGAGCAGTAAGAAACAACGTTTTAATTCATATTTCATCAGTATTACAAATAATGTTAACGGTCATTGCGAAGTTGGAAAAAACGAATATACATGAAATTCGTTAATATCGCGATCACTATATCGCATGCATAAGATGATGAATAATAAATTAACAAAGAAGCATCACGGGATGCAGCGAACTCCCTGTATTAATAATACCAAAAAAATAAAAAGTGAACAAAACCCTTGAAATTCGTTAATGTCGCGATCACTATATCGCCTGTATGAACGCTTAGTACAAAAAAAAAAAAAAAAAAAAAAAAAAAAAAAAAACTGGATGGATATTGCATGTATGAGCGCTTCGCGCACAAGCAAAGCAAAGAAACCAGTATAAAAAAATCACTAAATGCAGCAACTTTGACAAATAAAAATAAAATCTATTAGATTTAGGGAAAAAAGTGGTTTTCGCCTGCATTCTGTAACCCGGGAAACCCGGGTTTGATTCCCTAGTATAAATAAAACAGCAAAGTTTTGCAAGTTAGGCATGCATTTGTTTGTTAAACCAAATGTAAATAAATTGAAGTTTTTATTATAACTAGATGGAACCCGTCAAAACGTGACGGAAAAAAAATACTATAACAATATCAGTAAAATAAGCTTCTTTATTATTTAAGTAGAGCTTCGTATGAAACAGTCTTTCAAATATTTTATTTTAAAAAATCCCCCCCCCCCCCTCCCAGTGAAATGCTATTTCCGATGCAAACTCCAAATGAACACTCCGTAAACAAATGTGTAATGCAAATCAGTTTGAGATTACCACCATATTCCCCACGACATAAAAAAAAAAAAAAAAAAAAAAAAAAAAAGGTCATGGAACCATAAAGTATTATACAAATAGTCCTATCATAAAGTATCATACAAATTTTCTACTTTCATCTCATATTCAGCAAATAAAAGAACATAGTATAAGCCCCCCCCTGTGATAATGCAATCGAATGAGCTCCTATGCGCATATGTATTGCATCTGCCCAAAGGCACCGTTGAAATTCGACGTTAAAAAAAGTTTTAAAATGTTTAAATTAAAAGTTTTAAAATGTCCTTTTTAATCATTGTTCGTTTCAAATCCATATCTTCTAAAACGCATCCATTGTTTAAGCTAATCAATTTTTATGTAAAAATGAAGAACTTTTGTTAAAAATAATAAATTAATGTGCAGATGAGGGAGAATTTTAATGTTTTCAATTGTAATTTATTTGTATGGTTTCTTCTATCCCTTTACATAATCAGGATGATTATTCCTTTTCCATCACAGTCGGTCTCTTACACAGTTAAATATCCAATGGATCTTTAAAAAAATAATAAATAACAGTTCCTAGAATATTCTGATTCAACATATACATCAACGAATTCAACATATCAATTTTATGTTAATCATAAACTAAAAATAGTTTTTTTTTTCTTTTGACAGATTTTATATTAGCGCCAAAATACTCTATCTTATGGATAATCTGATCTTATGATTTATCAGGTTTTTATTATTATTTTTTTTTCACTTTTCATGAAGGTTAGGGATACCTATTTTCAATTGTTGCAACTTTCCAAGCTGCTATTTTACATTATTAAAACAAACGGATGGTCATTGTTGAGATAGAATTGAAAAATATTTCATGCTTGAAAATTATTTAAAAAGTCGTTAAATTAAGCGGCAGATTTCAAATAAATTTCAATCGAAAGCTAATTTTTTTTTTCTAATTGAGGATGTAAGAATTGAAATTGTAAAATGTAGTAAAAAAATTAAATTTTTAGTATTTAGAAGTGATGTAAGCGCGATGAAAGCTATAAAGCGATAGTGCCGTTTGTTGTCACAACCGTTATACATTTCTAAATATTGCCATTTTTTTTTTTTTGGTTGGCGTCCAAAAGTAGACTACCATTTTTTGACATCGAAAGAAAAATTCACAGTGAAAGAAATAAGACTTTGCCGCTAATAAGGAACTGTTAAATGAACTTATAACAAACCTACCAAAATAATTCCTATAAAATATTAGCCTTACATTGTTTATTCTAGCTAAAAATACAATCATTATTTCAAGTTTTTTTTTCCTGAAATTCTTTACTTTTGTGAATTTTTTTATTAAAAAAGGAAATCTTAATAATTTAAATCCTATAATTCCTATAACTTAATCCTATAATTTAATAAAAGTAATTGGTAACATGTAATCAAGGTATGCAATCAAGATGAAGCAACCAATAAAGGCTCCAGTTCTAATCTTTAAAATTAAAAATTGAAATATCAGTTAATATTACGCCATGTTGACACAATTATATAAATTTTTCTTTTTAGTTTTATAAATGTTAAAATGCATTTCAAGGTAAGCATAACGTCGTTTTCACCGGTACAAACTTTTCACACGTACATTTATGCTTAAGCACCATGCATACAAATAAAAATATATTTTGCATTTAATTGTAATGAAAAAAATGGCATCAACAAAGTTATAATGCTTAATGATAAAATGAATCCAATGGACAATATTTCCGTGACGTCACAGTAAATATGAATTTTTATTTGCTTATAAAACACACGGATAAATATTTTTACCGAAATACTTAAACATTTTAACTATATTTTAACTTACAAATTAAAAAATTCGGCCTAAAAGTCACGTGCTTTTAATATTTAATATTTATTTTTTATGCTCGCAATCATTGAGTTCAGAAAATAAACTCTGTACGTCGCAACAGTGGGCGTTAATCAGATTGCCGACTTTATGACGTCATAAGCAGAAGTAAAATTTTAATTTAAGATTACGGCAAATTAATTAAATTTTCGAACAAACGAATGTACGATAACAAATCTGTGACCAAATATCTTTCATTTAAAAAAAGAATGATGTAATTTGATGTAGTAGTTTGTTCTCACGGATTGTCGAAACAAAACGCTTAGCGTTTTAAATATATAGATGTACTAAAAAGAAAAAAAAATGTTATAAATTAGGAAATATAAATTACATAATTTTAATAAATTAGCAATTACCCAATTTTATTTAGTTTAAAATAATAAAGAGTATTATTATTTTTAAAATTTACAGTATGTGAAATTGAATTTCCGACGATTATTATAATAAATTTAATAAAATAATAAAATTTTAAATGTTGAAGGACAATTGGATGAAATAAATACCTTTCGTAAAGTAAATAAATTAAATTGTAAGTGATGTTTTTATCAGTTTGTTAAAAATAAAATAAAATGGATATACAATTTTAAGTTTGGCTTCTTGGCAAGAAAAAACGATCAACGACCTCCCGAAAATTGAACTCGTATCCATATACCACTGCGCGAACCGAAAGATGACGCCTTTACTAATCATGCAACGGTTCACTTGGCTTATTTCTGAAGCAATCAATAAAATTGAAAATTAAAACAAATGTTACAAACGTTTCTGTCCTCTGGGGGGGGGGGGGGGTGGCGGAGGCAAATTTCAAACATAATTTTACCGAATAGTGTATTTTCATCGGAAATACATCACACTACACACTGCCAAAAATTAGGTCAATTGTGGAACAGGAAGTGTTAAAATTGGATTGCAAGAATTTAGTGAACGAACAGACAAACAGACATGCTCACAAGTATGTTTTAAATAATCAAAACATTCTTATTATATAGTTATGAAAATTATGTGCATTTTAAATAAATAAGAGTTGTCTTCAAAAAAAATAAAAATAAAGAGACAGATAAAAACGCAACGTTTTGCGAGTTAAGCATGCATTTTTTGTTTATATCTGAGGTCCAAAAAGGCAATTTCTCAATTCATATGGCCAGGTATAATTTGTGAATGAATGCTCTTAGATTGATACGTTTTCTTTATGTAATTCTTTTAATAACAAAAATGCCTAATTTAATTTGTGGTCCAGTGTAAGTTATATAAGAATACAAAACTGATATCTTCATTTGTCTGACTACTTTCTGTCACTCCATGCTACGATTTTCATAAAGCAAAGTTTCAAAAATTTTGCTTCAAATTAGTTACCACGAAATGCAAAATATCTAAATGAACGGCAGTATGTTCCTAGTCGCGATTGTTACTATAGATATAGTTTTTCCTCTTTTATATGTTTTTAGGTAGCGTTCATTACAAAAAGCTACCTATTGCAGCCGTTCGGAGGAAAGCAATTCCAGATTATTTTGGTATTTTTCTCCGATTATGACCCCCAGACCCCCCAAACCACCCTCTGTTCAAATGTTGATTTATATATATCTGACATATGTCATGCTCTAACTCTCTTATTTATGAACAGATTCAGATGTGACTGAGTATGTGTATAGGACATACCAAAGTCTCTACCGAGTTCGTTGGCCAGCTTCATCCGCCATCTTGTTTCAAAATGGCGACCAGTTAAATAATTTTAAATTTATACAATTTCAAAAAGATGTGCAATAAAATTATAAATTGAAAAAATTGTTTCCTGACATCTGATTTTTGTTATGCTGTAACTGTCATGCTGAAATTCGAATTCAAATTCAGTATTAACGAAACCCGGGATTGAATATCTTCTATAATCGGGTTCCAAGCAATTTAGCTTCGGGTGTTTGAGCAAAATGAGTTGAATTTTTAAAAACATGGCCTATGAAAGCTACCATTTCCTCCCGGTACAGGCCGGAAGGACTTTTTTTCTTCTCATGACTTTCGACGAATTTCTGAATGAAGATATTTTTCGACTCATTAAACTTTTAAATGAATCAAGAATAAAGCGTTTATTATTGGTGTTTAAATTATTAATTATTTGGATTACTTGAAAAAATTCTAGCCAAATTTCATTATTAATCTGTAGAAAATCGTTGTAATAGATAAATGATTTTTCATTTTACTTATAGAATTTGTTTTATTTTCTAATTATCCAATATTAAATTATTAATTTGCTTCATTGAAATGTAATTTAATATATATATATTAATTTTATAATCTTTGTTATATTACACTTGAAATATGATTAGATGATTGAAATGCAATTAAAATTTTATTGATAGGCTATAGGAGATAAATATGAATTTTTAATTTTAGAGAATTTTCTAAATAAAAAATATAAATTTTTAATCATAGTTAAATCAGCACAAGCACATATTTTTACAAATATGTGTACCACGCAGCATGATTCGAGCTATCTTAAAACGGAAATCGTTATTACAAAACATACAACACTTTTTATCTCCTGGAAAATGCAACACGGATTTTCAAAAAGAGTTTATTGAATAACCTCTATAAATGTTTCCACTCTCTTGCAAATAAACGAGTTTTAAATTGCTTTTCTATGGTAAACAGTTTGAAGTTATTTTTATGGTAATTTTATTATTTTCGTACTTGTAGTAGGTAAAATCGTAATAACAATAAAACACGTATTCAGAAAAGACACATCTCGTCGATTTTAAACATATAAACAATTGCTTTCGGAAAATATTTCGTTCCCTCTACAGAAAATATATAAATATTGATAATATTTTACTAATTATACATTTATTTTCTCCGCAAAAGTATCAAAATATCACATACTAGATAAAAGTTCTTTGATCACGGAAAAAAAAGTTTTTTTTTTTTTTTTTTTTTTTAATTTAGAGGATTTACGCAAATATAAATTATTTTGTTCAATTTAAAGTAAGCATCTACTGAGTAAGCAGGAAGCAGTAGTATTGTAATTTTCGATTATCTTTAATCGTTTCGAATGTGATACAATCTCTGATAAATTTTAAACAGTCTTAAGAAATTACCAGAATCTCAGGAGGATGTCTTATCCATATATAGTAACAACAAAAATGCACCAATACATTTTATATTCGTAGGTCTTTTTATGAATATAAAGTGTATACATAGAATGGTAAAAATATTACTATACTGTCTACTAAGAGTTATACATTTTATAAATTTAATACAAGAAGATATATATATTCCTGAAGAACATGTTTTTTGCAATTCTTCAAAAATTAACAAAGAAATATGGATTTTCACATTATGATTTTCAATATAACAAAATAATAGTTTTAATAATTAACTTTTTCAGTTATAAGACGTTACACTCCTAATATGAGTAAGATTCGTAGAAATATTGAAATTTGATATCCCATGTTGAATCAAATAATGTGATAAAATATATTAAAATTAAACAACAACAACGTTAGATTTTTCAATAACACATCTAAAAAATAATTATAATTGTCTGAGTGCAACGAAGACTCATACACAGCGCAGTATTACTTTGCCCCATATATAGTTACGATGGATATTAAAACCTTTCGTCAAGCATAACTCAAAAAATATTTAACGGATTTCGTTCAAATTTTTACAGAAGGTACCTATAAAGGTGACAACGACTTCTATTTATTACCAAGAATAAATGTCAAACCGTTTGGAAATTATATTAAAAAAATAGATAAAAAAGCACAATTAAAATACATACGTCACGAAATGCGAATACGTCATCTTCACCGGCGGGAGATTTTCGTAGACAATTGGAATTGAAAAGTTCATGGAGTACATGGAGCAAAAAAATATGCACGCACTAATATTCAGCACAATAAAATATATTTCAATTTAGTACAAGTCGAAAATTAATCTGGATTTTTTTCTGTTTGAAAGAAAAACCCCGCAATAACTTGGTAGACTTGGTATTAGAGATTTGGCGCAAATCTCAGCAATAGCAGCTTTTTTTATTTCGAGTGTGTAAATTAAAAAAGAAAAAAATTCTTTTGTGTTTAAATAAAAGGTTTCGATTTATGGCATTATTTCTTTTTTTTCTTCTCTATTTAGCATTTTAAATGGGATTAATGAAAGGTATGTATTTTAAATTAAATGAGTGAAAGGTTTATATTTAAATGAAATGAATTCAATATGAAAATGTTATAGGAACAATATTTGGCGATTTATCAACTGCGTCAGGATAACATAAAAGTACCAATATATCAAACGGTATGTAGTATGTGAAATGAAAGAATTATATTATAATCACCCATCGTACAAGAAAAAAAACTAATATTCTGCATTCAGAGGAAAAAATCCATTTCCTGTGCCGTAAGATTTGGCGAGGTTTTTTTTGGTGATAAGTTTTTCGATGTGATTGTTCGGATCTGCAGAATTTGGCTTACTTTTTCTAAATCTTATTTTTTTGCAGATGTAGTATTATGTAAATATATTTTTTTGCAGATATTTTCCTATTTTGTATATTTGGCTTTCTATTTTGTAAATTTTCTATTTGGCATTTGGAAAAGAAATGTTTACCTTTTTATCTGTGCCTTCGGAAATATTAAAAAATAAAAAAAGATTTACATATATCAAGCGTATAACGTTATGTTTTGCATTTTTATCCGGACCACTTCTTCATTTTTAGTATTTAAATGCTATTTATTGTCTGAGTGCAACGAAGACTCATACACAGCGCAGTATTACTTTGCCCCATATATAGTTACGATGGATATTAAAACCTTTCGTCAAGCATAACTCAAAAAATATTTAACGGATTTCGTTCAAATTTTTACAGAAGGTACCTATAAAGGTGACAACGACTTCTATTTATTACCAAGAATAAATGTCAAACCGTTTGGAAATTATATTAAAAAATAGATAAAAAAGCACAATTAAAATACATACGTCACGAAAATTTTGTGCGTACGTCATCTTCACCGGCGGGAGATTTTCGTAGACAATCGGAATTGAAAAGTTCATGGAGTACATGGAGCAAAAAAATATGCACGCACTAATATTCAGCACAATAAAATATATTTCAATTTAGTACAAGTCGAAAATTAATCTGGATTTTTTTCTGTTTGAAAGAAAAACCCCGCAATAACTTGGTAGACTTGGTATTAGAGATTTGGCGCAAATCTCAGCAATAGCAGCTTTTTTTATTTCGAGTGTGTAAATTAAAAAAGAAAAAAATTCTTTTGTGTTTAAATAAAAGGTTTCGATTTATGGCATTATTTCTTTTTTTTCTTCTCTATTTAGCATTTTAAATGGGATTAATGAAAGGTATGTATTTTAAATTAAATGAGTGAAAGGTTTATATTTAAATGAAATGAATTCAATATGAAAATGTTATAGGAACAATATTTGGCGATTTATCAACTGCGTCAGGATAACATAAAAGTACCAATATATCAAACGGTATGTAGTATGTGAAATGAAAGAATTATATTATAATCACCCATCGTACAAGAAAAAAAACTAATATTCTGCATTCAGAGGAAAAAATCCATTTCCTGTGCCGTAAGATTTGGCGAGGTTTTTTTTGGTGATAAGTTTTTCGATGTGATTGTTCGGATCTGCAGAATTTGGCTTACTTTTTCTAAATCTTATTTTTTTGCAGATGTAGTATTATGTAAATATATTTTTTTGCAGATATTTTCCTATTTTGTATATTTGGCTTTCTATTTTGTAAATTTTCTATTTGGCATTTGGAAAAGAAATGTTTACCTTTTTATCTGTGCCTTCGGAAATATTAAAAAATAAAAAAAGATTTACATATATCAAGCGTATAACGTTATGTTTTGCATTTTTATCCGGACCACTTCTTCATTTTTAGTATTTAAATGCTATTTATTGTCTGAGTGCAACGAAGACTCATACACAGCGCAGTATTACTTTGCCCCATATATAGTTACGATGGATATTAAAACCTTTCGTCAAGCATAACTCAAAAAATATTTAACGGATTTCGTTCAAATTTTTACAGAAGGTACCTATAAAGGTGACAACGACTTCTATTTATTACCAAGAATAAATGTCAAACCGTTTGGAAATTATATTAAAAAATAGATAAAAAAGCACAATTAAAATACATACGTCACGAAAATTTTGTGCGTACGTCATCTTCACCGGCGGGAGATTTTCGTAGACAATCGGAATTGAAAAGTTCATGGAGTACATGGAGCAAAAAAATATGCACGCACTAATATTCAGCACAATAAAATATATTTCAATTTAGTACAAGTCGAAAATTAATCTGGATTTTTTTCTGTTTGAAAGAAAAACCCCGCAATAACTTGGTAGACTTGGTATTAGAGATTTGGCGCAAATCTCAGCAATAGCAGCTTTTTTTATTTCGAGTGTGTAAATTAAAAAAGAAAAAAATTCTTTTGTGTTTAAATAAAAGGTTTCGATTTATGGCATTATTTTTTTTTCTTCTCTTTTTAGCATTTTAAATGGGATTAATGAAAGGTATGTATTTTAAATTAAATGAGTGAAAGGTTTATATTTAAATGAAATGAATTCAATATGAAAATGTTATAGGAACAATATTTGGCGATTTATCAACTGCGTCAGGATAACATAAAAGTACCAATATATCAAACGGTATGTAATATGTGAAATGAAACAATTATATTATAATCACCCATCGTACAAGAAAAAAAAACTAATATTCTGCATTCAGAGGAAAAAATCCATTTCCTGTGCCGTAAGATTTGGCGAGGTTTTTTTTGGTGATAAGTTTTCCGATCTGATTGTTCGGATCTGCAGAATTTGGCTTACTTTTTCTAAATCTTATTTTTTTGCAGATGTAGTATTATGTAAATATATTTTTTTGCAGATAATTTTCCTATTTTGTATATTTGGCTTTCTATTTTGTAAATTTTCTATTTGGCATTTGGAAAAGAGATTTTTACCTTTTTATCTGTGCCTTCGGAAATATTAAAAATTAAAAAAGATTTACATATATCAAGCGTATAACGTTATGTTTTGCATTTTTATCCGGACCACTTCTTCATTTTTAGTATTTAAATGCTATTTATTATTTACTAGACGTTTATTAATTGTTTACAATTTACCTCCCTGACAATAACAATTATTTATCACAAAAATGCCTCTTAGGTTTGTTAAATAAGTTTGTTTATGTATTTTCATTACTTATTAAAATATCGAATATGGCGATAAAATTTTATTTTAGCATCGTGCTTAAATTTTTAAGATGGCGCAGAAACATGCTTTAATAAACGTATGTTTGTAAATATTTGAAAAACATGCTTTACCGCTCTCTTGAAAAAATTTGTAAGATGCTAAAACTACCTTTTGGCACCATTTTAATTTTATTTCGCCAAGCGACGTAGGATACGAAACTTTTCCCCATTCAGATACACAGGGAAGGCTGGTCACAATAAAAAATAAAGCTAGCAACAATATTGTTTTAACTCTATAAGAGTTACAATAATGATATTAAATGCTCCGATTGGCTTTGGGCCCAATTACGAAAGTTTCTCCTAAAAAAAACTGTAGAAGAAGTCTTTTACATTTGTTTCAAATGAAGCTCGGTCTACAAGGCATTAGTTAATAATACAAAGAACACTAATGGCATGGAAGCAAAAGTTTTAATTTAAATGTATATATTTGAAACCCTACCCCCCTACCCCCCCCCCGAAAAAAAGTTACAGTAATGAATTTAAAATGGCGTTAAGCCACGCTTTCTGACATAAGCAATTGGCTGCAAACGCGATAACGAAACTTTCACTTAGCTTAATAACATGTAGCTAATATAGCCCTCAGGGTACTTTACAGTTATACAAACCTTTTGGTTTTTTTAAAAAGCTTGAGACAGTTCAGGTTTAAGAAGTTGAGATTTACTGTCAAATGATATAAACAACTATGAATACAAAACTGATGAATTATTATTCAGGTTTATGTATGTATTTTTTTTAAAAAATGCATCTGATTACACTTATTAGATAAATTACTTCTGTTTGCATTTAATAACTGATAAACGGCTTCTGTATATTAAATGAATTGTTTAAATATTTGGAAGAGGTGGCGAGAGGTAGAAAGACGGGTAAACAAATGGGTAGTGAGATGGGTAGAGAGACAAGTAGTGACGTAGGTAGGCTGACGGGTAGCGAAACGAATAGACAGAAGGCTAGAGAGAAAAGTAAAAAAAAGCTTGACAGAGGGGTACCGAGATGGGTCACGAGACGGGTAGCGACACCGGTAGACAAGAATGTAGAGAGAAAGGTTGCGAGACGCGTAGCGTGGTAGATAAAGAGACGAGTTGACTGACGGGTTATGAGATTGGTAGCGAGACGGGTAAAGAGTCGGGTACAAAAACAGACGGATAGTGAGACGGGTAAACAGATGAGTAGAGAGACAGTAGATGGGTACGGAGATGGGTAAGAAGATGGGTAGAGAGGCGTATAGCCAGACGGGTAGGGAGACAGATAGACAAGTTGTGATACAGATAGACAAATGGGTAGCGAAGTGGATAGAGACACGGCTAGACATACAAGTTGTTAGACAGATAGACAGACGGTTAGAGAAATAGATTGGCGGGTAGCGAAACCGGTAGAGAAATATAGAGACAGGTAGCGAGACGTGTAGAGAGATAGACAATCGGTTAAAGAGACGGGCAGAAGAACGGATAGGAAAACAGACAGATTGTGGTGAGACAGACAGATTTTTTTTGCACTGGATAGCAGAGATCAATCTCTATTTCCGCCGTTGATTACTTTTTCGATTTTCTTTGCGTATTTTTTTTACGAAGATAGTTTCACTTTCGGAACCGGTTTCGAAAGTGAAACTATCTTCGTAAAAAAAAATACGCAAAGAAAATCGAAAAAGTAATCAACGGCGGAAATAGAGACTGTTCTTTGCTATCCAGTGCAAAAAAAATCGTTTAAAAATATTCAAATGCAAGCGAGATATTAGCACATTAATGCCCCATTGGATTAACATTAGCACCGTATTCCCGAGCGCTTGCTCAACGGGAGCCTTAACTTTAAAAAGCTTGGCGTTTTAAAAGATCCGGCGTTTTTAGGGTTTCGTTCATCTCACGAAACCCTATTACTCCCGCTCCGTTGTCTGTCTGTCACAGAGCCATTCTCGAAAACTATATAACTTACAGAGTTGAAACTTTGTGTATAAATCTGAATATCAGCTGTGAAGAGCTCAAAATATTAAAATTTGAAAAATTCGTATTATTTTAATAAATAGAGATAAAAAAAAAAAAAAAATTCTAACAGCCTTTTTCTATTAAATTTAAACATTTTTCGTTATAGCAAATGCCAAAAATTAAAAATCCACGATGAAATTTTTTCTACAATAATTAATTTTCTATCAGACGATTTCCATGTGAAAAAAATATTAATATGAAATAAAATTGATTGACGTCATAGTGGTAATAAAACGGAAAAATTTCACAATAAAACAAGGAGTATGAGTATGTGTATGCACACAAAACAGATTAATATCACGTCATTAGAGAATTAAAAAGAAAATCTGACGTCATATCGGAAGTTTAAAGGATTTTTCAAATGTTTCAGAATAATACAAAGCGAGTATCAATATGAGTTTTAGAGAATAGTAAATATATGAGTATTGAATCGTGATAAAAATCCGATTATGGAAATATTCGCATATTTTAACATTTTGAAGGTGTACACATGTTTAATTTTGAAATTATTTTTTTTTAATTTCGCATTTAGTCCACATGACAGATATTATTATGACAGAACATAATATCGGACTGGTTTAGATATTCGAAAAAATGAGAGAAACAGACCGCTAAATTTTTACTTTATAAAAACCATGACTTTTTTTTTTTTTGGTTTCTAAATGAAATTTATTTGGATTTATTAAGGAAAGGATAAAGTGTTTTGAAAGGAATATTAAACGAAACCCTTTGAGCGATCTTCGATCACACTTACCCACTTGTTTTTATTTTCAAGTTTTGCGCAATACGCGCTTAAGAAAATGAGATTCTTTGCCACATGTTAAAAAAAATTATGACAACACATCTGATGAATGGTACTTCTTTTCTATTTTTTTAACAGTGCATATGAATTTATATATGATATTTTGTAATTCTATCATTTAATTTTCTCTTTTTTTTTATATTGTAATTGTTAACCCTATGTTCTCAGCAATATCACTCAGACTAATCCCTTTGAGGGAAGTCCTAGTAGTTTAAAATCTATGAAGGTTTTATGTAAAGTGTTCCAGTAATACAAAAAACAAAACAAAACAAAAAGAATGTTTGTTTAACCCTTTCACTCACGAATATTTTTTTCGCAGGTCATTTGTTTGTGAGTTTCTACCGAAGTGAGTTATAGAAACATCACGCAAAATTTCAGATCTCAATAACTTCGGGTTTATATGAAAGTTAATGTCAGGTAATTTGAACATTGTGAATTAAAGCCATAGAAAATAATATCAGTTTTTAACAACAAACTTCACAATTAATTAGAATATAGAAACAACTAACTATATCACCACTTTATTTTAAAAAAAAATTGCTTTGATATATTTGCTTAAATCTATACTATAATAGCGCAAATTATGTGACTGTCCTAAACAAATACGAGGCTAATCGCTTCACGTTTCACATGCTTTCAGATGCCAGACGGTCATTTTTACTCAAATTATTTAGAAATAAAATAGCATAAAAGTTACAATTTTTAGAAAGATCGTTAAAAAGGGCATGATCTATCTTCTAAAACGTATATTTTTGAAGTTATTGGCACTTAAAATTTCATAACAAACGTAAATAATTGGCATGTAAAGGAATTGCATTGATTGTGAATTTTTCTTTTAGAAAATCATGGTGAACAATACGCATTTTGTTTGTCTTCAGTGAATAAAATTAGAAAAAATCTTTGACTCCATTTGTCTATGAACCAATAAAGTCCTGTTTTAGTTTTAGAAGTATGGTTTTAGACTTCTCAAAACGTTATTTATTTTTCGTGTATGTAACTTAGAAACAATGCCTTGATGTTGAAATAAAATATCGTTTCTGGTATTATTTCTTATTTTTCCCTTTAAATTTTAAATGAAATGACTGAAAGATATGTATTTTAAATAAAAGTTATGTTTTTAAAATGAAATAAGTGAAAGGCTTATACTTTAAATGAAATGAATGCAACAAGAATGATGACGATGTGAACAATATTTGGCAATTTATCATTTGCGCCCTTCTAGCGTAAAAGTACCCTTGCGTGTCATGAAAATGTACTGTGTTTGTGCTTCCTCAATTTAACTTACTTTCTCTTTACATGACGTAATGATTACACATTTAATTTTGGATAATGATACGATGAAATAACGAGTTTGCGTTTTGGCCGGCATTTATAGAGTAACTCAAGTGAAATCAAGTGTGTTTATCCTTTTTCTGAATAAATATATAACAGAATTATGCATTGATTTTTTTTTGTCTATTATCGGTGCTTTAATATCTGTTCCGAGGAACCGATGTAAAAAAAAAAAAATGTAGAGAATATTTCCATTGACTGTAGTGTGGAATTAATGGCAAGAACTTTTCTGAAGCAAAAGTCATTTTTATAGGGAACATGTCTGTATATGTATATAAAATACAAGAGACTTTATTATTAGGAAAACCAAAACATTTGAAAAAAAATGTTTACAACGATAAGCATGATTTTTGCAAAATTTAGATTATTATCTATATGATTCGTTTTACACTTTTTACTTTATTGTATACCACTTTACTTTATTGTATACCACACCAGCGCAAATTATGACAGAGGGAGGGGGGTGTTTTTTGCGAACGCCATATCTTATTACTATTTATTTTTGCGATTTCTACACAAATACATTTTGAATTACTTTATTTTGCCCTGTAGATAATATTTCACTTCTTTTTGCATTTAGTAGAGAAAACTTGGGAGGCCCCTTCTTCCTAAAATTCTGTCAGAGTACTCTTGAATATAATTTGTTTTATTTGAGTCACAAAATCTTTATTCACATGATTTTTTTATATTTTCAATTAGTTATTTTCCTATAATTTAGAATGAAGCATTTCATGTATTTATTCCTGTTTGCATGTAAAATGTACTCTCGGGGCTCCAAGTGAAGCCCGGGCTATAAGCTGCCGAAGTCAGCGGGTATTTCCAAACGAACCTCTAGACGGGCGAAGACCGGCTAGTGATATATAATAACGATTTGGTTTATGTATATCCCAGAAGCTATGGTAAAATAAAAATCGTAAAAATGTGCAAATGCTTCGGAGAAATGTTTACATATTCTCATTGTTACTCTGCTTCAGCATAAAATCTTTTAAAACAATTACGTTCTGCTGGAATGCATAAAAATGCACCCCGCTTACTACATTTTGTGTTTTGTTTTCTGACCACACTCTTCAAAGCGGCCCTGCGTAGAAGTAAGGCACGGGTCTAGTTCGGGAAAGTGATCGCGCTAATCATGTTATTTTGCAGGACTTTTGAAATTCTTTATTTTTGGGACGTAAAAGGGTTCTTCGTCGTCCGAGGTATCATGACGAGAGAGGTCATTTTCATTCTCACTAGTAGAGGCATGCACAGTTTCATCAGATTCTATTATACTAAGTTACAAATTTTTAAACATTTTCATCCGTTAAGTCAGATTGTGCAACAGAAAGGACGGTTTACAAGAAAAACAAGAACGAAAAATCATGCGTCAAGCATAGATTATGTAACACTTTCCAACGCTTCCAAAATAATTTTACAAATCATTACTGTTTAATAAGCTGAAAGATAACATCGAAGTAAACAATTTGGAAAACGCATAACATATTTGAAAACGTAATTTTAGGAATTTCCAACATTTATTTCCAACATATACAATATTCGGAAAAATATCCGAGTACTTTTATTCAGCCCTGTACAGGATCTATAGATTTGTATATATACTACATAGGATGCTAAATTTTAGTTCAGTTAAGAAACGCGTAGCACAGTTTAAAATTCTCCTTCTGGAGTTTCTGTCAACAAACGGAAATGTGTTTGCGAACTTTTGTGCTGCCCTGTATATTATCTACAGAATTTATACACACCACGTAATAAACAAAAAGTGAGTTAAATTTAAAATCGCGTTCAGTAACTTAAAACGCACTTCCAGGAATTATTGTTAACAGACAGTAGAGAATTCTTTTGTGTGTCCCTGTAAATGAACGATGACTGCTATACACACAATATTCTGTAGTAAGCCTCTTGTAATGCACTTTAGTGATATATATAAATTTCAAGGCGTTTAAAATAGTGGAACATTATTTAAATAAATTTTTTAACCAAAAATAGAACCGACTTCAAAAACTACTACAAAGTAAAAAATAATTTTTTTTCGATAATAGTTAACAAGAAATTAAATTAAGAGCATTTTGTTTACCATGCATATTATTATATTTATGTACATTAATTTGATTTTTTGGAGTCGGTGCCAGCCAAGTCAAGTTAAAGTCATGTTACCATTTTTAAACTTTTCATCTCATGTTATAAATGTGTATTTTCAAATGAGATTAGCAACTATATGTCGACAAACATTGCTTTGGAAATTAATTAATCATTTAAATCATTGTATTTTCTACCATTTGATGAGTTATATGTATTTTTTTTATTGTCTCGTATTTATGTAGATATAATTTATACGCGTGTTACGATTTATATTGGATATTTTGTTTTGAATTTTGTACTTGGCTTGACTGGCACCGACTCCAAAAAATCAAATTAATGTACATAAATATAATAATATGCATGGTAAATAAAATGCTCTTAATTTAATTTCTTATTAACTATTATCGAAAAAATTTATTTTTTACTTTGTAGTAGTTTTTGAAGTCGGTTCTATTTTTGGTAAAAAAGTTTATTTTTCGCTTTTTAGTAGTTTTTGAAGTCGGCTCAATTTTTGGTTAAAAAGTTTATTTTTCGCTTTTTAGTAGTTTTTGAAGTCGGTTCTTTTTTTGGTTACAAAGATTATTTATTTATTTACTAGCGGCCCGTCCCGGCTTTGCACGGGTAGACAATGTAATTTTTTTATTACATTCGTTTTCCTGAATTTCGCGCTCCAACCTAAAACTGTTGCTGAGATATGGGAAAATGACCTAAAACTTTCGAATCCCCTTTTAACCACCTTCGAAGGGGGGGGGGGGGATTTCTAAATTCACTGAAATACGTGTTTAATCATTTGTTTAGTAGATTTGTTTTCCTGAATTTCGCGCACCTACATAAAACAGCTGCTGAGATATGGTGAAATGTCCTAAAATTTTCGAAACCACCCCCTTTAAAACCCTTCGGGGGGAATTTCTAAAATAACTGAAATGCGTGTTTATCCATTTTTTAGTAGATATGTTTTCCTGAATTTCCCGCTCCTACCTAAATCCGCTGCTGAGATATGGCGAAATGACTCGAAACTTTTGAATACTCCTTTAGCCACCTTCTGGGGAAAGTTTCCAAAATCGTCGAAATACGTGTTTAATCAATTTTTTAGTAGAATTGTTTTAATTAATTTCGCCCTCCTACATAAAAGCTGAGATATGGCGAAATGACCTAAAAAATTCGCCCCCCCCCCATTTAACCACCTTCTGGGGGGATTTCCAAAATTGCTGAAATATGTGTTTTATTCATTTTTTAGTAGATTTGTTTTCCTGATTTTCGTGCTCCTATCTAAAACTGCTGCAGAGATATGGCGAAATGACCTAAAACATTTGACCACCCCCTTTAACCATCTTCAGGGGGGAATTTCTAAAATCGTCGAAATACGTGTTTAATAATTTTTTCAGTAGATTTAATTTCCTGATTTTTACGATCCTACCTATAACTGCTGCTGAGATATGGCGAAATGACCTAAAACATTCGACCACCACCCTTTAACCCCCTCCGGGAGGGGAATTTCTACAATTGCTGAAATACATGTTTCATCATTTTTAGTAGATCTGTTTTCCTGATTTTCGCGCGCCTACCTATAACTGCTGCTGAGATATGACGAAATGACCTAAAACATTCGACCACCCCCCTTTAACCTCCTTCGGGGGGGGGAATTTCTAAAATCGCTGAAATAGGTGTTTAATCATGTTTTTAGTAGATTTGTTTTCCTGATTTTCGCGCTCCTACCTATAACTGCTGCTGAGATATGAAGAAATGACCTAAAACATTCGACCACCCCCCTTTAACCATCTTCTGGGGGGAATTTCTAAAATCGCTGAAATAGGAGTTTAATCATTTTTTTTTAGTAGATTTGTTTTCTGGAATTTCAAGCTCCTACCTATAACTGCTGCTGAGATATGGCAAAATAACCTAAACATTCGAGCACTCCCCTTTAACCCCCTTCTGGGGGGAATTTCTAAAATCGCTGAAATAAGTGTTTAATCATTTTTTAGTAGATTTGTTTTCTGGAATTTCAAGCTCCTACCTATAACTGCTGCTGAGATATGGCAGAAAGACCTAAAACATTCGACCATCCCCATTTAACCCCCTTCTGGGGGGAATTTCTAAAATCGCTGAAATAGGTGTTTAATCATTTTTTTAGTAGATTTGTTTTCTGGAATTTCAAGCTCCTACCTATAACTGCTGCTGAGATATGGCAAAATGACCTAAAACATTCGAACCCCCCCCCCCCTTTAATCCCCTTCTGGGGGAATTTCTAAAATCGCTGAAATAAGTGTTTAATCATTTTTTAGTAGATTTGTTTTCTGGAATTTCAAGCTCCTACCTATAACTGCTGCTGAGATATGGCAGAATGACCTAAAACATTCGACCACCCCCATTTAACCCCCTTCTGGGGGGAATTTCTAAAATCGCTGAAATAGGTGTTTAATCATTTTTTAGTAGATTTGTTTTCTGGAATTTCAAGCTCCTACCTATAACTGCTGCTGAGATATGGCAAAATAACCTAAAACATTCGAGCACCCCCCTTTAACCCCCTTCTGGGGGGAATTTCTAAAATCGCTGAAATAAGTGTTTAATCATTTTTTAGTAGATTTGTTTTCTGGAATTTCAAGCTCCTACCTATAACTGCTGCTGAGATATGGCAGAATGACCTAAAACATTCGACCACCCCCATTTAACCCCCTTCTGGGGGGAATTTCTAAAATCGCTGAAATAGGTGTTTAATCATTTTTTTTAGTAGATTTTTTTTCTGGAATTTCAAGCTCCTACCTATAACTGCTGCTGAGATATGGCAAAATGACCTAAAACATTCGAACCCCCCTTTAACCCCCTTCCGGGGGGAATTTTCAAAAATCCCTTCTTATTGCTTGCTTAGGCCATAACAGCAAACTACAGTCCAAATTGCGTGACCCTGACTTTAGTAGTTTCGGCTGGGCGTTGATGAGTCAGTCAGTCAGTCAGTGAGTCACCGTTTCCTCTTTATATAATAGCATAGATTACTTTAGTGATATCCATATTTACATTAAACCATATTGTTGCTAATATATTTTTTATTTCACGCTAACCTTGGCAGTAGACTCAAGTATCGAAGATTAGAAAATTAATCATTATTCTCATCTAATGTCTTTAAAGCGTTTAATGATATCTATATTTACAACAATAGACTCGAGTACGGAAGATTAGAAAATTTATCATTTTTCTCATCTAATGTTTTTAAAGCCTTTTATGAGCCCTATTTTTACATAAAGCCATATTGTTTCTAATATGTTTTTTATTCCACGCTAAACTGGACACTAGACTCGATTGCGGAAGATTAGAAAATTTATCATTATTTTCATCTAATGTCTTTAAAGCCTTTAATGATATCTATATTAACATTAAACCATATTGTTGCTAATATATTTTTTATTTCATGCTAACCTTGGCAGTAGACTCGATTACGGAAGATTAAAAAAATTATCATTATTCTCACCTAATCGTCTTGGATAATGTGTCATAATGGGGCTGTATACTACAGTTTTGATAACTGTGTAGCTCACTGATTTTGATTCTTATGTTTAATGTGTACTGATTTTTACGATCAGTACAAGGTAAATGCACTGCGCCAACAATTTCGCCTATAATACTATTCGGAGTAACACCTGTCTTTCTTTCTTTCTATATTGTCTCTCTATAGTTAATATTATGTAGTAGAAATATAAAAAGACAATTGCAGAAGCATTTATATTCAACTGTATTGTATAATATAATATAGATAATTGGATATTTTAAAGGCAGTTTCCAACTAGTGCGCCACAGGTGATAAATCGCCAAATATTTTCTGTAACTCGTACGTTTGTATACGATTTGAAACAACAATGTATTTAATTATGCGCCAATAAACGCTCGTCAAAATATGCCAAACCGCTGTGAAACTACAACAATTGAACTTTTAAAAGATTCAAAAGTAGATTTGTTGTGGCCTAATTTATAGTTTTTATCCGTACGTTACATTATATTTATCCAATTCACAATTGTATGTAATTTTGCTTTTCAAATTTGGCAACACTCAAAAGTTTTAGTTTTAGTTTAGATCTTAAAAAATTTGTTCTAAGGAAATAAATCCGATAAGTTAAAGCTGATTTAAATATGTCAGTCTTTTTAGTATTTGTAACATGAAAGTCGTCTGCCCAACAACTGGTGACGTGGACGTAATAACTCTTGATAATATCCGATTTGCTTAAAATTTTCTATATACGTTCATTGCGATAAGGAGCTCATTGGTTAAGTATAAAGACGGGGGGGGGGGGAGAGCAGTGGCTAATACCCCCTTTAATTTATTCATGCAGAATTATAATTCGATAAGTTAAAGCTGATTTAATTATGCAACTCTTTTTTTATTTGCAAATTCACGTAATAGAATATTTTAGGATATTAAATGAAAGTCGTCTGCCCAACAAATTAACTATTTTTAAAATGCTTATTTTTTTCGTTTTTCTTGAATTTCAGAAAAAGTACTGAACCAATTTTCATAAAATTTAAATGGGACCAATTCGAGAGTATTCTCTTTCGAATAAAAAAAAAAATCTCATAAATAGGACGCATAGTTCCGGAGTAATCGGTGTACATACATAAAAAAAAAAATACATACACGTTGAATTGATAACCTCCTCCTTTTTGAGTCGGTTAATAAACCGCAGACGATTTTTCTCCATAGACGTAATGTAACGGAATTCTTTTGACTGTCCCTGTAAAGTAACTATAAGTGCTATGCACACCCTATTCCATATTAAGCTTCTTGTAATGCACCTTAGTGATATATATCAATTACGATGTGTTTGAAATTGTGTAACATCATTAAAATGAACCGCAAATGATTTTTCCCCATAGACCGTAATGTAACGGAATTCTTTTGAGTGTCCCTGTAAAAAAACTATAAGTGCTACACACTTCAGTTGAAATAGGCAACATGCTATAGATAACTACAATAACATATAAAAATTGCAGAGCAATCCGAGCCTATTTACGGGAGTTAGAGCACGGCCAGACGGCAGACGGCCAGACAAACCGAAGTCATAAACACTTTTCAACTAGGTTGGAAAGTGTTAAAAAATAGATCTTAAACACTCAGATTCTTGATGAAGTGCTGTGGCTATTATACACTTACACTAGCGCGGTGAATGATTACATACGTGTATAGTATTAGACAATGAAATGTTTTCTTACAATAAAACAAGTATTGCAACATCCGCAGTTAATTTTTTTCGTGAACAGTTGGAACATTTCAATTTATTTATCTTGTTATTTTTTAATTATGACACGCAAACAAGCTCTTGCACATAAGTAATCATATACTAGAGGTGTCGGAAGGTGCTACGTATTTCATAAAATCATCAGTCTTTTAAAACAAAAAAATATATATCAGTGTCCAACATATTGCACATTGTTACTGAAAAAAGGTTAAGTAACATGTATGTATGCCACAGCGATAAGCAAAATATTATCAGATTCTAGCAAATGTAATCATCTGGGGAATTGCGAATATTCTAAAAGTAATGACAGATTCACAGCCGACTGCTATCATAAAAAATCTATGGTAATTTCTGTCGTTGTATGCTCGATGTCGTTATATGTCATCATATGACATAATTACCACATCTATACACTTTATACAGCGATATTTCGGGGAAAGAAAGTAATTGATTAGAACTGTATGTTGCGTCGCCTTTAATAGGAAAAAAAACTTTAAAAAAGTATACCAAATTAGCGTCTCCAAAGATGCTTTTGCAGCCAGATAAGAAAGTCCTTGTATCTTATAGATTACAAGGATAGTAGTCGAATGTTCACGACACATGGGCGCAAAAGGCAACAAAAGGGAATTGTTATTTGGTAATTATTTGAAATTTGCTACTATTTTTTTTTTGAGAACAAACAGACGTTATTATTTAACTGACTAATATTTAGGTTCTACTTTTTTCTCTATTAACGATGACATAACAGTAAATATATAATTATTTTTATGAAAAAATTTCTTAGGTAGCAGCCTTCCAAAAGATATTTCCCCTCAATTTGACTAAAACTATACAATTCCTAATTAGGTTGTTTAGTTGGGGGGCACTACGGTAATCTTTTGCACATGAGACCTAAACAGACCGGCACCTCTGTTTAAAACGGGATACAACCTACTACACACATCCCTTCCAGAATAGTCTAATTACCAGAAAAGTTTCATGTAAAGAAAGTTTTCTTTCTTAACCACAGAATTTCTAATTTGGTAAAAGGTATTAACAAACTAAGTACAAAAAAATCTTTTTGCTTAACTACAATACTTCTAATTACGCGAATCGTTTTAAATAAAGAAGTAAATATATATACATATATATATAACAGATATAACAGATTTTCTTAACTATACCGAAGAAAAATAAAAATGTTGCTAATTAAAAGTCTCTTGCTAGTTTAAATATAAAAAAAATGCATAAATTGCAATACCATCCTCCGTCTTTGAAATTTATTATTTTAGCTTGAAATTGTAGATGGTAGAATGTTATATAATAGTTATAAAATAAATAAATAAATAAGTGTTTTGAAGTATTTAATTGGGTATAAATGCTACGGTAACTAAATGTACAGTGACGAGAATCTTTGGTAATTATACAAACTGCAAATCAGAAAAAAAAAAGATCACGGAAAAAACAAAAATTATTAAATTTGTTCGAAAAATATTGATATGATGTTCATTTTTTTTTTAATTTGATCTTAATTTTGTTAACGATGTGCATATTTCGAACTGGAAAAGAAAATAGAAAACGCATCATTACTTAAGATCTTATTTCTTTATTTTTATTCTTGAAATTTTAATATAATCAGAAACGAAATGTTTAAAAGTAAAATTTAAAATAACTTCAGGAACAATTATAAAATTATGTTTACTTTTTGCTATCAGCGAAAAAAGTAAAGAATTTTCAAAAATGTATTAAAACTAAGAGCTTAATTAAAAGTTTTTGTTTGTGTTGTGTCATTTATGCGCCGATACTTCACATTTAAAATTTCTACTTTTTATTCCCATATACAAAATATTTCTACATAAAACATTTTCTTGCATTAGTGGATGGTTGTTTTTATTTTGAAAATTACAAGGGGGAAATTTGAAAGATTTTTAATAAGCAATTCCTATCCATTTTTTTTTATTAATTTGAAGTGAATATTTTATGTCTAATGATAATTATTATTTTTAAACTTATTTTTAGTTGCACTTTCAGCAGACATTTTTAAACAACAAGGATTGAATTTTTACTGCATAGAATTGTATTGTATTCATATATTATACAGTCAGTATTTCACGATACATGTTTTTTGGTTCACTTATGAAAATAAACTGAAAACAGAATCTAATAAATGAAATCTCCAAACATTTATATAATTTGTCTTGCCATTCATTTATAATTTAACTTTTAAAATGTTCCTTTCTACAAAGAATAAAATGAAAAAAGGGTGGGGTGTGGAAAAGAAGAATGTACTTTTAGTATAGTAATTCTCTTGCACTAAAGGAATTTTAAGTTTTGATTTTCTAAAATCTGTTTGGGGATAACAGTTTCATCTTAGAAGTTATAGTCATGTTTCCAGCCCTAATAATTCCAAATGAATCGTAATGCAGTACATTTTCAGAACGCTTCTCCCGCTCATTTCATCCTTTTAAATTTCGAATTTTGTAGAAATTATTCTTAGATAGCATTTATATCTCAATATTAACAACCATGCTAAATTTCCAGCAATACCACAGCAATCGCAATTTTTGAAATTTTTGCTCACACACACACACACACACACACACACACACACACACACACACACACACACACACACACACACACACACACACACATATATATATATATATATATATATAATACTTTTGAAATCTAAATGCACCAAACAAGTTCTATAAACACAATAATAACAAATCTCCAATTTAAAGATGGCAAGTATTTAGTGCATAGAAAACTTTTAAGTTAATAAATTACTAACAAATTCAAATATAATCCACTAACATAATTATCCAATAAAACTATCATAGTTACTATATTTATCGTAAGCAAAAAATAAGTCTAACATCAATATTAATAATGGTACAGAATCCTTTAAATAATGAACTTGATAGTAGATGTTATAAATGTGCATTTTGAAAAAACAAAAGGATGAGAAAACGATATCAAAAACAATTATTTATTGTAATACTATATATATAGAGAGAAAGATTTATAGAGTTTGGGTGTATTCAATTATATTCTTTCAACAATTTGTGAAACATTTGAAAATGTTTTAGTTACGTTGTCTTTAGAAAGGTTTTCACGTAATTCAACAATTCTTTAAATTAAGGGTTTAGACGCTGCACGAAAGGGATATATTTTAAGCTAATGAATTTTCATTTAAGCAAACGATAAGTAGTTCTCCATTATAAAGTATTGGTTACATAAAGTATTTTACATATACTTAAATTATTTTACATAATAACATAAAATCTAGCTTTAACCGTCTCAAATGTTTATAAATATCATGTAGATTCAAAGATTTCATGGAATATTTCAATAAATAATAAGATGTTATTTGCTTTCTGATTTTTAAACTCGAATAAAATCTTTAAAAATAATCTAATGAGATCGTATTTATGTTCCACACATGAAAAACA
Organism: Maratus michaelseni; assembly: GCA_963931845.1. Lineage (NCBI taxonomy): Eukaryota > Metazoa > Arthropoda > Arachnida > Araneae > Salticidae > Maratus > Maratus michaelseni. The sequence continues at coordinate 473,145,219 of OZ007588.1, read as the reverse complement.
TATGCAATAGAATGACCAACGTCTTTATCTTAGAAAACCCCGAAGTACAGATCAAAGGTTTTTAACAATTCAAGCTCCAGACACAGAGCTACCAATAATTTTGTGGAGTTATCTTAACTATATCTATACGCAGAATTTGAAACAACTTTCTGCGATTAAGTTCAGTTAGGAAACGTATAACACAGTTGAAAATTTCCCTTCAGCGATTTCTGTTAAAAAGCGGAAATGTACTCGAATTCTTTTGTGCAACCCTGCAAATGATCTATAGAATTTGTACGCACCAAGTAATATACAAAAATTAGTTAAATTTGAAACGCTGACCACAAGTGAAAACGCACTTCCGGCAACTAATGTTCATAGAGTATACTGTAACCTAATTATTTTGTGTGCTCCTGTAAATGCACGATAAATGCACATCCTATTTTATCCTATGCACATCCTATTTTATAGTAAGCATTTTGTACTGCACCTCCTTGAAGCATATCAATTTCAATATGCTTGAAATAGTTTAACATCATTAAAATAGTACACTCACTGTAAAGAATTTGGTGTAAAGTTCCTGAGAAAACCTGTGGCACCTTTCTGCCACAGGATTTCCCAGGAATTTCACCAAAGAAATGTCAGGAAACTTACACAAGTCAGTTACGCACAAAACATATGGAACTTTACACAGATCACCGATAATTTCTCTTTTACAATAATTCTGAAAAGCTACACAAAAGTTCAAAACTATACCTGAGAAAACTAAGGAATGTTACACAAAAAACATATGGAGCGTTTCACAATTGATCAGTAAATTCCACTTTCTCAAGTATTCCGAAAAGTTACACAACATTGTGGAAGATGTTACGCCAGACTTCTCGGTATCATCGGATCAGTTGAAATAATCCTAGAAAACCCAGGAATGTTACACAGTAAACGTTAGGAAAATTACGCAAATTTTTTACAGTGCTGCAAAGGAAACGAGATTTTCCCCATAGACCGTAATGAAACGGAATTATTTTGAGTGACCCTGTAAAAATGTATAAGTGCAAAATATATAAATGCTATACACTTCATTTTGAATACCGAACATGCCATAGTAAATCTCAATAACATATAGCAATTACATGGCAATCCGAGTATTACTAAGATTGTTTTAAAAAGAATGAAGTGTATTTACTTAGTAGTGTAACGCCCGAACTATACTCACTCCATAATATTCTCTCTCTTTTTCTTTTTTTTTCTTTCACCTTGACAAGCTGAGTAATTTAGACTTTACCAGAAGAGAAGAATGTTTACAGAGTGGTTGTCGACAAGACATCTGAGCTAAGTCGTAATGTTAAATTAAATGAGTTATTTTGTACATAGTAACATGTAAATACGTTGTAAATATTAAATTTATTAGTCTATGAAGAAGTTATCAAGTTTTATTTGTAACTAAAATAGTTTCCACCCCGGATTACTAAATAATATGTTATAGTGATTGTTTAATGGCATCCTGAGACATATTCCATACAGCTATTTCAGATATTCAGATGCTATTGCCATAAGCTTGTCTGAGTGAATTGCATCAGGCGGTTGTCGGTTCAGGTAACTAAATAGGCAGAGTGTTGACAATTTATACCAAAAGGTCTTGGGTTCAACTCCCAGCCTGAGTACTTTTTCAGTCAGTTAAAAAAATGTCAATTCGTATCGTATCTTTACCAGTCAGTAGGACTGAGTTAAAAATTATTTACAGAGTAGATTTAAAATTAAACTACTTCATCTCTTTTTAATAATACTTTATATAACTGCATTATACAAAATACGAGTATGACAGGAAATTTCATTCAACTATGCTTGGTTAAAAAAAACATAAACCATAAAAATATTTTAAGTAAATTCTTTCATTTGCTGTAACTGAAATTATATTTTATAATTTATATTACTAGAAACTTTCAGAGTGTTTAGTTGTAGTACATTATATATTTGATTTTCCAAACTTTTTATCTAATTGGATTATACATAATACTGGTTAATTCATTATTTCATTTAAACATTTTCGATTTTAAAAAGAGAACATAAATTATACAAATTTTTAAATTGTTTGATGAACTATTCTTCAGATTACTGTAGAAGATCAGGCCAAGTATTCTTTTTTAATTAGAAATTCTACAAACGTTTTTTTCCGTTTCAGCACTTTAGGTATTTAATTTATAAAAATATGTGTTTGAACTTCAAACTAATTCAAATTTTCTGCATTTTATTGTAGATTCATAACTGCAACATTTTTATATGCAGAATTCTATATGTAACTGTGTATACCGTATAAATGTTTAGAAAAATTTCATTTATTTTAATGAATTTTAAATGTTTATAAAATTAATCTATTTGTAAATTTGACAGACATTGATTTCAGAAATCTACTTATTTCATTATACTAGTACAAAAAAGAACTACTTTTGTACAAAATTACATGTAATTTATATATCGTGTAACATTATTAATAATTTTTCATGCATGGTGCAATAGATAAACAGCTGATTAAAATTTTGACTAAATGTTTAGTTGTTAGTATTTCCTACTGATATTCGTAGAATGGCTAGAAATAATTTTTTAAAGGGAATTAAAAATTTGATAAAATGTTTTTCTTTATATCAGGGATTCTCATACGTTTAGACCTACTTACCACTAAATCGAAATTTATAATATTGGCGTTCCATTAAGTAACGAAGGTAATGTTAAAGAGAACTAATTTACAGCATGGTGTTGTAGCACGCACTTTTCCTCCCCTGCTACCTAAAATTAATGTTTGAGAAAATTTAAAAAATAATATTTCAGATCAACCTCATAAAATAAAATTCTCGGAATGCTATATAGCTGAATCACATGACTATATGGGTTCTGTACAACATTTCAGTTCATTTGTGTAAAAACAGCATGCATGGAAATATAAAGCTTTCTTTCGAAACTTTCATAAATTTCCGCAAGTTATTTATCTGTAGCATGCAGGGTTTCCAACCAAATTTAACAAAACTTTTAGAAAACTTTACAAAGTGAAATAGAAAGAACATATACTTTAATTACATTATAAATCTATTATACAGGGTGTCCGAAAAGTCTGAAAACGGTTTAATAACTCGAGAAATATACATCGAATTGTAAAACGGAAAATATGCGTTCAATATTTTTGAAAAAATATATTTAGGTATATAAAAGCCCCCCCCCAACTCTGCCCCTAGGGGGAAAGGGGGACAACTTTGAAATCTTAAATAATAACCCCCTTTATTATTGCAGATTCGGATTCTACGGAAAAAAATACGCAACTTTTGTATTTAACATTTTTTTCGGAAAATCGTAGATGGCGCTGTAATCGAGTAAAATGCAGTGAGAATTGATTCCATTGAAAAGTCTGGAAATGGTCGAATCATTCGAGAAATATACAAAGTTAAAGTTTATATTTAAATAGCTCATTACCGACATAATACCCAATACATAGTCATCAATATGTAGACATAAGACGAAAAGAAAATGTAATTTAGCGCAACAAGATCACTTCTCTTCCAAGATTTTAGCTTTTCAGAAATTGTACTTACAAGAAAAGTCTTCAAAAGCGCATACTCAGAAATATGTAAAAAAAATTACAGAATATTCTTCTCATGAGGATATACATCTCTATACAAAAATTTCCTGCTGTTCCTCGATATAGCGTCCGTAAAAAAATAATGAAAATGTAATTTTTTTGGCGATTAATAGTCGGTTGGCGACACAATGAAATTTAAAAAAGTCCTTCCGGCCTGTACCGGGAGGAAAAGGTAGCTTTCCTATATCTTCGTTTTAAAATTTCAGCTAATGTTACACGAAAACAGCAAGCTAAAATGAAGAGAAACCGCTTACAAAAGATTCGTTAATACTGAATTTGAATAAGAAATTTGCCAAATTATTGAGCCAAATTATATAGCCAAGTTGGCTTCATTTATGACCACTTATTTTGGTCTCCAAATTTGGCGATATTTCGCCAAATGTCAGAAGTTTGGCGAGAATTTGGCGCTAACGGATATGAATATATAGTTTTATGCGTATGATGGGAAAATGATTACAACAATGAAACATAATAATTTGCGAGAAGTCGCGTTCACTTAAACATAAATTAATCATTGGATTTTTGTGATGTGCTATCTTGTTTCAAAATGTCTGCCACCCTAGAATTTCAAACTGCTGTATCTCAGCCGTTTTTTAAGATAGAGGTAAAACAAAAAATACTCCGGAATCCTTGTATCAAGGCCTAACACTTAAGCTAAAAATAAATTTTAATTTTTAACTTTTTTGTATATTTATTTTAGTTTTAAATTTTTAAATGGCCGCCATCTTGAAACAAAATGGCGGACCAAGCTGGCCAACGAACTCGGTCGAGACATGGGTGAGCTTAATACACACAATTAGTTTCATCGAAATTGATTTATAAATACGAGCCTTATCGTATGACATAGGTCAGATATATATATGGATATATATATATATATATATATATATATATAAATCAACATTTGAACAGAGGGTGGTTTTGGGGTCTGGGGGTCATGATCGGTGAAAATATACCGAAATTTTCCGGAATTGCTTTCCTCCGAACGGCTGCAATAGGTAGCTTTATACTTTTTTGTATTGAAAGCTACCTAAAATACGCTTTTATGATAAATGCTCTTTAAGAAAATACTTTTTCCACTCTTCATATTGAGCTAGTTTAAGTAAGTTTAACTTAAGTAAGTACACTTTTATAACTACAGTTTTCTCATATGCATTTATAGGTATATATTAAAATCTAACCATCGTATTATACGGTTTAGAACAAAATTCAGATTGATTAAAATTGTTTCAAGCACAAGATTAAGGTCCGACTCTGAGAAATTGCCAATCCGGCTTGTTATGAGATGCAATAAGAGCCATGGAAACAATGACTTATTCAATATCGAAGTTTAGAAAAATACACTTAAAACTTATACAATCGGTGTTACCGCGTAAAATTTAATAACTGCAACAACACGCAATTTTTATATACTAGGACTTCCCTTAAAGGGATTAGTCTGTGATATCGCTGAGAGCATAACAATTACGATATAATGAAAAGGAGCAAAGTAAATGATAGAATTATAAAATATTATATATAAATTCATGTACACTGTTAAAAAATAGAAGAGAAGTGCCGTTCATCAGATTTGTTTTCATATTTTTTTGAACATTTAGCAAAGAATCTCATTTTCTTAAGCGCGAATTGCACAAAACTTACTAACTCACTAATCGTTTATCTGTCTCTCTACCCGTCTGGCTACAAGCCTTTCCGTACCCATCTCCGTATCCATTTGTGTACTGTCTCTCTACTCGTCTGTATCCCCGTCTCACTATCAGTCTGTCTTACTACCCGACTCTTTAGCCGTCTCGGAACACATCTCTCTATCAGTCTCACTACCTGTCTCGCTTCCCGTTTTAGTACCCGTCTCGCTACCAATATCATTATCCGTCTGCCTACCAATCTCATTATCCTTCTGTCTACCAATCTCATTAATCGTCTGTCTACCCATCTCTCGACACGTCTGTCTGTCTACATCATTCTGTCTCTACCCGTCTGTCAACTCGTCTCTGTACTCATTTCTCTTCCGTAATTGGGACCAAAGCCAATCGGAGGATTTAATATCATTATTGGGTACTTCTCTATTATCCCGTCGACCACTTTTCATAACAAAAATCCATCACCAAACTGTAACGCTAAATAAATGGAAGAATGTTGCTATTGGAATATCAAAATAAATAAATAAATAAAATATAAGAATTTAAGGACACAATTGTTATTTTAATTAATGAAATAACTAATAAATAAGTAATTTGTTTGAGTTTAGCAACCTTGCCTGTGTATCTGAATGGGGAAAATTTCCGTATCCTGTGCCGGTTGGCGCGATTGGCAAAAATAATTAAAAATTGTGCCAGCATCTTACCTGATTTTTCACGAAAATCTCCCGCCGCACAGTGGGGCGTTTTGATGATCTAGGACCTAGGTGGACAAAATTCATTTTTCCGATATTCTGCGAATTTAACAAGACCGCATATCCTGGTAGCTGAATGTCTCTTTTATCGAGATCCGTACGATTTTTGTCGAAGCAATTCATGGTGTCGATTAACTACGAACGTAAAGAAAACATTTGCGCATTTGGTTTGAGGGTGTTTCAACGGTTGCATATATTTCCCTACGTTCGAAAGCACGTCTGAACTATTCTGTTTAATTTGAAAGCACGAGTTTATTGAAAATATATTACATATTTGTCAAGGTAAGATTTAACCTATTGTTGTTTGAAAATAAGCGCCACTAAACCAATTTAAGTGCTTTTTTCAGGAATTGTGTATTTGGATGATTCATGTTGTTGTTTACAAACTTTACCTTATAGCTTAATATGTGAAATGTATAAAAAGCTTAAGGTAATATACAGGGCTGTACAAAATAATTTACGTATGTTTCCATTTATTGGTAGAAACTGCTGAAGATGAATTTCCAACTGTGTTATGTGTTTTATTACTAAACTAAATTGTAGCATACTATGTATAGCGTATATACAAATATATAAATTATATACAGGGCTACAGTAAAGAATTGGAGTACTTCTCCGCTGTGGTCGGTAATTGCTGAAATCTGGTTTTCAAATGTGTTTGGTTTTTTTCTGAAATTTTTAATTAAATACCTGATTTACCTTACTAAACAGCATAGTTTGTTAAAGTATTGTGTTTAGTGTTGGAAAATGTTTCATAATCTATGCTTGGTGCACGATTTTTCTTTAATGTTTAGTTTATGATTTATAGCAGTAAACAGATGATGTATTTTTTTCAAACTGGCAATATCGGGTTATATGAAACACAAGTACCGAATGCCCTTATCTGTACTTGTGCAGAGACCTATCCTTATAATGTGATTTGTGCATGAGAACTAAAGTATATTAATTAACTACCTAGATACTATATTTTAAACACGCCTTTGGTACTATTAAATTGGCATTCTTACAAATTTCGTTCGGTTTCTTCATTTTAACCCCTTATTTCATATTACCGACTATATCATAATACCCTCCAAAAAAGTTTTTCATTATTATTATTTGTTTGCATGCGATGGAAATTCGTGAAATGATTCTTGTCTACAAATGACTAATCCCAGATAGTTGAAGTTTGTGATTGTATTCGTTTTTCGGAGATTAAACAATATCGAGCTGTAATACTGCCTCAAACGTAAATAGAGCGTAATAAAACGTAATGGCATTATACCCGAAGTTTCTCTATTATTATTAAAAAGTACATATTACTGCTTGATTTGAAATTTTAAGAAACATTTATCTAATTTTCACGAACTTTCATTAACATAAAGAAGTGAGCTAATTTAATGAGTAACAAACGAAAAACATTGAAACGTCAATTTAAATTTTAATTCTGTATTAGCAGAGTTCGGAAAATTTGCAATTGCAATTATCTGCAATGTAATTAGAATTTAACTGCACGTAATTGGTTATAGTTACACACATTCAAGCACAGAAATTTCCTCAAATATTCAAATGGGGGAAGGTGTTGTGGTGGTTCCAGCTACAGTGCTGCAAGTTTTTTTACGGCATGTGATCGTAACTATAATTTATTACTTACAATTAAATTGTAATTACATTGCGGATTATTACAAATTTTCCCAATTTTGTGTATTACTTTAATTCTATAGGTTATTTATGCTAGCTTACACACCATTAGGTTATTTTTTAAAAATTCACATTGTTGCCCAACTCTGTGTATTACTACAATTCTTTAAGTTATTTATGCTAACTTAGTACTTACAATTAAATTGTAATTACATTGCGGATTATTACTAATTTGACCATCTTTGTGTATTACTTCAATTCTATAGATTATTTATGCTAGCTTACGCACCATTAGGTTATTTTTAAAAAATTCACATTGTTGCCCAACTCTGTGTATTACTACAATTCTTTAAGTTATTTATGCTAACTTAGTACTTACAATTAAATTGTAATTACATTGCGGATTATTACTAATTTGACCAACTTTGTGTATTACTTCAATTCTATAGGTTATTTATGCTAGCTTACGCACCATTAGGTTATTTTTTAAAAATTCACATTGTTGCCCAACTCTGTGTATTACTACAATTCTTTAAGTTATTTATGCTAACTTAGTACTTACAATTAAATTGTAATTACATTGCGGATTATTACTAATTTGACCAACTTTGTGTATTACTTCAATTCTATAGGTTATTTATGCTAGCTTACGCACCATTAGGTTATTTTTTAAAAATTCACATTGTTGCCCAACTCTGTGTATTACTACAATTCTTTAAGTTATTTATACTAACTTACAATTAAATTGTAATTACATTGCGGATTATTACTAATTTGACCAACTTTGTGTATTACTTCAATTCTATAGGTTATTTATGCTAGCTTACGCACCATTAGGTTATTTTTTAAAAATTCACATTGTTGCCCAACTCTGTGTATTACTACAATTCTTTAAGTTATTTATGCTAACTTAGTACTTAGAATTAAATTGTAATTACATTGCGGATTATTACTAATTTGACCAACTTTGTGTATTACTTCAATTCTATAGGTTATTTATGCTAGCTTACGCACCATTAGGTTATTTTTTAAAAATTCACATTGTTGCCCAACTCTGTGTATTACTACAATTCTTTAAGTTATTTATGCTAACTTAGTACTTACAATTAAATTGTAATTACATTGCGGATTATTACTAATTTGACCAACTTTGTGTATTACTTCAATTCTATAGGTTATTTATGCTAGCTTACGCACCATTAGGTTATTTTTTAAAAATTCACATTGTTGCCCAACTCTGTGTATTACTACAATTCTTTAAGTTATTTATGCTAACTTAGTACTTACAATTAAATTGTAATTACATTGCGGATTATTACAAATTTGACCCCCTCTGTGTATTACTGTGTATTTATGTGTATTTTCAATATATGTATGTGTAATTGTAATATATGTAACTCTGTGTATTTATGTTAATTTTTAAAAATTGACTTAATTTGATTTAAAACTTATTGTAATACAATTTCATTATTTCAAACTGAAATACTTAAAACTGAAATGTTAATTTATTTAAGTGAAAAATTATGAAATGCCAAATGCAGTTTTTTCTTTTCTTTTCTTTTCTTTTTCTTTTACTTTTCATTTTTTTTAAATTAACAAAATTTGATTTTCTAATCATTAGTGCGCTTGCTTAATTGTACCGATGTCTAGGCCCATATCTGTCAAATTCTGTCTGAAGAATTCCAGTTTTTGAAAAGCTTCATAAAATTATTTTAATGTTATTTTTTTCGGCATTTTCTGCAAATTTCATTTTAAAAATTCGACGCCATCTTTCTGGAACAAAAAGGAAGGATCACACATTTCGTGCTTTGCAGAATTAGCGACGGATACTGGTATACTCGTATATTCGTTACTTCAATAAAATATGTAACAAGAGAATAAAAACAAATTTTACATTGGTATTTGTTTTTTAATTACCTTCATGAATTTTCATACAAAATTTCATTTATATTTATATAGTTTCCCTTTTATTAAAAAAAATAATTAACACTGTAACTTTTCAATATTACAGCATTGTTTTTCAGCTAATGAAAGTGTTAATTAATTTATTTATTTTATTACTAAATTCAAATTACAAAACTCTTTGTTAGTATTTCTTAATACAGAAATGTATCAAAAATTGCAACATGTATTACTTTTTTATTTTAAACTTTGTGAGTAATTAAGTATTTTTTTCAAAACCTAAGGGCATTTTTTCAAAATCTGTTCCGTATGCTTTTTTAGCATATTCTATCATATAGAAAATACCACTTAGTGCACGAGAAAATTATTAAGTAGTATAATTTGGGATAATTGCTTGAACAATTGCCAAAATAAATGGTAATAAATGACTACTGAATAACAAAATTCAGCCCCATAAGCAAGCTGTATGCGTGCATTTTAATATATTTGATATATTTATTTGCAATTTAAAAATTCAAAATGTTTATGCTTGCTTCCGAAATCGAAAAGCAAATTTATGATAGATTTATCAAACGATCTGAAATTTGAGAAAGCTGACACGAATTTGTAATAAACATAAACATTCGTATGATAAAATGGTTGAAATTTATGTAACAAAGATATTCTATTTAGTATAGTAAATTTGACATTAGAGCGTCAAATTATTTGAAAATGCCGCATTTATCATTTATCACCATTTTTTTTTCTTTTGGAGTAAGATAAATATAAATTGATATTTTTAAGCGTGACCGAAGCAGAAGTGTCTGTTTTTGAATGTGTGAATAAAATATTCGGAATTTTATTGGATTAATGGAAGATTAAAGTTATAAATTTAAACTCTTGTCAGTTTTGGATCATTTTACATCATGTTCGAGAGAGGTTTCAAATTTGTAGGTTTCATTTTTTTTTTTCGATGTGCTCCATCGTTGCCAGAATATCTTTGACACTTTGATAAATAGCAAAAGTTTCGAAAACTTTCTTACTTGTCTTAAATAAAATGTTTGGTTTTCTCAGAAATATCTTTTATAACCGAAGCCGAATAGAGAAAAATGCATTTTTCAAAATTTCCAGAAAAGCTTTTCAGATGTTTTTCGGACGGAAGATGCAATCAACAGTTTTGTGTTATTATTTGTTAAATTGTTTTTATGTAGTGTACAGGTTCTGAATTTGATTTTATCTAGTATGCAGGTTTTAAATAAGTGTCAAAAAATCCGCTTTGATAGAGATAGAGAGATCAATATATAGAGATAGAAAGATAGATATAGAGCTATAGAGATAGAAAGATAGAGAAATAGAGGTAAAGATAAAGGTAAACAGATAAAGATAGAGAAATAGTGATGGAGAGATAGAGATAGGGATTGAGGGAGATAGAGAAATAGAGATGGAGAGATAGAGATAGGGATTGAGGGAGATAGAGATAGAGCTAAAGAGATAGAGATAGCGAGATAGAGATGGAGAGATGACGAGATCGGTTCTAAATAAGCGATAAAAAAATCTGCTAAAATCTCACACAAAATATTAGGCTGTAATACGAAAATAATATGTTTATGAGAGTTAAAAAAGACATATATTTTATAGGAAGGACTTGAATAAGAAATATATGTAAATAAAAAACTGAAAATGTCTCTTAAAATTGGAACATTTGTAAAAAATAAAACATTTATTATTTTTCGCTTATGCTCGGCAAGGCGAATGGCGGATGTACGACCTGTTCCGCCAGCATACACCTAGTCACAGACCTTACAGGGGATACTGTAGACTGCGCCGGTCTTAGGTTAAAAATGTTAAATTTCTTAAATGGAATTTGTTTTGCGTAAATCAGAGCAAGGCGGTAACACCCTCTCTCCCCATAGCCGCAAATATAACGAATAATTTGTTCACGGAAACAACCTTCTCCTACATTAACGCGATCATTAAAAAAAATAATTATATTTTTCTGAATAAATAGAATAAAAATTTTGTTGACATTTGTGATAAAATGTTTTTCATTATTTTTTTTTTAAATATAATAATTAAGCGCAATTAATCTCTAATTATCTGCATGCGAGGTAAAATAATTATCGTAATATTCGCTACAGCTTCTTAGTATTGCAGCGTGGCGTACGAATATGTATATCTCATATTGCAGTAAGCAGTTAGAACTGGTTAGAACTTGCGCGATTATGTGTTGAACACAAAAAAGGCAAAAATTCGTCAAAAACATAAAATAAAAAAAATCTATTTAAAATGTTCAAATATTTTGCCCCAATTGCTCATCAACCCCCTAATAGCAACCCGTGAGCCAAATTTCGTAGCTCTGCGCCCTGTGGTTTCCGAGTTTTTGAGGTTACATAGATAAATACGCGCACGGATTTTAATAGGGTAGATGCAAAATATACGTTGCCTTACATATTTTTAAATTACTTTTGGATTACCGGGTATATAAATGCAATGTATTCTATAAAGTGCTCGGAAAGTCTAGATTTTCTTTTTTAAGCGAATGAATATAAATTATTGGGCATAAAAATATACGGCATCGCATGAAAGTAAGCTTTAATGTATGTTTCTTTTGAAGAAACAAAAAGTAATATCAGGCGCGGTCTTATTATCTGAGGTATGCGGTACATTATATCACTTTCTTTAATTAGATATAGTTCTCGTTTCATATAATCTTTTAACTATTAATTTCCTGCAAATTAAGTACCTTGAAAGTATTTCCTAAATAGTTCCAAATATTCCGATGGGGCCATTTATTGTAAGGTAAAGTAAACGTTCTTATTATTGCCTAATTGTCTCCGGAAAAACTGAACATATTACTATAGCTTAATTTCCGTCTCCACCACCGATAGACGATTGGGATTGTTACGCTTTCTGATTGGTTGTAAAAGCGAACGCTTTCTAAGTCATTTCCGGTATTTGAGATGATTATGAAGATATAAGAAAATATTATATAAGAAATTAATAGATATTATTAGATTGTATAGAAATATTAAATTATATAGAAATTAATTAGATTATATAATTTATTATATTATATTATATTATTTTATTTTATATATTAATATTATATTATTTTATTTTATATATTAATATTATATAATTTTATTTTATATATTAATATTATATTATTTTATTTTATATATTAATATTATATATTATTTTATATTATTTATTATATTATATTTAGAATTTAATTAGTTATATAGAAATTAATAGATATTATATAAAAAACCAAGTTCAACAGGAAATGACTTAAGACGTGTTCAGTTTAACAACCAATCAGAAAGCGTAATAATCGAAATAATCGTCTATCCGTGGTGAACAGGGAAATTATGTATTACTATAATTATGGTAGAATTAATGCTTATTAGAATAACGACGTAATAGTAGTTTATGGATTAGTTTAATTTTGGGTATATAGGAATAACTTATTTATTTAAGTTTTTACTGTTGTATCTAGTTTTCCATAAGTTTTGTTTAAAGGAAAAAATAATGTTTCGCGGGAGAGATTGTTGCTGGTTGTAAAAAATATCAAACTCTTCATTTTTTCCAAAATTAGGTATTATGTAATTTTAAATAAATTTTTCCAGTTGAAACATTTATATTTAGTGTACACGTTGGATACCTTGCATTACAAAAAGTAAAAAGCTACCTATAAGAGCAGTTCGGTGGGAAGCAATTCCCGAAAATTGTCGTATATTTTTACAGATTATGGCAACCAGACCCAAAATCACGCGCAGTTCCAAATGTTGATATATATATATATGTAATAATAATAAAAAAAATCGTCATTTTACCTTAATTAATTTATTCCAAATTCTTACAATATCTACCTTTTATCCCTGTCTTTTAATAATATCTTAAATATAATTTATATTTTAATTCCATACCTTTAATCAACATATTCTTTTAATTCTTATTCTAAAAACCTTAATCTGTTAAAAGCGACACTTCTTTGTAACCCCCCCCCCCTTGATTTATTTCTTCATAATTGAGACATTAAATTTTTATTTCTTTAGAATGTTTCTTAATACCATTTTTTTAAATTAAAATTATTCTTAGATATCCCAGCATTCCTTGCAAGTACTCCCGCGCCTAAATTTTTCACCTTTTTATTTCTATGCTTTTAATATAGAGTTCCGACGTTTCGTCATGTTTTGCACGCCTCGCTCATCCTTTTCAACCAATCACTAAGAAAGCCACTCCTCTCTTTTACCCCTACCTTCCTCCAAACTGGCATTCCGTTGGTGCTTCCATCGGCAGGTCAATATATTCTTGGGCAAATTGCTAGTATAAAACGAGGTTACACAACCTTGGAGAGCATATTTTTTACGTTTACCGTCTTGCTAAATGAACCGGCGTCACTTGGAGAGATCTTTCTTCAAATTGATGAATGTCTAATATCTTAATATCTTCATTCTTTCTCTATGACGTAACATATCCCAGATTTGAGCTTTAAAATTGGACAATTAGTGGAATTGTTTCTGCTTTGTGAAGTGTAATAAATTCGTTGATGATAATGCTGCTTCTTTTTAATTTGACGGGAAAATTTCCCAATGTATTTCATAACATCGGCTTCCATCATGATCGACTTAATGACTGAAAATTAGTGTCTCTACCAATACATTCATTGCCAGAATAATATGTCAATAGTTTGTTGACATAAGTCCCTATGATACGGAAAAGTATCTCATATATATACTATATCCTTTTTTATCCTGTTGTATTTTGAACTTTATGATTAAATTTCGCAGTTTTTTTCTCTTTTTTATGGGTAAGGTTTCTTTCCTTTTTGATATTGCTTTTATTTTTTTAACTTTATGATTTTTTCACAGATTTTTTTCTCTATTATGGTGTGGTAATCCCAAAAGCAATGTTCTTTAGCAATGTTATGGCTAATATGATGATGAAACCACACATTTTATTTGTGGTATTTAGGCATTTGGGACCTGAAGATTCTGTCTAAATTCCACAATTTTCATTTTTTCAATTTTTAATTTAATTTCTGCTTCTTTTAAATATGTATATCGAATCTATATTCAAAGAGTTGGGGAACACTATTGTGGTCAATTAATTATTACATACTAATTCATAATTTCATAGTTTTTGTTGGTGTTTCGGTAATGTTTCATTAATGGTTATATATATATATATATATATATACCCCCATTTATTTGTCATACAATAGCAGTCGTATTAGTGAACCAATTTGGATGTGGATGCATTTTATCTTCGTGTGTACAGGACATACAATGGTCTCGACCGAAATCGTTGGCCAGCTTCAACCGCTATCTTGTGTAAAAGTGACAAAAACTTAAAGATTTCAAATTCTGAAAGATCTACAAAAAATTAGAAATCAAAAACGTTTTTACGCTTAAGAGTTTGGCATTATTTGTTTTGTCTCTAACTTAAAAACTCCTTCCGGCCTGTACCGGGATGAAAAGGTAGCTTCCATGTTCCGTCTTTTTAAAACTTCCATTCATTGTACTCAAACACCCGAAGCTAAAATGCTTGAAACCCGATTTGATTATAGGAAATTCAATCCCGGTTTTCGTTAGTACTGAATTTGAATGCGAATTTCAGCATGAGAGTTACACAAAAATCCGATTGTTTCAAAATCTCAGCCAACCTAGAATTTCAAACAGCTATATCTCAGCCATTTTTTAAGATAAAGTCAGAACAAAAAATGTTTCGAAATCCTCAAAGAGTGGTGGGCCCACTTACACCTTATTATGGGTAAGTGGGACACCCACCTGATTTTTTAAAAGAAAAGCAGTTAAAAAATATTTAAAGCATTATTTTAGAAACTACACTGAGAAAAACGTCTATCACTGGTATCTAGAAACTAAATTGTGGCTCTAGAAAAAATAGTTCCATGTCATCTTTATAAATTCTAGTTCCCTTTGCTAGAAAGTTCTAGTCTCCCTTACTCAAATTCAAGAGCGTTTTCCTATATTATCGTGGTCAAACTTATTTAAAAATTTCTGCAAATAAATGTGAACACAAGAGGTTAGTTTTAGTAACTATAATTCTAGTTTATGAATTTTTTTTCCAGAAATCAAGAGATAATTTCTCGAAATTCAAATGATTCGTAATATAATTTATCGTTTCATCACCTAGAAAACTATAGACAAGAAATTCTCGATCATTTCGTCTATTTAGTTTATTTGTTTACCTTATTCGCATAACTCGTAAATCTATATTTCTAGTTTAGGGATTTAGAAAATGACTACTTATTCGGTCTAGATGAAGGCGGTATAAGTTTTCCTTCAGTTTAATGATAAAAAACTTTTGTTTATTAATATTGTCTTAAATAAAATAAGTTGATAAGTTTAAATTAAAATGTTTCAAACATTTTGTATAAGGCCTTCAAAATGAAGTATTCCAAAAAGGGGTTCCATTTACCGCAACCAACCCTATATGGTTTTATATGTGATAGTCGGACCATATTAAGAAAAATATTGCATTTGCATTTATAAATTACGAATTTTAAATCTTCCGCTGCTGAAAGTGTCGTCATATTTAAAATGTAATGTCCATTTTTATTCAGAAAACATAAACATTTTATTACGATAACGTAGTGGTGTAACTTCCACATTTTTTTGCATTCATCGTTCCTTTCCCCGAATTTTTCTTTGTTTTTCCTTTTGTGTGCATGTGCATGTGTGTTTGTGTTTAGGGAGGCGGGTGTGATGCCGAACAATGATATTTTATTAAATTATAAGCTGATCGGCAAGACGTTGTCCGGCCCGGCTTTAGTTTTCCGAGAATAATTAAGTCCGGTCCCGGACCCCGACTAATTTATTTAAATGAAGATTTAATAAAATGAAGAAAACTTTTATTAATATCTTTTCAAGTTTTGATTCGATTTTCATAAAATTTGTAATGATTCGACAAAATTCTGCAACGATTACACATATTAAATTTCAAACCATTCGGTCGGGTAATTTTTATTCTGTTGTATGTGGACAGACGGACGGACCAGACGACGACTATAGGTGCTACGTTTTTATATAATTACGAACGCACGTAAAATTGAATATATCTAATGGGGTTTCTAAATGTTTCCTCCATAGAGGGATATAAAATATGACAGTGGATGACTAAGTTAACGGTTAATAAAATACAAAGCCCTCATTTTCGGCAAAAATCGTAGTACGGATTTCCGATAAACATTATTGAAAAGAGAACGCCATTTACTATATTGGACTAGAAAACTAAAACGCGATTATTTTTGCTAATATGGAAAAATCGTCGCAAAAAGCGAAAAAGACGCCAAAAATTGCATAAAAATTTCGCAAAAAATTAAAAAATTTGTGATCCCAAAATTTAATATATTCGGCTAAAAGATTGAAACCGGATTACTTTTACGAATCTGATAAAAATGCAATGAAAAGAAGTAAAAAAAAACGTTAAATATTGCAAGAAAAATTCGCGAAAAAATTCAAAAATTGGTATACCAACTCTTATTAAACTTTATTGAAAAGAGGACACAATTTATTAAATTCAGCTAATAGATTGAAACCGGATTTCGTTTACTAATGTTGGAAAATCATCGCAGGACGCGAAAAATCGCTAAAAATCGCATAAAAAATTAAATATAAAAAATTAATTAAAAAAAAATCAAAAACTGTCTTCAAGGTGCATGACACACAGGTGCTCTCCTGCCTAATCTTCTAGTTCTGCTCTCCAAAGTCAGTTCAGAAAACTCTGGAAACACAAACAGACAAACTTCTATCTTTATTATCTTAGATAACTAAATGATCGCTTCCCTTTTTATATCGATGAATAAATACCTTTGTATAAGGAAACATGCATTAATATCAGAATCCATTCTGAAGGAGAAATAATTCAATGCTACATGAATAACAACTGTACATAAATGAAAAACAAAATCAGAACTCAATTATAATGCATGTATTTTTATTACTTTCTTCTATCTTTACAAGAAGAAAGTATTGGGTTCATGAAAATTTTCGACTTCCGGTTTTCGTCGGATTTTTACGTTTTAGAAGGTCCTGAACACGATTTGACTGTTTTTAGAAAATGTCTGTCTGTGACTCTGTCTGTCTGTCTGTATGTATGTGACAAAAATTTTGTGGGCGCTCTATCTCAAGAACTATGCATGAAATTTAATAAAACTTCATATTAAGTTAGTCCCTGATATAAATTGGTGCTGATTAGATTTTGGTGAAAATCGCCCAATAGGTGGTGCTGCTATGCTGTATATTTCGCGATTTCCACAATAGCTCTATCTCAAGAACTAATGGACTTATTTTCATCAAACTTCAGATTCAGTTACACCTTGACATAAATAGATGTTGCTTAAGTTTTGGTGTAAATAGCCCAACAGGTGGCGCTGCTATACTACTTTTTTCATAATTTTTACGATAGCTATATCTCAAGAACGAATGTACGGAATTTCATCAAATTTCAGATTCTGTTAGAACTTGACATAAATAGATTCTGCTTACGTTTTGGTGTAAATAGCCCAACAGGTGGCACTGCTATGCTACGTTTTCATTATTATCACGATAACTATATCTCGAGAACTAATGCACGTATTTTCATCAAACTTCAGATTCAGTTAGATGTTGACATAAGTTGTTGTTTTTTAGGTTTTGGTCTAAATCTACCAACAGATGGTGCTGCTATACTGCATTTTGAAGGATTTACACGATTTTAGCTATAGTCATATCTCAAGAAGTAATGCACGGAATTTAATAAAACTTTAGATTCAGTTAGAACTTGATATAAATTGCTGCTGATTCGTTTTTAGTGTATGCGAAACCTGTGTGAGATAGAAGAAAGTTTTGGAATTGACACATCAGACTAGTTATTATTATAATTTTTAGCTTTGCTTGTT
Source organism: Maratus michaelseni (assembly GCA_963931845.1). Taxonomy (NCBI): domain Eukaryota; kingdom Metazoa; phylum Arthropoda; class Arachnida; order Araneae; family Salticidae; genus Maratus; species Maratus michaelseni. The sequence continues at coordinate 473,126,817 of OZ007588.1, read as the reverse complement.
TGTACAAACCAGTTTTTTAAGAATTACTGCAGTGAAATATATATATATCCTAATAATATTATAAATCTGATTGTGTGCAAATGTTAGGCTGAAGCCAGCGTCAAAATGGAGCATTTAATGATCCTGTGTTTTTGCATATAGGTGGATTATAACCTTCTTATGAACATAGGCTGGTTTTTGTTAATTTTATTCAAATATTTTTCTTAATAATTCCAAATTCCGTTAGAGAATAAATGGACATTTTTTCGTATAATATTTTAAAATGGTTAAATTTACTTTACCGTTGCTAATACTTTATCGTTGCCAAAACTAATTAAAAACCCGGAATAATAATTTTTACTCTACAATTTAGATTCAATTGAAAAATTTTCACGTGAAAAATTTAGATGAAATAAAAAAATTAAAGAATTAAAAAGATTAAATAATATTATTAAAAATAAAACGTACTTTTTTTAGTTTTTGATAATAATACAAGGTTTCAGTATACGTAACCATAGGAAACAGGCTAATATAACGTCATACATGGAAAATAAAGCGGATATGCTTTGATTGGTGAAATAAAATTATCTTAGGTTTTTTTTCTTCAATTTTTTTCTTTTTTTTCTTTTGTATGGTAACAATACGTGGTGTTTTACCGTCTGCGCACGGCTAATATAACTATACCGTATTTTTTATTTAAATTTTAAAAAAGTAAAAAGAAATTTCAAAAGAAAATGGCTAGCAAATGTCAATAATATGCTCCGCAATATTATCCATGTTGAAAATGATGTCATGGATAGCGAGAAAAAAATATTTTCATTCTTAAAACTAAAAGAAATACCTCGATTACCTAAAAAAATGACGAATGTTAATAGTTCCATTTTTGTTGATAAAACCTAAAGATTTAACATTATTTCTTTAAAATAACATAATTTCCCCTATGCCAGTATTGAAATTAATTGCCTGGAAAAGAAAATGAACAAGTATTATGTCATTTAAAAGGGATTTCTCTGGGGAAATATATATTTGAAATAAAACGGGAATTTTCCGATATGTTTTAAAATGAATGTGAATCAATTCCTTAGATTAATTATACAAGGATCAGTAAGCATATAAAGTAGATGAGTTTCACGCCATATTTATAACGAAAAATTCAAATGTTTTTTTTAATCTATACTGGTTATTAAGCATGAGTATCCATTATATACAGATGAGAGTTTTCTGCTAAAAATCACATCATAATTTTAAGAAAAGGAAAATGAACACGAATCTATTGTATTAAAATCTGACCGTGTGTTTGTATTTCGAAACTACTACTAGACTATCGAACGCAACGTGATTTACTTAATACCGGTTATCATTGATCCGAAGACTTAACTCTCAGAATAAAAAAAAATAAATTAGATACCAAGATTTTTTTTTTTTTTTTTGTAAATTTTAATGAAGGTTCTCTAAAAACGGAAAGTAACATACTCCATATTTGTGTATGAAAAAGGAGAAATAAAACAGATCAGTATATTTTTTACACCATTTTCTCACTTAAACTGAAAAACAGTATTTATTTTCACTTTGAATAGATAGATGGTGAAAACAAAATCTTGATTTCAGTAAATTATCCGAAAAATAAAAACATATTTTCACATATTCAAACTTCATGAATCAATTTATTCGGGAGAACAAAAATTGCCTGTCAACATACTGTCATTTAGAAAACAAGATTTGTTTCAGCTATACATTAAACCACGGTGGCAGAATTGAATTTAAAGAAAAAGCATATACTAATTCCAATTAATGTTTTTTTTGAAGGATGGCTGTTAAAACGTTTCACAAAGGCGTTAAAAGTAAAATTGTTTATCAGGTAAAATTCACAGTTGTTTTTATCCAATTCGTCTATTTCCACGATTTCATTTGGCACTCCTTTTTGTATTGATTGCAATTTCACTTTCGCGATTATTTGGCACAAAATTTCACTTTTTTAAGACTGAGTTATGTCAAGGTCCCTATAACAAAAATACCGCAAGTAACTCCTATGAAATGTGATAAAGAGTTAGTTAATTAGTAACGTTTTTAATTATCGGGAGGGAAATACTTTGCTTAATTAATGTATTTATTATTATTTTAATGTTGCGTGAACGAAGTCAAGGGTAACAGCTAGTATATATATATATATATATATATGTGTGTGTGTGTGTGTATGTGTGTGTGTGTGTGTGTGTGTGTGTGTGTGTGTGTGTGTGTGTGTGTGTGTAATATGTAAAAAAAATTGAAGTATTGAATTACTTGAATAACTAGACGTTGAAATAACAACTCATGAACTTTAATATAGTTCTAGAAAGATAATTTTACAACGCTTTATTGGTAACTTCTTCAAATATATTACATTTATCACTTAAAACATATAATACACTTAATTTCGAATAGTCTAATTAGGCCTAACAGTGCCGTTATTGACATTTCATATTTCTACGCTTCCTGAATGATAAAAATTAAAAGACCTGCTCTTTTTTCAATTTTCAAGATATCTCAACCGTGATCTCGTGATCGAGAATTTTCATAACTCATGCTTTGAAATCATGAATAATAACATACAGTAGAACCTCCATAAGTTGACCACCCTAGGGACTGTAACTAAGTGGTCAACATACGGAGGTGGTCAACTTAGGGAATTTTTAGAAAATATTTAGTACAATATTAGAAAAACTTTAGTAAACTTTTTTCGTATTTTTTTAGGAAAAATTTAGAAATATATTAGCACTTACTCATTTTTATTTTTTCTGAAGGTACAGCACATTTTTACATTTTTTGAAAGAATAATTCAATTTTTGTTTGACTCCTCTTTTTGTTCATTAAGTAAGTGCAAAAAGTACTTTCACAGTTTACAAGTCCATTAAGCATGCTTGGGCATTTTTCTGCAGCGAAATCTTTAAGTTGCTCCATCATGCGCTTTACATCGTCTTCCTTCAGAGTTGAGTACTTTGCAGTTTCGTCGTCAGTTGGATCATCATCCTCTTCGCCGTCCATTTCTTGTACCTCAGAGTCCTTGCTGTGCTTAGTTGCAGAGAGTATCTCATTGAAGATTGCCTCTGGGTCTGGTTCAACACATGTTACTAACTCATCGTCCATGGTAACAAAATCTTCAAAATCAACTCCATCAAAAACTGGCAAGGGAGTTAGAGGAAGCTCATCCTCTTGCACCGATGTTGTAGCCGTAACATATCTAGACTTCTTGAAGCAGTTCTTAATCGTGGTTTGCGTAACTTTATTCCAAGCAGAATTAATCCAATGAACAGCATTCAAAGCATTTACTGACGCAGCTGTTGACGATGTTAATGCAAAAGGACCACGGGTTTGTGCTTTCATGATCACCCATTCCAGAAGTTGAGCTCTGTAGTGCACTTTGAAGGACTGAATAATGTTTTGATCTAAAGGTTGGGTTTTCGAAATTGTGTTTGGAGGCAAAGTTTTAGCTTCACATTTGTGAGATTATTCACTTTCGGGTTGCTGAGGCAGTTGTCCACGGTACTTTTATGGAATAGGCCGCTTCTTTTGCCTCATTTCTGCGTCAATTCCTCTAACCCACCTTTTAACAAAGCACTGGTCATCCAAGCGGATCTATTCGCTCTCCAAAAAATAGGAAGGTCTTTAGGTTTTACATTTTTAAATTCACGAGGTTTTGCGGATTTCCCGATCACCGTAGGCTTCAAATTTTCCCCAGTCATACTAGCACATAGAAGAACAGTAAAACGCTGTTTTGAAAGTTTTCCTCTTTTAAAAGTGTCACCCTTCATTACTAGACTTTTATCAGGCATTGCTTTAAAGAAGAGACCGCACTCATCAGCATTAAAGATGTCCTCATCTTTAAAACCTTTACGAAACTCTGGGAATTTTTTAATAAATTCTCCACCACTTCAGCTGAAACCTTCTTCGATTACCCACTCAAAATTTTTTGAGAAATCTCGTATCGTAGTTTGAATTTTTCAAGCCAACCTGCTGACGCTTGGAAGTCCTCTATTTCGAATTCTTTTGCAATTTTTTTTGCTACTTCTTGAAGCATAACTCCCGATATTCTTGAATTGATTGATCTCATATCTTTAAACCAATGAAACGTGGCTTCGTTCACAGCGTCGAGACACATTTTCTGCGTTTTCTTTGGAGTCCCCCGTTTTCGGAAGAATACCTTTTCAGATATTCTTCCTTGCGTTTTAAAATGTTGCTCACAGTTGTCTTGCTCACACCAAATTTTTCCGCTTCCTTTCTTTGGCTGCTGCTTTCCAGAAAATTAAGAAGATACTCTTTCTTTAAGTTCTTTTAGAGCTTTTCTTTGCGCCATTTTTAATGAAAATTCGCAAATAAACAACCAGTCCCGTCACGACGTTACATTCAGAAAAAAAGAACGTAATGTATTTAACATGTGAGCAATACACGTAGTTTTCCAATTTTGCGTATAGCTACACCGCTACGCACATCCCCCACTCCCCTGAGATTTTTCGACAGATTTCAGGAATTCTTTCATTTCCCTCCCATTGTATTATACTGGAAGTGAATAATGAATGGAGCACCACAAGGGGGGCGAGATGTTGCTCAGATAAGCCGAATGACTGATAAAGAAATTCCTGGAAACCAGATGGAGAACAAACGGAGGAAAAAGCAAATTCAAGAAAACATCAGTGGTCAAGTTACAGAGAGTAAAACCTACTAAAAAGTGGTCAATATACAACTTACGGAGGTGGTCAACATAGAGAGGTAAATCTCCATTGAAAATGCGTTGTGACCATTCAAACTAATAAATTTCGGTCAACATAAAGAGGTGGTCAATATAGAGAGGTGGTCAACTTTGGAGGTTTTACTGTATATCAGAGCGTCAGTTAATTTGATGATCACGCACGTCATAAAGAAAATAAAATATGATTAAATTCAAATCCTACACATATATTTATATATACAGGTTGTCCAAAAAGTCTTTTCCTGATTACAGAATTTACACATATCCGCTATATATAAGATAGACATGTGCAACTGTTGCTAAATTGCGATGAAACTAATTAAGTGTTTTCTTGAAGGTTTCCGTAACGTGCCTGTAGTGTAACAAACTCAAATCGTAAATGTTCACAAATCAAGAAAAATCTTAGTATATCTTCTGGCATCATCAGACCCTTTTAGCATCTGTAATTCACGTGAGGCCGTTCACACTGATAGCTTGAGACCTCGCACAAAAAAAATCTCAATTCTTTCACCCTTTCAGCTGTGGTTGATGGTCTGCCACTTCTCGGTACGTGGTCCGGATTCGTGGTTACTGACACGCCTACTGTACAGCTAAACTACGAAAACCTGCAACAACAAAAAGCTTGGCTGTTTTTCCAATATTTTGGCACCAGTTTTACATGTCTATCTTATAGCACATATATATATATATATGAATAAATTTTGTAATCTGGGAAAGATATTTCGGACATCCTGCATTTATATTTAATTTCAATTTAATGAATAGATTCTCAATTTTAACCGTCCAGCGAAATCTCTGTCGCAAATTTTACGGAAAATGTAATTTTTTTTCAAATCTATGTTTTACCAGCGGCACCGAAAATAAAATTCAATTCTTAATACGGATATGCATAACTGCTTTTTCAATATATTCTAGGTAGAACCCGTCAAAACTTGACGGAAAAAATACTATAACACTATCAGTAAAATAAGCTTCTTTATTATTTAAGAAGAGTGCGAATGAAACAGTCTTTCAAATATTTTATTTTAAAAGTTTCCCCCCCCCCCAGTGAAATACATCACTATTTTCGACGCAAACTCCAAACAAACAATCCATAAACAAAACTGTGTAATGCAAATCAGTTTGACATTACCGCCATATTCCCCACGGCTAGAAGGAAAACTTCATGGACCTATGAAGTATGATACAAATAGTATATTCCTACGTTCATCTCATATTCAGTAAATAAAAGAACATAGTAAATAAAGCACACATATCTTCAACCCCCCCCCCCCTGTGATAATCCAAACGAATGAGCTTCTATGAGCATGTGCATTGTATCTGCCCAAAAGCACCGTCGAAATTCGACGATAAAAATAGTTTTAAAAAGTTTAAATTAAAAATATTTAAATGTCCTCTTTAATAATTGTTCATTTCAAATCCATATCTTCTAAAACGAATCCATTGTTTTAAGGTAATCATTTTTTATGCAAAGATGAAGAATTTTTTTATAATAATAAATTATCTTCAGATGAGGGAGATTTTTAATGTTTTCAAGTGTAATTTATTTGTATAGTTTCTTCCGTCCCTTTACATAATCAGGATGATTATCCCTTTTCCATCACAGTCGGGAATCTTTTTCCTCGTGTACAGTTAAATACCCAATTGATCTTTTAAAAAATACAATTCCCAGCATATTCTGATGCAAAATATACATCAGCGGATTCAACATATCTATTTTATGTTAAACATAAAATGAAAATAGTTTTTTTTCTTTTTTTGACAGATTTTAGTTTAGCGCCAAAATGCTCTATTTTATGGATAATCTGATCTTATGATTTATCAGGGTTTATTATTATTATTATTATATCACTTTTTATGATGGTTAGAGATATCTATTTTCAATTGTGTGGCAACTTTCCCAGGGGCTATTTTACATTATAGAAGCAAACTGATGGTCATTGTTAAGATAGAATTGAAAAACATTTCATGCTTGAATTTTTTTTAAAAAGTCGTTAAATTAAGCGGCAGATTTCAAATAAATTTCCGTCGAAAGCTAATTTTTTTCTAATTGATGATGTATGAATTAAAATTGTAAAATGTAGTAAAAAAATAGAAATTTGTCGTATTTAGAAGTGATGTAAGCGTGATGAAAGCTAGAGCGATAGCGCCGTTTGTTGTCATAACCGTTATACATTTCTAAAAATTGCCAGTGTTTTCGCTGGCGTCCAAAAGTAGACTACCGTTTTTCGACATCGAAGGAGAAATTCACATAGAAATAAATATGACTTTGCCGCTAATAAGGAACTGTTAAATGAACTCATAATAAACCTACCAAAATAATTCCTATAAAATATTAGCTTTACATTGTTTATTCTAGCTAAAAATACAATCATTATTTCAAGTTTTTTTTTGTTTTAACAATAACACTATTTTTAATAATTTTAATTTTCCTGAAATCCTTTACTTTTGTGAATTTTTTAAATTAAAAAAAATAAATCTTCTAACCTATAATTTAAAAAAAAAAGAAAAGAAATTGGTAACATGCAATCAAGGTATGCAATTAAGATGAAGCAATCAATAAAGGCTCCAATTCTAATCTTTATAATTAAGAATGGAAAAATCAGTTAAAATTACGTCATGTTGACATAATCATATAAGTTTTTCTCTTCAGTTTTATCAATGTTAAAATGCATTTCAAGCTAAGCATAACGTCATTTTCACCGGCGCAAATTTTTCAGACGTACTTTATATACGTTACTTTTATGCTTAAACACCATGTATACAAATAAAAATATATTTTGTATTTAATTGTAATGAAAAAATGGCATCAACAAAGTTATATTGCATAATGATAAAATACACTCAATAAACAATATTCCCGTGACGTCACAATAAATATGAACTTTTATTCGCTTATAAAACACCCGGATATATATTTTTACCGAAATTTAACTTGTAAATTAAAAAATTCGGCCTAAAGGCCCCGTGCTTTTAATATTTATTATTTCTCTCTTATCCTCGCAACCACAGAGTTCAGAAAATAAAGTATGTGCTTCACAACAGTGGGCATTACCCTTTTGCTGACTTTATGACGTCATAAGCAGATGTAAAAGTTTAATTTAAAATTACGGCTAATTAATAAAATTTTCGAACAAACGAATGCACGATAACAAATCTGTGTCCAAATATCTTTCATTAAAAAAAAATAATGATGTAATTTGATGCAGTAGTTTGTTCTCACGGACTGTCGAAAGAAAAGTCTTAGGGTTTTAAATATATAGATATTATTACTACTGTGAAATATTGCATTTGTACTAGCGTAACTACTGTGAGCTAAAATAATACATCACACACTAGCTCGGGAAAACGTTTAAACAAATAATTCTGCAAATCTCTATGTTTTAATATTAAAAATTAAAATTTATTTTAATTTAAGAATTTATTCTTCATATTCTATGGCATTTAATATGCTGCATGTTAAGTTTTTTTATATTACAGCAAATGTAACATAATAACATAAATGTGACACAAATGATTACTATTTTATATTTCAGAAAATTTTTTCAGCATAATACACAACTTTAAGTGATACAAGAATTAACCTTTCGAAATGATTTAAATATTTAAAAATAATTTTCGTGTAATATTTATCGCTATCGTATTTTTATTCAAATTTTCAAGCTGCAAATTATTTTAATACAGTTTTTAGAAGTTCTTCTTTGTTTAATTTTCTTTTGGTTAAGTTAATTGATTTTGATATATATTTTAAATAAATGTTTGCATATAGATGTTTAGAAAAATTATGATAATGTATTATCAAGCGCTTTAAATTCAATATGCACTAATGAATACATGGAACTCATTTTAATGTTAGAACACACGTGCTAGAATTTTGATCTCTAAAATAATCTCTTATGTCTAGAAAGAAGCTGAATATTTTAACGTAAATACATATTTATAAGAGCATGCGAGATGTATTTAAATTATAAAAAGTTTATGTATATTTAAAGTTTTCATTATAAAAATAATGTGAAAACAGTATGGGTTTAAATGATAAGCAAAAAGTAAATTATATTGTTCTTAGCATAAAATTGACTGCATATAATTTCCATTAATTTACAGAATGATAAAAGAAAAGTATAGTATAAAAGTATGTTATGTAATTCTGAGTTGTGTCTGGTATGAAGTCTTGTAGTAGAATTACGAAATCTTGAAGTGGATCTGTGCAGACTTTTTCTCACCGATTGTTCAATCTACGAAATCGGTGATTCGTGGATATTTGAGCTGTGAAATCGATAATTGTGGATAAGGAAAGGGCATCTGACGTCACTGTTGGTTAAACTACTGTTGGTTTGGGAGAAAAACCTGTTCGTTCTTTACGGCTCCTGCAGTACACATGAGATGGAGGGATTTGATTTGTCTATGTTAAACTGGTCTATGATATGATTGGCCTACGTTGCCATGACGATTCCTGCAATGATAGCTGTAACAAAAATGCAGTGGTAGATTGGTTGATGGAACTGTTTGTTTGTAAACATGCCCTTTCCTTATAGTACAATTACTCAATTTATAATAGTACTCCATGAAGTTTTTGACTTATCGATAATCAAACTGTGGATGATTTTCGATACAGGATATGGTTAGTAACTTGTTTAATTTAGTGTAAATTGTGATTTTGAAGTGTTATGAACACGTTTTATTAATTTTCAGATTTTTTAACACATTTTGATTATTCTTTTATGGATTTCATTTAATTATCCACGTGTGAATGCTTTGAAACGAGAGAGATATTTTGTTTGTAGTTTATGTAAATAGAGGGTACACAGTTAAAAAAATTTGTGGTAGGTTGAACAAAATTTTGGTGCTGCAGTAGCTGCAACCCTAATATGGTGAAATATCGTTGTAACATTTGGAGATATGGGTTAACCAGAGATCCAAATGTTGGATTGGTATTTCACCATCTAATGGTCGTAGGTACTGCAACACCAACATTTGGTTCAAACCGCGAGAAAATTTTTAACAGTGTATTGTCATTTGATTTCGTAGTATAAAAGCAGGTGATATCATAGAATAATATATATGCTTTTGAGATTAGAGCTGTTTTCTTTCGCTACCTGGGCTTCCTTTGGTACGAGAAACCTATCAATTTGCGAAAAAAGAAAACCTGAAGCTTACTGTTGGGAATCTGTAAATTAATATTTTTATTTATGCAGACGACTTTAGCAAACGCCGATAAAATTGCTTCTTTTATATTTTATTTTATTTGTTAAATGCTTCTCGTTGCTATAACAACGTAGTTGTTTTTTCGTTTCCCTTCTCTTTACATTTTATTATCTCGAGAAGAGGTTATAAATTTAGGAAAAAGAAATTGGCATCAGTTTTTTTTGTTGTGTAGTTAAAAAAGAATGTTTTTGTGAGTAGTAGCTACGAACGTGAATTGAAGAATATCGTCTAATTTCCAGAAAAAGAACGACGGTCATGAAATAAAGTGTAACTAGAAGAATATAATTAAGGATCATCGTTTAATGGGAATAGTACGATGATCAGAATCAAGGTAATATTAATTTAGAATTTGTACATATGTAAATAATTGTCTATATCATCATCTCGTCAAATGTCCCTATCTGTATTTTATAAGTGTGTAAATAAATTTTGTGATAATTAAAAGGACTGAATATTGAAATATATCGAACCCATCATAGTGTTTGATAAGACGCAAACATCTGGCGCCCGAACAGGGACTATTGAATAATGATGGTGAGTTATTAAATTATTTTCATAATATATATTGTTTTCATTGAGTTCATTTCTAATACAACCTTCTATAATATGAATCAGTTAAAGAAAAAGCGTACACCGCTACGTTCATCATTTACCAGGACCTTAAATACATTAAAAGAAAAAATTACCGGAGACCCGATAGATAAAGGTAGTGTTCTAGACAGTTTTGCGAAATTAGAAAATTTGATGAATGAAATAAAAGCGATAGATGAAGCTGTAATAGAGGCCCTGGTGAATGATGATAAATGCGATGAACAAGAAATTGAAAAGGAAGTATTAGAAAATGAAGGTTACTCAGATGAATTTATTACCATTAAGCGTAAAGTTAGTGAGGTGTTGAGCATAAATAAACATAATCAAGAAGATGGTAATGCTAGGAAAAATGATTACGGTTATTCTAAACCTAAGACTTATAAATTGCCTAAGCTGGATATCAAGCCATTCGATTCGCAGTTAATAAATTATCTTTCGTTTTGGTCCCATTGTGAAAAAATTAATGAAGACATAAATTTGGATAATAGTGATAAGTTTCAGTATCTTATACAGTCGGTAGAACCTGGAACGAGTGCCAGGCGTCTTTTAGAAAGTTATCCAATGACTTCGGCAAATTACCCGAAAGCTGTAAAGGCATTTCAAGAACGTTTTGGGAATAAAGATTTATTGATAGAAGTATATGTCAGAGAATTTTTAAAATTGGTTGTCGCTAATGTACAAGCACACGGAAAAGATAAACTTCCGTTATCGGATCTATTCACAAAAGTCGAGGTATATTTACCATGTTTAGAATCCATGGGTTTAAGTTTAGAAAGTAATTCCGTTTGGCTCTATCCTATGATAGAATCTAGTTTGTCCGAAGATGTAATGAAAGCATGGCAACGGTATAATATTTCAAACAAATCAAGCGTTGATAGTGCTAGTAATCCATTGTCAACTAAATCAAATATAGTAACACTGATGGAATTCCTGAAACAAGAAGTCACAGGAGAAGAAAGATTAAAATTAGCCAAATCGGGTTTTGCTGAGTTAGTCTCTAAAGACAAACCTAAAGAAAAGTCCCGAAAAGGAGAAAATAAATTACCTACGGCGGCAGGGCTATTTAGCGCAAAGGAACGCCTATGTTTATTTTGCGATAAATCACATGAAACAAGGACTGTATTAGGGCTAGATCTCTTTCGTTTCAAGAACGGAAGGCTAAAATTAGGGATAAAAAATGCTGTCTAAAGTGTCTACGTTTTGGTCACAAAGCTAAAGTTTGCAAAGTTTTTATTCGTTGCCATGTATGTTCTAAACCCCATACCGAGTTATTATGCCCTGAAATTTCAATGCGTAAAGAACCAGAAAATATAGCTAAGGCCACAGGAGTAATCCAAAGCACCATAGCTAATAATAAGTGTTCTGGTGAAATAGCTCTCATGACTTTAGAAATAGTAATTAAAGGTCGAATAGCAAAGAAAGTAAGAGTACTGTTAGATTGTGGGTCACAAAAGAGTTATATTTTAAAAAGTACAGCCAAAGAACTAGGTTTACAACCCATTTCTTCTGAAGAGATTGTACACACATTATTTGGTGGTACACAAACAGAAGCCAAATCTCACAATAAATTCTAAGTTGAGTTAAGTAATCGGAACCAAACTGAAGAAGTCTTAGAATTTTTGGATCAAGATATAATTTGCAGTAATATTCCTCGCATACCGAAAGAGTCCATACTTAAGGAGCTTAAAGAAAATAAGCTATGGATTACAGATATAGGAACCGGGAGTCCCAAAAGTGAAATTTTGATAGGAAGCAATTACTATGGACAAATTCTCACAGGTCGAGTGAAACATCTAAAGAGCGGTCTTACAGCAATACAGACGAAGTTTGGATGGACACTTTGTGGTCGTTTAGAAAGTACATCACAGTCTAGTTTAAATTATGGAAATATGCTGATTACGAACCTAGCTTTGAAAGAGATGAAGACTCCCGATTTATGGAAATTACAGACAATCGGCATAACAGATCCCAATCATACTTTGTCTAAAGCAGAAGAAGAAGAATTAGCTCATGATAATTTCATAAGAGAAGTTGATAGAAATAGAGAAGGTCGCTATATTGTAGCTCTTCCTTGGATAAACGGCAAACGTGAGATTCCTTCAAATAGACATATAGCTGAACGAAGATTGATAAGTTCAACGAAGAAATTAAAATCTATGAAAAAATTTGAAGAATATGCTAAGGTTTTCTGTGAATGGGAAGAAGAAGGTGTCATCAGTAAAGTTTCGAATCAAACACTAAAGATTCCAAGACATTTTTTACCGCATCATCCCGTCATCAAACCAGATAGTCTTACTACCAGTGTTAGACCAGTTTTTGATGCATCGTGTAAAGTAGGGAGGTCACCTTCTTTAAATGATTGTCTCTTTAAAGGACCAAACCTCATTGAACAAATTCCTGCAGTGTTAATAAGATTTCGTGAGAAAGCTATTGGGGTAGTAGCCGATATAAGAAGAGCTTTTCTTCAAATTGAAGTCAAAGAATCAGATCGTCATTTTTTGAGATTTTTGTAGTGGAAGAATCCTGACGAGTTTCAGGTTTATCAACACAATAGAGTAGTTTTTGGAGCCACTTGTAGTGCATTTTTACTTGGTGCAGTTATAAGATATCATTTGAGTAATGTTGATGAAGCAAATAAACAGATAGAAGAGAAACTTATGAAATCATACTATGTAGATAATTGCGTTACTTATGTCAACAGTGTGCCTGAACTAGAAAATTTTATTTCAAAATCTACAGAAATCATGGCTGACGCGAAAATGGAATTAAGAATGTGGGAATTTGGGCCAGTTAAAATAGAAGATAGAAGTTTCTTTAGCAAGAAAGAATTGCTCAACAAAAATGTAACTGCAACGGTTCCGGTTTTAGGGCTGAAGTGGGATATAATGGAAGATAGTTTGAAGATTGCTCATAAATTTAGTGATGAAATAGAAAATCTGTCTAAAAGAAAGATATTAGCAATAACTCAGGGGATCTTCGATCCAATTGGTTTTTTAGCCCCAGCATTGTTGCCAGCCACACTGATAATTCAAGAGGCCTGGTCAACGAAATTAGATTAGGACGCTCCGCTTCCAGATGAAATCCGAAATAATTTTCAAAAATGGTATAGTGAGCTCAAATATTTAAATAACGTGAAGGTAGATAGACGTGTAGGCTATGGTTGTAAAGAAATCTGGTCCTTTCACACATTTTGTGATGCGAGTAACCGAGCTTATGCAACAGCAGTTTTACTGCGTTGTGAAGATAAAGACAAAATTTTTGTACAACTTTTAGGAGCTAAGTCTCGTCTTGCACCAAAGAAAAGTATAACCATCCCGCGTTTAGAGTTACTTGCTTGTGTTTTAGGAGTGAGATTGACTAACTTTGTTTTGAAAGCCCTTAATGGTATTTCCATACCAGTAAAGTACTGGACCGACTCTTCGACTGTTCTCGCTTGGATTCGAAGAAATTATCAATGGGGAACGTTTGTGGGCAACAGAGTTCGAGAAATTTGTAAACTTTCTGATTCTCAACTATGGAATTTTGTACCTGGTCATCTGAACCATGCTGATCTACCTTCTAGAGGATGTAATCCTAAACAGCTGCTGAAGATGAGATGGTGGGAGGGACCAGAATGGTTGAAGATTTCGGAAGAAAATTGGCCACAATCAGAAATGAACACCAACGAAGAATTACTGATGACGGAAAAGAAGAAAACTTCAATATCTACTCTTCTATGTTCTAATTGACATGAATTTATGATATATAGTAGAATTTCAAAATTAGGTAGATTTATAAATATCATATGTTTGGTTAAGAGATTCATATTGAAGTGCAGAAATAGAAATAGATCTTTTCCATCAGAATTGTCCCCTGAAGAGAAAGAAGATGCGGAAAAGTTACTCTGGTCTAGAATACAATCTGAAAGTTTTGGAGATACCACTGATGCAATAAAAGGATTGAAGGTTATGAAAGACCAAGACGGATTGTTAAGAGTGAAAACAAAGATATTAGAGAGAGATGACGAGTTTTCATTCAGACATCCAATTTTGTTACCATCAAAACATCATGTAGTCAATTGTCTGATTCACGAATGTCATTTAAAGAACTGTCATGCTGGACTTCAAACAGTTGGATCCATTTTAAGAGAAAAATATTGGATAATCTCTTCTAGACGCAACATTAGAAGTCAACTGTCTAAGTGTTACAAATGTAAAAGATACTCCGCAAAACCATACACTACACCCCCAATTCATCTACCTCTAGATCGAGTCAGAGATTCTAAAGTATTTAAAGTTGTTGGAACTGATCTATTCCGTCCTCTTTTCGTAAAGCCAAGGTCTAAAGTTTGGGTTGTACTTTTTACATGTGCAGTATACAGAGCAATACATTTGGAACTTGTATCCAGTCTTTCAACAGAAGGTTTCATTCAGTCATTCCGAAGATTTATAAGCAGCAGAGGGAGGCCGACCACTATATACTGTGATAATGGCACCAATTTTAGAGGCACAAATAACCTCTTAAAATCACTGGATTGGAAGGAAATAGTTTCTTCTGAAGAACTGTCTCCTATTAAATGGAAATTCATCCCTCCAACAGCAGCTTAGTGGGGTGGATGGTGAGAGCGCCTAGTCAGATGTGTTAAAATTCCCTTGATCAGAACACTCGGTACTGCAACTTTAACTTTTGAAGAACTTATGACTGTTATATGTGATGTCGAAGCAATAGTAAATAAAAGGCCTCTAACCTATATTTTCGAAGAAACAGATAAATTTGTACCTTTGACTCCATCATCATTTTTACAAGATATTGAGGAAATAAGTGTTCCTGATTTAGATAAAATAGATTCAAGTAAACTTCAATCCAGATACAAAAATTGTCAAAATATTAGGCAACAACTCAGAAATAGATTCAGAAACGAATATTTAGCAGAATTGGTCCAGAAATCAAAAGAGAAAGGACAAGTTGTCAGACAAGGTGAAGTCGTCTTAATCGAATTAAACCAGAAGAGACTTCATTGGCCTATAGGAAAAGTAATTAAAATTTTCCCAAGTCGAGATGGAGCGCTAAAGTGGCTGAAGTTAAGACAAGTTCAGGAACATTAGTGCGTCCACTTCGCAAACTCTACCCTTTAGAGATATCAAGTCCCGAGGATCCTATAATCCAGGTTGTGAAAAATAGTACAACTACAAGTGGTAGAGAAGTAAAGAGACCTATGAAATGATTTTCTAGAACTCTGAATTGACATTTTTCTAGAACGCTGAACTGACCTTTTTCTAGAACGCTGAACTGACCTTTTTCTAGAACTTTGAACTGACCTTTTTCTAGAACTCTGAACTGACATTTTTCTAGAACTCTGAACTGACATTTTTCTAGAACTCTAATTGTTTTATTATTTGTTTGCGTTTAGTTATTATTTTATTTATACTTATGCTTTTTTATTTTGAGTTAGTATGTTCTTTGATAATAAGTGATCGTAGGTTTAATTTGGCTTCCACCTAAATTAAAGGTGGGAGTATGTTGGGAATCGGTAAATTAATATTTTTATTTATGCAGACGACTTTAGCAAACGCCGATAAAATTGTTTTTTTATATTTTGTTTTATTTGTTAAATGCTTCTCGTTGCTATAACAACGTAGTTGTTTTTTCTTTTCCCTTCTCTTTACATTTTATTATCTCGAGAAGTGGTTATAAATTTAGAAAAAGAAATTGGCATCAGTTTTTTTTTGTTGTGTAGTTAAAAAAGAATGTTTTTGTGAGTAGTAGCTATGAACGTGAATTGAAGAATATCGTCTAATTTCCAGAAAAAGAACGACGGTCATGAAATAAAAAGTAACTAGAAGAATATAATTAAGGATCATCTTTTAATGGGAATAGTACGATGATCAGAATCAAGGTAATATTAATTTAGAATTTGTACATATGTAAAAAATTGTCTATATCATCATCTCGTCAAATGTCCCTATCTGTATTTTATAAGTGTGTAAATAAATTTTGTGATAATTAAAAGGACTGAATATTAAAATATATCGAACCCATCATAGTGTTTGATAAGATGCAAACACTTACATAGGTCTCCCTTTTTACCAAGTGAAATAGTGTAAGATAATGTGAAAGAGTTTAACTCTGACTTTAAGTAGATTTTCAGCAATTGAAACAACTAAATAGATCCGTACTTGTATTTTGTTTGATTTATTAGATTAACGTTTGAACTGGTTTCTTAACTTGCCTAAACTTTTTATTTTGTATATGTATTTTTTAGAATAGAGCTTTAAGGTAGTTTTTAACCTGCAACCTAGCACGATTCTTTTTTTGAAATTCTAAAAAAAATGGTTTACATTTTTTAACTTTGTTGTCGATTATGGCTCACTATAGCACTGAGAAGTCCGAGGGACCCTCACAAATTCTAACAAAATCGTGTCTTTCGACGTTTTGTGTATAAACGTAATGTAGACCGGAGTACATAGGATCACATTTTGTTTAAAGTAAAAATACTCAGCTACTTATCACTTTTAAAACTGTTAAATTAATGACTACATACCACTATTGTATAAACATAAACGTTTTAATGAAAGTACTATTTGGAAAATATGCCAAACAGAATTGTTTTCCTTAAACAATTGAAATAGCCCTGCGTACAAGAACATAAATGTACCTAGTGCCGTATGTTGTTGTAAGTCAGGCCATTCCCTGAAATTTGGTATCTACATTGTGTAATAAACAAGAAACATACATTAAAATTGTATAAATAAAATTGTATCAATCATTAGTCAACACATACACTATATGGCCATTAATGACCGGCAACTTTCAATTTTGGACATTTTGTCGAATATTTAAAAATATACTTGTCAGATACTTCTGGAATTTTAGGATTAAAAAGAACAGGTTTGTCTTCATATTTATCAACGTCGATTTGATAAGGAGGACAATTAGGGGACTAAAAAATATTAAAGAAAAAAAAGAATACTTTGGTTCACCCTGTAAAATAAAATGCACGAAATGATCTATCGCTACAGAATATACATAGGCAGACATTGTACAATATGTGTATTCATTTGTGTAAGAATAGCATGTATATTAATAGAGATATAGCGATTTTTTTAAAAATTAAAAAAAAAATCTTGCATGTTTTTTGCTTATAACATACAAGGTTTTTAACTAAATTTAACGCCAGTTTCAGAAAAATTGAAAAAATGTAGTAGAAACAATATAGTGCAATTGGAATATAAATATATTTAAATATTTAAGGAAATATGGGCAGTTGTATAAAATAATTTTTATCTGCGCGTGCGTGAACGATAACAAGGATTTTTTTGCATAATTTAATAGTCACCTCTATCGAGCAACTTATTAAAAAAAGACAATCAAATATCGTAAAAATTTACAGAGATATCGGCGTTAGAGTGAGCTGTTTTCTAGTTCCTCACTAAAACTCGCTGAATGATAAGGGATTTTCAACAAATTGTCATTTTTTATTTTCATACTATTTTCCAATTTTTAATGATACTGTTATGAATTTTGTATATATCTGTAAATATTCCATTTGTTTAAATTTATTTTATTTTATTATTGTGAAAATTGCAGTATTATTAATGTATTTCCTATTGAGCATCATGTAACTCAATGCTTAAGACCTCGGATGCTTTGCAAGGAAAACAACCTTACACCCTCATCTTTATAATGGAAGTCTATGGTAATTTAAATTTATTTTATTTTATTATTGTGAAAATTGCAGTATTATTAATGTATTTCCTATTGAGCATCATGTAACTCAATGCTAAAGACCTCGGATGCTTTGCAAGGAAAACAACCTTACACCCTCATCTTTATAATGGAAGTCTATGGTAAAATCGCCAAGGAATGGGTTTATCGCCAAGTTGGCGATGGTTTTGGCGACTTATTTTTGTCGCCAAATGTCGCCAAGTTGGCGACGGATTTGGCGACTTTTTGTGCAACCACACCTCCCTTATACCTATACATTGGGATCCTTTCTTGCTTGGGTTCTCTATCGAAAGTTAAAGCACTTTCTGGTAATTTCTAGCATCTGAAGGCTCTGGAATAATCTGGAAAGATCTCTGAAACCTATATAAGGACCTCCATCAGTTCAGTTGAGTTAGTTATCTGTCAACTGCGATTGAATTCATACGAGAGGCTTTGCATTGAGAACTGTGTTTCTCGGATTGATTTTGTCGTTGATACGTCGTATTGAACGCATTGTTTCTGTGTGAAATTTTGCTGCGCTTTTATTAGATTTGAAGATTACTGAATATCTTGTAATTTTCAGAAGATATTTGTGATCGTATTACACTGTTTATAGTGAATAAAGCCTTTTTATTGTTCTTATATATTGGCATCAGTCCTTTCGAACCCCGAGCTCACAACATTTGGTGTCAGGAGTGGGGTTGAATGCCGATCACCAGAGCAATGGAGGGTGAACTGAAACAATTATTGGAGAAATTAGCTGCGAATCAGGCTGAGATGTCAACCAACCTTGGCGAGATGAAAGAAGAAATGAAGAAGGATATGTCAGCGATGGATGACAAAATGACTGCGAATCAGGCTGAAATGAAGAAGGATATGTCAGCGTTGGATGAGAAAATGACTGCCAACCTTGGCGAGTTGAAAGAAGAAATGAAGAAGGAAATGACTGAGATAGACGAGAAAATGACTGCAAACCAGGCTGAAATGAAGGAGATGCCAACTAACCTTGGCGAGTTGAAAGAATTAATAGATAATAAAATAACATCTTTAAATGAAAGAATTGACAGCGTGGAAAACAAATTTGAAGGAAGATTTCAAGAAATAGAAGAAAATGTTCAATTGACAGCCAAAACCGTAGAAGAAAAAGTTCAAAAGATCGCCAAGACCGTTGAAGAAAGCATAGAGAATGTAAAAAAAGATTTGGAAAAAGTCAAGAAACAGAAGATAACTGCCGGAAACTATTCCGAAGAAATCAAGTATCCAGATATGCTTCCTCGGGCCTTTATTAAGCTCTCGACCTATGACGGAAAATCCTCATGGCCAGTTTTTAAGACACAATTTGGGATCGTAGCGGACGCCAATGGATGGGATTCCCAGACAAAGGCTTGCCAGTTAGCTGCTTCTCTACGAGCTGATGCTGCCGACGTCCTACAGACTTTGCCTGCAAATGAACCGCTGGATTTTGAAACGCTCGTCAGTGCCTTAGAATTGCGCTTTGGCGAGAAATGCATGAAGGAATATAGCAGACTCCAGCTCAAATCTCGACAGCAGAAATCCACTGAATCCCTGCAAGAGCTTGCTACGGATGTCGAGAGACTTTCCCATCTTGCTTATCCGGACTGCCCGACTGAAATTAGAGAAAGCTTGGCTCTGCAGCATTTTATTGATGGTGTGCGTGACTCTGAGATCCAGAAAGCACTCCGGATTGCAGATCTCAATGATTTAAAAGGGGCTTTGGTTTACGCTCTGAAATTCGAGGCAGCCCAGCAAGCTACTAGGAAAGATCGACACTTTGTGCGAGCAGCCAACCTGCCTGAGACGTCGGATAGAGCTGTGGAGCGCTTACAGCAGCAGATGAATGACATAATGAGAAAGATGAACTCCTTAATGGCCAACAAACCTTACAGGCAGATCAAGTGCTGGAAATGCGGTGGAGAAGGCCATATACAAATCGACTGCCCAAGACGACCCAGCACCGAAGGTAATATCTCTCCCGCTAACGGAGGAGCAGGAAAACTGATTAATGGCCATCTTGCGGGGCGGAGGTTGCCAGATTTTGAGAAGCCCCATTTTCAAGTATGTGAAATTTCTGCAAGAAGTTGCGGCGAGAACGGAGTTTTTCTAGTCGGAAGTGTGAATGATTTGCCCTGTAATATGATCATCGATACAGGAGCCAATGTGACCATCATTCGGAAAGATCTAGCTCAGCGGCTGAAAGAAAAACTCTTCTGGACCCCGCCGCGTGTTATTCTTCAAACTGCGACCGGAGATAAGATCGATATACATGGAAGAATGACACTGAAAATAAAGTTTGGGAGCGCCGCTTACCACCATACAGTCTATGTGGCCGATATTTCAAACCCTTTCATACTCGGACTGGACTTTTTAAAAGAGCATGGATTTACACTGGACTTTAAGAAGAATGAGTTACGCTCTGCTCAAGAAGATGTCACTATTTTCAAACTTGGAAATGAGTCCGGGTCTATTCAACGGATCACAGCCAAGACAGATGTTATCATCCCTCCTCGGACCGAAATGATGATACCTGGATTAACTGGAAACGAAAGAATTTTCCAGTATGGCTTGACTGGATATCCTGAAAAGAGCCCAAAGGGAGTGCTAATAGCATCAGCGCTGGTAGATCTGTCGAGAGATGTGATACCTGTGAGGATTGCGAACGTAAGTGAAAAGTCTAGAATTATCCAGAAAGGTGAAGTGCTTGCAACCTGTGCTCCAGTCACCTGTGTTTGCAAAGACCCGAGCTTGACGTTATCGGAGCCGCCTACAAGTTTAACACCTGTAATTGGACGAAATGAAAATTTATCTCCTGAACAGAGACATGCCGCAGAAAGACTGTTCCAGGAATTAACGGATGTGTTTTCACAAAACGAGAATGATATAGGTCGCACTTCTCTGACACGTCATAGAATTGATACTGCCGACCATCCACCGATTAAACAGCATCCAAGACGCTTGCCGTTTGCAAAACAAGAAGAGGTTTCTAAGCTCTTACGAGAGATGCAGGATAGTGACATCATCGAACCGTCATCAAGTCCGTGGGCCTCTCCCATCGTGTTGGTCCGAAAGAAAGATGGCTCCACAAGATTTTGTGTGGATTATCGTAAACTTAACGATATCACGAAGAAAGACAGCTATCCTCTACCAAGAATAGACGACACGCTAGATACTCTTTCAGGACATAAATGGTTTTCCACGCTGGATTTGAAGAGTGGATATTGGCAAGTAGAGATCCATCCTGATGACAAAGAGAAGACCGCATTTACTACTGGACAAGGACTTTGGCAATTTAAAGTTATGCCGTTCGGGCTCTGCAATGCTCCAGCAACGTTCGAGCGCCTCATGGAGACAGTGTTAAAAGGTCTGACTTTTGAAGCTTGTCTCATCTACCTAGATGACGTCATCATTGGTGGCCGCACGTTTGAAGAACATCTAGAGAATATTTGGAAAGTGTTAACGAAACTAAGAGCGGCGAATTTAAAGCTGAACCCTTTGAAATGCAAGTTCTTCCAACGAGAAGTAAACTATTTAGGACACATCATCTCAGCTGAAGGTGTTCGAACAGATCCTGAAAAAGTGTCTGCAGTAAAGCACTGGAAACGTCCGGAAAATGTCCATCAGTTGCGAAGCTTTCTGGGACTATGTACTTATTACAGAAAGTTTGTACAGGGGTTCTCCAACATCGCAAGACCCTTGCATAGGCTCACTGAAAGCAAGCAGAAGTTTCTATGGACACAAGAATGCGAGAATTCCTTCCAGCGGCTGAAAGAAGCTCTCACATCCTCTCCAGTCCTTACCTATCCGAACCCCGAGCTCACAACAATACTTTAGTTCTCTTTGAAAAACTACACTAACGAGCTTATTCGAACTAAAAAAGAATAATGAAAACCAAAGGATCCGTTCCAAAACTATTACAACCTGGTGAAATGATGTTTTCCAAGGCAAACTAAAGTATCAATAAAAATGAAATCTATACTAATATTATAAAGTAGTAAAGATTGTTTGTTTGTTTGTTTGTAGGGGGTAATCTCTGGAACTACTGAAGCGATTTCAAAAGTGATGGTGGCAAATTGATGGTGACAATCCCTGCTCCAACATAGGCTATATTTTATGTCGGTGCTACTACCCCCAGGGGAGTGCAGGAGCGAAAAACGTTCTAAAATTTCGATTTTTTTTTATACTGAAGTTGTTAGAAACATGGAATTTGGCAGGGTAGTTACGTATAAGATGTAAATGCTCTCTAAGAACAAATTCTAAAAAAATTCGAAATTTAAAAGGGTGACATGAGCGAAAAGCGTTCTAAAAACATTCTAAATTACAATGTTTATGGAATCTCTGAAACTACGGAATCGTTTTCAAAAGTGATGGTTAAAAATTGATGGTGACAGTCCTTGCTCCAACATAGGTTATATTTTATGTCAGTGACACTACCCTCAGGGGGGTGCAAGAGCGAAAAGCGTTCTAAAATTTCGATTTTTTTTTAATACTGAACAGCTAGAAACATGAAATTTGGCATGGTAGTGACTTACAAGATGTAAATGCTCTCTAAGAACAAATTCTAAAAAAATTCGAAATTTAAAAGGTGTGAGATGAGCGAAAAGCGTTCTAAAAACATTCTAAATTACAATTATAATGGAATCTCTCGAACTACAGAACCATTTTCAAAAGTGATGGTGGCAAATTGATGGTGACAGTCCCTGCTCCAACATAGGCTATATCTTATTTCAGTGACACTACCCCCAGGGGTGTGCAGGAGCGAAAAACGTTCTAAAATTTCGATTTTTTTATGCTGAAGGTGTTAAAAACATGAAATTTGGCATGGTAGTTACTTATAAGATGTAAATGCTCTCTAAGAACAAATTCTAAAAAATTCGAAATTTAAAACTGTGAGAGGAGCGAAAAGCGTTCTAAAAACATTCTAAATTACAATTTCTATGGAATCTCTGGAACTACCAAACCCTTCTCAAAAGTAATGGTGGCAAAATTTTTATGACAATCCCTGCTGCAACATAGGGTATAACACATGGGCTGATAAGTTCCCCGTCTAATAAAGAAAACACAACTTTTTAACAAAGCTTTATAACTTTATGACTTTATAACTTTATAACTTTAATAAATAACATAACTTTAATAATAAATAATAATAATTTAATAATAAAAATAATAATTTAAAAATAATAATTTTATAATAATAATTTAATAATAATAATTTAATAATAATAATTTAATAATAATAATTTTAAAAATAATTTAATAATAATAATTTTATAATAATAATTTAATAAATGATTAATAATAATAACTTAATAATAAAGAACATAATTTTATAACGAAAAAGCTCCAAACAGTGCTCAGAACTCGTTGTTGTTTTTGGTCAAAAGTCAACACGCACGGCAGCCACTTTGACAACAGCTTTTTCATAGACAAATGTTCATTCAAAATAAAACCTACACGTTCCTTGGATAACTTCAGAGTCTGTGCTATCTCCTGCAACTTCACTTTACGGTTCCCCAAAACGATTTTGTGGACTTTTTTCTATGTTTTCCGGAGTAACCACCTCTTTTGCGTGGTGCATCACTGGTGTCCGTACGACCACGTTTAAATTCAGCAAACCAGTCAATAATGGTTGATTTACCTGGTGTAGTGTCCGGATAACGCTTATCTAGCCAAGCTTTTGTTTGAACGGTATTTTTTCCCCATCAAATAACAATTCTTGAAATTCTTGTTATCCATTTTTTTGTTTATCAACAAAGTCGTTCAACTAAAACCACTCTGACGTTTTATCCACACGGCGAATCGTCATGGCATTTTTTGTACTACCTTTTAAAGGTTAGTATTTACTAAAAAAACATTGGGTCGGCGATTGCAACGTCATCTGTGTGCCAGACCGGGAACTTATCAGCCCATGTGTTATTTTACGTCGGTGCCACTAATCCCAGGGTGATGCAGGAGCGAAAAACGTTCTAAAATTGCA
Source organism: Maratus michaelseni (assembly GCA_963931845.1). Classification (NCBI taxonomy): domain Eukaryota; kingdom Metazoa; phylum Arthropoda; class Arachnida; order Araneae; family Salticidae; genus Maratus; species Maratus michaelseni. The sequence goes on along the minus strand of OZ007588.1, from coordinate 473,102,644 downwards.
TTTTTTTTTATACTGAAGGAGCTAGAAATTTGAAATTTGGCATTGTAGTTACTTATAAGATGTAAATGCTCTCTAAGAACAAAATTAAAAAAAAATCGAAATTTAAAAGGGTGAAATGAGAGAAAAGTGTTCTAAAAACATTCTAAATTACAATTTCTATGGAATCTCTGGAACCACAGAACCGATTTCAAAAGTAATGATGGCAAATTGATGGTGACAATCCCTACTCCAACAGGTTATATTTTATGTCGGTGCCACTAAGCCCAATGGGGTGCAGGAGTGAAAAATGTTCGAAAATTGCGACTTTTTTTATACTGATAGAGCTAGAAACTTGAAATTTGGCATGGTGTTTACTTATAAGATGTAAATGCTCTCTAAGAATAAATAAAAAAAAAAATCGAAATTTAAAAGGGTGAAAGGAGCGAAAAGCGTTCTAAAATCATTCTAAATTACAATTTCTATGGAATCTCTGGAACTACAGAGCCGATTTCAGAAGTGATGGTGACAATCCCTGCTCCAACATCGTCTTTAAAATAAAGCTATGTGTTGCTAACGACTGGGTTTTTCGCGAATCTTTGCCACTTTGCCACTTAATCTCGGAAAATGAAACATTTGAAGTTACTGAAAAAAATAATAGCTAGAAAAGTATTTGTGATAAAATTGTTAGACAAATTGCGTTTAAAAGGTAAAAAATTGTATATTTCTTGATATAAATTTCAAATCTAATGATTATGACCTTTTTCAAATGTTGAATTTCAAAAATTGCCAAATTTCACAATGGAGTATTATAGCGAAACCTTCACGCGTAAAACGATAATGATAAAGGCGACGTGTCCTGACGTGTATATATTGGCTATAGCACGAGTCACAAATTATAGTAGCCTTATTATTCTGTTAAAATATAAAAGTGAATTATGAAATGTCAATATTTTGTTTGATTAAAGGTTCGTTAAGAGAAATTGACCAGCGTAGCGGGCGTAGCTTGCTAGTATAGTATAAAAATTAAACATGACAATTTGTGAACAATCCCTTATCATTCAACAAGTTTTTGTGAGAAGCTAATAAACAGCTCACCCTAACGCCGATATCTCTCTAAATTTTTACGATATTTGACTGATTTTTTTTAATAAGATGCTCGATGGAGTTGACTATTAAATTACGCAAAAAAATCCTTGTTATCGTTCGCGCATGCGCAGATAAAAATTATTTTATACAACTGCCCATATTTCCTTAAATATTTAATACATTTATATTCCAATTGCACTATATTATTTCTACTACATTTTGTCAATTTTTCTGAAACTGGCGTTAAATTTGGTTAAAAACCCTGTATGTTATGAGCAAAAAACATGCAAGAATTTTTTTTAATTTGTAAAAAAATTGCTATATCTCTATTAATATACACGCTATTCTTACACAAATGAATACACATATTGTACAATGTCTGCTTATGTATATTCTGTAGCGATAGGTCATTTCGTGCGTTTCATTTTACAGGGTAAACCAAAGTATTCTTTTTTTCTTTAATATATTTTAGCCCCCTAATTGTCCTCCTTATCAAATCGACATTGATAAATATGAAGTCAATCCTTTTCTTTTTAATCCTAAAATTCCAGAAGAATCTGACTAGTATATTTTTAAATATTCGACAAAATGTCTAAAATTGAAAGTTGCCGATCATTAATGGCCATATAGAGTATGTTAGAAATCCATTGGATAGTACGCTCAAAATTGCTACTTTATGTAATTAAAAAAGAAAACCCTCAGAAATCAACATAGGATAAAACTCCCAGTAACTAACACCTTAAGTATTCTTTCTTGTTTAAAACATTAATACAAAATTTTAAATCTATTTTATACCGGCGTGCCACAGGATTCAGGTCTCGTATCGTACAACGGCAAAATAGTGGTTGCGAACAGGTTGTTGAGCATGCAAAGAGGTCTCCTCTTATGCGTGACCAAATGTTATGCGACGGTTTCCACGAATGCGCTGCATGTCTTGTCAGGGGTTTTCCCCCTCCACTTACGTGCGGAGCTCGACAGGGACTCCAGGGCCTTCGTCCATTAGAACAAGAGCTTTGACGGAACCGGATTAGATTCCGAGTCGGTCGACCTCTAGAGGTATACTCTCAGACGAGAAGTCCTCTGGCGGATTCTGTGGATTTCGGACCTCATTCCGATGACAACATTATGTACTACACGGACGGGTCAAAACAGAAGAACAACACCGTTGTGTGCGCGTTTCTCGTTGTGTCAGAGGGCCGGACCGTTGAGGAGAGTCAGTTCCGTTTCACAAATGGTGCAGAAGTCTTTGTGGCCAAGGTTATTGCGATCAAGGAAACAATCTAAAACACCCCTCGCCAAGGATTCGTGGAACTCGATATTTACTCAGACTCGAGATCGGCGCTTCAAGCACTTCACGGTCTTGTGCCGAAGCACAGGCCCATAGCCGATATCAGGGACCTGGTCAAGACAACAGAAATCGAGGTTCATATGCATTGGATCCAGGCTCATGTTGGACACACCTATAATGAAAGGCGGATCCACTGGCCAAAGCCGCCACGACCCGAAAAATGGTCGACGTGGAGGTCAAAACCACGCGCCACAAGGCGAAAAAAGAACTCTTTGACTGTGCCTTGTTCAAATGGCAAGAGAGGTGGACTCTGAGACCAGTCGTGTTGTGTACGAATCCTACACTCGCGTTGGCACTGCCTACTGCAGGGCGATATAGAAATTCTTTCCCCGCTTCCAAACTCAAACACCACTGATCTATGTCTAGATGGGTACGTCCGAAAGAGGGTGCTGGTGATTGTCTATCGGCTCCTACTGGGGACACTAGATCGTAGCCTGGGTCGCCGAAGGGCTGGCCGATACATCCAAACTCTTCGCGTTCGGAGACCGCGTTCGAACCCAAACCAACCTGCCCGCGGCGCAGGAGGTGATGGTGCATAAGTTCGCAGGCTCGAGACTCGTCTCGTGATCCGGAATTCTGTATTTGTTTAACTTTGTTAAGTTTTTGCATGTCTTACTTTGTTTAGTTTTTGCATGTCTTATTTTGTTTTGTTTTTTAATTATGTTCGTTTTTGTAATTATTTGTAATTTGTTTGTTTATATTATGTTTTGTATGTCTAACACTATCTTACTTTTCAGAGGTAATCCACTGCGAAAGGGGTCTTTGGCTATCTTTGTAGATCTTCACATCTCTAGAGCTTTGGTAAATCATGTACGGGTCGGGAAAACCGGACTTAAGGCCTAGAGCCCGGCTCCCTTCTGGGTGTCCGGCTCCCAAATCTGTCGGGGGACTCTGACTCGTCCCGAAGTGCATAAGTGGTGGTCTCCCAAGAGTGTGGGATCCACCACATATCGGATCGACCTATGTCTTTAATTCTTGGGAAAGTGGGGTGGTCAGCAGGTAGCGGCACCTTTACTGGTCGTAGCGCTTATGGGAACTCCCGTGGTCAAGCGCGTTATAAAGTCTCATGACCCTGGGCACGGCAGTTGACGTGCATGACGGGCGCCCGTAGGCTCCTGGCAGTGCAGCTTAGCTTTACCTTTGTTTTTGAAAAGATAGTAGATAAATATTAAAAAATTATTGTTGACAAATTTTTGAAATATTATGCATATTATTATTAAAAATTAATTTTTTTCATAAATATGGTCAAAAACTCCAATAACTGACAGCATTCCTATTTTGACACACCAACAAATGACACAAAGAGAACCTGTGACTGACAATTTATTTGAAAAGATTAAACTGCTTTAAAAAAATTTATTCTTTATTATAAAAACAAAATACATTAATCTTTTTTTATAAAAAGTGGGATTTAAATTTTTAAAGAGACAAACAGTTATAATTTTTAAGTGCTTTACTTTAAATTTAAACAAAAAAGGAAATAAACATTTCACATCATTTAATATAGTTTTATTTTAAGAATTGTAGCCCAACAAAATTAATCTTTTAAGCAACCACGAAGCATATATTGAAATGTTATATAAAAAAAGGTATCAGTCATTGTTTTTTAGGGTTTCGTTCATTTCACGAAACCCTATTACTCCCGCTCCGTTGTCTGTCCGTCACAGAGCCATTCTCAAAATCTATATAACTTACAGAGTTGAAACTTCGTGTGTATAGATGAATACCAGCTGTAAAGAGCTCAAAATATTAAAATTTGAAAAATTCGTATTATTTTAATAAATAGAGATAAAAAACCAAAATTTTAACAGCCTTTTCCTATTAAATTGAAACATTTTTCGTTATAGCAGATGCCAAAGATTTAAAATCCACAATGAAATTATTTCTACAATAATTAATTTTCTATCAGACGATTTCCACGTGAAAAATGAAAATGAAATAAAAAGTTTTCACCAATTGAAAAAAAAGATAAATATGAAATATAATTGATTGACGTCATAGTCGTAATAAAACGGAATATATCTAAGATTTCTCAATAATACCAGGAGTATGAGTATGTGTAAGTACACAAAGCAGATTAATATCACGTCATTAGAGAATTAAAAAGAAAATCTGACGTCATATGGGAAGTTTAACGAATTTTTCAAATATTTGAGAATAAAAAAAAGCGAGTATCAATATGAGTATTAGAGAATAGTAAATATAGAATTTGAGAAACATGTTGAATCGTGATAAAAATCCGATTATGGAAATATTTTAACATTTTAAAAGGTGTACAATTTGTTTAATTTTGAAATTATTTTTTGAAATATTGCATTTAGCCCGTATGACGGATATTATTATGACAGAATATAATAACGGGCTTGGCCCGCTATCCGGCTGGTTTAGATATTCGAACAAACGAAAAAATAGACCGGTAAATTTTTACTTTATAAAAAACATGACTTTTTCTTTTGTTGTTGTTGCTAAATGAAATTTATTTGAATTTATTAAAGAAAGGATAAAGTGTTTTGAAAGGAATATTAAACAAAACCCTTTGAGCGATCTTCGATCACACTTACCCACTTGTTTTCATTTAGCGATAGGCTGTCTTTATCCTCTTAATTACAGCATATCATCAACAACAAAAAATAAGTGGGTAAGTGTGATCGAAGATCGCACAAAGGGTTTCGTTTAATATTCCTTTCAAAACACTTTTTATTTCTTTATACCTTTCTTTAATAAATCCAAATAAAATTCATTTAGCAACAAAAAAAAAAGTCATGTTTTTTATAAAGTAAAAATTTACCGGTCTATTTTTCTCGTTTTTTTAAAAAATAAAATCTGAATAATATCTGAACCGGCGAATAATATCTGCGAATAATATCTAATTTCGAATAATATCTGAACCGGCCCGATAGCGTTCGAAACCTGCTATTATACTCTGTCATAATAATAATATCTGTTATGTGGACTAAATGCGATATTAATATATATATATATATATATATATATATAATAGATATTTAAACCAATTGTGTAATCTTTTGTAATCCAGGTCCTACTGCCAAATTGCGTATTTTGTAATTGAGACTTTTTGTGACAGTTCTTTAAAAGTATCTACATTGATTTTAAACTATACTGTTGCTAGCAAACGCCCATGTTTGGTGCTAACCTTGCCCACACGGAAGATTAGTTATTTTATATTTTACTAGCTGTTACCCGTGATGTCGTAACATTAAAAGAAAAGTAAAAGTATTAATTAGGGAAAACGTTTCATCCCCGATAATTAAAAACATATGTAACTCTCTTTATAACAAACTCCGTTTTTTCGAATATCTGAACAGGCCCAATAGCGGACGAAGCCCGCTACTATACTCTGTCATAATAATATCTGTCATGTGAACTAAATGCGATATTTAAAAAAAAAAGTAATTAAAAAAGTAAACATGTTGTACCCCTTCAAAATGTTAAAATATCCGAATATTTCCATAATCGGGTTTTTATCATGATTCAATACGTTCCTCAAACTTATATATTTACTATTCTCTATTACTCATATTGATACTCGCTTTGTATTATTCTCAAACATTCGAAAAATCCGTTAAACTTCCAATAGGACGTCAGATTAATTTTATTTTTATTCTATAATGACGTGATATTAATCTGCTTTCTGTACATACACATACTCATAATCCTTGTATTATTGAGAAATCTTTAAAATTTTCCGTTTTATTACCAATAGGACGTCATATTAACCTTTTTTTTTCAATTGGTGAAACTGTTTATTTCATTTTCATTTTTCACGTAGAAATTTTTAAATAGAAAAGTAATTATTGTAGAAAGAATTTTATTGTGGATTTTTAATTGTTGGCAATTGCTATAACGAAAAATGTTTCAATTTAATAGGAAAAGGCTGTTAGAATTTTGGTTTTTTATCTCTATTTATTAAAATAATACGATTTTTTTTTCAAATTTTAATATCTTGAGCTTCTTAGTAGGTATTTAGCTATAAGTACACAAATTTTCATGCATGTAAGTTATATAGTTTCTGAGAACGGCTCTGTGATGGACAGACAATGGAGCGGGAGTAATAGGGTTTCGTGAGATGAACGAAACCCTAAAAAGATCATTACCTATAAGAGTCAAAGGCCTATAAAAAATGTAACCGTTTTTTACTACAGCATTGTCTGTTTTCGATAACCATGATTAGAAATTTTCCTTTTTATCTTACTGTACAATATTCTTTAATGACTTCAAGAATACATCCAATGTTAAATTTAACATCGTATTGCGCAGCATAACAACAAATTTTCTTCAGCTGAATGTTATATTTTATTTTAGTTCCAGAGTTTTCTGTGTCTTCATCCACAGAGCTTGATTTGAATACAGGTTCGAAGAGTCTTCATGTACAATATTTGTTTCATACTGACTTTCACTTGATTCTGATAAAGGAGATTTATGTTTTCTCTTATGTCTTGATAAAAAACCACGCTTTTTATTCTTAGCAAGCGTCGGAAAAACTAGTTTTTGTTATTTATCTTATTTTTTATTTTTTTATCTACAACTACTTTATCGAAAATGTTGTTAACTACAACTGCATGTACTTGTTTTAAAAAATAGTGGCTATAACTACTTTTTAAAAGTAGTCACTACTTTGCTACTTTCAGTTTTTATCAAAGGGTTCAATTTATACTAGAAATTGAACACACATGGTTTAAATGATAAAGCGAATATTATATTAAGCTTTACAACAGGAAGACCTAATAATGAGTAGGCAAGTGTTGCCAGCAAGTAAATTAATTCTTTTGGTAGGTTAATACTTGATTTTAGCATCAAGTGTCAATGAAAAAAATATATTGATTTCATGCGATGCATCTCTATACTGCAGTTGAGATTCACAAATTGTTCAGCAGGTTGAATTTTGCACAGAAGAATTAAATTTCAGCGACGCGATTAGCTGAATGGTACATCCCCTTCCCCCCTTGAGGTAGCTTTAAAAGTAACACGGTTTGACTACAAACTACTGATTTTTTTATCACACTACTCGCTACAATAGATTGTTCCAAAATGTAGAGTGCTACACTACAAACTACTCTAAAAAGTATCGATCACTGTTGTTTCGCTACTCCTAGGCGCTACTTCTGATCCTTGGGTTAAAGTTTTTCTTGCTTTTTAGGGTTTCGTTCATCTCATGAAACCCTATTGCTCCCGCTCCGTTGTCTGTCTGTCACAGACCCATTCTCGAAAACTATGTAACTTACAGAGTTGAAACTTTGTGTATAAATCAGAATATCAGCTGTGAAGAGCTGAAAATATTAAAATTTGAAAAATTCGTATTATTTTAATAAATAGAGATAAAAAAACAAAATTCTAACAGCTTTTTCCTATTAAATTGAAACATTTTTCGTTAGAGTCGATGCCAAAAATTAAAAAATCCACGATGAAATTCCTTCTACAATAAATAATTTTCTATCAGACGATTTCCACGTGAAAAATGAAATAAAAAGTTTCACCAAATAAAAAAAAAGATTAATATGAGATAAAATTGATTGACGTCATAGTCGTAATAAAACAGAAAATGTCTAAGATTTCTCAATAATACAAGGAGTATGAGTATGTGTAAGTACAAGCAGATTAATATCATGTAATTAGGGAATTAAAAAGACAATCTGACGTCATTTGGGAAGTTTAACTAATTTTTCAGATGTTTGAGAATAATACAAAGCGAGTATCAATATAAATAATAGAGAATAGTAACTATATGAGTTTGAGAAATATATTGAATCATGATGAAAATCCGATTATGGAAATATTCGCATATTTTAACATTTTGAAGATGTACAATTTGTTTAATTTTGAAATTATTTTTTTAAATATTGCATTTAGTCCGTATGACGGATATTATTATGACAGAATATTATAGCAGGCTTAGCCCGCTATCCGGCTGGTTTAGATATTCGAAAAAACGAAAAAATAGACCGGTAAATTTTTACTTTATAAAAAACGACTTTTTTTTGTTGTTGTTGCTAAATGAAATTTGTTTGAATTTATTAAAGAAAGGATAAAGTGTTTTGAAAAGAATATTAAACGAAACCCTTTGAGCGATCTTCGATCACACTTATCCACTTGTTTTTTTTTATCCTGAAGCTTTCATTTCTGCTTCTGTTCTTCCTCGTTCTTTTTTCCCGTTATTTCTGTTGATACTATTTTATTTATGATATGTTACAGATGAATTTGCCATTTTTTCCAGTTTAAGATTATTAGTAATGCAGATGTCCAATAACTGACAGAAACTTTCAAAACAACTTAAATTTTAATGATGTTTACTACAAGATAAATTTAATTTATTATTATGCTTTTTTAACCAGTTCAAATAATAGATCTAAACTTTTTAAAATATAACCAATAACTGACACCTGTGTCAGAGACTGTTGAAATGAAATTCCACGAACCAATAAATGGATTAAGCTAAAGGAAATAACTATAAACCCTAAATCATGGCCTTAATGTATCATATACATCACTAAATTAATTTCTACAAGTATAACTTAAACTAGTCGGATGTGCCAATCCCAAAATTTTCTTCTATCTCAGTCATGCTAATACTTCAAAATTCGCAATCACATCGCCAATAAAATCAATATTTTTCGTCATTCTGTGGTACGTCAGCTGCTTGCGAATCGTCGGGTTACCGGGATGCGATCAACTGATGTATACTAAACTAGGAAAAGTCCTTCTGGCCTGTACCGACAGGAACAGATAGCTTTCCTATTCCTTGGTTTTACGATTTTAGCTAATTTTACTGGAAAACACGAAGGTAAAATGCGTGGAACCCAATTAACCCCTTAATCGTCGCGCCCGAGACATTCACGGGCAGCATAGGTTACGCCTGTTTTATTCAGATTGTTTGATTCCCACCAGTTTTATAAAATAGTGTTACTGGCTTTATTCTCGCATTATTTTTATCTGTCTATTAAACAAGACGAACATTTCTACTTAAAAAAACTGGTGGTAATCACGCAATCTGAATTTTAAAACAGTAGCCTACACTTAAAGGGCGCGACGATTAAGGGGTTAAAGAAGATTGATTCATTCCCAGTTCTCGTTAACATTGAATTCGAATGAGAATATCGCCAAATTAGTCCTCTACAGCCAAATTCACTTCATTTTGACAACCTACTTTTGTCGCCAAATTTGACGATATTTCGCCAATTGTCGCCAAGCTTGGCGAGAATTTGACGTTGTTGGTGAATATAAATATATAGTGTTAAGCATATAAGAATAGGAACAAAATGGTTACAACAATGAAAGAAAATTTGCCGAAACCATGTTAACTAAAATTCATAAATTAAACCCGTTTATGGATGAATTCTGCTGTCTTCATTGAAAAAGTTAACCACCCTAAAATTCCAAACCTCTATATCTCAGCCATTTTTTAAGATAGAGGCAAAACAACAATTGCTCCGGATTCTCCGGATCAAGGCCAAACATTTAACGGCAAAATCTTTAACGATTTCTATTTTTTTTGTACATCTTTTTGAATTTGAAATCTTTAAATGGCTATCACAGCGCTCCCTTCCGACAGAATATCACCACATCCAAGTAGGACCTGCTGGCCATAGCCAAAAACATAGAAAAAAATTTGGTTTAATTATCTGCATAACATCATACACTTTTCGATGATACAGTAGTGAAAATGGAACAAAAATTGCGATCGCAGCGCCCCCTTTCGTCGAAATATCTCCAAATTCAAGTAGGACCTACTGACCATAGCTAAAAGCATAGAAAAAAATTAGGTTCAATATGAAGCATAACTTCATACACTTTTCGATGATACAACGAGGACGATCAGACAGACATTTTGTAAAAACATGTTTTTCGGAATCTCTGACCCCTAAAACTTATCCCTCGAAAACCGGAAGTCGAAAAAAATTTCGATTATAATACTTTCTTCTATTATAGATAGAAGAAAGTAAAAAATTGGATGGTTTCATTATAAATAGATTTAAAAAACACTTTCTTAATTTTAGAAATAAGATGGTTGCTTCATAATGGCACTTTTTGTATTTTCAAAAGTTCCTTCTTCATTGACTATGTTCTTGGCCCTCTAGTGTGTGAATAAATTGATCCAAAATAAAAATAAGTGTTTAATTTACCACTAAATGACATTACTTTACAGATTTTTACAACAAAATGTATATTTGAGTTAGAATTTTGCTCAAGTGTCAGAGGTGTCAATAACTGGGGGTTTCACCCTATCATTAATACGCCATATTGTAAACATTTAAAAATTGAATTAATTAGGGCTGCCATATTACAAAATACGACTACACTTTTATTGCTTTATGTACTACTGTTTCAAAACAATAATCTTCGTGATATTATACTGATCTTGGTAGATTTATACTAATCTTCAAGGTAGATTATTATTGTTTAGAAATACTGGTAGAAAAAATAATAAAAAAATAATCATCAGTGGCAGTTGTTCTGTTTATTATTTTTTTTCAATGCTTTCTAAGTGATAACATAAAAAAAAGCTAGTTGGACTACATTTAAAAAATATTAATAAAATGGAAAATCCTTTTTAAAGTTATAAATTTATTTGAAACATATATTTTAAAGTTAAAAATAAGAAAACCGTAAAATAAGGACTATTATTTACTCTCCATGCTTCATGTCAAAAGTTTATAACAAATTTTGCATTTTTAAATTTCTTTGAAAGTTTTTTTTCTTTACTAGGGGGGCTCGGCCCCCTGCTCGCTACGCTCACCAACCCCCCGCGTAATCGCACCCTAGCCAACCCCAGACGTATAGGCAACACGTTTCGTGTAAATCGTTTGAGTAATTTTCCATTTATAACAAAAAAACATTTTCAGTTCTGAGTTTGTTTTACCCTGTAAAAACGAATTTTCTTGTGTTCGGATCCTAGCTAGATCTTTTTCTCGTGCTCGATTTAGTATAGGGGGCAAGTTTCGTTAAAATCTTCCCAGTCGTTTACGATATCATTCATAATCGGGAAAATCCCTTGCTCGTTTAATATATATGAATAATCGGGAAAATCCCTTGCTCGTTTAATATATATGAATTTGTCGACAGTAATTTGTCGACAGGTGTTGTTGGCCATTTTCAATAAGAGTGCAGGTTCTTTTCGAAACACAACGCCATTCATTCCCTTTTTCAGGAATCAATTCTTAATCAAATAAATAACTTGTGTTCAAAATGTTTCAACAGATACTCAAAATCCTTTTCTTTAAAAACTTAATAAATACTATTTATTTACAGATTTACAGCTTATTATTATTTTATCACTCTTATTTCAGAGTTCAATTATTACCGACATTCGGTTCAAAAATCAAAATTACATCATCTGAAAGAACCAAATCAGAATAAACAAAAATGGCCGTTGCCACTAGCAACAGACAAAAGGGCTAGTCAGACAAAAAATAATCGTCAGGGAACCAATTCGTAACAACAGGATAACTAACAAGTACCAATTGTATATATAGTGTTAAGAATATTGTAAATAGTTAGTGTTTGTGCTTAAAAATAATGTAAATAGTTCAATTAAGCTGTATTCATAAGCTAATATTAATTTTTGTTGTATTGCAATATCTCAATTTGTTGATTTTTTTGCCAGCGACTAAACGCTAGTGGATTTCAGTGGGAGTCTATGGAAATTTGGCAAAATACTGGAAATAGCGCCAAGTTGGCGCCACTTTTGGAAGCTAATTTTGGCCGCCAAAATTGGCGATATATCGCCAAGTTGGCGCCAAACGTGGCGACAGACCCGGGTCCCTTCCCCTTGGTAAGCCCCCTAATAGCGCCCATCCTATCTAAATTCTCTGCTTTCATGTTAATTCCCTCTAAGAAAAGTCAGAAAGCTCTGACCAATCAGATACGTTTCGCGGTATCTACGCAGATTTTCATTGGTCCATTTCCAAACCATTACTTTTTTTTATATATTAGGTGGCTCTGCCCCCTGCTCGCTATGCTCACCAACCCCCGTTCTGATTTCACGGCCTCTTAAAACCTGGTAATGTATCCTGTTTTAAATAGATGATGATGATGATATCACGAACGGCGACTATCTTCTGTAATCAGGTTATAATGCTTTTTCATTTAACTGGTTATAATGCTTTTTCATTTAATTCATCTTTTTTATTTTTAACATTCATGTGTAAACACAATTTTTATGACGTAATTTTCTTCATTTCCTGCTTTCCACACGTGATCATTTAATTATTATTTTAAACTTTCATTATTGTTTTTCATAGTCTCGGGCAAATACATTTTTTATTTGAGATAAAACATAATCCTTTGCGCTTATTTAGAAATTGGCAACAATATAAAAAAATGACTTTTTCAATAAAAGATTTTTTACTCGTTTTTTAAGAATATTTTGAGTTTTTATTGTCCGACCGTGATATTTTTTTTAACTTCTGAAAGCTTGTTATATTTTGCGTCTGGTGGTATGATTTTCGAATCCGTAGGATGGCTAGAAAAAAAGTAATAGCTCCTCAAAAAAGTCCCTAGTAAAAAAGCGATGAGAATAACCCGGAATATCTACGCAGAATTTGATTGGTCCATTTCTAAATCGTTTTTCGCTCAGTTCCAGATTACTTTTTTTTAATATAGAAGGATAGTTTTTTTTTTTTTTTCTTTCATATATTTTTCTACGTACATCATTTAAAAAATAGATCACCAAAATTTACTAAAGACAAACTTTTTTTGTAATAATTATTTTTTATGGACCTTTCTAAAATTTCTTTTTCTAGAGATTAAAAATCTCTTCATGGCATTTAGATAATGCAATTCATTTAAACTGTCAAGTTAATGTTTTCGTAAAACCTAATGTGTAATCCTAAGTAAATTTAAAAATGGCCGAGATTTAGAGCATATTTATTTTAATGCATTACCGTTATCTTTATAAATAGTGCTCGAATATCTCCTGAGGATCATTAATTGGCGTTCTTAGTTCTTTTCGGGCACACCAAATGAGTTTACATACTAAACTTGGAAAATTAATGGCAAATTTTTCCTTTTCCTTGCTTATGCAAATGCACCAAAAGTCAAATAATTTACTGTAATTTTAATAAGCTTATCTTCTTGTTTTGAAATATTTATGTGCCTTTCAGGGACGTAGAAAATTTAGAATTAAAAAAAAAATAAAACACAGGTTACAATAAGTATGCGTACAGATTGGCCAAGAAATTGAGGAGTGGTGCATTATCTTAGAAAAACGTGTTTCTACAAATTAAATAATTTATCTCAAAAGTTTTATTTTGTATTTTGTATTAGATTGAAATGTCTTACAAATCAAATCTTATTATTAAATTCACATTAAACTCTAGGTTTATGTTTATTTCGATTTTTAATTTTGTGAAGAGTAGTTTTTTTTTTAAATATACGATTAAATGAACGAAAATGAAGCTTTTTAAAATAATAAGACGTTTTCTATGTCTAATTATAATGCGCACACGAACACATACATGCACACACATATATATATATAAATTTATATATAAAATTATCAAAAAATATTTGTGATTTAACTTTAAACACAGATATTTGAAATACATCTACATAAAAAAAAATAATAATCATTTTTATTAAAGGATAGTTATAATTATTAATCTAAAAAGTATAATACATTCTTTTCACTATATGACTGAGTTAATACATTATATTCAGTTAATACTTTCTATACATTGTATAACAAGCTTTTCCAAAAACACTAACTTATGATTTTAAGAGAACAGATGCCGTAAAAAGTTTGGAAATTTCGTTTTTTTTGTGCTTAAAAAATAAAACTTACTCAAACAATTAAAAAAATAAATAATTTACATGCTAGTTTCATAATATATAAAACCTTAAAAAGAATCTTTACATTCCAAAAACAACAATACCACGCACATATGTGTAAATATATTTTTCAGTTTTTATCAGAATTCATTTCTTACAATTTTAGGTACACCTCCTTTTTAATAAAATCTATTAAATCTAGAGAGTTGAAACTTGGCAGGTTTGTATAACCAATCTGTATCTTTAAAACTGCTAAAAATGAAGAATGTAACTATTATATTTAAAAAACTAGTCAGATATGCCAATCCAAAAACTATCTCATACATGTTAATCTTCGAAATTCGCTATCACATCGCCAAAAAATAGAAATTAATATTTGTCATTATTCTGTTGTACGCCAGCTGTTTGCGAATCGTCGGGTTACCTGGATGTGAGCAGTCCATGTATTATACTAAACTACGAAAAGTCCTTCTGGCCAGTACCGGCAGGAAAAGATAGCCTCCCTATTGCTTGGTTTTGAGATTTTAGCTAATTCTACTGAAAATACACGAAGCTAAAATGCGCGGAACCCGATTACAGAAGTGTCATTCCCAGTTCTCGTCAATATTGAATTTGAATGAGAATATCGCCAAATTAGATAGACATAGCCAAGTTGGCTTTATATATGGCAATGTATTTTTATCGCCAAATTTGGCGATATTTCACCAATTGTCGCCAAGATTGGCGAGAATTTGACGCTGGCGAATATAAATATATAGCGTTAAGCATGAAAAGTTGAAACGATGGTTACAAAAATGAAAGAAAATTTGCCGAAACCATGTTCGCTAAAACTCATAAATTAAACCCGTTTATGGTGGTATTCTGCTGTATTGTTTCAAAATGTCAGCCACCCTAAAATTTCAAACTGCTATATCTCAGCCATTTTTAAAAATAGTCGCAAACAAAAAATGCTGTGGAATCCTTGGAGCAAGGCCGAACAATTAACGCAAAAAGTTTTTAGGGTTTACAATTTTTTTGTACAACTTTTTGAAATTGAAATCTTTAAATAGCTATCACAGTGCCCCCTCCAGGCGCAATATCCCGAAATTCAACTGCGACCTGCAGGATATAATCAAAAGAATATACAAAAAATTTGGTTGGATTATCTGCATAATTTCATACATTTTTCGATGATGCAAAAGTGAAAATGGAACAAAAATCGCGATTGCAGCGCCCCCTTTCTTCGAAATATCCCCAAATTCAAGTGGGACCTGCTGACCTTAGCCAAACACATGCAGAAAAAAATTGGTTCAATTTCAAGCATAATTTCATACACTTTTCGATGATACAATGAGGACAGACGGACGTAAAGACAGAGATTTTGTAAAACATGTTCTTCGGAATCTCTAACCCCTAAAATTTGTAAATTCGTCGAAAACCTGAAGTCTAAAAAAATTTCGATTACAGTACTTTCTTCTATTATAGATAGAAGAAAATAAAAAATTGAAACATTGGAATATTTACTTTTTTAGGGTTTTCTGAACTTTTCAATATTTTTTTAATTTATTTTCTTTGTGAGAAAAAAGAAAAATGTTTATTCTTATTAAATAGTATATATTTTTAGCATTCCCGCGTGATTTACAGAAGTTATCTAATTTATCTAGAACACTGATTTAGAAAAATGTATCTAACGGATCTATAGAGACATTCATTCAGACAGAGGTAAGTGAAATTTACGCATATTTACAAATAGGTCATAATTCTATCTTTAATATTAATTAAAATAAGGTAACTAAATACTTGAATGAGATGCACGAGGGAGGCAAAGAGGTTCAGAGAGGTTTAATATACAAAACAACAAAACATAACGTCATAGCACACACATTACTCAACAACACAACATTCAGTGGCTGCATGCAGTACAATAAGAATAATAATTAAAAAGGGGCGCTAGCGACCAGACACATTACAATTTGTAGTGCTGCCATCTAGAGCATAATATCTGAAATACAAACATTACAATCACAAATAACATTTTGCATTAGCAGGTATTTTTCCCCATTATAACCCCAAAATAAAATAGAATTATTTAAGGCGAGAGTTTATTTTATTATTATTTTTTATCTCACGAAACCCTATTTCTCCCACTCCGTTGTCTGTCCGTCACAGAGCCGGTTCTCAGAAACTATGTAACTTACAGTCACGAAATTTTGTGTTCTTATGGCTAAATACCTATTATGAAGCTCAAAATCATAAAATTTTAAAAAATCGTATTATTTTAATATATAGAGATAAAAAAACCAAAAATCTAACAGCCTTTTCCTATTAAATTTAAACATTTTTCGTTATAGCAGTTGCCAAAAATTAAAAATCCACAATAAAATTCTTTCTTTTGCAATAATTAATTTTCTATTGAAAGGTTTTCACGTGAAAAATGAAAATGAAACAAAAAGTTTCACCAATTGAAAGAAAGGTTACTATGACGTCATATTGGTAATGAAACGAAAATTTTCAAACATTTCTCAACAATACAAGGAGTATGAGTATGTGTGAATACAGAAAGCAGCTTGATAGGACGTCATTAGAGAATTAAAATGAAAATTAATCTGACGTCTAACATTTTGAAGGTCTCTATACAACATGTTTAATTTTGAAATTGATTTTTTTTAATATCGCATTTACTCCACATGACATATACTATTATGACAGAGTATAATAGCTTAATAAAAAAACATGACTTTTTTTTTTTTTTTTTTTTTTTGGAAAATGAAATTTATTTGGATTTATTAAAGGAAGGATAAAGTGTTTTGAAAGGAATATTAAACGAAACCCTTTGTGTGATCTTCAATCACACTTACCCAATTGTTTTTTTCTTCTTTTTTTTTTGTGTGTGTGTAACGCTTAATAAATAAACTACATGTCTATGTATATTATAAAGTAAAAACATGTCCGTCAGTAATGCTGACTTCATTTTGAAGGTGGAACGATTTGACCAATAAATTTCGCTTTTGCGTTTTTTTTTCGAGTTTTAGACATAGTACAATTTTAACTTTTACACCGTGGAATAGGGACATTTTTTTCAGATGCAGTTTGTTTGAAAACTCTATCTCCATTTACCAATTTTTATGATTATTAAGTGACATTAACTATTATTAAGTCATTATTATTAAGTGACATTTAAGAATTATGAAGTGACATTAACTGAGAATTGTAATTCTAGAAAAAAAAAAAGAAATGTTTTCGAAACATTGTGTTTACACATTATTATTTTAACACAATCATACTGATTGGTAAAGATACGATGCTGCGAGTTGAAATACTTCTAATTGAGTGAAAAAACAGTGTCCAGTACAGGAATGGAACCCGCAAGTCAACCTGTAAACGTAAAAATTAATTTTTCCTTACTCCTAATTTTTACGTTTACAGTTAACTATTTTTAAGCACCTGCTTTCATTACACATATAATCTCGTAATTTATGTTTTACAAGTTTATTAAAAAAAAATGCGAGAATAGTTTGTTTAACTTGTAGATCTTCTTAATGGAGCCGTTTGTGCATTAGAAACATGTCGATCGTTATAATAAAAGGTTTTTATAACCCTTTGGTGTTCTACTTTTATCACTTAAGCATTTAAGTAAGTATTTTAAGGATATTTAGTGATTTTATTATATAATCATGTCAGAGTATTTGTTTTATTATATTATAGTTGTTATTTTTTATTTATTTAAATTTAGAATACTATACCGTCTTTGAATATTCCAAAAAATGTTTACCTCATCAGTGGCCGAGAGGTTCTTCTCTCAAAACTGGGAGGTGCCGGGTTCGAACCCAATCGCGTCCGTCGCCCTAATCGTTCAGAATGTTCGTGGTTTTCTTCGAACATTGAATTTCCTTGGTTAATACGGGTTAGGTTCCCTTAGAAATATTCCCACGAAGGGCTCCCCCCCCACCCCCTTGGGTCTATATCCCTGGTGCAGATAATCGGCCGTCATAATTACTACATCTACAACAAAAAATTAAAAAAAAAATTAAGTTTCGAAAGATTTAACTTTTTATCCTTTTGATATACAATTAAGCTGAAGCATGTTTTACTCTGAATAAAAGATGAATCGCTTTTTTGAAGTTACTTTTCGAACTGTTTTTCAGTTATCTCGCACGACATTTCAATGGAAGGAAAAAAAGACAGAAGTCTTGGTGTTTTTTGACTTAAAACCAACTGAAAGTTCAAGTATTCAAGGGAAAAAAAGTCAAGAACGTTTGTTACATGAATTTAACAACATTTTATATGGGATTTTAAATCTCAAGATATATGCTGTCTGTGTATATACATTACTATAAGGTTTCTCAGCAAGTAATCTTTGAAAAATAAAGTTTATTTATTTATTGTTGTTTGTAACGAAGCTTTTTATTTTTACTTTTTCAAATATGTATACTTCCATTATTCTTAGAAGTTGAATATTATACAAAAAAATATTTTTAAATTTATGTTAGATGCTTCTGAAATTGGTAACAATATATTCGATAATTCATTTTATCTATTATCTACGTATTAGAAATAAATACACACATATTTAAAAATATATTTAAAAACAAAAATTATTAACAATGTTATTTGTAACGATGAATAAACAAAGATAATGCTTGATTTGCTTAAAGTAGTACAAGTAAAAGTAAACAAGTGGGTCAGTGAGATCGAAGATCGCACAAAGGGCTTCGTTTAATATTCCTATCAAAACACTTTATCCTTTCTTTAATAAATCCAAATAAATTTAATTTTCCAAAAAAAAAAGTCATATGATTTTTATAAAATAAAAATTTATCGGTGTTTCTTTTCGTTTTTTCGACAATGCCAGCCCTTTCCCCTCTTCTGGATTTTTACAATGAATTATCTTTGCGGTTTGATTAAATTCAACGCTTGAGTTGAATGTTTTCCATTAATGAATGGGTTTTTAATTAATATCTTACGTTAATGAAGACAATTTAAAAATTTTATGATTTCCAGTGTGACACTAAGTATTCAGCTGTAAATATACAAAATTTCAAGTCTCTAACTTATACAGTTTCCGAGAACAGACTCTGTGACGGACAGACATAGAAGTGAGACGAATAGGGTTTCGTGAGATGAACGAAACCCTAAAAAGCAGAAACTAAAAATTCATCTCTATAATAAAACCGTAAGTCATGTGACTGTCATCAACAGTTCCGGAATGCCCGCTTCACTTTTTCATATGCCAGGCGGCTATTTTTATTAAAAATTATTTTTTCGAATAAAACTTCATAAATGTTACATTTTTAGAAAGATCGTTCAAAATAAATTAATTTCTGAGAGATGACTTACGTTCAATTATGTATATATTCTCCAATAACATCAGTTGAAATTAGCTTCGTAGTTCAAATTCTCTATCCATGAAAGTAAACAACAAAAAAAAAAGATTCATTCGTCGTGAAGGTTTAAAATATTAAACCATTAAACCATGGAGATAATCGTTCGTAAAGTAAGTTTTCCGTGAAAGATTTTATGGAGCGCTGCCTGGTGTCAAAAAAATATTCGTACCAGTGACACAATCAAAGTTTACCATAATTATGTGCCATACAACTCAACTTCATTCTTTATCTTTTCTTGATGCAAGCTGAATGTAAACAAATACAACTCATGTAATGATATTTAATGAATTAAACTTCGAAACAAATTGTCAGTTAATTTGGTATTTATGTATTATACGTGCAAGGAAGAGAGACCACTGAAAATGATTGTTAATATGTTAATCACCAATCATATTTACCATTATTAATGACCAATCGCTTTCAAAACAGTAATTTAATATACATTTACAAAATACATAACATCATTAAATACATTTGTGTTATTTGGGCGCAAATCTCGCCAATAGCATATTTAAAATCGCCAATACCAGCTTTTATTTTTCGCGTGTGCAAATTAGAAACGATACTTTGATTTTGAAAACAAATGTTCTGATGGAACAGCTGTCGTAGACGCACCTAGGCACTATATTAACTATAGAGTTGCAATATAGAGAGTAAAAACGGGTTGCTGTAATTAGAATTATAGGCGGTAATGTTGGCGTGGCGTATTTACAAGTTACGGATCTTAATAGTCAGTAGACATTAAGCAGAAATGCCAAAGTAAGGGAATTATGCAGTTATGAAAACTCCTGAACTATATCAAAATAGGAGAGCAGAGAAAAATAGAGTCGAACAGAGATCGGCATCTAGAAGGAAGTACGTGAATTTTGATCAGATTCTACGCCACGGGTCAAAAGTGCTGACAGCAAATATGGTTTAAAAGGAATATGATTATCAAAACTGGCTTCCAAAAGTTCAATGTTTCACCAAACCATACTCGAAAATTACGTGTTATAATATGCACCCCGATTATGTCACATTATTCAAGACGTTTTAAATGAGAATAATGATAGATTTTCTAATCTGCCGTAATCAAGTCTACAGCCAAAGTTAGCGAGAAACAAACAAACAAAAAACAAATAATGGCAACAATATGATTCAGTGTAAATGTGGATATCATTAAAGACTTTCACAAAATAGACTTCATTGCACCAAATCGTATTAACTAAAATACGCCATTTGGCAATGGATCCAATTATGGAAAACTACTTAATATGTTTAAGAATCTCCTCATTAGCAAAATCCTCCATATATACTAGATGGAACCCGTCAAAACGTGACGGAAAAAAATACTATAACACTATCAGTAAAATAAGCTTCTTTATTATTTAAGTAGGGCTTCGTATGAAACAGTCTTTCAAATATTTTATTTTAAAAAATCCCTCCCCCCCCAGTGAAATGCTATTTCCGATGCAAACTCCAAATGAACACTCCGTAAACAAATGTATAATGCAAATCAGTTTGACATTACCACCATATTCCCTACGACAAAAAAAAAAAAAAAAAAAAGGTCATGGACCTATAAAGTATCATACAAATAGTCCTATCATAAAGTATCATACAAATTTCCTACTTTCATCTCATATTCAATAAATAAAAGAACATAGTATAAGCACCCCCCCCCCCTGTGATAATGCAATCGAATGAGCTCCTATGCGCATATGTATTGCATCTGCCCAAAGGCACCGTTGAAATTCGACGTTAAAAAAAGTTTTAAAATGTTTAAATTAAAAGTTTTAAAATGTCCTCTTTAATCATTGTTCGTTTCAAATCCATATCTTCTAAAACGTATCCATTGTTTTAAGCTAATCAATTTTTATGTAAAAATGAAGAATTTTTGTTAAAAATAATAAATTAATATGCAGATAAGGGAGAATGTTAATGTTTTCAATTGTAATTTATTTGTATGGTTTCTTCTATCCCTTTACATAATCAGGATGATTATTCCTTTTCCATCACAGTCGGTCTCTTGTACAGTTAAATATCCAATGGATCTTTAAAAAAATAATAAATAACAATTTCTAGCATATTCTAATTCAACATATAGGGTAAATGTACCAATAGTCGGCCACCCCCCAATAGTCGGCCACATTGAGATAAAATGCCTTACGCATAGCTTATTTTTGGTTCTAAATGAAATATTACAATTTGGTTACATGGAGCCATCTTTCATAAGTCATAAACCATCACCAAAGAATTATGGGTATTTTTATTGAATTTGTAATCAGCCATTTTTTTCAAGATAGAGATCAAATCACCATTTTCCCTATTTTTTTGTTAACAGATGGCAATTCTTTTAAAAAGCAAGTATTAATTAATTTTTTATTTTTTTCTAAAATTATAAGGCTACAATATTAGCAGGGTAAATAAACTAATGTTTTTGAGTATAAAAAGTAAATTAATTTGTTGCTTTTAATTAATTTTAATGTGGCCGACCATTGGGTATTAGTTTTGCTTACATGTCCAAAAGTCGGCCACCAGGAGCTGAATAATGAATACATAAATTATTGTACTTTTTTGAGTTTATTGAAGTGAAAACTTCTTTAGGCGCGTTGGACATTTTTTGAGATGGGGAAAAAAACATTGAACTCGCGACACTGTTACTGTAACCGACACCTCTGTATATAAGTATGTACAAGTATTGTGTATAGTTAGGTCTGAGGTAGGGCGGGACAGACGCGCCGCAAGATTGCTTGTGCGCTATTGCACCGCGGTATAGTAAGCGCTATAGTAAGCGCAGAAAAATGTAAGCGGTATAGTAAGCACAGAAAAATGTAAGCGGCATAGTAAGCGCAGAAAAATGTAAGCGGTATAGTACATGGTATAGTACGCGGTATAATTAGCGGTATAGTAACGCAGAAAAATGTAAGCGCTATAGTAAGCACAGAAAAATGTAAGCTGTATAGTACGTGGTATAGTACGCGGTATATTTAGCGTTATAGTAACGCAGAAAAATGTAAGCGGTATAGTACGCGGCATAGTAAGCGTTATAATAACACAGAAAAATGTAAGCGATATAGTAAGGTATAGGAAGCGCAGAAAAATGTAACCAGTATAGTAAGCGGTATAGTAGGCGCAGAAAAATGTAAGCGGTATAGTAAGTGCTATAGTAAGCTGTATAGTAAGTGGTATAGTAAGCTGTATAGTAAGTGGTATAGAAGCGGTATAGTAAGCGCAGAAAAATGTAAGCGGTATAGTAACACAGAAAAAATGTAAGCGGTATAGTAAACGCAGAAAAATGTAAGTGGTATAGTAAGCGGTATGGTAAAAGCAGAAAAATGTAAGCTGTATAGTAAACGCAGAAAAATGTAAGTGGTATAGTAAGCGCAGAAAATGTAAGCGGTATAGTACGCGGTATAGTAAGCGGTATAGTAGCGCAGAAAAATGTAAGAGGCATAGTAAGCGGTATAGTAACGCAGAAAAATGTAAGCGGTATAGAAGCGGTATAGAAGCGGTATAGTAAGCGCAGAAAAATGTAAGTGGTATAGTACGTATTGTAGTACGCGGTATAATTAGCGGTATAGTAACGCAGAAAAATGTAAGCGGTATAGTACGCGGCATAGTAAGCGGTATAATAACACAGAAAAATGTAAGCGGTATAGTAAGGTATAGGAAGCGCAGAAAAATGTAAGCAGTATAGTAAGCGGTATAGTAGGCGCAGAAAAATGTAAGCGGTATAGTAAGTGGTATAGTAAGCTGTATAGTAAGTGGTATAGAAGCGGTATAGTAACACAGAAAAATGTAAGCGGTATAGTAAACGCAGAAAAATGTAAGTGGTATAGTAAGCGGTATGGTAAAAGCAGAAAAATGTAAGTGGTATAGTAAGTGCAGAAAAATGTATGTGGTATAGTAAGCGCAGAAAATGTAAGCGGTATAGTACGCGGTATAGTAAGCGGTATAGTAACGCAGAAAAATGTAATAGGCATAGTAAGCGGTATAGTAACGCAGAAAAATGTAAGCGGTATAGTAAGCTGTATAGTAAGCGGTATAGAAGCGGTATAGTAAGCGCCGAAAAATGTAAGCGGTATAGTATGTATTATAGTACGCGGCATAATTAGCGATATAGTAATGCAGTAAAATGTAAGCGGTATAGTACGCGGCATAGTAAGTGGTATAATAACGCAGAAAATGTCAGCGGTATAGTAAGGTATGGGAAACGCAGAAAAATGTATGCAGTATAGTAAGCGGTATAGTAGGCGCAGAAAAATGTAAGTGGTATAGTAAGTGGTATAGTAAGTGGTATAGTTAACGCAGAAAAATGTAAGCGGTAGAGTAAGCGGTATAGTAAATGCAAAAAAATGTAAGCGGCATAGTAAGCGGTATAGTAAGCGCAGAAAAATGTAAGCGGTATAGTACATGGTATAGTACGCGGTATAATTAGCGGTATAGTAACGCAGAAAAATGTAAGCGCTATAGTAAGCGCAGAAAAATGTAAGCTGTATAGTACGTGGTATAGTACGCGGTATATTTAGCGGTATAGTAACGCAGAAAAAAGTAAGCGGTATAGTACGCGGCATAGTAAGCGGTATAATAACACAGAAAAATGTAAGCGGTATAGTAAGGTATAGGAAGCGCAGAAAAATGTAAGCAGTATAGTAAGCGGTATAGTAGGCGCAGAAAAATGTAAGCGGTATAGTAAGTGATATAGTAAGCTATATAGTAAGTGATATAGAAGCGGTATAGTAAGCGCAGAAAAATGTAAGCGGTATAGTAACACAGAAAAAATGTAAGCTAGTAAACACAGAAAAAATGTAAGCGGTATAGTAAACACAGAAAAATGTAAGTGGTATAGTAAGCGGTATGGTAAAAGCAGAAAAATGTAAGCTGTATAGTAAACGCAGAAAAATGTAAGTGGTATAGTAAGCGCAGAAAATGTAAGCGGTATAGTACGCGGTATAGTAAGCGGTATAGTAGCGCAGAAAAATGTAAGAGGCATAGTAAGCGGTATAGTAACGCAGAAAAATGTAAGCGGTATAGAAGCAGAATAGTAGGCGCAGAAAAATGTAAGTGGTATAGTAAGTGGTATAGTTAACGCAGAAAATGTAAGCGGTAGAGTAAGCGGTATAGTAAATGCAAAAAAGTGTAAGCGGCATAGTAAGCGGTATAGTAAGCGCAGAAAAATGTAAGCGGTATAGTACATGGTATAGTACGCGGTATAATTAGCGGTATAGTAACGCAGAAAAATATAAGCGCTATAGTAAGCGCAGAAAAATGTCAGCTGTATAGTACGTGGTATAGTACGCGGTATATTTAGCGGTATAGTAACGCAGAAAAATGTAAGCGGTATAGTAAGGTATAGGAAGCGCAGAAAAATGTAAGCAGTATAGTAAGCGGTATAGTAGGCGCAGAAAAATGTAAGCGGTATAGTAAGTGGTATAGTAAGCTATATAGTAAGTGATATAGAAGTGGTATAGTAAGCGCAGAAAAATGTAAGCGGTATAGTAACACAGAAAAAATGTAAGCGGTATAGTAAACGCAGAAAAATGTAAGTGGTATAGTAAGTGGTATAGTAAATGCAGAAAAATGTAAGTGGTATAGTAAGCGCAGAAAATGTAAGCGGCATAGTACGCGGTATAGTAAACGGTATAGTAACGCAGAAAAATGTAATAGGCATAGTAAGCGGTATAGTAACGCAGAAAAATGTAAGCGGTATAGTAAGCTGTATAGTAAGCGGTATAGAAGCGGTATAGTAAGCGCAGAAAAATGTAAGCGGTATAGTAAGCGGTATAGAAGCGGTATAGTAAGCGCAGAAAAATGTAAGCGGTATAGTATGTATTATAGTACGCGGTATAATTAGCGATATAGTAATGCAGTAAAATGTAAGCGGTATAGTACGCGGCATAGTAAGTGGTATAATAACGCAGAAAAATGTAAGCGGTATAGTAAGGTATGGGAAGCGCAGAAAAATGTAAGCAGTATAGTAAGCGGTATAGTAGGCGCAGAAAAATGTAAGCGGTATAGCACGCGGAATAGTAACGCAAAAAATGTAAGCTGTATAGTACGCGGAATAGTAACGCAGAGAAATGTAAGCGGTATAGTAAGCTTTATAGTAAGTGGTATAGAAGCGGTATAGTAAGCGCAGAAAAATATAAGCTATATAGTAAGCGGTATAGTAAACGCAGAAAAATGTAAGCGGTATAGTAAGCGCAGAAAAATGTAAGCGGTATAGTACGCGGCATAGTAAGCGGTATAATAACGCAGAAAAATGTAAGCGGTATAGTAAGGTATAGGAAGCGCAGAAAAATTAAGCAGTATAGTAAGCGGTATAGTAAGTGCAGAAAAATGTAAGCGGTATATTACGCGGTATAGTAACGCAGAAAAATGCAAGCGGTATAGTAAGCGTTATAGTAAGCGGTATAGTAAGCTGTATAGTAAGTGGTATAGAAGCGGTATAGTAAGCGCAGCAAAATGTAAGCGGTATAGTAACGCAGAAAAAATGTAAGCGGTATAGTAAACGCAGAAAAATGCAAGTGGTATAGTAAGCGGTATAGTAAACGCAGAAAAATGTAAGCGGTTTAGTAAGCGGTATAGTAAGCGCAAAAAATGTTACCGGTATAGTAAGCGCAAAAAATGTAAGCGGTATAGTAACGCAGAAAAATGTAAGCGGCATAGTAAGCGGTATAGTAATGCAGAAAAATGTAAGCGGCATAGTAAGTGGTATAGTAAGCTGTATAGTAAGCGGTATAGAAGCGGTATAGTAAGTGCAGAAAAATGTAAGTGGTATAGTGACACAGAAAAAACGTAAGTGGTATAGTAAGCGGTATATTAAACGCAGAAAAATGTAAGCGATATAGTAAGTGGTATAGTAACGCAGAAAAATGTAAGCCGTTTAGTAAGCGGTATAATAACGCAGAAGAATGTAAGCGGTATAGTGCGACTGAAGTCTGGTTCCCGAAATTTTTGTATGTAAAATAATATGCATGATTTTTCATGTACAATAGCGTATTAAATGAAAATTGTTATATAATTTTTGTAGTAGTAGTTTATAATAATGAATAAAAAAACACTTGATTTAAAAGTATTTCCTGCACAATAAAACATTTCCTGACATTTCAAAAAATACACAGGTAATTGTTCAAGTTTTCACTTCTGCCGGCACTCCCAGCGTGCCACATTTTTTAAAAAATTGTTTGGTAGATATAACTTTATCTCTACATCTATAATAATATTATGTAAAAAAAAATCTTTTTTTACGTGCTTGTTTGTTTGTTTGTACGGGAAACTACTAGAACTACCGAAAGAATTTCAAAAGTAAAGGTGGCAGTCTCTGCTCCCACATAGACTATATTTTACGCCAGGGCCACTTTTCGCAAGTAGATGGATGAGCAAAAAACATTCCAAACTTTCCCTTTTTGTGATATTGAAGGAGGTAGTAACTTGAAATTTGGCATGGTTGTTGTTTTCTAAAAAATTCGAAATTTAAAAGTGTGAAATGAGTGGAAAAAGTTCTAAATTACAATTCATGTAGAATTGTTAGGAATATAAACTTGAAATTTAACATGTCTGTTACGTTCTAAAGTTTCAAAATCAGTGATAGTTTTGTTGCTGGAAACTTAAAGTTTGGCATTGTGGTTAATTTTAAGACATAAACGACCGGCTAAGTAAGGCTTCTAAAAATTTGGAAATTTAGAATGCGAAAATGAGAGGAAAATGTTCTGAATTATGTTTTTTTTTATAAATTTTAGAAGAGAAACTTGAAATTAGACATGGATAACCTTTTCCGTAAGTAAGTGGTCTGACCGTAGCCGAACAGTTTCTAAAAAATTTGAAATTTAAAAGGAACTAAAATTTTTTTAAAATTGCAATTAGTTTGGCTTTGAAACTTCAAATTTTGCATGGGGGTTTCTTTTAAGATGTAAACTCTCGCAAAGAATGGTTTCTATAAAATTCGAAATTTAAAAAATTGAAATTATAGTAATTGTTATTTATCATTCTAAATTATGATTTATTTAGAATTAATAGGGATAGAAAACTGATATTCGATATCGGGGTTACTTTTAAGTCGCAAATGCTCGTACACAGTAGCTTTTTCTTAAACTAGATTAGATGCGGCAGTTGGTACCCCCATTATTTGCTTCTCAATTCTGTTGAAAAGTGTTAAAACAACTAGATTGGAATGCGGCAGTTGGGACCGCCCCTCCCTACGCTTTTCCACTGCGGATTCAAAATGAACTCGTATACTAATAAACTACATACTAAATATATTTCATGTTCAAAATGCATAAAAGTGTTAAAACAACTAGATCGGAATGCCGTGTGCAGCAGTTGGGACCGCCCCTTCGCTGATGCACGAATGTATGCATATTTGCTTTTCAACTATGTTGAAAAGTGTTAAAAGCAACTCGATTAGATGCGACAGTTGGAATCCCCATTATTTGGTTTTCAATGAAAAGTGTTAAAACAACTAGATTGGAATGCGGCAGTTGGGACCGCCCCTCCCTACGCTTTTCCACTGCGGATTCAAAATGAACTCGTATACTAAAAAACTACATACTAAATATATTTCATGTTCAAAATGCATAAAAGTGTTAAAACAACTAGATTGGAATGCCGTGATGCGGCTGTTGGGACCGCCCTTCGCTGATGCACGAGTGTATGCATTTTCGCTTTTCAACTATGTTGAAAAGTGTTAAAGCAACTCCATTAGATGCGGCATTTGGAACCCCCATTATTTGCTTTTCAATTCTATTGAAAAGTGTTAAAACAACTAGATTGGAATGCGGTAGTTGGGACCGCCCCTCCCTACGCTTTTCCACTGCGGATTCAAAGTGAACTCGTATACTAATAAACGATATACTAAATACATTTCATGTTCAAAATGCATAAAAGTGTTAAAACAACTAGATCGGAATGCCGTGATGCGGCTGTTGAGACCGCCCTTCGCTGATGCACGAGTGTATGCATTTTTGCTTTTCAACTATGTTGAAAAGTGTTAAAGCAACTCGATTAGATGCGGCATTTGGAACCCTCATTATTTGCTTTTCAATTCTATTGAAAAGTGGTAAAACAACTAGATTGGAATGCGGCAGTTCGGACTGCCCCTCCCTACGCTTTTCCACTGCGGGGTTTAAAATGAACTCGTATACTAATAAACTACATACTAAATATATTCCATGGTCAAAATGCATAAAAGTGTTAAAACAACTAGATCGGAATGCCGTGATGCGGCCGTTGGGACCGCCCCTTCGCTGATGCACGAATATATGCATATTTGCTTTTCAACTATGTTGAAAAGTGTTAAAAGCAACTCGATTAGATGCGACAGCTGGTACCCCCATTATTTGCTTTTCAATTCTGTTAAAAAGTGTTAAAACAACTAGATTGGAATGCGGAAGTTGGGACTGCCCCTCCCTACGCTTTTCCACTGCGGATTCAAAATGAACTCGTATACTAATAAACTACATACTAAATATATTTCATGTTCAAAATGCATAAAAGTGTTAAAACAACTAGATCGAAATGCCGTGATGCGGCAGTTGAGACCGCCCCTTCGCTGATGCACGAATGTATGCATATTTGCTTTTCAACTATGTTGAAAAGTGTTAAAAGCAACTCGATTAGATGCGACAGTTAGAACCCCCATTATTTGCTTTTCAATGAAAAGTGTTAAAACAACTAGATTGGAATGCGGCAGTTGGGACCGCCCCTCCCTACGCTTTTCCACTGCGGATTCAAAATGAACTCGTATACTAATAACTACATACTAAATATATTTCATTTTCAAAATGCATAAAAGTGTTAAAACAACTAGATCAGAATGCCGTGATGCGACAGTTGGGACCGCCCCTTTCTTTATGTTTCTAGAACATGTGAGATAGCTCAATCATCTTCTTATAACCGAAAATGGTAGAATGCAAAATTTAGTCAAATTTGTTAGAGTCGTTTTTCAGGTAAAACAAAATCCTGAAGTGGCCGACTATTGGTGCAGTGATGGCCGAACATCAGACTTAAAGTGGCCGACTATTGGAGAACTTGCCCTTTTTGAACTTAACTTTGTCTAAAAAAAAACTATTACCGTGTTTTTTAAAAATAATTGCTGAAACATAATAAGAAACGTATGTTTTAACATATATCACTGTTAAAAATGTTGTGTCGTTTTTAAAAAATTCTACGTTAAGATTTATATACAAAAAAACAGTTAAGTGGCCGACTATTGGTACATTTACCCTACATCAACGAATTCAACATATCAATTTTATGTTAATCAAACTAAAAATAGTTTTTTTTTTCTTTTGACAGATTTTATATTAGCGCCAAAATACTCTGATCTTATGATTTATCAGGTTATTATTATTATTATTATTTTTACACTTTTCATGAAGTTTAGGGATACCTATTTTTAATTGTTGCAACTTTCAAAAGGGATATTTTACATTATTAAAACAAACGGATGGTCATTGTTGAGATAGAATTGAAAAATATTTCATGCTTGAAAATTATTTAAAAAGTCGTTAAATTAAGCGGCAGATTTCAAATAAATTTCAATCGAAAGCTATTTTTTTTTCTAATTGAGGATGTAAAAATTAAAATTGTAAAATGTAGTAAAAAAATTACATTTTTAGTATTTAGAAGTGATGTAAGCGCGATGAAAGCTAAAGCGATAGTGCCGTTTGTTGTCACAACCGTTATACATTTCTAAATATTGCCACTGTGTTTTGGTTGGCGTCCAAAAGGAGACTACCATTTTTTGACATCGAAAGAAAAATTCACAGTGAAAGAAATAAGACTTTGCCGCTAATAACGAACTGTTAAATGAACTTATAACAAACCTACCAAAATAATTCCTATAAAATATTAGCCTTACATTGTTTATTCTAGCTAAAAATACAATCATTATTTCAAGTTTTTTTTTTCTGAAATTCTTTAATTTTGTGAATTTTTTTATTAAAAAAGGAAATCTTAATAATTTAAATCCTATAATTCCTATAACTTAATCCTATAATTAAAAAAAAGTAATTGGTAACATGTAATCAAGGTATGCAATCAAGATGAAGCAACCAATAAAGGCTCCAGTTCTAATCTTTAAAATTAAAAATTGAAATATAAGTTAATATTACGCCATGTTGACACAATCATATAAATTTTTCTTTTTAGTTTTATCAATGTTAAAATGCATTTCAAGCTAAGCATAACGTCATTTTCACCGGTACAAACTTTTCACACGTACATTTATGATTAAGCGCCATGCATACAAATAAAAATATATTTTGCATTTAATTGTAATGAAAAAAAATGGCATCAACAAAGTTATAATGCTTAATGATAAAATGAACCCAATGGACAATATTTCCGTGACGTCACAGTAAATATGAATTTTTATTTGCTTATGAAACACACGGATAAATATTTTTACCGAAATACTTAAACATTTTAACTATATTTTAACTTACAAATTAAAAAATTCGGCCTAAAAGTCGCGTGCTTTTAATATTTAATATTTATTTTTTATGCTCGCAATCATTGAGTTCAGAAAATAAACTCTGTACGTCGCAACAGTGGGCGTTAATCCGATTGCCGACTTTATGACGTCATAAGCAGAAGTAAAATTTTAATTTAAGATTACGGCTAATTAATTAAATTTTCGAACAAACGAATGTACGATAACAAATCTGTGACCAAATATCTTTCATTTAAAAAAAGAATGATGTAATTTGATGTAGTAGTTTGTTCTCACGGATTGTCGAAACAAAACGCTTAGCGTTTTAAATATATAGATTGCAACTGATAAGCAAACGGATATGAAGCATAAACGCTTAAGTTGGTTAAGCTGTTTTTGTCAAGAAAGATGAAATACATAACAACAAAAAATATGCGAAATGCTACCATGATCGCAAAAGTTTATGATTTGTCTATAAGGAAAGGGCAACTGACGTCACTGTTGGTTAAATTACTGTTGGTTTGGGAGAAAAACCTGTTCGTTCTTTACGACTCCTACAGTACACATGAGATGGAGTGATTTGATTGGTCTATGTTAAATTGATCTGTGATATGATTGGCCTACGTCGCCATGACGATTCCTGCAATGATAGCTGCAACAAAAATGCAGTGGTAGATTGGTTGATGGAACTGTTTGTTTGTAAACATGCCCTTTCCTTATTAGAATCTTCCGGTTTGGCGAAAGATTACGGAAAAAAATAAATTATGAATAAGTAACGTGTTACAGTGCTTAACATACATTTAAGGGAGACCAAACTGGTCGCCAGTGGCGGCTAGTTTGAAAATAAAAATACAAAACAGAACAGCTACTATACGTAGTTGAATGAATTCTTATTTATGCAAGTTATATTCGAATTGCTGTGTTTGAAAGACAGTCTTGATGTCATTTATGACGACACTAAGAGCAATACAATGTAAGCAGATAAAACAACATTTTATACACCAGATTTTTTAAGTATTAATAACAAGGATTTAAGCACTAGATCTTTTTAACTACTTGCATGAAATTAGTTATAATCAATTATATTTATAATGAAATTACATTATAATGTAAAATTATGTTGTAAACAATTTTAATGTGTATTTTACATTATAATACAATTAATTAAAAATGTCTCGTGCTTAAAACGCTGCTTTATCTGCCTACATTTCTTAATATTAGCTTACATCACAAAATGTGTGTATTCTGTTAGCTAAAAATATTTTCAATTAAGTTCTATTAAATTAAAATGTACATAAAAATATATCGGCTGTTTGAAAATTAACTTTTCATATCATTCACAATTGTTTTCTCATATTTAGTTTGCTTATAAAACGCGACCTGTACTATAATATCATGCATAAATGTACGACAAATATAATAAAATAATTTATTTTATTTTATTTTAGTTATTAAGAAGTACCACGTGAGCTACGTTTGAATTTGATAAAAGTTTGAATTCATTAAAAACTGTGTATAATATTTTAAACTTCTATTCCGTGCAGTAGCCGCTATTGTAATTTGGGGTAACCGCCAAGTTTGACTTAGAAGTCGAAGAATTCTTCTTCTTCTTCATCAGAGCGATAAATACACAGGGGAACAAAAATAAATCTTTTTTTTTCTGTTGCATTAGATCTCTTTGGAGATTTTGAATCCAACCAAGATATCAGAATAATGGAGCAAAGGTGCCAACGATGTTGGGATCGCTGGCATGATATCTGACTACTGTTGGATCTTACAAAGAGATTGTCCTGAAGAGAAACATTCCAGAAAATCGTACAGAAAAACGTTTTAATAATAATGGTAAAGCTATATTTCTCTTTTGCAATACCTATCTCGCTCAAAATACAAATCTGAAAAACAAAATAACAAAGAGGAAAGCGTCTCAAAGTCTGCCGAAGAAAATAATCATTCCAATGCTCTGAATTGCCCAACGAGTGCAGTAAATGAAAATATATATTTGCAGACAGTTGTCGCCTATTTAAGTAATAATTCTCAGGAAACAAAAACTAGTCGTTGGGGGGCACCGTAATACTTACCCATCATGGATATGCATAATATAAAATATGAAAATAAAACACGTGCAAACTATTTATAAAATGCATTGCAATTCGAATAAAATCGTGGCTTGATGACGACATAAACTTTAAATGGTCTATTACTGAATTGCGTAAAAGAAACATCCTTATAACTCCAAAAACGATTATCCTATTAACTAACTGTTTACTGCGTCGGATTAAGCGTCTCATTTGCAATTAAAATATATCTTTGAATTGAAATTTGAATGAAATACAGGATCATGAAAAATCGAAGAGTATGGAAAATAGGATTACAAATATCTCGGCAACTCATTACCCGATCGACTTCGTTCTTGATACAATTTTTTTTTTTTTTTTTTTTTTTTTATTGTCTTTTATATTCACTCCATAAAATAAACAATTTCGAAAATTTTTATATACCTTTTATCAGAACGATTATTTCGAGAGTCCGAAAAAAATAGTTCCGGATAATCGAGGTTACTGAAATTCAATAAACTTCTTCCCATTATTACATACTAAGTGCATACCAAATTTCAAGTCTCTATCTCAATTTGTTCGGGAGATGGAGCGTTTACAGACATACACACAAAGAGACGGACGGCATTTTTTTTTTCTAAAAATATGTTTTTCGGAATCTCCAGTGTCCGAAACGTGTAAATCCATCAAACTTTTTTTTTCAATTTTCAAAACGACTTACCCTATACTTACGTATGATGGGTAAGTAATATGAGAGAGAGAGAAAAAAATAATTTCAAATTTCAAAATAAAACACTTTTATGTCCCAAAATATATTTTTTAAATATTTATATTAAACTGACATTGGTTGTAAGTCTTGTCTAAGTATATACAACTATAAAGGGTGTCCTGAACATGAAAGTTTTATGAGTTAATATTAAAAAAATAAGATAAAAATCTCGATACTGTGAGAGTTTTCTTCGCTATTAAATAAAAACAAATTGCAAATTGTACGTCAACCGTGACAAATGAGGTGCTTTTGTTCTATAATTAATTTTATAAATATTCAGATCTTGGTGCAATAGCTCTTGCACTCTTATGCAAAAATACATAAATACAAAATTTATGTTATGTGCAGATTTTCTTATTACAGATATTAATTTTATTTTATGAAATTAAGTTTCAATATACATTTACAAACAATTAATTACAATTGTGTTACATTTAACTTATACTATGCGCAAATATTCAATACAACACTATGTAAAATTCATCGTTATTTTTTCAGTGAAATGAATTATATCGTCTGTTATTATGATATGATTAATTTTCGTAATTAAATAAGTACATTTAAAGTTGGCGACATTTTATTTTTTTTCGATATTTACTGAAAATTCCAATGGGAAACTTAGGCCTAGCTTTGAAAATTTCTGAACTTGAAATCGATATTTAAACTCTTTTTCCATTTAATATATATTTCTCCGGAAACATCTATCCTAAAACTTGTCGGTAAATTATATGTAAACAATTTTAGTATACTAATTCTGTTTTTAAATTCAGTAATACGGAAATAATAGGATTCCATCTTAAATAGGACTTAATCAAAATGGCAACCTAGAATCATTACCTATCATGGGATATCATTGAATTAATTACGTATGATAGGATTTAATAGAATGAAGAAAACTTTTATTAATATATTTTTTAATTTTGATTCGATTTTCATAAAATTTGAAATGACTCGACAACATTCTGCAACGACGATATTAAATTTCAAACCATTCGGTTGGGTAGTTTTTGCGCTGTTATACGCGGACAGGTGGACGGAACAGACGACGACTATAGGGGCTACGTATTTATGTAATAACGAACACACCTCCTAAAAACGTTTTTAAATACTATGGAAGAATTATATTTGTATTTGTGTGTCTAAGTATAAAAATTGGAAGATCTTAGTTATTTCGTATAATTTTATGCCAAGCAAGAGAAATATAATGACAATCATGATAGTTCAGAACATTTTCCCTTGTATATATAGTTATACCTCTTATTTATAAAACGCGAATCCTTGGCATATTCTATTACGACCATCCATTTTCATGTATTAAAAAAATTTAATATGATTTCACACTAAAATATTAATCCATTTCCTAAAAATGCATTTTGAATGGATAAATACACGACCTACTTAACTTTACTGGAAGAGTTCTGTCGCACGTTGTATCAACAATTTAAATTTAGTTTACATATTTTATAAATTTTAAAAGTAATAATGAAGCTGGCATGATTGTAATTTAATTTTTCAATTTCGCCGTGAAATGAAATCAATATGCTTAAACAATTCCCTGAATAATGGAGATACGAAAACTTTTTAGTTTTTCGCTGAAAAAGTTTATTGTTTTATTTATATAAATTTTTAATATTCATACATTAAATATTTATTCTTTTAGAATTTAGGAGACATTTACTTAATACTAATAAACGTTTCGGAATTAAAATATTAGAAAATTATACATTGAACAAAAAGCAAGTGAAGTTTGAAGAATGTTTAATAAGTATAAAAACTTTTTCAAACAGTAAATTTGTTATATAAATCATTCATTTTTAATAACTATTAAACTAATTGGCTATAAATATAATAAATTATAACACATTGTAATAATATATTGCTTTTAAATGCTAAAAGGTGTAAACTAAAAACATAATATACAGTAAAATATTTTTTATTAGATTGGTGACATGTTTCGGCTCACTCTGAGCCATTATCAAAAACAAATGAGAATATTCTGTAATTGCACGGTCTTTGAAGTTATTATTATTTGAAAAGTTATCATTTTATTTTCGTGTACCCGAATAATAGCATTTCAAATAATAACTTCAAAGACCGTGCAATTACAGCATATTCTCATTTGTTTTCGATAATGGCTCAGAGTGAGCCGAAACATGTCAACAATCTAATAAAAGTTATTTTACTGTATAATATGTTTTTAGTTTACCCCTTTTAGCATTTAAAATAACTAAATTGTTGTATATTAAGAATCAATCAGAAAGTACTTAACGGAACGTAAAATCTATATCTATATCTATATCTATATCTATACTAGTAAATCTGCAGATCAGGAGCATCAACGTCAGCTCTAAAAGTCATTGTTTTTTAATCTCACTTTTCATATTATTTAGCATCTTACAATCCGCAATTTATTTATTTTTTCTATTGCATACATATTTATAGGCATATAAAATACTTCGGAGGCTTCAGGAATTAGAAGCGTTAAATTAAATACGGTTTATGCAATGGTATTCTGAAATTCTTCTGAACTTCTTATTCATGTAACTTTTTAGATAAAAAAAATAAACTTGTATTAAAATAAATTCTTCATTTATGTCAATAGAATACAAAAATAATTTATTTTGATAATTAAATATTGCAGCAAAATAGTGTGAGTTACTTGAAATTTATTATTTTGATATTCTTTGAAATAGGGTTGCTAAGCAACTCATAAATTAAAAAGCAAAGTAAAAAGAAATACATTTTAAAATTTGTAAAAAATATGAAAATAAAATGTTTTATATTTTCCGAACAGATGCAAAAAATTTTCCAATAATTTAAACAATTAATTTCTAAATTCTAATGAATGTATCGGCAAATTTTCAAAGCTATTGGATATATTTAAAACCTCCATATAAAAAATTTAGCATTAGTAATTTTACGATTAAATCCATTATTCAAATAGGCGATTTTCAGTTCAGTTAAAAATGAAATTTGAAAATCGTCTGCATTCCCATGGGAAAGCATTATGACCTAAAAAGAAATGTTCTATATTTTCCGAACGAATGAACCAAATATAACTAAAAACTATACAGCTCATTCCGGGTACCTCATCAACATACTCACCAAAAATCAACCTAATAGGGCGATTTTTACAGCAGTTATCGCGGAATAGACAGACAAACAACCAGACGGAAACCAAAAACTTTTCGCGTCTCCACAGTGAGCCTCAACTGACGTTTCGGCAAATACTAGTAAATCTGCAGATCAGGAGCCTCAACGTCCTCTCTGCAAGTCATTTGTTTTTTAAATCTCATTTTTGATATCATTTATCATCGTTCAATCCGCAATTATTATTTTTTCAATAAACATATAAATTTCTTCGAATGTTCCAGAAATTAGAATCATTAAATTAAACTCGGTGTTATACAATGATATTCTGAAATTCCGATGAACGGCTTATTCTTTTAATTTTTTAAATAAATAGGCATTCATCCCTCCGTAGTCTCATTAAATTTACATTCGTTTTGATTTAAAAAAAAAAGGGTATTTTACCAAAATAGTGCGAGTTTCTTGAATTTTATTATTTTACAGTCTTTGAAATAGGTTACTAAGCAACGGATAAATTAAAGTGGAAAGTAAAAATAAACGCTTAGGTTACTAAGCAACGGATAAATTAAAGTGGAAAGTAAAAATAAACGCTTTTAAAATTTGTAAAAAATATGAAAATAGGATGTTTATATTTCCCGAACAGATGCAAAAACATTTTCAAATATGTTAAGCAATTAATTTCTAAATTCTATTAAATTTATCGGCAAAATTTTAAAACTATTAGAAATCCATATCGAAAATTTAGCGTTCATAATTTTACGTCTAAATCCATTATACAAATATTCCATTTTCATTTCATATAAAAATGAAATGTGAAAAATCGTCTGAATCCCCATAGGAAAGCATTATGACCTAAAATAAAATGTTCTATATTTTCCGAACGAATGAACCAAATTTAACAAATAACTATACAGCTAATTCCGGATACCTTGCCAACATACCTACGAAAAATCAACTTAATCGGGCCATTTTTACGGCAGTTATCGCAGAACAGACAGACAGACAGAAACCAAAAACTTTTCGCGTCTCCACAGTGAGCCTCAACTGACGTTTCGGCAATAAAGAGAGAACGCCTGACTCACTGTCAGAATCACTGTGTATTTAAATTTCTATTTGTGAAAATCATTGGAGATATGGAAACTGGTTAATCCGTTTTGCACGCTGTCACATGTGCGTTACATTTTGTTCGCAATTTTTAGCTGTGTCCGTAATTATATAAATACGTAGCACCTATTGTCGTCGTATGGTCCGTCCGTCTGTCCGTCCGTCCGTCTGTCTGTCCGTCCGTCCGCATATAACAACGCAAAAACTACCCAACCGAATGGTTTGAAATTTAAGATATGTTATCTTTGCAGAATTTTCTCGAAACATTTCAATTTTTTTAAAAATCGAAACAAAACTTTAGAAAATATTATTAATAAAAACATTTATTAAGAAATTTGATTTTTTTTAAATCGGTGCTTTCTTGTTAGAGGAGCTTTCGAAGTTTCATCGTCAAGCGACCGAGATACTTATTTTATGACAGAAATGAATCAGCAGACGATATCATTCATTTCACAGAATTAAAAATCATCAAGTTCTGAATATTTATATAACTAGCTATAGTACGAACGCACCTCATTTGTCACGTTTGACGTACAATTTCCAACTTGTTTATTTACACTGTTGCTTTTATATTTTGTATGGGATATGCATATCGACTCGAAATCATCAGTTCTATCTAAATAGTTAAAAAACTGGATCTGATAAGCAATTAAGTGTGCATGACATTGAATTGGAAAGTGCATGTAAATATTAGAGAAACACACTTCTCGAATAATTAAATAACATGCTAACGTGGCATACAGATAACTCATGGCAAACCAGATACTACTGCTAAAAGGTTGGCCTAAGTGTGTTAGCCGGTTCAGTTGCAAGAGCATGGGCAATTTAAGAACAGGTTTTGGGATCGATTGCCGGCCCAGCCCTTTTTACTTACTCATCATACGTAGTATAGGGTAAGTCTTGTAACCGTTTTGAAAATCGAAAAAAATTTTTTGACGGATTTCAGACACTGGAGATTCCGAAAAACATATTTTTAGAAAAAAAAAAAATTGCCGTGTGTCTGTGTGTGTAAACGCTCTATCTCCCGAACAAATTGAGATAGAGACTTTAAATTTGGTATGTACTTAGTATGTAATAATGGAAAGAAACTTATTGAATTTCAGTAACATCAATTATAAATATATAAAAATATTCGAAATTGTTTATTTTAAGGACTGAATATAAAAGACAATAAAAAAACAAATTTTGCATAAAGCATGAAGTTGATCGGATAATGAGTTGCCGAGATATTTATAATCCTATTTTCCACACTCTTCGATTTTTCATGACCCTGTATTTTATTCAAATTTCAATTCAAAGTTATGGTTTAATTGGAAATGAAACACTTAATCCGACGCA
Source organism: Maratus michaelseni (assembly GCA_963931845.1). Taxonomy (NCBI): domain Eukaryota; kingdom Metazoa; phylum Arthropoda; class Arachnida; order Araneae; family Salticidae; genus Maratus; species Maratus michaelseni. The sequence continues at coordinate 473,063,313 of OZ007588.1, read as the reverse complement.
GTAAACCGTTAGTTAATAGGATTATCAATTTTGGAGTTATAAGGATGGTTCTTTTAATCAATTTTGTAATAGAGCATTTAAAGTTTATGACGTCTTCAAGCCACGATTTTATTCGAATTGCAATGCATTTTATAAGTGTAGTTTACACATGTTTTACTTTCATATTTTATATTATGCATATCCATGATGGGTAAGTATTACGGTGGCCCCCAATGACTAGTTTCACTCGGTTGGAAAAATTTTAACTTACATGAATTAGTATCTATGTAAAGTGTTACAAGCTAATGTATTCAAAAACTTTAACCCATATTCTTAAATAAACTTGAAAAGTGAGTTTTAACATATTTAGTTTAGTTCATTGCTGTTATTCTTTTAAATATTGCCCTATCTCTCCTCAGAGTCATTAATTGCTGTACTTCATTTACTGGAGAAGTTGAATTAGATTTACAGAGAAAGCAAGGAAAATCTTTCTTTATTAATTCCTTACACAAAAAGGTCTAAAAATGATTAATTATAATATCGATATATTTATTTTTTTTCACTTTTTGATAAAGAGTAGTAGATTGTGTCAAAGATAAGTATCAGCTATAAGTTTTATTTTTATTAAAATATTATTTTCTAATTTCTAATTGCTAAAATATTAATCTATTTTACTGTTTTACTGAATTAATACAATCTATGCACACTGTGAAGCAAACTTTTCAAAGAACAATAACTTATGATCTTAAGTGAAAAGAATAAATAGTAGTATGTTAAGATATTTATTTTGGCACATTATTTATTTTTAATTTTTTAGTTCTTGAATCTCTGCTGGGAATCATTAGTTAGCATCCCCCATTTCCGGAGGTATTTGAATTGAGTTTACAGAGTAATGACGAAAAGTTTAGATCCATTTTTTCTATTCAAATGGGCTTAAAAGCTAATGATTTATTATAATTTTAATGTGCTTAATATATTTTTTTATTTTTAATATTTATGCGCCTTGAGTTAAATAAGAATTTTACATGGAAGTAAAATAATAATAGAATGTGTCAAACAGATATTGAAAATTTATTTCCCCTCCGGGAAGGGCACACTGAATAAAATTTAACGTCATGTTTTATTAAAGTTTGTGCATTATTAGAAAGTGATATTATTTTTTTATTAGCAACCTATAGCTTGATGTATTCTTTTCTATGAATGGTTTTTCTCTAATTTATAGTTTTCTATAGAGTTCTTTGCAAATTCTTTTTTTTTTTTTTTTCTATTTTTGTTTATTAATTATTCGATTGACTATTGCGTTGTTTGATAAATTTCGACATTAGTTTTTAACCATTGTCGAGTATACTTGCTTTCGTATAACCAAATGCCATTGACTGAGGGTGGATTCGGGGCTCTATTACCGCAGTGGTAGACTATTACCACTATTTTTGAGTAGTGGTAGAAAAATATAAACGCAGAATTTCTGTCGTAATTAATTCGAAAACTACAATTCGAAAATACTGGTAGAAGTTTACCTCTGCGATGATCAGGCTCTGGGCGTGTTCTGAATCTACTAACTCTGTAGCGGACACTATTAGTCCGTCACCCAAATAAGTAGCATAACACGAAAATAGTTAACAATAACAAATATTTATTTAAAATTAGTTATAGATAAGGGTGCAGTGAAACAGGACCACTCAATCAATGAAGATGAATTTTAATGAATGAAATTTATTAATGTCAAACTCTAACTCACCTAAAAATGGCTACTCTAACAGTTCGTAGGAAACGAAGTAAAATATCACCTCAGCTCACTAGAAACTCTGAAAATACAATACAAACTATGATTATAATGTCTGAAAAAATTTCTCTTCCAAGTGATTATATTTCTGTCAAACTCATGGTTACTGCGTAACCATAGGGTACATTTTTGTCCATGTATCTGTAAAGCTATTATTTAATTAAGAAATATTTGTTTTGTTCATATTTTGTATTTTATATATCATGGATAACCAAGAAATAAGCTAAAGAGACTCGCCCGAATGCGGGCAGTCTAATGTGATTAATTGCAAATGACACTATCGTTCTTTTTGAATAAACTTTCGCCGACGGTCGAAGGGCTGACCGCTTACCTCTCATGCTGTTCACGAGCCTTGACGGGATTTTCTCCCATTGCTTTCTGGGCTCGGTCTTTGGCTGTGGCCTGGCTCGTAGTGGATTTGGTCTTTTCCCTCTGGACATTCATAGCTCGAAGCCGAAAGGTGGGTTGTTCAGAATGGGAGATGTCTGTCTGTCTGCACAATACTGCAATAGCACTAAAAAGGAAACCCCGTGGGCTTCAACTTACGGAAACACTAAACGGTAACTCCTTACAAATATGCACACTGCTTAGCTGGAGAAACTAACACTCTGAACTCAATGGAAGTCGAGCGTCACTGCGGTTGACACGAGTCTTGATAAAATTACAGAAATGTCCTTGAAGATCTACGAGGTGACGAGACTCGGCAAAATCCAATGCTACTCACTACTACCAGCGTATTTGTACCACCTAGTTGACCAAAGTAACGTAATTAGCATTTCACTGCACAAAATAACCGCGACAATCAGATTCAGGGAGATTTCAGGTGCACTTTGCGAAAGTAAAAGAAATGACAGACTAGGTGGCTCTTTCACGCTAATTGGTAGAATCCGGACAACACGGTGCAGTACACAACTGAACAATATATTTGACCCTAGACTACCTTCATAAAGGGAATCGATAGGCTCTGAACACTTCCATCTGTGTAATTTTTTCTGCATGAGATGTTGATGAGTTTTTATCAGATAAAATACATATTTATATCATATATTTGGCATATTTAGCTGGTATGTAAGGTGTTTTAAAATAAATTCATATCTTCTAAGATATTCAGGATGCGCAAAATTAAAAATCTGCTCTATGCAATCAATGCGCCAAAAACCTTTTAATAAAGGAACTAGCTTCTATTGTTTAAAAACCCAGATTTCTTTTAAATTCCCCAACAACAATGTGTTAAATATCAAACGATATAAACACATCTGACGCTACAGTTCATTTTTAGGGTTTCGTTCATCTCACGAAACCCTATTCGTCTCGCTTCTCTGTCTGTCAGTCACAGACTCGGTTCTCAGAAACTATATAAATTAGAGACTTGAAATTTTGTGTACTCACAGCTGAATACCACGCTGAAAATCATAAATTTTGCAAAAATTCGTATTGTTTTAATATAGAGAGATAAAAAACTAAAAATCTAACAGCATTTTTCTATTAAATTTAAACATTTTTCGTTATAGCAATTGCCAACAATTAAAAATCCACAATAAAATTCTTTCTACAATAATTAATTTTCTATTGAAAAATTTCCACGTGAAAAATGAAAATGAAATAAAAGGTGTCACTAATTGAAAAAAAAAAAAGATTAATATGACGTCAACAGATATTTTCAAACATTTCTCAATAATACAAAGAGTATGAGTAAGTGTAAGTACAGAAAGCAGGTTAATAGGACGTCATTAGATAATTAAAAAGAAAATTAATCTGACGTCATATTGGAAGTTTAACGGACTTTTTCAAATGTTTGAGAACCATACAAAAAGAGTATCAATTTGAGTACAAGAGAAAGCAAGTAGATATGACGTCAGCAAGTGAATATAACGTGATATGAGTTCGAGGAACGTATTGAATCATGATAAAAACCCTATTATGGAAATGCCGGCATATTTTAACATTTTGAAGTTCTCTATACAACATATTTAATTTTCAAATTGATTTTTCTACACAGACATTCTTAAAATCCCGGACAACGCCGGGTACCTCAGCTAGTCCTAATCCTAATAATATTATAAATCTGATTGAGTGCAAATGTTAGGCTGAAGCCAGCGTCAAAATGGAGGATTTAATGATCCTATATCTTTGCATATAGGTTGATTACAGCCCTCGAATGAACATAGGGTGGTTTTTGTTCATTTTATTCAAATATTTTTCTCAATAATTCAAAATTTCGTTATTTTCATAGAGAATAAATGGACATTTTTCCGTATAATATTTTAAAATGGTTAAATTTACTTTACCGTTGCTAATACTTTATCGTTGCCAAAACTAATGCAAAACCCGGAATAATATTTTTTACTCAACAATTTAGTTTTAATCGAAAAATTTTCACGTGAAAAATGAAAATGAAATAAAAAAATTAAAGAATTAAAAAAAAAAAAAAAAATGAAATAATATTAGAAGTAAAACGTACTTTTTTCAGTTTTTGATAATAATACAAGGTTTCAATATGCGTAACCATAGGAAACAGGCGAATATGACGTCAAACATTAAAAAGTAAAGCGGATATGCTTTGATTGGTGAAATCAAATGATCTTGGGTTTTTTCTTCCCCTTTTTTCTTTTTTTTTTCTTTTGTATGGTAAAAATGTTTGACGTTTTACCGTCCGCACACGGCTAATATAACTATACCGTATTTTTTATTTAAATTTTAAGAAAGTAAAAAGAAGTTTCAAAAGAAAATGGTTAGCAAATCGTAAGAACAATAATATGCTCCGCAAAATTATCCATGTCGAAAATGATGTCATGGATAGAGAGAAATAGTTATTTTCAATCTTAAAACTAAAAGAAATAACTCGATTACCTAAAAAAATCACGAATGTTAATAGTTCCATTTTTGTTGATAAAACCTAAAGATTTAATATTATTTCGTTAAAGTAACATGATTTACCCTATGCCAGTATTGAAATTAATTGCCTGGAAAAGAAAATTAACAAGAATTATGTCATTAAAAAGGGATTTCTCTGGGGGGAAAAGAGACGCCCTATTTGAAATAAATCGGGAATTTTCCAATATGTTTTAAAATGAGTGTGAGTCAATTCCTTACATTAATAAAACAATGATCAGTAAGTATAGAAAGTAGATGAGTTTCATGCCCTATTTATAACGAAAAATTTAAATGTTTTTATCTATACTGATTATTAAGCATGAGTATCCGTTATATACAGATGAGAGTTTCCTGCTAAAAAGCACATAAATTTAAGAAAAAGAAAATGAACACGAATCTATTATATTAAAATCTGACCGTGTGTTTGTATTTCGCAACTTCTCCTAGACTATGGAACGCAACGCGATTTACTTAATACCGGTCATCATTGATCCGAGGATGTCACACAATCTCTCAGAATTAAAAAAAAATTAGATGCCAAGATTTTTTTATTTTATATTTATTTATTTATTTATTTATTTATTTTTTGTAAATTTTAACGAAGTTTCTCTAAAGTAAATTACTCCATTTTTGTGTATAAAAAAGGAGAAATAAAACAGATCAGTATATTTTTTGCACTATTTTCGCATTAAACCTAAAAACAGAATTTATTTTCACTTTGAATTGATCGTGAAATATCCGAAAAATAGAAACATATTTTCACATATTCAAACTTTATGAATCAATTTATTCTGGAGAACAAAAATAATTGCCTGTCAACATACTATCATTTTAAAAAACAAGATTTGTTTCAGCTATACATTAAACAAAGGAGGCAGAAGAAAAAGCATATACTATTTCCAATTAATGTATTTTTGAAGGATGGCTGTTAAAACGTTTCACAAAGGCGTTAAAAGTAAAATTTTTTGTCAGATAAAATTGACATTTGTTTTTACCCAATTCGTCTATTTCCACGATTTTATTTGGCCCTCCTTTTTGCATTGGTTGCAATTTCATTTTCGTGATTATTTGGCACAAAAAAAGTTTTTTTTAAAGGCTGAGTTATGTCATGGTCCCTATAACAAAAAAGTCCTTCCGGCCTGTACCGGGAGGAAAAGATAGCTTTCCTATGTCTTCGTTTTAAAATTTTAGCTAATGTTACACGAAAACAGCAAGTTAAAATGCAAAGAAACGTTTACAAAAGATTCGTTAATACTGAATTTGAATAAGAAATTATTGGCTTCATTTATGAAGAGTTATTTTGGCCGCCAAATTTGGCGATATTTCGCCAAATGTCGCCACTTTTGGCGAGAATTTGGCGCTGACGGATATGAATATATAGTTTTCTGCGTATGATTGGGAAAATTATTACAACAATGAAAGAAAATAATTTGCGAGTAATCGCGTTAATGTGCTGTTTTGTTTCAAAATGTCAGCCACCCTAGAATTTCAAACTGCTCTATGTCAGCCATTTTTTAAGATAGAGGTAAACCAAAAAATGCTCTGGAATCCTTGTATCAAGGCCTAACATGTAATTAAAAATAAATTTGAATTTTAAATTTTTTTGTATATTTATTTTAGTTTTAAATTTTTAAATGGCCGCCATCTTGAAACAAAATGGCGGACCAAGCTGGCCAACGAACTCGGTCGAGACATTGGTGAGCTTAATACACACAATTAGTTTCATCAAAATTGATTTATAAATACGAGCGTTATCGTATGACATAGATCATATATATATATATATATATATATATATATATATATATGTGTGTGTGTGTGTGTGTATATCTATATATATAAATGAACATTTGAACGGAGGGTGGTTTTGGGGTCTGGGGGTCATGATCGGGGAAAATATATCGAAATTTTCCGGAACTGCTTTCCTCCGAACGGCTGCAATAGGTAGCTTTATACTTTTTTGTATTGAGATCTACCTAAAATACCTTATTGTCTTCTAAGAAATGTGATAAATAGTTAGCTAATTATTAACGTTTTTAATTACCGGGAGTGAAATATTTTACTTAATTAATGTATTTATTCTTTTAATGTTGCGTGAACGAAGTCACGGGTAACAGCTAGTAATATTATAAATCTGATTGTGTGCAAATGTTAGGCTGAAGCCAGCGTCAAAATGGAGCATTTAATGATCCTGTATCTTTGCATACAGGTTGATTATAACTCTCAAATGAACATAGGCTTGTTTTTGTTCATAGAGCGTTTACAGACATACAGACAGACAGACGGACGGCAAAAAATTTTCTTCTAAAAATATGTTTTTCGGAATCTCCAGTGTCTGAAACGTGTAAATCCGTCAATTTTTTTTTTTCGATTTTTAAAACGATTACAAGACTTACCCTATACTACGTATGATGGTTAAGTAAAAATGATTTAAATTCCGAGATATTATTATTAGTATTATTTTTTCTTTTTCTTTTCTTTTTTTTTTTTTTTTTTTTTTTTTTTTGTAAATTTTAACGAAGTTTCTCTAAAAAACTAAATTATTCCATTTTTGTGGATAAAAAAGAAGAAATAAAACGGATTAACATATTTTTTCTCGTTAAAATTGAAAAAAAAAGGAATTTATTTTCAATTTGAATAGATGGTGAAAAAAAATCTTGATTACAGTAAAATTTTTAAAAAATAAAAATGTATTTTCACATATTCAAACTTCATGAATCAATTTATTCTGGAGAACAAAAATCGTCTGTCAACATATTTTCATTTAGAAATAAAGATTTTTTTTCAGTTATAGATTAAATCAAGGAGGCAAATTTAAGCTCCTTGCATTTAGGTCTACAATAATTGCTCCCTATTCACAAGAATCGAATTTAATGAAAAAGAATATACTATTTCCATTATGTTTGAAGGATTGCTATTAAAACGTTTCACAAAGGCGTTAAAAGTAAAATGGTTTACCAGGTAAACTTGACATATGTTTTTATGTAATTCGCCGATTTCCACGATTTTATTTGGCCCGCCTTTTTTCATTGGCTGCAGTTTCCTTTTCGCGATTATTTGTCACAAAATTTCACTTTTTTAAAACTGAGTTATGTCAAGGCCTCTATAACATAGAAATACTGTATTGTCTCCTATGGAATGTGATAAAGAGTTAGTTAATTATTTACGTTTCTAACTATCGGGAATGAATTATTTTGCTTAATTAATGTATTCATTCTTCTTTTAATGATACGTGAACGAAGTCATGGGTAACAGCTGGTAGTTATATAAACAAGGAGGAAAAATTTTTAATTACAAATGTAAATATTTGTCACAAAGAAAATGTTGCAACAATGAAATTAAATTTGCGTTAAGCCACGCTTGCTAAAATACGCTATTGGCTGCAAATCCGATTACGTAACTTCAAAAAGTTTGGAGTTATAAAATATCCGGCGTTTTTTTTAAAGTTTTGCGCAATTCCGGCTAAAGAAAATGAGATAATTTGTCAAGTGTTATAAAACAATATGAAAACAAACCTCATGAACGGTACTTCTTTTCTATTTTTTTAACAGTGTATATGAATTTATATATGATATTTTGTAATTCTATCATTTATTTTGTTATTTTTCATTATATCGCAATTGTTAACCCATATTCTCAGCAATATCACTCAGACTAATCCCTTTGAGGGAAGTCCTAGTTACAAATAACTTTTTTTTTGTTTGTTTGGCTGCCATCTATGTTCTTATTGAGATATTGTCTTGATACTTATAATTGCAAATTTTTCATTTGGATTTATTTAATAAAGGTTAAAGTGTTTTGAAAGTAATATTAAACGAAACCCTTTGTACGATCTTCGATAACATTTACACACTTATTTTAATATTGTTCTGCATTCGTTTAGAAATACTTCAAATGTATTGTTAAAAGTTTATCCCTGCTAAAATTCAAATAGTTTCTAGTACAGTGAATTTAATTCTTTATTTAATTGATTTGATATCCAAATACTACTGTAAACAGTATCAGTGATTATCCGAATATCCATTAATAAAAGTTATTGATAAAACACAAGAATGATGTAATTTCATGAAGTATTTAAAACGGCTTTATAGATTCATTGCTTCGTGATGAGAAAAGTAATTTTTAACTGACAAGTAATTAGAGTGATAACTACAAGCGTCAGACAGTGACGAATGATCTTCAGAGTAAACTTTTCCGATAACATCGACTTTCAGTTAAGAGCGCGGCAGTTTTCTTTTGTATTATCAAGTTTCATTCTTGTTACTTTACTAGATATTTAAATAAGATTGATTTATAAAACGCAAAATAGATTACGTATTTCAAATAAACGATTTTTTTTTCATTTAATCAAAACTATTTTATGTTAATACTAGATGGAACCCGTCAAAACTTGATGGAAAAAATTACTATAAGAATATCAGTAAAATAAGCTTCTTTATTATTTAAGAAGGGGTGCGTATGAAATAGTCTCTCAAATATTTTATTTAAAAAGAAATTCCTACAGTGAAATACAGTACTATTTCCGATGCAAACTCTAAACAAACAACCCGTAAACATTCTTATCAACTGGATTGAAAAAATTACATCAATAAATAATAATCCCTATTAATTTATTTTTTCTCTTTCTTATCAACAAAAGCTTTTATATAATTGACGTCATTTGGATGAATTTTTTTTTAAATATTTACAGTTTATGAATTAAAATGAATGCTTAGAAAATTGTGTTTTTCTCGCTAAAACATTTTGGTTTTAAGCGCCTTAGTAAAAAGTTTTAATCGCGATCTATAAGAAATAATTTCTTGAAGATTCTTCTTTAAATTAATTTCCTATTAGGAGACAATACTATCTTTACTTAAATGCAAGGATATCAAATGTGTTTTAGTTTAAACTCTTTGGATGAATGTGAAACTGAAAAATCTACGATGGAATTACAAATATATTTTTTTTTTTTACTTCAATGGAATTTATGTCAATGTTCAAGATGACAGACGGTTTTTGGCTCTCTAAAATAAACTGATTCCTGAAGATCAAATAAGCGAAAATAAGTTTTATTTCTTTATATTTTCTTGAAAGACATAATTCAATCACAATATTGTTTTCACTATCTATTCGAATAACAGATACTTTCATTGTTTATTTTCGATTTGAAAATGACGACAAAAAAAGAAATATAATAATCCCTATCGTTTTCCCTTTTCCCTCTTTTATCCACAAAAATGGAGTAAGGTAGTTGCCATCATTACAGAAATATCATTAAAATTAGAAAAAAATTAATATTTTGAAAACTAATTAAAATTTTAAAATTCTATAACCATTTTTGTCATCCTCGGATCAATACGGTTAGCGGATGTTAATTTGATTGCCTAACGTTCTATATCCTAAGAGGAATAGCTGTGAAATATAATCAGTCGTTTCATAAAATTGTTTCATAAAATCGTTTCATTAGAATTTTATATATATAGGGTAGAAATAAAAACTGAAACACGTATAATAACATAACTTGTTTTTGAATATAGTAACCACTCTTTTATATCGTGCCACCTTATATTGCTCATTAGGATGTATTATTATTTTGCGCTATCACCACAAAAAAGTTTTTCCGGTCTGTACCGGAAGGAAAAGGTAGCTTCCCTATTCCTTGTTTTTAATAATTCAGTTAATTTTACTCGAAAACACGAATTTAAAATGCGTCGAACCCGTGTATGGAAGATTTCCAGTTTTCGTCTATATTGAATTTGAAAAATTAGTCACCTACAGCCAATTTGGCTTCATTTATTGCGACCAATTTTTTTGCTAAATTTGACGATATTTTGCCAAGTGTCACCAAGCTTGACGAGAAATTGACATTAGTGGATATGACTAAAGTAATTTTAAGCGCATGAGAGTAGAAACGCTGGTTACAACAATTAAAATAAATTTGCGAGAAACCACATTTTCTAAAGCTCTGATGAAATCTTATTACGAAAAAATAAGCAACACTAGAATTTCAGTCTGCTATATCTTAGCGATTTTTTAAAATAGAGGCAAAACAAAAAATTCCGGAATCCTTGTATCAATGCCGAACGTTTAAAAGAAAAAAACTTCAGGATTTCTAATTTTTTTAATAATTTTTTTGATTTGAAATCTTTATGTGGCCGTCATTTTGAAACAAGATGCCGGTGCAAGCTGGCCAAAAATTTTGAGGGCGCTCTATTTCAAGAACTACACCCACAGAAAAGTTTTGTTGAATCAACGAAAATTTGGTTGGACCAACAAAACTTACCGTTTAAATATGGGTCAATGGAAAATTTGTTTGAATCAACAAGAAAAAAAACTGTTGATTTTTTTTTGCAATTCCAACAAAAAATTTTGTAGCGTCAGCAAAAAAATGTTCTGTTAATTCAAGTAAAAATGTTTCAATTTTACTTGAATTAACAAAATTCTTTTGTTGAAAGTTTTCTAAAAATAAATATAATTATCTGTTACTTTAAGAGTTCTTTTCAGTTTAGGCAACAAAAACTTTTGTTTACAAAACAATTGTTTTGTGTAATTTTAAGAATTTTCTTTGTTTTAACAACAAAAGGTTTTTGTTACATAAACAATTATAATATTTACTTTAAAAATATTTTTTGTGTTAGAAACAATCTAAACTTAACTATTTTTTAATTCAATTTCAGCAGTGAGTTACGCCTATAATCCTTGAACAATAACAAGTGAATTTTTATCCTGCTTTTTTTCAATCGTAAACCTACAGATTGAACAATGTCCCAAGCTGGGAATCGAAACCGTTTCCTCAGAATGACGATCTGAGACTCTAACCATTGAGCCAGAAGGAACGATATCCAAACTCGAAATTTTTCTCTTATATATGTCGGACAGGCTGCAACCGCAGCACAAAATGGATATGTCATCATGAGAACAGGGCCCGCTTAAGACATAAAAGTAGGGGAAGCCCGACGTTACTCTGGGACCCCCTCTACCAATTGCTTTGTTCTTTACTAAATCCATTTTTGGTATGCTGCAACAATTTGAAATTTTACCATCAAAATTTCGAGTAAACAAAAATTTAGAAAGAGCGAGCTTCTTAGATAAAAATTTCGTAAGGAAAAAATGCATTTTTTACCCTGATTGATTTTTTTTTCTGTAAAAAGTTATTCTGAAAAGTAAATTTTGGGGCACCTTTGTATTTCCTTGGTAAGCACGAGCTTCACGGGCCTATTCGGTAAACAGGCCCTGCATGAGTATGCAAATTTCTGTGGCAAATATGAGACGAAAATACAAAGCCCAGCATACGGCAACATATAGTTAATTTTTAATTCATTTTCAGCAGTGCGCCTGTAAAAAGCAGGATAAAAATTCACTGGTTATTATTCAAGGATTACAGGCGTAATTCACTGCAGAAAATTAATTTAAAATTACCTGTGTTGCCGTATGCTGGGGCCTCAGAGCGCTATTCTGAGGACCCGGGTACGATTCCCGGCTTGGGACATTTTTCACTCTGTTGGTTTACGCTTGGAAAAATCAGGATAAAAACTCACTGGTTATTATTTAAGAATTACAGGCTTAAATAACTGCTGAAAATGATTGTCCGTGAAAATTAATCCGTGCATTAATTCTTGAGATTTAGTTATAGTGAAAATCATGAAAAAAATAACATAGCAGCCCCACCTATTGGGCTATTTACACCAAAACGTAATCAGCTTCTATTTATGTCAAGGTCTAACTCAGTCTGTATTTTGATGTAAATCAGTGCATTAGTTCTTGAGAAATCGTGAATCTATTGCAGAAATCGCGAAAATTGTAACACAGCAGCATCACCTGTTGGGCGATTTACGCCAAAAACTAATCAGCACTAATTTACATCAGGAAGTAACTGAATACAAAGTTTTATTAAATTCCGTGCATTACACCCAGAAAAGGAATTGATTAAAACAACAAAACATGTTTTGTTGAGCACATTTTGGTTGTTTTAAGCGAAATTTTTAGTTGAAGTAGAAAATTGGTTTTGTTGCATTGACAAAAAAATATTGTTGACACTCTTACAAAATTATAACAAAATTTCAAGAATTTTACTTGAATTAACAAAATCTGTTTTTTTAATTTTATCATAATTTTGTAAATTGTAATTCCAGCAAAATTTCGTTGCTTTTACAAAATTTAAATTGTTGTGTAGTAGCCATGACTCTCTCACGTAACTTGGTTTATTTGACTTATATAGCTGTATAATTAAAGGATTAACAAAATTTTTGGATAATTAAAACTTTTTTAATTGGGACGGCCAAAGTAGTTTTAAAAATCCCCCTATCCCATTTATTACTTTATTCTATCTTTACAAGAAGAAAGTATTGGAGTCAAGAAAATTCTCAACTTCTGGTTTTCGACGGACTTTAGAAGGTCCTGAACACCATTTGACTGTTTTTAGAAAATGACTGTCTATGACTCTGTCTGTTTGTATGTGACAAAAATTTTGTGGGTGCTCTATTTCAAGATCTAATGCACGGAATTTAATAAAACTTTATATTCAGTTAGTCCCTGATATAAATTGGTGCTGATTCGTTTTTGCCGTAAATCGCGCAACAGGTGGCATTGCTATGTTGCAATTTTCGCGATTTCTACAATAGATTCGAAATTTCTCAAGAACTAATGCAGTGATTTACATCAAAATACAGATTGAGTTAGACCTTGACATAAATAGCAGCTGATAACGTTTTGGTGTAAATAGCCCAACAGGTGGCGCTGCTATGTTATTTTTTTCATGATTTTCACTATAACTAAATCTCAAGAACTAATGCACGGATTAATTTTCACGGATAATCGTTTTCAGCAGTGATTTACGCCTGTAATTCTTAAATAATAACCAGTGAATTTTTATCCTGATTTTTTCAAGCTTAAACCGACAGAGTGAAAAATGTCCCAAGCCTGGAATCGTACTCGGGTTCTCAGAATAGCTCTGAGGCCCCAGCATACGGCAACACAGTTAATTTTTAATTAATTTTCTGCAGTGAATTACGCCTGTAGTCATTGAATAATAACCAGTTAATTTTTATCTTGCTTTTTACAGGCGTAATTCACTGCTGAAAATGAATTAAAAATTAACTATATGTTGCCGTATGCTGGGCTTTGCATTTTCGTCTTATATTTGACGCAGAAATTTGCATGCTCATGCAGGGCCTGTTTACCGGATAGTCTCGGGAAGCCCGTGCTTAAACAAAGAAATACAAAGGTGCCCCAAAATTTACTTTTCAGAATAACTTTTTACAGAAAAAAATTCAATCAGGGTAAAAAATGCATTTTTTCCTTACGAAATTTTTATCTAAGAAGTTCGTTCTTTCTAAATTGTTGTTTACTTGAAATTTTGATGGTAAAATTTCAAATTGTTGCAGCATACCAAAATTGGATTTAGTAAATAACCAATAAATTGGTAGAGGGGGTCCTAGAGTAACGCCGGGCTTCCCCTACTTTTATGTCTTAAGCGGGCCCTGTTCTCATGATGATATTTCCATTTTGTGCTGCGGTTACAGCCGGTCTGACATATATAAGAGTGAGGAATTTCGAGTTTGGCTATCGTTCCTTCTGGCTCAATGGTTAGAGTCTCAGATCGTTATTCTGAGGGCCCGGTTTCGATTCCGAGCTTGGGACACTGTTAGATAACTGCCATAGATAACGACAATTTCAGCGATTTCTTCGACTATTAACTTCTGGTACGAGGCCAGCGAAATTACTGCTTTTAATAAATTTAAAATTTTTATTTGAATATATATAATTGACATACTTTATATAAAAATGCTCTTTGGTGTTGGTACACTGCAAAAAATAATTGTTGATTTTACAGTATAAAACTGGCACCCCAGCTGCCAGTATTACACCGTAAAATTAACAGTATTAAACAGTAAAATAAGCAGTAATACGCTGCCGTGCAAGCAGTAATACGCTACCGCGCATGCGCGGTAGCGTATTACAGACAGACAGACAGACAGACAGAAACCAAAAACTTTTCGTGTCTCCACAGTGAGCCTCAACTGACGTTTCGGCAACTAGTAAATCTACAGGTCAGGAGCCTCAACGTCAGCTCTGAAAGTCAATGTTTTTTTATCTCAATTTTCATAATATTTAACATCTTACAATCCGCAAATTAATTTTTTAAAATTACTACATACATATTTATACGCTTTTAAAATAATTTGAAGGTTTCAGAAATTAGAAACGTTTAATTAAACACGGTTTATGCAATAATATTCTGACATTCTTATGAACTTCTTATTCTATGTTGTAGATTAAAAAAATACATTCCCCTGAACCCCCCGCCCTAATTTAACAAATTTATATTCGTGATTTACTATTGATTGTGTGAATGATTCTAGTATATCTTGGATTTCGTTCTACACAGTTTTATTAGAATAAGCAAAATTTTCGAAAATAATTTCATGTTATCCTAATGCCTAAAAAGCAATATTTACTTACCTGCCAACCACGAAACACTCGCATCTGATAAATAGGTTGAATAATATCTCGTGTACAAAAGCAGGTTATGGAAATGTAAACTGAATCTTTTCACTTATATCTATTTCAGAAATCTAGTGCTATTGCAACTTTTGTTTCGGAAAACAGTTTTGATGGTCATTCTATAATATTTATTTTACCTAAGTACATCCTGATCTAAATCTATGGCAATAGCATACTAAAATCTCCCCAAAATAGGCTTATTTAGAAACTTTCAAACTTATTGGGTAATCATTCATAATCGTGCCCACTGCCAATTCACTAAATAGCAACCGTGGTTTGGCGCTATAAAGTATTTTTTGTGATAACTTTGTATGATCTCAGTTTCCAGTAATAGTGCTATTTCAGGCTGTATGGATGCGTTTTACTAAGCTAATTTCTTTATATTAACCGTCTCGTTGTTCGAGATATTATATCCTATTTTAAAGTAATACTAATTTTGAACCACGAAAAATCCATATCTCTTCCAGAAAATGAATATCTCATGTAAAAATGTTTCGGTTATCATTCTATAGTAGTTAAAAGGTAACTTGTTTCAAAATAAATACTCATTTATTTCAATAAAATATTAAAATCACTCAAAACTATTTTATTTTGCGAATAAAATATTGTAGCAAAATAGTTTGAGTTATTTGAATTTTATTATTTTGATATTCTTTAAAATGTAGTTGCTAGGTTACGATTAAATTAAAGAGGAAAATAAAAATAAATACATTTTAAAATTTGCAAAAAATGATAGAATAAAATGTATTATATTATTAGAACAGATGTTTAAAATTGCAGCAAACATTGTACACCTAATTTAAAAAATCTGACGGATGAATTAACAAATTTTCAAATTAATTTGAATAATTTAAAACCTGACTTGATAAATTTTAGCCTTCATGACTTACACATTAAATACATTAATCAAATGCGCCATTTTATTTCAATGGATGAAAATTTTCAAAATCCTCTGAATTCCCATAGGAAAGCATTATGACCTAAAATGAAATGTTTTATATTTTCCGAAAGAATGAACCAAACGTAACTAAAAACTATACAGCTAATTCCGGGTATCTCACCAACATACCTACCAAAAATCAAACTAATCGGATCATTTTTGCGGCAGTTATCGCGGAACAGACAGACAGACAGACAGACAGACAAACTCACAGACAGACAGACAGACAGAAACCAAAAACTTTTCGGGTCTCCACAGTAAGCCTCAACTGACATTTCGGCAACTAGTAAATCTGCAGATCAGGAGCCTCAACGTCAGCTGTGAAAGTCAATGTTTTTACTCTCATTTCTCATAATATTTAACATCTTACAATACGCAAATTAAAATTTTTAAATTATTACATGTATATTTATACGCATATAAAATAATTCGAAGGCTTCAGAAATTAAAAACATTATATTAAACACGGTTTATGCAATAATATTCTGACATTCTTATGAACTTCTTATTCCATTTTTTTTTGGTAAAAAAATACATTTCTTCGGGAGGGCTCTGCCCCCCTGAACCGTCCGTAATCTTATTAAATTTATATTCGTGGTTTCCTATTGTTTGTGTGAATGATTCTAGTACATATTGGATTTCGTTCTACACATTGGTTTTATTATGAAAAGCAAAAATTTCGAAAATAATTTCATGTAATACGTAAATAGCAATATTTACTTACCTGCCAACCACGAAGCACTCGCATCTGATTGATAAGTTGAATAATATCTCGTGTACAAAATCAACTTGTGGAAATGTAAACTGAATCTACTATATTTCACTTATATCTATTTCAGAAATTTAGTGTTATAAAAATTTTTGTTTCGGAAAAACAGTTTTGATGGTCATTCTATAATATTTATTTTACCTTAGTACATAATGATCTAACTTGATGGCAATTGTATACTAAAATCTCCCCAAAATAGGCTTATTTGGAAACTTTTAAACCTATGGGTAATCATTCATAATCGTGTCACTGTCAATTCACTAAATAGCAACCGTGATCTGGCGCTATAAAGTGTTTTTGTGATAACTTTTTATGATCTCAGTTTCCAGTAATTGCGCTATTTCAGTCTGTATGAATGCGTTTTACTACGCTAATTCCTTTAGATTAACCATCTCGTTGTACAAGATATTATATCTTATTTTAAAAATAATACTAATTTACAACCTTGAAAAATCCACATCTCTTCCAGAAAATGAATAATATCTCATGTAAAAATGTTTCGGTTATCATTCTATAGTTAACTAAAGGTAACTTGTATCAAAACAAAATTCTCATTTATTTCAATAAAATATTAAAATCACACAAAAATATTTTATTTTGCGAATAAAATATTGTAGCAAAATAGCCTGAGTTATTTGAATTTTATTATTTTGATATCCTTTGAAATATCGTTGCTAGGTTACGGTTAAATTAAAGGGGAAAATAAAAATAAATGCATTTTAAAATTTGCAAAAAATGATAAAATAAAATGTATATTATTAGAACAGATGTATAAATTTACACAAAAAATTATACACCTAATTAAAAAAAATCTGACGAATGTATAAACAAAATTTCAAATTAATTTGAATAATTTAACACCTGACTTGATAAATTTTAGCCTTCATAACTTACCGTTTAAATACATTAATCAAATGCGCCATTTTATTTCAAACGACTGAAAAATTTCAAAATCTTCTGATTTACCATAGGAAAGCATTATGATCAAAAAAGAAATGTTCTATATTTTCCGAACGAATGAAACAAATGTAACTAAAAACTATACAGCTAATTCCGGGTATCTCACCAACATACCTACCAAAAATCAAACTAATCGGAGACAGACAGACAGACAGAAACCAAAAACATTTCGGGTCTCCACAGTAAGCCTCAACTGACGTTTCGGCAACTAGTAAATCTACAGGTCAGGAGCCTCAACGTCAGCTCTGAAAGTCAATGTTTTTTTATCTCAATTTTCATAATATTTAACATCTTACAATCCGCAAATTAATTTTTTAAAATTACTACATACATATTTATACGCTTTTAAAATAATTTGAAGGTTTCAGAAATTAGAAACGTTTAATTAAACACGGTTTATGCAATAATATTCTGACATTCTTATGAACTTCTTATTCTATGTTGTAGATTAAAAAAATACATTCCCCTGAACCCCCCGCCCTAATTTAACAAATTTATATTCGTGATTTACTATTGATTGTGTGAATGATTCTAGTATATCTTGGATTTCGTTCTACACAGTTTTATTAGAATAAGCAAAATTTTCGAAAATAATTTCATGTTATCCTAATGCCTAAAAAGCAATATTTACTTACCTGCCAACCACGAAACACTCGCATCTGATAAATAGGTTGAATAATATCTCGTGTACAAAAGCAGGTTATGGAAATGTAAACTGAATCTTTTCACTTATATCTATTTCAGAAATCTAGTGCTATTGCAACTTTTGTTTCGGAAAACAGTTTTGATGGTCATTCTATAATATTTATTTTACCTAAGTACATCCTGATCTAAATCTATGGCAATAGCATACTAAAATCTCCCCAAAATAGGCTTATTTAGAAACTTTCAAACTTATTGGGTAATCATTCATAATCGTGCCCACTGCCAATTCACTAAATAGCAACCGTGGTTTGGCGCTATAAAGTATTTTTTGTGATAACTTTGTATGATCTCAGTTTCCAGTAATAGTGCTATTTCAGGCTGTATGGATGCGTTTTACTAAGCTAATTTCTTTATATTAACCGTCTCGTTGTTCGAGATATTATATCCTATTTTAAAGTAATACTAATTTTGAACCACGAAAAATCCATATCTCTTCCAGAAAATGAATATCTCATGTAAAAATGTTTCGGTTATCATTCTATAGTAGTTAAAAGGTAACTTGTTTCAAAATAAATACTCATTTATTTCAATAAAATATTAAAATCACTCAAAACTATTTTATTTTGCGAATAAAATATTGTAGCAAAATAGTTTGAGTTATTTGAATTTTATTATTTTGATATTCTTTAAAATGTAGTTGCTAGGTTACGATTAAATTAAAGAGGAAAATAAAAATAAATACATTTTAAAATTTGCAAAAAATGATAGAATAAAATGTATTATATTATTAGAAAAGATGTATAAAATTGCAGCAAACATTGTACACCTAATTTAAAAAATCTGACGAATATATTAACAAAATTTCAAATTAATTTGAATAATTTAAGACCTGACTTGATAAATTTTAGCCTTCATAACTTACACATTAAATACATGAATCAAATGCGCCATTTTATTTCAATGGATGAAAATTTTCAAAATCGTCTGAATTCCGATAGGAAAGCATTATGACCTAAGAAGAAATGTTTTATATTTTCCGAACGAATGAACCAAACATAACTAAAAACTATACAGCTAATTCCGGGTATCTCACCAACATACCTACCAAAAATCAAACTAATCGGATCATTTTTGCGGCAGTTATCGCGGAACAGACAGACAGACAGACAGACAGACAGACAGACAGACAGACGGACAGACGGACAGACAGACAGACAGACAAACAGACAGAGAGACAGACAGACAGACAGACAGACAGACAAACTCACAGACAGACAGACAGACAGAAACCAAAAACTTTTCGGGTCTCCACAGTAAGCCTCAACTGACATTTCGGCAACTAGTAAATCTACAGATCAGGAGCCTCAACGTCAGCTGTGAAAGTCAATGTTTTTACTCTCATTTCTCATAATATTTAACATCTTACAATACGCAAATTAAAATTTTTAAATTATTACATGTATATTTATACGCATATAAAATAATTCGAAGGCTTCAGAAATTAAAAACATTATATTAAACACGGTTTATGCAATAATATTCTGACATTCTTATGAACTTCTTATTCCATTTTTTTTTGGTAAAAAAATACATTTCTTCGGGGGGGCTCTGCCCCCCTGAACCGTCCGTAATCTTATTAAATTTATATTCGTGGTTTCCTATTGTTTGTGTGAATGATTCTAGTACATATTGGATTTCGTTCTACACATTGGTTTTATTATGAAAAGCAAAAATTTCGAAAATAATTTCATGTAATACGTAAATAGCAATATTTACTTACCTGCCAACCACGAAGCACTCGCATCTGATTGATAAGTTGAATAATATCTCGTGTACAAAATCAACTTGTGGAAATGTAAACTGAATCTACTATATTTCACTTATATCTATTTCAGAAATCTAGTGTTATAAAAATTTTTGTTTCGGAAAAACAGTTTTGATGGTCATTCTATAATATTTATTTTATCTTAGTACATAATGATCTAACTTGATGGCAATTGTATACTAAAATCTCCCCAAAATAGGCTTATTTGGAAACTTTTAAACCTATGGGTAATCATTCATAATCGTGTCACTGTCAATTCACTAAATAGCAACCGTGATCTGGCGCTATAAAGTGTTTTTGTGATAACTTTTTATGATCTCAGTTTCCAGTAATTGCGCTATTTCAGTCTGTATGAATGCGTTTTACTACGCTAATTTCTTTAGATTAACCATCTCGTTGTACAAGATATTATATCTTATTTTAAAAATAATACTAATTTACAACCTTGAAAAATCCACATCTCTTCCAGAAAATGAAAAATATATCATGTAAAAATGTTTCGGTTATCATTCTGTAGTTAACTAAAGGTAACTTGTATCATAAAAAAATTCTCATTTATTTAAAAAAAATATTAAAATCACACAAAAATATTTTATTTTGCGAATAAAATATTGTAGCAAAATAGCCTGAGTTATTTGAATTTTGATATTCTTTGAAATATCGTTGCTAGGTTACGGTTAAATTAAAGGGGAAAATAAAAATAAATGCATTTTAAAATTTGCAAAAAATGATAAAATAAAATGTATATTATTAGAACAGATGTATAAATTTACACAAAAAATTATACACCTAATTAAAAAAATCTGACGAATGTATAAACAAAATTTCAAATTAATTTGAATAATTTAACACCTGACTTGATAAATTTTAGCCTTCATAACTTACCGTTTAAATACATTAATCAAATGCGCCATTTTATTTCAAACGACTGAAAAATTTCAAAATCTTCTGATTTACCATAGGAAAGCATTATGATCAAAAAAGAAATGTTCTATATTTTCCGAACGAATGAAACAAATGTAACTAAAAACTATACAGCTAATTCCGGGTATCTCACCAACATACCTACCAAAAATCAAACTAATCGGAGACAGACAGACAGACAGAAACCAAAACATTAAATAAAATATTGTAGCAAAATAGCTTGAGTTATTTGAATTTTATTATTTTGATATTCTTTAAAATGTAGTTGCTAGGTTGCGATTAAATTAAAGAGGAAAATAAAAATAAATACTTTTTAAAATTTGCAAAAAAATGATAGAATAAAATGTATTATATTATTAGAACAGATGTATAAAATTGCACCAAACATTGTACACCTAATTTAAAAAATCTGACGGATGAATTAACAAAATTTCAAATTAATTTGAATAATTTAAGACCTGACTTGATAAATTTTAGCCTTCATAACTTACACATTAAATACATGAATCAAATGCGCCATTTTATTTCAATGGATGAAAATTTTCAAAATCGTCTGAATTCCGATAGGAAAGCATTATGACCTAAGAAGAAATGTTTTATATTTTCCGAACGAATGAACCAAACATAACTAAAAACTATACAGCTAATTCCGGGTATCTCACCAACATACCTACCAAAAATCAAACTAATCGGATCATTTTTGCGGCAGTTATCGCGGAACAGACAGACAGACAGACAGACAGACAGACAGACAGACAAACAGACAGACAGACAGACGGACAGACAGACAGACAGACAGACAAACAGACAGACAGACAGACGGACAAACAGACAGACAGACAGAAACCAAAAACTTTTCGTGTCTCCACAGTAAGCCTCAACTGACGTTTCGGCAATTATTGTGTATGTTTGCACTCTTTATTTAACTTAACTTGGATTTTATGTGTAAAATGGAATTTTGTAACCAACTTTTCACTCACTTCTTCATACGCTAGAATGATACAAATTATGTACACAGGTGCGTTTCCGATGACAGTACAACATTTGAATATTTCTAAACCTTAATTATAATTTAATAAATTAATTTTAAGGTATTTTTTCGTTAGACGGCCGCAATTTGATAAATTGCCTAACAATCTTTAGAGTTACAACAGTAAAGGATTTACAACAACTATGGAATTAATAATGCACAAAACCAAGCTCGCTTTAATAGGCCAACTGGCTGTGAAACTGCGACAACGCAATATTTTAAACACTAAAAGTAGAAAATATACATAAAAAGTAAAGCGTGTTATATATAATTGTTTTAAAAATACGCTTTAATCAATTAGCAGTTAATATTAATCAAAGAATGATTATACGTTGAGAAACCAATTTAAAAATTCTGAATAGATAGTTTAAATAAAGCTTTTTTTCTCTTTTGCTGTTGCCCTATCTTAAAATAGAAACAGAGCAAAAATTATAATTTTGTTTAAAAATTCACTAGTTTGCGCTTTCTTGAATATTCCATGATCGAAAAACCCATACAAAATTATTATGTTGTAACGGAAATTTTTGAAAAGCTTGAATTGCAGTCATGAAATTACGCATGGCTTTTAAGATAAACATAGAATGCTTATTAAAGGGTGTTTTTTTTTTTTAACAAATTATATTTACTTTTATACTTATTAACTATTTAAATTATTGTTGAATATCTGAAAAAAAATCTATATACTCATTATAAATAGGATACGATAGATATCGTCTGTCTGCGCTTGAAAAAAGCATATTTTTAGAATGTGAAACATACGAATATTTTTTACAATGAAACAGAAATAATTTTCTGTTTCTAAAAAATAATAATAATTAAATATAACAAACACGTTCCCGTACTTTATTTAAATGACGTATTTTCAGATTAACATAGTCTCATTTTCTTGAAATAATGAATCCTGAATTTATTGTTCACGAATTAATATGCATAGAATACCATTAAATGTCTCTGTTTCCGAAATTTATAAATATACTCCATATATCAGTTGAGAACTTATTTTAAAACTAAGCTGTCTATTGCCTATAAAAAATGACAAGAACTACAGTATCTCGATTTTTATGGGTAAACACAAAGTTTATTACGTTTACCAGAAAAAAATTATATGTCCTTTTTTGCTAATAGAAGAACAAAAACAAAAAATCCCCGAGATTTTGACATATTTATTTAGGCTAATTACCATTTCTTCCTAGATATTCTTTTTTTGTAAACTCTTCCATTTCTCTTTAAGTGCACCATTAACGATCGACTTTTATCATATCAAAAGTTCTAAATTAGTTTTCAGAGTAAACAAAAGAAACTTTTTTCCTTTTAATGTAAAGATGTCTGAAAGGGAGTATTGCTTTATGAATTTTAATGCCACTGTCTTCTTTTTTCAATTTATAAAAGTAAATTTGTTCTTAAATGTGATTAAAATTTATTTTTGGTTAAGAAAAAGAAAAAATGGAAAGAAACAAATCTTTAAACTGAAATATTTATAGCATGCATATTAATATCAAGATGGTTGCGAGAAATATTTTTTTGATAATGCAAATTTCAAACTAGAAGCTGCCGTTGAGTTACCACATTTTATAATGTTTTCTAGATTATAAAATCTTACTGTGTTAATTAAAAAATATATGAAAGTATAATTATGAATTCTTCAGAAATAATGAAATTAAAAAGAAAGTGCTTTTAATTCAAAATTTAAATATTGAGTATAACATTTTAACCAACCTCTCCTCATCCCAAATCCGTATGTTACTTAAAATATCAGTTAAAAGTTATTTAGAAAAATAGCTACGAACCTGTTTTTTAAACACTTTTTTTAAAAACGTAAATTACTTTTACTTAGAAATCGCCATCTGCAGCAAATTTTTTACACTGCTAAAAATTTGCCGTTTTTGTAGAAAACGATTATTTAACCGTAATTTAACTAGATTCTGACCGCAATATGGTCAGAATAGAGTTAAATTATAGTTACATATGGTGGAAATCCCTTCCATTTGTAATCTCTCAAGTATATCATAAACATATTCACCGAAACAGCAATTAGGAGTAATCATTAATCAGCTTAGAAAAATCAGGAACAACAAATTAATGTTGCAACCGAAATAATGAAAGATCGGATTTTACTTCAAACTTATGTAATTGTTTTTTCCAGTGTTTTTCTCCAGTGGAATAAACTCTTACTGTCTTATTTTAAACAGAATAGCTTTCAATTTTATTTTATACCTGAAGATGTGATGCTCGCCTGAAATAAGCTCTGAATGATATACATAAAAATATGTATCGCTATATCAATATTAACTTTTAAACATTAACCTTAATATTCACTTATATCCTAATGTAATTATATAATTTGTATTAATAATATATTATTTTTTTAAAGTTAAAAATGACTTCAAAATTCTGTGCGAAATGAGAATCAGTTAATTTGTGCATACACTAAAGGATATCTTTGGTTTCACGGATGTCTACACGTATTTTTGGATTACAAGAAGGATACCCTTACGCCTGAGAATACAGGTAAGCGATTTTTCCATACCTTACTTTCTTTTTTTGACTAAAACTTTTAAAGAATAAAGAACTACTTGATTAGAATTATCTAGAAAAAAATGGTAAGATAAACTGCAGTATTTGTAGTGATTTTCCAATCACGTAATGGCCAAATGACTGGTCAGTTACCTGGAAATTTTTAACAGTGTAGTGTGTCTACAGTAATTGCTGCAGATTTCGCTACTTAGACCAAAAAATGCTGATGCAAGTAATGTACGTTTTCATACTTTCGTAGGCAATCTTTTTCACGACTAAAAAAAAAAAAATTTTTTTTGTGAGAAAATTAAGGAGCGGATATGCAGTCTTGCTCAATCTCTCTTATGAGATTAAACTTAAGATGCTAGACTATCCTTGACAAAAATTATGGAAATAGAACTCTCTATTCGACAACTCACAATCAAATATATACATTTTTACAAGGGTAGATTAATAAGTTCTCGGCCTAACACAGAAATGGAACAAGTATGACCAAATGACAATGTTGTGTGATCCTTTAGATGACATGCCGCCGAGTTTCAGACGCGTGAGTGTGTCGGTTATTGCTGGGCGATAAAATAGAGTAAACAAGTTTTGACGTTTACTAAAAATATAAAAAAATTGAATACGAGTTGTCATAAAATACTTTGTTAAAAAGTATTTAACCCCCACGGACATAAAAAAAGAGTTACAGTCTATCTTAAAGGATTCTTGTCCTTCATATTTGACGATAGAAAAGTGCGCTGCTGAATTAAAAAATGGTAAGAAATCAATTCACGATGATGAACGCTCAAGACGCCCAAAAACCGCTACGATCGACGAAATCGTCTCAAAAATTCACAATGCCGTATTGAAAGATCGCCGACTAAAGATACGCGAACTTTCTGATGACTCACAGTATATATGTAGTTTATTTTTCTGTTTCCGAAAATGTAAATTTTGTGAAAATCAGACGGTAACTTTTCTTAATTTTGGTGTAAAACTAAAATAATTCTTACCAATCTATATTGTTGCCACTTTAACAATGATTTTAGTAATAATAATTGCAGGAAACAATGACAATGTTACTTGCAACAATCGACGAGAATATTACACGTGATGTAGCACAAATGTATGCACAAATGAAAATATGCAGTTTATCGTACAGAAAATGTTTTTTTTTATACAGCAAACAAATAATCGATATTGGAAACAATAAGATTAAAAATTAATATTGACATGGTGTATTTATTAATCTATAGTTAATGTACAAACCAATTTGGATGTTACTGAGAATGTGTACAGGACTTACGAAGGTCTCGACTTAGTTCTTTGGCCAGCTTCATCCGCCATCTTGTTTATAGCTTTAACGGTATTGAAGATATTTTACTGATATATTCAACCTACTTACTTTAGTTTGTGTGAAACGTGATGAATATCACGGGAATTCCATTGCAATTATGTCAGTGATCCATGTGTACGGTGAGCTACATTCTAATTTATGAAATTTCTAGGCCAGTCTGGTTTGTGCGCAGATCGTAACCATTTCTAGCAACACTTGGGACGTTATCCCATTTCGTAGAAATACCGATAAAATGCTTTAATTGTTGTTAAAGCTATGAACGAAAACCCGGGTTTGACTTTCAGTGAGACACCCTGTATGTATGATCGAATAAGTGGAATGTGACCCAACTACCTATCCTATACAAAAAATGTTTGTTTTAGTGATCTGTGCTACCCCTCAAAGATTTTACATGCAGTAGCGAATAACCCTGTGTATATATATATATATATATACACACTTTACAGGGCTATAAAAAGAAAACAAAAAAAAAAGTACAACCTTGTTGTTCATCGGAAATAAAAAATAACAGTTGAAAGTTTAAATTCAAAATAAGAGTTCAGTGTGAGCGCCTCCAGAAACACGAACGATATCGAGGCGGTACGATAGCGCATCCCTCACTTTTTAAGGTCCGTTGTGACTCTTTGAATGGCTGCAGATATGCCTGTCCTAAGTTCCTAAACATAAGTTGGTAGTGGTGGAACAAACACCTGATCTTTGATGAGCCCTCACAGAGCAAAATCACATGGAGTGATGTCAGGGCTATGAGGAGGCCATTGGTGAAGAGCAAGGTCACGCCATCAATCCTCATTTTAGTAAACTTTCAACTGTATTAGGGTTTCGTTCATCTCACGAAACCCTATTACACCCGCTGCGTTGTCTGTCCGTCACAGAGCCATTCTCAAAAACTACGTAACTTACAGAGTTGAAACTTAGTGTATAAATCTGAATAGCAGCTGTGAAGAGCTCAAAATATTAAAATTTGAAAATTTCGTATTATTTTAATAAATAGAGATAAAAAACCAAAATTCTAACAGCCTTTTCCTTTTAAATTTAAATATTTTCGTTATGACAAAGATTTATGATTCGTCATGCCAAAGATTTAAAATCCACAATGAAATTCTTTCTACAATAATTAATTTTCTATCAGTCGACTTTCACGTGAAAAATGAAAATGAAATAAAAAATGAAATGAATGTTTGAGAGGTTAATGAAATGTTTGAGAATAATACAAAGCGAGTATCAATATAAATAACAGAGAATAGTAAATATATGAGTTTGAGAAACATATTGAATCGTGATAAAAATCCGATTATGGAAATATTCGCATATTTTAACATTTTAAAGGTGTACAATTTCTTTAATTTTGAAATTATTTTTTTAAATATTGCATTTAGTCCGTATGACTGATATTATTATGACAGAATATAATAGCGGGCTAGGACCGCTATCCGGCTGGTTTAGATATTCGAAAAAAGGAAAAAATAGACCGGTAAATTTTTACTTTATAAAAAACATGACTTTTTTTTTTGTTGTTGTTGCTAAATGAAATTTGTTTGAATTTATTAAAGAAAGGATAAAGTGTTTTGAAAGGAATATTAAACGAAACCCTTTGAGCGATCTTCGATCACACTTACCCACTTGTTTTTGATTTCCGATGAACAACAAGGCTGTAATTTTTAGGTGCGTTCGTAATTATATAAAAACGTAGCACCTATAGTCGTGGTCTGATCCGTCCGTCCGTCCGCATATAACAGCGTAAAAACTACCCAACCAAATGGTTTGAAACTTAAGATATATTATCTTTGCAGAATTTTGTCGAGACATTTCAAATTTATGAAAATCGAATCAAAACTTTAGAAGAAATTAATAAAAATATATATTAAGAAATTTGAATTAAAAAAAATCGGTGCTTTCTTGTTATAGGAACTTCCGTGGTTTAATCGTCGAGCGACCGAGATACTTATTTTATGATAGAAATTATTCTACAGACGGTATAATTCATTTCGCAGAATAAAAAATCATCAAGATCTGAATATTTATATAACTAGCTATAGTACGGACGCACCTCGTTTGTCACGTTTGACGTACAATTTCAAACTTGGTTTTTTTTTTTTTTTTAATAGCCCTGTAAAGTTGGCATATTCATTTATGTACATCCTGTATAATGAATGCAATTTTGCATGCACTCTGCAATTACTTGAATTAATTTAGGCTAAATTAAATCCAGGAAATGAAAAATAAAAGCAACTGAATTTAATAGTGTTTGTGCAACTTCCAAAGGGGTATTATAGCTAATCGGTTTCTTGAATTAATTGTACTCCGCGATCAAAAATAGGGCTAACGGTTACGGAGGTCCATTTTAGTGTACGCAGAAATTAATTTGGGTTTTGATTCAGAATATCAAAATTATAATTTGAATTTGAAATTTAAGCGATAAATTTCCGTTAGGAAGGAGCTTATTCTCAAACTTTTCCAGAAAGATATATTTATAAATTAGTCAATAGAATAATTTATTCATTTAAAAATAAGTTTAAATTTCAAACTCTTACCAAGTTTTAATAAGTTCAAGACAATTTCAAACGATGTAAATTTTATAGAGTGTGATTTTCTTTATTTTGATATGCAATTAAGTTGAAGGACAAGAAGTCTTTTATTTTTTATAAAAAGTTAAGACGCTGATTTTGAAGTTATTTTTTGAACTTCTTTTGGTTATATTTCAGTATATCTGAAAGGCTGGGCAAAGACAAAATTCTGTTTCTTTCTTTCTTACTTTCTTTCTTTTTTTTTCCTTAAAACCAACTGAAAATTCAAGTATGCAGAGAAAGAATGTCAACGATGTCTATTACCTGAATATATTTTTTAAAAAACTATTTGGGATTTGAAGTGTCAAGAGAACTGACTTTTCTCTTTAAAATGTGCTGAAATTTCTGGCAGCAGATATTCTTACAAGAATAAAGTATAATTTTTTTGGAAGATATTATCACTATCAATTTTACCTGTACTGTTAAGCATTAAGATTTCTAATCCAACCATATTTTCAAAATTCCTCTCAAGTATTGGCATTTTTATCTGCATGCTTGACTTTTTTACAATTAAAGTGCTAAATAAACATATACACACATTTAATATTGTGTTTCGAAACCAAGGCTACAGAAAAAAACATGGAGATGTAAAGCAAACAGATATCACTTCATCTGTTTAGTTAAGTAGAAATTACACAAAATAAAATATAGATGCATAACAATATTTCTTTTGGATACGATATTCTAATTTGGCTATTTTACACAATACGTAAACTCACGGATTGTAAATTGAACAATAAAATATTTTACCGTCAGGAATTTGTTTTAAACAGTTGTTTTAACTTAGGAGATGCGCTTTCTGCGTAAAAATAAATTCCGCATTTAAAAAGTAACTACTTTTGCATATTTACATTTTCCTTTTTTTTTTTTTAGGTAGATTTCGTAAGAAATACTACATATTACATTCTCACCTAAGTTGGAAATTTTTAAAAATTTTTGCAGATCTACGCCGATCATGACTCCCAGAACCCAAAACCACCACCAGTTCAAAAGTTTATCTATCTATCTATCTATCTATCTATCTATCTATGTCACTTTTTTCTGACCACGATAACTGGAAAAATTCTGCATAAATCTCTTCCAAACGGATACATAAAATCAAGGGTCATAAAATCTCGGTCATGTTCGTTAATGGGCAAAATCGAACCAAGGGGGGGGGAAATGGGGGGGGGGGAAATGGGGGGGGAAATGGGGGGGGGAAATGGGGGGGGGGAATGGGGGGGGTGGCTTTTTGTGAAAACAGAAAAATCCTCATAATTTCTTTATTATTATACGTATCGAATCCGTTTAAAGTTACTATTAATTCTAGGAAAAGGGCCGAAAATGTATGTATGACAGATTTTCGATATAATTAAAAATGGCCCCAAGGCGGGGAAAAAGGGGGGGGGGGGGTTAGAAGAAAAAAAATCATAGCTTCGTCAATTCAGAAGATATCAAATCCGCGTAAATTTATTATTAATCCTCTTAGTATTATCTAAAACTTTTATATTGACAAGTTTTTTATAGGACCAACCGTTATAGCAAAAAAAAAATTAAAAACAAAAAAAATCCCTGCCGGCTCCGCCTGCAAACAAGTTATTTTTCGAAGTAGGCGGTTCCAACTCCCGCATCTTTTCGAAACTGATACATAAAATCAAGGGACATAAAATCTCGGTCAAGTTCGTTAATGGGCAAAATCAAACCAGGGGGGGGGGGGCTTTTTGTGAAAACAGAAAAAAAACCCATAATTTCTTAATTATGATACGTATCGAATCCGTTTGAAGTTATTATTACTTCTAAGAACAGGGCCAAAAACTTATGTATGACAGATTTTTGATATAATTAAAAATTGCCTTAAGCGGGGGGGGGGGGGGGGGAAAGAGGGGTTTTAGAAGAAAAAAATTCATAACTTCGTCAATTCCCAATATTTCAAATCCGCTTAGATATATTATAAATCCTCTTAATATTATCTAAAACTTTTATATTGACATGTTTTTTATAGGACCAACTCTAATAGCAAAAAAAAAAAAAAAAAAAAAAAAAAAAATCCTTGCTGGCTCCTCCTGCAAACAAGTTTCGTTTCGAAGTAGGCGGTTCCAACTGCAGCATCATCGCAAAAAGGTCATTTCTTCTGCAATTCCCGAAAAACAGGCACCCCACGTTCTGCGTCTTCGAAATCTACCTGTGCCGGTAGGCCGAGCCGTCAGGGATTTTTTTTTTTTCCTTATTGTATATTTTGCAGACATGTTCCAAATCAGACATTGTAATGTCTCTTTATGCAAGCCAATGTCTTTAAACAACCTTTAAATTTTAATTCTAAATAATAAAACTGATATGATTAGTTTTGTATTTGCTGCTTTTATTTTGAGCATGAGTATAATTTCTGTCGAGTATTCACTACATTACCAATAACACAAAAAGAAAAGAAAAAAGTATTAGCGCCATTCACAACACAACCAATCTAAGAATCTACATATCAGCAAAAAATATTTCTTTTCAGTTTAGATCAAAGAAGGAGTAGAAATGGCGCATGCGCTGGCTAACTAGGTGTTTTGCGAACTAGCCGGAACATCCCAATAAGCATTGGACGGCTGTCCAACATTTTCATAAAATGGCAAAGGCACTACTCTAGTAATGTTCCTACCTAATATACCAGTGGAGGTATTGAACTCGATGACAGGAACAAGTTCATCGTCACCTTTATGAGTTTTCGAAATTCGAGCTAATTTCCAATCTATATATTTGTCATTTCCGTCTTTCAACAAGACAAGCTGACCAAGTTCAAGATTTTGTGAAGGCGTTTTCCATTTACTGAGAACATGCAGCCAATTCAAGTATTAACGGCTCCAGCGCTGCCAAAACTGCATTTTTAATCTTTGAACTGGTGTCCACTTAAAAGTAAAAGGTAAATAATCTAAAACAGCGTTATTTTCATGAATACTTAAAACAGAACCTCCAATAAGGAAGTAACCAGGTGTTATGGGTTGTAAATCATTAATATCTGCAGACACAGGCGTTAACGGACGTGAATTAACGATTGTCTCTATTTGTATCAGACGTCTTGTCAGCTCTTCAAACTTCATGCTAGAAGATGTAGTTATCTTCAAGATGATTCGCTTCATTGTTAACACTTTCCAACCTAGTTGAAAAGTGTTTATGACTTCGGTTTGTCTGCCGTATGGCCGTCTGGCCGTCTGTCCGTGCTCTAACTCCCGTAAATATGCTCGGATTGTCCTGCAATTTTTATATGTTATTGTCGTCATCGATAGTATGTTCTCTATTTCAGCTGAAGTGTGTGGCACTTATAGTTTTTTCACAGGGACACTCAAAAGAATTCCGTTACATTACGGTCTATGGGGAAAAATCATTTGCGATTTATTTAAATAATGTTACACAATTTCAAGCACATTGTAATTGATATATATCACTAAAGTGCATTACAAGAAGCATAATATGGAATAGGGTGTGCATAGCACTTATAGTTACTTTACAGGGACAGTCAAAAGAAATTTGTTACATTACGTCTATGGAAAAAAATCGTCTGCGGTTTTTTAAAATAATGTTTCACTATTTTAAACGCATTGAAATTTATATATATCACTAAGGTGCATTACAAGAAGCTTACTACAGAATAGTGTGTGTATAGCAGTCATCGTTCATTTACAGGGACACATAAAAGAATTCTGTACTCTCTGTTACCAATAATTCCTGGAAGTGCGTTTTAAGTTGCTGAACGCGATTTTAAATTTAACTCACTTTTTGTCTATTACTTGGTGTGTATAAGTTCTGTAGATCATATACAGGGTATCACAAAAGTTCGCGAACACATTTCTATTTATTGACAGGAACTCCAGAAGGAGAATTTTAAACTGTGCTACGCGTTTCCTAACTAAACTAAAATTTAGCATCCTATGTAGTATATATACAAATCTATAGATCATATACAGGGCTAAAATAAAAGTATTCGGATATTTTTCCGAATATTGTATATGTTGGAAAATTCCTGAAATTACGTTTTTAAATAGGTTATGCGTTTTCCAAATTGTTTACTTAGATGTTATCTGTCAGCTTATTAAACGGTAATGATTTGTAGAATTATTTTGGAAGCGTTGGAAAGTGTTACATAATCTATGCTTGACGCATGATTTTTCGTTCTTGTTTTTATATTATTGTTGTTCCAAGCAACCTCTAAAACCTTAGAAGGCATGGAATGTTGATTACTGAGATTTAAGTTATCAGTTATTTCATCAACGTGCAACCCATATGCTTTCCATTTTTTTTATATAATTCTAATGAGTTTGTTTTTAATTCGCTAAAAGTCATACTGGCATCTGGAAATATTTCTAAGTCTTACTCAGTTATTTAAAATGTACAATCAACATTATGTACTCTAGTAATAAAGTCTTCAAAATACAACGATTAATTTAAAATTTAAAGAGATTCAAAATGTTTTACATAACTTTGTAGGTGATACTTGATAGTAGCTGCTAGTTGGAATGGAATTGATTTCACGCCGAAAATAAATATCTGAAATATCTTCAGAAAAGAAATATCTTCAATCTATGGTTCATCATTTCCAAAAAAAACCTTGTAAACTCTCTATCTTGTTCAGCGATCTCGATTTGTAAAAACGTTTGTTGTATTATGTCTGCAGTAATTGCTACAGAAAAATTTCTAAATTTGATTAAAAGGGTGAACAGTTCAAGGATGAGAAAGCATCCAGTATATAAGCAGTCATTTATTGAAAGTTCACCTTCCGCATGGGCGCTTGCGTCGAAAACGATTCTGACTTTGCTAGTATACCTATTCTCACGAATTACTGCTCTGTGGTGTAGGTAAAATGTGTTTACTTCTGATATTTTCTCAACAGGTTCAATAATATTCTCTGCTAAATAACTATAGCTTTATATTCTGAGAATAACAACGAATCGTTTCTAAATTTTTTCTGAACTTCAAAAATAGTCTATATGCCACTTCGCGTTTATTATTAAGAAACATTTTCAAATCCATCTTCCATTTAAATTTCATTTTGAACTGATTATCTGTAAAAACAAGGCCTGATTGAAAATCAGTCATAATATAAGTACCTCTATGTGGAGCTGTCTGTAGCTTGAAGGAATAACCCGAATGAAACCAAAATCGGTACGCTTACTATTCGAGAAAGGGGTAGAAGAATGGAACAATAAAAAAAAATTGTAATAATCGCAAACAGATGGTGCTACGGTGCCCGTTGGTGCAAATGCCGTTGTAATCATCAGGAAAATGAAGAACATCAATGACTTAATAGATCGCATATTACAACAGAACAAAGAATTAAGGCGTTAAACCGGATCCATACCTAATATATTGAAAAATGTCACAGTGAATGTGGTTACGCTTTCGCATAGGGGTGCTGATCATGTTCAGGATCCACATGGTCATTGTCCTGGAGGACATATTCCAGGCGGTGTGTGACGTCCTCAACTACGGAATTTAACGCATCAAAAGTGATGTTTCACACATGTTGTGATATGCGATCTTTTAAGTCATTCATGTTCTTGATTTTCCTGATGATTACAATGGCGTTTACACCGACAGGCGCCGTAGCGTCATCTGTTTGCGATTATTGCAACTATTGTTTTTTTATTGTTCCATTCCCGAATAGCAAAACTGAGCTGCGTCACCAGGCGCCTGAGGGGCGTTCGTCAGCACGTCAACAATCGCACCTATGTCCTGAGGGACATATAACGCGCATGACAGGGAGAGGCTTCCCGTAAGCGCTACGACCGGTTGGAGCACTAACACCTGCGTATCACCCCGATGGAATCTCCGAGGTGACGACAAAATTCGTTAAGATACGCGGAGGATCCCATAATCATAGGAAACCTCCACATTAAGAATAATCCCATATTAAGAAATGACACAAAAACCGCATACGGCCGTTTCAAGGATTCCTCGATCCCCTTCCTCAATGCAAAAAAAAAAAGAAAAAAAAAAGATAAAAATGGGCTCTAAGAACCCCTTGGTTATAGCCTCGAGTACTGGCTGAATGAAAATGATAAAGCAAGAGTTTATATACCCAAAGAAATGACGTAGTTAACCGGAAATAACTGAAAAAAAGAATCACTGCGCAGGATCCCTCCACACGTGCGAGAGAAAAGGGGTGTTGGTCATATCATTTACCAAGGATGAAGTTTGTGAATTAAGTAAGCTTCGTAAAAGTCGAGATCTGTAACTGTGTTACATTTTTGGATAATTTTAGCTTCTGAATAATTAAACCTGTGGTTGGAATTCCAACAATGTTTAGCTATTGTAGATTTCTCACACCTCCTGATTTTTAACATAATTTTGGTGTTCTTTCAGCCTAATTCTAAGAGCACGCTTCGTCTGCCCAATGTAAGAGAGGCCGCATTCACAAAAAATTCTGTAAATTCCCCAGGTATTATGTTCATCAATTGTATCTTTAGGACTGGAAAAAGAAACTTTATTGGTTGGAGAGAAAACAACTTTGAAACTAAACATAGTTAGAATACGAGAAATTTGTGTATTGATTTTATGAAAATAAAAGGTAAGGCAATAACATTTTTGAATTCTTTATTAGCTGGAACAGAATTAGTGATTGTCGGAGGTTTAGATAAAATACGGTTAATTATATTCAAGTTAAATCCACGATCGATGGCGACTGCTTTAATATAGTTAATTTCATTATTAAACAACTCAGAATTTGAACAAATTTTACGTGCACGGAAAACAAGTGTATTGAAAGCTGCTAATTTTTGATGTGGGGGATGATTGGATCTATAATGAGGGGGCAAACTTACTGCAAAAGGTTTACGGTAAGCTGTTGTCAAAAATTCACAATCATTACGAATTACTAGGACATCTAGAAAAGCTAGATGTTGTTGAGCTTCAACTTCAAAAGTAAACTGGATACATGGATCAATTGAATTAAATATACCAATAACAGCATTAATATTGTATTTAGATAAATCAAGTAAAGCAAAGGAATCATCTACGTAACGTGTATAAAAAGGGAATTGTATTCATTTAAAAAATTTAACTTCAAAATAATGCATATATATATCACTTAAAACTGGGCTTAAAGGGTTACCCATAGCTAAACCTACCGACATTTTATAAAACTACATTACAAAAACATTTCACAAAAGTATTTTGTGACAAACAAATGCTGGTTAAAGCAATCAAGTTATCAATTTCATATTGAAACAAGAACAAAAAATCATGCGTCAAGCATAGATTATGTAACACTTTCCAACGTTTCCAAAATCATTTTACAAATCATACTGTTTAATAAGCTGAAAGATAACATCTAAGTAAACAATTTGGAAAACGCATAACATATTTAACAAGAACGAAAAATCATGTGTCAGGCATGGATTATGTAACACTGTCCAACGCTTCCAAAATAATTTTACAAATCATTACCGTTTAATAAGCTGAAAGATAACATCTAACTAAACAATTTGGAAAACGCATAACATATTTAAAAACGTAATTTCAGGAATTTCCAACATATACAATATTCGAAAAAATATCCGAATACTTTTATTCAGCCCTGTATAGGATATATAGATTTGTATATATACCACATAGGATGCTAAATTTTAGTTTAGTTACGAAACGCGTAGCACAGTTTAAAATTCTCCTTCTGGAGTTTCTGTCAATAAACGGAAATTTGTTTGCGAACTTTTGTGCTGCCCTGTATATGATCTACATAATTTATACACACCAAGTTACAGACAAAAAGTGAGTTAAATTTAAAATCGCGTTCAGCAATTTAAAACGCGCTTCCAGGAATTATTGTTAACAGACAGCAGATAACTATTTTGTGTGTCCCTGTACATGAACGATGACTGCTATATACACAATATTCTGTAGTAAGATTCTTGTAATGCACCTTAGTGATATATATAAATTTCAATGCGTTTAATATAGTGAAACATTATTTAATTAAACCGCAAAGTATTTTTCTCCATAGACGTAATGTAACGGTATTCTTTTGACTGTCCCTGTAATGTAACTATAAGTGCTATGCACACCCTATTCCATATTAAGTTTCTTGTAATGCACCTTAGTGATATATATCGATTACAATGTGTTTGAATTTGTGTAACATCATTAAAATAAACCACAAATGATTTTTCCCCATAGACCGTAATTTAACGGAATTCTTTTCAGTGTCCCTGTAAAAAAACTATAAGTGCTACACACTTCAGTTGAAATAGGGAACATGCTATAGATAACGAAAATAACATATAAAAATTGCAGGGCAATCCGAACATATTTACGGGAGTTAGAGCACGGACAGACGGCCAGACAAACCGAAGTCATAAACACTTTTCAACTAGGTTGGAAAGTGTTAAAAACGTAATTTCAGGAATTTCTAACATATACAAAATTCGGAAAAATACACGAAAACTTGTATTCAGCCCTGTATTATCATCTATAGATTTGTATATACACTACATAGGATGCTAAATTTTAGTTCAGTTAGAAAACGCGTAGCACAGTTTAAAATTCTCCTTCTGGAGTTTCTGTCAATAAACGGAAATGTGTTCGCAAACTTTTGTGCTTCCCTGTATAGGATCTACAGAATTTATACACACAACGTAATATACAAAAAGTGAGTTAAATTTAAAATAGCGTTCAGTAACTTAAAACGCACTCCCAGGAATTATTGTTAACTGACAGTACAGAATTTTTTGTGTTTCCCTGTAAATGAACGATGACTGCTATACACACAATATTATCTAGTAAGCCACTTGTAAAGCACCTTAGTGATTTATATAAATTTCAATGCGTTTAAAATAATGAAACATTATTTAAATAAACCGCAGACGATTTTTCTCCATAGACGTAATGTAACGGAATTCTTTTGACTGTCCCTGTAAAGTAACTATAAGTGCTATGGACACCCTATTCCATATTAAGCTTCTTGTAATGCACCTTAGTGATATATATCAATTACAATGTGTTTGAAATTGTGTAACATCATTAAAATAAATCGCAAATAATTTTTCCCCATATATCGTAATGTAACGGAATTTTTTTGAGTATCCCTGTAAAAAAACTATAAGTGCTACACACTTCCGTTGAAATAGGGAACATGCTATAGATAACGACAATAACATATAAAAATTGCAGAGCAATCCGAGCATATTTACGGGAGTTAGAGCACGGACAGACGGCCAAACGGCAGACAAACCGAAGTCATAAACACTTTTCAACTAGGTTGGAAAGTGTTAAAAAGTGCAATTCATTCAATCTATTTCTTAAACAATCTAAAGTACCTTGTACTGGAACATTTGTAAAAAGAGATTTAACATCAAAAGAAACCATAGTGTAACCTGTTGGATTGAAGGTACGAATTTTATTTGCAAATTGAACCGAATTTTTAGACGTATAAATATTGTTAACCATGAGGGGGAAAAACCTGGAAACCAAATATTTAGCTAGCTTATAGGACGGAGTACCGATATTGGAAACAATAGGGCGAAATGGAGTATCAGGTTTGTGAACCTTAGGTAAAGCATATAAACGAGCACAGTTTGCCACAGAAGGAATGAGAGTATATTTACTGGAATCAGCAATAATGGGGGATGAATTCACCGCAGATTTTATGTTCTTAAGTTCATAGGTAGATGGATTTTTTTTAATATTGATGTAATTCCCTTCATTAATTAATTTCAAGACTTAGCCAGTACTCGGGGCTATAACCGAGGGGTTCTTAGAGCCCATTTTTATCTTTTTTTTTTTTTTTTTGCACTGAGGAAGGGGATCGAGGAATCCGTGAAACGGCCGCATGCGGTTTTCGTGCCATTTCTTAATATTTGTGCGTTACAACGTTGTAAGTGTTTTCATTTTCTTCTTTATTAATGGAACTGTTATCACAATATGAAATAGATACGACACGTTCATCAATATTTACTTCTGAATCATTTTCAAGTTAAAAACAAATTGACCTACTATGTTTTTTATTGCAATTATCACACATTTTGTTTTTTTCACAATCTTTAATTCTGTGTTTACATTGTAAGCACAAAAAGCATCTTCCCTGCCTTTTAATGTCTTTTGTCTGATTTACAGTTAAAGATTGACACATTTCACTATTATGATCAATACTGTTACAGAATGAATACGAATTCTTATTTACAGAAGCCATTAATTCAGTAGCTGAAACATTATTACTCTTTACGTCCTATCGTAACATATTGATATCTAAATTTGTATTTTGATTGTTTATCTATAAATTTTGGTCTGTGTTCCATTTTATTATCATTAGAAAATGATTTTTTAGCATCGAAATTTTGGATAAATAACACCCTTTCTCTTCGATCAACGTCATTTTTAATAAAGCTCATGAGATTTTATATATTTCATATTTCCTCTTTATTTAAATTTCTGTTGAATTCTAATGTTAAATCCGGAGGTATTAATTTTAGTAATAGTGAGCAAAAAAACCTACTTTATGTACGAGTTGCAATTTTCCAACTGGACGAAAAATGTCCGGGCCAGGACTCGAACCTGGGATCTCCTGGCTGAAGCCGCCACGCTCTACCAACTGAGCTATCCCGGTCGAATCTGGAGGGCATAATTCATCCAGTTAACCTTATTGATCATAGCATCTGGTCTGATATTTTAATCAGCTCAACAGAATAGATCGCAGGTAATGGAACGCCAGTAAACGCTGGATACTTCAGCCAAGAGATCCCAGGTTCGAGTCCTAGCCCGGACATTTTTCGTCCAGGTGGAAAATTACAACTCGTATGATTTCTTTACCAATTTGAATAATTGTGTTAAAATTAATCTAGTCTACTTTATGTATCTGATTATACAACTAGTGACTCTAAATTTCGAATTTGCACTAAACATTTGTCGTATAAATTTCTTAAACCTCGATTTGGTTGCAGTTTTTTTTAAAATGAGGATTCTTTAATTATCGAAAACGGTTCCGAAAGTGAAAGTATCTTAATAAAAAATAATTGTAAACAAAATCGAAAAAGTAAAAAACGGCCTGCATAGTGATAGACCTCAGCTATCCAATGCAAAAAAATTCATTTAAAGTAGTGGAAAGCAAATGAAATATTTCACAAAATTTCTCCCATAGGATTAAAATTAGCGAGTGGGTGTTTTCGCGTGAGTTAAGTAGCCCCTTAACACTTCTATATTAATAAAAGAAAGTTGTTTGTCTCTTAGTGTGTGTATGTGTCTGTGTGTGTATCTACCGCACGTAGAAGCCTGAAAATTTCAGTCCTGATGCACCTGAGCCACAGATTTTTAATTTTTTAAGTCCCAGGACCCCCGAGCCCCTTTAAGTTTTTGTGAATTTTACGCATAGTTCGATTACATATCTATTAAAATTTTATTTTATTTATATTATTTTATTTATTTATTTATTTATGAAATTATAATTTTATTATGGAGTATTAGTCGAAAACAAATGCTGAGCTGTTTACATTGTTTTAAGTGCAAACGGATTAATCTTTCGTAATTGGGCTGCACGCGCTCGAGATAGATTTAAGAAGAGTAATGCTTGAAATTTATTTTAAAAACCACTAACAATCAGTAAACTGAGACACAGTTTTCAAACAAATTATATTTGAATAAATTTTTCCCTATAAAATTTGAAATTGATGGATTACATATATATGTTAAATTTTTGTTTTATTTTATCTTGTTTTGTCTTCTTTAATTTTATGTTATTTATTTATTTATTTATTAATGAAGTTTTAATTTCGTTATGGAAAATTATCCTGAGCCAAATACTGAACTATCTATATATAATGTTTAAAGTGCAAATGGGTTATT
Organism: Maratus michaelseni; assembly: GCA_963931845.1. Taxonomy (NCBI): domain Eukaryota; kingdom Metazoa; phylum Arthropoda; class Arachnida; order Araneae; family Salticidae; genus Maratus; species Maratus michaelseni. The sequence goes on along the minus strand of OZ007588.1, from coordinate 473,022,895 downwards.
ATTTTTCCGTAATGGAACCTGCATACGATGGCGATAGATTAAAACAAAATCATGCGATAAAGTTATTTTAAAAACCACAATAAATTAATAAATATCGATACAGTTTTCAAATAACTTGCATTTTAAAATACATTTTCTTTTCTATACGACGGACGGTGCAAAAATTCAAAATATGCGGTGTGAACTTCAAAATGTTTAAAAGTTTAATCATGTTGGAAATTGTACATCAAACGTGACAAATGGTGCGTTCGTACTGTTATTCTTTCAATGAAATGAATTATATCGTCTGTTATTATGATATGATTAATTTCCGTAATAAAATAAGTACATTTTATATCTTGTTGGCATTTACTGAAAATTCCAATGGTAAACATAAGCCTAGCTTTGAAAATTTCAGAACTTGAAATCCATATTTAGATCCCTTTTCCGTTTAATATTTATTTCTCTGGAACCATCTATCCAAAAAATGTCGGTAGATTATAGGATTGCTATAATTAAGCAATTTTAGTATGGAAATTCGGTTTTTACATTCAGTCATACGATAATATTATGACTAAATCTTAAATATGATGTAATCACCATAGCAACCTATAATCATTACCTATCATGGGATACCATTGAATTAATTACGTATGATAGGATTTAATAGAATGAAGAATGTGATTATAACTTGGTCACAGAGGTTATAAAATGTCCATAAGTCCATAATATAAGTCCATAAATGTCCATAAATGTCCGCCAAGTCCAGATAACTTGGCGGTACATCTCGGTCGCTTGACGATTAATTCTCGGAAGCTGCTATAACAAGGAAGTACCGATTTTTAAAAAAATCAAATTACTTAATAAATATTTTTATTACTATCTTTTTAAGTTTTGATTTGATTTTCATAAAATTTGAAATGACTCGACAAAATTCTGCAACGATAATATATATTAAATTTCAAGCCATTCGACTGGGTAGTTGACTATAGGTGCTATGTACACTGCTGGCTATTAAAATTGCAAACTAGGCAGGAATGCAAATAGAGTGATATTTATTGGGAAAAACATTATAATGGGAGGACAAGTGATTACATTTTCAGATAATTTGGAGGTATAGATCCTGAGAAAACAGTACGTAGAGCAGCCACCCCTGGCCTCAATAACAGCATTTATCTGCCTAGCTATGGAGTCGAATAGAGATTGGATATCATGTACGTATACAGCAGTCCATGCAGCTTCAACACTAGGCCACAGTTCATCAACCGTAGTGGCGGGCGAGTGGTGGCGGGCCAGTCGCTCAGAAGCCATTGACAGGACATTTTTAATTGGTGAGAAATCAAGAGAACGTGTCGGACAAGGCAACAGTCGAACATGTTTTGTATCAAGGAAGGTCAGGATAGTACGAGCAACATGTGGTCGTGCATTGTACTGCATTGGAGTACCGGAGTTCCGGAGGCCTCAAAGATAGGACCACAGGCAGTAACACCTCAGAAATGTAACGGCTGGTGTTTATATTGCCGAAAATGGGAACAAGAAGTTATCGAGACTTGTATTCAATGGCACCCCACACCATCCCTGCAGGTTATGGGCCTGTATGATGATGTCGAATTCAAGCTAGAATGTACATTCTCAAGGATGCCACCAAACACGGATGCGACTTTCATGAGCCTGAATTCATCTGAAAATACGACGTGAAACGCCATTCCTTTGTTATGTACAGCATCGTGATGCCCGCATCCGTGTTTGGCGGCATCGTAGAAAACGCACATTGCAAGCTTGCATTCGATATCGTCATACTGGCATATCACCTGGAGTGACGGTATGAGGTGCGATTAGATACACGTCTCGGTAACCTCTTGTTCGCATTGCCGGCAATTTCAACTGCAGCCGTTTTATTTCTGATGTGTTATGGTCCGTGGTTCAGCTCTATCTTCGATGCCTCCGCAACTCTACGATTTAGCAGGACAATGCACCACAGCATGTTGGCCGTACTAATCTGACCTTGTTTGATACAGAACATGTTCGACTGTTGCCCTGACCAGCACGGTCTCTTGATTTCACTTGAAAATGTCTGGTCAATGGCTGCTGAGCGCCAGGCACGCCACCACTCGCCAGTCCCTACGGTTGATGAACTGTGGCATAATGTTGATGGTGTATGGCCTGCTTACCCATACATGACATCCAATCTCTGTTCGACTCCATGCCTAGGCAGATAAATGCTATTATTGCGGAAAGGGGTGGATACTCTTGGTAGTGTTTTCTCAGGATCGATACCTCCAAATTTTCTGAAAATGTAATCACTTGTCCTTCCCATTATAATGTATTTCTCCAATAAATATCATTCTGTTATTTACATTCCTTCCTGGTGTTGCAATTTTAATGGCCAGTAGTGTATTTATATAATTACAAACACACCTACAAATTGCAGCAGCGAAAATTGCAAAACCGAAATGTAATCGACAGGTGTTGCCAACTTCAAAATGACATAAGCTTTACTCACAGACACGTTTGACCTTTATAATATAGGACAAAGCAAAACGTTGCATGTTTAAACTGCAAAAAATATCAAGATATAATTCTCGGAACAGATGCGTTAATCCTAATCCTAATCCTAATAATATTATCAATGTGATTGTGTGTACGAATGATGGGCTGAAATAAACGTCATAAAGGAAGATTGAATGGCCCTGTATCTTTGTATATAGATGGATTATAACCCAGAAATGAACATAGGCTATATTTTGTTTATTTTAGTCAAATTTTTTCTTAATAATTAATCATTTCATTATTTTCATAGAGAATCAATAAATATTTTTTCCATAAAATTTAACCATTTTACTTTATAGCTGCTAGAAATTTGATCGTTTCCAATAAATAACAAGAATGAAAAATCATGCTTTAAGCATAGATTATGTAACTCTCTCCAACGCTTCCAAAATAATTTTACAAATCATACTGTTTAATAAGCTAAAAGATAACATCTAAGTAAACAATTTGGAAAACGCATAACAAATTTAAAAACATAATTTCAGGAATTTCTAACATATACAAAATTCGAAAAAATACCCGAATACTTTTTTTCAGCCCTGTATTATCATCTATAGATTTGTATATACACTACATAGGAGGCTAAATTTTAGTTCAGTTAGAAAACGCGTAGCACAGTTTAAAATTCTCCTTCTGGAGTTTCTGTCAGTAAACGGAAATGTGTTCGCAAACTTTTGTGCTTCCCTGTATATGATCTACAGAATTTATACACACCACGTAATAAACAATAAACGAGTTAAAATTAAAATCGCGTTCAGTAACTTAAAACGCACTTCCAGGAATTATTGTTAACACACAGTAGAGAATTCTTTTGTGTGTCCCTGTAAATGAACGACGACTGCTATACACACAATATTCTGTAGTACGCCTCTTGTAATGCACCTTAGTGATATAGATAAATTTCAATGCGTTTAAAATAGCGAAACATTATTTGAATAAACCTCAGACGATTTTTCTCCATAGACGTAATGTAAAGGAATTCTTTTGACTGTCCCTGTAAAGTAACTCTAAGTGCTATGCACACCCTATTCCATATTAAGCTTCTTCTAATGCACCTTAGTGATATATATAAATTTCAATGCGTTTAAAATAGTGAAACATTATTTAAATAAACCGCAAATGATTTTTCCCCATGGACCGCAATGTAACGGAATTCTTTTGAGTGTCCCTGTAAAAAAACTATAAGTGCTACACACTTCCGTTGAAATAGGGAACATGCTATAGATAACGACAATAACATATAAAAATTGCAGCGCAATCCGATGCGGGAGTTAGAGCACGGACAGACGGCCATACGACCATACGGCAGACGGCAGACGGCAGACGGCCATACGGCAGACGGCCAGACAAACCGAAGTCATAAACACTTTTCAACTAGGTTGGAAAGTGTTAAAAACGCAGAAAATAACTTTTCCTCAACAAATAATTTTCAATTGAGCGATTTTTATGGGAAAAATGAAAATTAAAAATAATTCAAAAGAAGATGAATTTCCGTGGTATTTGAAACAAAAATATAGAGTACTAGGGGGCCTACCCCCTGCGAGCTACACTCGCCAACCCCCGCTCAGACTTTGAGGCCTCTAAAAACATGACAGCGTGCTTTGTTTTAAAAATATAGGTAAATCTGTAATTAGGTTGCCATGCTTTTAACGTTTTAAAGGGGCATTTTTTTATTATCATGGCCTCATACACAGTTGTTGCGACAACTGACGACTGCTTTCGGGATTGATAAGTAAAATCAATTACAACTTGAAAACCAGCTTGTATAAAAAGGTTAGGTTTAAATTGTGGCTACCTCTCGGACTTTTATAACAACGATCTGTATTCTATTCTTTCTTTGCGTTTAAGGATGAGAAAAATTCCGTCTGCTTGTGAATAACATTAAGAACCACGGTATTGAAAAGTACCATGTTATAGACATTTTTAGTAACAGGTTTTAATTTTATCTCTATTTTAGTGCACCATCATGCATATTTTCATGTTATTTTAAATATGTAAATTATTTATTTTAAGTAATATGTATATACGAATTTTCTAATAATTATTTACCATACAAAATTAATTAAATATTTTGTGCATGCATGCCTGCATTTATTCGGCATCAATTGATGAGATATTTAAACAAATTTGCTATCCGCGATAATTTTACACCTTGTTATGTCACTTGAATACTGTCCATAAGAAAATCGGGTACTTTTCCAGTATAGGATCCTTTGCTTTTAGGTTTGGCGTAATTCGAACTTCAAAAAGGGATAGATTCGTTAATATGCATATAGATTTGTTGCCAAAAGTTATGAAAACAAACCGAATGAACTTTTGATGTTTTTCTATTATAGGTGTCTTGACGCTTTTTTTAAAAGATTGGCGCAATTCGGACATCAGAAAGTGAGATTTGGTGCCAAATGACATAAACATCCATGGAAACAAATTCGACGATTTTTTGTTTATATGCGTATTTTAATTATACGTATATTATTATTGTTTTCTCTATACAAATGACTTCTGATTATATAAAATAGGATAAATGACATTTTACGCTAAACAAATTGTATAAATATGTTTTTGCTCCTTTCTTTTGCGTTTACATAAATGACGTCATTTGAACGAATTTATTCAAAATATTTTCAGTTTATAAATTAAATTAAATGCTGACAGACGATTGAATCCTGACAATAGAAATGTGATTTTTTTTTCAAATTTTCCTGAAAAACATAATTTAATCACAATCTTATCTTCATTATCGATTGAAATAAAAGATAAATTCAATTTCAATTTGAAAATGACGAATAAAAAAAATCAATAATCCCTATCGGGATCCTTTTCAATTTTTTCCCTTTTTTGTTACAAAAAAACTGAGTAATTAGTTGCCATCATTACAGAAATGTCATTAAAATTAGAAAAAAATTAATATCTCGAAAACTAATTCCAATTTCAAAATTCTATTACCAGTTTTGACATCCGCGGATTTTTACGGACAATTGGTATTAATTTCATCATCAAGCGTTTAATATTTTATTAAAAATAGCCCTGAAACATAATCAGTCGTTTAATCAGTCGTTTCATAAAATCGTTTCATAAATTCGTTTCATAAAATCGTTTCACAAATTCGTTTCATTAGGATTTTATATATATAGGGTAGATTTGTTACTAAACATGAGGTATGAATATCGGTTACATTGAGAAGAGATTTTCTGTCAAAAACTGCGTTATAATTAGAAAGAAAAATGAACAATAATTTTATTATTAAGAAAAGAATTCGCTTAATCCATGGAACTATGAAAGAGATCCTCCTTGGCTTGGACAAATATGACGTCAAAAATAAAACATGTATTTTCAAATATTCGTAATAATACAAGGACCATGAATATCAGTGTATAATGAAAGTAGATATACAGGGTGCAAAATGTTATCTACGCCGACCTTTAATTTCTTAACCGTTGGTTGTAGACATATAGTTTCAAATACAAAAGCGTTTAAAATGAGGTAAATATTCATGTTGTGGCGTAAATTAAAGTAAAGAATCAATTTTATAAAAATTACGAAATCTAACTTTTTATACCCCTATAGTTATATTTAGTAAATGTTTGTACATATCATAACAAATACAACACAAAAAGTTTGACTTCTGTTGACACAGTTATTAAATTTCAAAGTTTGATATTTTTTCACATGATTTTGTCTTTCATTCAGGGATCAGTTAAAAAATGAATTAATGAATAAATTAAAATGAAATGCACAATTGAATGCGTGACAGTACTGAGTCCTGGACACGTTGGAGCATAGCAGGTGTAACTGTGCGACAAGCAAGGATAATGCGCTGCTTCCGATCAATCAGAGAAGTAGGCTCAGTCACATACACTTGTGCCTTGATGTATTCCTAGAGGTAGATGTCCATGGGAGTCAAGTCCGGTGAACGCGGTGGCCACTCTACTGGACCACCACATCCAATAATCTGTTGAACGAATTTTTTGGCCAGATACGCACGAACATTTGATGCTTTATGCAGAGGGATCCGCCCATCATGGTGAAACCACATCCGGCAGGCATTTCGGAGAGGCAGCTCTTCATACCAGTCACGTACCGTGTTTATAGAAGGTGCAGGTAAAGTTCGCCCGTTAGGGTTCCATCGTAGAAGATGGGTCCAACAACTTGAGTTCCCCGCAAACCGCACCACACGCTCTTTGACCAGCGTACCTGGTGTCGTACTGTGGGGGCGATGTGAGGATTTTCCAGAGACTAGTAATGCACATTTTGCACGTTCACAATGCCACTCCGCGTAAACGTTGCCTCATCTGTCCACAGAATGTCACAAAGGAACGATGGATTTTTCTCTATAGTGTTAAGCCTGAAATTACAGTAATGAAACCGTTTTTCGCGGTCACCCAACATCAATGCTTGCACCAGAGTTGGATGGTATGGATGCGCACCATGTGCATGTAATAACTGCCAGACTCGATTACGCGTGTATCCATATGTCTCGCTTATTTCCGCCGTGCTCATTTGTAGAATTAAAAGGGCGAATGCCAGCACTTCCTCCGGTGTCACTCGAACATTACACCTTGCGCGTCTACTTTTTCTGGGTCGTGGTGCAAAAGAGCCGGTCTCTCTAAGACGGTGCAATGTATCAGTTATTGTTTCATGCGTTGGATGTCGATGTCTAGGAGAACGCTCTGAATAAACCCTCGCAGCCACTCTGGCATTCCTTTTACATTCACCATAAATAAGTCGGTATATTGCGTGTAGCCTGCGATCACAATCTCTGCGCTGACTAGCATGTCCACTGCTAGTGGCTCGTGTTTTATCCCGAACGCGTTGTGCTGCAGTACTATTGTAATTTGCATAATCTTGATTTTCATGCTCGTTATATTTCGGTTGGTTATTTGGATTCCGCTGTCATTTATCAAGTTTTTAGTGAGTATATTTATTGTATTGATGTCGATTCTATTGTTCGTTTTTTAAATCTGCGCTTAGCACTCTGGGACGATTCTACAATCGAAAACGCTGATATGAGTATTTTCCGAAGTTCTAGTTTGTGTTCTCTTGTAAGCCGTCACTAAGATTGGCACTCAGCCAAATGCAGCTAAATAAACTCGATTCAACCCTATTTTGATAAAATAGAAACAGACTGGACGCATTCGCAAAAGAGCGGAAGGTTTTATTTTCCGTTAACAAACAATACCTACTTTCAGTGTTGAATTCAGACACTTCTGGCCTGCTATGCTCCAACGTGTCCAGGACTCAGTACTGTCACGCATTCAATTGTGCATTGACACCAATGGAGAATACTTTGAGCAGTATCTCTAGTAGATTCCGGTATTTGATGTATTCATTTTTTATAGTAAACTGTTTCCTAATATGATAATAAATTCATATTTATTTTTCTGTTTAATTTCAATATTTCATTCTTCGCTTTGTATACGACCCCTCAAAGTCAGCTCAAATTTTTAGATGAAATAACCCTCTTTGGTGATACACCGATTTAGCGATACCGGCTACCGGCTAAAGGTAGTTTTACCGTACAAATGACATTGCACCCTGATTTCGATCTCGAATTACTCTAATTCATTTTTTAACTGATCCTTGAATAAAAGAGAAAATCATGTGAAAAAATCTCAAACTTTGAAATTTAATAATTGTGTCAATTTTTGTCGTACAGAAGTCTTTACGTACTTTTTGCGTTGTATTTGTTATGATATGTGTAAACATTTACTATATATAACTATAGGGACTGGGGGATCGTAAAAAAAGTTAGATTTCGTAATTTTTATAAAATTGATTTTTTACTTTAATTAACGCCACAACATGAACAATTACCTCATTTTAAATGCTTTTGTAATTGGAACTAAATGTCTACAACCAACGGTTGAGAAATTAAAGGTCGGCGATAGATAACATTTTGCACCCTGTATAATGGACGTCATGTTTACGATGAAAAACTGAAATATTTTTATCGATAGTGATTAATAATAAGCTTGAATATAAGTTACATACTATATGAGTTTTCTGCTAAAATTTACGTCATGTTTGCCAGAAAAAGAAAATTAACAATAATTATATCATTAAAAAGAGATTTCTCTGAGCAATAAGTGACGTCATATTTGAAATAAAACCGGAATTTTCAAATATGTTTTAAAAGAAGCGTGAATCAATTTCATACATTAATAATACACTGGTGAAAACAATTAAAGGGACAAACGTTTTTTTTAAAAAAAAGACAAAATAAGTTATGCCTAAACGCAAATAAGGTATCAGATGATAGTTAAGCTCTTCGCGGACACACCTGCTACGTGGCGGTCTGTGTCATCACAAAGAAGTGGCGCTGTGATCGCATTTGTGTAGAGGTACCTGATTTTGTTGCCGAAGCTTGTAGCATAAGAACGTTTTGAAACATTATAGCATAACCCAATCGTTGTTTTTTGAATTTCTTCGTTTACCCATCTTAAGTATGGCTAGTTGTCATTGTCGAAATGGTGCCACAAGATGGCGGATAGATGTAAGACTCGAGGCTGCCCAATCACTGGCCACTTGTTGTAGGAACGTCGGGATTTCAAGAAATATGGTGTCCTCTCCGTGGAAACAGTTCACAGAGATAGGAGCAGTGGTCCGCCGATCTGGGCAATGCCGCAAAAGGCAACAACGCCGGTTGAAAACTGTTATTTGAGACTTCTAGCCAAAATTGGTAGATCCGCGACAGCGACACAACTCTCTTGTCACCTGTATAATGCAACAGGAACATACATTTCATGGATAACAGTCACCCTAAGACTTAATGCAGGTGACCTGTATGCTAGGCGCCCTGCCGTCTGCATCCCTTTGACTGTGAACCACAAAAAAGCCCGTCTAGCATGGTGCCGAGAACAACTCTCGTGGACAGAGGATAGTTGGGGGCGGGTTCTTTTCAGTGATGAGTTGTGATTCAGTCTGAACAGCGACTCGAGACGTGTTCTCATCTGGAGAGAACCGGGGAGTCGATATCAACCCTCTAACATTGTTGAAAAGGACCACTATGGCAGAGGTGGTCTGACGGTCTGGGCAGGCAGCATGGCAGACGGGCGTACCGACCTTATTGTGTTTGATAGAGGTACTCTGACAGGTCAGTGGTACAAGGACGTACCTTTCACCCTATGTGAGACTTTTCCGCGGAGCATATGGAACAAATTTCGTTTTTATGGACGATAACGCCCGTCCACATAGGACTCAGTTGGTGGACGATTACCTCGAATCGGAGGATATTCAACGAATGGAGTAGCCTGCGATGTCCCCTGACCTTAATCACATCGAACACTTATGGGACGCCCTTGGACAATCAGTTGCAGCTCGAAGACCAGCTCTAACGACCACCAGTGAGCTCAAGGGTGCTTTGGTGCAAGAGTGGGTCCGGTTGCCACAGGGATTGATAAGAACACTGGTAAACAGTATGAAACGCCGATGCGAGAGTTGTGTAACTGTTACAGGCAATCACACACCCTATTAGACATGTTTTTCTATGACTGACAGGGTGTCGATCAGCTGCTGTGCTGGACGCGTGACCAGTTTCCTTATTTAGGGTGCATGTTGTGCCCATTTTTGTTTTCCCATATATTGGTCTTATATCGGATGATATTTTGGCCAATTTTGGTTTTATTCGCTTTGTTAGTTTTATTTTTATTGCAAAAAAACCATTTGTCCCTTTAATTGTTTTCACCAGTGTACAAGGATCAGTAAGTATAGAGAGTAGATGAGTTTCACGCCGTATTTAAAACAAGAAATTTAAATATTTTATAAGAATGAATATTAGTTATAGACAGAAGAGAGTTTTCTGCCAAAAATTACACCATGATTATTAGGAAAAGGAAAATGAACACGAATCTATTATTAAAATGTGACCGTCTGTTTATATTTCCAAACTACTCCTCTTATATTATCGAACGCAAAGCGATTTACTTAGCGCCGGTTATTATTAATCCGAGGATGCCATATAAACCCTCAGAATTAAAAAAAATGATTTAGATTCTGAGATATTAATGTTTTATTGGTAAATTTCACTGAAGTTTCTCTAAAAGCGGCAACTAAATTACTCCATTTTTGTGGATAAAAAAGGAGAAATAAAACGGATTTATATATATCTTATGCCATTTTCTCATTAAAACTGAAAAAAACTATTTATGTTGAATTTTGAATAGGTGATCAAAAAAAAAATCTTGATTACAGGTCACATATTCAAACTTTATGAATCAGTTTATTCTGGAGAACAAAAATCGTCTGTCAACATATTGTCATTTAGAAATCAAGATTTTTTTCAGCTATAGATAAAACCAAGGAGGTAAATTTAAGCTCCTTGCATTTAGGTGTAGAATTATTGCTCCCTATTCACAAGAATTCAATTTTAAAAAAAAGCATATACTATTTCCCAATTAATTATTTTTGAAAGATGGCTGTTAAAACGTTCCACACAGTCGTTAAAAGTAAAACGGTTTATCAGGTAAAATTCACATTTGATTTTACTCAATTCGTCGATTTCCACGATTTTATTTGGCCCTCCTTTTCCCATTGGTTGCGGTTTCATTTTCGCGATTATTTGGCACGAAATGTAGCTTTTTAAAAACTGCGTTATGTCAAAGCCCCTGTAACAAAGAAATACCGTATTGTCTCCTATGAAATGTGATAAAGAGTTATATAATTATTAACGTATTTAATTATCGGGAGTGAAATATTTCGCTTAATTAATGTATTTATTCTTCTTTTAATGTCACGTGAACGAAGTCATAGGTAAGTCTTTTAATATATTTTACACTTACTGATACGATTAGATAGAGTAGGTTAATTCTGAATTAGTGTAAATGCTCATTTTAAGAAGTATGCATTAATAATGTTTTGAATGTTCAATTAAAAACTCTTTAAGATATTCTTTATAGTTTACTTTACACATATTATATTCGCACAAAAAGAATAAACACACATAATATATTATGCAAAATTTAAGAAATGTAATGCTGCACATTAGCTTTAAGTGCAGAAACAAACTACTGAAGTTACATTAACAAACACTTCTTAAAGAAATAACGAACCAAGTTGCTGTGCTTCGTAATTGCTTGTTTGTTCATTTAAGTATTCCAGATCCTTCACTGAATATTTGTTGCAGGTATTATGGAACAAAAGCACAAAAACATTTATGCAAAAATCTTTATAATAATTAGCGACATTTTAGTTTGATCGTTGTTTTAAAGCTGAAATGTCTAGATGACATTTTGCGGCTTTTAAATTATGTAAAAAATAAATTCTCTTTTTTTATTTCTTAAGATTACCGTTACCATTTACATTGTTTGAATGAGATTACATAAGCGTATCTTAAATATGTTTTAAATGTAACAACTGCAGATAATACATTTAACGTGTAATAATGTGACTTATTTTTAGGCTCTCATAATTCATGAAGTAATTAAACGATTTAAGTGTATGTATAATAAGAACGTTGGATATCTGTAAGCCACTGAATAATATTAAAAGAATATTTGTAAGATACAGTACATCTTGCCATAAATTAAATGTCAGTCGATACTTAATACAGAAATATTTTTTTCATCTGACAGAAATGAAACAAGGAAAAAACAAAATAATTTTTTTTAATTCCAGAAAAGAAAGCTTTATTGCAAACAAGAATGAAAAATAATGCATTGAGTATAGATTATGAAACACTTTCCAACAATAACAGAATATTATTAATTAATTAATTTTTTTATACAATGAAATGAATTATCTAAATAATCAAATAATAAAAAAATCCCACATAACCCAGAAAAAAATCCATTTTCAGGAATTGCTAACCATATCCTGTGAGGTAGGCTAATTTTTTCAAGCCGTCCTGTATAGACTTTGTACACACCACGTAATAGACTAAAAATTAGATAAATTTAAAAATGCATACCGTGACGTAAAACATAATTCCAACAATTATCATGAGTTTCTTAAATGGGATGCTATATATTCTTGTTTTTTCATGCATATCTGTGGGGTATGGATTCTACAGGAAAATAGATCACATAGATATTCATGAAGGAGCAGGAATATATATCATCCTATTTAAAAGTAAAACTAAAAAAGAAATATTTACATACATAGAAATGATAACAAGGGAATAACAGGACAGAATAAAAAGGGCATATGACAGACATAGCAAGAGGAAAACCATCTATAGCATTATCTCGTTTAAATTTCAAAACATAAATTGATACATAATTCAACAAAGTAAAGATTATACCACGAATGAATGATTATAGTACATGTATACTGAGTGAGTCTGTGGAAATACTGACAAGGGGTAGCAAATCCTCTAATGATATGTTATCATGCAATATACCAAAAATCTGGTTGAATCTACTTGGTGTCAATGGTGCATTTGGTTTGGAATAACCCACCTCGCGCAATAGACCACGGCTACCTTCAGAAAAGGCTATGGCGCCTCTTAAAATTGGAGAGAGTGATGTCACAGTAGCAGTGCGTTGGTTTTCTTCCAAAAGAGTAGATAAGATAAAGAAAGTGTGCAGTGCATACATAATATACCATTGCTTCTACTAAATTGCATTTAAAAAAATTGAGATACTTTAATATATTTAAAACAATATTTTTCAAATGAAATATGTGAAGATCTTTTTCTCCTTAAATCAATTTATTTACCTTAAACATTTGTGAAGTGTAAAAAAATACATTATTTAATTACACAAATATTTAATATATGTGTAAATATTAACTTTTTAAACATATTTTGAAGATAAAAATATATGAGATATATATATATATATATAAACACAGAGGATATGTCGTATAAATATAATTACCCCTTTATTAGGGTTGAGAATCAGAGTTTTTTAGGGTTTCGTTCATCTCACGAAACCCTATTACTCCCGCTGCGTTGTCTGTCCGTCACAGAGCTATTCTCAAAAACTATATAACTTACAGAGTTGAAACTTCGTGTATATAGCTCAATAGCAGCTGTGAAGAGCTCAAAATATTAAAATTTGAAAAATTCCTGTTAGTTTAATAAATAGAGATAAAAAACCAAAATTCTAACAGCCTTTTCCTATTAAATTGAAACATTTTTTGTTATAGCAGATGCCAAAAATTAAAAATCCACGATGAAATTCATTCTACAATAATTAATTTTCTATCAGACGATTTCTACGTGAAAAATGAAAATGAAATAAAAAGTTTCACCAAATGACAAAAAGATTAATATGAAATAAAATTGATTGACGTCATAGTCGTAATAAAACGGAAAATGTCTAAGATTTCCCAATAATACAAGGAGTATGAGTATGTGTAAGTACACAAAGCAGATTAATATCACGTCATTAGAGAATTAAAAAGAAAATCTGACGTGATATGGGAAGTTTAACTAATTTTTCAAATGTTTGAGAATAATACAAAGCGAGTATCAATATAAATAATAGAGAATAGTAAATATATGAGTTTGAGAAATATATTGAATCGTGATAAAAATCCGATTATGGAAATATTCGCATATTTTAACATTTTAAAGGTGTACAGATTGTTTAATTTTGAAATTATTTTTTTAAATATTGCATTTTGTCCGTATGACGGATATTATTATGACAGAATATAATAGCGGGATTGGCCCGCTATCCGCCTGGTTTAGATATTCGAAGAAAACGAAAAAATAGACCGGTAAATTTTTACTTTATAAAAAACATGACCTTTTTTTTTTGCTAAATGAAATTTGTTTGAATTTATTAAAGAAAGGATAAAGTGTTTTGAAAGGAATATTAAACGAAACCCTTTTTGCGATCTTTGATCACACCCACTTGTTTTAAATATATTTTAATGCTGAAAATGTTATCAAATGAAATAAATCAATATTTCCCTCCTTAAATTCTAATTTATTTTTTGTAAGCATTTTTGGAGGATATATACATTACATAATTTAATTACAAATATATTTAATATTTATGCAAGTATTATTTTTTTAATGAATGTTATGCAATATTTGTTAAATGTGTAAATGAGTTTCATGAAAGAATTTAAGTATCTTTCTCAACTTAAACTTTTAAATTACATAAAAACACCCTAATAATTAACATATTTATTTTATTAACATTATGATAAGATCATACATTTTTTACTATATAAAGTATTTAAAATTAATTGTTGCCTTAAATTAAATTCTTTAATCACTTTTAAGTATGTTAAAAATTTAAAACCCCTTTCCTTCCAGATTCAATTCAGTAGTTTATGCTATTTTATTTATTCCAGCTAAAAGGTTTTATTTATATAAAAGCAATTTAACATTTTTCTATCATGTGCCATTATTAATTTCTTTTCACTACTGGGGTTGAAAAAGAAGAAGAAAAAATATTTATTTTCAACATTTGGATATATTTCTGTCGTCTATTTAAACATAAGACAGTAAAGAAAAAGAAAAAATAAAGACAAGCGGGAAAAATTCTACCTTACGACAGAATATAGATTGGCCACCCACGGCTTTTATCGTTGAGATTTTTTCAGCCAAGTCTAACTCATCCAAAAAAAAAAAAAGTTAGCATAAGCCAGCTTTTCCACTTTAGAATTTAGTTAGCGCTCTAAGATTTTTTTGTGAGGCTGGTGGAACATATTAGGCACGAACACACCAAGTTTTAAAAAGATTCGGTGACTAGATGTATTTTTAATAAATATAATAGTAAAAAGATGTGGCTCCAATGGGCTGAGACGTGGCGAGGTAGTTGTTGTTTACAAATGTGCTGGCTTAATGACACCTTTTAAACTGTTTTTAATGGTTCAAAGCACTTTAGCACTTAATAGATAACCTAAAAAAGGTAATGAAAAGTTCTATGATAGCAGCTTTTATGATGGATACAGCTAAGAGAAGTTGGTTAACAAATGATGAGTTAGCATTAATTGACAGGATCTTGGAAAGCAGTGGGGGTGAGGGGGGAGCTATACAAAACACAAGTGCTCTACGAGACCCGATTTAAAATGAATCCTCACTTGCAATTGAGAGATGGGACTTTAAAAGTGATCCCCCTTTTCGCCCCTCTGACTGCCCCCCCAAGAGAGATACGTAAAAACTGAGGGCGGCAAAAGAAACGGGGGGGGGGGTCAATAACCTTTAGGCGGTTTACAGCTAATTTTGGTGAAATTTTGGAGCTGTCCGGCCCATAGGAACAGAGAAAACTGGAAAAACTAAAATAAATATGAGAAATTGAAAAAAATAAATAAGAAAAGTGCTCCTGACAGGAGACGAGAAAGAAGGAGGGGAGAGTAAAACCAGACAAAAGTGCTTGATGAGATCAAACTTTTGATATGATACTTGACGGGGTTTAAACACATTGAATGTTTCCCCCGTGGGGGGGGATAACTCCGGTCCTATGGGAGATAGGGCCTCGGGACCCTCTTAGAAATGTCGGCCTCGACGATTTTAACTTCGTTGGATCCTTTAGAAGAGGTCTACGTCGTCTGTGTTGCTTAAAGAGGCTGAGAAAGATGGGAAAAACTAAAATTTAAAAAGAGTTGAAACAGAGAACTATGTTTCTTAAGGGAGGGGGGAGTGAGAGGCGGGGAGTAGGACCAGACCATAGTGATTGACGAGACATATCGATTGATATGTTACATGAAGGGATTTACATGGGGTTTACATTTGGGGGGAGCACCAAAAAGGTCTTACTGAACCTTTCCCATGATTATGCCAAGGTTGGAGTTATGATTTCGTCAAGATCATCGCAAAGCTTATATTGGCATCCTATATACGCATATAAATATTCTAAACACTCTTATATGTGCCATATACGTCATTATACACATATTATTTATGTTTTATATGTTGTATATACATCATATACACATGTCATATATATACATAATATATGCATCATATATGGCTATAACTTGGCCACATACGTACAGAAATGTTATATATATATATATATATATATATATATCATATA
The DNA here is from genome assembly GCA_963931845.1 of Maratus michaelseni. Lineage (NCBI taxonomy): Eukaryota > Metazoa > Arthropoda > Arachnida > Araneae > Salticidae > Maratus > Maratus michaelseni. The sequence goes on along the minus strand of OZ007588.1, from coordinate 473,006,432 downwards.
TTATTATAATGACATACATGCTTTATAATTTGGCGATAAATCTTGGCCGCTTGGCAGTTCATCCTTGGAAGCCGCTATAACACGAAAGTACCAAATTTACAATATATTAATGAAAACAGAAACAAAAATATTTCATGCTTGGTGGCTGCTATAACACGAAAGTACCAAATTTCTTTTTTATTTTTCATATCTGATAATTTGCATCTATCCTTTTTTTGTAATTTTAACATTTTTGTAACGATTTTATGCATTTCTATTGCTTATTCAAAGAAAAAGTCTTCTAAAGTTACAGAATTTCGTTAAAAACGGTTAAAATAGTAAAATGCGAACATCGTTTGCTCCATTCTCGACCGAAAGCAACTACCGTTATCATTATCTTTTTTACGCGTGAAGGTTTCGTTATGGTACTTCATTGTGAAGTTTGGTAATTTTTGAAATTCATTATTTGAAAAATGGCATAATCATTCGATTTGAAATTTATATCAAGAAAAAAAACAATTTTTTTCCTTTCTAACGCAGTTTGTCTAACAATATTGTGACAAATACTTTTTGAGCTATTAATTTTTTCAGTAACTTTAAATGTTTCATTTTCCGAGATTAACCTGTGGCAACGATGGATTGCTGTGACTTTTCATAAACATGAAAAATGATAGAGATTGAAAGAATAAGCCTCCCTGTGGGTGGCTAATAAATTTAATTTTTTCATAAATATGGTATATTTTGACTTTCACTTCGTAAAAAGAAAAAAAAATACTTCTATTATGTACTAAATTAAGAATAGCAGAATCATTTATTTTTTTAATAAAAATGTATTTTTTCTTCTTTCTTAACAGACAGCTGAAATAAAAACATAATTTTAATATGATCAGGCAAAACTATAAATGTTTGAAATGTGATTTACAAAACATCCAATCAATTTTAGTAATGGCATTTCTAAATTTCTGAGCTATATATTAATTATTATATTTGGAAGCAAATAGTAGAACTGGCTAATGAGTCCCCCAGAACTCATATACTTTATAAATCCTGTACATTATCGTTCTGTATTATCACAATATTGTGAGGATCCCAATAATTTTATCTTCACAATATTGTGAGGGTATCACCCTTTCCAAAGGGGCTCCTTGTCGCTCACTTTGTTCTAATTTTTTTTATTTTTCTTTCCGTGTTTTTTCTTACGTTTTGATTTTTTATTTTGAGATAATTACTTATCAAAATGTTTGAAGATCTTGATAGAGCATCTTTAACCAAATCAATGCTATGTTTTCCGCACACACATATATCATTAGGATTACATACATCATCTCTAATTAATTTAAGTTCTGTCAATTTTGAAAGTAATAATTTATGACTTATTTCAGATTTTAAAAAGTTTCCTTTATATAAAGGTAAAGTCAACAAATCTAATATTATAAGACAGAAAGATACAACTTGTATTAAAAATTCAGATGGGTATGTTAAACTCCCTCTATCTAATGCTGCTATAAGTTCATAAAATGAATCGTCCTCAATATCCATAATTTGATTAGTTGTAATAAGAGCAATACAAAAAGAACCTTAAGAAAGAACAAGCTTCCTTTTTATTTTAAAGGATACATATCCGGCTATGAATACGCAAGCTTTTATGTAATTTTCATCATAATTACTCAAATCGATTATTTTATCTAATAAATCTCCAAATTTATCTACAATAAAAGTAACATTGAGGTTGGATATTTCTGGAATGGCAATTTCTTTATCACTGAGTTTCCTGATATAATTATTTTCTCCACCAATTTTGATCGTAGAACACAATCTTAACTTTTTTTCCGATTCCAATATCTGCTGGAATGATATGTGATAATTGCCTCCAGACAATTGTCTATACTGACTTAAAGCCTTGTTCAAGCATATCGCTTTGAAATTTACCAGGTAATACATAATTAAATTTGATGTTCTGAAAATATGAATTTAATAAATCTATATATATGGCGTCTTACGTGGCGTGAAAATAGGGCTGAATTTGTAACTTATGGTTTGGCAACAACCGTAGTTTCCAGAGCTCAGACCAATGAACAGACTAGATTGTATTAGATTAGCTCCACCTCCAATATGGCCGTTAGTGTGAGAGCATTGAAACCATAGAATGAAGCTTAAACTAGCAATTATTAAAAATAAAATAACATGTACGTAATCCAAAGCGTCTGAGATGATTCCTCATTTTAAATATGAGCAATATTATTAATTTCAAATGAATTCTCAACTCTTATTCAGAATTCATTTACGAATTTCACTCACTCAAAAGTCGGAGAAGAAAAAAATCAACTTTGTAGATTGCACCTGGCGCCATCTGTTGATGTATTGAGGAAGTAAAAAATAATTTCTACGTAGTTTTTTTTTTTCTAATGAATTTAAGTCGTGCTGTACAAAAGATCCTTTTTTCATAGTATTTAAAAGATTTATATGCTCATTGGTAGCGCCAACTAAATACATTTTCAGTTGTGTTTTCAACGGAGGATTACTTTTTTACATTAAAAAAAATTGTCAATTTCATATGTTCAAATGTTTTATGATAGAACTCATTCCGGCTAGAATTGCTGAAAAAAAGGGGCGAGCGAGCGAAGCGAGCTGTGACCGCCGTAGCGGTCTCAATTTAAATTGCTTCGCAATTCATGGGGGGTTGGCGAGCGTTAGCGAGTAGGGGGCTGAGCCCCCTAGTATTGTATAATTTTAATCATGGCGTTTGTTGAAAGAGATAAGGCAGTGAATGTTTCTTTTGTTAGTCCTGATACGTTTTCTGAATTTTTCCATTTTTCTAGCCAATTACTAAAATTTTCCAGGAATTTCAATCTCTCATCATCACAAGAAGTGAAAGGGATTTGCCAACTGTCATTCAACCTGATACCTTTACTCGCAGATTTTATGTTAAAAATTTTCCACCACTTGATGATAGGTTCAATAAAATCCGAAGTCGTTTGTTTTAAAGTCGACTCGGAATCAGGAGAAGTATCATCACTTAAACGTAAAGCAATTACATTAGTTTCGTCGAATATTTTTAATGCTAAAGTTACATTCTGTCTTTCGATATTTGAAGGATAAAGAGATTTTAATGTTAGTTTATAGGCACATTTAGCAAGGTTTTTGTTTTCTGAAGTGTACAATAATCGAAGAATGCTAAAAGACGCAGTAACAGTTTCCGATAAATTATTAAATTCGGATATGTGAAAGATACTAAATCATTCTTCTTATTTATCCAGTTATTTCGTATCGACTTTATTATATGCACTGGATCCAAAATAAAAAAACAGACGTCTTTCAGGGCATGCTGGATTAGGAACAGATACATGCAATTTTCTGTCATGAGAAAATAGTTTGAAAACTTTTCTATTTATTGAATTGTTATCAGCAATAAGAGCAAAGACTTTTAACCCCAAATTTTCAAGAGATATTATTGTTTGCTAAACAATTTCATATAAAACTTTTGCATTAATAGTTGTGACTGGTACAAGTCTAACAACATCTCGATAAGATGATAACAAACTGGATATTAGTAATGTATGTATACATGTAGCTCTCTGACAAATATCTGTTTCTGATCCTCCAGTCACACTTCCTCCTTTATAAGTAAACATTGTATTCATATGAATTTCATCCATTTGTAGAAGAACAAGCTTTTCATGTTCTTTCAAATATGTTATGTTTATAATAAGGTATTCTAACGAATTTGTGCGGATATTATTCATGGATCTTTGATTAATAACTTTCTGTAAATTTCTAAAATGGGGTATATTAATAAAGTCAAAATCATACATTTGTTTATAAGTTGATGAAGATTGCATGAATAATTTTAAGCACCACAATAGAGTTTGATTACTATATCTGTATGAGTTTTTGTTTTGTATTAACAACTCTAACTGCTCCATTAAAAATGTATTTTTTTAAATTTTATCATCTAAAATTAGCTCTTCCTTAATTACATACTTGAGAGTATCACATACCCCATTTATGAGTGAATTTAGGATATCATGATCACTCTGAACATGCCAAAGTGCTTTAAGCTCATTTAAACAGCTATCAATTTGAGAAAAAGAATTTAAATTTGAAATATTTTTTAATGATGAAAGACGAATAATATTATTATAATTGTAGGCTGTGACAGAAAGATGTTTGTCTATTTTCAAAGAAGCATGTATTTTGGGTACTGGTTTATCAGTTATGTTAGCAATTAAAATGTAGCTATCTGAAAATATTACCTGCCAGTTCTGACCTTCATAAAAATTTATTTTCGTTTTTAATAAATCTGTGAGGTTTTGAAAGGTATCAAAAGAATTATCCTTAAGAACATTTTTATACGTTATTTTGCTTTCATTGATAGCTATATTTAATAATCGTTCTTCTTGTTCATCTAAATTTGTTCGCCTTTTTAATGGATCTGTTGCTAAATATTTCGGGAAATTTAGAAAGATTATCGGTACTGCTCCTTCTTTCAATTTTGGGAGAACCCTGTCACATGTTAATATAGTGCCGTCATATCTTTTAACACTGTCAATCCGAATTATATCGCCAGGACCAAAATGCTTTTCACAAACACCTGCATGTTCACCTGGGCTATAATCCTTTCTGGGTATACTTTTTAACCATTTAACCTTTAAAATAGGGTCTTTTGGGAATGAAAAACAAGGAGTATTTTTTTTACTACTCCTATAATTTGACGTACAGTTTGGTACTATACACATGTTTATCATTTTGAAAAAACAATTTAAATTACTCACCTCAAAATAGTATCCAAAATAAAATAATCCAGCGTAGATAAAAAAGGAATTATAACGGTTTTAACGGAATATCAATAAGTCAGTTGCAACAATGCTCCCGAGAAAGAACAAGCAACAACTTCCGGCTTTAGGCTTGCCGCTCTTTTTCTCCCCTTCCCAACCGCACTGCTACCGTGACGTCACAAAACATGCGCCGCAGCCTTCAGAGATTTCAGAAAAGCCGTGAATAGACTCATCCATCCCCTTCGCGGTTTTTCATATTTTGTTTCGCATTCTGATATTTAACCAGCGTGCATTCCGGAAGTTACAGGATTTTTTCTCATTTTCGCCCTCTTGATGATGGCCAAATTCGGGTCGAAAGCGCTCGGGACTCCGACGAAAATTTTAACATCTATGGAAGGGTTTTAATGTTTTAAAACCTTCATTTCATTTTACACCTACGTTAGTAATAAGTAATAAATTGTGATTCATTTTAAATGTATTCATGTTTTTAATTAGATGAAAAGCGTTTATCAATTCTGTTTGTCTGGTCCCATCTGGTCGTCTCACTGTAGGATATTTTTAAAAGAATTAATAATGAAAAATAATGCACTCGGTAGCATAATGCTGAATTTAAACACAACTTTCGTTATGTGTTTAACTGGTATATTTATATTTATCAATTAAAGGAAATAATAATTCCTTACCTTGTTTTCTTCATCGATAGCACAATCACAGATCGCTGGAGGCTGCTCACTATTGACAGCTGAAATAATAATGATTAATTAATGATATTTATTATTATGATAATAATGGAGTATCCAATAATCGACGGCGATCTTTGCTTCTTGATTAATAGATCTATTGTAACACAATTATTGAAGAAAACAGGTGTAAAACATAATGCTGCACTTATAAACAACAAATCACATTCATTAAAACTGAAGCATAGTAGCTTTCAGATAATTAATTAATCATGAAAACACGTAGCTTGGATATTACCAGCTAATCATGACTACAATCTACGGGGAACTGAAAAGTACATCGAAAAGTCTAGATTAACAGCATTCAAACACAATAGAAAATTGTCGAGTATGCAGTTCTTTTCAAAAGTCAATTAAATGTCTTTTGAGCAGAAATCCGTGGTGCTGCCATCTACCGCGAACTGTCGAAGGTGCTGTCTACATTGGATTCCTTCCGCATAGTCTAGAATCATCCAGCAAATGTTATATAAATGTTTTCACAAAACGTACACAAACACACAAAAAATGCATATTTCACAACCAGGTTTCTCAAGGAAACCCTGAGCACAGTAGTTGCTTACTTCCAACACCCCTACTTTTCGTTGGAAACCGATGGTTGTGCTAATTGCACTTCTTTTCTCAAAGTCTCAAATTGAGGTAAGGGAAGGGGTTTGGTTAGTAAGTCTGCGATCATCCTTTTGGACGGACAATAAATCATCTTTATTATTCCACTTTCTCGTAAATGTTTTATATTGCGGAATTTGGTATCAATATGTTTGCTCCTCGTGTGGGCCTTTTCGTTTTTGGTTAGTTTTATGGCTGAGATGTTGTCTTCGTACACCGCTATCGGGAGTTGTTGCAGTAATTCGAGATCGTTGAGGATGTTTAACAGCCATTGGATTTCTTGTGTTGCTGTGGATGCGGAGATATATTCCGCTTCCGTGGATGATAATGCCACGCAATTCTGTTTTCTAGAGAGTCATGCGATAACATTGTTCCCTAATTTGAAAAGATTTCCTGTGGTGGACTTTCTGTCCATTTTATCACTTGCCCAGTCGGCGTCACTATACACCGTTAGTACTGGTGGTTTTGATTTGTCTATTATGAATTTTAAGTGTCTAGTAGTCATCAGGTATCTGATGAGTTTTTCAACGGCGTCCCAGTCTGCTTCTCTTGGCGACTCGTTCCTTCTACCTAGAATATTTACAATAGCTGCTATGTCGGGTCGCGTTAATGTTTCTATGTATAGAAGCGTCCCTACTGCCTGCCTATAATTTTTGTTGTCCTGCATCAATTCACTATCTGGGTTTAAGTTATAATAATTGGTGTTCATAGGAGTGTAAGTAGGTTTTGCGTTTATTAAATTAAACTTTTCCGCAATTTCCATTATTTTATTTTGTTGGTCGAGTTCTAAGTTACCGTTTTTCAATTCTTTAATATTTATTCCCAAGTATCGCGTAACATTTCCCAAGTTTTTTATTTCGTATTGTTTACTTAATTGTGTGTACACTTCGTCTGTGTCATTTTTATCTCCCGCAATGAGGATGTTATCAACGTAAACGATTATGTACGCAATTTTTCCGTTTTTATTTCTTTTATACAGACACTGGTTCGAAGCACATTCTTCAAAATTTAGATCTTTGAGGGATTTACTAATTTTGATATTCCAAGCCCTAGCTGTTTGTTTGAGCCCATAGATCGCTTTATTTAGTCTACACACCCATTCCACATGCCCCTTCTTTACGTATCCTTCGGGTTGTCTTATTAAAACTTCTTCCTCGAGATCACCGTGAAGGAAAGCCGTTTTAACGTCTAGATGCGTTATTTTTAAGTTCTTATATACCGCTGCATTTAAGAATGCTCTTAATGTGGTGTGTTCAACTACGGGCAACTACACTGTTAAAGTTTTTATGCTGGTTTGAATCAACTTTTGGTGCTTCAGAGTTTGCAACTATAAGGTGACGAAACCTTGTTCCAAAATTTTGAGATCTTTTCAAACCATAATTCCAAATGTTGGAACGAGATTTCATCAATTTATGGTTGCAGCTACTGCAGCACCAAAAGTTGGTTCCGCACAAAATTTTTAACGGTGTACTATTAAATACTCATCAGGGGAATTATCTCCAATGCACAAGAAAAGTGAAAGCGAGAGTGATACATGGTGTAGATTCTTATCGTTGACAAATAGCTAACTGTCAGGTTTAGAGGCATATTTCCAATTCGAACCAACATCCGTTCCAACATTCGAAACAATTACAAAGTTGTTTCGAATGTTGTTCTTCATATAAAAATGCATTTTAATCAAAGTAATTATTATTTTTTTAATGTTTAAAAATTTGTAATTTATTTACGCCTCCTGTGCCTCCTATACGTTACATTTATAAAAAATTTTCTCCATTCTCCAACGCGTAAAATAGTAAAAATTTTCTTTTTGTGTGACCAAAACGCATCGACTTATGATACTTTATATAGCATTTACTGACACATAAACGACTTTTTTCATTTTTCTTTTCTGAGACATTTTTACAATTCTAACTATACCTCTAAAACTAACGGCTGAGGAGTAAACTATCAGTCAATGATAACAAGAGACAGGTAGTTTGTATTACTCTAACGAAATGGTCGATAAATGAATGGTATTTCATATTGATAAAAGAAAAATCTTCGAAAGAGTTCTTAGAATGCAGTGAAAAATAAGGCTTCTTTTAATTAGCTGAAATCAATTTTATTTACGGTGCGTTAAGACAAATTACATGTTGGAAGAATATAAATATTCTCATTACTGAATTACAAAAGTACGTATTTTAAAAATAGAAAATAGTTGGAGATGGTTTTTAAAAGCCTTCATTCAAAAGGCTTTATTTATTCAGTATACGTGAAAAGAATTGTAAAACATTCGTTATTTCAAATCGTAAAACTGAAGGAGAAAATAATAAAAAAATATATATAGCGCAGCATTTAGAAATACGTTCTCAGCAATTAAAAAATATTCATATACACAGAAATAATGAAATATGTTCAGTAAATTATGAAAATGAAGCAAACAGTTTATGAAGAGGATATTTTAATAATAACAACAATAATAAAAAAAGAATATGTACTGGCTAAATAGAGAATGTAAAAGAACAAAAATCATTGAAAATGTTTTAACAGTAGTAATGTATATCCATTTATTATTATTATTTTTTAAATTGCTGCTGTTCAATATTAACAGGTAAAGCAATTGAAGACTGCAGTGGAATGTTTTCTGAAGATGTCTCACAATTAATGTGTAGCACATAATTTTTTTTTAAATTGCTGCTGCTGAATATTAACAGGTAAAGCAATTGAAGACAGCAGTGAAATGTTTTCTGAAAGTGTGCCATAATTAATGTGTAGCACATAGTTTGTTTTAAATTGCTGCTATTGAATATTAACAGGTAAAGCAATTGAAGACAGCAGTGAAATGTTTTCTGAAAGTGTGCCATAATTAATGTGTAGCACATAGTTTTTTTTAAATTGCTGCTGTTGAATATTAACAGGTAAAGCAATTGAAGACAGCAGTGAAATGTTTTCTGAAAGTGTCATAATTAATGTGTAGCACATAGTTTGTTTTAAATTGCTGCTATTGAATAATAACAGGTAAAGAAATTGAAGACAGCAGTGAAATGTTTTCTGAAAGTGTGCCATAATTAATGTGTAGCAGTCCATAGCAGTCCATAGCATGTCCATAGCATGTATAGTTTTTTTTAAATTGCTGCTGTTGAATATTAACAGGTAAAGCAATTGAAGACAGCAGTGAAATGTTTTCTGAAAGTGTGCCATAATTAATGTGTAGCACATAGTTTGTTTTAAATTGCTGCTATTGAATATTAACAGGTAAAGCAATTGAAGACAGCAGTGAAATGTTTTCTGAAAGTGTGCCATAATTAATGTGCAGCACATAGTTTTTTTAAATTGCTGCTGTTCAATATTAACAGGTAAAGCAATTGAAGACAGCAGTGAAATGTTTTCTGAAAATGTGTCATAATTAAAGTGTAGCACATCTTTTTAGGGTTTCGTTCATCTCACGAAACCCTATTACCCCCGCTCCGTTGTCTGTCCGTCACAGAGCCATTCTCAAAAAGTATGTAACTTACAGAGTTGAAACTTAGTGCATAAATCTGAATAGCAGCTGTAAAGAACTCAAAATATTAAAATTTGAAAAATTCGTATTATTTTAATAAATAGAGATAAAAAACCAAAATTCTAACAGCCTTTTCCTATTAAATTGAAACATTTTTCGTTAAAGCAGATGCCAAAGATTTAAAATCCACGATGAAATTCTTTCTACAATAATTAATTTTCTATCAGACGATTTTCACGTGAAAAATGAAAATGAAATAAAAAGTTTCACCCATTGAAAAAAATATAAATATGAAATAAATTTGATTGACGTCATAGTCGTAATAAAACGGAAAATGTCTAAGATTTCTCAATAATACAAGGAGTATGATGAGTATGTGTAATTACACAAAGCAGATTAATATCACGTCATTAGAAAATTAAAAAGAAAATCTGACGTCATATGGGAAGTTTAACTAATTTTTCAAATGTTTTAGAATAATACAAAGCGAGTATCAATATAATTAATAGAGAATAGTAAATATATGAGTTTGAGAAACGTATTGAATCGTGATAAAAATATGATTATGGAAAAATTCGCATATTTTAACATTTTGAAGGTGTACAATTTGTTTAATTTTTAAATTATTTTTTTAAATATTGCATTTAGTCCGTATGACGGATATTATTATGACAGAATATAATAGCGGGATTGGCCCGCTATCCGCCTGGTTTAGATATTCGAAGAAAACGAATGGATAATGTATAAGCTTTATATTTGTTCTTATAAACAGTCATTTCTACATATAGAGCTTTATATATTTCAATAAACAATACTTTCGACACTTATGCTGAAATTATAAGCACTATAAAAGCCTCCACATGTCCTTATAATACTTTTCTAAACATTCTTCTTACACAATTAAATAATTGAAATGTCTAAAATCGAAATTGAATACATTGATATAAAAAAAATAACAATTATTCCAACTTTCTTGTCTTTTTCCAATAAAAAACCTGTAGAAATAAAGAAACTAGGAAATAAAAATATCTTTATTAATATAGATATTTATACTTAAAATACATAGTTATTTGTCCAATTTATAGTGTAGTCAGCTCGCTAAACATATACTGTATATTTATTTAGATTTTCATAAAATAATATAGTTATTACAAAATTATTGCAGACATTCTGTGGTTTAATTAATAGTTTGGTTAGAATACATCTTCTGTAGAATAAAAGTACCAACTTCTTCTTTTAATCAACTATATTTGAAATTTAGTATTTTTTTGCAAAAGATAAATTCTCTTTATATTCCATATGACACTTGAAGATCATGAAACAAAATAAATTTCAACGCAATTCACTTATTCAACAATAGTGAATATCACACTCTTATCTTAAAAGTACTTAAGTTTAGCAGTTTAAAATAATAACTACTTTACAGAAGATGTTTAGGATATAAAACGAAATAAACGACGTATACTACAAATTTAATATTTCTCTTATGGAATCTTTTTTTTAATTACAACAATGATTTTTGAACTTAGATAACATTGTATAATTGTCATTCTTCTATTGTAAAGTACAATTAGTGATGCATGTAATATACATGTATACATGTATATATATATATATAATATACATACACGATAATATACATGTAAAGTGTTGAACAAAATTTCAATTGAAATGGATGCATGTTTAAAATTTAATTGTCAATGCTTAGAACAAGGAAATAATATTCTGTGACACATTTAAAGATGCTTAAAATACTAATAACGTCTAGTTTGAAATTGAATATTTTGAGCTTTTCTGGAGTATTCATTATTTTAGGGAAATATATAGAAGTATGTTATTACGCATTTCTTTATTGTTAACATATTTATATCTGGTTTATAGAAAGCCTGTTTAATTAACTAATTTTCTAAAAGTAAAAAATTTCAAATAATAAAAAGAACGAAAAATCATGCGTCAAGCATAGATTGTAAAACACTTTCCAACATATCCAGAAAACTCTAACGAAACTTCACAGTTAAATAAGATGAAAGAAGATATGTAATGAACAGTTTAGGAAACAAAAACATTAAAAAATTCAATTTTAGCAATTACCTTCCACAGTGAGAAAAGTACTAGAATTATTTTGTGTAGCCCTGCGTATGATCCATGGATTTAAGTATATGCTACAGGCATGATAAAATTTAGTTCAGTTTGAGGATTCATATTTAGCAATTTTTGCCAATCGATGGAAATGCACTCGAAATCTTTTGTACAGCCCTGTATATTATCTGAAGACTTTTGTATCAACTATATATTAAGCTAAATTTTATTTCAGGTAAAAAACGCATAAGGCAACTTAAAATTAACTTCAAGCATTTACCAACCATAAATGGCAATGTATCTTGTACCTTGCGTAGGTACAGGGCTTTAAATTGAATTATATGAATTTACTTATATTCCACATTCTTCTATTAGTTTACTAAATAGTTCAACAGGAAAATGCGTATCACAATTGAAAATACCCTTAAGCAATTCACTCTCATAGTCAGTAATACTTACGAATTCCTTTGTGTAGCCTTGTATAGTGTATTTGGCCAACAGAATTTATATACACATTATACACACTATACAGAAATTTAGATAACCTTAAAAATGGAAACCAAAGTTGAAAACGCACTTATCACACATAGACTGTAATTATCGCACTAAGACTGTAGCAGAATTATTTTGTGTGTCCCTGTAGTTAGACGATTAACGCAATGCACACCATACTTCAGTGAGCAATTTATAGTGCACCTCATTAATGCATATAAATTTCATTATGTTTGAAATATTGAAACATTATTAAATTACACTGCAAACGATTTTTCTCCTTAGAACATTGTGTAACAGAATTATTTTGTGTGACCCTGTAAATGAGTAATAAATGCTTTGAACACAATACTTTACAAAAAGTATGTTTTAGTGCGCTTCATAATTGTATACCAACTTCATCATGTTTCAAATGACGTAACATCATAAAAATGCACTTGGAACGATTTGTTCCCATTGCCTGTAATGTATCAGAATACAGTAACCTGTAATGTATCAGAATTGACTGTCCCTGTAAATAAACTATATATGCTACACACTTCATTTTCAATAGGGATCATGATATAATAATGGTTAATCCTTCTATATTAAAAAAAAAAAAGTAATCTGGAACTGAGTCAAAAACGAAATAGATCAATCAAATTCTGCGTACATGTTCCGGGTTATTCTCATCGCTTTTTTACTAGGGACTTTTTTGAGGAGCTATTACTTTTTTTTCTAGCCATCCTACGGATTCGAAAATCATACCACTCTCTTAAAACGAAAGAGCCAAAATAACTCAAGTTGAGCCGAAATCCACTCATCTCACGAATTGAAAGTGAGCTTCTCATGAAGAGTTGAAACAACTCGAGTGAACGAGTTGTTTTAAGCAACTCATGATTGAGTGATCTCTATTTTAATCATACTTGAGTGAAATCAAATCAATGAAGGTTAAATCCAGTAGCACTTGAGTGATCTGCAGCCAACTGATATTTGAGTGAAATGATGTAATTTAAGGCTTGAGTGATTTATAATCAATTCAAACTTGAGTGAAAGGAGGTCATTTCAGATTTAATCCAGTAATTCTTGAGCGATTGGTAACCAATTCATACATTACTGAAATCAACTCATTTAAGAGTTAATCCAAAACCCCTTGGGTGATTTATAATAAACTCATTCTTGAGAAGAGTAAACTCACTTAAAAATTACAAAAAAAAACAAAAAAACTTGAGGAATTTTTAATCAACTGACTAAATAAAATCAAGCCATTTAAAATTAAATTCAGTAACCTTTGATTTATTTTTATCAACGAAATTCAAAATAACACAGAATTCTTGCCACGTTTTCATATAAAAATAATGATAAATAACTACCTTATTTTATACTCTATAAAAATTATATTTTATTATTTATACCTTTGAACATTTAATTAGTAAAACTCGCACTATTTGCCAGCATGACCCTTTTTTTTATCTATTAGATCTCTAATAATATTATTAGAAATTGCTCCATGCCTTATTTAATAATGAATGCAAGCTTCACACCCCTTCAGTGTTTTGCTGCATTATTACCCATCTTTAAACTTTATCTATTGGATCTCTAATCATATTAGAAATCTATTCATTATGCTTTCTCTATTCTTCATTATTAATTCATTATGCCTTCTCTTATATCTTATTTAATTTTGAATAAAAACTGTCAATGTTGAAATTAATACAAAAAAAAAATCTCACCAGACAACAATGAAATTAAATGAAATATTGATAAAAAAAAATTAATAATAAATAAGGACTTGTTAAAAATTTTTAAATAAGGAGTTATAGAGGCACTTTTTTATTTTTGGAAAAATAAGGATTTTCTAAAGATGTTTAGAGTGTAATATTTAAAACATACTTTGTATACAAAAAAATTATTAAAAAATATTCATATTATATAAAATATAATATATAAACATAAAAAAAAAAGAAAAAACATCTTTTCTTTTTTCGTGTATTTCTTTATATAAAATATGTATAATTCCAAAGTATAAGAGTCATTTTTTTTTTTTTTTTTTAGAATTCAATATTAAGAAAAATATTTATCTAATTCATTATTTTTTCTTTTCTATTAAGTATTATTTTATTTGCTTAATGTGTTATAAATATATATTCATTTCGTGAAAGACAATTTTTATAACACTTTTTTTTTCTTTTGGTTAATGTGTAAATTAAAGTTCATATTTGAGTTCTAGCACATTTTCAAGAAAATTAATAATATTTCGATTAAAGACTGGATTCCTTTCCATTAAAGTAAGTACTTATTTAGAGTATATACATGCATTTTTATGAATATCAGTAATGTTAATCATTATATATTAAAATATGTTTACTTTGTCGTTGCTACAAGAGTAGACTAAAATATTTATATATTTTTTTATACATAGATTAAATTGTAAATGTGTTAACGTAAAAATATTAACTTAATTAAATGCTTCTTCTGTCACTAATTTATATGCAAAATTATATTAGTTAGTGAAAAAGGTAAGGTAAGAACTTAATGTAATGCACTGTCTGTCATTTGATAATTACATATTTGATTTATTTTTCCATGTATGCTTTTCTTTTATAATCACCAATAAACAGAGGTATTTTACTATTATTATGAAATTTTAAATATATAGTTGTCCTGTTTTAAGATTTAAAAAAAAATTGAAGGGCCCTGTTCTGAAATTAAAAAAAAAACGGGGTCCTTTAAAAGACATTTTTAATGTAACATTTATCATTATAACATTTATTTTTTACCAATGAAAGTTGAAATTCAGTTACTCAAATTCGAACCAAGATTAAAAAATACTTTTTAAATCCTTTTGCTGAAGTTTTCCTCTCTAGTGAACTTATTTGTTCACAAATTACACATTTTAAAATGTCACAAAATAATAAATAAATAATAAATAGTAAGTTTTTATGGAATAAAAAAGAATTTTGTGAAGGAGCGTGTTTTATTATAAAGAATTTTGTGAAGGAGCGTGTTTTATTATAAAGAATTTTGTGAACGGACCCATTTTATCAAATTGAGTTTTGTGGAGGGCCTATTTTATTAAATTGATTTTTGTGAAGGATCCTGTTTTATTAAATAGAATTTTGTGAAGTGGCACTAAATATTCACCAAATTTCGCTTGGTATATTACCCTTGATATATTTAATATTTTCTAATAATTATTAAACCCTATCTGGTGAGTTTTATTGTAGATTATATATATGTATAAACTATGTAATATGGCAAAATAAATCGAATATGTAATTATCGTACGGCAGACAGTACATTATAGTACAGTTTTACTAACTGATATTATTGATAAAATTTTGCATGTGAATTAGTGACATCATAAGAAGCATTTAATTAAGTTAATATTTTCATGTTCAAAAATTTACAATGTACATTTACATCTGTATGAAGAAAAAATAGTTTAGCAATGGAAGATATTAAATATGAAAAAATAAATAAAAGGGAAAAGGAAAAGCATGAGAATGAAACAATCGTGAATTTATCAAAACGTAAATTTCCTTTATCATTAAAAAAGGTATTTCGATTTAGAATTTTGAATTAAATTCATATTAATATTAAACATATTTACATAAATCGTACTAAATTTAAAAGCTATGATAAGCGAACAAATAAGAAGTATGTGAAATTATTTATGCACAATTTTCCATTGATATGTATGAAAAGAAAGGTAGGTCTTAACTAAAAAGTATTAAATTTACAAATAAAGCAAATTCATATTGAATACTGAATAATGTATAAAAATTTTTGCGCGAGATTATTTACTAATAAATAAATTGTGCAAACGTAATAAAATATTTTCGCAAGACGAGCTTCAGACAAAGCCGTGGAGTTAAGCCTACTCGCGCAGAAACGACAAGTTAAACATATTTTAATACATAATGATCAACATTGTTGACATTCATTAAATACACATATAGACTGTAAATAAGCACTTATCTTAATTAAACGCAATCCGATATTGAATTGAACTACTTTAAATTAACATCAGAATTCAAAACACATTTTGATTTCCCAACACGTTGTATCTGAAACGCACGGTACTATGTTACTTTCCTACGAACAAGTACGGAATGGGAGAATATTGTGACCTGCTTTATGACGGAGGTTGATGACGTCAGCAAACCAGTATTTCCTCTTAAACCTGGCTTTGGTAGATAGAGCCGGTGTTGTTTCCGCTTGCCAATGATTGCTTTTTTTATCGAGTTGAGTTGTTTAGTAATCGCTCTTTTGGAGTGCATTAGAAAAATAAAAAATAAAATCAAGATGAGTGAAACGTTTAAAAATCCACTCATTCACGATCCAATAAATTAGAGCTCTTTTCTGAGAAGCCAAATCCACTCTTTCGTTTTAAGAGAGCACCAGACGCGAAATATAACAAGCTTTTAGAAATTAAAAAAATAATCACGGTCGGATAATAAAACTCAAAAAATCCTTAAAAATCGAGTAAACAATCTTTTATTGAAAAAGTCATTTTTTAATTTTGTTGCCAATTTCTAAGTAAGCGCAAAGGATTATGTTTTATCTCAAATAAAAAATGTATTTGCGCGAGACTATTAAAAAAATAATGAAAGTTTAAAATAATAATTAAATGATCACGTGTTGAAAGCAGGAAATAAAGAAAATTACGTTATAAAAATTGTGTTTACACATGAATATTAAAAATAAAAAAGCGTTATAACCTGATTACAGAAGAAAGTCGCCGTTCGTGATATCATCATCATCATCTTTTTAAAACAGGATACATTACCAGGTTTTAAGAGGCTGTGAAATCAGAACGGGGGTTGGTGAGCGTAGCGAGCAGGGGGCAGAGCCCCCTGGTAACATACGAAAATTTTAGGCCAATCCGAGTATATTTAGGAGAGTTATATAGTACGGAAGGACGGTTACACGTCTAGATGGCCAAAAACAAACATGAAGTCATAAACACTTTTTACTTAGGTTGGAAAGTGTTATTATTTTTTTTTTTAATTTAACCCGGATATTCCTTCGTAACTTTATCAATGATGTGATATTGTAACTGTTGCGTTTATCGCTACTTCCATGGTTTTAATTTAACCGTTTCTATTTTGCGCCTCGTGCAGACGATGTTTTTCTGTTGATAAAAAATGGATCTGTCTTAGAAGTTTTATGAAATGAACTAGAAAATGTAATATGGAATATAAGATGTAATATTTATGATGTGCGCGAAAAATGTTGTGTATATTGTGTTCGTGATCGTCAATATATTTGTTTGTGTGTCTACATTGTGTAGATTCAATTATTTTTTGAACAACATGAACATTTATTCTCGAAAAGTCAGAATAATTTAAAATATCTTATCTCCCGAAAGAGGACCGTTTAGGTAAGCCTAACCTATTCTTGTGTTATAGTTTGATGATATTTTAATTTTGAAATGAATATTGATACTTTAATATCAATATAAATAATATTGAAGATATAATTTTACAGACAGGGACAGATTCAATATTATTTTGGCATCTCTCTACCGGGATATTATATTATTTAAGAAAATAAAATACGATAATGGAACAGATTAAAAAATTGCGTACTCCATTAAGAAGCGCTTTTACGCGAATTGCTAATTTACTTGAGAACAAATTAACTGATGAAAATAAAGATATTGAAGAAATTGAGATTTTATATGCTCAATTAGGTGAAAAATGGACAGATCTACAACCAAAAGAAAAAGAAATGTTAGATTTTCTTTTAAACGATAAAACATGTTCTCAAGAAAATTATGATAAGGAATACGAAGGTTTTAGCGTGTATGAAGAGAAATTTATTAAGTTAAAAACGAAAGTTCAAAAGATTTTAAAGGTTTTCGAAACTGAAGATACCACGAAACGGAAGTTTAAACTTCCTAAGATAGAATTTAAATTATTTGGGGGAGATATTAAGGAGTGGTTAGCCTTTTGGGCTCAGTTTGAAAAAATACATAACGATTCTGAAATCGCGAAAGAAGATAAATATCAGTACTTGTTACAATCAACGTTAAAGGGTTCTAGGGCAAGAGAAATAGTCGAGTCGTACCCCGCTACTGGTGATAGTTATGAAAATGTTATTGAATGTTTAAAGGCTCGATTTGGTCGTAGTGATATGTTAATAGAAGTATATATAAGAGAAGTGCTCGCTTTAATGATGAATAATGCTACAGGAAAAGGTCCAAGAATTCCTCTTTTTAAATTATACGACAAAATTGAAACCTATTTAAGATCATTAAAAATGTTAGTTGTTTCAAGCGAACATTATTCTGCAATTCTTTATCCATTGATTGAATCGTGCTTACCAGTTGAAATATTGAGAATTTGGGAAAGAGACTTAAATTCTATTACTTTAAATTCAAAAGACGAAAGTAATAATAAGTTAGATTCTTTGATGAAATTTTTGCAGCACGAAATCGAAAGCGAAGAAAAAGTCCGTTTGGCTAGAAGTGGGTTTAATTTAGAAAATGTAAACAAAAATATTTATACAGTGTCAAATAGGCGAGAAAGAGATATTTCAACGGCTACGGAATTACATAATTCATCAAAAATGAAAGGGGAAACGTGTATTTTTTGTAACAAGTCACATTTAAGTAACGAATGTAGACATGCTAATAGTTTATCTCATGAAGAGAAAAAACAAATATTAATGAAAAAAGGGGCTTGTTTTAAATGTTTAGAGATAAGAAAACACATATCACGTTTTTGTAGAACGAAAATACCACCCTGTGATTGCGGTAAATTACATTTCAAAATAATGTGTCCGGCAAAAAATGATAATGAAAACCCGATTATGGAAAAGTCAGATATCGAAATTAAAAAAGACACTGCTTTATCCAATAAAACAGGTACTCGTCGCGTACTTTTACAAACGCTTATTGTCCGTCTTAGATGCAATAATAAAATGAAATACATAAGAATATTAATTGATTCAGGTAGCAGTAAATCTTATTTATCATCTTTTGCATTGGCCGAGATGGGATATGAATGCATTGGGGAAGATAATTTGACACATAGTTTATTCGGTGGCACGGAGACTGTATTATCACATAAGAAATATTTGATCAGTCTGAGCGCTGTTGTGTCGAAGTATTAGATCAAGAAAAAATTTGTTCGAACATTCCTAAAATTCCTCTTGGCTCATTTATGAGTGAAATTAAGAAACAAAAAATCTTTCTCTCTGATTTGAATAACCAGGTTGAATTGCTATATGAGTTTTCACCTAACGAAATTCATGGGCTTATAGGAGCTGATGTAGCAGGTAAATTGTACACCGGAAAAATCAAACAATTGATTTCTGGCTTAGTATTGATGGAAACACGTCTTGGTTGGACTTTGATGGGAAAAACTGACCTATGTAACATATCCGATAGCACAAACAGCGTCATGTCACTTCATGTAAATGATGCAAAAATTTCAAATTTATGGCGGTTAGACACTCTTGGAATTCTCGATCCTGGCGAAAGCGGAAGCAGACAAGAAATAGAAAAAGCAACTGAAGAACATTTTAATAAAAATATAAAAATAGATGCAGAAGGAAGGTATGAAGTGAGCCTCCCATGGATTGAAAACCATCCTCCCTTACCAACTGGTCGAAAAATCGCTGAACGACGATTAAGAAATTGTGTTGAATCACTAAAGAAAACTGAAACATTACAAGAGTATGAAGATGTATTAAAAGAATGGATACAAGAAGGCGTTATTGTAGAAGTTACAAACTCCTGTAATGACGAAAGTGAACACTACTTGCCACACAGAGCTGTGATCAAAGAAAATTCTACCACCAGAGTTAGACCAGTCTTTGATGGTTCAGCTAGACAAAAAGATTCACCTTCGATCAATGATTGTTTAGAGAAAGGTCCTAATATCGTAGAGCTCATCCCGACTATATTAAATAAATTTCGATTGAAGAAAATAGGCGTGATTGCAGATATTCGAAGAGCCTTTCTACAAATTGGTTTAAATGAGCGAGATAGACCATTTCTGAAGTTTATATGGTGTGAGGAAGGTGACCCCGAAAAGTTCAAAATTTTCCAGCATAAAAGGGTTGTTTTCGGTCTTACATGTTCGCCTTATTTACTTGGTGCAACTATCCGATATCATCTGAAGAATGTGCCTTCTAGATTTAAAGAAACAGCAGACAAGTTGTTAAAGTCTTTTTACGTAGATAACTGCGTCACTAGTGTTGAAAACTATGAGGAGCTTGAAAGATTTATTGAAGAATCCACAATTATTCTCCAAAATGCTAAATTTGATCTTCGAGGGTGGGAGTATAATTTCAACAAAACAGAAGCAGATAACTTCCCGTTATTAGAAGTAAAGAATATTCCAGTTTTGGGACTGATGTGGAATGTAAAATCTGATACTTTGAAAATAGATTTAAGAAAATGTTTTGAAGACTCTACTATTGTAACAAAAAGAGCAATCCTGAGTGCTGTTCATAGAATTTTTGACCCCATTGGCTTCACGTGTCCTGTCACCTTGGGGCCAAAGATTATCCTTCAAGAATGTTGGAAATTGAAAGTTTCGTGGGATGCTGAATTGCCTGAATCTATTACCAAGAAATTTGAAAAATGGCGGAAGGATGGCTCTAAATTAAAGGAAATAGAAATTCCTCGATGTATTATTTCCAATTATGAAGCGCCAGAAAATCTTTCTTTGCACATATGCTGCGATGCAAGCAAGAATGCATATTCTACATGTATATTTTTAAGATGTGCGACTGAAAATACAATATCCTGTCAGCTTGTACAGGCTAGGTGCAGGGTTGCTCCAATGAAAACCATTTCTATTCCTCGATTGGAAATACTTTCATGTAATATAGGAGCTAGACTGGCACAAAGTGTTATGCACGATCTTCAGTTGAAAGATATCCCGAAATTTTTCTGGTCTGTTTCAGCAAATGCTATATATTGGATCAAGGGAACTGAAAACTGGGCTCCTTTTGTTTTCAATAGAGTTAAAGAAATCCGATCTTTGACAGAACCTGATAATTGGTATCACATCCCTGGATCATTAAATGCAGCAGACTTCCCTTCTCGTGGTTGTAATGCAGAAACTTTAGCGAAATCGAAATGGTGGGAGGGCCCGGAATGGTTGCGAAGACCGGAAAAAGAATGGCCAAAATCCAACGTTGTTCCTGATTTCAACATAGTATATTCCGAAAAGAGAAAAACTGTTGTTACCACTACAAATCATGAAGAATCAACTGAAAAAATTTATAACAGAATTTCGTCGTACGACAAACTGATCAGAACTATTGCTTGGATTTATAGATTTTTAGCACTTTCCAACCTAGTTGAAAAGTGCTTATGACTTCGGTTTGTCTGGCCGTCTGCCGTCTGGCCGTCTGGCCGTCTGCCGTCTGGCCGTCTGGCCGTCTGCCGTCTGCCGTCTGCCGTCTGTCCGTGCTCTAACTCCCGTAAATATGCTCGGATTGCTCTGCAATTTTTATATGTTATTATCGTTATCTATAGCATGTTCCCTATTTCAACGGAAGTGTGTAGCACTTATAGTTTTTTTACAGGGACACTCAAAAGAATTCCGTTACATTGCGGTCTATGGGGAAAAATCATTTGCTGTTTATTTAAATAATGTTTCACTATTTTAAACGCATTGAAATTTATATATATCACTAAGGTGCATTAGAAGAAGCTTAATATGGAACAGGGTGTGCATAGCACTTATAGTTACTTTACAGGGACAGTAAAAATAATTCCGTTACATTACGTCTATGGAGAAAAATCGTCTGCGGTTTATTTAAATAATGTTTCACTATTTTAAACGCATTGAAATTTATATAGATCACTAAGGTGCATTACAAGAGACTTACTACGGAATATTGTGTGTATAGCAGTCATCGTTCATTTACAGGGACACGCAAAAGAATTATCTACTGTCTGTTAACAATAATTCCTGGAAGTGCGTTTTAAGTTACTGAACGCGATTTTAATGTTAACTTGCTTTTTGTCTATTACGTGGTGTGTATAAATTCTGTAGATCCTATACAGGGCAGCACAAAAGTTCGCGAACACATTTCTGTTTATTGACAAACTCCAGACGGAGAATTTTAAAATGTGCTACACGTTTCCTAACTGAACTAAAATTTAGCATCCTATGTAGTATATATACAATTCTATATATCCTATACAGGGCTGAATAAAAGTATTCGGATATTTTTCCGAATATTGTATATGTTGGAAATTCCTGAAATTATGTTTTTAAATATGTTATGCGTTTTCCAAATTGTTTACTTAGAAGTTATCTTTTAGCTTATTAAACGGTATGATTTGTAAAATTATTTTGGAAGCGTTGGAAAGTGCTACATAATCTATGCTTGACGCATGATTTTTCGTTCTTGTTTACTAACTGTAAAGTGGAACGTTCCAACCGGATTTCTGGACTCTTAACTATAGAAGAAATAAATAGAGCTGAAATATCTTTGTTAAAAATAGTACAAAAGGAATCCTTTTTAGGAACTGAAGATAAACGCTTAAAATCACTTCAGTGTTATGTAGAATCGAATGGACTACTTAAAGTAAAGACACGTATTCTGATGAGAGAAGATAAAAGAAATTTCCGATTTCCGATACTGTTACCCTGTAGCCATCCAGTTGTGGAAATACTTATTCGGACAAGACATCTTAGTTTAAATCATGCTGGTACACAGATATTGATGAGTAATTTAAGAGAAGACTTTTGGATTTTTAAATGCAGGAAGACTGTTAGAAAGGTAATTAGAAACTGTGTACGTTGTAAAAGATTTAATTCAAGACCTAAACCGATTATAGAAGCACCTCTTCCGGAAGATCGTATAAAAGAAGCTGCAGTATTCGAGGTTGTAGGAACTGACTACGCCGGTCCTTTACTTCTTCGAGGTGGTCAGAAAGCTTGGATAGTTATTTTCACATGTGCTGTCTACAGAGCCATACATTTAGAGATAGCCACATCCTTATCGACTGACAACTTTTTGCAAGCTTTTAGAAGATTTATAGCACGAAGAGGTAGACCTGCGATAGTATATTCTGACAACGGTAAAAATTTCACGGGTACTGAAAATTTGCTTAAGCAAATTGATTGGGATGTTATTTCTCAGTACAGCACAGCTCGGAAGATCACTTGGAAATTTAACCCTCCATCTGCGCCGTGGTGGGATGGATGGTGGGAACGTTTGATAGGCGTAATAAAAGAGATCCTTCGAAAAGTCTTAGGACGAAGCTCTTTGGACTTAGAAGAAATGCAAACTGTTATTTGCGATAGTGAAAACATTGTTAATCAGCGGCCTTTGACCTATGTTTCAGAGGAAATTGATGATTTAATACCATTTACTCCTTCTATGTTTTTACAAGACATTAGAGAATCAGGTATTCCTGATCTTGATATTTTGGATTCATCGTCTATTAATAAGAGACATACTTATAGACAGCGACTAAAACAAGATTTACGAAAAAGATTCCGCACTGAATATTTGGGATATTTAAAACAATCCTCGAAATTTGACAAAAATCAGAGACCTGTCCAGGTTGGTGACATTGTTCTTGTGACTAGTGAGAATGTTAAAAAACTTGAATGGCCACTTGCCAAAGTTATTGAACTTTATCCTTCAAAAGATGGAAATGTACGATTGGTAAAGGTAAAGATGAAAGGCGGCGAATTTCTACGTCCTGTTCTCAGATTGATTCCTCTGGAAGTAACCCGTGAAAGAGGTACTGAACTCCATTCTACAGTTCAGTCGAATGATAAAGAATGTCCTTTAGATCCTGCTCCTACCAAACCGACGATAAAATTGACTGTTAAAAAGTGTTATTTAGACCCTGCTACGAGTAAGCCGATGATCCAACATTCTGTTAAAGACTGCTTTTTAGATACTGAATCTACTGAACCTATTTTCCATAAAGGTGCTAGTGACTCTCCTGTGGTGACTGTACCTGAAAAACGATTCCGATATGGTCGTTTATATAAACCCAAAGTAAAGTTTGAGTTTCATTGAATTCGAAACTCAAAGGTGGGAGTGTGTTGCGTTTATCGCTACTTCCATGGTTTTAATTTAATCGTTTCTATTTTGCGCCTCGCGCAGACGATGTTTTTCTGTTGATAAAAAATGGATCTGTCTTAGAAGTTTTATGAAATGAACTAGAAAATGTAATATGGAATATAAGATGTACTATTTATGATGTGCGCGAAAAATGTTGTGTATATTGTGTTCGTGATCGTCAATATATTTGTTTGTGTGTCTACATTGTGTAGATTCAATTATTTTTTGAACAACATGAACATTTATTCTCGAAAAGTCAGAATAATTTAAGATGTCTTATCTCCCGAAAGAGGACCGTTTAGGTAAGCCTAACCTATTTATTGTGTTCTAGTTTTATATTTTAATTTTGAAATGAATATTGATACTTTAATATCAATATAAATAATATTGAAGATAGAATTTTACAGACAGGGACAGATTCAAAAGTAACTTTTTCAAGAGACGTGTTCTGCTTTCTGTGGAATGTGAAAACTTAAAAATAACTTGAAGCAAGCACCTTACACGGCCAAAAACCACTGAGCTAGATGCTCCATTATTAATAATATAATGGTGGATACGGTTTTACGGATCCAATTACACTCTGATTGGGGTCCTACCCGTGTTGTCATATTATTTTACCACCAAAAATTTTTAATTTACAGAAATGTGCACTAAACTATCTTTATTATGTTTAAAGTAATAATAAAATTGAGTGAGTAAATTTTGATTGAACAAGTGGATTGCGAACTTGGTTTTGAGATACAAAGAGTGTGTGTATCATTCATGTGTATTATCAATATTAAACCTTTTAAGCTAATGATTTTCAGACACCCTGTATTCCCTTTCAGATAGAAAAGGAGGAAAAGAAAATCTTGCACAGAGCTTAAATTATGAAAATCTTTCGAACACATTGAGAATATTGTAATAGAATCTTACTGTTTAAAAAGGTGAAAGATGATGTCAAAGAAAACAAATTGAAAAATGCATAACACCTTTGAAAACCTTTTTTCAGCAGTTACCCTCAACAGTCGGGAAAGTATCCAATTTTTTTTTTTTGCAGCCCTGTATTTGATGTATAGATTTGTATTATATGCAATGCAGCAAATTTGTTCAATTAGAAAACGCATGACTAAGTTGAAAATCTTCCTTCAGAAACTGTTAATAAGCGGAAATATAGGGAATTCTTTTGTGCTGCTCTAAATATGATGTATAGAATTTATATAAAAAATGAGTTAAATTTAGGAAATCAGCTATTACTGCTATGGTTTGCATAGCACCTGCATGACTGCTATGGTCGCCAGGAGTTTATTATTATTATTTTTACTTATTTGTGTTCTGAATTAACCCATTCAATAACCGAAAATAAAAAATAATTGAAGAGTATGAAAGCCCCCCCGCCCCCCCCCCCCCCAACAAAAATAAAGAACGGAAAATCATGCATCTGGCATAGATTGTGAAACACTTTCCTACACTAACAAAATATTATTAAGAAAATAAATTTTTTCATACGATGAAATGAGATATCTAAATAAGCAGTTTAAAAGTACAAACTTAGCAAAAATCCATTTTCAGCAATTTCTGCCCATATTTGAAGTCTTTCGTGCAGCCCTGTATATCTATACTAATATTATAAAGAAGTAAAGATTGTTTTGTTTGTTTGTTTGTAGGGGGTAATCTCTTGAACTACTGAAGCGATTTCAAAAGTGATGGTGGCAAATTAATGGTGACAATCCCTGCTCCAACATAGGCTATATTTTATGTCTGTGCCACTACCCCCGGGAGGGTGCAGGAGCGAAAAACGTTCTAAAATTTCGATTTTTTTTATACTGAAGGAGCTAGAAACATGAAATGTGGCATGGTAGTTACGTATAAGATATAAATGCTCTCTAAGATCAAATTCTAAAAAAATTCGAAATTTAAAAGGATGACATGAGCGAAAAGCGTTCTAAAAACATTCTAAATTACAATTTTTATGGAATCTCTGAAACTACAGAACCGTTTTCAAAAGTGATAGTGGCAAATTGATAGCCACAGTCCTGCTCCAACATAGGCTATATTTTATGTTGGTGCCATTACCTCCAGGGGAGTGCAGGAGCGAAAAACTTTCTAAAATTTCGATTTTTTTTATACTGAAGGTGTTAGAAAGATGGAATTTGGCATGGTAGTTACGTATAAGATGCTCTCTAAGAATAAATTCTAAAAAAAATCGAAATTTAAAAGGGTGAGATGAGCGAAAAGCGTTCTAAAAATATTCTATATTACAATTTCTATGAGATCTCTGGAACTAGAGAAGCATTTTCAAAAGTGATAGTAACAGTCCCTGCTGTAACATAGGCTATATTTTATATCGGTGACATTACCACAGAGGGGGGGGGGGGGGGGGGTTGAAAGAGCAAAAAACTTTCTAAAATTTCGATTTTTTTCGACATTAATGTGGCTTAATTAGTAATTTATGAATTATCTGTGGCAGTAAAATTTTCTCTAATTAAAATAGGCCAACGAATACCACTTGGCATTTTTCAAGAATTACGGGAGCAAAGCTTCGGATTTTGCTAGTAACCTATAAAATTTATACACACCACGCAATACACTAAAAATTACATATGATTGCATATCACAGCTGAAAGAACACTTCTAGCAATGACCGATCCTAGTCAGTCCTTTAACCGAATTCTCTTGTGCGTCTCTGTACACGAACGATGAACCCCACGCACTCAATAATCTATAGGAAATAAGTTGTATTGAACCTTAGTGATCTTTTTAAATTTCATTACGTTTCAAATATCATAATATGTACCGCAAACCATTTCCCCCCTTAGATCATTAGGTAAAGGAATTATTTTGTACGTCCCTGTAATTGAACTATAAATTCTAAAAATTGTATACTCTGATAAAAACATGCTGTAGTCTACCTCAGTAATGCATATTAATTTCATTATATTTTAAATATCGTAACATCAAGAAAATGCGCCGTAAACGATCTTTCCGCATAGACCATAATGCAAAGAAATTCTTTTGTTTGTCCCTGTAATTGAACTATGAACGCTACACACTTCATTTTCTATACCGAACATTCTATAGTAAAATTCAATAATGTATAAAAATTTCGTGACAATCCGAGTATATTTATGAGAGTTAGAGCACGGACAGATGGACAGAGCGACAGACAAACTGAATTCATAAGCACTTTTCAACTATGTTGGACAGTGTTAAAAAGAAAGAAGACTATCTGGAATTGCACTCATTATGAAGGGTGTTCCGGGTAACTAGGTATTCAGGGATGAACCGGCCAGAGGTTATAAACGCATACCACAATTGAAAACGCACTTCCAGCAATTATTTCTCATAGACAGTACTGTAAACGAATATTTTGGTGTGTCCCCGTAAACGAACGATAAATTCTATGTACACCATCTTCTATAGTATGCATCTTGTAGTGAATCTAAATGATGAATGTAAACTGCAATATGTTTGAAATAGTGTAACATTATTAAAATACAGTACATACAATTTTCCCGATAGACCTTAATGTATCGCAATTCTTTTGAATGTCCTTCTAAACGAACTATAAATGCTACAGAATTCATTTTTAGTACCAAACATACGAACGATAAATGCTATACACACCATATTCTATAGCAGGGCTGTCCAACGTGGCTCCCGCGGGCTCCATAGCGCCCCTTGAAGGTTTTCATGGCGTCCTTTCTAATATTTTTATTTACTAGATTTTCTTAAAAAACACATTTTAAAAGTTGCTTTCTTATAATATTAGTAAATTTTTTGTATGTAAATTAATTTTACATATTTCTGGCTAAACGCGATTAAGGTGTCTGGCTCCTTCAGTTGCAAACGTTTTAGAGCTAGATGTCCTCTCAGAAAAAATGCACTTCTAAGTTTACTAGAACTTATGTTTCTTTCTTTTTTTTCTGAAATTTATTTTTACATTGAATTCCTGAATTGTATAGGGACCTTATGGCTACCATTGTGAGAAATATGGGCATCATTTAAGATTTGTATTTGCCATTTTAGCTCGTTTTTAATTCAAAATGTCTACCATTATTTCCCTATAGTAATCTTAGATTTGTTTCATTTCAGATATTCGGTTATTAGGAAAAGCGAAGATCACCATTCGAAAATGGTTGTAGATATTTTGAATAAAAAAGTCCTTCCGGCCTGTACCGGGAGGAAAAGGTAGCTTTCCTATATCTTCGTTTTAAAATTTTAGCTAATGTTACACGAAAACAGCAACTTAAAATGCAAATAAAACGTTTACAAAAGATTCGTTAATACGGAATTTGAATAAGAAATTCGCCAAATTATTGAGCAATAGCCAAATTGGCTTCATTTATGAAAACTTATTTTGGTCGCCAAATTTGGCGATATTTCGCCAAATGCCGCCAATTTTGGCGAGAATTTGGCGCTAACGGATATGAATATTTTGTTTTATGCGTTTGATTGGGAAAATTATTACAACAATGAAAATTTTTGTAATGTGCTGTCTTGTTTCAAAATGTCAGCCACCCTAGAATTTCAAACTGCTCTATCTCAGCCGTTTTTTAAGATAGAGGTAAAACAAAAAATGCTCTGGAATCCTCGTTTCAAGGCCTAACACTGAATTAAAAAATAAATTTGAATTTTTAACTTTTTGTATATTTATTTTAATTTTAAATTTATAATTGGCCGCCATCTTGAAACAAAATGGCGGACCAAGCTGGCCAACGAACTCGGTCGAGACATTGGTGAGCTTAATACACACAATTAGTTTCATCAAAATTGATTTATAAATACGAGCGTTATCGTATGACATTACGTCAGATATATATATATATATATATATATGTAAGTAAATGATATATAAATAGTCACTTTTACTGAACCAATATGACAAATAATCGATGAACAACAGAATACTAACTTTAATTTCAACTAATACACTTTTAGTAAAAACTATAACCACAATTTAGCTTACAACAATCCGGCGAGGCCTAATAATACCTTTACCAGCCATATTCCTTTTATATCTCGCTTCATAATAAAAATTAGAACACTGGCTCTTAGCCAAATCTCGCGATTCAAACTATTTACAACTCGCGCATCAAAGTCATGGACAATAATAGAGTGTCAGTTCAGTGTCAATTCATTTGATGATCATTTACGTGAAGTGTTTCAACTGAAATCCTACAAATCGGTCATCCTGACGTGATGGCGTCTCGACATCAGCAACTTGATTTGTTATGTTTTTTTTTCATGCCTAACAGTTATTTTTTTGAGATTTTTATTTCTTTCTGAGTATTGCTCTCTGTCTTTAGGATCAGCATATCTAATATCTCTGTGATTCCTTTCCGGATATTGCTCTCTATATTTACAAACTACATAACTATTGCTTCTAGAATGATAAGAATTTGAATAAGCATCTCGTCCACTATAAGCTCCTTTAAATCCATGATGAGAATTATTCTTATGTGATGGTTGTGAATATCTTTGTTCATTATAACTAGCCTTGTACGATCGTCGGCCACCATAATTATAATTATTTCGACCATGATAGTAGCCTCTGTTCATGTATGTAGGGGAAAATTTCGAACTATACCTTGTTTTTGAATTAGGTGGAGTATTTTCTGCTATGTCTTGAGGTATCAAAGAATTTTCAGTTTCAAAGTTTTCAGAAACCTCAGATTTATTTTGGTAAGAATTCTCGG
Source organism: Maratus michaelseni (assembly GCA_963931845.1). Taxonomy (NCBI): domain Eukaryota; kingdom Metazoa; phylum Arthropoda; class Arachnida; order Araneae; family Salticidae; genus Maratus; species Maratus michaelseni. Next base: position 472,976,566 of record OZ007588.1, on the reverse strand, counting down.
AACTCTGTTTCTCATATCCATATTTATTGTTATTTCCATGGTTAAATGACTGTTTAAAATATCTCTGACCATATCTATTATTACTTCTGTTATCAAATGGCCTATTAAAATTTCTTCTCCACCTATGCCTGATATGTATATATTGTCTCTGGTTAGTTTTGGCGCGTTTATTGCAGTATGATATCCTGAACTGACGATTGAAATATCGCTTCCTGTATCAATTATTACGCTTGTTTTTATTCCGCTAATATCTAAGATTCTTCCTTTTTTACCATTTAACATGCCCATATTAACTATTTTTCTTTGCGCGTTTTGGGTCTCATTTTGATATTTTGTTTCTCGTCAATTTTGATTACGTTGCGGGTAAAAATTTGAATATTCTTGTTCTGTATTATTCGCCATGGCACATTTCACACTCACGTGACCAGGGTTGCCACACGCAAAACAGATTATATGCGACTCTTTGCTTCCATAATTCATACTGTGTCTATTGTCAATTTGGCGTCTTTTCAAATTGGCGTAATCAGCCACTCGCGATCTTCTGTCATCAAAATCGCTACTTGTATCCTTAACTGATTGTTTATTGTAAACCCTTTGTGCTGTTTCGTAATTATCTAATTTATTAACTAAGTCATCAATTTTCTACATTACTAATAATTCCTCTATGAAATGTGTTTTTGTTTCCGTAGGTAAATTATGCCTGATTTGATTAACAACAATTAATTCCGCCAAATCTTCAAAGTTATTTACGTGAAGGCCTTCAATCCATTGTTGAAAATACACCTTTATCTTATAAGCGAAATCTCGCCAATTGGCTGATGGCTCCTTTTTAGATGAGAAAAATTTCAGCCTAAATTCCTCTGGTGATAGCTTGTAGCGTTTTAGTAGAATATTTTTTATATAATCATAATCGTGAATTTCAGGTTCGTTTTCCCTTGTTATTATATTGATCACATCTAACGGCATTAGATTAATTAAATAATTTACCCATTCTTTTTTATCAATGCCTGTTTGCGCCATTTGCCTTTCGTACATAGCTAAGTATAAACTGATATCATTCGACCTATCATATTTAGTTAATAATCTAAGCAATTCAAATTGATTACCTGGATTTGTCTTTGGGTCTTCATTAATACGTTCTCTTGAATTTTCTTGTATCTGTAATTTCTTAATTTCAAAATTCTGCTCCGATTCTATTTTCCATTTTCTCTCTTCCATTTCCATTTTCAATTTCAATCTATTTTCTTCAATCTCTGCTTGTAATTTCTTCTCTTCTCTTTCTCTTTCTGCTTGTAATTTCTTCTCTTCCAGTTCTGCTTGTAATTTCTTCTCTTCCAGTTCTGCTTGTAATTTCTTCTCTTCCAGTTCTGCTTGTAATTTCTTCTCTTTCTCTTCTCTTTCTTCTTTCTCTTTTCTACTTGCTATCACTACTTCCAATCGATCTCTTATAAAATCTTCTTCGTAACTCTCCCAACTCTTGATCAGCTTTATTAGGACAGGTATTGTCGGTTTTTCTGGAGCTTCAATTCCGCATTCCTCGCAGAGGTTTATTAGATCAATTCTCTTGGCTTTATTTAGAGTTCCCATCTTTCAAAAATTGTACTTGAAGTGATACGATTACGGTTTCACCTTGCTGATTCGTAACCCAACTTTTTATACTGGTGTTTTACAATACTTTACGTTCGGTTTCCATTTCCCTACTAGTGGCTCTTACTTTTAATAACCCCGGCCGAGCCCCCAAAAATGTAAGTAAATGATATATAAATAGTCACTTTTACTGAACCAATATGACAAATAATCGATGAACAACAGAATACTAACTTTAATTTCAACTAATACACTTTTAGTAAAAACTATATAACCACAATTTAGCTTACAACAATCCGGCGAGGCCTAATAATACCTTTACCAGCCATATTCCTTTTATATCTCGCTTCATAATAAAAATTAGAACACTGGCTCTTAGCCAAATCTCGCGATTCAAACTATTTACAACTCGCGCATCAAAGTCATGGACAATAATAGAGTGTCAGTTCAGTGCTGCAATAGGTAGCTTTATACTTTTTTGTATTGAAAGCTACCTAAAAGCGACAAATCGGTAACAATGATAAGAGGTGTGTGTGTGTCTAACATTTACAGTAAGATATTATCGCATCTTTTGAGTCATGTGAATAATGGCGCCTTTCATTGTTTGCCGAAGTGCGCCCCTGCTTATTGAAAAGTCGGACAGGCCTGTTCTATAGTATGCATCTTGTAGTGCACCTGAATGATGCATATAAATTTCAATATGTTTGAAATAGTGTAACATTATTAAAATACACTACAAAGACAGCAAGGGATGACCACCCCGAGAACCCAGCTTTCGCTTTTGAGTATAAATGCAATCCCGGGGCGAAATCAAAGAAAACAATTTGGAAGATGCATAACACATTTGAAAACCCGATTTCAGCAGTTACCTTCATCAGTCGTAAAAGTATCCGAATTCTTTTGTGCTGCCCTTTCTTTGATCTATAGATTTGTATTATATGCAAAGCAACAAATTAGTTCAAATAGAAAACGCATGACTCTTTCGCATGAAACGCATGGAAATTCTCCTTCAGAAATTTCCGTTAATAAGGGGAAATATGCGCGAATTCTTTTGTGCTGCCGTATATATGATCTACAGAATTTATATCAAAAAATTACACCTCACTATAGTACACCTCAATAACATACATCAATTAACTGGTAGTTTGAATATATTTACGCGACTTAGAGTACAGCCAGACAGACAAACGGCCTGACAGATGGCTAGACAAACCGAATTCATAAACACTTCTCGACTGTATTGGAAAGTGTTAAATCTTAAAAGAACTAAAACAAGAACGAAAAATCATGCGTCAAGCATAGATTATGTAGCACTTTCCAACGCTTCCAAAATAATTTTACAAAACATACCGTTTAATAAGCTAAAAGATAACATCTAAGTAAACAATTTGGAAAACGCATAACATATTTAAAAACATAATTTCAGGAATTTCAAACAGATACAATATTCGGAAAAATATCCTGATACTTTTATTCAGCCCTGTATATGATCTATAGATTTGTATATGCTAGGATGCTAAATTTTAGTTTAGTTAGGAAACGCGTAGCACAGTTTAAAATTATCTTTCTGGAGTTTCTGTCAATAAACGGAAATGTGTTCGCGAACTTTTGTGCTGCCCTGTATAGGATCTACAGAATTTATACACACCACATAATAGACAAAAAGCGAGTTAAAATTAAAATCGCGTTTAGTAACTTAAAACGCACTTCTAGGAATTAATGTTAACAGACAGTAGAGAATTCTTTTGTGTGTCCCTGTAAATGAACGATGACTGCTATACACACTATTCTGTAGTAAGCCTCTTGTTGTCTGAGTGCAACGAAGACTCATACACAGCGCAGTCTTACTTTGCCTCATATATAGCAACGATGGATATTAAAACCTTTCGTCAAGCATAACTAAAAAAATATTTAACGGATTTCGTTCAAATTTTTACAGCAGGTACCTATAAAGGTGACAACGACGTCTATTTATTACCAAGAATAAATGTCAAACCGTTTGGAAATTATATTTAAAAAATAGATAAAATAGAACAATTAAAGTACATACGTCACGAAAATTTTGTGCGTGCGTCATTTTCACCAGCGGGAGATTTTCGTAGACAATCGGAATTGAAAAGTTCATGGAGTACATGGAGCAAAAAAATATGCACGCACTAATATTCAGCACAATAAAATATATTTCAATTTAGTAGAAATCGAAAATTAATCTGGATATGTTTCTGTTTGAAAGAAAAAACCCGCAATAACTTGGTAGACTTGGTATTAGAGATTTGGCGCAAATCTCAGCAATAGCAGCTTTTTTTTTTTTTTTTTATTTCGCGTGTGTAAATTTAAAAAAAAAAAATTAAAAAAAAATTCTTTGGTGTTTAAATAAAAGGTCTCGATTTACGGCATTATTTCTTTTTTTTTCTCTCTTTTTAGCATTTTAAATGGGATTAATGAAATCCCATTTAATTATGTGATGATGATATGAATGATTACTGTATTTTAAAGTAAATGAGTGAAAGGTTTATATTTAAATGAAATGAATTCAATATGAAAATGTTATAGGAACAATATTTGGCGATTTATCAACTGCGCCAGGATAACATAAAAGTACCAATATATCAAACCGTATGTAGAATGTGAAATGAAACAATTATATTATAATCACCCATCATACAAGAAAAAAAATTAATATTCTGCATTTCAGAGGGAAAAATCCATATCCTGTGCCGTAAGATTTGTCGAGTTCTTTTTTGGTGATAAGTTTTTCGATGTGATTGTTGGGATCTGCAGGATTTTGCTTACTTTTTCTAAATCTTATTTTTTTGCAGATGTAGTATTGTGTAAATATATTTTTTTGCAGATATTTTTCTATTTTGTATATTTGGCATTCTATTTTGTATATTTTCTATTTGGCATTTGGAAAAGAGATTTTTACCTTTTTATCTGTGCCTTCGGAAATATTAAAAAATAAAAAAAGATTTAGGAACTGATGCTTTACACTCACGCAAACATGTAAACAAAAGTTTGGCGACTTTTTGGTTGGCGCGATTTTCAATACTGCGTCAAACGAATAACTTAATACAATGGCTAGGTTGCCATTAAAGGAAAAAATCCCCTAAATTTGGCGACTTTTTTCCTTTTTTTAACCGATTTTTTTTTCTGCGTGGGTGTAAAGCATCTTAGCCAAGATGTACATATATCAAGCGTATAATGTTATGTTTTGCATTTTTATACGGACCACTTCTCCATTTTTAGATTTTAAATTCTATTTATTATTTACTAGCCGTTTATTAATTGTTTACAATTTACCCCCCTGATAATAACAATTATTTATCACAAAAATGCCTCTTAGGTTTGTTAAATAAATTTGTTTATGTATTTTCATTACTTATTATAATACCGAATATGGCGATAAAATTTTATTTTAGCATCGAGCTTAAATTTTTAAGATGGTGCAAAAACATGCTTTAATAAACGTATGTTTGCAAATATTTGAAAAACATGTTTTACCGCTCTCTTGAAAAATTTTGTAAGATGCTAAAACTACCTTTTGGCACCATTTTAAATTTTTTTCACCAACCGACATAGGATACGAAACTTTTCCCCATTCAGATACACAGCCAAGGCTGGTCTCAAACAAGAGTAAAGCTAGCAACAATATTGTTTTAACTCTATAAGAGTTACAATAATGATATTAAATGCTCCGATTGGCTTTGGGCCCAACTACGAAAGTTTCTCCTAAAAAAACTGTAGAAGTCTTTTACATTTGTTTCAAATGAAGCTCGGTCTACAAGGTATTAGTTAATAATACAAACAACACTAATGACATGGAGGCAAAAGTTTTAATTTAAATGTATACATTTGAAACCCTTCCCCCCCTACCCCTCCCCTCTCCAAAAAAAAGAAAGTTACAGTAATTAATTTAAAATGGCGTTAAGCCACGCTTTCTGACATAAGCAATTGGCTGCAAACGAGATAACGAAACTTTCACTTAACTTAATAACATGTAGCTAATATAGCCCTCAGGGTACATTGCAGTTATACAGACCTTGTGGTTTTTTTTTAAAAAGCTTGAGACAATTCAGGTTTAAGAAGTTGAGATTTACTGACAAATTATATAAACAACTATGAACACAAAACTGATGAATTATTATTCAGGTTTATAAATGTATTTAAAAAAAATTGCATCTGATTACACTTATTAGATAAATTACTTCTGTTTGAATTTAATAACTGATAAACGGCTTCTGTATATTAAATGAATTGTTTAAATATTGGGAAGAGGTGGCGAGAGGGAGAAAGACGAGTAAACAAACGGGTAGACAGACGGTAGAGACATAGGTAGGCTGACGGGTAGCGAAACGAATAGACAGACGGCTAGAGAGAAAGGTAAAAAGATGGTTGACAGAGGGGTATCGAGATGGGTCACGAGACGGGTAGCGAAACCGGTATACAGGAATGTAGCGAGAAAGGTTGCGAGACGCGTAGCGTGGTTAGATAAAGCACGGCCTAACTCGATTTTCTCCTTCCCTTTATACGGCCGTAACAAAAAGTCATTTTCCCTTTGTTCAAGAGGAATAAGAGTTTCTCCCCGGAAGAACGTAGGGGGCGCTATTACTTACCATTACTAATGGAGAATTTCCTCATCTTTGCGTTTCGTTCGTCAAAACTATTTATGAATTGATATATCCAAGACTAATAAAAAACCCTTATGGGGAATGTGACTTAAACGAGCATAAAATAAATATATGCTCATTAATATATGCAAAATTCTTGCCCATCATTTAAAAAAATATGGCAAGGTATTTTACAAATGAAACCAATTTATCTGCATGTAAGAACTCTTTATCAAGAAAAATTTTAAAGTTTACTTAATTTTAATTTTATAATATTTAATGTATATTTCACTGTAAAAATTATCAATGTTTAAAGTCTAATCAAGAAATAGAATCTGCATATACCTATAGATACATATATATATATACAAGTAGGGTGGATAGATTTATGAATTAATATTTTAAAAATCTGAAAAAATATTCTGTAATTTCTGTAACCACACAATATTCTAAAATTTCCACAAAAACTATTCTCTCATAGTACATAATGCTACAGCAAAAAAAAAAAAAAAAAAAAAAAAAAAAAAAAAACTTGTTCATTCTCTAAAATAATAAAACCTGTAAAAATTATTATGAATTTGTTAAATAATCCATGTTTTGAGAAAAAAAAAAAGCGATGTGAGTTGATTGCCGGATATTGGCGAAATATGTTTTCTTATTCTGTTGATATTATGAAACATGAAAGTATATTTTTATATACATACTTTTATACCATTACTTTCCAGAACTAGAATATAATATTTAATTTTATATGTAATTCTATTATATTTCTATATGCTTATATATTTCAGATCAGTACCTATAATGGTTAAATTTATTAAAAATTGTTTTGAATGTACACATATATACATATATTTTAAATAATTCAGAATCGTGTAAAAATAATCCATATTTTGAGGAAAAAAAAATTCGATACGAGTTTATTGCCGGATATTGGCGAAGTTGCTTAATTTTCTTACTACCATTATGAAACTAGTAATTATTTTTTTAATTTTTTGCTGTGTATTTTACGCTCAGAATTATCAATGTTTCAAGTAATCCAGAATTTTAATGTATTGAAATTTACTTATAATGTTTGTTTTACATTTTGTAGTAGGATGTTATTTAAACTATTTTTAATTGCTTAAAGCGTTGTATTTAGTTATTTTATCTCTAAATCTTTTAGTTTTTCCTGTTTGTAGTAAAGAAAACGCCGAAGTAAAAGATACATATGTTACATATAATGCTTATATATTTCAGATCAGTACCTATAATGATTAAATTTATTGAAAATTGTTTTGAATATACATATATATATATATACATATTTTTAATAATTAAGAATCGTGTAAAAATAATCCATGTTTTGAGAGAAAAAAATCGATATGAGTTCATTGCCGGATATTGGCGAACTTGCTTAATTTTCTTACTACTATTATGAAACTAGTAATTATTTTTTAAATTTTTTATTGTGCATTTTACGCTCAGAATTACCAATGTTTCAAGTAATCAAGAATTTAAATGTATATAAATATAGAAATTTACTTATAATGTTTGTTTTGCATTTTATAGTAGCGTGTTATTTAAACTATTTTTAATTGCTGAAAGCATTGTATTTATTTATTTTATCTCTAAATCTTTTAGTTTTTCCTGTTTGTAGTAAAGAAAATGCCGAAACAAAAGATACATATGTTATATATACCTTTTATAATGAATAATTGCAAAGATTCTTGTATTTTTATGTATAGAAGTAACATTTACTAAGCATTATTTATGGTAAGTATATCGCGCCATCTACCGGCGAAGCAGCCTTTTAACGATTCCGAAACTAAGGGGTGATTGTGAAGGCCGTATGAGGGAAGAGAGAATCGAGTTTGGCCGTGGATAAAGACACGAGTAGAGAGATGAGTACAGAGATGAGTTGACTGACGGGTAATGAGATTGGTAGCGAGTCGGGTACAAAAACAGACGAATAGTGAGACGGGTACACAGACGAGTAGAGAGACAGTAGATGGGTAAGAAGATGGGTAGAGAGGCGTATAGACAGACGGGTAGATAGACAGATAGACAAATGGGTAGCGAAGTGAATAGAGACACGGCTAGACATACAAGTAGTTAGACGGATAGACAGACGGTTAGAGAAATAGATTGGCGGGTAGCGAGACTGGTAGAGAAATATACAGACAGGTAGCGAGAAGTGTAGAGATAGACAATCGGTTAGAGAGACGGGCAGAAGAACGGATAGGGAAACAGACAGACAGGCAAAAGAAAAGTCTTTGGATTGGCGCAGTAAAGGCGCAGCGGGCAGACCCTCCTAGACAATAATCAAGAAGTATGTGTTAAGCTTAACTTTGAAATATATATAATTTTTCAATTTTGCCGATATGGAGATTTAATGTAAAAGTTATTTTACAGAAGTCATCGAAAGATTTTTCATATTCTTTAATAGTAATTTAGACTATAGTTTTGCAATCTGGTTTGTAGCAAAGCATGCTATCAATGTGGTTTGAAGTGTAAGAGTTTCTATAAACAGTTATACAAATAATAGATATATAATCAAGGAAGAAAAATTTTAAATTCACACACAAAAAAAGGTGCAACAATGAAATTAAATTTGCGTTAAGCCACGCTTGATAGAATAATCTATTGGCTGCAAATCCAATTACGTAACTTTAAAAATCTTGGCGTTTTAAAAGATCCGGCGTTTTTTTTTTTTTTTTTTTTTTCCCAAGTTTTGCGCAATACGCGCTTAAGAAAATGAGATTCTTTGCCACATGTTAAAAAAAATTATGACAACACATCTGATGAATGGTACTTCTTTTCTATTTTTTTAACAGTGTATATGAATTTATATATGATATTTTGTAATTCTATCATTTAATTTGCTCTTTTTCTTTATATTGTAATTGTTAACCCTATGTTCTCAGCAATATCACTCAGACTAATCCCTTTGAGGGAAGTCCTAGTAATGCACCTTAGATATATCTACCCTATATATATAAAATCCTAATGAAACGAATTTGTGAAACGATTTTATGAAACGAATTTATGAAACGATTTTATGAAACGACTGATTAAACGACTGATTATGTTTCAGGGCTATTTTTAATAAAATATTAAACGCTTGATGGTGAAATTAATACCAATTGTCCATAAAAATCCGCGGATGTCAAAACTGGTAATAGAATTTCGAAATTGGAATTAGTTTTCGAGATATTATTTTTTTTTTCTAATTTTAATGACATTTCTGTAATGATGGCAACTAATTACTCAGTTTTTTTGTGACAAAAAAGGGAAAAAAAATGAAAAGGATCCCGATAGGGATTATTGATTTCTTTTTATTCGTCATTTTCAAATTGAAATTGAATTTATCTTTTATTCCAATCGATAATGAAGACAAGATTGTGATTAAATTATGTTTTTCAGAAAAATTTAAAAAAAAAAAAAATCACATTTCTATCGTCAGGATTCAATCGTCTGTCAGCATTTAATTTAATTTATAAACTGAAAATATTTTGAATAAATTCGTCCAAATGACGTCATTTGTGTACACGCAAAAGAAAGAGGGAAAAGGAATTAATAGTAATTATTATTTATTGATATCATTTTGTTATTTTTTTGTAAAATTAAATTAAACGAATTTATAAAATCACTAATTCGGATATTTCAAACGAATATATAAAATAATAATTGCCCAACTGAACGGAAGGAGAATAAAATATCCTGCTTGGTTTTCTATCCTGCTTGGTTTTTTCCGCCAAGCTTTTTAAAAAACGTCAAGACCCCTATAATAGAAAAGCATCAAAAGTGCATCGGGTTTGTTTTCATAATTTTTGGCAACAAATCTATGTATATTAACGAATCTATCCCTTTTTGAAGCTCGAATTACGCCAAACCTAAAAGCAAAGGATCCTATACTGGAAAAGTACCCGATTATCTTATGGACAATATTCAAGTGACATAACATGGTGTAAAATTACCGCGGATAGCAAATTTGTTTAAATATCTCATCAATTGATGCCGAATAAATGCAGGCATGCATGCACAAAATATTTAATTAATTTTGTATGATAAATAATTATTAAAAAATTCGTATATACATATTAATTAAAATAAATAATTTACATATTTAAAATAACATGAAAATATGCTTGATGGTGCACTAAAATAGAGAGAAAATTAAAACCTGTTACTGAAAACGTCTATAACATAGTACTTTTCAATACCGTGGTTCTTAATGTTATTCACAAGCAGATGGAATTTTTCTCATCCTTAAACGCAAAGGAAGAATAGAATAAGTAAAGTCCGAGAGGTAGCCACAATTTAAACCTAACCCTTTTATACAATCTGGTTTTCAAGTTGTAATTCATTTTGCTTATCAATCCCGAAAACAGTCGTCCGTTGTCGCAACAGCTGTGTATGAGGCCATGATAATCAAAAAATGCCCCATTAAAACGTTAGAAGCATGACAACCCAATTACAGATTTACCAATATTTAAAAAATAAAGCACGCTGCCATGTTTGTTAGAGGCCTCGAAGTCTGAGCGGGGGTTGGCGAGCGTAGCTCCCAGGGGGTAGGCCCCCTAGTATATATATAAATTTCAATGCGTTTAAAATAGTGAAACATTATTTAAATAAACCGCAGACGATTTTTCTCCACAGACGTCATGTAACGGAATTCTTTTGACTGTCCCTGTAAAGTAACTATAAGTGCTATGCACACCCTATTCCATATTAAGCTTCTTCTAATGCACCTTAGTGCTATATATAAATTTCAATGCGTTTAAAATAGTGAAACATTATTTAAATAAACCGCAAATGATTTTACCCCATAGACCACATTGTAACGGAATTCTTTTGAGTGTAATAAAACTATAAGTGCTACACACTTCCGTTGAAATAGAGAACATGCTATAGATAACGACAATAACATATAAAAATTGCAGAGCAATCCGAGCATATTTACGGGAGTTAGAGCACGGACAGACGGCCAGACGGCAGACGGCCATAGTGCCAGACAAACCGAAGTCATAAGCACTTTTCAACTAGGTTGGAAAGTGCTAAAAATATTTAGTTGAATGTAAATATGTCATCAATATAAAACTTAATTATAAAATTATATCTTTATCGAGATGCGAAACAGTTGATAAATTAGAAAGTATTAAGAAGAAACAAGTGGATATTACAAAGGTTTATTGAGTTAGAAACTTTATTTTTCAGATCAGCAAAATCGCTGCAAAACTGAAGTTAACTGTAATTATGAATTAATTAGCTGTAAATAATGAAAACACTCTTTATGTGTTACTCTTTTTGCATATCACAGAATTTGATTAAGAAATCTGTATTCTATCTAAAAATAAAGACATGCAGGAATATTTCCTATATTCCACTGTTAAAATAGTATTTTTTGTGACAAAATATATGTTTTTGAAAATTATTTTAAGAGTATTTAAAAATGTCGCTTCTATATTGTTACTTTAAAATGTCAATATGAGAAAATAATCACATGCATATAATGATAATGTTAAAACACGTTGGAGGCTACAATTAGTTAAATCCTTATTAAACTATAGCTTTGTTTTTGCTGTATGTTTATGGGGCGACGACGGCATTTTATTCACGAATATATCACATTTGTCAATTGAAAATGTTTACATATAAATATCATTAAGAAACAACAATTTTATTAAAGTAGCTTATCAAAAAGTCATCAATAAGTTACATGAACAAACAAAACTTATTTAAAATAGGTGGATTTAACTTTGTGCAGTTATATTAAAAATAAATGAACAACGTAAAATAGCACAAAGAAAAATTTATAAAATGGCAAACAGCTGTTTCGGAGCCTCTAAAGCGCCATCATCAGTGCCAAATTCAAAAGGTTAAAACAGAATCAAATGTTTTAGCCATGTAAATATGCTTGCGTCTTTCGCACGCATCTAAGATTGTCGCAATCGCTTATTATTTGTTTTGGTATATTTTACGAATTCTTTTTAAAAATTAAATTAAAAGAAAATAACATGGTTTCTACAAATATGGAAAAATTACCAAATACATCAGGTAGCATAAATGCAACACTATATATTTTTAAAAATATAACAAACTATTAAAATAAATTGTTACGAAAAAATTAAAGTCATTCTTACCGCTTACACAAAAAAATTGTTATCTTCATATAAGAGGTTATTTCTTTTTATTTCATTTTTCATAAGATTTTCTAAGCGATGCTATTTTTGAAAAAGAAAATGTGCTGAAATAAATGTTTCAGAATTAGAATTTGAACTTCAAAGTAACGGCTTCTAAATAATAGATTTGACTGATGCTTTACATTTTGGCTGAATCCTCTCTGAGCATTAAAGACTCACAGCTGCTCATTGATGCTTTCTGAAGTCCCTTGATGATTCGTATAGGAAACACGTGAAGGGAACATTCGTTGCTGTCAACCTGCAATTTTAGAATAATATAAAATGTATGTGACGAAAATATCAATAAGTGAAAATATGCTAAAACTGAAATATGTCATTATGAAAATTTCTAGAACGTAACAGAATGCGATATATGTTTCAAACAAATGCTTTTAATTTTAGATTCCTTATTCCTATATAAATTAGACTATAATAATCTGTTCTACGAAAAGTATTTTAATAAAATCGTAAGCTATTCGTAAAAAACAATATTCTAACGCTAAAATCGTGAAGGCATTTTTTTTGTCCACTGTTATGTTTTAAAACTTAATATTATTGTACAGAGGAACTTTAGATATTATGGAATATTGTTTACGTTTGGGGTAATACAACATCCCGGTATTGTTTAAAACCCCCCAAAATTACAAGCTTCAACTATCTGTGAATAGTTTTTATGCACACAAATTAATTTACGAGATTTCAGCACTTGCAAACAAATGATAATAAAAATAAACTTATTTTGAGAGTATTGTGAGACAGTCGGTAAACATGGAATAGCAGGGTGTTAAAAATGAAGAAAAGTAACAAAATATGGCGAAAAAAACATTTAATGGTATCAAGAGAGCATCATCAAAATATAGTGTCTGGTTAGTCAGCCAATATTGATTACAAATGAATATCCCAACTTTGAAGGACTATATCTTCTGAACAATAAAAGGTAGTGTTCCGTTTCACACATCGAAGTGAGTGAGAAGTTATGAAGTTTCATAAATTCAAAGGTTCATTTTTTAGGCGAGAGATGGAAACTGAACGAGATTGAAATTGAACCGACATGCTCCGTTGCGAGTTCATTCAATTAGTTTTCGCCGATATACATAAAATATAAAGGGTTTTTTCTGCCTCTATCAGCTGACACTGCTGAACTGAAAACGACGATAACTGCAGCTATTGCAACTGTAACACCCGTCATGCTGAAAACCGTGTGGGACGAATTCTCGTACAGAATGGATATCGTTCGCGTTCATGCTGGTGGCGCAAACTCGCTCGTGTTTCTTCTTCTGTCTACATTTATGAAACTTCATAACTTCTCCCTCACTTCGATGTGTGAAATGAAACACTACCTTTTATTGTTCAGAAGATATAACCCTTCAAATTTGGAATATTCATTTGTAATCACCCTGTATTGCAGTTACTACTTCAGATTTGCACGAATCACAAGTATAAGGATCTGTCTGTGTATCACCATTATCATGGAGTATTATGATATATTGGTATGCCATGTAACCCGACACCGCCGATTTGGGAAAAAATTACACTATGTTTATTGGTGTGAATCGCGAGCTACAAAACGAGTACTATATCATAAACTGTCAGTAATTTCCTGTACAGGATGCTGAATTTCAATGTAAAAATATTACTTTTCATAATGAACAAAAAATATTGAAAAATTATGTCCTGAAACTTTCCAAAGACGAAAAACAAATATTTATTCACACAACGCGCCCTGACGCCGACCAACGAACTGTGCGTGAGCTGTGGGCGATTCTGGAAGCGTTCTTAAGTAGTTCGTGATATTTTCGCATGGGGTGGCAGCATTTTATAAAACAGAAACCTTCGTTTTCCATATTACCCGACTATTCCATAATACACGAAGTTGCCTTACTTGCAAAATGTCAATGCCCACTTTCCAAATTTATGCAAAATAATACTTTTATTCTTCCAATATTTTTCCGTAAATACTCTCAAGTTATTTTTTTTTTTAAATGTTAAAAAATAGGCTTATACAGGCTAAATAGAATCTATGCGGAAAACATTAATGCGCATATGAAAATCCAAAGCATGCTTCTATCCAAGTTTCCATATAATATATTACCATAGAATACTGCTCATGATATTTTAAATTTCAATTAATGCTCCAGAATGTTTAGAAATCAACAGCTGCTTAAAATTATACAATTTACTGAAAAAACAAATCGCCTATACCATTTCATACATTTACGGATTCTAGATATTCTTTTGTACATATAGAGGTTCTGGGGGAAATATTTATTATACAAAATTCAAGCTGAAACATGTTTTAAAAGTTTTATTTAATTGCGAAGAAATATGTAAACAAGTGGGTAAGTTTGATCGAAGATCGCACAATGGGTTTGGTTTAATAGTCCTTTTAAAACACTTTATCCTTTCTTTAATAAATCCAAATAAATTTCATAAAAAAAAGTTATGTTTTTTATAAAATAAAAAATTATCGGTCTATTTTTGTCGTTTCTTCGAATATCTGAACCTCAGTCATAATAATATCTGTCATGGGGATTAAATGCGATATTTAAAAAAAATCAATTTAGAAATTAAACATGTTGTAAAGAGACCTTCAAAATGTTAAAATATGCCAATATTTCCATAATCGGGTTTTTATCATGATTCAATACGTTCTTCAAACTCATATCACGTTATAATCACTTGCTGACGTCATATCTATTCGCTTTCTTTATTACTCATGTTGATACTCTCTTTGTATTATTCTCAAACATCTGAAAATGTCCGTTAAACTTCCAATATGACGTCAGATATTTTTTCTTTTTAATTCTCTACTGACTTCATGTTAAGCTGCTTTCTCTATTTTCACATACTCATTTCTCCTTGTATTATTGAGAAATGTTTGAAAATTTCCGTTTTATTACCATTATGACGTCGTATTTATCTTTTTTCAGTTGGTGAAACTTTTTATTTAATTTTCATTTTCCACGTGGAAATATTTCAACAGAAAAATAATTATTGTAGAAAGAATTTTACTGTGGATTTTTATTTGTTGGCAACTGCTATAAGGAAAAATGTTTAAATTTAATAGGAAAAGGCTGTTAGAATTTTGGTTTTTTATCTCTTTATATTAAAATAATACGATTTTTTCAAATTTTAATATTTTGAGCTTGATAGTAGGTATTTAGCTATAAGTACACAAATTTGCATGCCTGTAAGTTACATAGTTTCTGAGAACGGCTCTGTGACGGACAGACAACAGAGCTGGAGTAATAGGGTTTCGTGAGATGAACGAAACTCTAAAAATATGTTAAAAAAAATTAAGATTCTGTAGAAAAATTTGAATTTTAGCGAAACAAATTAGTTTCAGATGAACTTAGGGTATTATGGAATTGTCAGGTAATACGGAATGCCAAGGTTTCTGATTGGTAAAGTGCTGCAACCAAGCTGTAATATCATAAACTACTTAAGAGCCAAAGAGGATGGCATCGATGATGTATTTTTATGATAATGATTTTTATCTCTAATGAAAGCGAAACATGTCAACTGGTTTATTTGTTTATATATGTATTTTGTGTGACAACTTACTTAGGTAAAAGAAAGTTTTTATGAGTTTATATGTTTATGAAAAGTTGATGTTTTCTTTTAAATTTTAGGATTTAAAAAACATTTTTAGCATATTGGCTGACTACCCAGACACTATATATTTGATCATGTTCTCTTGATACCATTACATCTGATTTTTTTTCCAAATTTTGTTCGCTTTCTTCCGCTGGTAAGTCCTGTACAGATTCTTACTTCCATCCAAATCGGTTGATAAATACGTGTGTTATTGCTTGACAAATATCAGATTGTGGTTGGTAAGTTTTATGACGACTTGTAATTTCAAAATGGCAACAATATTTGGTATTGTGATGAATTCCCTTTAAAGTAGTCCCCTTCTAACTGAACACACTGATTTCAACGGTGTTCCCACTTCTGGAAACTTTACTGGAAATTTTCTTTATTAAGTTAATTAAGAACAGTCTCCGGATTTGCCTGTATGTCTTCAATTGTGTTAAACTGCTTCTCTTCCAGCGTTAATTTTCAATTTTGGAAACAGATAGAAGTCGGCAATGGAGAGAGATAGGAGTACAGGAATTTGGAACTCAGCCAAAAATATTCCCCGATGGAGAACGCACTGTGAGCCGGTGCATTATCGCGGTGGAGAATCCAATTCCAGAGACGTTTTAAGACTGGTTGTCTATTTCTTACGCACATTTTAGCGTAAATGCACAAGGACACATTTATAATTAGCTGTTTCGCCACAGGGGCATATTCCACGATGCACAGTACCTATTGAATTTAAATTCTCGTACAAAGCAGTGGCAGCACCTGTCTCAAAACTTTCCGGAAATGGTTTTTGCTCCGAACGGCTGCAATAGATTGCTACTTACATTTAGAATGAAACCTACTACAAATCTTCAAAGCTTCAAAAAAGTTTTAGCTACAAACCATTCCATTTTAACAATCTACTCTCATATTACGACACAGGGAATAGAACTGAGTACCGTTTGGATGTGGTTTGAGCTGCAATAGGCTCACACGTCAAAATATGTTAGTAGATTGGGCTAAATAAACACTCTCCAACTACGAGGGCTATTTTAAAACTAAGGTCCGTTACAAAATATCTATTTAAATCTCGCGCGCTAGCAGCTAAACGCATGCGCACAGACACCCGTTGTCCGTTGCGCTACATCAGACGCCAGTTGTGCGCCTACGGTGTCAGTGTGTTACTTCAGAGTGAGCTATAAACACGTTCAAGTGGATTAATCATCCCACCGACTGTGAAATACGCTCAGAATTACGTTTTTGACAGCAAGAAACTTGACAGCAGCGGGCATTCATCACTAGATCAATGAGGTGTAAGGTCTAGATTCCATGAGTGCCCACACACTGCTGCTCAAACATAATCTCCCAACAAATCTTTTGGGTGGGAGCAATTTGAGTACCCTTCATACAGTCCTGAACTTGCGCCGAGTGACTATCGCCTTTTCCAATACCCGAAATCGTTTCCCGTTACCCAGCGATTCAACACTGATGAAGAAGTAGAAATGGCAGTTAAGATATGACTTCCCTCACAAGTGACGGCATTCAACGAGGAAGGATTACTAAAACTAGTGGAGCGTTACGATGAATGTTCTAACAGACATGGAAACTTTATAAAAAAGTAGAAAAAGTACGAAGAATCATGTAAAAAATAATTTTTTCTAAATATATTTATTATTTTGTTTCTATTGCAAAACGGACCTTTAAAAATAACCCTCGTACTTATGTTTTGATGTTTTGTACGGCTTTAAAGTTACAGCGCCTTCTGTGGAGAAATGTTTGAAGTTCTTTAAAAAAAAAAAAAATTTTTTTTCGCCAAACCGCGCACCTGTAGGCCAATAACTCGATTTTCTTAATTTGAATTTTAAAACATGTCAAGAACTTTTGGCCAGTCTTGTATATTATAATTTTTTTTCTCCTCTCTTATGAGTAAACAAAGTTTTAGTAATTAATTTTCTACGGTAAGCAGTTTTATAAAGCTAATTTCATATTTACATTCGTACAGTACTTTTATTACCAACTACAATTACGAAAACACTCGTCTTCAAAAAGAAATATATAATATTTGCAAAACAAAAATCATAAAAATGGACCCAGTGGCTCACTTCATCAATTTTTTATAAGTCTGAAAACGATATTTTTTTTGTCAACAAGTTTATTTGTATTCTTCGTGTGAAATATTTGTTTTCAGAAAACATTTCTTTCTCCCGAGAATAAATATAATAATGAGAATACATATTGATAACATTTCATAACAGTAAACTCATTTTCTTTACAGAATTGCCATAATTATAACAGGTGAAAGGTTTAAAAAATATTTTACTTGTTTTAGAGAAATTAAACAATGGTAAATTATTTCTATTAAATTAAAGTTAAATACACTTTAACTATTTCAAGATTTTTTATAATTTTGGATCTTTTTGTATATTTTAATACACAAATACAGTTAAGATAAACTGAGATCATACTTACAAAATTGGAATTCAGTACCGCATTGAGAATATTGTAGGATAATAAATCAAAAGAACTGCTGACGCAACATTGAATTTAATTAGCTACGTCTCAGTACACATAAAAATTACAGATACAAGAAGCGGCACACATGTAGCTTTCAGTTTGTGAGTTTTTAAGTTTTTTGATTCGTCAGGATGCCCATTTGCCTTTCGGGGCAAAATTTGGATTTCACGGCACAAGGGCCGAAGACACCTTTCCTCTCAAGAGAGAGTTGGCCAAGCTTCTCTGCTTGGAGCTAGCAACAGAATACAGAATACCTTCCTTGGCCCCTCAAGATTTGAGTATATCTCGTTGAAGAATTTCAAGTAGCTTCGAGGACTTAACATCCCATGTTGAGCAGATGTGCGGCTTTTGAAGTGGTTGATAGATATTGGACTTATGGACTCAAGTACCACGAATTTATCGTGTAATAACCGTCTGTATAGCGTCAGATAAAAAAAGCGACCTAAAATTTATATGCACTTGGCAAGTCTATTAAACTTTTGAGATTATTTGCACGGGTGCATCTGGAATCGATTTGCGGCATTAGTTGCAGGAAGTAATTCTTTACATCTTGTACACAACTTAAGTCTTCCAATTAGTGAGTTCTAATTAGTCAGTCAGACTTGTTTTAATTAGACTTTGTTACGGTTCAATTAGACTTCGTCACAATATATCTCATGTGTACGCATAATAGAAAGAAAATTAATAAGCAATCAGTTATTTATAAAATTTGCATTTCACAGTAAAAATCGGTTTAATTTTTAAATTAATTAGACGCTGAAATGCGACCATGATATTATTGTGTTTAACCCTTTTAAAGGACTTCTGTTGCTAAAATGTTGAAATGATTGACTGACACCACGATTTACAAACAAATTTATTTGAAAATAAGTACATTTCTTTTTTTTTCCTGTACATTTAAAAAAAATTATTTCAAAATCCTGGTGTCAATGTTGTATTTGGGAATTAAAACTAAGTGGAATGTGCCACCGTCCTTCAAGCAGTTAACCAAGAATGTTAAGAATTATACACTAAAAAAATAAAAAGTGGTTTATTAAAACTAAAGTTGTTTTTCAAAATTTCTTAATTTATTTTTATCTTTCTATAAATAAATTATAAACATATATAAATTAGACCCAAGTAGCATAAAATGATTGGGCCATAGTTGGCTAGTTGTTACTTAATTGTTGGCCCATTTTAGACCGTTGTCAAAAACGTCCGCCTTGTCGTCACATTGGAAAACTAATAATTTGGCAACAAAGGCCTAACTGTTAGTTGCTCAGAATACTGATCATATACACTCCAAATTAGAGGCACCTCTGTTTTCTTATTAATGGCTTATCAACCAAGCCATTTACATAAAATCAAAAAATTTCTAGTTTTGTGTATAAGAAATTGTTTGACATCAACTTCTTCATACAAACAGAGTGACGAGCATTAAATGAAAGAAACAAATCTTTCTTTAGTGAAATTTTATGCATTCTTTTTTAAAGTTTATTGAATAAAATAGTGTGTTAATTTGGTCTAAAATATTAAAAATTGACTAATCCTCGGTGAATGATTGAGTTTGACTAATAAAGGTGTTAATGCTAAAGAAACAAAACCTCGCGTATATCGTCTTAATGGTGATTTATTTTCTAAGTGTTAATACAGTGAAGGAATGGACAAAAAACATTTCAAGTGGGACGAGAATCCACAACATTTATCTTCTTGGAGGTTGAGGACATCAGTAAATATTGTTCTATTCCAGGAGAAAATTAGAATTACAGCCGATTAAACTGAAGGCGATCGTATCAAGACTGTATATAAATAATTGTTTTGCAAATTCTACATGGACATCTTCACATTAATAAAGTTTCTGCAAGACTTCTTCGATTTCTCCTAGCCATTTAAAAACAGCAATATATGT
This sequence comes from Maratus michaelseni, assembly GCA_963931845.1. Lineage (NCBI taxonomy): Eukaryota > Metazoa > Arthropoda > Arachnida > Araneae > Salticidae > Maratus > Maratus michaelseni. The sequence goes on along the minus strand of OZ007588.1, from coordinate 472,956,239 downwards.
TGCTTTCTGCGAGCTGTTTTTAAAGTAAATCAGAAAAATCTTTTATTCTTCATAAAATTAACACAGTTTTTTCTAATTGCTAAATAAATAACACGGGTGGTAATATTCCATCTGATTGGAAAAGTGGCCAGGTCAGGATTTAATTCGGGTACCTTTGGCTTAAGCTGCCAACGCTTTACCTACTGGAACTATCCTGGATAAATCTGGCGAACACAATTTACTCAGACAATCTCAACAACAGAATTGCGTTCGCCAGATTTGTCCCGGATAGTTCCAGTAGGTAAAGCGTTGGCAGCTTAAATTAGTCCCCGTGTGAAGGTAGTGTAATCTTGGTCTGGACACTTTCTCAGTCAGTTGGAAAATTACAAATCGTGGAAGCTTTTATTGTCGACCGTAACTGAAGATAAAGATATCTACCCAGATGACATTCTACGACGAGATGTCATAAATTATTTCTCTGGGTTTTCTTTGTCAAAGGCTCTGTGGTCAGTTGTGGCTTTTTTTTTAATGTTCTTCAAATGTTTGGAAGCAAAGCGCACAGAATCAACAAAACAAATTTTCTCCAGGGAAGGTGATAATAAACATGTCACGAACCCTCGTTCGTAGGGATCCTCCTATCTTCACTGTAAAAAATTTGGTGTAAAGTTCCTGAGAAAACCTGTGGTACCTTTCTGCCACAGGTTTTCCCAGGAATTTCACCAAAGAAATGCCAGGAAACTTACACAAGTCAGTTACACACAAAACATATGGAACTTTACACAGATCATCGATCGTTCTTTTACAATAATTCCGAAAAGTTACACAAAGGTTCAAAAGTACACCTGAGAAAATTAAGGAATGTTACACACAAAACATGTGGAACGTTTCACAGTTGATCAGTAAATTACACTTTCTCAAGTATTCTGAAAAGTTACACAACATTGTGGAATATGTTACGCCACATTTCTCGGTATTCTCGGATAAGCAGAAATAATCTAAGAAAACCCAGGAATGTTACACAATAATCGTCAGGAACATTACGCAGATTCTTTACAGTGTTACAGCGCAACAGAAACGTACCCGCAACAAAAAAGTTGAAAAAAGAGCCGTTATGAGAGAATGTGATCTGAACGGACGTTTAGGGGGTTGGTCAGTCAGATCTCAAATTACCTTCGCTAATGTTAAATCTATGGGCGTGGGATGCAATATTATTTAAAAAACATCTCCTAAGGAAATTAAAATGTTTGACTTTTTTTTCTGCGTACTCTTCTTAAAGAATGACTCTTCTTTTCTTAGTTGTCAAAATATTTCTGAAATATATGCTTAATTTAATATTTTATGTGTTAAAATCGTACGAGCTGTGAGTAATATTTTTGCATTGCAGGTACTTTTAAAAGTATTTTGGCAACTAAACAAAGAAGATACATCCTGTAAGAAGTGTACACAGAAAACAGAAGTCAAAAATTTTTATTTCCTTATGAGATATTTTAAAAATAAGAATGCATTCCACTTCCATATGTTTACGTTTCGAAGAGGGAAACAATGGTCAGTCAGATCTCCAATTACCTTCGCTAATGTTAAACTTATGCCAGTGGAATGCATTCTTTTTTTTAAAACATCTCTTCAAGAAATAATTATTTTTGACTTCTTTTAGGAGATGTCTCTTCTTTTCTTAGTTGTCAAAAATATTTCTGAAATATATGCTTAATTTAATATTTTATGTGTTAAAATCGTACGACACAAATTTTAGAAATATATTGACAACAACAAAAAGAGGCATTCTTTAAGCAGAGTACACTGCTAAAAATCAGTCAAAAATATTAATTTTTGATTTTGGGTTGGGTTGGGTTGATTATTGACGGCCAATTATCTACACTTGGGATATAGGCCCGGGAGAAGTGCCCTTCGTGGGGGTCTTTCTGAGATTTTTGATTTTGGAGAGATTTTAAAAATAAGAATCCATTCCACTCCCATTGGTTTCACGTTAGCGAGGAGAATTTGAGATTTGATTGACCATCCAGGGGAATCAATGGAGCGGAGAGAAGCTACTAAGAAAAGCCAAGGTGCAGCAATCCCCATATCAAGGGTCTATGAATGTGTATCTCTGAAACACTTATAAAAGAGATAATGACTAAAACAACTTATGAAGCACAACACTGATTACTTTTTAAGCACTAGCAAAATATTTTGTATTATTAAAAAAAAAAAAAATGCGACGTTATATTTGGTTTATTAAACACAACATTGATTATATTTTTAAACACCAGTGGAATATTTTTCATTATTTTAAGAAAAAATGCAACGGTATATTTGGTTTATTAAGCACAACATTGATTATATTTTTAAACACCAGTGGAATATTTTTCATTATTTTAAGAAAAAATGCAACGGTATATTTGGTTTATTCAGCACAACATTGATTATATTTTTAAACACCAGTTGAATATTTTGCATTATTTTAAGAAAAAAATGTGACGTAATATTTAGTTTATTAAGCACAACATTGATTACTTTTTAAACATCAGTGAAATATTCTGCATTATTTTAAGAAAAAAAATGCAAGTTATATATATTAGGTTTATTAAGCACAACATTGATTATATTTTTAAACACCATTGGGATATTTTGCCTTATTTTAAGAAAAAATGCTACGTTATATTTGGTTTATTAAGCACAATATTGATTACTTTTTAAACACCAGTGAAATATTTTGCATTATTTTAAGGAAAAAAAAAAAAGGGCAACGCGCGTTATTTTTGGTTTATTAAGCACAACATGATAATATTTTTAAACACTGGTTAAATATTTTGTATTATTTTAAGAAAAAAATTGTAACGTTTATATTTGGTTTAAAATAATAATCTGCCTGGTAATTAAAATGTGTGTGATTAAAGACATTTTAAGTTCCATTGCTTTTTAAAAACCCATTTCTGATTTTTTTTAAAAATAGCAACTTTATTTTTGCTGAAATCGATTCACGTTTCAAATTTTCCTTAAATTCAATTTCTCAAAATGAGTAGGAAAATATTCCAACGGAAAATTGCCTCTAAACCCATGATGTTAAATTTAATCTTTCAAAATAAGTTACTTTAAATCGATAGAAAATCGTGATAGCTATTACAATATTTAGAAATTTTCAGTATTAGGATCATACACGAGCACATGATGTATGCTGATTTCGGTGGCCCAAAATATTTTATGTTAAACATTTAAGCTTAATTTTTCATGTTTACGAATAAGTACTTTTTATAATAATTAATCATAAGCACAGTGGATGTATATATGTTAAGCGACATTAAAATAAGTTCTAATTTCATTTTTGCAAAATTATATGCATTTCTTTAGAAAGAGAAATAAGATTTATTTTCATTTTGAATTTGTTTCGCATTTGAATATTGCAACATTAACCAAGAAAAATATATGTACTTGAAGAAATATTAGTGAAATAAAATAAAATCATATCTAAAACTTTTCAATTGATTGTATCATTCAAAATATATATACTGTTTTGGGAAAATATAATTAAACAATTGTTATAATTAAAATTGTATTGCTCTATTGTTTTTTCCATGTTAATTTTGCATGTTCTATAAAAACTAGATTTATTATATCAATATGGATTTGGAGAAATTGTAACTCTTAGTCAGTTTTTTATATATTTAATTGCTATTAAGAAAATAAAAATAGAATCTAAATATCTGATATGCAATATACGTTGTCTAAAAAATGCATTTATGTAGTTTTTAATTTTTAACTGGAATGCTTAAACTGTGATATTTCGTCATTTTATTTTCCTTTTGGCAGTTTAATTACGCATTTGATAATTATTAATAAAATATTTAAAATTATAAATAAATAATAATATAACCTAAATATCTGTTTTGAAATAAAGGTTGTTTAAAAATACATTTACATAGATATAATATTTTACTAAAAGACTTGCTTTTGGTGAAACTGTGATTTTTATGTGAAAACAAAACAATACATTGCTATCCAACGCACGCTTTATTCGGAGATTTTAAACAAAGATCAAAACATTAATACATTAATATCACAAAAATAAAAATTATTCTCTACTTTTTGGTTTATCTTTAAAACCATCATCAGGAGTAAAATTTCTTAAATACAAAACGGCAAAAAAATATTTACATGTTACATTATCGATGCTACATTTCAAACTGAAAAGACAAAGGAGAAAAGAAGTAACGGAAAATTCATAAAACGTTGAAAATAAGCTCAATGGCGCCATCTAGTATCCAAAAGTAAATTAAAACCACATTACTGGAAATATTATGCAAAAAATTAAAGTTCTTCAACATACTGATACAAACATACCGAATTGAAAATGAAATACCTATGGACACTACATGGTTTTACTGAGCTTATTTTGAATGTTTTTTTAATGAAACTTCCGTTAATTCTTGATTTTTTTTAGTTTGGATATAGCTTCGTTCGATATTACAACATGTAAATAATTTTTTGCCGTTTTGTATTTAAGAAATTTTACTCCTGATAATGGTTTTAAAGATAATCCGAAACGTCGAGAACATTTTTTATTTTTGTTATTTTAATGTTTACATCTTTGTCTACAATGTCCAAAGAAAGTGTCCGTTGGATGGCAACTTATTGTTTTGTTTTCACATTTGAGTATACAACGTAAAGTCCTTATTTACTGTGATTTTTAGGCTCCCCCCCCCTTTCCGCAGTTGTATTATTTTTTTGAGAATTATTACATAAAACTAATCAAGGAATCTAAATATCTGTTGTACAATATGTATTGTATAAAAATTCAAGTATCTACATTTTAATTCTTCAATAATGGTATACCAGTTCCTTCGATCTGGGAGTTTTTGTGTCATTTTTAAAGCGTATAGCGGCATAAAAAAAAGCACTTGCATAAATGTTTGGTGCATTTCTTTCACAATATGTAAAAAAAAATAAACAAACAAACAAATATATCGCTTTCTTTCTTTCGTCAAAGAATTTTAAATTAGTATATTTTCACGAAAACATATTAAAACTAAATTAAAAACGTACTCAAAATGTACATATTCTAGCTTTTTCAGAATATTAAGTATTTTGATTTGAAGATACAATAAATTTGGCCTTAATTATTTGAGATGCCAATAATGTATAACGCTCGTAATCAGTGATAAAATATGTATTTTGTTATAAAAGTGTTCAATAGCATTTTAAATTATTAGTGCATTATGGATTTTCAAAGATAAACAACAGGGAAATTACACCTATATAGTGTAATTAAAGAACTTTTGAAAGTTAACGAAAGTGTTTCAAATAATTACAATTTGGTAATAGAAATTCAGTATTACTTCTGAAAAATGTTTGTATCTGGCTTAATTGTGTTCTTGGATGTGTTGTTGGATAAAATAAAAATAAACTTTTCATAATGCAAGTTATAAGATGAAAATATCACTCATCAAGAATTATTTGTAATTTGCTATCCGTTAACGTAGAAAACTGCATTTGTATCTGCAAACATGTATACATTTTAATGTACTGTTTACTTTTACAAAAACCTGTTCTAACATAAAGCTTCTTTTAATGGATATCAATATATTTTTCACAGATATATTTTGTGGATGTCAACAGATCACCTGCAAATAAAATAAAAAAAGAGTTCTTACAAATGTAAAGAGTTAAAAAGGTTTCTTAGAAATGTCAAAGAACTTTAATTTAGTATAACTTCACGAAAACATTTAAAAACTGAATTTTAAAAATATTCAAAATGTACATATCATAGCCTTTACAGAAATTAAATGTAATTGAAATCAGTATTTTCGGGGAAAACAAATATTTGTAAAGCAAACGTTACTAGGAAAAAAAGTTCGATATTGGAATAAATTTATTTCAAAGTTTCATTACTTGAAAGAACTATACGAAATGAAACACATATTTGTTTAAGGGAATCAAATTCAATATTCAGCATGTATATTTGGCTCTTCTTACCGTAAAATGTTTAAAGAGTTTACACTATGTTTCAATTTTATTTTAATATTTAATAAAAATGTAAAAGTTTTTGCAGTACTTCTCTATAATAACTATCATTGGCTTAATTTCGATGAAACTGATTATCTGATTCTGGAAATATTGTAAGCATTTTAAAGGAAGATATATATTAATATGAAATAAATATTACAGATGATAATATATTTTTTATATTAAAGTGTTTTGGTTTTAAAGATACAAAAAATTTGGCCTTAACTATGTGCGATACCAATAATGCGTAATACTCGCAATCGGTGATTAAAATTATATTTTTTAAAAAACGTATTCCTTAACTTTTTAAATTATTATTGCGTTATGGAATTTCAAAATTAAACAGCAGTAAGACTACAGCTATGCCATTAAACTTGAAAACTTTTGAAAGTTAACGGAAACTTTTCAAATAATTACACTTTCACATAATATGATCACTAATTATAATTAAAATATAGATAAAATGCTTAAGTGATACAAAGAGGACCACAAAAGGCTTATAAAAACGTTTTAATGATCATTAAAAGGTTTTTATGAGCCTCTTTGTGTTCCTCTTTGTATCACTTAAGCATTTTATCTATATTTTAATTACACTTTGGTAAAAGAAATTCAGTATCATTTCTAAAACATGTTTGTATTTGGTTTAATTACGTTCTTCACGCCTGTTTGTAAATAGATACATTTAAAATTCGCCAGACCAATTCAATCACCCTGAAGTATTTTCCTACATTCACTCTTTGTATGTACAATTTACTCACTTTCTCAAATTTAATATTTTTCAAATTTGGATAGAATAAAAAACACTGTAACAAAAAAAAAAAAAGAAAAACACAAATGTTTTTTATTCTACGAAAATATAATATAACCACGAACTGAAACGGTCAATAAACGCTTCCGTGTTTTCCATGATTCCGAAAACCGTTCTTCATCGTTAGAAACCTCAGAAGCTAGTATATTTTCAAGATTTAAAGAAGCATTTATACAAGCAAAGTTTCTTTTGCCACCACTGATTTCCGGAAATGTTTCCGAGTAGTTTTTTATAGTGCTATAATAAGTTTTATCAAATCCGAATATCGGTTTTTAGCTCACAGGCTATCAATGCCTGAGAGCTAATGTGCCCGCCGGTTCTGTATGTACGTATGTACGTAACGCGATAACTCTTGATAGAAATGACCGTTTTGCTTCCAATTTTGCTTATAGGTTCAGTGCGATAAGGCGCTTTCCTGATTAGTTTTGGGGTTTCATTGGTTAAGTATAAAGGGGGAAAGAGGGGCTAATCCCCCTCTTAATTTAGATAAATGGGTTTTCATGCAGAATTATCCGATTTCCTTCAAATTTTATATATAGGTTCATTGTGATAAGGCGCTTTCCTGATTAGTTTTGAGGGTTCATTGGTTAAGTATAAAGGGGGTAATGGGGGTTTAACCCCGCCTTACTTTAGATAAATGGTTTTTTCATGCAGAATTATCCGATTTGCTTCAAATTTTGTATATATATTCATTGTAATAAGGCGCTTCCCTGATTAGTTTGGGGGTTCATTAGTTAATTATAAAGGAGGAACTGGGGGATGATACCCCCGTTAATACATTGTCCATTTCTTTATTTTTCGAGGACATTACAAATTCTTTGAAATAAGGGTTTAATATACAATTAGTGTGAATAGCCTGTGAGCTCAATGCCCTCAGCTTAACTGAGCAGTTTTATTTTTATTAGGATGCTATCCATTCTCAATTAAAAATTTTCAGCAGCGTGACTGAATTTATACGTACAAAGGTAAGAAAATAATATTAATTTTAATGTTAATGCTGCATTCAAACACATAAAAACATGTTTATTGAATATGAAAATGCTTACTTGAGAACTAATATTATGCTATCATCGGTATTCTAGTTTGAGAAAACTGATTAAACACTAAAAAATCTACTCGGATAGTGGCAGCAAAAAGAAACTTTGTTTTTATAAGTGATTCTTTCATTTTCGGAAATGAATTGTTTTATGAAGTTTTTAAAGATAAAGAACCTTTTTATCGGAATCATGGGTAATGTGGAGGTGGTTATTGTATATTTTCGTACGGATTATATTTTATTTTTTTAGATTAAGTAGCAATTGTCTTTTTACAGTGCACACTGGATATCAAAACAGAAAACAAAACTATTGAATTTGTTTTTATAAAATAAACTTTTGTTAAATATTTTTTCATTTTTTTAAACAAGTTTTCTTTATTGTTTTTATTCGTAAAATTTTAAAATTTATTACATTAAAAAAAATTTTTGTGTGGCTTTGCATTTATCAATCTCGGAACAATGAACTAAGAAGCTTTGGGTGCAATTCACGAAAAAAAAAACTCTTTCATTGATTTCTAGTGTTACGAACGAATAACCAATCTCTTTTAAATGTATAAAAAATTAATAAGAAGAATTTTATGTATCTGGAATATAAAAAAATAAAGTAACAAAATTATGAAAAGATAATCTTAAAATAAATTTCATGTTTTCCACAGAACAAATTACCGAATGTTTTTTTAGATTTTTTATTATCTGAACGAGTCATAATTTTAAAGATTGCAGTGAATCTGAACATCTTCATTGCGATCCAAGATGTGTTACCAATTTATCATGACCTCCCTTATACGCGAATTGATTGATATCCTAAAGACAGTTAAGGTTAGCAATGCACGGGTTAAGAATTCAGTATTGCAAACAGCATTGGTTAAAATTTTAACACGCAGACTAAAGATGTATTCTGTCAGATTTTATGCAATTCAATCATGCTTGATGATATAAAATGATTGGTTACGCTATGATTCGTTACGCCAGTATTCATCATCTGCCAGTTAAACAGGAATATATCAGTTGAATACACAAATTATATCAGTCAAACACTTAATCATCATTGACCTCATTGTACCCGATCGCGGCCGAAGTCCAATCATGTTAATGATGAATACCATTTGAGTGTTCTACCGGGGTTTTCGCACTTAAGATAGCATTTTAAAATTTGAGAAAAAACGGAAAAGATGAAACCGAATGCAAATCGACCTCCGAAAAATATTAAAAAATAACTAAATATTAATGATTTTTGAAATGATAGATACCGCCAAAACCGGGAAAATATTCTGAAAATGTGGTTATTATTATTATTTTTTTTTTTCTGCTCGGGAAGTGGATGCGACAGTTTTAATATGTAGAAAAAACAGAAAACTTGAAAATGAATTGGAAAACACGAATCGAACTTTGGAAAATATTTTTTTGAAATAGTAAATATTAATTTTTTTAATACATCGTTAGAAAGAGGAAGGTACCCCGAATAATTGTTTTTTTTTTTTTTTTTTTTTTGGATTTTCATTTAAAAACGTTAACCTTGGAAATTAATGCGAATCGAAGTCCAGTAAAAATGTTTTTGGAAATAGTGAATATTAATATTTTTTTTTTAACGAAAGATAGCATTTTAACCGGGAAGGTAAGGCAAAATTTTTTGTGTTTTTTTAAATCTATCAGGTTTTTGTTTTTTAAATTTTCTTTTATTATTGTACTTTGGTTATCTACGTGGGCCGCAGCGATTTCGACTTCAAAATGCAGAAAAAAAACGAACTCTTCGCTTTTGTCTGCGTGAATCCGCAGATGAGCAGGCACAATCATCAGAACGCCTGGATATGGTCAGGCGCAATCGGCAGAATGATGGAAACTCGCCATATTGCGATATCCAGTTTGGTTTTTAACTAAAATATGTCGGATAATTATGAAATATCCGAAAACTGGCATCGAGATGCATTACTTTTGACATACAGACAATTACTACCCGCCATATCTTGTAGCTCTGCGTGCAGCGGTTTTTTCAGAACACAGCACACTCACTCACACACGCAGAGACAACAGCCAAATTAACTTCTATCGTTATTATTATAGATGATATTTGTATATGTCGCCTGAAATTTCAGAAAAATGAACCCTATTGCACAAATCAATGCATACGCACACATATATTTATTCACTTCTATGTTTGAAAACACGATGTATGGTATTTTGCATTACTTAAGTATCTTAATATACTAGAGCATAGTTGATGAGAATATTTTCTTAAAATTATAAATTATTCACTTCAAACTGAACAAATTTTTTTAAAAAAAGAGACAAGTTATATACTTCACAATTGTCTTCAGTAATATAGAATAAACTATGCGTAATCTTTACTTCAACGTGACAATTAAATATGTGTTTGTTCATACTATGCCATAACGTATTGTGCAGGAATATTAAACATAAGTTCCATTCTTTTCAAGATACTAATTCATAAATATGCACCTTAAAGCGACATCATAATTCATAAAGATGCTATCTTTTCACTGGTGAATAATGTGTTGTACTTTATGTGACACGTTGGACGCGCTTTCTAAGTTTTGCTAATTTGGGAAATTTTTACTAATTATCGTGTAAAAGGGAAATTTTGCTTCGGATATTTCCAAAATGCATGTTAAATTTGTAACTATGACATTTACCTGAGCGTCTTTTAAAAATAAAATGAAATATTTCTGAAGTACTTGATGTTTATAAAAATAATTTAAAATTGTTATTGAAAGAATTAAGTCTATTTAAAAATCTTAAATTTTCAAACATAAGCCATTAATTAGTAAAATTAGAAAAGAAAGTGTCCAAAGCAGCGGTGTCCAACCTGTGCTCCACGGAGCCTAGGGGCTCTGCATGCCCTTCTCAGGTGTCAACATTCAACGCTCTAAAAAATTAAAAAAAAAAAAACACAAAAATTACATGATATTAAAGATTAAGAAATATTAGTTATCAATTGAACCTGATAAAGAAAATAGCAAAGAAAAAAATACACAGTTACATTATTAAACTTTTATACGTTGTTTTATGTACCTTAATTCTGCTCCTACCAGAAATGTAAAAACTATTGTACACAAATGGTTGAAAAAAAATGGCGATGGATGATAGTGAGAATTTTATGAGTTTCAGTTTAGCCAATTATAAAACTTAAAGCAATTGCTCTTATGTGTTCTAAAATTTTGACATTTATTGCAAAGCATCCGATGATACCATTTATGAAATTTATACAGTCGTTTCCACATTATCAGTTACTTATGTTATCACATACGTTATCACACACGGTATCACTACAATGCGATAACATTTTTAAATGTAAAATTCAACAACATTTTAAAATGTAAAATTCAGGGTAAGAAATTATTTTTCTAAGAACTTAGAATTTTACACATAGTTATAAATTGAAAAAGAATTATATTAGATGATTTGGTTGCAGACTCCATTATTGACAGATTTTCAAAAGTAGTGAAACTTCGGGTATTATGTAATATCATCTACATATTTGAGGCAATATTACAACGCGTTATCGGTTAAAACTCGAAAACAGCAATATACCTTATCCGTGGCCCTAATTAATTGCGCACCAGTTTAAAAGTGAAGTTTTTCACACAAATAAAATGCAAACTTAATTTTGTCTATATAAGCAATCAAATTTATGAAATGTCAGTCATCTAAAATGAATTGCACTGAATATAAAAAAAAGAAGTCGCATACTTAGATTTGGGTATGTAATACATTCTCTCTCTTAAAAATAGAAAGCCATATTGTTCTGCGCACGTGCATTAAAATAAAGTTTTCGACAATTGTAATAAGTACATAAATTACACAGAAAAAAAAGAACAAATGTATCACCAATATTAAATTATCTAATGTATTTCAAAAGTAATTAAAAACTAATCTTTTGGGCCTTTTTTAACGAATTAATTGGTTAGTTGTGTAATAACATAAAATCTCTTTCTATTACAATATTTCTGATAAATGAAGATTCATTTTTATAAGCCTTTCATATTGATTAAACATATAGATTTCTTGGGCGCATTGATTTTCCGATCGATTACAAGTTCAACATTTAGAAGTGGTGCTTGAGAATTCCTTTTGTATTTTGAAGCTTTTTAGGTTACTCAAATTAAAAGGTTACTCAAATTCAATATTTATTTCAATCATCTGTCATGATATATTTTTTTAAGCATTTCCCATTTCATTTATGTTTTGATTTTATTATTAAATTTTATTATTATTATTATTATTATTATTATTATTATTATTATTATTATTAATTGAATTATTATTTTACTATTATTATTTTCTTATTCAGCAGATATTTTGGGGTTAAGGTAAAGCCAGGAGAGATGGCGCAGTCGGAGAGATTGCGCACATAGAGGTTCGGGGGGAAGGAGTAGAGTGAGAGCGCAGCGACTCCAGGTAGTTGTAGAACAACAGTAGTGGAGTGTCTACTTGAAAGTGCACGTTGATTGCTTTGAGCGTCTAAGATAAAGTATTGCTATTTTGATTTGTTTTCCCAAAGTAAGTGCTTGAATTTTCATAGCTATTCATCAGAATTTCTATACAATGTCAATAGTACAAAATATTTTAAACAAACGATTTCTCATAAGCTACTAATCTAGACTAACAATGTGAACATCAACGGTTCGTTTTAGTAGCGTCCATGTTTAAATAAAAGGCCGCGCTATCTCTCCTACCGAAATTGGAGAGTTTGCGCATCTGCTACTTAGGAGAGATGGCGCATTCTTCCCATTAGTTTCCATGCTAGGAGAGATTACGCAGCTTATTGGTAAATTTGCATAAAAAAATGAAAAATGAAAATGGACTAATTTTAAGTTAAACGTGTTATTAAGTTACATAATTTTATTTTGTAATCTTATCTGGACTTGCTTTTTCTGTTTCTTGAATTTTTTTTGCTTTAATTAAAATTTTTTAATCGTTTTAAAATTATTTCCTTTTTCTGATTATTTAAGCATTAGGTTGAAATATTCTCTCCCAATACAATAAAATTTGTTCACAAAAACCTTACAGCAATGTCATTTAAGTGTAATTATTATTGTTAACAATTTAACTGTAGTTATTATTAGTAACAATCTCTCCTACCCATGTGCGCAATCACACCAACCCTGTAAGGAGAGATTGCGCAAAATAACTTTCTTGGTTTTATTACAACTGTTCTATTAAATTGCAACATAACAACAAAATAGCAATATAAATGCGTAAAAACAAATGAAGTAACAATTATTCATGGATAGTTTAGCAAAAAATTTATATTTAGATTTTTTATTGCTATTCTTTTGAATTGTGCGCAGACTATCCTGGCTTTTCCTTATATCACGAAAACTAATACACAGAATTTTATCAAACTTCGTATTCTGTTAGAGCTTGACACAAATCGATGATGATTCAATTTTGACTTTGTAGTAAATATTCCTAATGTTGTCAGCACAATCAGTTGATGCAATTTAGCGAGAGTAATTTTTTCTATTACTATTCACTAATCACTGTAATTCTAAGATAAATTAAAAGAAAGGCATTAACTGCTTGTTTTAATTTTATAAAGAAATAATCATTAGTGCAGCCTTCTGATGGTGCCTTTCAAATTAAAAATATTCAGTCAATATCGAAGTGAAGTGAATATCTGAAAAATGAATCGATTTAGTTTTTCTTAGAAAAAGAATAGAGCTCCACATGTGTGGACCTTAGGACTTAAGAACATAATAAATATAGCATTCAATAATGTGTATTCATCTCATAGAATCATACGAAATGATACAAAATTCTTTTGAATATCTAATAGATTTACAAAGTACAGAATTTACTGATAATTCTACCTCAATTTTGTTGTAGTAGTGCCATTATTTAAATTTGTTTTAAATATCTCAAAAATAAATATTTCAGAAATCAACTTTCCTTAAAATTAAAATTTAATTTAAACAAGAACCAAAAATCATGCATCCGGCATAGATTATGAAACACTTTCCAACACTAACAGAATATTTTCCAGAAATTTCATTTTTTTATATTATGAAATGAGATATCTAAATAAGTAATTTCGTAAAAATCCATTTTCAGCAATTGCTGCCCAGCATATTTGAAGTTTTTCGTGCAGCTCTATATATGATCTATAGAATTTGTAAACAACCCGTACTACACTAAAAATTGCATACAATTACATATCACAGCGGAAAGAGCACTTCTAGCAATGACCGATCCTAGTCAGTCCTTTAACAGAATTATCTTGTGCATCTCTTTGTACATGAACTATAAATCCTAAGCACCCCATAATCTATAGAATATAAGCTGTATTAAACCTTAGTGATCCTTTTAAATTTCATTCTATTTAAAGTATCATAACATGTTCAAAATGCACCGCCAACGAATTTTCCCCATACATCATAATATAAAGGAATTATTTTGTTCGTCCCTGTAATTGAACAATAAATGCTACTAATTGTATATTCCGGTAAAAGCATGCTGTAGTCCCCCTCGGTAATACACATTAATTTCATTATGTTTCAATTTTCCTAACATCAATAAAATGCGCCGCTAATGGTTTTTCCCCATAGACTATAATATAAATGAATTCTTTGGTGTGTCCCTGTAAATGAACTATTAATGCTAGACACTTTATTTTCAATACCGAACATTCTACAGTAAAATTCAATATTGTATAAACTATTCATGACATTACGAGTATATTTACGAAAGTTAGAGCACAGAAAGACAGACAAACAGACAAACCAAATTCATAAACACTTTTCAACTTGGAAAGTGTTAAAAAGAAAATTATTTCAATTTTTTAAAACTTTCCAACATGGTTGAAAAGTGTTTATGACTTCGGTTTGTCTGGCCGTCAGCCGTCTGCCGTCTGGCCGTCTGCCGTGTGTCCGTGGTCTAACTCCCGTAAATATGCTCGGATTGCCTAGCAATTTTTATATGTTATTGTCGTTATATATAGCACGTTCCCTATTTCAACGGAAGTGTGCAGCACTTATAGTTTTTTACAGGGACACTCAAAAGAATTCCGTTACATTACGGTCTATGGGGGAAAATCATTTGCGGTTTATTTTAATGATGTTACACAATTGCAAACACATTGTAATTGATATATATCACTAAGGTGCATTACAAGAAGCTTAGTATGGAATAGGGTGTGCATAGCACTTAGAGTTACTTTACAGGGACAGTCAAAAGAAATTTGTTACATTACGTCTACGGAGAAAAATCGTCTGCGGTTTATTTAAATAATGTTTCACTATTTTAAACGCATTGAAATTTATATATATCACTAAGGTGCATTACAAGAAGCTTACTACAGAATAGTGTGTGTATAGCAGTCATCGTACATTTACAGGGACACACAAAATAATTCTCTACTGTCTATTAACAATAAATCCTGGAAGTGCGTTTTAAGATAATGAACGCGATTTTAAATTTAACTCACTTTTTGTCTATTACGTGGTGTGTATAAGTTCTGTAGATAATATACAGGGTATCACAAAAGTTCGCGAACACATTTCGGTTTATTGACAGAAACTCCAGAAAGAGAATTTTAAACTGTGCTACGCGTTTCTTAACTGAACTAAAATTTAGCATCCTATGTAGTATATATACAAGTCTATACATCATATACAGGGCTGAATAAAAGTATTCGGATATTTTTCCGAATATTGTATACGTTGGAAATTCCTGAAATTATGTTTTTAAATAGGTTATGCGTTTTTCAAATTGTTTACTTGATGTTATCTCTCAGCTTATTAAACGGTATGATTTGTTAAATTATTTTGGAGGCGTTGGAAAGTGTTACATAATCTATGCTTGACGCATGATTTTTCGTTCTTGTTGCAACCTAGCATAAGACAAATAAGACCAAAAATGCGCACAATGAGCTTTTGAATCACATAATAGTAATAACATACATAATTAATCTTAACGTACAAAAAATGTCGTAGATCGGTAAATCTAATATAACGTTGTAAAATAAAATTATATTAAATAAATAACATATAAAAAAATATAAAATAAGTTAGTATAAAAAAAGAAAATCTGCAGCAAGAATTCATACTATTTCGTTATATGATTAATACATAAAGTTATTTTTGAAGCGAACGTTAAAAATATTAATTTTACTTGGTTTTTTTTTTTTTTTTGGTTTTTTTTTCACTCAGATTTTGTTAAAACATGCTTTTTGATTAAAAATTGCCTTTAATTAAAAATTCAATCGACATTGTTTTCATAAATGAAATGAAAGGTTTTTCTCAAATTAGTGTTGCCACAAAAATAAAATACCGCAATATAGGATGCTCAACAATGATTATAAAAAATAAATAGTACAAAAAACCTAAGTATGATTTCTCCAAACGGGTTTATTTTATATTTATGGTGAAAAAGCGAAATTGAATTTGAAATCTATAGGAGAAAAAGAAATTATTGATCGATTGAAGCAGTATTATTTCACGTGTAGAGTAAAAGTATTCTTTGTTATATTAGATTCAATTGCATTTTAAATGCATCCAATTTATTTTTCTTTGTTTCATGTTTTTCAAGAAGCGGTTGACTGCATCTCCTAATGCAGTTAAAATACGATTGTTAATTTTTTTTTTCTCGCGCGTGTTTTTTGCTGTCTTTAATCAGTTTTCACTGTAATTTTGATGGAAAAAATGAGCAATATCCTGGTTTGACTGATGTAGTTCGCAGATATTTTTATAATTAAGTTTAACCTGCATCTAAAAAGTGTTTGATATTTGTAAAAATTATTAGACTACAGAGCGAATACTCGCACGGGTCTACTGGTAATATAATAAATGCCATAAGTAGAACTGAGTAATTAGTTAATATGTAATTTGAAATAGATTTACACGATAATGCATTTGGTTAGCAATTTGTCTTCTGAATTACAAATGCCAGAATAAATGAAGCAATTAAGTGTAACATCGTTATATTTATGGCAATAAATATTGATGCATTGGTTTGTAATTCAACTACGACACTTTGCAAAAGAATTCCGACGTTTTGTTTAAATTATTCATAGGACAACGGAATGTAAAGTATATATTTTGATTTACGATGGAATGACAGGAAGATAATCCATTCATTGGTAATGTGATTAAAGAGATGAATATATTATTGTCATTAAAGAAATCTAAATGATAAATTGGGGACGTGAATTTCAGATATTAAAGTTACAGAAAAACGAATTGAATACTGGAAAAACAAATTCATTGAAAGACGATTGATTCAAGGAAGAATGATTGATTAATTAAACGTGAACAGCCTTTTTAATAAAATAAGAAGATTCGTCTGATGGTTATTTGAAGACTGATAAAAGTGGAAATAAAGGCAGGATTTGATTGGTTTTATCAAATAACATGAACGAAATATCATGCGTTGAGCATAGATTATGAAACACTTTCCAAAACATATAGAATTGTGTAACAAAACTTCAACGTTTAATAACTTGAAAGATTATGTCTAAGTAAATAATCTGGAAAACGCACAACACATTTGATAACCCAATTTCAGACATTATCATCTTTAGTCGAAAAGATATCCGAATTCTTTTTCTTTGAAATCCTGTATATGATTTATAGATTTGTATATCTACTACATAGGATGAGAGAATTTTGTTTCGTTACGAAACACATAACACGGTTAAAAATTTCACATTCAGCAATTTCTGCTAATAAACAGACATGTACTCGAGATCTTTTGTGTAGTCCTGTATATGATCTATAGAATTTGTACACATCATGTAATATGCAAAAAATTAGTTAAATTTAAAAAAATGATACACCAAAACTCTCTTCCAGTAATCATTGTTCATAGGCAGTATTGTAATCGAATTCTTTTGTGCGTCCGTGTAAATGAACGATTATGCACATCATATTATATACAAAGCATATTGTAGTGCACGCCAGTGATATATATCAATTTAAATATGTTTGATATAGTGTGACATAATTAAAATACACCGCAAACAATTTTTCCCCATGGATCGTAATGCAACGGAATTCTTTTGAGTGTCTCTGTAAACGAACTATAAATGCCACACATTTCATTTTCTATACCGAATATGCCATAGTAAATCTCAATAACATATGTAAATTGTATGGCAGTCAGAGTATATTTATTATAGGGAGAGGGAGCATGGACGAACAGACTGTCAAATAGGCAAACCGCTTTCATAAACACGTTTCAACTATGTTGGAAAGTGGTAAAAACGAACCAAGCGTCATGAAAAAAATATCTTACTTAAAGAAAAAAAAACAAAAAAAAAACCCCTATGCAACAGAGAGTAGAATTTCGAAAAAATCTTATTTAATCTATCTTTCACAATTTTTAATATATCATTGACTAAGTATATTATTTTTTCTAAAATCTAGATTTTGTTTTCTTAAATTTTCCCTTTTTTACGTAGTCAACGGTAGAAGCATCATTTCTCCGCTAAAATTAACATACAAATTCTTAAGAAATGCAAATAATACTGCATTTTTTTAACACTTTCCAACATAGTTTAAAAGTGTTTATGGAATCGGTTTGTCTGTCTGTCTGTGCTCTAACCCGCGTAAATATACTTGGATTGCCTTGAAATTGATATATGTTATTGTGGTTTACTATGGCATGTTTGGTATTGAAAATAAAGTGTGTAGTAATTAGGGTACTTTTACAAGGACACTCAAAAGACATGCAAAACGGTATTGGTTTGCACAGGGTATAAAATTCACAATAAAAACAACTTCAATAATAATAATAATAATAATGCTGTGCAAGACTGGAAGAAAACAATTTGAAATTTTAGTTTTATAAATTAAAAAAATAAATGTATCAGGTTTACAATGTACACATTTCTCTTCGTATAAAATCATTATATGCTTTACACAAGAAAAATTTATTTAACTTTTTATTTAAGGATACAGTGGAGTAACAATTGTGCGAACTAATAGTTGACCGGGAGTGTTCGGATAAACGAGATTTCGGATAAACGATCTTTTTTGAAAAAAAAAAACATACTAGGGTTTTATGAGCAAATCGAAACAAATAAACAGTGATAATAAACTCAAATATGTATGTATTTTGTACTGCAATGCTTAGAACACGAAGAAGAGAAACAATATCAAGGAACAAAGTGTTCAAAGAAATCTGTAGGTAATTAAAAGTACAGTACTGTAGGTCTACATTTTAAGAAAATAAATCGAAAATTTTCTTTTGCTTCAGATAAGAGACTCTTTTTCTTGCTGTTAAATCTCTTATACGTTTTAATGAAAGCCGTTGAACAGAATCACATTCTTCTTGTTGCTCCACCCACACCAAGGCTGTGTCTAGGCGCCGAAAAGCTTCCTCTGTGGATGGTCCCTTTTCAGTTCATTCTTCGTCACTAAAGTCCTCCTTGTCGTCATGGTCTTCTGAAGGAATTTGTGCTTCCACGAGCAAGGATTTTATCAACCGTTGATAGTTGGTAGCTACCAACATCACACTTGAGCTATTCTTGAATATTTTCCTTTTCACAAGCTTCAAATCCCGAAGATTCTTGAACCAACGCAGCCAGTTCTGATACAAATTCACTGTTTGGGGACTCTTCAGGTGCAGTGTGGTAGAGTCATCTGATGGAAGAAGCTTATTCCAAGCTTTAGCAAGGGTAGTGTCTTTGACGGAGGTACAAGTTTCTGCTGTCATGTATACAGCCTCCTTCAAATTGATTTATTTGTACAGTTGTTGAAGATTATTTTCATTGTCCTTCCCGATTAAAAACATGCGCAGCAATGTCTTTCGTTACGTTTGAATAATAACGTTATTAGTTTACAATAACCAACTGGTCCATTGATTGGAGGACTGAAGTTACGTTCGGAGGCAAAAAAGCAACTTTAAATTTGCCGTTTTCTCTTTCCAGTGAAAGATATGATGAATGTCTTCGGGCGTTATCAATCAATAATAAAAATCTCCAGAATTCCCAGTTGCACGCTGAAGCTTTTTAACTTCAGAAATAAATACGTTGTCGTACCTTTGTACAACAAGTTGGAAATCGTATGTTAAACGTGACAAATGAGGTGCGTTCGTTTCGTGCTATAACTAGTTTTACAATGTAAAAAATCATCGTTATTATTTCAGTGAAATTAATTATATCGTCTGCTATGATCGAAATGACGATGTCTTTTTTTTTCTTCTTATTATGTAGGCCATGATTTCAGATGCGATTTTTTTTCGACACCAGACACAGCTGTAAATTCACCATGGGGATCTTGCTTTGCGAATGATTACCTCCATGGTTAATAATTCTATGACACACGATGAATGAATATTTTGTTTATTTACTTTAATGGATTGCGATTTTCGGCTGTTAACCTAATTTTCACTGAAGTTATCTCATAATCTATACATTTTTTTATGTAACTCATCTCTCAAGCAAACAAATTTTTTGAACGATCTTCCTAAAAATGTAACTTTTGCACAATTTTATTCGAAAATTTAATTTTTATTAAAAATGGCCGCTTGGCATATGGAAAAAGATGTGGTTAGCCCGTATTTGTTTTCCTCAGTCACATGACTTGCGCTTTTAGCATATAGATTAAGTATAATAAGATTTAATAGAATAAAGAAAACTTTAATTAATATCTTTTGAGGTTTTGATTCGAATTTCATAAAATTTGAAATGACTCGACAAAAATCTGCAACGATTATATATATTAAATTTCAAACCATTCGGTTGGGTAGTTTTTGCACTGTTATATGCGGACAGAGTGACAGACAGACAAACAGATAGACGGACGGACTAGACGAGGACTATAGGTGCTATGTATTTATATAATTACGAACGCACCTAAAAAAGGCTTGTACTTATCCATGAGTTCTTTTGGTTCTTGTAGATGACTGGCAATTTTTTTATCCTCTTAAAGCACCGCAGGTTTTTAGATTTTCGTATGAGAAGCAAAGAAAACCTGTTTGATCCAGTCACATTCCCACATACCAGACCATTAATGTGTGATTTGCTTGCCTTGAAGCCCGGTGCTGACAATTGAGTTTAGTTTTTAATATGCCGCGTTGGCCATTTAAAGTTTATAAGCTTCTCATTATTCACTGTGCTCCGTTCGGCTAGGACCCTATGTCGGGAGCAATCCGGCAGTAAGTTTAAAATTATTTACATTATTGCCAAGGGGCAAATGAAGTTTCATAGAAATTCTGATTTGAGCGCAAGGGCACTCATGACAAATAAATGTTGTTCGTTTTGACAACGAAGCTCAACTGACTGGTTTACATTTTTATCAGCTAGGTGGCGCTGATCTATTAATCAAATTTCGGGAGTGCACAGGAAGCTCTGCTGTCGCATGGTAGTGGAACCTTTTAGAATAGGAGTCTTTAACCTTTCATGCTCGAGGGTCACTTTAGTAAATTAATTAAGTTCTGCAGACCACCGTAGGTCAGTTAAATAGACAAACAGGATATGTATGCGCACGCATCCTTTGGTTTTGAAGAAAATGGGAGAATAATACAATTCTAGAAATAAAATATACCTTCATCAATATATTTATTCCATCTCAAATAATTGTATTTTAATGATACTGGTTTCAACTCCCCGGTAATAATGAGCACTATTAAATTCAATGTATGAATTATGGTGTGTGGAACCTCTACATATTTAAAATTGTATTTTGATTTTTTAAAATAGTAACACCCACTTTTGACACTATATTTGAGTTCCATATATCAAATTAATACGGAAGGGAATGCATTAGCTCACGAATTCTTGTTATTTTATGCATTGATGTCCTTTTTGGCTCCTCCACAAATAAACTCTCCATCTTTTATAATAAATAACTTTTAGTTGATCCCTCGCTGAACGTGAGCCAACCTGATGCAAGAGGCTAGTCTAGAATGAAAAGCGATCGTTCGTAGTCCGGCTATATTATTTGTAAGAAATGCAAAAGTGTTCCCAATGTGGCTACGAATGTTTTTTTTTTTAACAAAATTTGTTATCTTTTGATTTATTTACGAGATAAAGTACTAAGTAGCCCGTATTTGCCTCCTTGAAAAACAGTTACTCTCACGTTTTGTAATAAAATGGTGTTGAAATACCGACTGGTTATTAGCGTTTTGAACCCTCCTATCAGCTTCAGGACTGCATTTAGAAGTAAATGACACCAAACTTATCCATTATGAGCAAGCAGGTAAATAGGTAGGTCCCCCAAAATGTAACTGTTTGCCTGTTTTTTTACAATTTCCTCCGTTATTAGAATGACATTGCGGGCCGCTAAAACACCATCGGCCCGTGGGCCGCGGCCTTAGGTTGAAGAGTCCTACTTTAGAAGTTCACCATCGACCGATCACTTTGCTAGGATTATTCCGGATCCATTGATTCATTGTGAATGCGTTGTGACTTAAAATTAGTTGGTGTCAACAGCTTCAACTTCTATCGCATATAGGCGTCAAATTTTGTGATGTTGGCAGGAAGAATATTCAACGCCGCTTTAAGCATAGAGTTTAAAACGCTTCAAAATCTTATGTCCGCAGATGAAAAGACGAGGTTTTAAATGGCGAATTTTCTTTCAAAAACTAATCTTAATGCTCATTTTAAAACTAGAAATTATCCATGTCTTTGACAACATCAAAGGAATGTTTATAAATTAAATTGCTTGACTCAATTTTATATAGGTCCCGCATGCTCTTCCCTAAAAAGGAAGGTCTCCATAAGCGCTTACTCAGAAAAAAAATTGAAAAAATTACTGAATTATTCTTCTCATGAGGATATATAAATTTATTAAAAAAAAAATACTGCGGAATTTCTGTACATCGCTCGTAAAACATAATGAATATTTCTTTTTTTTGGCGATTTATCGTCTGTTTGCGACACAGTGAAATTTCAAAATATCGATTTTATGCTAAATACCCTTTAAAGTTAAACATTTCTACTCTTTATACTAAACTAGTCTAAGCAAGTTTAAATTAAATAAATACATTTAAGATTACTATCATATCAACAAATTTGTCATATACATTTATATGTATATTTAATGAAATTTAACGATCGCATCATAACAGTTTAGAATAAAAATTAAATTGATTAAAATTGTTTCAACTTCGAGATTACTGTCCTATCCTGAGCACTGTCAATTCGACTTCTAGTTTGTTTGTGTCGAAAAACAACAAGAAACAAGTGGATAAGTGTGATCGAAGATCGCTCAAATGGATTCGTTTAATATTCCTTTCAAAACACTTTATCCTTTCTTTAATAAATCCAAATAAATTTCATTTAGCAACCAAAAAAAAATATATGTTTTTTGTTTTTTATAAAGTAAAAATTTACCGGTCTATTTTTTCGTTTTTTCGAGTATCCAAACCAACCCGGTAGCGGGCGAAGCCGGCTATTATATTCAGTCATAATAATATCTGTCACGCGGACTAAATGCGATATAAAAAAATAATTTCAAAATTAAACATGTTGTACATCTTCAAAATGTTAAAATATGCGAATATTTCCATAATCGGATTTTTATCATGATTCAATATGTTTCTCAAACTCATATATTTACTATTCTCAATTACCCACATTGATACTAGCTTTGTATTATTCTAAAACGCCTAAAAAATTCGTTAAACTTCCAATAGGACGTCAGATTTTCTTTTTAATTCTCTAATGGCGTGATATTAATCTGCTTTGTGTACATACACATACTCATACTCCTTGTATTATTGAGAAATCTTTGAAAATTTCAGTTTTATTACCACTATGACGTTAATCATTTTTATTTCATATTAATATTTTTTTCAATGGGTGACACTTTTTATTTCATTTTCATTTTTCACGTGGAAATCGTCTGATAGAAAATTAATTATTATAGAAAGAATTTCATTGTGGATTTTTAATTTTTGACATCTGCTATAACGAAAAATGTTTACATTTAATAGGAAAAGGCTGTTAGAATTTTGGTTTTTTATCTCTATTTATTAAAATAATATGAATTTTTCAAATTTTTATATTTTGAGCTCTTCATAGCTGGTATTCAGCTATATACACAAAATTTCAACTCTGTAAGTTACATAGTATCTGAGAATAGCTCTGTGACAGACAGACAACGGAGCGGGGGTTATAGGGTTTCGTGAGATGAACGAAAGCCTAAAAAGAATTGTTGCCATAGAAACAACGACAATCAGGCCTTTACATTTAAAATACACTTAAAACTTATTCAACCATTGAAACTGTGTAAATTTATATAAACTGTTTTATCGTTTAAATTTGAATACATTAAGTATTGCACATTTAAACACCCATTTATCAAGTAATTTTCAAATACATTAAAATCGCTTGCATTTGGAGAAGGAATGTGCTGCTTGCCAAATCGCATGGCGCGTTCGGCTTTTTGGACCAAAATCTAGAAAGTAATTAATTTTTTTACAGGTTTTCTAGTGGAATTTCGCAGTTAAATTTGACTGATTCTTTATAACGCAACTAAGTAGTGTCACTAGCATTTTTTTTTTTCAAAATGTTTTGAGTATGTACTTTAAGGAGACCTTCCTTGTAAATATCACCGTTTTAGGCAGTGGTTTTTTTTCATTTATTTATTTATTAATTTTTTTTATTATTATTACGTCATTGAAATATCATTTAAAGAATTAACATCAATAGTTGATAATATATTGGAATTTTTCTGTGTGTGTCTTTAAAAGAAGCATAAATGTCTAATTTTAAACTAGAAATGTGCTATCGTGATTTCTATAGTGTAGAGGATCTTCTTGTCTTTTCCAAGTATACAGGGTTATTGTAAATGATGGACCCATTTTCAAAAAATTGTATTTATTAAAATACAAATCCAAAATGAACAATCTTTATACCAATGAAAAGAGGAAGTTTCAAAGTTTTTTTTAAAACATTATAAATGTTCACCGTTTGCTGCAAAGCAAACATCTACGCGATAGCCAAACTCGTCCCACACACAAGAAAGCGTATCTGCTGTTACTGAATGCACGGCAATGATATGGCAGTAATGATACGGTTCCGCAGATCGTTCAGAGTTGTTGGTAGCGGCGGGACGTAACAGAGATTCCTTAACATAACACCAGAAGAAGTATAGTCACATTTGCTTTCTCGTGTGTGGGACGAATTTGGCTATCGCGTAGATGTTTTCCATGCAGCAAACGGTGGACACATTGAACATTTATAATGTTTTAAAAAAAAACTTTGAAACTTCCTCTTTTCATTGGTATAAAGATTGTTCAGTTTGGATTTGTCCTTTAATAAATACAATTTTTTGAAAATGGGTCCATCATTTAGAATAACCCTGTATTTACGAATGTTGGAACTCGAACAAACGAATACAGAGAAAAAACGGACAGACAGATAAAGAGAAAAAACGGACAGATAAAGAGAAAAAACGGACAGATAAAGAGAAAAAACGGACAGACAAATAAAACAAAAATCAGACAGACAGACAAACCAAACTCATAAGCATTTCTAACTCATTCGGAAGAGTCGATGTATAAATTTCTAATATTTCTACTCAAGAAGTATTTTTAAATTCAATGAATATACATTTGTTATTAACTAGTATAAACTAACTTTAATAGTAAGAATAAACGCAATAAAATATGTAGTTTAGATGTCTATCAACTTTGGAAATTCAAAGGTAAATTTACAATGTCTATTGAAAGAAATTTTTCAAATATTTTAAAAGGGAATAGTTAAACTAAAATTACGTTAATGTTATTCTGTATTCTATGGAAGTGTCCTTCATTCTAATGTACTTTGTTCTTAATTTGAAGAGTTGAAAATAAACTCTGAAATGAAGTATTGTTAACATTAAAATATAGAAGTTTCCTTTACATAAGGATGATTTATTGCATGTTTTCATAAAGGATAGTATAGTACAAAGCAGTTTTATCATTAAATGTTATTTTAGCTTGATTGTTCAAATATTTTTTCCGTTTGAAATGGTAATCCATTTGAATTTTTAAAATCCAAATTTTATCACGCTGAAGACAAGCACAATAAATTTTTCATTTAAATGTATATTTTGAAATTTCAAAAACAAATATATCATTTTCGATGAGGCGATAAAAGAAACTAACTAAGCTATTAATCTAAAGTACGATAAAACTTCTTTCTGATTAAGCAAAGTGAGATCAGTTGCAATTATAAAAACAGTTCTAGAAGAGTTTACAGAATGACTAATGAACTGCCGGCTGAAAAAGTCTGTCATTGTATAGTGAAATAATTCAGATTTATCGAAAAATGTTTAGATGTTTTCAGTAAAAATCAAAAATTTTATAATATAGAAGCATAATTTAACATTTCTTCACTAGTAAGACAAATATATATCAATATTTCATTTTTTAAGCTCTTAAATTCCAAGAAATTGAATTTTTACATTTTATTATTTTACATGTTGTTTAAATAAAAGAATTTTAATACAGTTATTAGAGTAAATTTATAAATGTGTCCGGATATACACGTAAAATAGTATGGCATTTTATAATTCAAAATTGTAAATTTTTATTTATTGAAATCTCGAAATCACAAAAACAGTATCGCAATTTTTAAAGTACTATAAACGAGTTTGAGGCAATTGTAACATGTATATTATTGCGATCTTATTGGTTAAAGCATCAAATATTAATAAAAAAATATTTAGCAATAAAGTGAGAAAATTGTTAAAACAAGCGGGAAAAATTCTACCTTACGGCAGAATATAGATTGGCCACCAACAGCTTTTATCGTTGAGATTTTTTCAGCCTAGTCTAATTCGTCAAAAAAAAAAGGGTGTTTCTTAGCATAAACCAGCTTCTCCACTTTAGAATTTAGTTAGCGTTCTAAGATTTCTTGTGAGGCTGGCGGAATAAATTAGGAACGAACACACCAAGTTTTAATAAGAATCGGTGACTAGAAATATTTTAAATAAATATAATAGTGAAAAGATGTGGCTGGCGAGATAGAAGTTGTTTACAAATGTGCTGGCTTAATGATACCCTTTAAATTAATTTTAATGGTTCAAGACACTTTAACACTTAATAATAACTTTAAAAAGTAATAAAAAGTTCTATGATAGCAGTTTTTATGATGGATACAGCTAAGAGAAGTTGTTTAACAAATGATGAGATGGCATTAATGGGCCCTTGGAGATGAGTGGGGGAAAAGGGAGGGGAGGTAGCTATACAAAACACAAGTGTTCTACGAGACCTTTAAAATTAATCCTCTCTTGCAATTGAGAGATGGGACTTTAAAAGGGATGACCCTTTTGCGCCCCACTAACGGCCCCCCTCTTCGAGAGATACGTGAAAACCGAGGGCGCCAAAAGAAGCGGGAGAAAAATACCTTTAGGTGGTTTCCAGCTAATTTTGGTGAAATTTTGGAGCTGTCCGGCCCATAGGAACAGAGAAAAATGGAAAAAACTAAAATAATTATGAGAAATTCAAAAAATTAAATAAGAAAAGTGCTCCTGACGGGAGGGGGGAGACTAGGACCAAACAAAAGTGCTCGACGAGATCAAACTTTTGATATGTTACATGATGGGGTTTGAACACCTTCAATATCCCCCCCCCCCTTAGGGGGTAACTCTGTTCCTTTGGGAGATAGGGCCTCAGTACCCTCTTAGAAAAGTATGCCTTGACGAATTTAACTTCGTTGGATCCTTTAGAAAAGGCCTACGCCCTGTGTGGGGCTTAAAGGGGCTGAGAAGGATGGGGGAAAACTAAAATTAAAAAAGAGTTAAAACAGAGAAAAATGCTTCTTTAGGGAGGGGGGTGAGAGGGGGGAGAGTAGGACCAGACCGTAGTACATGACGAGATCTATCTATTGATATGTTACATGAAGGGGTTTGAGAACCAAAAAATTCTCCCCCGGGGGTGGGAGGGAAACTTCATTCCTATGGGAGATAGGGCCACGGGACCCCCTTAGAAATGTCCGCCACGACGAGTTTAACTTCGTTGGATCATTTTAAATGGGGTCTGCGCCCTCTGTAGGGCAATTAGAGACTGAGAAAGGAAACACAAGCGGAAATACCGGCATAATAAAGAGAGACAATCTGATTTTTAATATCGTCAGTAACAACCATTTGTATACCTATGTATAAAGGGTGACCTCCTTTATATATGGAGTGGGTGTGACTTTTCATAAGCATGAATTTTACTGTAGACTAAAAGAATTAGCCCTGTGTGTGGCTAATAATAATATGTAATGTAAAATTTTAATCGTGAAATAGCTGAATTTGTCGTATTTAAGTAATTGTTATTAATATCAAATTTTACTTTTATGAAATATATTCCATTTATCATGAAAAATACAAATCAATCAATAAAACATTTTAAAATAAAAAAAAAATAGAAAAATCGAACAGAAATTTAGAGTAATCGAACCCGCAACCTCCAGAATCAAGAGCAGTGCTCTAACCATTCGGCCATCAAGTTCACTTCTAGACCTTAAAAAAATATCATTAAAATAGGCAAATTAGTCAAATCAATGTTTCAAATGCAGGCCTTTCAATTTTCAATTCGAAGTATAGACTCACTACATATTTTAATCTCCTTCGCCCGCGCGCCGCCTGAACTTCGTCCGTGAACAGCCCCATTATCTTTTTACGCGTGAAGGTTTCGCTATGGTACTTCATTGTGAAGTTTGGTAATTTTTGAAATTCAATATTTGTAAAACGGCATAATCATTAAATTTCAAATTTATATCAAGAAAAATAATTTTTTTTACTTTTTCTAACGCAGTTTGTCTAACAATTTTGTGACAAATACTTTTAGAGCTATTAATTTTTTCACTAACTTCAAATGTTTCATTTACTGAGATTAACCTGTGGCAACGATGGATGTCTGTGACTTTTCATAAACATGAATTTTACTGTTGCCTGAAAGAATAAGCCACCCTGTGCTAAAAATATTTATTAAATTATAAAAAAGATTATATAAACTATAATATATAATATACACTTTTCCGTTCGGCGGAAAAACGCCAACAAGCTGTCACTAAAAGTGTAAAACTAATAATAACCAGAGAATGCTGTGACGTCAATTTCTAAATTTTTAAGTGGTATCAAATATTTAGAGTGCCCTTTTAAAAGTGTACCCACCCCAATGGACAAATTGTCTGAAAAGGTTTAATGCGTAAATGTTTTTGGTGATAAAAAAAACCTGCGTTGAAAATACATGTACACCTGTAGAAAAGAGGAAAGGCGGAAACTTTGCATCAAAATTCTACAAAAGAAAGTATTTCGAAATATGTTTTAAGAAGTGTGCTAAAAATTGTGACAAAATGTGTTCCGAAAAGTGTTCTCAAACACGTTCCCAAAAGTGTTCAAGAAGTGCGATAGAAAGTGTACTAAAAAAGATGACAAAATCAGTTTTCTGAAAAGAGTATAAATATTTGTAGTGTGCAGCGGCTCTCTTACGGGCGAAACTGGACCGACACAAATGGTCGATGTACAGAGTCTGTTCGCACAGCTTTTAGAAGAGTTGTTTTGGCCTAAAAAAATCGTCTGAATGGAGAAATTATTTTTCACAGCTAATATGTTTTTAAAAGTAAAAATTCTGGTCTGGCAACTGAAATTTTTGTTTACATGCAAAATGGCGCTTTTAAAGAGCCAGTGGAAGGAAGGCTATATTTTTGCACTTTCCGAAGAAGAGATTTATTCTCATTCGGTTATTAAAATAAGCTATGAAAGGCATGGTTTTTCTATATCTAAAGCCATAGTTGGTAATATTGACAATAAGACAGGGGAAATACGTGAATGTCTGGCCTGAAGCGGAATACTTGGTTCAAATATGTACCCAAGAACAAAAGGAATTCTTGGTATATTGCAAAAGTAAGATCTTTTATGGTAAAAAGAAAAAACCTATAACTCAAAGGACTGTTGATAAATCGTTAAAATGCTCAGTGTCAACTGTTAACAAAATCATTAACATTTTAAAAAGGCCCAAAAACACAATGTCCATTGCCTTTCTCCGCGACATATCGCCGAATGTACAGCACTACGCAGAATTCTTTATAAGAAACGATGAAACTCGGGTCTGTTTAAAATGTTGTAATAAAAAGAGATCCAATTATTATCATCAAAGAGGGGAAAAAATATTAAAACCTGTGGTTCAATGTATCGAAAGAAAGTTTTAGGAAATGATTTATGATTGTTGCTGGCTTTGCATATAATGGCAAATTATAAATAAAGAGAGTGGAGATAAATATTCAGATCTACTCTACATACTATCAGAAACATATTTTACTCCGAACCTTCAAACATAAAATATCCCTAACCAGCATCAAGTGAGTCAATACACACCATGACTTACTGGTAATTTTGATGGGACCAGCAAATGTTTATGGTAGTTTATGCTATTTTATCGCTGGGTTACAGCTTATAATGCTATTCTAGCAAACAAATACCAGCAAGAATTTTGACTTGGGTTTTACTGATATGCCTGCTAAATTGCCTGATGTATCACCCATGGACTTTTAAAAAGTGTGTTATCCGAACGTCGACCTACAACCCTTCATGAACTTTGGAAAGCTATTCAAGAGGAGCGGGCAAAAATACTTCTTTCAAAACTACAAAAGGCATTATTGTCATGGAAATTAGAAAGCTAGTTCAGAATCAGGCTTACCAAACTAAACATTTAAAACACAAATATTTTATGCAAAATAGTTCTGTAAGCATCACCAAAGTCGCCTAAAAATGTGTGAACACCTTCTGTACGCTTGTAAAGGAAAACTCAGGCATCGCTATAATGCGGCAGATTCCATTTTTTAAATATTAAAATCTGGACAACTAAAGTTTATACAATCGAACTATTTTAGTGGGGTCACGCAGGATATTAACAGTCTAGCAGTACTGTCTTTTCTCTACAAGTTAGACATAGTAACAGTTTCTCTTTAATAATCAAAAATTTTATTAACAAGTAAGATATTGTTCAACATCGACTGATATATTACGGTATGCTGTAACGTTATCCCGTAAATTATGTGGCTTTTTCTGGTAGATCAACTCTGTTCTGAATTATTTAAATTTTTAGGTTCTGTTTGGCTGATTGAATTTGAAAATTTTTAATCCTTAATTAAAAATTTCAGAAGTATTTTATGTATTATTTATCTTGTTTTCTTTAGCACTAGGTAATCTTAATCTAATAAAATTTTTAACTACACCATTTAGAGAAAGTTCTTTTGATTGCAGTTTTGTTAACATTTTAAGTAATTATTCACTTTTCGCGTACGGCTCTGGCGATTTCCGCGAATTATGAACTTCGTTCACTATACTGTGGCTCACGTGAAATCGTGGACGAAGATTGCCCCAGGCGATTTTTCTATTATTATTTTATGTACGACTAGCAAGCTACGCCCGCTACGCTGGTCAATTTCTTTTAACGAACCTTTAATCCAACAAAATATTGACATTTCATAAATAACTTTTATATTTTAACAGAATAATAAGGCTACTATAATTTGTGACTCGTGCTATAGCCAATATACACGTCAGGACACGTCGCCCTTATCATTATCTTTTTACGCATGAAGGTTTCGCTATGGTACTCCATTGGAAAATTTGGTAATTTTTGAAATTCAATATTTGAAAAACGGCATAAACATTAGATTTGAAATTTATATCAAGAAAAATACAAATTTTTACCTTTCAAACGCAGTTTGTCTAACAATTTTCTGACAAATACTTTTTGAGCTATCATTTTTTTTCAGTAACTTCAAATGTTTCATTTTCCGAGATTAATCTGGTGCAACAATTAGCGAAAAAACCCTGTCGTCAGCAACGCATAGTTTTTTATTAAAGAGGCTGTTGGAGCAGGGATTGTCACCACCAATTTGCCACCATCACTTTTGAAATCGGTTCCGTGGTTCCAGAGATTCCATAGAAATTGTAATTTAGAATGATTTCAGAACGCTTTTCGCTCATTTCACCCATTTAAATTTCAATTTCTTTTTTATTTTGTCCTTAGAGAGCATTTATATCTTATAAGTAACTACAATGACAAATTTCAAATTTCTAGCTCCTTCAGTATAAAAAATAAAAATAAAACTGCCCAGTTAAACTGAGGGCATTGAGTTCACAGGCTATTCACACTAATTGTATATTATACTCTTATTTCAAAGAATTTGAAATAAGCCCATCGAAAAATAAAGAAATAAACAATATATTAAGGGGGGCGGTCTTCCCACCGTTACCCCCCCCCATAGTTAACTAATGAACACCTTAAACTAATCAGGTAAATCTCTAATTACAATGAATACATATACAAAATTTGAAGAAAATCGGATAATTCTGCATGAAAAACCCATTTATATAAATTAAGGCGGGATTAGCCCTCTCCGTTCCCCCCCTTTATACTTAACCAAACAATCCCGAAAGCTAATCAGGGAAGTGTCTTAACCCAATCAACCTATAAACAAATTTTGAAGCAAATGGGATAATTCTGCATGAAAAACCCATTTATATAAATTAAGGGGAGGGGGATTAGCCCCCCCCGTTCCCCCCCCCCCACTTTATACATAACCAATCAATCCCGAAAACTAATCAGGGTAGTGCCTTAACACAGTGAACCTATAAACAAAATGAGAAGGAAAACTGAATAATTCTGCATGAAAAACCCACTTATATAAAATAAGGGGGGATTAGCCCTCCGTTCCCCCCTTTATACTTAACCAATCAATCCCGAAAACTAATCAGGGATGCGCCTTAACACAGGGAACCTATAAATAAAATTTGAAAGAAATGGGATAATTCTGCATGAAAAACCCATTTATATAAATTAAGGGGGGTATTAGCACCCCGTTCCCCCTTTATACTTAATCAATCAATCCCGAAAACTAATCAGGGAAGCGTCTTAACCCAATGAACCTATAAACAAATATTGAAGCAAATGGAATAATTCTGCATGAAAAACCCATTTATATAAATTAAGGGGAGGGGATTAGCCCCCCCCGTCCCCCCCCCCTTTAGACATAACCAATCAATCCCGAAAACTAATCAGAGAAGTGCCTCAACACAGTGAACCTATAAACAAAATTTGAAGGAAAACGGAATAATTCTGCATGAAAAACCCATTTATATAAAATAAGGGGGTATTAGCTCTCCGTTCCCCCCTTTATACTTAACCAATCAATCCCGAAAACTAATCAGGGATGCGCCTTAACACAGTGAAACTATAAATAAAATTTGAAGGAAATGGGATAATTCTGCATGAAAAACCCATTTATATAAATTAAGGGGGGTATTAGCCTCCCGTTCCCCCCCTTTATACTTAATCAATCAATCCCGAAAACTAATCAGGGAAGCGTTTTAACCCAATGAACCTATAAACAAATTTTGAAGCAAATAGAATAATTCTGCATGAAAAACCCATTTATATAAATTAAGGGGGATTATCCCCCCGTTCTCCCCCTTTATACTTAACCAATCAATCCCGAAAAACTAATCAGGGAAGCGCCTTAACACAGTGAACCTATAAACAAAATTTGAAGGAAAACGGAATAATTCTGCATGAAAAACTCATTTATATAAAATAAGGGGGTATTAGCCATCCGTTCCCCCCTTTATACTTAACCAATCAATCCCGAAAACTAATCAGGGATGCTCCTTAACACAGTGAACCTATAAATAAAATTTGAAGGAAATGGGATAATTCTGCATTAAAAACCCATTTATATAAATTAAGGGGGGTATTAGCCCCCGTCCCCCCCCCCCTTTATACTTAATCAATCAATCCCGAAAACTAATCAGGGGAGCGTCTTAAACCAATGAACCTATAAACAAATTTTGAAGCAAATAGAATAATTCTGCATGAAAAACCCATTTATATAAATTAAGGGGGGGGGGATATCCCCCGTTCCCTCCTTTATACTTAACCAATCAATCCCGAAAACTGATCAGGGAAATGTCTTAACACAGTGAACCTATAAACAAAATTTGAAGGAAATGGGATAATTCTGCATGAAAAACACATTTATATAAATTAAGGGGGGGATTATCCCCCCGTTCCCCCCCTTTATACTTAACCAATCAATCCCGAAAACTAATTCGGGAAGCGTCTTAACACAGTGAACCTTTAACCAAAATTTCAAGGAAATGGGATAATTCTGCATGAAAAACCCATTTATATAAATTAAGGGGGTGATTAGCCCCCCCCCCCGTTCCCCCCTTTATACTTAACCAATCAGTCCCGAATAACTAATCAGGGAAGCGCCTTAAAACAGTGAACCTATAAACAAAATTTGAAGGAAAACGGAATAATTCTGCTTGAAAAACCCATTTATATAAATTAAGGAGGGATTAGCCCCCCGTTACCCCCTTTATACTTAACTAATCAATCCCGAAAACTAATCAGGGAAGCGCCTTAACTCAGTGAACCTATAAACAAAATTTGAAGGAAAACGGAATAATTCTGCATGAAAAACCCATTTATGAAAATTAAGGGGGGGGGATTAGCCCCTTGTTCCCCCCCCCTTTATACTTAACCAATCAATCCCGAAAACTAATCAGGGAAGCGTCTTAACACAGTGAACCTACAAACAAAATTTGAAGGAAAACGGATATTTCTATGAAGAGTTATCGCATTACGTACGTACATACATACATACAGAACCGGCTGGCAAGCTCTCAGGGCTTGACAGCCAGTTTGATAGCTAAATAAAAAAGAAAACTGCCCAGTTAAACTGACGACATTGAGCTCACAGGCTATTCACACTAACTGTAAATTATATTCTTATTTCAAAGAATTTGAAATAAGCCCTCGAAAAATGGAGAAATCGACAATATATTAAGAGGGGGGAACCATCCTCCGTTTCTCCTTCTTATAATTAACCAATGAACCCCTAAAACTAATCAGAGAAGCGCCTTACCAAAATGAACCTATATACAAAATTTGAAAAAATCGGATAATTCTGCATGAAAAATCCATTTATCTAATTTAAGGGGGAGGGTTAGCCCCCTGTCCCCCCTTTATACTTAACCAAAGAACCCCCAAAATTAATCAGAGAAGCGCCTTGTCACAATGAACATATATATAAAATTTGAAGAAAATCGGATAATTCTGCTTAAAAAACCCATTTATCTATATCAAGGGAGGTTAGTCCCCCCCGTTCCCCCTTTATACTTTACCAGTGAACCCCCAAAACTAATCAGGGAAGTGCGTTACCACAATGAGCCTATATACAAAATTTGGAGTAAATTGGATAATTCTGCATGAAAAACCTATTTATCAAAATTAAGGGGGGAGGGTAGCCCCCGTTTCCCTCCTTTACACTTCACCAATGAACCCCCTAAACTAATCAGGGAAGCCCCTTACCACAATGAGCCCATATAGAAAGTTTGAAGGAAATCGGATAACTCTGCATGAAAAAAATCATTTATCTAAAATAAGGGGGGAGGATTAACCCCCCCGTTACCCCCTTTATACTTAACCTATGAACCCCCAAAACTAATCAGT
Organism: Maratus michaelseni; assembly: GCA_963931845.1. Classification (NCBI taxonomy): domain Eukaryota; kingdom Metazoa; phylum Arthropoda; class Arachnida; order Araneae; family Salticidae; genus Maratus; species Maratus michaelseni. Next base: position 472,921,014 of record OZ007588.1, on the reverse strand, counting down.
AAAGAACCTTATCACAATGAACCTATATACAAAATTTGAAGAAAATCGGATAACTCTGCATGAAAAAAATAATTTATCTAAAATAAGGTGGGAGGATTAACCCCCCCCCGTTACCCCCTTTATACTTAACCTATGAACCCCCAAAACTAATCAGGAAAGAACCTTATCACAATGAACCTATATACAAAATTTGAATAAAATTGGATAATTCTGCATGAAAAAACCATTTATCCAAATTAAGGGGTGTTAGCCCCCCATCCCCCCCCCTTTATAGTTAACCAATCAATCCCCAAAACTAATCAGGGAAGCGCCTTATCACAAGGAACCTATAAACAAAATTGGAAGAAAATCGGATAACTCTGCATGAAAAATTCATTTATCTAAATTAAGGGGGAGGATTCCCCCCCCCCCAGTTAGCCCCTTTATACTTAACCCATGAACCCCTAAAATTAATCAGGAAAGAACCTTATCACAATGAACCTATATACAAAATTTGAAGAAAATTGGACAATTCTGCATGAAAAAACCATTTATCTTAATTAAGGGGGGTTAGCCCCCCCCCGTTCCCCCCGTTATATTTAAACAATCAATCCCCAAAACTAATCAGGGAAGCGCCTTATCACAAGGAACCTATAAACAAAATTGGAAGCAAAACGGTTATTTCTGTCAAGAGTTATCGCGTTACGTACGTACATACGTACATACATACATACAGAACGGGCGGGCACATAAGCTCTCAGGCTTTGATAGCCTGTGAGCTAAAAATCGCAATTTTAGAACGTTTTTTGCTCCTGCACCCCCTGAGATTAGTGGCACCGACATAAAATATAGCCTATGTTGGAGCAGGGGTTGTCACCATCAATTTGCCACCATCACTTTTGAAATCGGTTCCGTAGTTCCAGAGATTACCCCCTAGAAACAAACAAACAAACAATCTTTACTCCTTTATAATATTAGTATAGACTACTTCCAAACAACAATCTAAGTGGTAGATTTTTCTTACAAATTAGATAATGAAAATGTGTGAAATAAAATCGACCTGTATTTCAGGACAGAAAACTGTCAAAAGCGAGCTGTACGCGGATAGTTGTCTGAGTGCAACGAAGACTCATACACAGCGCAGTTTTACTTTGCCCCATATATAGCTACGATGGATATTAAAACCTTTCGTCAAGCATAACTCAAAAAATATTTAACGGATTTCGTTCAAATTTTTACAGCAGGTACCTATAAAGGTGACAACGTCGTCTATTTTTTACCAAGAATAAGTGTCAAACCGTTTGGAAGTTATATTAAAAAAATAGATAAAAAAGCACAATTAAAGTACATACGTCACTAAATTTTGTGCGTACGTCATTTTCACCGGCGGGAGATTTTCGTAGACAATCGGAATTGAAAAGTTCATGGAATACATGGAGCAAAAAAATATGCAAGCACTAATATTCAGCACAATAAAATATATTTCAATTTAATAAAAATGGAAAGTTAATCTGGAATTTTTTCTGTTTGAAAAGTATTAGAGATTAGTAAGAGTAGTATTAGTATTAGAGATTTGGCGTAAATCACACCATTAGCAGCTTTTTTATTTCGCGTGTGTATGTTAGGAACAATTCTTTGATGTTTAAATAAAAGGTTTCGATTTGTGGCATTATTTCTTATTTTCTTTTCCTTTTTAGTATTTTAAATGGAATTAGTGAAAGGCGTGTATTTTAAATTAAATGAGTGAAAGACGTGTATTTTTAATGTATGTATTTCAAATGAAATCAGTGAAAGATTTATATTTAAATGAAATGAATGCAATATGAAGATGTTATGAGAAAAATATTTGGCGATTTATCAACTGCGCCAAGTTAACATAAAAGTACCAATACATATGTGGGTACTTCTCTATTATCCCGTCGACCACTTTTCATAACAAAAAACTATCGCCAAATAAACGGGAGAACGTTGTCATTGAAATATCAAAATACATAAATAAATAAAATATAAGAATTTAAGGACACAATTGTTATTTTAATGAATGAAATAACTAATAAATCAGTAAAACATAATGAAAAATACACGCAAATGTCGCGTTAAAAACCACTTGATGACTTAACAAACACGTATACACGCTTCTGATATCAAGTAAATGGGACTGCATTTTTGGCGTTTAATCTAACAGTTTGGCGATAGTTTTTTGTTATGAAAAGTGGTCGACGGAATAATAGAGCAGTACCTCTATGTGAAATGAAACAAGGCACAGATGTCATATACGCACCACGTTGGCGCGATTTTTCACTCCACCAGCTTGGGGAAAACTTTGTTTTTGAATATTAGTTACAAATAGTGTGACAAATAGTACACGTGATTTTTTATTTCAATATAAAAGTAAAATAACGTAATAAATGAAACAGCTTCTATTATTTTAAAAAAGGAAATAAAAATAAATAAATAATAGTTTGATATAAATAAAGGCGCGGATGTCATATACGCACCACATTGGCGCGATTGCAACAAAATGGCAATTTTATGCCTCACATGGTAACCCGGTTATTTTGTTTCAACTGTTGTTTATTAACTTTTATTTTTTATTTTAATTCTATAAATTGTTTTTATTATATATATCAATATTTATTTATATCAAACTAGCATTTATTTATTTTTATTTCCCATTTTTGAATAATAGGAGCTATTTCATTTATTACGTTATTTTATTTTTATGTTGAAATAAAAAATTACATGCTATTATTGTATGGTATTTGTAACTAATATTCAAAAACAAAGTTTTCGCCAAATTGGCGGGGGGAAAATCGCGCCAATCTGGTGCGTATATGACATCTGTGCCTAAATTAATATTGATATACATATAAAAATAATCTATAGAATTAAAATAAAAAATAAAAGTAAACAAACACAACAAACAGTTTTCGCCAAAGGGGCGGGGGAAAAATCGCGCCAACGTGGTGAGTATATGGCATCTGTGCCTTTTACCCTTTTATCTGTGCTTTCGGAAATATAAAAAAATTTAAAAAATCTTATATCAGGTGTATAATGTTTTGCATTTTTATACGGACCACTTCTCCATTTTAAGATTTTAAATGCTATTTATATCAGATATTTCTTTCTTGAGATTCCCACAAGTTTTTTCCGATAATTTTTTTAGTTCGCTTATTAATTGTTTACAATTTGCCCCCCTGGCAATAACAATTATTTATCACAAAAAATGGGTACTTCTCTATTATCCCGTCGACCACTTTTCATAACAAGAAACTATCGCCAAACTGTAACGCTAAATAAACGGGAGAACGTTGCCATTGAAATATCAAAATAAATAAAATATAAGAATTTAAGGACACAATTGTTACTTTAATGAATGAAATAACTAATAAATCAGTAAAACATAATGAAAAATACACGCAAATGTCGAATTAAAAACCACTTGATGGCATAACAAATACGTATAATGCTTCTGGCATCAAGTAAATGGGACTGTATTTTTGGCGTTTAATCTTAGTTTGGCGATAGTTTTTTGTTATGAAAAGTGGTCGACGGGATAATAGAGAAGTACCCAAAAATGGCTTAGTTTTGTTAAATTTGTTTGTTATCTATTTTCATTTCTTATTAAAATATCGAAAATGGCAATAAAATTTTATTTTAGCACCGTACTTAATTTTTTAAAATGGCTCAAAAACATGGTTTAATAAACGTATATTTGTAAATATTTTAAAAAACATGTTTTTCTGCTCTCTAGAAAAATTTGTAAGATTCTACAACTGCCTTTGGCACCAACCAGTACATGATACGGAACTTTTCCCTATTCAGATACACAGAAGAGGTTGGTCACAAACAAGAGTAATGCTAGCAACAATATTGTTTTAACTCTATAAGAGTTAGAAACAATAATGATATTAAATTCCCCGATTAGCTTAGGGCCCGATTACGGAACTTTCTCCTAGAAAAAAAAAACTGTAGAAGTCTTTTACATTTGTTTCGAATGAAGCTCGATCAACAAAGTATTAATTGATAATACAAACAACACTAATATTAACATGGGGGTAAAAGTTTGAATTTAAGTGTATATATTTGGAACCCCCCCCCCAACCACCCACCAAAAAAAGAAAAAGAAAGTTACAGAAATGAATTTAAAATGGCGTGAAGCCACCCTTTCTGACATAAGAAATTGGCTGCGAACCCGATTACGAAACTTTCACTTAACTTAATAACATGTATCTAATAGCCCTGAGGACAATTCCCTTTCCCAGTTATACGGACCTTGCGGCTTTTTTAAAAAGCTTGACGCAGTTCGGGTTGAAGAAGTTGAGATTTACTGTCAAATGACATAAACTACTATGAAAATAAAACTGGTGAATTATTATGCTGGTTTATGTATGTATTTAAAAAAATTGCATCTGATTACACTCTTTAGATAAATTACTCCTGTTTGCATTTAATAACAGATAAACGGCTTCCGTTTACTAAATTGTTTAAATATTGGGAAGAGTTGGCGAGAGATAGATAGACGTGTAAACAAACGGGTAGAGAGACGGATAGCGACAGAGATAAGCTAACGGGTAGCGAAACGAATAGACAGACGGGTAGCGAGGCAGGTGCAAAAAAGGGTTGACAGAGGGGTAGTGAGATGGGTAGGGAGACGGGTAGCGTGGTGGATAGAGAGACGAGTACAGAGACGACTTGACAGACGGGTAGAGAGAGGGGTATATAGACAGACAGACGTGTTGATAGACGAGTAGTGTAACGGGAAGCGAGACAGGTAGAGACACGATTAAAGAGTCGGGTAGAAAGACAGACGGATACTGAGACGGGTATACAGAAGAGTAGAGAGACAGTAGACAGATGAGTTCGGAGAGAGACACAGCTAAGACATACGAGTAGTTAGACTGGTAGACACGTTTGTAGCAAAGTATGTTATCAATGTGGTTTGAAGTATACGAGTTTCTATAAATAGTTATACAAATAAACAAAGGTCCTTATACAGTCCTAAACAGACTGAACGATGTCGTAATTCGGATCCGAAAGTCACCAAGTTCGAAGCCTAGAGTCGTTCATTACGACAGGCTGGCTCCATACTATGGCCATAGTACTTAGTTCATTGATTGTAAATAGTGTAATGTAAATAATGTAAATTAGTATGACCATGGTCTTGTATATAAATTAATGTAATTATTTATTTTGCTTAGCATTATCATTATTATTGTTATTATTATTTAAATACTTGTATGTAATAATGTCTATGCTTTAATTTAATTTTATTTTTAAATAAGTGTATATTTTGTATAATTCAGCATTATGAATGTGTTTTGAATAGTATAGCATTTAATGAAAAAAATCTTGTGTGGATAAATATACTAAAAATATCAACGTTTGACACACAATAACATCGTGTAATAAACAGACTCCGTTTCAGACTCAACGAACACAGAAATTACATTAAGAAAAAAGAATTACAAAAGTCCTCTATTGCCTGTCACTGTTGGAGTGAGGGACATAATTTTAACTTCGACTCAGCCACTATTATTAAGAAATGTAACACTTCATTAGATTTAGACTTCTTTGAGGCAGTTTATATTCATAAATTTGGTAACTCCCTGGTTAATGATTTTTCAAGTGTACCGTACATCTCACCTTTCTGGGTTGAGTTACTTTGTCATAGTGAATCCTCTACAACCAACCAACCGACTTAATCAGATTGGAGGAGTTTCTCGGTGTGTTGTTGTTTTTCATTTGGGTTTTTAGATTCATTTTCATGTCTTTGGGGGTATACAATAGGGTTTAAGTTTATTTACACTGAGGAAATGAGTCCAGGATACTCATGAAACGTGCGTCTGTTTATTACACGATGTTATTGTGTGTCAAACGTTGATATTTTTAGTATATTTATCCACACAAGATTTTTTTCATTATCGTTGGTTTCAACGGACCTTTTGGGGATTTTTTATCATGTCTGATTTTAACCGTTTTTACAAACTTAGATTAAAGCGTGAAAGGCTTTTAAATCATTTGCATTTGTTGTGTAGTTGTAAACGTCTTGGTGTTGTTCCTGATTTTATTTGTTTGAAGTTTAATCTTCCTTTAACTAAACGTCTCTCTAGGTCTATACACAACTGTAAATTACTTTTGCTTCGTGCCATTATTCAGGATACTCGTGGGAAACTGGCTTTTGTTGAGAGAGAACTCTGCCATTTACATATTTCACTTGGAAACACAATGATAAATTTCGACACACTGGATCGTTCATCATGGTTTCGTGCCATTAAAATGTCTGCTTTTCATAAACTTTCGTTGGTTAAAAAACTGTCAAATTTACTCCCTCATTCTCCTACACCCCCTTCGGGGCTTCCAATGGTTAATAATAATGCTATTGTTAACCTTTCCTCTCACCAATTGACACCATCACAAGAGGAAGCACTTAAGCTTAATTATAATTTTTCTTTTGCTAAACGCCCGGATTTACCTAACCTTATTGCTCCAGTAGAGAGAAGCTTTAAATTTAGCAAACTATCTGTTTCTCAAAAGGATTCTATTAGAGTTCTGATTAAAAATACTATTGAGCATAACGCAGTGAATTTTACACTGAATGTTAACAAGGATCTCAGTAATGCATTACTTACAATAAAGTCCAACGAAGACATTGTTATTTCTAAAGCGGATAAAGGGGGTCAAATAGTGTTGCAGGATAAATCAGATTATTTTAATAAAGTACACGATCTCTTACAATCTGGTCCATATGTTAAATTACACCGGGATCCATCTAACAGTTATCTTCTGAGTACTAGAAAACTCATTAAAACTTCTCCATGTATTGATGAAAATACTATAAATTCTTTAACTCCTTCCATAGCTAACTGCAGTCGTTTTTATGCTCTTCCAAAAGTACACAAAATTGGTGTCCCCCTCCGTCCTATTGTATCAAGTATTGGTACTGCTTCTTACCCACTCGCTAAATATTTGGTTAAACGGTTTTCTTTTCTTTCAGTTTCCAATTTATATACTATTCATAATTCAAGTGCTTTTGTGAACCGTATTAGGAACTTCCCCCCCTCCCCCTCATTACGCATGGTGTCCTTTGATGTTATTTCACTGTTTACCCATGTTCCTGTCCAAGGGGCACTTCAATGTCTCACTTTAAGATTAAAAGAATTCCATTACCCAGATTATGAGATAAACCACATTATTGAGTTATTCAGTATTTGTTTAACGCAAAATGCATTCCAGTTTTTAAATCAATTTTATTCTATGTCAGATGGTTTAGCGATGGGTAATCCTTTAAGTCCTTTCCTAGCAGATTTGTATATGCATTATTTTGAGGATAAATTATTTAATTTTATAAATTTTCCATTTTATTGCAGATATGTTGATGATTCTTTTGCACTCTTGGACCTGTCTATTTCATCCATTGATAACGTCTTAACTATTGTAAACTCAATAGATCCTGTTATTCAGTTTACATATGAAGTTGAAGTTGAAAATAAATTGTCCTTTCTTGATGTGTTAGTCACACGTCAGCCTAATACATTTGATACCTGTGTATACCGGAAACCTTTTGCAGTCTCACTCCCCCCTCATTTTAATTCGTGTCACCCCCCTTCTCAGAAAGCCTCGGCTTTTCATTTCTTTATTAATAGAGCAATTTCCATTTGTTCTGATAATGTTTCCCTTGGTACAGAATTGAATTATATTAGATCTGTTGCTATTAATCGTGGTTTTAGTTTGACTTATATCAATCGTTTAATTTTTCGTTGTCTAAATAAAAATAGTAATCTTGTTCCTTCTGATGTCCCAGAATCTTTTTCTAACCTCATTATTTTACCATTTCACAATAGCATTAGCTATAAAATAGCTAATATTTTAAGGCAATATGATTTTAAGGTTGTTTTTAAGCCAGTTAATAAACTAAATTTTTCACAGTTAAAGGATAAAATTTCACATCAAAACGTTTGGGGCATTTACAATATCCAATGTCAATGTGGTTTGTCCTATATAGGACAGACTAAACGACAACTCCGTTTCAGACTCAACGAACACAGAAATTACATTAAGAAAAAAGAATTACAAAAGTCCTCTATTGCCTGTCACTGTTGGAGTGAGGGACATAATTTTAACTTCGACTCAGCCACTATTATTAAGAAATGTAACACTCCATTAGATTTAGACTTCTTTGAGGCAGTTTATATTCATAAATTTGGTAACTCCCTGGTTAATGATTTTTCAAGTGTACCGTACATCTCACCTTTCTGGGTTGAGTTACTTTGTCATAGTGAATCCTCTACAACCAACCAACCGACTTAATCAGATTGGAGGAGTTTCTCGGTGTGTTGTTGTTTTTCATTTGGGTTTTTAGATTCATTTTCATGTCTTTGGGGGGATACAATAGGGTTTAAGTTTATTTACACTGAGGAAATGAGTCCAGGATACTCATGAAACGTGCGTCTGTTTATTACACGATGTTATTGTGTGTCAAACGTTGATATTTTTAGTATAGTATAGCATTTGTTGGTAACGGGTTTGCATTCCGATCAAAGGTTGAACTGCCCGGGACGTGCAGTCCTTGAGAGGGGGGCAATGTTATGAATTTTGTATATATCTGTAAATATTCCATTTGTTTAAATTTATTTTATTTTATTATTGTGAAAATTGCAGTATTATTAATGTATTTCCTATCGAGCATCATGTAACTCAATGCTAAAGGCCTCAGGTGGTTTGCAAGGAAAACAACCTTACAGCATCGGTTTTTATAATGAGTTCTATTGGAAAATCGCCAAGGAATGGGTTTATCGCCAAGTTGACGATGGTTTTGGCGACTTATTTTTGTCGCCAAATTTGGCGATATATCGCCAAATGTCGCCAAGTTGGCGACGGATTTGGCGACTTTTTGTGCAACCCCCCCTCCCCCCCCTTATACCTGTACATTGGGATCCTTTCTCGCTTAGGTTCTCTTTCGAAAGTTAAAGCACTTTCTGGTAATTTCTAGCATCTGAAGGCTCTGGAATAATCTGGAAAGATCTCTGAAACCTATATAAGGACCTCCATCAGTTCAGTTCAATTAGTTGTCTGTCAACTGCGATTGAATTCATACGAGAAGCTTTGCATTGAGAACTGTGTTTCTCGGATCGATTTTGTCGTTGATACGTCGTATTGAACGCATTGTTTCTGTGTGAAATTTTGCTTAGCTTTTATTGGATTTGAAGATTACTGAATATCTTGTAATTTTCAGAAGATATTTGTGATCGTATTGCACTGTTTATAGTGAATAAAGCCTTTTTATTGTTCTTATATATTGGCATCAGTCCTTTCGAACCCCGAGCGCACAACATTTGGTGTCATGAGTGGGGTTGAATGCCGATTACCAGAGCAATGGAGGCGCAACTGACTAAATTATTGGAGAAATTAGGAGAGATGGATGAGAAAATGACTGCGAACCAGGCTGAAATGAAGAAGGAAATGTCAGGGATGGATGAGAAAATGACTGCAAACCAGGCTGAAATGAAGGAAATGTCGGAAGAAATGAAGAAGGAAATGTCAGCGATAGATGAGAAAATGACCGCAAACCAGGCTGAAATGAAAGAGATGTCGGAAGAAATGAAGAAGGAAATGTCAGCGATAGATGAGAAAATGACCGCAAACCAGGCTGAAATGAAAGAGATGTCGGAAGAAATGAAGAAGGATATGTCAACCAACCTTGGTGAGTTGAAAGAATTAATAGATAATAAAATAACATCTTTAAATGAAAGAATTGACAGCGTGGAAAACAAATTTGAAGGAAGATTTCTGGAAATAGAGGAAAAAGTTCAAAAGACAGCCAATACCGTAGAAGAAAGGATAGAGAGTATAGAAAAGAAGTTGGAAAATGTGAAGAAACAAAAGATAACTGCCGAAAACTATCCCGAAGATGTCAAGTATCAAGCTATGCTTCCCCGGGCCTCTATTAAACTCTCTACCTATGACGGAAAATCCTCATGGCCAGTTTTTAAGACACAATTTGGGATCGTAGCGGACGCCAATGGATGGGATTCCCAGACAAAGGCTTGCCAGTTAGCTGCTTCTCTACGAGCTGATGCTGCCGATGTCCTACAGACTTTGCCTGCAAATGAACCGCTGGATTTTGAAACACTCGTCAGTGCCTTAGAATTACGCTTTGGCGAGAAATGCATGAAGGAATATAGAGAAAGCTTGGCTCTGCAGCATTTTATTGATGGTGTGCGTGACTCTGAGATCCAGAAACAACTCAGGATTGCAGATCTCAGTGACTTAAAAGGGGCTTTAGTTTATGCCCTAAAATTCGAGGCAGCCCAGCAAGCTACAAGGAAAGATCTACACTTTGTGCGAGTAGCCAACATGCCTGAGACGTCGGATAGAGCTGTGGAGCATTTACAGCCGCAGGTGAAGGACATGATGAGGCAGATGAACTCCTTGATGGACAACAAAACTGGCAGAAAGATCAAGTGCTGGAAATGCGGTGGAGAAGGCCATATTCAAAGAAACTGCCTAAAACGACCCAGCACAGAAGGTAATAGCTCTCCACGAACGGCGGAGCAGGAAAACTAATTAATGGCCATCTCGCGGGGCGGAGGTTGCCAGATTTTGAGAAGCCCCATTATCAAGTGTGTCAAATTTCTGCAAGAAGTTGCGGCAGGAACGGAGTTTTTATAGTCGGGCGTGTGAATGATTTGCCCTGTAATATGATCATCGATACAGGAGCCAATGTGACCATCATCCGGAAAGATCTAGCTCAGCGGCTAAAAGAAAAGCTCTTCTAGACTCCGCCCCGTGTTATCCTCCAAACCGTGACCGGGGATAAGATCGACATACATGGAAGAATGAAATTGAAAATAAAGTTTGGGAACGCCGCTTACCATCATACAGTCTATGTGGCCGATATTTCAGACCTTTTCATACTCGGACTGGACTTTTTAAAAGAGCAAGGATTTACACTGGATTTTAAGAATAATGAGTTACGCTCTGCTCAAGAAGATGTCACTATTTTCAAACTTGGAAATGAGTCCGGGTCTATTCAACGGATCACAGCCAAGGCAGATGTTATCATCCCTCCTCGGACCGAAATGATGATACCTGGATTAACTGGAAACGAAAGAATTTTCCAGTATGGCTTGACTGGATATCCTGAGAAGAGCCCAAAGGGGGTGCTAATGGCATCAGCGCTGGTAGATCTGTCGAGAGATGTGATACCTGTGAGGATTGCGAACGTAAGTGAAAAGTCTAGAATTATCCAGAAAGGTGAAGTGCTTGCAACCTGTGCTCCAGTCACCTGTGTTTGCAAAGACCCGAGCTTGACGTTATCGGAGCCGCCTACAAGTTTAACACCTGTAATTGGACGAAATGAAAATTTATCTCCTGAACAGAAACATGCCGCAGAAAGACTGTTCCAGGAATTTAAGGATATGTTTTCACAAAACGAGAGTGATATAGGGCGCACTTCACTGACACGTCATAGAATTGATACTGCCAACCATACACCGATTAAACAGCATCCAAGACGCTTGCCGTTCGCAAAACAAGAAGAGGTTTCTAAGCTCTTACGAGAGATGCAGGATAGTGACATCATCGAACCGTCATCAAGTCCGTGGGCCTCTCCCATCGTGTTGGTCCGAAAGAAAGATGGCTCCACAAGATTTTGTGTGGATTATCGTAAACTTAACGATATCACGAAGAAGGACAGCTATCCTCTACTAAGAATAGACGACACGCTAGATACTCTTTCAGGACATAAATGGTTTTCCACGCTGGATTTGAAGAGTGGATATTGGCAAGTAGAGATCCATCCTGATGACTGCATTTACTACTGGACAAGGACTTTGGCAATTTAAAGTTATGCCGTTCGGGCTCTGCAATGCTCCAGCAACGTTCGAGCGCCTCATGGAGACAGTGTTAAAAGGTCTGACTTTTGAAGCTTGTCTCATCTACCTAGATGACGTCATCATTGGTGGCCGCACGTTTGAAGAACATCTAGAGAATATTCGAAAAGTGTTAACGAAACTAAGAGCGGCGAATTTAAAGCTGAACCCTTTGAAATGCAAGTTCTTCCAACGAGAAGTAAACTATTTAGGACACATCATCTCAGCTGAAGGTGTTCGAACACATCCTGAAAAAGTGTCCGCTGTAAAGCACTGGAAACGTCCGGAAAATGTGCATCAGTTGCGAAGCTTTCTGGGACTATGCACTTATTACAGAAAGTTTGTACAGGGGTTCTCCAACATCGCAAGACCCTTGCATAGGCTCACTGAAAGCAAACAGAAGTTTCTATGGACACAAGAATGCGTCAATTCATTCCAGCGGCTGAAAGAAGCTCTCACATCCTCTCCAGTCCTTACCTATCCAGACCCCGACAAACAATTCATTGTGGACACGGATGCCAGTCAGGAAAGTGTCGGCGCTCTACTTTCCCAAGAAATAGATGGCCAAGAACGAGTCGTAGCATACTGGAGCAAATGTTTATCGAAACCAGAGCGGAATTATTGCGTCACTCGTAAGGAGTTATTAGCTATAGTGAAAGCCATAGAACACTTCCATCACTATCTCTATGGCAGGAAATCTCTCCTTCGTACTGATCACGCATCCCTAACATGGCTGATGAATTTTAAGAAGCCAGAGGGCCAAGTAGCCAGATGGATACAACGGCTCCAGGAATACGACTTTGACATCAGGCATCGCAAAGGCTCATCGCATGGAAATGCCGATGCTCTATCAAGAAGACCGTGTCCCGAGAGCTGTCGCTATTGTTCCAGAGCGGAGAGCAAGTATAATCCCGAATATGTCATACGCCAGACGAAGACTTCACTATTGACGCCACCAGATCCCTGGAGTGATGAGAAGATTCGAGAAGATCAAATGGCAGACTCTGAGATCAAACCAATCTTGGAGTTATTAGAATCTTCTAGCACGAAGCCCAGTTGGAAAGACATCTCGACTTACAGTCCTACGACGAAGCAATATTGGGCTCTTTGGAACTCCCTCCACGTCAGGAATGGTGTCCTGTTCCGAAAATTCGAATCGGAAGATGGGAAGACATCTCGGTGGCAGTTGGTACTTCCTCGATCCCGAATACCAGAGGTCCTCAAGGAATTACATGGCAGTCCCACTGGTGGCCATTTTGGAGTCATGAAAACATTACATAAAGTCCGAGAGCGCTTCTTCTGGGGAAAAGCGAGACCTGACGTCGAACGATGGTGCAAATCTTGCGATGCATGTGCAGCTCGAAAAGGACCAAAGAAACGTAGCCGAGGAAGACTACATCTCTACAATGTAGGAGCACCTTTCGAGCGCATCGCCCTTGACATCCTAGGCCCTCTGCCAAGAAGTGCTGATGGCAACAAATACCTCCTTGTTGTCATGGACTATTTCACGAAATGGCCTGAAGTTTATGCCATCCCTGATCAAGAAGCTTCTACGGTTGCGGATGCCTTGGTACACCAGTGGATATCAAGGTATGGAGTTCCCCTTCAAATGCATTCTGACCAAGGGAGAAATTTCATATCTGCTGTGATTGAGGGTATCTGTCAACTTCTCGGAATGGACAAAACTAGGACGACGCCTTTACATCCACAGTCGGATGGCATGGTTGAGAGATTTAATCGTACCATCCTCAACAATCTCTCACTGCTAGTCTCAAGAAACCAACAAGACTGGGACCAAAAACTTCCCTTGCTTCTTCTCGCCTATCGCAGCGCCGTCCATGAAACAACCGGCTATTCCCCGTCTCAGATGCTTTTCGGTCGTGATCTTTGTCTACCTTGTGATCTGATTTTTGGTCGCCCTCCAGATGCGCCTTCATCGCCAGAGGGATACGTGCAGAATCTCCAGGCACGATTTGAAGACGTCCACAACTTGGCTCGAGAGCGGATCAATATACAGACGGAGAAGATGAAGACCAGGTACGACACGAAAGCCACGGAACATCAACTCAAAGAAGGTGACAAGGTTTGGTTTTATAATCCGACTCGACGTAAAGGACTTTCTCCCAAACTGCAATCGCACTGGGACGGTCCTTATACAGTCCTAAACAGACTGAACGATGTCGTAATTCGGATCCGAAAGTCACCAAGTTCGAAGCCTAGAGTCGTTCATTACGACAGGCTGGCTCCATACTATGGCAATAGTACTTAGTTCATTGATTGTAAATAGTGTAATGTAAATAATGTAAATTAGTATGACCATGGTCTTGTATATAAATTAATGTAATTATTTATTTTGCTTAGCATTATCATTATTATTGTTATTATTATTTAAATACTTGTATGTAATAATGTCTATGCTTTAATTTTATTTTATTTTTAAATAAGTGTATATTTTGTATAATTCAGCATTATGAATGTGTTTTGAATAGTATAGCATTTGTTGGTAACGGGTTTGCATTCCGATCAAAGGTTGAACTGCCCGGGACGTGCAGTCCTTGAGAGGGGGGCAATGTTATGAATTTTGTATATATCTGTAAATATTCCATTTGTTTAAATTTATTTTATTTTATTATTGTGAAAATTGCAGTATTATTAATGTATTTCCTATCGAGCATCATGTAACTCAATGCTAAAGGCCTCAGGTGGTTTGCAAGGAAAACAACCTTACAGCATCGGTTTTTATAATGAGTTCTATTAGAAAATCGCCAAGGAATGGGTTTATCGCCAAATGTCGCCAAGTTGGCGACGGATTTGGCGACTTTTTTGCAACCCCCCCCCTTATACCTGTACATTGGGATCCTTTCTCGCTTAGGTTCTCTTTCGAAAGTTAAAGCACTTTCTGGTAATTTCTAGCATCTGAAGGCTCTGGAATAATCTGGAAAGATCTCTGAAACCTATATAAGGACCTCCATCAGTTCAGTTCAGTTAGTTGTCTGTCAACTGCGATTGAATTCATACGAGAGGCTTTGCATTGAGAACTGTGTTTCTCGGATCGATTTTGTCGTTGATACGTCGTATTGAACGCATTGTTTCTGTGTGAAATTTTGCTTAGCTTTTATTGGATTTGAAGATTACTGAATATCTTGTAACTTTCAGAAGATATTTGTGATCGTATTGCACTGTTTATAGTGAATAAAGCCTTTTTATTGTTCTTATATATTGGCATCAGTCCTTTCGAACCCCGAGCTCACAACAATATATATATATATATATATATATATAAATATGATAAATAATAAAATTTTACTTCTCTAACAAAAGAAAAACTATGCGAAAAATGATTTATTAATATATTTTTTTTTTTTACACTTAATGTATTTCTGTAAATGTAATGTATATTTAGTTAGAGAAATGTGTTGCCAAAATATGCATTTATATATACAAGTATGGAATTGCACTATAGTTCGGACTCTTTAGAAAATAAAAAGTGTAAAATAGTGTAAAACAGTGTAAAATTCTTTAAAAAACTACACTTTTTTGTGTTCGTTTATTTATAAATTAGTTACAAATTTACTGGTATTCCGAATCAAGTAAATAACCTTCATTTATTCGTGTCCATGATTTTAGTCAATGATGACAGATGAATTATTCCTCAAAATGTATTCTTCGTACTGTGATATCTCAAAATGCAGCCTTTGTGACAGATTAAAGATGATAATGTCTAATTACAACCTTTGACATTTACGAGATTGAATATTAAGCATGAAAGTACGTGAATGAAGTGCAATTAAGTGAAAGATTTAGTTTTTGTTTGATTTGTTAATTTAAAAGAAATCTATCCACTGGTACATTTCATGACATTAGTTTGCAATGCAGTTTTTTCATAATAAAATTTTACAGTAAATTTAAAGATAAATATTTAACACACTCGTTTTAAATTAATTATTGTACATAAAATTTAATACATATATTTTTTATTAGTTAAACGTGTTATATGTATTTTGTGTCATTAATAAGAACTAAAAAATTATGTATATTTTTGAACGAAAGTTGAATTAATTTAATTAATTATATTAGAATATATAATATCTTATACATAAGTGTACATGACGCTATTTATCAGTTGTTAACATAAGAAGTAAACTACATTTGCGTTTGTACTACTGTGTTTAACTGTTAAATGTTTTAAATTATGCATCTTGTACAAAGATAACAATTTTTAACTATGTATTTTTTAAGAAATACCTAGTTAAAAATGGTAAATAGATCTAGACACACGGCAGTGTGTCAGCCAAGTTCCCAAAGCAAAAAAGTCGATACACCGGCCGTGAGTATATTTACACGAACCATTTCGAGCTGTTTTCGCCAAATTTCGACACTCTACTACTGAAAATCTATTTGACCTACGTACTTGTAATTTTAAATGTGTAGTAAGGCTCCCTTAATTATCCCGAATCCAAAATTTTTTAAATAACGCATAATTAGTTTTCGAGATAATGATACTTGAAAATGTCTGATAATCGATAATTTTATCAGTGACTCACTCACTCATCAAAAAGATTTCATATATCTACTGCACTTACAGACTTAAAATTTGGTGAGAAGCTCGTTTACACTATAAGAAATGGGAAAAAAATCAAAAAATTCTGAAAATCGATTAATTACCCACTTGACAGTGTCCATTTTTACTTTAACGTTACGTCTATTAGGCGAAACTTTAATTTGCCAAAAAAAGCGCCAAATGTTGAATCCGGGAAAAGTAATGCGCATGAACTGCGACAGATGGCGCCAGATGTTTAGTCTAGCGCCAAATAGGATTGTCTAGTGCATTATAGGATGTGGGCTAGAATAGCCATAAGGAAAGAATAGGGCCTGGAGAATGCGATGGATGGTGCATCGTGTCCAGTAGAAGAGAGATAGTGAAGAAATATTTGATATGATGATGGAGGAGAGAGGAGGGGCTAAGGGTAGTTAGGAATAAAATTAAGTATAGTTGTATTAAAAAATACATAAAGTTTTTTTTTTCCTAATGTATTTTAATACATTAGATTTTTTTTTTCTTTTTTTTGTGATTATGTTTTAATGTTATTTTCTATACTGTTTTATATTCTTTCTGGTACTTACGTATTATCCGGGCCATTCTTATATTATTTATTATTCTTTCTTATTTATTATGTTAGCTACCATTTATTATTTTTACTAAAATAATGTTATTTACTATTTTTTAAAATGTTATGAATTTAATAAACATGTATTACATTTTATTTATTTATTTATTTTATATTAAAAAAAACTCAGATAGTGAATGGGTAGTGCGCTATAACGTTTCAAACGTGCAAGAAAATATAGAAAATGACAGCGAAAAAAAACCAGTGCGTAAACGCAGGAAAAACGTGTGAGATTAATTAATATTAAATAATGGTAATTCAATATTAAGTCTATTTATTTTAAAAAGGAAACACATACCTACTTACTTGACAAAAAGTAATGATATCCCATCAAAAACATACATGTGAAAGAAGGCCAAGTTCGTTAACGGTTTCGCTAATAAAAGAAGTGAGATCTAACTAGAAACCAAGTTCTTTCGAAGCTCCTTAAATCATAGCTCCTGTCATGCATAACGTTCTTCAATTGCTTAAAATGATTTGTTATGTTATTTGCTACTCAATAGAGCGATTTGGCAAGTTTTCTCTTATTCAAATTTCTCTACTTGATTGATCGGAACTTTAAGTTAATCACTTCCTTAACATATCAATACCTTAACTTCGACATACTTATTCGAATACTTGATTGACTACATCTTTGCCAATGACATACTAGACTAAATTGTACTCAGACTCAAAGATTAAAGTTGTTGGGTGAAAACTTGCCAAGTCGCTCTATTGAGTAGCAAATAACATAACAAATCATTTTAAGCAATTGAAGAACGTTATGCATGACAGGAGCTATGATTTAAGGAGCTTCGAAAGAACTTGGTTTCTAGTTAGATCTCACTTCTTTTATTAGCGAAACCGTTAACGAACTTGGCCTTCTTTCACATGTATGTTTTTGATGGGATTACATTTACAAAAATCTATCATGGATTTTAACAAACTAGACAAGAATTACTTTGACTCAAATTCAATTAATTAAAATTTTCGCTAATGTTTAAGAAACCCATTTTAATTAAATGTACTGCAAATATTTTAATTTTTTACATGGATTACAAAAACGTGCAATGCTTAGTATTCATTAGACATTTTCAATATATCATGAAAAGAGATATAATAAAAAAATATATTCAGCGTAAATAATGGGCTAAAGAAGCATCCACAATATTTATTGTACAAAAATATGTTGCGTGGTTCCCACAATATATGTTATGAAAGTACTATTGGCAAATTAGTTTCGAATTCTATAATATATTATTAAATTATTTAATGTTATATTTTAAGTGTTAATTTAGATATGAGTCTATTAATGAAGACGTTAGAAGACGTGTGATGATACATTGAGAAAAGTTCTCATTTTTCTGGAAAAAAGATGAAATAAATAAAAGGAATAACACATTAAGTAAATATGAAGCTTAATTGAACATTTTTTCCATTTATTTATAAAATGTATAAAAAATATCAGAACTGAAAATATTAAAAAACTTTCTCCGTATAAGGATTTTTTTTTTCTTATCTCCATAGCAATATAAAGTTTTACAGTAGTCAGTACTTATTGACAAACGTTATTTACGCTAAGAAAGACTGAGAAATTTTTGATTTTTATTTAAAAAATATATTTGGCAGTAATCAGATGAATTTTTTTTTTATTTCGAAACCTTTTCAAGAGAATGCAAGATTAATGTTTTGCATACCTGTATTTTCTCTAAGAATGTTTTGACTTCTGTCTGAAGGAAGTAACAACAAAAATGTACAAAGAACCATGTTTTCTTTAACAATATTTAAAATAATATTCCATTTAAGTGTAACAGCATGGTAAAATAAAACTTTCAAAACACACACACACACACACACACACACAAAAAAAAAAGAACGAAAAATGAGGCTTTAAGCATAGATTATGAGACACGTTGCAACACATACAAAAACCGTAACGAAACTTCTTGGCCATCAATCGACCCATCAAAGCAGTGGTATTTCACGTGTAGCCTAAAATGTATGCTAAATTGTATTTTATATGTATTCAATTTATTTTGCTTTGTTCGGTGTTTTTCCCGAAGTGGATGACATCATCATATAATAAAGTTAAAATACGATTTTTTTTTTTTTCTCGCGCGTTCTTTTTTGCTATCTTCGATCAGTTTTTAGGGTAACTTTGATGAAATAAATGAAATGATATTCTGTCTTGACTAATGTTACTTGAAGATATTTTTAATCCTGAATATTTCTTTAGCAATTTAAACCTGCATCTAAAATATGTTAGATATTGGTAGAAAAAAAAATTAGATTTCAGTGCAACTCCTCGCACGGGTCCACTGGTCCTCTCTTAATCTGAAGAAAAAAAAAGAGCCAAGTTAAGCTATATTGGAAATTACTGAGTTGTATTGTATTTTCTTCAACAACAACAACCAATGTAATCAATTGAATTCAGACAAACCCAGCAAGTCTAAATGCATCCATTTTGTGTAATTTTACTATATTTTGATTTAGAACCTGGATCTATATATGCCGTGCCGAAAATAATCTTTCGAGTGCCTTAGGTTCGATGTCCATGTTCCAGGTCAAATTTACGATGAATTTACACCTGGCCCTCTTTTTTGAAAGTGCGTCTGCCCATCAACTGCCAAGGCGCCATTTTGTAATGCATTAACTAAACAAAATGATGGTTCTCTACTCTAATATATGCATAATAAATTTGTGAAAGTAGATGTTTAAAAACACTCTTAGTTTGTGCTAATCTGGCGCGATACTGTCCCATTTCTTTTGTATTGGCGTAAGTCTTGAAATGTTCGTTCTCGAATAGTTGTTACAATGATGCAATTACGTTTATTTATGAGTCCATAAAAATGATACAATAAAAAATGTAATTTATTTTAAACATTGTTCTTTAAATTGAAAATGTTTATACAGGATGAGGGTGTCCCAAAAACATTGACCTCGGCTTTTGTTCATTAAATATTGATCATAGACATATATTAAAAATTACAATGTTACGTAAAAAAATGGTACAGAATTTTATGAAATCGATTAAAATTTTCAGAGGATTAAATTTAAAGAAACACAAAATTTAAATATTTATACGGCCTCCGTAAAAAAAAAAATTCCTAATGAGTAAAATATGGCTCATACACTAATAAGATCCTGTACAAAATTTCAGCATTTTATCATAAAAAGTCACAGAGATATACAAATACATAAATGATGACTTAAACAATTTTTCGATGCCTGGATATGAGTTTGCAAAGGAGAAAAAATCATGTCGGATGATCGTGTTTAAGGGGTCGTACACAAATTACGAAAGAAAACAATGATTGCATACATAAATAATAATTGTGATGATTGTAGCTATGATTAACCCTCCCCAAATTTTTTTAAACATATATTGGCGTCTTTTTATGATAAAATGCGGAAATTTTGTATGGAGCACATTTTACTCATTAGAATTTTTTTTGTACAGTGTCCGTATATAAATTTAAATTTAGTATTTCTTCAAATTTAATCCCTTGGAAATTTTAATCGCCTTCATAAAATTCTCTACCTTTATTTTACGTAACTTTGTAATTTATAATACATGTCTATGATCAATATTTAAAGAATAAAAGCCGAAGTCAATGTTTTGGAGCACCCTGTATATTACACATCACGTAGATTCATTTCTGAGCCCAAGTGGAATTTTGATAATTTAATTGGTGCATGTCTAGTAGTAATATTTCCAACTGAGAGAAAATATGTCCAATGGGTTTTAACACTTTCCAACAAAGTTGAAAAGTGTTTATGAATTTGGTTTGTCTGTTTGTCTGCCGTCTGTCTGTCTGTCTGTCCGTGCTCTAACTCGCTTAAATATGTTTGGATCGACATGCAATTGATATATGTTATTGAGGCTTACCGTGGCATGTTCGGTATTGAAAATGAATTGCGTAGCACTTATAGTTTTTTTACAGGGACACTCAAAAGAATTCCGTTACATTGCGGTCTATGGGGAAAAATCTTTTGCGGTTTATTTTAATGATGTTACACAATTTCAAACATATTGAAATGGATGTATATCACTGAGGTGCACTACAAGAGACTAATTATAGAATGTGGTGTGCATAGCACTTATAGTTCCTTTACAGGAATACTCAAAAGAACGCCGTTACATTACGGTCTATGAAGAAAAATCACTTGCAGTTTATTTTAATAATGTTTCACTATTTCAGATATATTGAAATTGATATATATCACTAACGTGGATTACAAGAAGCTTACTATAGAATATTATGTGCAAAGCTTTCAATGCTCATTTACAGGGACACACAAAAGAATTTGGTTAAAGTATTGCTTATTAATAATAATTGCTGGGAATACTTTTCAGTTGCTGAACGCGTTTTTAAATTTAACTAATTTTTTTGTCTATTATTTGGTGTGTATAAATTATATAGATTTTATACAGGGCAGCACAAAAGTTCTCGAGTACAATTCCGTTGATTGTCGGAAATTGCAGAAGGGAAATTTTGAACTCTGCTACGCGTTTCCTAACTGAACTAAAATTTAGTATTCTATTTAGTATATATAGAAATCTATAGATCATAAACAGGGCTGCACGAAAGAGCTTGGATATTTTTACGAATATTTTTGGTAATTCCTGAAACTGGATTTAAAAATATGTTATGCGTTTTCAAAATTGTTTAGTTGGATATTATCTTACACCTTACGGTAAAGATTTGCAAAATTATTTTGGAGGTGATGGAAAGTGTTACATAATCTATGCTTGACGCATGATTTTTTGTTCTTGTTTAATTGAGCTATCTGGAATACATCCCAGTTAACACAATTCACCCAGATGACAATTTCGTTCTGACATCTGAACTGTTATTTGAAACTACTCGACAGAATAAATCGCTGGTGAAGAAACTCCAATGAACTATGAATACGTATTTACACATTTTTATTTTATTTTAATTTTTTTAACACAATCAAACTGATTAATACTAAATAAATCATACGAGTAGTAATTTTTAATATGAGTAAAAAATACTACTTCTATGAGCACGTCTAGTAGTTAAATAAAATAGTTATTATTATAGATATGTCTCCAGCTTACGGTGAATTCACAATAATTAAAACAAACTTAGTTTAGTCGTCCGCAATCTAAACCCTAAATACTTACTAAGCTCGGCTAATCGAGTGATTATCGGAGTTTCTGCAATACTATCGGAACAAGTTGCGCTTATGCAGTGTTGATGAAATTATTATAGAAACGACTAATTACAATGCATTCATAAGTTCAAACGGGAAATGTAGGATGATAACATTTCTAGACATATATTCCAAACTATAATTTCCAGAAGCGAATACTTAAGACGTTGTTTTCTGTCAACATAAATCCTAATCCTAATCCTAATAATATTATAAATCTGATTGTGCACAAATGTTAGGCTGAAGCCAGCGTCAAAATGGAGCCTTTAATGATCCTGTATTTTAGCATACAGATTGATTATAACCCTCATTTGAACATAGGCTGGTTTTTGTTTATTTTATTCAAATATTTTTCTTAATAATTTAAAATTTCGTTTTTTCCTAGAGAGTAAATGGACATTTTTTTTCGTATAATATTTTAACATGGTTAAATTTACTTTACCGTTGCTAATACTTTATCGTTGCCAAAACTAATTCAAATTCCGGAATAATAATTTTTAGTCAACAATTTAGTTTCAATTGAAAAATGTTCACGTGAAAAATAAAAATGAAATAAAAAAGTTAAAGAATTAAAAAGAAGATTAAATAATATTATTAGAAATAAAACGTACTTTATTTTAGTTTTTGATAATAATACAAGGTTTCAATATTAGTAACCATAGGAAACAGGCGAATATGACGCCATACATCAAAAATAAAGCGGATATCTTTGATTGGTGGAATAAAATGATCTTGTTTTTTTTTTCTTCGCTTTTTTCTTTTGTATGGTAATAATTCTTGGCGTTTTACCGTCTGCGCAGGGCTAATATAACTATACCGTATTTTTTATTTAAATTTTAAAAAAGTAAAAAGAAGTTTCAAAAGAAAATGGTCAGCAAATGTCAATAATATGCTCCGCAAAATTATCCATATCGAAAATGATGTCATGGATAGCGAGAAATATTTATTTTCATTCTTAAAACTAAAAGAAATAACTCGATTACCTAAAAAAAAAAAAAATGACGAATGTTAATAGTTCCATTTTTGTTGATAAAAACTAAAGATTTAATATTATTTCGTTAAATCAATATAATTTCCCCTATGCCAGTACTGAAATTAATTGCCTGGAAAAGAAAATTAACAAGAATTATGTCATTAAAAAGGGATTTCTCTGCGGGAAAAAGAGGCGTCATATTTGAAATAAAACGGGAATTTTCCAATGTGTTCTAAAATGAGTGTGAATCAATTCCTCACATTAATAATACAAGGATCAGTAAGTATAGAAAGTAGATGAGTTTCACGCCATATTTATAACGAAAAATTTAAATGTTTTTTTTATCTATACTGATTATTAAGCATGAATATCCGTTATATACAGATGAGAATTTTCTGCTAAAAATCGCATCATAATTTTAAGAAAAGGAAAATGAACACGAATCTATGTTTGTATTTCGCAACTACTCCTCACTGTAAAAAATTGCTGCAGTAAAATTACTGCTGCAGAGATTCCAGGCAATGTCCATAAGAAAACCGGTTTTGTGACTGGATAAACGAGCTTTGTTATTAGATAAACTGTTTTTGCCCGTAAAAACATGAAATTTACTGAAATGGACCGTTTACCCTGAAAAGGGGGCATTTCCCATAAAATTACGGCAGCAATTCACGGAGAATGCCCGTGAATTTACAATTTTCATTTACAGTGCCAGAATATCGAACGCAACGTGATTTACTTTATACCGGTTATCATTGATCCGAGGATGTTACACAAACTGTCAGAATTTAAAAAATTAAATTAGATGCCAAGATTTTTTTCTTTTTTGTTAATTTTAACGAAGTTTCTCTAAAAACGGAAAGTAAATTACTCCATATTTGTGTATAAAAAAAGGAGAAATAAAATAGATCTGTATATTTTTTACACCATTTTCTCATTAAAACTGAAAAACAGAATTGATTTTCACTTTGAATAGATGGTGAAAACAAAATCTTGATTTCAGTAAATTATCCGAAAAATAAAAACATATTTTCACATATTCAAACTTCAAGAATTAATTTATTCTGGAGAACAAAAATTGCCTGTCAACGTACTGTCATTTAGAAAATAAGATTTGTTTCAGCTATACATTAAACCAAGGAGGCAGAACTGAATTTAAAGAAAAGCATGTACTATATTTCCAATTAATGTTTTTTTTGAAGGATGGCTGTTAAAACGTTTCACAAAGGCGTTAAAAGTAAAATTGTTTATGAGGTAAAATTGACATTTGTTTTTACCCAATTCGTCTATTTCCACGATTTTATTTGGCACTCCTTTTTGCATTGGTTGCAATTTCATTTTCGCGATTATTTGGCACAAAATTTCACTTTTTAAAGACTGAGTTATGTCAAGGTCCCTATAACAAAAAAATACCGTATTGTCGCCTATGAAATTTGATAAATAATTAGTTAATTTTAACGTTTTTAATTATCGGGAGTGAAATATTTTCTTAACCAGAGGGCCCGTGCGAGGATTTCGCACTGAAATCTAATAATTTTTAGGTACTTCTCTATTATTTCGTCAACCACTTTTCATAACAAAAAACTATAAGATTAAACGCCAAAAATGCAGTTCCATTTACTTGATGTCAGAATCATTATACATGTTTGTTACGTCATCAAGTGGTTTTTAACTCGACATTTGCGTGTATTTTTCATTATGTTTTACTGATTTAGTAGTTATTTCATTAATTAAAATAAAAATTGTGTCCTTAAATTCTAATATTTTATTTTTTTATTTATTTTTTGATATTCCAATGGCAACGTTCTCCCGTTTATTTGGCGATAGTTTTTTGTTATGAAAAGTGGTCGACGGGATAATAGAGAAGTATCATTTTTTATCAATATGTAATATTTATTAGATGCAGGTTTAAACTTCTAAAGAAAAAGCTGTTGGCAAAAAAGCCGCCTCTGCTCTGCGCTGTAGGTTACGCGCGCTAATACTTAGATAAATAAATATTTATCATTCTGGCCATGAAAACACAATTAATATAATAATATAGGTAATTTCTTACCTTTATCTTTCTTCAGCATCAGTATTCCTCATACTTCAACTTGGTGCACATTTTTAACTGTTGTAATCCATTTATTTCGGAGCTAAAGTGTTGAAAACATAAATATTGGTTAATGAAGTATATTATTTATATTGAGTCCACACTTGAGACTGATCACTTTTGTTATAGATAATTATAATATAAAACTTTGGCTTAACATTTTCAATTAATATTTTACATACAGCTGCCTTTTGCAGCAACAGATTAAAATTATTACATCTTTCTCTATTGTGATAAAAAGGGCAACTAAGCTTAATAACAAAAAAGAGTTTTTGAATCAGAGTTCTTTTGATGACGTCAGACAGCTGCAGCATGCGTGGGTTGATATTAAAACTAATTTCGCGAACATATTTCACATATTAATATCATTGTTTATCTTGAGTAGGATGATTTGTCTAAAATAGAAAAGTCTGTTCATTATAGAATGATTTATTGTCACTTAATGTATTTATTTGCGTGCTCAAATGTTTGTGTCCTTGAACTGCTTCCTGTTTTGAAATCAGTTAATGATATCTGAGATGGTTATAAATCCATCAAAAGCAAGGATAAAAATATCTGCAAACATCATTTAGTTGTTAGTCAAGCCAGAATATCATCTAATTTATTCCATCAAAGTTAGATTAAAAACTGATCCAAGATTGCTAAAGGCACGCGCGAGAAAAAAAAAAAATTAAGAATCGTATTTTGACTGCATTAGAGGATGACGTCATTCGCTTCGGGAAAACCATGGGACTTAGAAATATAAATCTAAACATTTCAATTTCAATTTCGCTTTTTAATCATAAGTATGAAATAAACCCGTGCGGTGTTTTTTATAATAATTGCTATGAGCATCCTATAATGTGGTATTTTATTTTTTGGCAACAATAATTTCAGGAAAACCTTTCATTTCTTTCATGAAAACAATGCCGATTTAATTTTTTAATTTCAGCAAATTTTAATCAAAAACATGTTTTAACGAATTGTTAAGTGGGCTATGTCAGAAGCCTGTTCTAAAACCTTTCATATGGTATCTCATTCGTTGTTCTGCGTTTCATATTTTCTGAGTAAAAGGGATGTTGACAGGAGAAATAATATATAAGGATTATGTATTTATTCTTCTTTTAATGTTGCGTGAACGAAGTCACGGGTAACAGCTAGTAATATTATAAATCTGATTGTGTGCAAAAGTTAGGCTGAAGTCAGCGTCAAAATGGAGCATTTAATGATCCTGTGTTTTTGCATATAGGTGGATTATAACCCTCTTATGAACATAGGCTGGTTTTTGTTAATTTTATTCAAATATTTTTCTTAATAATTCCAAATTTCGTTATTTTCATAGAGAATAAATGGACATTTTTTCGTATAATATTTTAAAAAGGTTAATTTACTTTACCGTTGCTAATACATTATCGTTGCCAAAACTAATTAAAAACCCAGAATAATAATTTTTGCTCTACAATTTAGATTCAATTGATAAATTTTCACGTGAAAAATGAAAATGAAATAAAAAAATTAAAGAATTAAAACGATTAAATAATATTATTAGAAACAAAACGTACTTTTTTTAGTTTTTGATAATACTACAATGTTTCAATATGTGTAAATATAGGAAACAGGCTAATATGACGTCATACATGGAAAATAAAGCGGATATGCTTTCATTGGTGAAATAAAATTATCTGAGGTTTTTTTTCTTCAATTTTTTTCTTTTTTTCTTTTGTATGGTAATAATACGTGGTGTTTTACCGTCTGCGCATGGCTAATATAACTATACCGTATTTTTTATTTAAATTTAAAAAAAAAGTGTAAAAGAAATTTCAAAAGAAAATGGTTAGCAAATATCAATAATATGCTCCGCAATATTATCCATGTCGAAAATGATGTTATGGATAGCGAAAAAAAATATTTTCATTCTTAACTAAAAGAAATACCTCGATTACCTAAAAAAATGACGAATGTTAATAGTTCCATTTTTGTTGATAAAACCTAAAGATTTAATATTATTTCGTTAAAATAACATAATTTCCCCTATGCCAGTATTGAAATTAATTGCCTGGAAAAGAAAATTAACAAGTATTATGTCATTTAAAAGGGATTTCTCGGAGGAAATATATATTTGAAATAAAACGGGAATTTTCCGATACGTTTTAAAATGAATGTGAATCAGTTCCTTACATTAATAATACAAGGATTAGTAAGAATATGAAGTAGATGAGTTTCACGCCATATTTATAACGAAAAATTTAAATGGTTTTTTTATCTAAAACATGAATATCCATTATATACAGATGAGAGTTTTCTGCTAAAAATCACATCATAATTTTAAGAAAAGGAAAATGAACACGAATCTATTATATTAAATTCTGACCGTGTGTTTGTATTTCGAAACTACTCCTAGACTGTCGAACGCAACGCGATTTACTTAATACCGGTTATCATTGATCCGAAGACTTAACTCTCAGAATTAAAAAAAAATAAATTAGATACCAAGATTTTTTTTTTTTTTTTTTTTTTTTTTTGTAAATTTTAATGAAGTTTCTTTAAAAACGGAAAGTAACATATTCCATATTTGTGTATGAAAAAGGAGAAATAAAACAGATCAGTATATTTTTTACACCATTTTCTCATTAAAACTGAAAAACAGAATTTATTTTCACTTTGACTAGATAGATGGTGAAAACAAAATCTTGATTTCAGTAAATTATCCGAAAAATAAAAACATATTTTCACATATTCAAACTTCATGAATCAATTTATTCGGGAGAACAAAAATTGCCTGTCAGCATACTGTCATTTAGAAAACAAGATTTGTTTCAGCTATACATTAAACCACAGAGGTAGAATTGAACTTAAAGAAAAGCATATAATAATTCCAATTAATGTTTTTTTGAAGGATGGTTGTTAAAACGTTTCACAAAGGCGTTAAAAGTAAAATTGCTTATCAGCTAAAATTCACAGTTGTTTTTATCCAATTCGTCTATTTCCACGATTTTATTTGGCCCTCCTTTTTGCATTGGTTGCAATTTCATTTTCGCGATTATTTGGCACAAAATTTCACTTTTTTAAGACTGAGTTATGTCAAGGTCCCTATAACAAAAAATACCGCAAGTAACTCCTATGAAATGTGATAAAGAGTTAGTTAATTATTAACGTTTTTAATTATCGGGAGGGAAATATTTTCCTTAATTAATGTATTTATTATTATTTTAATGTTGCGTGAACGAAGTCACGGGTAACAGCTAGTGTACAATAAATCAAACGAAATGGCTTTGTATTTTAAGGTAATGTGGATCTTCATCTACAGATGCTACCTTAGTAAATATTTTTAAACGAACCTTGAATCAAACGAATTATATCAATGGATATGTGCATGTATTTTAAAGCAATAGGGACATTCACCTGGATTTTCCTTCAATATTGCTGTAAACGATGTGAACGACATTGCGTTATGTTATATCATACATTGGACAAAATTTGGGCTAAAAGAAGCAACTTGTTTAGTTGATCATTATAGTAGAGTTTGGTAGGGAAATGAGGCCATTATGAGATTATGACAACAGGAACTAACATGTTCTCTGGTCAACATACTACTAAAAGAGAAAGCATTACAAAGATTGCATTGATTGACCATTGAACTTAAATAATGTTCGGGTGATTCATTTTCGCCTGTAAGTTCTTGAACTCCGTCCCTCTTTCTTGTCTCCATGTGAGATTCTTGTAACGTAAGTACAATCTAACTCCATGTTACGTTATATTTCGCAATATACGTCCTCTTCTGGAAAGTCTACTACGGTTTTTCATTTTTCGATTCGAGCAGAGTAAATGCAGTGAAAATTGTAATAAATTGTTTGCACATAAAGAACAGAGTTTAACTTTCATACTTTAAAAAATGGTGAAATATAAAAAAGTGAATTTTTAAAGCTGAATATGAATAAAATTAAAATGACGCCATTTTCTCTGTCTTTCCATTTTTTGGGCCGGTTGCATTCGTGTAACCGTTAATCTAACAAAAAAAAAACACTGATTAATTCTGGTCGAAGAATAAACCTCTAGTAATATTATAAATCTGATTGTGTGCAAATGTTAGGCTGAAGCCAGAGTCAAAATGGAGCATTTAATGATCCTATATCTTTGCATATAGATTTATTATAGCCCTCGAATGAACATAGGCTGGTTTTTGTTTATTTTATTCAAATATTTTTCTTAATAATTCAAAATTTCGTTATTTTCATAGATATTTCGTATAATTTATTCATTTTAATAATAAATAATAATTAATTCATTTTTTCGTATAATATTTTAAAATGGTTAAATTTACTTTACCGTTGCTAATACTTTATCGTTGCCAAAACTAATTCAAAACCCGGAATAATAATTTTTACTCAACAATTTAGTATGAATTGAAAAATTTTCACGTGAAAAATTAAAATGAAATAAAAAAAATGAAAGAATTAAAAAGAAGGTGAAATAATATTATTAGAAGTAAAACGTACATTTTTTAGTTTTTGATAATAATACAAGGTTTCAACATGCGTAAGCATAGGAAACAGGCGAATATGACGTCAAACATCGAAAATAAAGCGGATATGCTTTGATTGGTGAAATAAAATGATTTTGGGTTTTTTCTTCACTTTTTTTCTTTTTTTTCTTTTGTATGGTAAAAATACTTGGCGTTTTACCGTCTGCGCACGGCTAATATATAACTATACAGTATTTTTTATTTACATTTTAAGAAAGTAAAAAGAAGTTCCAAAAGAAAATGGTTAGCAAATGTCAATAATATGCTCCGCAAAATTATCCATGTCGAAACTGATGTCATGGACAGCGAAAAATAGTTATTTTCAATCTTAAAACTAAAAGAAATAACTCGATTACCTAAAAAAATGACGAATTTTAATATTTCCATGTTTGTTGATAACACCTAAAGATTTAATATTATTTCGTTAAAGTAACATAATTTCCCCTATGCCAGTATTGAAATTAATTGCCTGGAAAAGAAAATTAACAAGAATTATGTCATTAAAAAGGGATTTCTCTGGGGAAAAAGAGAAGTCACATTTGAAATAAAACGGGAAATTTCCAATATGTTTTAAAATGAGTGTGAATCAATTCCTCACATTAATAAAACAAGGATCAGTAAGTAGAGAAAGTAGATGAGTTCCACGCCATATTTATAACGAAAAATTTAAATGTTTTTATTTATACTGATTATTAAGCATGAGTATCCGTTATATACAGATGAGAGTTTCCTGCTGAAAATCACATCATAATTTTAAGAAAAGGAAAATGAACAAGAAACTATTACATTAAAATCTGACCGTGTGTTTGTATTTCGCAACTACTCCTAGACTATCGAAAGCAACGCGATTTACTTAATACCGGTCATCATTGATCTGAGGATGTCACACAAACTCTCAGAATTAAAAAAAAATAAATTAGATGCCAAGATTTTTTATTTTATATTTATTTATTTATTTTTGTAAATTTTAACGAAGTTTCTCTAAAACCGGAAAGTAAGTTACTCCATATTTGTGTATAAAAAGCGAGAAATAAAACAGATCAGTATATTTTTTGCACTATTTTCTCTGTAAAACTGAAAAAAAACAGAATTTATTTTCACTTTGAATAGATCGTGAAAACAAAATCTTGATTTCAGTAAATTATCCGAAAAATAAAAATATATTTTCACATATTCAAACTTTATGAATCAATTTATTCTAGAGAACAAAAATTGCCTGTCAACATACTGGCATTTAGAAAACAAGATTTGTTTCAGCTATACATTAAACCAAGGAGGCAGAATTGAATTTCAAGAAAAAGCATATACTATTTCCAATTAATGTTTTTTTGAAGGATGGCTGTTAAAACGTTTCACAAAGGCGTTAAAAGTAAAATTGATTATCAGATAAAATTGACATTTGTTTTTACTCATTTCGTCTATTTCCACGATTTCATTTGACTCTCCTTTTTGCATTGGTTGCAATTTCATTTTCGTGATTATTTGGCACAAAATTTCACTTTTTTAAGACTGAGTTATGTCAAGGTCCCTATAACAAAATATACCTTATTGTCTTCTATGAAATGTGATAAATAGTTAGTTAATTATTAACGTTTTTAATTATCGGGAGTGAAATATTTTGTTTAATTAATGTATTTATTCTCATTTTAATGTTGCGTGAACGAAGTCCCGGGTGACAGCTAGTAATATTATAAATCTGATTGTGTGCAAATGTTAGTCTGAAGCCAGCGTCAAAATGGAGCATTTAATGATCCTGTATCTTTGCATATACGTTGATTATAACCCTCAAATGAACATAGGCCGGTTTTTGTTCATTTTATTCAAATATTTTTCTTAATAATTCAAAATTTCGTTATTTTTGTATAGAATAAATGGACATTTTCCCATAAAATTTAACCATTTTACTTTATCGTTGCTAGGGCTTTCATCGTTGCAAATAAATATAAATACGAAAAAATAATTTTTCCTCACCATTTAATTTTCAATTGAACGATTTTCATGTGAAAAATGAAAATGAAAACGAATTCAAAAGAAGATGAATTTCCGTGATGTTTGAAACAAAAATATGGAGTATTTGTTATTATACATGAAGTATGAATATCGGTTACATAAAAAGATCTTTTTCTGTCAAAAAACTGAGTTGTAATTAGAAGGAAAAATGAACAATAATTATATTCTTAAAAATAGATTTCGCTTGGACCATGGAACTATGAAAAGGATCCTCCTCGGCTTGGACAAATATGACGTCATAAATAAAACATGTATTTTCAAATAGTCGTAATAATACAAGGAGCATGAATATCAATGTATAATGAAAGTAGATAGATAATGGACGTAATATTTAAGATGAAAAACTGAATAATTTTTTATCGATACTGATTAATAATTCAGTTACATACAAATGTGAGTTTTCCGCTAAAATTTACTTCCTGATTGCCAGAAAAAGAAAGTTAACAAGAATTATGCCATTAAAAGAAGATTTCTCTGGGGAAAATGTGACGTCATATTTGAAATAAAACGGGAATTTTCAAATGTGTTTTACAAGGCGCGGGAATTAATTCCGTATATTAATAATACACGGATCAGTAAGTATAGAAAGTAGATTAGTTTCACGACATATTTAAAACGAATTTTTTTTTCTATACCGATTATTAAGGATGAATATCAGTTACATATAGATGAGAGTTTTTTTGCCAAAAATCACACCATGGTTATTAGGAAAATAAAAATAAATACGAATCTATTATATTAAAATCTGACCGCCTGTTTGTATTGCGCAACTACTCTTTTCAGATTGTCGAACGCAACGCGATTTACTTAATACCGGTTATCATTCATCCGAGGATATCATAAACTCTCAGAATTTATAAAAGTGATTTAAATTCCGAGATATTATTATTATTATTTTTATTATTTTTATTATTTTTTTATTTTTTGTAAATTTTAACGAAGTTTCTCTAAAAATGGCAACTGAATTATTCTATTTTTGTGGATAAAAAAGAAGAAATAAAACGGATTAATATATTTTTTCTCATTAAAACTGAAAAAAAAGAATTTATTTTCAATTTGAATAGATGGTGAAAGAAAAAAAAAAGTTGATTACAGTAAAATTTTTGAAAAATAAAAACGTATTTTCACATATTCAAACTTCATGAATCAATTTATTCTGGAGAACAAAAATCGTGTGTCAACATATTTTCATTTAGAAATAAAGATTTTTTTCAGTTATAGATTAAATCAAGGAGGCAAATTTAAGCTCCTTGCATTTAGGTCTACAATAATTGCTCCCTATTCACACGAATTGAATTTAATGAAAAAGTATATACTATTTCCATTATCTTTGAATGATTGCTATTAAAACGTTTCACAAAGGCGTTAAAAGTAAAATGGTTTACCAGGTAAACTTGACATATTGTTTTGTATAATTTGCCGATTTACACGATTTTATTTGTCCCACTTTTTTTCGTTGGTTGCAGTTTCCTTTTCGTATTATTTGTCAAAAAATTTCACTTTTTTAAAACTTAGTTATGTCATGACCCCTATAACATAGAAATACTGTATTGTCTCCTATCGAATGTGATAAAGAGTTAGTTAATTATTTACGTTTCTAATTATCGGCAATGAAATGTTTTGCTTAATTAATGCATTTATTCTTCTTTTAATGATACGTGAACGAAGTCACGGGTAACAGCTAGTATTATAATAAAGTAAGTTTATTATTGATTTTTTAGAAAATGTTAGCTTTCCTTTTTTATTTCTTCTCTTTCTAACACTTTCCAACGTATTTGAAAAGTGTTTATGACTTCGGTTTGTCTAGCTGTCTGTCAGTGCTCTAACTCTCGTAAATATACTAGGATTCACTGTTAAAATTAAATCCTTAAATTCACTGTAAAACTACTAGCAGCAAAGTTACCGGACTATTTCCGTTCCGTTAGTAGATTTTCCGTTTTGAGAGATAAACAAGAACGAAAAATCATGCGTCAAGCATAGATTATGTAACACTTTCCAACGCTTCCAAAATAATTTTACGAATCATACTCTTTTATAAGCTAAAAGATAACATCTAAGTAATCCGAATACTTTATTCAGCCCTGTATAGGATCTATAGATTTGTATATATACTACATAGGATGCTAAATTTTAGTTCAGTTAGGAAACACGTAGCACAGTTTAAAATTCTCCGTCTGGAGTTAAATAATACGGAAATGTGTTCCCGAACTTTTGTACTTCCCTGTATAGGATCTACAGAATTTATACACACCACGTAATATACAAAAAGCGATTTAAAATTAAAATCGCATTCAGTAACTTAAAACGCACTTCCAGGAATTATTGTTAACATACAGTAGAGAATTCTTTTGTGTGTCCCTGTAAATGAACGATAACTGCTATACACACAATATTCTGTAGTAAGTCTCTTGTAATGAAGCTTATATAAATTTCAATGCGTTTAAAATAGTGAAACATTATTTAAATAAACCGCAGACGATTTTTCTCCATAGACGTAATGTAACGGAATTCTTTTGACTGTCCCTGTAAAGTAAGTATAAGTGCTATGCACACCCTATTCCATATTAAGCTTCTTCTAATGCACCTTAGTGATATATATAAATTTCAATGCGTTTAAAGTATTGAAACATTATTTAAATAAACCGCAAATGATTTTTCCCCATAGACCGCAATGTAACGGAATTCTTTTGAGTGTCCCTGTAAAAAAACTATAAGTGCTACACACTTACGTTGAAATAGGGAACATGCTATAGATAACGATTATAACATATAAAATTTGCAGGGCAATCCGAGCATATTTACGGGAGTTAGAGCACGGACAGACGGCAGACGGCAGACGGCAGACGGCCAGACGGCCAGACGGCAGACGGCCAGACGGCCAGACGGCAGACGGCCAGACAAACCGAAGTCATAAACACTTTTCAACTAGGTTGGAAAGTGTTAAAAAAGATAAACTCCGTTTGAAGAAGCAGTAACTTTCCGTTAGCGCTCTCAGAAATCACGGAAATATTTCTGA
Organism: Maratus michaelseni; assembly: GCA_963931845.1. Lineage (NCBI taxonomy): Eukaryota > Metazoa > Arthropoda > Arachnida > Araneae > Salticidae > Maratus > Maratus michaelseni. The sequence continues at coordinate 472,886,245 of OZ007588.1, read as the reverse complement.
CAGCACTGACAGGAAGAGAAAATTTCCGTTATGAATAAACTTGGTTTAAAAAAATTACATCTCTGCTTGTGCTGCCATCTGTGGACTATTTCGGGAGTATTTACTCTCTGATATACATAAAGAATATTGTCTGGCCGGCATTGGGTTTGAACCAGGTATGTCAGTGTCTCTAGTCAAGTGTCTTGCCGGTTAGACCCGAGAACGCTTGTTAGAATAGCAGTTTGAAACAATGATATGGGATTTCCCAAAATGGGGCTTAGAACTTCAATTTTGGGGTTTAGAAAATTGATAATTTTGAAGTTAATTGCGGGGAGATTTCGTTATGAGATGATGTTGCTGTTTTAAAATTGTAATATTAATAAAGGATAAAAACATGAATTATATATATTCTTAATTTGATTGTTAGATGCAAAATATTATATTTTATTTTTAAATAAATTCGATAAAAAATGTTGGCTTTTTTGAGAAAATCGATTTTTTTTCAACTATTATATATTTTTAAAATGTGTTCACTTAGAATATATTTTCAGTGCGAATGCTTTTTATTACCTTAAAAAATAAATTGCCAATAATTTTAAAGGAATTTGAAAATTATTATTATTATTCTTTTATTCGAAAACATCATTTTTGTTTGTTGCTTTTTTGAGTAAAATCGATTTTTTCACTAAATTTAACTATTAAATAAATCTATATATTTAAAACGCTAAGCGATTTCTTTCGACAATCCGAGAGAACAAACTACAGAATCAAATTACATCATTCGTTTTTTAAATGAAAGATATTTGGACACAGATTTGTTACCATGCATTCGTTTGTTCGAAAATTTAATGAATTAGCCGTAATTTTCAATTAAACTTTTACTTCTGCTAATGACGTTATAATCGGATAACGTCCACTGTTTCAAGGCATAGAGTTTATTCTCTGAACTCCGTGGTTCGCCAATCTTTTGACATTAGCTAATATCAACTAGGTAATATTGAAACATTGTAATATAAAATCTTAAAAAACCTACTTAAAATTAGCTGCAATATAATCATATTAAAATATCTAAACATAAACATATCGATATGAATAACAAATCTCACGGAAAATATTGCAATTTAAATGATTCCAATTGAAGCAAGATTTGGAAGTTATCCCTGACGCCCAGCTAACATAAAAGTACCTATTTTATTTTATTTATTTACACACATATTCAATTTTATTGTAAAACACCAGGTTGCCATACAAAGCAAAATTCGTCATTTAGTCGCCAAAAATTAACCCCAGTTACAGCGCCTAGAATATGTTTATAGAATGACATACATGTATATATATATATACTTATATATACTTCACTGGCGCCCGTCTAACCGAAAAGTACCCCAAATTATTCGCCAAACTGTAGCGCCCAGTAAACAAACAGAAGAATGTTGCCATTAAATCTTAAAAATAAAAATAATAATAAAATAATAATTAGGAAAAGCTCCATTTACTAAAGTATCATGTATCAGTAACTCTAAATGAAAAAAAATCTTGGATATTTATTTATTTATATTATTTCTCTTAATTATCCCTTTCGACTGTTAGATAAATGTTTGTGACGTCAGTTGAATTTTATCGATTGTACGAAACCACGAATAACAACATTTTTTCAATGCTTTTTCTATTTTAATATCATGGTTTCGAAGACGTAATTTTTATTTTAATTATTGTAATAACTAATAAATCAGTAAAACATCATTATAAATACATTTAACGTCGAATTAAAAATCACTTGATGAGAACTTTTAGGCCGAATTTTTTAATTTGCAAGTTAAATTTCGGTGAAAATATTTATCCGCGTGTTTTATAAGCGAATATAAATTCATATTTATTGTGACGTCACGGGAATATTGTCCATTGGGTTTATTTTATCATTATGCATTATAACTTTGTTGATGCCATTTTTTCATTACAATTAAATACAAAATATATTTTTATTGTAACATGGTGTTTAAGCATAAAAGTAACTGATACAAGGTACGTGTGAAAAGTTTGCGCCGGGGAAAATGACGTTATGCTTAGTTTGAAATGCATTTTAACATTGATAAAACTAAAAAGAAAAATTAATTGTGTCAACATGACGTAATATTAACTGATTTTTCAAATTTTAATTTTAAAGGACAGAATTTAAATCTTTATTGGTTGCTTCATCTTGATTGCATACCTTGATTACATGTTACCAATTACTTTTTTTAATTAAATTATAGGTTAGGAGATTTCATTTTTTTTTAATAAAAAAATTCATAAAAGTAAAGAATTTCAAGAAAATTAAAATTATTAAAAATAGTGTTATGGGAAAAAAGCTTGAAATAATGATTGTATTTTTAGCTAGAATAAATAATGTAAGGCTAATATTTTATAGGGATTATTTTGGTAGGTTTGTTATAAGTTCATTTAACAGTTCCTTATTAGTGGCAAAGTCCTATTTCTTCCACTGTGAATTTCTCTTTCGATGTCAAAAAATGATAGTCTACTTTTGGATGCCAGCCAAAACACAGTGGCAATTTTTAGAAATGTATAACGGTTGTGGCAACAAACGGCCCTATCGCTTTAGCTTTCACCGCGCCTTACATCACTTCTAAATACTACAATTTTAAATTTTTTACTACATTTTACTACATTTTACAATTTCAGTTCTTACATCATCAATTAGAAAAAAATTAGCTTTCGATTGAAATTTATTTGAAAACTGCCGTTTAATTTAACGACTTTTTAAATAATTTTCAAGCATGAAATATTTTTCAATTCTATCTCAACAATGATCATCAGTTTGCTTTAATAATGTAACATAGTTCCTGGGAAAGTTGCCCCAATTGAAAATAGATTTTCCTAACCATCATAAAAACTGAAAAAAAAAATTAATAGAAACCCCTCATAAATCAATCATAAGATCAGATTATCCAAAAGAAAGAGCATTTTGGCGCTAAACTAAAATCTGTCAAGAAACAAAATCTATTTATAGTATAGGATTAACATAAAATTGATATGCTGAATTCGTTGATGTATATGTTGCATCAGAATATTCTAGGAACTGTATTTTATTATTTTTTTAAAGATCCATTGGATATTTAACTGTAGGGGAAGGAAAAGATCCTCGACTGTGATGGAAAAGGAATAATCATCCTGATTATGTAAAGGATCCGAAGAAACCGTACAAATAAATTACACTTGAAAACATTAAAAATCTCCCTCATCTGCAGATTGATTTATTATTGTAAAAAAAAAATTATTCATCTTTACATAGAAATTGATTAGTTAAAACAATAGATGCGTTTCAGAAGATATGGATTTAAAACGAACAATGATTAAAGAAGATATTTTAAAACTTTTAATTTAGACATTTTAAAACTTTTTTTTAACGTCAAATTTTGACGGTGCCTTTGGTGAGATGCAATGCACATGCGCATAGGAGCTCATTCGGTTGCATTATCACAGGTGGGGGGATGTGTGCTTTATTTACTATGTATGTTCTTTTATCGACTGAATATGAGATGAACGTAGGGATATACTATTTGTATGATACTTCATAGGTCCAGGAAATTTTCTTTCTTGCCGTGGGGAATATGGCGGTAATGTCAAACTGATTTGCATTACACAGTTGTTTACGGATTGTTTGTTTGGAGTTTGCTTCGGATATAGTACTGTAATTCACTGGGGGAAAAAACTTTTAAAATAAAATATTTGAAAGACTGCTTCATACGCACCCCTTCTTATGTAATAAAGAAGCTTATTTTATTTATATTGTTATTGTAATTTTTTTCCGTCAAGTTTTGACGGGTTCCATCTAGTATATATTAATCTGTTTGTTTAGAATATATTTTAAGTGCGAATATTTTCTTATAACTTTAAAAAAGAAATTGCAAATAATTTTAAAAGAATGGGAAAATTGTTACTTTTTTTTAATTCAAAAGCGCTATTTTGTTGTAGTTTTAAATAAACTCGAAATTTTAATTTATTGAATTTTTAGTTTTTCTGTGCAGCAATATGTCAGTTTTTTAAAGATTGAAAATAAATATGCAGCAGATAACAGAATATCTCCCCATGGCCCCTTTTGCCTCCTTGCCGTTTCGTTGTTTTCAGGAAATACCAGGAAATTTTCTGTTTTTTAATGGAAAATACCCTTTTGTCGCAAAAAGGGACATTTTCTGTGAAATTCAGGAAAAAAATACCCGCGAATTTCAGATTATTTTTAACAGTGTTGCCTTGTAATTTTATCTTTTATTGATGTTTACTATAGCACGAACTCTATCGAAAATGAAGTGTGTAGCATTTATAGTTCGTTTACAGGGAGAGTCAAAAATAGTTCGTTAAATAACGGTGAATGGGAAAAATAGTTTTAAATGCATTTTAAGGATTTTACGCCATTTCAAACATAATGAAATTGATATGTATTTATGACGAACACTAAAACATGCATTCTGTAGCATATGGGGTGCAAAGGATTTACTGCTCATTTACAAGGCCACACAAAAGAATTCCGTTACATACTCGTCTACGGGGAAAATCCATTTGAAGCGTATTTTAATTATTTTACACTATTTCAAATATAATGAAATTGATATGCATTACTGAGAATTACTACAAGATACTTTCTGAAAGAATATGATGTGCATAGCATTTATCGTTTATTTATTTACAGGGAGACACGAACGATTTCGGATACAGTACTGTATCAGAAGTACTGTCTATTAGCGATAATTGCTGGAAATGCATTTTCAGTTATAGTATGCGTTTTTTAGTTTATCTACATTTTTACACAATACTTGGTGCGTATAAATGCTATAGATCATATACAGGGCTACACAAACGAATTCGTCAACCTTACTGAGTATCAGTATGAATCGCTTAAAGGTGGTTGTTAATTGAGATGAGCATTTTCAACCTAAACTATATTTAGTATACTCATACACAGGACCACACAAAGAATTGGATACATGATCGCCTAGGAATGATAATTTCAGTAGTTTTAAGCGTATACTATTTGCGTGTAGCCTGTCTATTAAGCATTTTCTCACTAAGCTAAATTTTAGTATACTATGTAGACTTTATCCAAATCTACAGATCAAACACAGGGCTGCACAAAAGAATTGGAGTACTTTTCCGGCTATGGACGGTAGTTGCTGAAATCTGATTTCCAAATGTGTTATGCGTTTTCTAAAATGTTCACTTAGGTATCTTATTTACCTCATTAAATATAAAAGTTTTGTTAAAGAATTCTAGAAATGTTGGAAAGTGTTTCATACCCTATGCTTGACACATAATTTTTCTTTCTTGTTATTAATTTTATCTTGAAATAGTATATATTTTCACTTATGTTTTCATGTACTTAATCTGATCTGAAATACTGATTGTCTGATCTTTCATAAATGAAAAAAAAATATGCTTTCTACTTTCACCTTTTACAGATTGGTTTATGTTTAATTATCATAAAGATTTAATTTTTAAATAAAGAAGAATATACAGTGTGTTCCAAAAATATAGACAAACGCATAAAATACAATTCACAGTAAAAATAAGGATGGGATGAAATTTTTTTTATATGTGTCTAATTACTAACACGACATCAAACACAAGTTAGGATTAATTTGTATTAGAAAACACAAAAAATGCTGAATTTATTTAGAAAAACAGAAAATAGTATGTACCATAATTATAGACAATATTTGTTTTATGGATGATTTAAGGTTGATGAACACAGTTACAAATGTTAGTATTTAATCCTGTTTCCATTTCCTTCAATCACTTCAAATACACGGTTTTCCATCGAAAGTAAAGTTTCGCATTACCTCTGGGGACAGTTCATACTATGATTGCTCTATCGCTGTTATAAGGTCCTTGGTCGAAAAATACTGGCGGCCATTTTCATTATACTTTTCGCGCTAGATGTCCCCACACGTTCTCCATGGCATTTAAGTCCGGACTAAGCTATGGCCAGTGCATGACATTGATATTATTCATATTAAACCACATCTTTTTCGAGTTACCTCTAGTCTTGTTGAAATACACAGCTTGGTCCTGCCAGCAAATCCTGTAGTGGAAGAAAATGGTCCTCTAAGATTTGCTGATAGTCCTGGGAGTTCATGTTCTGTCTACAAAATGCCAAAAATATTTGTCCATTAAATCCAAAACCACTTCCAAGTCATTACTGATCCAACACCTTGCTTTCTACTGAAAAAACTTCTTGATTCGCTTCATAAATCATAACAGTAAAATTTATATCCATCTGATTCCCCCCAAGTTATACTTTTACTCGTCACTAAATATTGTTGACAGCCCTTTATGACCATAAGACATAATTTTCTTAGCCTAGTTTAAACGCCCAGTTTTGTGGTATTTTCTTAATCATGGTTTCTTCAACATTTTCTTAAAAGTTATTCGTTTAGATTCCAGTATTCTTCTGTGACTTGTATCTTTTGACACTCCAAATTTGGAAGCAATTTTTCGCAATGAAATATTTTTTCTAGATGGCATGATTAGAATGATTCTGTCATCGCGCATGGATGTAATTCTTTGTCGACCAGGTCTTTTCTTACTACACCACTTGTCGCCATTATGCAAAATTCTGTAAACAATTTTTAGAGATCTCTTTAAAATCTTGGATATCTCTTTCGGATTTTTGCCTTTAAGTGTGAAATCCAAAATTTTGATGATCTGCTCTTTTGAAATCTCTTTACCTCTAGGCATTTTGTCAAATTTATAAAAGGATGGATAAGTCAGTCGAAAACAAGTCTTTCAAGAAATGTGAATAAATAATCGTCTGCTGAAAAAAATATTTTACTAATAATATTTCTAAGTAAAGTCAGACGATGTCTATATTTAAGGGACAGGCGATATTACATCTAAAAACAAATTTCATAGTTTTTACAAATTTTCTAATTATTTGTACAATAAATCCGAATAAATCAATTAAAAAAATGTATCTGAATCATTTCTGAATACATGAAAGATATTTTAGCTTGGGATGTCATTTTTGATCTTTGTTTATATTTTTGGGACACACTGTAATATAAAATAGCATTTTTTGAATATGATTCGTTACAAAACACATTTCTAACAAACGTGTTCTCTATTTCAAATAATTCTTTGAAATACACTGAAAATTCCAGAAAATTGCACTGAAAATTTAACATAACTTAAAATGCATTACCACAAAGTGCATATCATAAATCAGAAAGTATACAAGGGATATGCGCAGATTATAAGCGAATAACTTATGCATTGTAAAAATATTTATAAATGTGACTTTATTTATTTTTATTGTATCTTGTAATGTAAAAATATACCTGGAGGAGATATCATTTCAGTATTTTCTAAATTTATAATACTTTCATTAAAAATAAAAATAGCTGGCAGAACACGTCCCCCCCCCCCCAGGATTTTTCCTGTTAACCACAGGGGCCTTCCATGTAAAATAAACATCAAGAATGTAAAATTATCCGATAAGCATAGATTTTGAAATACTTTCCAATACATAAAATACATATGTCTCACATAAGTTAGTAAATAGGTAAGGTTTAGTTTTATTTAAACACTAGCAGATCCTCCCGGCGTTGCCCGGTCCCGTAAAAAAATAATACGAAATGCGAAATCACTCTAAAAATCGCTGCACGAAACTCTTCCTCTGGTAACTCTTTGTCTTTCGGAAATTAAATAGACAGATTTATCCGAAGTGGAAGTAAATTTAATATCTTTAATCTCTCAAATGTCTGGATCATTTGATTCAAAACAGGTCAGTTTTTGGTCAAAAATTAAAAAAAATGTTACCGTCTGATTTTTATAAATTTGCATTTTCTGAATCAGAAAAATAAACTGTAAGTTTCGATTCAAATAATCCAATACTTTTCTTAATACTTGAGGGTGAGTGAAAATGAAACTTTTTTGCTATCTTGGATTATCAAATTGGTAACTTTCTTTTGCGGTTTCAATAAAAATAGCCATTTTTGACGCACGCGCAGGAAATTGGTTTAGTTCCACCGCCAAAGGATGCATTTTGTTCTAAGAAAATTATCCAAAACGTGTTATCACTGCCTACGTTACCGGGTACAGAAGACGTGGTAGGCACGCGCTGCAAAATCATTTAGTTCCAGTTTCTACCACCAGGTGGAGCATTCTGTTCTAAATAAACCTATTTCCGAAAGAAACTCCGGCACTCGTTCCTGCTTCTTACGGCACCGTGTAGAAGGCATGCTGTTCACGCGTGAAAAATCTGTTAGTTCCACTTTCCACCGCCAGGGAGTACCAAATATATGTCATAAATAATTAGCTATATCTTAATTCATCTTAAGTTGAATGAACCGATTCCTGTTGAAATCGAACCCATAGAACTCGAGAAAATAAATCACCCCCGCCTGGATATTAATATTCATAAATGGTGGTAACCAAGTGCTGAAAAATTTATACCGAAGTTTATTTAGTACCAGGGAGACCTCCGAAGAATGTCAGAAAAGATTGCGCTTGAATCGGACCAAGATTAAATGCAAAATCTTTTAGTTACATTGTCCACCTCCAGCGAGTGCACTCTGTTCTAAACAAACCTCTTTCTGATCGAAACTCCTTCACGTGTTCCTGCTGAATACGACACCGTATAGAAGGCGTGCTGAGCACGCGCCGCAAAATCTTTTAGTTCCATTTTTTACCGTCAGGTTGCGCTAAATCTGTATCTAAATTAGTTATCTATATCTTAATTAGTTCGTGTTAAGTTGAATGAACTAATTCTCATTGAAATTGGGTCCATAGAACTCGAGAAAATACCCCTCCCTGGTCATTAATTTTCAGAAATAGTGGTAACCAAGGGCTGAAAAAATGATACCGAAGTGTATCTAGTACCTAAGGACCTGAGAAAAGGTTTCGTTTGAATCGGACTAATAATTAATTAGTTCTGATTTTGGAGGCAGAGGGGAAGGAGGGACTTTCGATCAGAGCATTAACGCGATATTTAAACTACAACCGAACACTCACCTCCCTCAACCCATACAATTAAACCAACGATGTTAAAAAATTACGAATTATCATTAACTTTTGAAACAGAAACAAAATAACCTTTTTTTAAATACATACAAAAATAGTAAGTTATCGTTGTTAATTTCTGAAATCAAATATATAAATGACGTATACCTGAAAAAACTCTAAAAATCGCATAAAACAAATCGCAAAAATTCACAACTCGCTGTTCGAGTTGCAACCAGCTGACGACCTTTTCATCTGCCAATCAGAAATGCCCCTGCAATTCTATCAGCTACCAAACCAACTGCCCTCCAATGGCGATCGACTTGTAGTGGGCGATTTGTGACGTCATTTAAAACAAAAAACGCTGCAAAACATGAAAAAAATGTTAAAAAACGCATAAAAAATGAAATTAAAAGAAAAAATCTAATAAAAAAAAATCGGGATAATAAATAATTCGCCCTTCCTTTTTAAAATTACTATTTTTTATCTGTAAAGAATTATGAACTTTCTCCAAGCTAAAAAGAGTATAAAAGAATGTTGACTCTGAGCATATCTGAGCGGGGCCTCCGAGATGACGCTGTGTGTTTTCTTAACCGGGCCTACTACAAGTGACGTCACAATCTGCTGACATCAAAACAGTGATCCATATTAACTTAAAAATTTTCATGTACTTTGTTCGTTTGTACGGATTGTTTACGGTAGTATTTTGATTTTATTTATTGTTTTATATAGTAAATAATAATATTTTTCAGTGTATTTAGAATATAACGCTATCAATAATTATTGATTATAATTATTGAAGAAAGTGTAGATTATATCTATAAAATAATGAGAAGAAAATGTTGTGCTCCTAGTTTCTAATCTAAGTCTTCAAATTCGCTACTGATAATGAAAAGAAGAAATTTTAGCTACGAAAATTACCTTGTGATAATTTTACTTACATTTCAACAGAAGTGGTCTGCATTAAATGCTTCGATATACGTTTCATAATTCGTGAAGCTAGAATTAATATGATGGTATTGAACGTCTTGTGCAGAGAAAAAAAAATAACCCTAACAACGAATGTTTATCCTACTGTGATGGAAATATTCTGGCATATTTGAATGAATTTGTACTTCCAAATCGAAAAGAGTCAAATGATCTGTAGAAAAAAAAATAAAAGAAGCAGACGATAAACAGTTTAAAAAATGATTTTGAAAGAAATACTGTAATAAATTGAATGAAATCTGGATACTTTTTGTTAGAAGTGAGTGTGCTTTGTTTATAAAATTAAAAGTAACTGATTTACACAAAGTTAAGATAGAAAATTGGTTTTTTTTCGGTTAGCCGGGCGCCAGTGATATACACTATATTGCCAAAGGTGATTGGTCACTTGCGATTTTAGACGTTTTGTTAACTATCTAGAAAAATACATGAGGAATTAACCTGAAACTGCAGGTGTGTAAACAGTATAGTATAGCTTATATATTTCAGCGAAGATTTTTTCACGAAACCCCATAGGGGACTGTTAACAAATTGAAAAAGAACGAATATCTTTTGGATAACCCTGTAAAAACTAATCTAGCAAAGGCGTTCAAACTCGAGATTATTAATAAGTGGCTTATTGTAATATACTGTGCTCATTTTTATTAGATAGCATGGAAACTCGTAGAGAAATTAAGATTTTTATAAAAACAGTACGAAATTTCGCCTAGTTTTTTGCTCATTATTTGCAGAGTTCTTAATATAAAAAAAAGTTCTTTTCAGAAAATATGACAAACAACATTGTACATAATACTCTGCAATCAGAATTAAAAAGTAATAAAATTGGATAAAAAATGAGCATATTTACTAAAAAATGTTTCACTGCGCATGCGCGAATGCAATCAAAATATAATATGCATAATGTATTAGCTAAGTATATAGAGCAACTTTTGTGAAAGTCTCAAAATCATAGCTTGAAAATTCTGAAAAGTATCGTCAATAGAATAAGCTCGAAATCCGTTGTTCCCAAAAGGAAGCAAAAAATATGAGGGGTTGTATCCAAATATAGTAGTATGTGAAATATTGTGTACGCTATCTTGGAACTAATCAACAGATATTTAATACAACCCCTCATCTTTTTGCTTCTTTTTGGGAACAACGGATTTCGAGCTTATTCTATCGACGATAATTTTCAGAATTTTCAAGCTATGATTTTGAGACTTGCACAAAAGTTGCTCTATATACTTAGTTAATACATTATGTATATTATATTTTGATTGCATTAGCGCATGCGCAGTGAAACATTTTTTAGTAAACCTGCTCATTTTTCCTCTAATTTTTATTATTTTTTAATTCTGATTGCAGAGTTATGTGTACAATGTTATTTGACATATTTTCTGAAAATAACCTTTTTTATGTTAAGAACTCTGCAAACTATAAGCAAAAAACTAGGCAAAATTTGGGACTGTTTTTATAAAAACCTTAATTTCTCTACGCGTATACATGCTATCCTCATACAAATGAACATAGTATATTACAGTAAGCCACTTATTAATAATCTCGAGTTTGAACGCCTTTGCTACATTAGTTTGTACAGGATTATCCAAAAGATATTCGTTCTTTTTCAATTTGTTGACAGTCCCCTATGGGGTTTCATGAAAAGATCTTCGCGGAAATATATAACCTATACTATACTGTTTACACACCTGCAGTTTCAGGTTAATTCCTCATGTATTTTTCTAGATAGTTAACAAAACGCCTAAAATCGCAAGTGACCAATCACCTTTGGCAATATAGTGTATATACATACATACACACACACATATATATACACTTATATCTACACACACACATATATACACACATATATGTATGAATTAATATATATATATTTATATATGTACATGTATCACTGGCGCCCGGCTAACCGAAAAGTACCGAAAAGGGCTTATGGCGAGAGAAGGAAAGTTGGCAACATATTTTCCGGCAACCTATTCGTAGTTTCATATAAATAAGCATTTTTTTTTCAATACTTATATAATTTATTTAATATAAAGAAGACATTTATCTCTTTTTATATACAGGTGGAACAGAATTGTATATATAAATAATTTTATATACATAAATAAACATAAAAGTTCATTAGGTTTGTTTTCATAATTGTGTATATAATTTTAAAACATATCTAACTTTCTGAAGCCCGGATTACGCCAAAGCGTTAAAAAAAAGTGCCAAGGTCTCTATAGTTAAAAAATGTCGATTTCTCTATTTAAATTGACATTTATTGTGTTTTGGTGGTTAAATTATGGTATGTAGTTGTAAAAGGGAGGAATGGGATTGATTTTGTAAAGTTTTTGATAGATTTATTATATTTTTTGTACGTATATTTATTGTAAAATAATGTTTTTAGGAAAAGGTAAGTCAATGGGTTCAATCTGATCTATTAATCTTAGCAATTTTTTTAATTTAAAACTTTTAATTTCCTTTTATAAAACAAGTGTATTAATTGCCTTTCATATCACGATTATGAAATTTAATATTATTTATGTAATCACAAATTATAAGAACGGAAATGCTCTTTTTATTACATCTTTCTGCTGCAATACATTAGCCAAAGTGGATCACTATTGTGACGTCACTAATACTTGTAGCAGGTCCGGTTCAGAACACACAGCGGAGGCCCCGATCTGAGGCTGAAATGGAAACAACCACCGAACCAATCAAGCATTCTGGGCAAAATTAGTTAGTGTTAAAGGGAAAAAAATACCAAAAAATCGGAAATCGCTGTACGAATTTCGCATAAACATTATTGAAAAGAGGAAAAAAGTTACTATATAGGGCTAAAAGAATGGAACCGGATTCCGGTTACTAATGTGGGTAAATCGCATCAAAACGGCAAAAAACACTAAAAATCGCATTTTTAAAATCATGATTTTTATCTGTAAAGAATTATCAACTTTCTCTAAGCTAAAAAGAGAAAAAAAAATGACGATTTTGAGCCTATCTGAAGCTGAATTGGAAGCGCAACCGCTGAACCAATCAAGTATTCTGGCAAAATTTCTTAGTGTCGAAGGAAAAATTTGCCAAAAATTCAAAAATCGCTGTACGAATTTCGCATAAACTTTATTGAAAAGAAGACAAAATTTACTATATTGGTCTAAAAGATTGGAACCAGATTCCCGTTACTAATGTGGAAAAATCGCTGCGAAACATGAAACAAGAACGAAAAATCAAGCGTCAAGCATAGATTATATAGCACTTTCCAACGCTTCCAAAATAATTTTACAAATCATACCGTTTAATAAGCTAAAAGCTAACATCTAAGTAAACAATTTAGAAAACGCATAACATATTTAAAAACATAATTTCAGGAATTTCCAACATATACAATATTTGGAAAAATATCCGAATACTTTTATTCAGCCCTGTATAGGATCTATAGATTTGTATATATACTACATAGGATGATAATTTTAGTTCAGTTAGGAAACGAGTAGCACAGTTTAAAATTCTCCGTCTGGAGTTTGTCAATAAACAGAAATGTGTTCGCGAACTTTTGTGCTGCCCTGTATAGGATCTACAGAATTTATACACACCACGTAATAGACAAAAAGCAAGTTAAAATTAAAATCGCGTTCAATAACTTAAAACGCACTTCCAGGAATTATTGTTAACAGACAGTAGATAATTCTTTTGCGTGTCCCTGTAAATGAACGATGACTGCTATACACACAATATTCCGTAGTAAGTCTCTTGTAATGCACCTTAGTGATCTATATACATTTCAATGCGTTTAAAATAGTGAAACATTATTTAACTAAACCGCAGACGATTTTTCTCCATAGACGTAATGTAACGGAATTATTTTTACTGTCCCTGTAAAGTAACTATAAGTGCTATGCACACCCTGTTCCATATTAAGCTTCTTCTAATGCACCTTAGTAATATATATAAATTACAATGCGTTTAAAATAGTGAAACATTATTTAAATAAACCGCAAATGATTTTTCCCCATAGACCGCAATGTAACGGAATTCTTTTGAGTGTCCCTGTAAAAAAACTATAAGTGCTACACACTTCCGTTGAAATAGGGAACATGCTATAGATAACGACAATAACATATAAAAATTGCAGAGCAATCCGAGCATATTTACGGGAGTTAGAGCACGGACAGACGGCCAGACAAACCGAAGTCATAAGCACTTTTCAACTAGGTTGGAAAGTGCTAAAAACACTAAAAATTGCATAAAATTTTTAATTAAAAAAAGTCTATTAAAAAATTCCAAAATCTGGCTTCGAGGTGCAAAACTACATGCATAGAGGTGTCTTCCCACCAAATTTTGTAGTTCTGCGTGCAGCGGTCTCTTCAGAACACAACGGAGAAACAGACAGACACACACACACACAAACTTCCTTCTTTATTATAGTTGGAGATAAAGGTATAAAATAATGTATTTCAAAATCTAATCTTTTAGATCAGCCATTAAAAATACTTTAAATAAATGCTTTAACTGGATGAAAATTTTTTAATAATCAAATCGGTCCCGTAAATTATAAAATAATTGTATAAAAAGAAAACCCCTCTTGCCTGCGAAGAAATTAATTAGAGTGAAGAATACTTTAATGGTAAGCTCAAATTGATGAATGTGATTTTCTATTGATTACTTCAACTTGTTTATTCACATGATAAATTAACAACACCTCAGATGTCCTATCGTACTTTGTGAATATTACAATGTAGCAGTTTGATAAAAGTGAAAATTCAACCAGAATTTAATGCTCGGTAGAAAATTTTACAATTTAGAATTCATTTGAAGCCAAATTGCTTAATATTAAATTTAGAAATTAGAATGATTGCTTTGCTAAGATTTGTTTTAAACAAAAATCACTTTTTTATAGCAATTAAGTACATTTTTAACTTGGTCTAAATGGGGATGTTTCTTTATGTTATTAAGATTTTCATAATGATTTCATATTAAATGTATGTTTTAGAACAGGCAATTATCAGGAAATGACTTGCAACAAAAACTCCCTATTTGCATATTATTATTCGAGATATATTTAAAAAATGTATACATCTACTTAACCTTTTTTTGTCTTGATACTGGTTGAATATATCATGTTAGATCAGATAGCGTTTTTATTTCGGTATTTAAAAAAATAAAAATAAAATAAATAAATACTGAGAAAGAGTGGAAGAATATCAGGAAGTTTTTGGCTGCTTTATCTTACCTCGCAGAATCTAAAATGGACATTTTTACCAATAATATAATAAAATCACTTGTTAAAGTTTCTGCCTTATTGCAAAACCTTCCGTAAAATTAAAAAAAAACATAGTATGCAGAAAAATAGATCCAACAGAGCCTGATCAACTTTCCTGTGTTTATGAAATCCCGTTCGCCAGGGTAAATGGAACATTATATAGGAATTACAAACGGACAATTTAAAACGAGAATAAAAGAAAATATGGCAGTACTGAAATATGGCAGAAGAATTACAGTTTTGGCCAGACTACATAGGAGAGAGCCTTTGAAGATTGATTTCAAGAATAGTAAAATTTCTTTTTCCATCAAGAATTTATTTCCCATTCATTATCCGTGAATCAATATAACTATATTTTCGAAACGAGAGCATATGCAATGAATCAGCCTCTATTGATTTACCTAAAATTTGGAACGAGATGATTTACAAATAAAAAAGAAATAAGTAAAATAATAATGATTAAACACGTATATCAGTAATTTTAGAAATTCACCCACTAATGGGGTTATATGGTGGGGGTTCGGACGATTTAAGTCATTTCGGCATATCTCAGCAACAGTTTTAGGTAGGAGCATGAAATTCAGCATAACAAATGTACTAAAAATGGTTAAACACGTTTTACTGCGACTTTAGAAATTCACCCGTAAGGGGTTAAAATGAGGGGATCAAACATTTTAGGTCATTTCGCCATATCTCAGCAGCAGTTTTAGGTAGGAACATGAAATTCAGGATAACAAATCTACTACAAAAATGGTTAAACACGTATTTCAGCGATTTTAGAAATTCACCTACTAACGCTGTTAAATGGGGTGAGGGTCGAACGTTTTAGGTCATTTTGAAATATCTCATCAGCGGTTTTAGATAGAAGCATGAAAATCAGGATAACAAATCTACTAAAAAATTATTAAACACGTATTTCAGTGATTTTAGAAATTCATCCGTAAGGGGTTAAAATGGGGGGATCAAACGTTTTAGGTTATTTTGCCATATCTCAGCAGCAGTTTTAGGTAGGAACATGAAATTCAGGGTAACAAATCTATTACAAAAATGGTTAAACACGTATTTCAGCGATTTTAGAATTTCACCCCCTAAGACGGTTAAACGGGAAGTCAAATATTTAAGTCATTTCGCCATATCTCAGCAGCAGTTTTAGGTAGGAGCATGAAATTCAGGATACTTTTTTTTTAACCATTTATAAAGCTGAGAGATTTAGTATGATTGCATGAAAATAACATAAGTTTTTTCTAATTGTCATTTTGACGGTTTATGGACGCGAATGCGTTACTGTGATCGGTGTGTTTTGAGGACATTACTCTTTTACTTTTGTTACCCAGGAAGGCCAAGGTTAACTCGGGCGCAGCCGGGTTGTTCTGCTACATTAAAATTAATTTAATAGTTTCAGTATGTATATAAACAGAAAAAAAATATTTATCACACTTTTACAAACTTTTATTTAAAGTTTTTAATTTGTAAGTTCTGCAATTTTGTATCACTCCCACTTTTATCCAATGTAGAATTTTCTTTTAAATTACCTACTCTTTCCTGCCGTACATTGTAGTCGACCCATTGGGTCACTCGTGTTTAATATAGTTAATGAATTATTGAATTTTCAAATTGGGGCGCTTATTACTTATTATTCTCAATTTCATGCTCCTACCTAAAATCACTGCTGAGATATGGCGAAATGACTTAAAACGTTCGACCGCCATCCCATTTAACTGCCTTAGTGAAAAAATCGCTGAAATTTGTCTTTAACCATTTTTTTAGTAGATTTGTTATCCTAAATTTCATTTTTGTATCTAAAACTGCTGTTGAGATATGGCAAAATGACCTAAACGTTTGTCTCTCCCATTTAACCCCCTTAGGGGGTGAATTTCTAATCGCTGAAATACGTGTATGACCCTTTTAGTAGATTTGTTTTAGGCGATTTATTAGGTTTGTTATCCTGAATTTCCTGCTTCTACCTAAAACTGCTGTTGAGATATGGGGAAATGACCTAAAACGTCCGACCATCCCCTTTAACCCCCTTCGGTGGGGAGGGGGGATGGGTAATTTTCACAAATCCTTCCTTATTAGTTGCCTAGGTCATAAGAACTACTCTCCAAATTTCGTGATCCTGACTTTAGTCTTTCCAAGTGGCTGTTGCTGAGTCAGTCAGTCAGTGAGGCGTTCTCTCTTTATCTGGAGGCACGGCAGTGCCTCCGCCAAGTCGAGAAAGCACGGCCGTAAGCATACTTTTCTGGAAGCAACTCAGGGCACTTTTGACCCCCCCATATCTCCACGCTGGAGTATCCCAAAAATTCAAAACTTCGTTTTTCTAGAGTACTTGGCACACAGGACCAAAATTTAAAATTACAACTTTCTGTCTTTTCTAGTTCAGACGATATATGAACTCAAACATTCGATTTTTTGTCACTCACTCACTCACTCGTTCCGCGTCATCGAAAAGATTAGGTAGATCCCGTAGCCCTAGAAACTTGACATTTGGAAAAAAGGTAGTGTTTAGGATACAAAGAGAGGAAAAATTATAAAATCCGGAAAATTCGAAAAAAAAAAAACATTCGAAAATTCAACAAATTCCATCAAAATTGAGAATTGAAAATAAGACGATCTTGTAGTCTTAGAAACTTAAGATTTGGTGTGAAGGTAGTGTTTAGCATTCAGAAAAAGAAAACATCAAAAACACCAAAAAAATCGAAAGCAAAATTGAAAAAATTGAAAAATCGAAAAAAATCAAAAATTTTCAAATAATCCGATTTTGTTGCGCTAGAAACTTGGAATTCGGAATAAAGGAAGTATTTAGGATGCAAAATAAGAAAAAATTAAAAAATCCGGAAAATTGGAAAAACAAAATTCAAAAATTCGAAAAATTCGAAAAAAATTGAAAAAATTAAAATAATTTGATCTTTTAGCCTTAGAAACTTAAAATTCGCGGTAAAGATAGTGTTTAGGATTCCGAAAATGTTAAAATAAAAAACGCAATAAAATTCGAAAATAAAATCGAAAAACCGAAATAAATCGGAAAAATCGAAAAATAAGGAAAATTTGAAACTAATTCGATTTTATAGCTCTAGAAACTTGAAATTTGGAATAAAGGTAATATTTAAGATACTAAATAAGGAAAAATTAAAAAATATGGATAATTCCAAAAATACCCCTAAATTAGTGCAGACGGTATATGAACTCAAAGTTTCGATTTTTTGTCACTCACTCTCGCATCATCAAAAAGATTGGGTAGATCCCGCGGCCATAGAAACTTAAAATTTGGAATAAAGCTAGTGTTTCGGATACAAAGAAAAAAAAAATATAAAATCCGAAAAATTCCCCCCCCCCCAAAAAAATTCGAAAATTCAACAAATTCGAACAAAATGGAAAATTGAAAATAACACGATCTTGTAGTCTTAAAAACTTAAAATTTGAGGTGAAGGTAGTGTTTAGAATTCAGAAAAAGAAAACATCAAAAACACACAAAAAAAAAATCGAAAATAAAATCGAAAATAAAATCGAAAAATCGGAACAATCGAAAAAAAACACCGAAATTTTTCAAATAATCCGATTTTGTTGCGCTAGAAACTTGGAATTCGGAATAAAGGTAGTATTTAGGATGCAAAATAAGGAAAAACTAAAAAATCCGGAAAATTCGAAAAAAATTCAAAAATTCGAAAAATTCGAAAAAAAGGAAAAAATTAAAATAATTGATCTTTTTAGCCTTAGAAACCTAAAATTCGCGGTAAAGATAGTGTTTAGGATTCAGAATAAGTTAAAATAAAAACGCAATAAAATTCGAAAATAAAACCAAAAAAATCAAAAAATAAAGAAAATTTGAAAATAATTCGATTTCATAGCGTTAGAAACTTGTAATTTTGAATAAAGGTAATATTTAAGATACTAAATAAGGGAACATTAAAAAATATGGATAATTCGAAAAAAAAAATCGAAATTTTCAAAAATTAAAAAAAAAAGTGTGAAATTGAAAATAATATGATCTCGTAGTCTTAGAAACTGAAAATTTGGTGTAAAGGTAGTGTTTAGGATTCAGAAAAATAAAAAAATAAAAACACAACAAATATCGAAAATAAAATAAAAAAATCGAAAAAAAAACGAAAATTTGAAAATAATTCGATTTTGTAGAGCTAGAAACTTAAAATTTGGAATAAAGGCAATATTTAGGATACAAAAAAATTAAAAAATAAAAAAATCTGTAAAATTCGAAAAAACTTATTGTTTAGGATACAGAAAAAGGAAAAATTAAAACACAATAAATTCGAAAATAGAATTAAAAAAATCGAAAAAGATCAGAAATTTCAAAATAATTCGATTTTGTAGCGCTAGAAACTTGAAATTTGTAATAAAGGATACAAAATAAGAAAAAATTAAAAAATCCAAAAAATTATTAAAAAAAAAAATTGAAAAAATCAAAAATTGAAAATAATTTTATCTTGTATTCTTAGAAACTTAAAACTTGGTGTAAAGGTAGTATTTACTATTCAATAAAAGGAACAATTAAAAAATTCGTTAAATTCGAAAATAAAATCGAAATATTTTTAAAAAATCGAAAATTCGAAAACAATTTGATTTTGTACTGCAACAAACATTAGTTTTAAGATAATTGTCCTATTAGATAGTGAAACGCCACTAATTGTTTTATGTTATTTCCCCCGGATTATGGTTTTCTTTTCTTTCGTTTACGAATTTCGTTATAGGAAAGTTCCACTATAGACTGGCTACGTTATAGGCGATTTCTTTATAGACAGGTTTGTTTTCTTTCACAGGTTATACTCTATTTACTTCGCATATGAAATATGGATTGTTAAATGATGTTAGCCCCACAAAAATTTTCACAGCTCCCCCTACCCTCGCGACATTACTGGCTGGTTATGGTTTGATAGTTCTTTCTAAATAAAACCATGGTGACTCTAACATTCACTTGATTTACCTCTAAATTGAATCTAAATGATCCTAAGAAGACGGATAAAAAAATTACTATATTGGCATTACAGTCAGGTAACTTAGAAGTAAAATCGAAATATCAATAAATTTATAAAAAGTCAAAAATTTGAAAATAATCCGATTTTGTAGTCCTAGAAGCTTGACATTTGGCAGAAAGGTAGGGTTTAGTATAAAAAGTAAGAAAAAATTAAAAAATTCCGTAAATGTAAAAAAAAAAAAAGCCGAAAAAAAAACCATCGAAAAATTTAATATAGTTTGATTTATTAAAAATTTTCGGAAATTTTAATTTTGGCTTTCTTTTTATACTAAAAAGTTCTTTTACGTTAAATATCAAGTATCTAGGACTGCGAGTAATATCTCAGATGGATAGCACCTATTCTGGAAGCAATTGTGAGTATTTTTGACACTCCCCCTCCCATAACTTAGTGCTGGCCTAGGAACCTGAAATCTCTTTTTATCTACAGTACTTTGCAAACGAAACTAAAGCTTCAAATTTTTGATACCTGTAAATAATAGGGACAGAGTGTGGGCTTAGCGAAAATCAGTGGATGATTTCCAAAGAGAACCCAAAATCAAGAAAAGGAGGATTACTTACAAAAATGAGTGAAATCTCATCAAAAACGTCAACTGTAAAAAATGCAGCCAAGTCTCGTGACTCTTTTTCCGTAAAAAGTTCTGAGATCGTGTAAAGCCAAGTTTAGCTATCTTATTAATTCTGAAATTTTAATTCACAAATCACTCCTAGTCTCTACATCTTTAGTTAAATATTATTTTGTGACTTGGTAATTACGTAGCACGAGAATGTGATGTATATAATTAGTCTTAATCAAATAATACCATGCCATCCCATAACATGTTAAGGTATAATAACTTCCCTGTGCATATATAATTAGCCTTAATCATATTATCTCATCCCTTACTACATAACATAGTAAGGTGTAATAACTTCCCTGTGCTGCGTAATTGCCAAGTCACAAAATAATATTTAACTAAAGATGTAGAGACTAGGAGTGATTTGTGAATTAAAATTTCAGAGTTAATAAGATAGCTAAACTTGGCTTTACACGATCTCAGAACTTTTTACGGAAAAAGAGTCACGAGACTTGGCTGCATTTTTTACAGGTGACGTTTTTGATGAGATATAATAGTGTAGAAGGAGATGAAAACAAAAGTGACATTTATATCAGGTAGTTCTTAAATTTCATGTGCTGTAATTTAAAAAAAAACAGTTCAAATTTTTGTCAATAGCGTGTACTGCACTGTCTCAAATTGTGAGAAGGCTCAAACTAAAAAACAAACTGAACATGTAAAATCGCATTAAAAATATCTCAAGTTTTATTCTCTACTCTCTTTAGCGATTGAAACCAGACACTGCAGCGCTATCCATATACCAGAATTCTAGCTGTTCTTAAAATTACAGCATATAAAATTTAAGAGGCACCAGATATAAGTATCACTTATTTCATCTTTATATTTCTTATAGTTAACGAATTGTTGATTTTCCAATTGTGGCGTTTATTTCTTGTCAAACTGTATACACAGCACAGCGAAACAGTCGAAGCCAAACATTTTAGAGCTTATTTTCTCAACCATAGGCTATGCATTGTTCTGGGTTATAATCCATCTATATGCAAAGATACATAGACATTAATTTATCCATTTTGAAGCTGGCTTCAGCCAAACATTCTCACACACCTGTATTCACATTTATTCACATACAATATTATTCACATACAATATTATTAGCACCCATTTCACATTTATAATATTATTAGTATTAGACGAAAAATGGGGATATTAACACAACTGGCTTAATTAAATGGGTTCATTATTGTATGTAGATGAACTTGCGCGCTTTCGTAATATTGCATTTTAAAATTGTGGAAATTCAGTAGTGATTCATTCATATGAATAGAGATCAAACCATTTATAATAATCGAATGTAACAGTAGCCTTCAAATTACTTTAAAAGGTAAAATATTTGAAGTTCGTTTATAAATTGAGTTTCTAGTTGTAGTTTACTAAGGCATTTTAATTTGTTATAATGTTCGATGATACACGCATGTGCATTTTTGAATTTTTAGAATGTAAAAAGGGAATTTAATTGAATTATTTATGACTGACTGTTGTAAATTCGAAATAAAGATACTGCACATTATTAAATGAAATATACGAGTATCATTTGATTCTATATACCAAACTGTAATTCCGAATGTTTTCAAATATGAAAATATATTTATATTTTTTTCATGTTTCTTTTTCAAAGCTTCTTCAAGAATTAATTAGTTTGTTTATTTTTATTTTATCTTTATTAAGACTTACAGGTATTGTGATACATTTGTAAAAATAGTATTATTACAATAAATTTTCTGTAGTAATAATACTATTTTGTTTTGATGTCTTTTTTTAAGTACTATTTTTGAATGTTATCTTTTAAATATATAACATATAATGTTTTATATTTCTGTTCGCAAACATACATACTCTTACTTATTGTTTTAATCCAGAGAACGTTTATTGTAAAAAAAAGGCCTCATTTAGTCAATTTGTTTATATTACATATAACGCAATGGAAAATAGACATTGTTATTTTAACAATAGATATTTCACGTCTTCTATCTCAATAAAAGAAAAGTCATTATTTTGCCCACTCAGCTAAATATTGCAATCGCTTATGTCTTTGCTAAAAAAAATAAATTTATTATCATACGTATACTTAAATTATTGCCGCATTCAGCAAACATTTCATTTTTAGCATTCATAATTTATGTTTCTTAGTTTTTCATGATGTGTTTCTTTATGTTGTTCATAAATAATACAATGTTTAATACGATGTTTGCTTGTTGAATTTCTCACATTTGTTATTTTTTGAAAATACATGATTAAATAGGTTAAATAACAAATTTAGTTTCATTTATGTAAATACTAGCAAGCTTCGCCCGCTACGCTGGTCCGTTTCTCCAAACGAATTTTGAATCAAACGAAATATACCGGTGAATTGCATGCATCCAGAAATGTACGCTTTCGGTCAGACAGTTACAGGAAAATATGAAAAGAGATTGCATATCAAATTATTGCCTTTGACTTCTAAGTATTTGTCTGGCTTTAATTATGATCCTCATATTGATTATTCCAGGAATAAGGCTGTTGATCCGTGACCTACGTTATACGTATGTATGTATAACCTATATCCTGTTAAAAATTTGCAGCAAACTGTCCAGTCATTTGACCGTTTTTGTAGAAAATGGTTACATAACCTTATTTTAACTATATTCTGACCGTATTATTGCTCATTTTATGGTCGGAATATAGTTAAATTTCGGTTATGTAACCGTTTTCTACAAAAACGGTCAAATGATTGGACAGTTTGCTGCACATTTTTAACAGTGTATATATAACGTAGGTCATAATTGATCACCGATCTCAGTTACCCTGTACCTCGTGCCGTGCCTTGAAGTGACAGGATGAGGCTCCTTAGGTATGTTGATGTGGCTGTAGTAAAGAACATATAGTAATGGATGTATTTTTAGAAATTATAACTTGTAATTATAATGTTAGAAATATTCATGTGTTGGCGCTAAAGCATCACCAAATTATAGACAATGTGCAATATCGAAACCGTACAGACTGTCAAAACTTTATCCCAGCAAACATATTTTATTTCAAAATCACAATTACATAAATATCCGTAAGAATAATAGGTACTTTTGTGTTAGCTGAGCGATAGTAAAAACTCGCCAAATCTTGTTTCAATTGGCATCATTTGAATTACAACATTTTGCTTGAGATTTTATTTGTATTGATATGTTTGTGTTTAAGTATTTTATTATGATTATATTTTAGTTATTTTAAGTAAGTTTTTTAAGATATTTTATGGCAATGATAAAATAATGGCTAGTTGTTATTAGCTAATGTTAAACGATTAGCGAAAAAAAAAAGGATTGATGAGATTCAAAAAATTTGTGGCGATCACTGGCGTCCAGCTAACATAAAAATACCGAATAATATTCAATTCCAAATTTCGCAAGCAAAAAAAAAAGGTTAAAAAAAAGAGCCCGAAAACTGGTATTATTGAGATTTCATTTAATCAAAATATCAGGTGCATTTTTTATTATCCAGTATCTTATAACTCGCCAAGTATTGTTTGATCTTTAACAACGACAAATGTATATTAGAAAATATCGCTTGCGATCAATGCAATAAATTTTAAGATTTTGTCGCAAAATTAAAAAATGTGCAATATCTCACGAATTGATGGAGTTAGAATACTTTTATTTGGTACCATTCGATTCAGCATGCAAAAATACATTGAAATATGTTATCATTTGACAAATAAATATAAACCCCGATTTTTAAGGAATCTTGATAATTTTTGTTCCCATTTTTACCCGCTTTAGTTATGGAATTTTAGAAAAAAATTCTTATTGCGTCTCTATATCCTAAAAAGCATTTTCCTCGCAATTTTCGTGTTTGTAACTTCAGTAGTTTGGGCTGTGCGTTTATGATCTTCCCAGTCAGGACTTTCTTTAATATATAGAAATTTATATACAGATAAAATTAACCATTACTATCACCTAACAAGCTTTGCTTTCTACGCTGGTTGGTTTTTCCAAAAAAAAAAAAAAAAAAAAAAAAAAACGAATCAAACGAAATATATCAGTGAATTTGATCTTGTGTTTTAAAGAAACATGAATTTTTACCTTGCACGTCCTTCTGCCTTGCTGTAAAACGATACAACAGCCATTACGCTGTTATGTTTTCTAATGCATTACACGAAATTTAGGCTGTTAAAGACCAACTTGTTTAATTCATCATTTACAGCAGGATATCCTAAAGAACGATATAACGATATGCAATATACTAAAACTATCCCTGGAAAATTAACAATGCAAGTTCCATTGAAATCCATTCAGCAGAATCTTTAAAAAAGTCTAATGTCTCATAATCGGGTTCAACTGATTATAGAAATACCCTCCTAATTCTACAACTAAGCAACATAGAATATGTTATGCACTAAAACATTCCCTCAAAATTTAGCTAACTAACAGTGCAAGTTCCAGTAAAATCCATTCAGCAGAATTCAAGGTATAAGCGGCAGGATCGAAATTCCCCTTTGCATTATATATATACAGTAGACAGATAAATGTATGTTTCATAATTATCTTCACGTGATGATAGAACTTTCAGGGATTTTGTAGCGAGTATATGCTGGTATACGCCGTCAACCTTCTGGAATTTTTAAGACGAAACTCTGCTATAACATATACTCTCTAGTATATATCCTCTGTCTATAGAATATATGCACGGTTTTTTATGACTACACCACTGACAACTTTCTCAAATAGCTCCATAACTAAACAATGTAGAAAATCAATTCCAGAAATATTATCTCACTGCGAAACTCCCATCAAAATACGTTCCGTAGAACTTTAAAAAGGGTAATCTTTCATAATCAGGCTGACCTAATTTCATCTATAACCTCCCCCCGTAGCTCTATAAATAAGCAATGTAGAACAATGTGCTTTATTTTAAAACCTTTCTAAAACAAATTACATAACTAATAGTGAAATCCTATAAAAATCTGTTCGGTGGAACCTGAGTTTTAAGGAATGAAATACGAATTTGCGTTTTTTAACTATTGTAGATGATGATGAAATGATTTCTGTAATCGGATTCGTTGTCAAGCTTTCGCTCCAGAAAACACAACGCAGACGAAAGCTCCAGAGAAGTACCAGCCATCCCCACAAAATTGCCTAACTAACAGTGTAAATCCCACCAAAGTCCGTCCAGCAGAACTCAAATTATAAACGGTCGGACTGAAATACGAATTTGCATTTTATATATACAGTAGATATATCTCTGATAATTGCATTCATCTTTCCCAATCCCTTTCCCATTAGCTCTACCACTAAAAGCAACATAGAATGATATGGTATAGGGTCATTTAACATACCTGAAAAATCACTTCCATCAAAATTTGTTCAGTAAAATTTTTTTAAAGGTAATCTTTCATAATCGGGTTCATTTAATTTTAGAGCTTTCCTCTGTAGCTCTATAACAAAGAAACGTAGAATAGCTATACGCTAAAACCTTTCAAAAATATTACCTAACTAACGGTGTAAAACCTATCAAAATATCATGAATGTATATGAAATATCATGAACGATAAATATATGAATAATCGGAATAAAATGTGAAAATGCGGTATATACTCATGGTAGATAATGATATGATTTTCTGTAATAGGATTCATCATGAAGGTTTCGCTTCAAACATAAACGATGCTTTCAACTTTGTAGCTAATACGCTAATTGGCGAGGTATCAGATTGCGGAAAATTAGCCCGAAATCGTGTATATATATATATATATATATATATATATATATATATATATATAAATGTATATATATATGCATGTATATATATGTATATGTGTAGATATATGTGTATATAAATATGTGTGCATATAAACATGTATATATATCGCTGGCGCCCGGCTAACCGAAAAGTACCAATAAAAATACTCCAAAAATGCTGTCTTACATTTGAAAAAACACCTTTTGGCTTAAAATCAAATTGTTTGGTTGACAAAAGTAAAATAAAAATCGCCAAAAACAAAAGATAAATCCGCAAATATTGTTTCAATAGCAATGTTGCACATTGAATAATTTTTTAAGCATTACGAACTTTCTCAATCATGTTTAAATTAAATATTTTCGTTTTATAATATTATATCTCGCATCAAAACGGTTTTTCTTTTTCTTTTTTTTATCTTTCTTTCTTTTTTTAAAAATAAAATTAGTAACAGTTTTTTCTTTTATTTTTCGAGATGTATAGCCATTTGAATTCTTTCTGCAACAAAAAACACTCTTTGGCTTAAAATCAAATTGTTTGGAGTCAAAAGTAAAATCAAACTCGCTAAAAACAAAAGATAAATCGTCAAATATTGTTTCAATAGCAACCTTGAAATTGTCCATTGAATAATTTTTGTAAGCATTACGAACATTCCCAATCATGTTTAAATTAAATATTTTCGTTTTGGAATATTATTTGTCATAAAAACTGTTTTTTTCTTTTTTTTTTCTTTTCTTTCTCTTTCTTTTTTTTCTTTCTTTCTTTTTAATAAAATTAGCAACAGTTGTTTCTTTTATTTTTCGAGATGTGTAGCCTTTTCAATTCTTTCTGCAACAATAATGGTCGCCAAAACATTAGCAATGGTAACCTTTTCGGCCAAAATAACAGAACTTTCTATCATAATTCTATAACTAATGTACGTAGAACAATATGTTATATACTAAAACTTTCCTTGAAAAATTATCTATCGAACAGCGCATGTTCCATCAAAATCCATTTAGCGGAACTCGAGTTATAAAGGAACGGAACGAAATTTCCGTTTGTGTTTTATATATTGAGTAGATAATACTTCGCAAGTATAAACCAAAAAAAAAATTATAAAATATGTTTAACAAAACTATTCTCTTCTGATTAACATATTTCTGTGGTAAAATATTTGTTGAAAAATGCATATGTTTTAATTACAAAAAAGTTTATTTTAAATAATTAATTCAGAATTGTTATATAGATAAATATCTTTTACATAAAAAATCCATCACAAAAATAAAACTGTAAATTTAATAATATGTGCAGGAATTGTGAAAAACTGTTTATTTAATTTGATTTTGAAAAAAATTAATGCATATTTTTATGTTAGTGGTTGTTCTACATTTAAATATGTTGTGAAATAATATTTCTATGAGATATAACGACATAACCTCGATACCGGAAATGTTCTTAAAGGATATATATTTTTGTTCCAGTAACTTTCCTGATTTAACATAATACGTTTAATATTAATCTTCACCCGAACAGTTCTTGAAAATAAAAGCCTTTAGATTTACTTCTCTGCTCCCAAAAAGATGAGTTTTCACATACGAAACGTTTTTAAAATTGATGATAATCTTCTAAAATCCCAAATTTTAATACTAAAAAAGATATATATCAGCATTTATCAATCCGCAGTAAGATTTCTACATGTCTAAAACCGGCGTGAAAAGCTTAACTTCATAAATCTACTTTTTACTTGTTTAAATATGTGACACGTAGAAAACTTAAAAATGAATCGCAGTTGTGTCACTGGCATATCTAAACAATTTTTCAAATTTTTCCATTCTTTAAACATGTATAACGATAATAGAAAATAGTTTATTCTATAGATCGTTTTAACTTTTGGTCTCAAAACATCAGTTTAATCAAACGTATTTTTATATAACATCACCAGCTGAATCGTCCGGCGTTGCCCGGACTCGTGATTATAACCTTAAATAGGCCTACAATCAGTGAGGAATGATTATATATTTTTCTGATGAAAATCTTTGCAAACGAACTTAATATTGAGGGCCTTTTGTACACCGTCGAATTTGTATGATTTCATATTTTTAAACGAAAATTATCCAAACCAACGTATAGTTCGAGCACCACTTGCATTCGGCAGCGCACATCCGTCGTTCTATGCACGCTTCAGTTTATTTTAGCAGACGAATCTCGAATTTGCATGATTTTATACTTTTAACTCGAATTTGGATGAGTTTATATTTTTTTAAAGGATCAACTTAACTTTTGATTCTGACGAATAGTTGCTGATTTAAACCTAAATAATAAAATAACAGCGCCCTTTATAGCGCACGACATGTGATGTACATTAAACTGTCAAGATGCGTGCATGACCCAACAAAATTCTCTTGAAACGCGAAAGGATATATCTGGAGAGGCATTGAGAAAAAGAAAGCATGGCGATTTCATGAGATGACTTAGAGAGGTATTTTTTGTTTTTATTTCTTCTATCTGTACAAGAAGAAAGTATTGGATCATGAAAATTTTGAACTTACGATTTTCAACGGATTTATACATTTCAGAAGGTCCAGAGCGCGATTTGACTGTTTTTAGAAAATGTCTGTCTGTCTGTCTGTGTGTCTGACCGTATGTGACACACATTTTTTTTGGGCGCTCTAATTCAAGAACGAAAGCGCAAAATTTAGCCACACTTCAGATTCCGTTAGACCTTGTTATAAATTGTAGCTGATTAAGTCTGGATGTATATTTAAGGTAAAGCTAGGAGAGTCTGCGCACAATTCAAAAGAATAACAATAAAGATTCGAAAAATTAGTTTTTTGCTAAACTATCCATGAATAATTTTTACTTCATTTGTTTTTTATGAATTTCTATTGCTATTTTGTTATGTTAATATTAAACAAAACAGTTGTAATAAAACAAAGAAAGTTATTTTGCGCAATCTGTCCATACAGGGTTGGTGTGATTGCGCACAGGGGTAGGAGAGATTGTTACTAATAATATCTACAATTAAATTGTTAACAATAATAATTACACTTAAATGACATCGTTGTAAGGTTTTTGTGAACAAATATTACTGTATTAGAAGTGAATATTTTAACCTAATGATTAAAGAATCAGAAAAAGGAAATAATTTTAAAAACGACTAAAAAATTTTAATTAAAGGGGGGAAAAATTAAAGAATCAGAAAAAGCAAGTCCAGATAAGATTACAAAATAACATTAAGTTACTTGATAACACATTTAACTTAAAATTTGTCCATTTTCATATTTACTTTCTTTTTATGCAAAATTAACAATAAGCTGCGTAAACTCTCCTAGCATGGAAACTAATGGGAACAATGCGCCATCTCTCCTAAGTGGCAGATGCGCAAACTCTCCAATTTCGATAGGAGAGATTGCGTGGTCTTTTATTTAAACATGGCCGCTACTAAAACGAACCGTTGATGTTCACACTGTTAATCTAGATTAGTAGCTTATGAGAAATGGTTTAAGTTAAAAATATTTTGTACTACTGACATTGTATAGAAAATCTGATGAATAGCTATGAAAACTCAAGCACTTACTTTGGGAAAACAAAACAAAATAGCAATGCTTTATCTTAGACGCTCAAAACAATCAACGTGCACTTTCAAATAGACACACCATTACTGCTGTTGTACAACTACCTAGAGTTGCTGCGCAGTCACTCTACTCCTTCCCCCCCCCCCGAACCTCTATGTGCGCAATCTCTCCAACTGCGCCATCTCTCCTGGCTTTACCTTACCTACAAGGGGCGCTGATGTTGTTCACGATTTTTGCAATAGCACTAATTTGCGGAATTTCACGAAACTTCATGTTCTGTTAGACCTTATCAAAAATAGATGTTAATTAGGTTTGGGTGTACCGGGAGTAGGTGGTAATGCTGTGTTGTATTTTATACGATTTCCGCGATAGTTATATCTGAAGAATGAATGCATGGAATTATATCAAACTCCATATTCTGATAGTCCTTAACATAAATAGAAGTAAATGCAATTTTAACTTTAATCGCTCAACAGGGGACGCTGCTATCCTATTGCTCGAGGAAAGATTCTTAATCGGGTCCACAATCAGTTGATATAATTTAGCGAGCGTGGTTAGCATTATTATTCAAACGATGTAAGCATAAACTGTGGAACAGACAATTTTTCAAGAATAAACACAATTTTGAATCGTCTAGAGGATATTTTAGTGATTTATTTTAAACGATGTAGAAAGAAAGTGTAGAACAGTTGATTTATGAACAAGTCCATTTCTTGTAATTTCTTGAACGATTTAAATCATTTAATTTATGTTATTTACATGGAAGAAAGTTTTGTGATGGCCACAACATACTATTTTTATATTTTGATCTGGAAAGCCTATATGGAATTTTGAATCTGCAGAAAAAAACGAAATCATAAAGTAGGAAATAAGAAATAGATTTTTGAAACAGTAAAAATCAACATTTCCTTAAATTCGAGGCATCATTAGGATCGAAAAGGTTTCACACATAATTGGTTTTTTTCTTATTTTTATCTGGAAAGCGGATGCGGAATTTTAAATCTGTAGAATAAATGAAAATCACGACATCAGCATTCAAGAAATATGTTTTTGAAACGGTAAATATTAATATTTGTTTTAACCAAAGATATCGTTAGGACCGGAAAAAGTACCACGAATAATTGGGTATTTTTGGGTAGCCATCGCCAACACACACACACATAGAGAGAGAGGGACATACATCTTTCTTTTATTAGCGTTGATATTGTGTCTTTCAATAATCACTAACAGAATTATTCCTTACATGCCTTTTAAGAATGTCTGAAATTGTTCTTTATAAAGGGGATACTAAGGATACTAAAGAAATTAAAAATATGTCTTAGTAAAGACAGTTAACTTTTGTGTGTTTAAGATTTATCATCCAAAAGTAAGTATCATTCATATTCGTCTCTTTGTACTAGAAGTTTATTAATCTAAATTGTCGGTTACCAAATTCTTTTTATTACTAATTAATTGCTCTTCAGTGTGTCTTATTTCAAATATTCAAATTCATTAAGTTTTATCTTTAATCATCTCAAGTCCCTTAATGATAATGAGATAATCACGAAAATTTCTATTTGTGTACAAATTAGGTTTCCCAATTTTATTCCATTGTAAATTAAGATCTATCTCCTTATTTCATTTGAATATCAATAAACCATTAGGGTTAATCTTCAGAAACTATCTATCTCAC
Source organism: Maratus michaelseni (assembly GCA_963931845.1). Lineage (NCBI taxonomy): Eukaryota > Metazoa > Arthropoda > Arachnida > Araneae > Salticidae > Maratus > Maratus michaelseni. The sequence continues at coordinate 472,854,516 of OZ007588.1, read as the reverse complement.
AATGTGACGAAAATACGGTGTAAAGTTGGATTGGTATTATTAGTTACTTTTATATGACTTTGTATTACTAACAAGGAGACCGCCAAACATGGTGCGCACAGATTTTGATGATTTTAAGGTATGTTATACAGGTCAAACCCCTAACTATCCTGGTCAAAGGTTTCCTTCAAATGGCCCTTAGTTTTTGAGAAATTCGGGATTAAAGTTCAGCATACGTTTGAAATACCCAATAGATTGCTACTTCGAACGAGGTCTCTGTGGTGCAGCGCTAGCATGCGGGATTCCTGAACGCAATGCAAGTGTTCTGTCCCGTCCTATGCCTTTTTTTTTTTTTTTTTTTTTTGGCGCATTGTACGTTTTAAGCAGAAGTGGGAATTCTGTATCTTTGAACTTTTTTATAATTTCATAATAAATTATATTTACATTTTCGAATGTTTCATAAAAATTTATAGTTTTTCTGCAATTATTAAACTAATATTTGTGTCGACGAAAATCCAAGATAATTAAAGTCTAGAAGTCCCGTCTTTTTTTTTAACTTACTATTATTGTTGGCATTTATGTTTATTTATTTATTTATTTATTTATCATAGTTATAAAATAATACATACTTTTTTTACTTGCATTTTCTATTTTTTTTTTTTTTAAAGTAATTGATGAGGAAAACATTTACAAAATAATATATCCTTTTAATATTATTTGATTCGTTCTAAACATCTTGCAACATCTTAACTGATGAGATACAAAAATGTTTATCATTACCGTCATTGACATTTTTAATTAAATAAATATAGAATTAATTGTGTGATACATATCGCAAAAGTATTCAAAACATAAAATGGCATTAAAAATCGCCATAAAAAGAATTTCTTAAGATGAAATTTTTTTAACAATGTTGGAAGAATGCCTTAATTAACATAATATATATTTTTTAAATACTCTACTTTTATATATATTAAAAAATGCATTAAGGGGTCAGGTAACCTTTAAAGTGTCTGAAATTCGAAATTTTTTTGTTAGCTTATAATTAAATATGATTCATTAGGAACAATTTAAAATAAACCCCATGCAAAAATTCACTTTAGAAGTGGAGTTATGTCTAAAACAGTCTGAGCTTTTTTTATATGATCAAGGGACAGTTTGATCTTTGAAGTCAATTTTCTCAAAACGACGATTTTGGTCATTGCGCGCACGATTTAAGAAAAGTGGTTAGTTAGAATTTCATGAAATTTTGACTGAATGTCTTAACCAGACAGATGCACAAAATGACCTACAATTATGTTTCTCAAGTAAGAAGTTTAGAATTTATGACTACTTTTGTAGTAAAAAAAAACTCGATATTTCGAATTTCTCTAAAGAAAAATTTTTTCTCAACGCATTTTATTTTTTTCATCGTAGGTCATTTTGAGAACACATTATATATGTACTCATAAAATTTTTTTTGGCTGGTTTTAGCAATTCAAATGTGAAAAATCATGCGCGCAGTACATGCAAGAATAATTCTTTCGTAAAAAATGTATTATATTTTAAAATAAATTAAAAAGCTATATATGAGTGTATAAATTTTTGGAAAATTTTAATTTATAAAATAAACCTTTATTAATATGGATTTAAATTTTTTTAATTCAAAGCCAAATAGTTATGGAGTTATGGTAATTCTTATGGAGGTCACTTTTTCTTATATTTTGTGAGTTCAAAGGTTACCTGACCCCTTAAAAGTTGGAAAAGAAATGCTAATTATCACCCGTATAAGTCCAAATAAATACACATTTAATAAAGGATACTTATTGTAAAAACCTTTAAAACATAAAATGACATTAAAAACAGCACCGTTTATAAAAAGCGACTTTTTTGCATGATCATGAATGTTTTTAACATTGTTGGATAAAGCATAAATAAATTTAATATATATGTATATATTAGTACTTGAGTTACGATAAAGACATTAAAAAAGGGTAAATGAATATAGTATGTATGCTTTTTAAAACTTAATTTGCGGTAAATACGTCAAAAATACGTTAAAAGATGAGAAACAAAAATGCTTAATCATCACTAGTAAATACACAGTTAGTTGGATGATACTTATCGTAAAAACATTCAAAACATAAAATTACATTACAAACAGCACAATTTATAAAAGCAACTTTTTTACACGAACATGATTTTTTTAACAATGTTGTTGGAAAGCATAAATCGTTTAGATTTATGAAAATTTCTCTGCTATCTATTAATTTTGATGCAGACCATGCGTATCTTATCATAGGGCGGAAGTGAAGGGAGCTAAATTGATGTAATATAATTGAAGGTATTTTTATAATATCTTCTCGTGAAGATATTTCCCTCTGGTTTTCTAGCAAACTTGTTGCATTTTGTAACCTTTTCATGAAATTTTTTACTTAGCGAAAAAAACAGACATCACATGGCTGGCAAACAGGGGTACATTTTGGTGGAATTATTTTTTTTATGCATGATACCTCCCCCTTTTCATTTTCGAAAATCTTATCATAGATTGTCGAATCTGTCTGACCTCCCCACGAATCAATTATCAAAAGAAAAGTATTTTTCTTAACGTAGGGAAGAAGACAAGTTTTTAAATATTCTGCATAGGTTTGCTTTGTCAACTTACCGGATTTTGAACACGTAACGATTACGTTCTTAAACGTGGCACTCAATTCACTTACCTTCTTTTAAACAATTGGACCAAATGTTCCAGATTGTTGACGTAAGCAAATGAACACGAATGGTAAAACAATTCCAGATGCTGTAAGAGAGTACTGTGCTGTGTAAGAATGCGTTAATTTATTCAAATTTTTTTGACAAACACTGATTTAGCTCCTCGCTCAGCAAGTGATCTGTTGTAGGTTGTTTGGTACTGGCATCCAATTTGATCCGTATTAATTACGTAATCCAAGTCAAATTTACTAATTAGCACTTTTGTTTGTACACGGAATCTTTCAGCCGCTTCCATTATTTCTTCAATCGTTGTAATTTCTTTGTGACTGACAAATTTCGTCACTTTACGTTGTCTTATCCGATGGTTCTTTTAAAATCTTTCTACCCATCTGGGACTTGCAAGGAAATGGAAATCATCCGACTGAAAACAAGCAGCCGCACTCATTGCCCAGTGTTGTACACAGCGTCGTGACCTGTATATTAGTAATAAAAAATGAGTTAATAAATTAATATAATAGTTTTCAATTTTTTTTGCAGTTACATCAGTAATTGAAAAATTTCGTTTTGTTTTACCTGTTTCATATTATTTCGAGCTTCAACAAATCTTTCATACGTTTCATAATCGATGCTTTTCCATTTGTCAAAATAAGTACCTCCACGATTTACATCATCTTTCCATCTACGTAAGAGATGCTTTTGTTTTAAGCGACTTGCTCCATTAGCTTGCAATGATTTTAAACTCCATTTTGGATGGGCTTCAGCTAAAGCAACCGCATTCTTTTTGTACCACAATGGGATATAGTCACGTGGTTCGGGTGAAAATTCCTCAGCCACAAAATTCGCTTCATCTTCGTGAAATCCCGGACACTACATAAATAAATAATTAAAATTAAATTATTTGATTTCGATTTTTGTTTATTGAACAATAAATATAATGACTATTTTTGGTAAAGTAACAAAACATACCTCTGTAAATTCGTTATGTTCATCTTCTTCATTCATCATTATCAATTCATCTGAATAAATAATTTGCCGACTGTCCAATATGTCTAAAATTGAGCTATGGAATTCTTCAGCCATTGCTTTAGAAGCACTAGAAATATTAACAGATGGCGAATGTGTAAAGAGATTATCATTTTCTAACAATGTCTCGCAATATTTTAGAGCATTCGTTACTTCATATTTTAGTTTTTCTTCCAAGCCAGAATTGTCCATATCAGTGCTTGTTCCTTCCATTATATTACAATCTGGAGAATTTTCCTATATACAGCATTACTCCAAACATTGCAACTGGCTGCAAAAAAAGCTTATGCCAAGGAAAATAATTTCATTCAGATATTTCCATGAAAGTCGCAGCAGACGATTTAAAAAAAAATATTTTTTTGTATGTATTGCAAATTTTATCTCTCATTTACAGACGATTTTTGCTTTTCCAGTTAAATTTTTATGCGTGATATTGGCAGTGTTTTTACATGTTAGATTGAAAACAAATCTGAAATGTAATCTGTCATTTTTTTGTGCGATTGAAAAATGATATTGAGTTTGAACTTTAATGATAAATGTATTTAGAGTGCACTAAATATTTATACAACTGGGAAAAACTTAAATATAAGTGTTACTGCTTTAAAATTTTATTATTTCTTTGAAAATATCTAATCTCACATACGTTTGGGAGATTCGAAGTGAAAATTATTTTGTATAAGTTATACAAAATAAAATTGTATAACATTAAAAAAAAAAAAGAAAAAGAAAAAAAAAGTATTTTTTCAGAACTATGCTTAAAATATAAAAAAGTAAATAATATATAAATAAATAAATAAATCTATACATTAATTAGCTTGGAGTTTCGTAAATAGAATATTAGTTTAATAATTGCAGAAAAGCTATAAGATTTCATGAAACATTCTATAATTTATTAGGAAAAATATAAAAAAATAAATAAAAAAAAATAAATAATATATATAAAAAAGTTCAACGTAGAATTCCCACTTCTGCTTGAAACGTACAATGCGCCAAAAATTAAAAAAAAAAAAAAAAAAAAAAAAAAGGCATAGGAGGGGACAGAACCCTTGCATTGCGTTCAGAAATCCCGCATGCTAGCGATGCACCACAGAGACCTCGCTCGAAGTAACAATCGATTGGGTATTATAAACGTATGCTGAACTTTAACCCCGAATTTCTCAAAAACTAAGGGCCATTTGAAGAAAACCTTTGACCAGGATAGTTAGGGGTTTGACCTCTATAACATACATTAAAATCATCAAAATCTGTGCGCACCATGTTTGGCGGTCTCCTTGTAAGTCTTATCGCAATGTTTTACTTTTTTATGTGAATTGCAACATCACGATGAGGCACCTGATTACATTTCATTCACTTTTCACAGTCCAATTAGAAGACACAAAAGAAAATTTTATTTGATATTTTCTACAAAGTATTACTTATGTAACAAATTTTCACAATTGTTACAGTATATCATAAGAATTGCTTTTCTCTTTTCCTTTCCTAAACTTTAATGTAAAATTTTACTTTTTTTTGCGAAATAATCAATTAAATGATAAAGGTTAACATTAGAACCCTTATTGAAAGGAGCTAGTGTAATTAATTGTTTCTTTTATATCTAAACTAGTTGGATCTGCCAAATCCCAAAACTTTCTGCTATCTCATACATGGTAATACTTCAAAATTCGCTATCACAGCGGCGACGAAAATGACACAAAAATCGCTGTTATAGCGCCCAATTCCAGCAGAATATCTTCAGTAGAACTTGCTGGCTATAAACAAAAAACCTATAAATGAAATTTGGTTCAATTCTTCGGATAACTTCATACACTTTTCGATAGAACAATAATGAAAATGGCACAAAAATCGATATTACAGCGCTGACCTGCGGAATATTTCCAATTTCAAGAAGGACCTGTTGGCCATAGTCACAAACCTGTAAAAAAAAATGGGATTAATTCTCTGCATAACTTCATACACTTTTCGATGATACAATGACAGACATACGGATAGACGGACATTTTGTACAAACGTATTTTTCGGTATCTCTGACCAATAAAATATGTAAGTTAGTCGGAAATCGGAAGTCGAAAAAACCTCGATGACAATACTTTCTTCTGCGTATTAAAGATAGCAGAAAGTAAAATTGTTTAATTAAACTGGAAGATTTTACGTTTCCGTTGACAGATTAAATTGAGGATCCTCATAGGAGCTAGGGTGTATTGCCGATGTGTGGTGGCCTGAAAACTAAAAATTCTTCATTTCTGACGATATTTATAGGTCTAATTCGGCTAATGCTACGCATTAAAAACAAAAACTGAAACTATGGTAAAAGGCGTAGACTATATTAACCAAAAAACTTAAAGTGCCATCAATACATTAAGAAAAAAATGTCAAACTTATATTTCCTGACACATTTTTGTAAAAATTTAAAAATTCTTTGTTTCGTAAACAAAAAAAAAAAAAAAAAGTAGAACAATTTGTTATAGCAAAGAATATTTCATACGTCTTGGAATTATCAATAATCTTTCACAATGTGTCTGAATGAATTTTATTTCAATATGCTTCAGCGAATGTATGAAATATCGACATAAAGTGACAGTGACAAAATATTACTAAACTGAACTGCAATCGTAATTTCTGTGAACCAAACATCCATGAAATGTCAAAAGTCATAATGAGAGACAATTTTGAGACTTACGTTCTTTCTATCGATTGAATCGTAGTATATACAAAACAGTAATATTTATTTTTTAAGAAGCATTTCCCCACAGGTAACATTTATGCAACTTTAGGATTTTATTGTTTTTTTTAATTACGCTAGTAAATACGAAACACTATTTATTTTATATCTGTACGGGTAAAGTGTATAATTATGTTAAACAGCTTGATGACATATTGTTAAAACACAAATATCCTAAAAAATAAACACATTAAAAATAAGTAAAATATGGGCGTACATTTCGTGACTGGTAATAATGAGTTGAACAATACCACTCTATGAATTGCGTGTACCGAAATGATAACAAACTTGGCTAAGTGGATAATCTATACTAATAAAATAAAGTTTAGCTCTCTTTCTGTGGCTTCTGTGTCTCGATGGCTTGCAAAATCTAGACCACCTAGAAGTTTGAAAATTCAGGTGTGGATAGTCCAAGGTCTGGCCTGGTGCACCTGAGTCTCAGAATTTTATTACTTTGAAAATTAACAAAAATATTAATTAAAAACTGATCAATAAGTAATCTCTTTTTTGCGAGCCGGCTTTCAGAACTCGCGCATTCCCAGAACCCGATTTAAAACAGAGAACGAGAACGAAGAACCATTTACATGAAGAATGCGTTTATTTCGTAATTCTTTTTAAAATTCTATCGACTAAACCGTTTGGTTTATTTTAAAACGAAAAGCATATTCTGAAAGATCGCACTCTTACGTCTCCAATGCAGTAATCAATTTGAAAAAAACAAACAAATTGTGTTAACCCTTTGAAAAACATTTTTGAAAAGGGTCGTTTTCCCTGACTTATGTTTTCTCCCTTACGCCAACGCCCCTCAATAGCACATTTTTAGAGATAAAGACAAACCAAACACATGCTCTTAGAGCTAAAACCTTCTTCTAATAGACGGTATAATTATTGTTTTTAAATATGGATTTTAACCCTTTCAAAAATACCAGCGAATGCAGGTCATTTCGCGCCTCATGAGAAAAAAAATTCTTACGCTAAAAGTTACTAAACGTTTCGTATTCGACGAATACTATTTTTTTTTTATGTTAACGGATCCGATGCGAAAAGAAAACATATTTATTTTACAACCAGATAACAATATTTCTGACGTAATTTTTACACGGGCTGTAAAACTGTTATATTTATGAGCATTGAAAATTTCAAAGGGTTTGGACAACAAAAGCTATTTTTTTAAAACTATATAACGATCCTACTTGAAAAAAGGAGTAAATGTTTTTTTTACGATTTTGTGATTTTGTCATTAAAGATATAAATATATACAAAATCGGGAAAAATATATAAAATAATATAAATTTGGGATTTACTTACGGTTTTATCACGGGCCCGGGCAACGTTGGGCGGGTCAGCTAGTAGTGCATAAATAAAAATGTATAGGAATGAGATTAATTCCATTTAAGCGTCTTTATTTTTTTGAGGGGGCGAAGGTTATTCTAAAACATTAAAGACGCAAACTGTACAACGTCATGTTAAAGGGATAACTCTTGACTACACAGCAAAACCTTTCTACCGTATATAAGCAAATTCCGTTTTCATAGAATGACAATATCACGTATTTTTATTGTACTATACTTACTATTATTTGAAGACCTTTGACGCATGCTTTTTTAAATCATCTCTTTAAAAATGAATTTAGATGTTGACGTAAAGAAGCTTACTTCAACGTATGCTGAATTTATATATACACACTATCACAAATCGTTATGTTTGCTTATAACAATTGTGTACTCTCCGTTTATTGAGTTGCCTACCCGAAGGTCATCAGAAATTAAAAAAACTTATAGAAATACAGCTTAAATCTGTATCGTACACTGTTAAAACTCGGCAACAAACTATACAGTCATTCAACCATTTATATTGTTGTGAGCTCGGGGTTCGAAAGGACTGATGCCAATATATAAGAACAATCAACAGGTTTTATTTACTCCAAACAGTTCGATAAATACACCAATATCTTTTCAAAGACACAAATATTCAGTAATCTTCAAATCTAATAACAGCGCAGCAAAATTTCACACAGAACAATATAGCGTATTGTTCAATACTAAATCGCTCACAGTTCTCAATGCAAAGCCTCTCGTGCGTATTCAATCGCATTTGACAGAGAACTCACTGAACTGAACTGATGGAGGTCCTTATATAGGTTTCGGAGATCTTTCCAGATTATTCCAGAGCTTTCGGATGCTAGAAATTACCAGAAGGTGCTTTAACTCTCGATAGAGTACCCCAAACGAGAAAGGATCCCAATGTAAAGGTATAAGGGGGGGTTGCACAAAAAGTCGCCAAATCCGTCGCCAACTTGGCGACATTTGGCGATATATCGCCAAATTTGGCGACAAAAATAAGTCGCTAAAACCATCGCCAACTTGGCGATAAAGCCCTTCCTTGGCGATATTTCCATAGACTTCCATTATAAAGATGAGGGTGTAAGGTTGTTTTTCTTGCAAATCATCTGAGGCCTTTAGCATTGAGTTACATGATGCTCAATAGGAAATACATTAATAATACTGCAATTTTCACAATAATAAAATAAATTAAATAAAAAAAAATGAAATATTTACAAATATACAAAATTCATAACATTGCCCCCCTCTCAAGGACTGCACGTCCCGGGCAGTTCAACCTTTGATCGGAAAGCAAACCCGTTACCAACAAATGATATACCATTCAAAACACTTAAAGCGTACATGAAAAATAACAATTAAACACATTCATAATGCTGAATTATACAAAATATACACTTATTAAAAATAAAATAAAATTAAAGCATTACAAGTATTTAAATAATAATAATAATGATAATGCTAAGCAAAATAAATAATTACATTAACTTATATACAAGACCATGGTCATACTAATTTACACTATTTACAATCAATGCACTAAGTACTATGGCCATAGTATGGAGCCAGCCTGTCGTAATGAACGACTCTAGGCTTCGAACTTGGTGACTTTCGGATCCGAATTACGACATCGTTCAGTCTGTTTAGGACTGTATAAGGACCGTCCCAGTGCGATTGCAGTTTGGGAGAAAGTCCTTTACGTCGAGTCGGATTATAAAACCAAACCTTGTCACCTTCTTTGAATTGATGTCCCGTGGCTTTCATGTCGTACCTGGTCTTCATCTTCTCCGTTTGTATATTGATCCGCTTTCGAGCCAAGTTGTGGACGTCTTCAAATCGTGCCTGGAGATTCTGCACGTATCCCTCTGGCTATGATGGCGCATCTGGAGGGCGACCAAAAATCAGATCACAAAGTAGACGAAGATCACGACCGAAAAGCATCTGAGACGGGGAATAGCCGGTTGTTTCATGGACGGCGCTGCGATAGGCGAGAAGAAACCAGGGAAGTTTTTGGTCCCAGTCTTGTTGGTTTCTTGAGACTAGCAGTGAGAGATTGTTGAGGATAGTACGATTAAATCTCTCAACCATGCCATCCGATTGTGGATGTAAAGGCGTCGTCCTAGTTTTGTCCATTCCGAGAAGCTGACAAAGACCCTCAATCACAGCAGAGATGAAATTTCTCCCCTGGTCAGAATGCATTTGAAGGGGGACTCCATACCGTGATATCCACTGGTGTACCAAGGCATCAGCAACCGTAGAAGCTTCTTGATCAGGGATGGCATAAACTTCAGGCCATTTCGTGAAATAGTCCATGACAACAAGGAGGTATTTGTTGCCATCGGAACTTCTTGGCAAAGGACCTAGGATGTCTAGGGCGATGCGTTCGAAAGGTGCTCCTACATTGTAGAGATGTAGACTTCCTCGGCTACGTTTCTTTGGTCCTTTCCGAGCTGCACATGCATCGCAAGATTTGCACCATTGTTCGACGTCAGCTCTCGCTTTTCCCCAGAAGAAGCGCTCTCGGACTCTGTGTAATGTTTTCATGATTCCAAAATGTCCACCAGTGGGACTGTCATGTAATTCCTTGAGGATCTCAGGGATTCGGGATCGAGGAAGTACCAACTGCCACCGACATGTCTTCCCATCTTCCGATTCGAATTTTCGGAACAGGACACCATTTCTGACGTGGAGGGAGTTCCAAAGAGCCCAATATTGCTTCGTCGTAGAACTGTAAGTCGAGATGTCTTTCTAACTGGGCTTCGTGCTAGAAGATTCTAATAACTCCAAAATTGGTTTGATGTAAGAGTCTGCCATTTGATCTTCTCGAATCTTCTCATCACTCCAGGGATCTGGTGGCGTTGATTGTGAAGTCTGCGTCTGGCGTATGACATATTCGGGATTATACTTAATTTTCCGCTCTGGAACAATAGCGACAGCTCTCGGGACACGGTTTTCTTGATAGGGCATCGGCGTTTCCATGCGATGCCTGATGTCAAAGTCGTATTCCTGTAGTCGTTGTATCCATCTGGCTACTTGGCCCTCTGGGTTCTTAAAATTCATCAGCCATGTTAGGGATGCGTGGTCAGTACGAAGGAGAAATTTCCCGCCATAGAGATAGTGATGGAAGTGTTCTATGGCTTTCACTACAGCTAATAACTCCTTGCGAGTGACGCAATAATTCCGCTTTGGTTTCGATAAACGTTTGCTCCAGTATGCTACGACTCGTTCTTGGCCATCTATTTGTTGGGAAAGTACAGCGCCGACACTTTCGTGACTGGCATCCGTGTCCACAATGAATTGTTTGTCGGGGTGTGGATAGGTAAGAACTGGAGAGGATGTGAGAGCTTCTTTCAGCCGCTGGAAGGAATTGTCGCATTCTTGTGTCCATAGAAACTTCTGCTTGCTTTCAGTGAGCCTATGCAATGGTCTTGCGATGTTGGAGAACCCCTGGACAAACTTTCTGTAATAAGTGCATAGTCCCAGAAAGCTTCGCAACTGATGGACATTTTCCGAACGCTTCCAGTTCTTTACTGCAGATACTTTTTCAGGATCCGTTCGAACACCTTCAGCTGAGATGTTGTGTCTTAAATAATTTACTTCGCGTTGGAATAACTTGCATTTCAAAGGGTTCAGCTTTAAATTCGCCGCTCTTAGCTTCGTTAACACTTTTCGAATATTTTCTAGATGTTCTGCAAACGTGCGGCCACCAATGATGACGTCATCTAGGTAGATGAGACAAGCTTCAAAAGTCAGACCTTTTAACACTGTCTCCATGATGCGCTCGAACGTTGCTGGTGCATTGCAGAGCCCGAACGGCATAACTTTAAATTGCCAAAGTCCGTGTCCAGTAGTAAATGCGGTCTTCTCTTTGTCATCAGGATGGATCTCTACTTGCCAATATCCACTCTTCAAATCCAGTGTGGAAAACCATTTATGTCCTGAAAGAGTGTCTAGCGTGTCGTCTATTCTTGGTAGAGGATAGCTGTCCTTCTTCGTGATATCGTTAAGTTTACGATAATCCACACAAAATCTTGTGGAGCCATCTTTCTTTCGGACCAACACGATGGGAGAGGCCCACGGACTTGATGACGGTTCGATGATGTCACTATCCTGCATCTCTTGTGAGAGCTTAGAAACCTCTTCTTGTTTTGCGAACGGCAAGCGTCTTGGATGCTGTGTAATCGGTGGATGGTCGGCAGTGTCAATTCTATGACGTGTCAGAGAAGTGCGACCTATATCACCCTCGTTTTGTGAAAACACATCCTTAAACTCCTGGAACAGTCTTTCTGTGGCATGTCTCTGCTCAGGAGATAAATTCTCATTTCGTCCAATTTCAGGTGTTAAACTTGTAGGCGGCTCCGACAACGACAAGCTCGGGTCTTTGCAAACACAGGTGACTGGAGGACACGTTGCAAGCACTTCACCCTTCTGGATAATTCTAGATTTTTCACTTACGTTCGCAATTCTCACAGGTATGACATCTCTCGACAGATCTACCAGCGCTGATGCTATTAGCACTCCTTTTGGGCTCTTCTCAGGATATCCAACCAAGCCACACTGAAAACTTCTTTCGTTCTCAGTTAATCCAGGTATCACCATTTCGGTCCGAGGAGGGATGATAACATCTGCCTTGGCTGTGATCTGTTGAATAGATTCAGACTCATTTCCTAGTTTGAAAATAGTGACATCTTCTTGAGCAGAGCGTAACTCATTATTCTTAAAGTCCAGTGTAAATCCATGCTCTTTTAAAAAGTCCAGTCCGAGTATGAAAGGGTCTGAAATATCGGCCACATAGACTGTATGATGGTAAGCGGCGTTCCCAAACTTTATTTTCAATTTCATTCTTCCATGTATGTCGATCTTATCCCCGGTCACGGTTTGGAGGATAACACGGGGTGGGGTCCAGAGGAGTTTTTCCTTTAGCCGGTGAGCTAGATCTTTCCGAATGATGGTCACATTGGCTCCTGTATCGATGATCATATTACAGGGCAAATCATTCACAAGCCCGACTATAATAACTCCGTTCTCGCCGCAACTTCTTGCAGAAATTTGACACACTTGATAATGGGGCTTCTCAAAATCTGGCAACCTCCGCCCCGCGAGATAGCCATTAATTAGTTTTCCCTGCTCCGCCGTTCGTGGGGAGTTATTACCTTCTGTGCTGGGTCGTTTTAGGCAGTTTCTTTGAATATGGCCTTCTCCACCGCATTTCCAGCACTTGATTTTTCTGCCAGTTTTGTTGTCCATCAAGGAGTTCATCTGCCTCATCATGTCCTTCACCTTCTGCTGTAAATGCTCCACAGCTCTATCCGACGTCTCAGGCATGTTGGCTACTCGCACAAAGTGTCGATCTTTCCTTGTAGCTTGCCGGGCTGCCTCGAATTTCAGGGCATAAACTAAAGCCCCTTTTAAGTCACTGAGATCTGCAATCCGGAGTTGTTTCTGGATCTCAGAGTCACGCACACCATCAATAAAATGCTACAGAGCTAACCTTTCTCTAATTTCAGTCGGACAGTCAGGATAAGCAAGATGTGAAAGTCTCTCGACATCCGTAGCAAGCTCTTGCAGGGATTCAGTGGATTTCTGCTGTCGAGATTTGAGATGGAGTCTGCTATATTCCTTCGTGCATTTCTCGCCAAAGCGCAATTCTAAGGCACTGACGAGTGTTTCAAAATCCAGCGGTTCATTTGCAGGCAAAGTCTGTAGGACGTCGGCAGCATCAGCTCGTATAGAAGCGGCTAACTGGCAAGCCTTTGTCTGGGAATCCCATCCATTGGCGTCCGCTACGATCCCAAATTGTGTCTTAAAAACTGGCCATGAGGATTTTCCGTCATAGGTCGAGAGCTTAATAAAGGCCCGAGGAAGCATATCTGAATACTTGAAATCTTCGGAAAAGTTTACGGCAGATATCTTCTGTTTCTTGACTTTTTCCAAATCTTTTTTTACATTCTCTATGCTTTCTTCAACGGTCTTGGCGATTTTTTGAACTTTTTCTTCTACTCTTTCTTCTAGGTATTGGCTGTCTTTTGAACTTTTTCTTCTATTTTTTCTTCTACTTTTTCTTCTATTTCTTTAAATCTTTCTTCAAATTTGTTTTCCACTCCGTCAATTCTTTCATTTAAAGATGTTATTCTATACTCTATTAAGTCTTTCAACTCACCAAGGTTGGTTGACATATCCTTCTTCATTTCTTCTTTCAACTCGCCAAGGTTAGCAGTTATTTTCTCATCCATCCCTCCTAATTTCTCTAATAATTTATTCAGTTGCTCCTCCATTGCTTTTGTAATCGGCATTCAAAACCCCACTCCTGACACCAAATGTTGTGAGCTCGGGGTTCGAAAGGACTGATGCCAATATATAAGAACAATCAACAGGTTTTATTTACTCCAAACAGTTCGATAAATACACCAATATCTTTTCAAAGACACAAATATTCAGTAATCTTCAAATCTAATAACAGCGCAGCAAAATTTCACACAGAACAATATAGCGTATTGTTCAATACTAAATCGCTCACAGTTCTCAATGCAAAGCCTCTCGTGCGTATTCAATCGCATTTGACAGACAACTAACTAACTGAACTGATGGAGGTCCTTATATAGGTTTCGGAGATCTTTCCAGATTATTCCAGAGCTTTCGGATGCTAGAAATTACCAGAAGGTGCTTTAACTCTCGATAGAGTACCCCAAAGGAGAAAGGATCCCAATGTAAAGGTATAAGGGGGGGTTGCACAAGAACAACCAGCCAGGACACTAACCGCGAGGTTTATAGTGAAAATGTCCTTTCGGAAACTCCCCCCCACCATCCAGCGATTCCGCAAGGAATCAAGCTTGATCAGCGGCGTTTTTTCAAGATAATATTCACAAATCAAAAGCAAAGTTGGCAACATGCCTGCTTTTAAATAGTAAACTAAAACTAAATTATCAATAAATTAACTAAATATTACATCAACTATCATCACAGTAGCTTACTGTGACTACTAAACTAACTATGAATAACAGAAAAATTATACTGAAGTTCACCAAAAAGTTCACTATGAAAATATATATTGTCTTTAAAAAACAAATGTTCATGAAGATATGATGTCTTTTAATAAAACAAATGTTCATCAAGATTTCATGAATATATCACAGTCCACCATCTCTCTTCCTCCAATGATCAAAATTACCAAAAGTTTTGATAATTGTGCCTGAACAACTTCATTTAACTATGATGCATAAGAAGATCAGTAAAGATCACCAGAATGTTCAGTATATAAAAATAAAATGTCCTTAAAAGCAAATGTTCATGAAAATAATGTCCTTAAAACAGATAGTCATCACTATATACTGTATTACTTATACCACCTCGTTGCTAAGAAACAACAAAAAACTTTAATTCAGAACATAATATTCTTCCTTTAGGCAAATAATACTGATTGTTGATAATTATAACAATAGTAATAATCACTGTACAATGTTCATGTAGATCATCAGTAAATATAACAGTTCCAAATACAATTAAATGACCAATATACGTTATTGCAGAAATCTTCAACTATGTCACAGTCAATCTATAAATCATGCTTTTTCCAACTCAAAACCTTTAGAATACTTGAAGTTAATGTTAGATAAATACGTTCAAAATGTATACTTAATAAATGAATATAGACTGTTAAGTTTGTTATAAATTATTTTTAATCTTTCATAATTCTTTGAGTTCAAAAATACGTCCTGCAGATTTTTTCTCAATGTCTTATTTGAATTAAAATCAAAGTAGCACGGCATTAGTGGGCATCTTCCAAAGATATAGTGAACAACATCACCCTTTATGCCACATTGGCATTTATCTGATTGTGATTTATTTATTCGAAAGAGAAAAACTGGAAATGAACCATGTCCCGTCATGAAATATTGCACTACCTGGCTTGTACATACGTAATCTGTATTTACATATTTGAACACCAAATAGGTGTCTCTGCCCAAAGTGGACTCTGACCATTCAACTTGCCATTCTTTATTCATTCTATCCTTAAGGTATTTCGATATTGCAGAAACCGGAAAATCTAAATCAATTCTTTCATCGTAATCGTCTTTTAAAATAGCATTTTTTGCCAAGTCATCTGCAATCTCATTTCCTTGCAGACCCGCATGCGCCTTTATCCAGCCAAGTTCAAGTTTTATCCATGGATTATCCAATAAAAGTAAATAGATATCTCTTATTATTGTATTTTTGGGGAATAATTGTTGTAATGACATTACTGATGACAATGAATCTGTGTATATCCTTGCTTTACTACATCTATTAAAAACTGTCCATTTCACTGCTTGTTTTATGGCTTGCAGCTCCGCCTGAAAAATCGTATTAAGATCATGCAATCTAAGTTTTTCTTCATAGATATAGTTATTCTTGTGAAACACTGTAAATGCAGCAGCTACTCCACCATCCATTTTAGATCCATCAGTATAGATTACAGGAAAATCTACAGTGACTATTTGTTCCATTTTTGATACCGAATTTATAATGTGTATGTTTGTCTGTATGGTATAATTTACATAGTCATAAGAACTCAGATTATCCATTAGTTTATGCCTATTTATTATAGTATTCTGAATGGAAATTTCAGTATCTTCATTTCTAACTTGATATTTCTCCAAAATCGCCTTAATCTTATGATGTATTGGTGGAACTCCCGCCAATACACAGAGAGCTTCCGTAGATGTGTTTCTATATGCTCTTATTACACTGAATAACCCCGTTCTCTGACATGAACTGATTCGTTTAATTGCCGGTTTCTTAATATCTCTAGCCCACGCCTCGCATCCATATAATATTTGTTTCTCAATAACGGTTAAGTACCATATCTTCCTGTAGTCTGCTTTAAGTCCTTTGTCTCTCCATGACGTCCTTGCAATAGAGCCCACAAAACTTTTAATATTTTCTCTAATAACCTCAAAATGTTGCATCCATGTGAAATTACCATCAATTATAAATCCCAAATAGGTGATTGCATCTTTGACTGTAATAGAAGTGTTATCAATTTTAAAAATTGGTCTTCTGTTTTCTAATTGACACTTTCCAAAAAGCATTGACTCACACTTGTCAGTACTCAGTCTCAGTTTGTATTTTTCTGTGATATTCCTAAATAATTGAATCAAAGCATTCATTCTCTCTTCCAACTCTCTTCTGTTGTTTGCTCCTGTCAAAATGACGTAGTCATCCGCATATGAAATTATATATTTATTTATTAAACAATAATCTTTAAGAATAGAATCGGCAATCAGCAACCATAGTAGCGGCCCGAGGCAAGAACCCTGCGGACTTCCTTGGAATAATAAGAACCACTTTATTCCATTCACATAATTAAACCCTATGTACCTTTCTGAAATATAGTTTCTCAACATTGATTTCAAATATGTTGCCACAGGAAGATTTTCTATAATATGACTCATTATAAACCAGTCAGCGGAGTCAAATGCTCCCTGAATATCCAATGAGGTTAAGGCACAGTACTTATAATCCATCAAAATGTCCTTTGTACATTCCCTAAGAGCTAATAATGCCTTTACTGTAGAACGTTTCTCTCTAAAACCATATTGACTATTATTGAAGTAATTAATACTTTCCAAAGTAACCATGACCCTCTGTTTCACTATCCTCTCCAATAATTTACCCATTATCGGTAATAATGTTATTGGTCTGTATGATCTTGGATTTTTTGGATCTTTGTTTTTCTTATGGAAAAATATTACAACGCCTTTTTTCCAGCTCCCAGGAAAGTGTCCTAGTTTCAAACACTTGTTATATATATTAAGCATTATCTCAGGAAAGGTATTACATATGTGTTTTACTATTACTGCGTCAATCTTCTCCCATCCAGGTGCTTTATTCAAAGCTTGCTTCGAGAGAGCATACTTCATTTCTCTAATTGTTATCATATCCGTTGTTGGACTAAGCTCAAATTCTTCCTTTGAAGAATAATCATGAATATTTTGTGGAACTTGATCAATGCTGAAATGTTCCCTCATTAATTGATCCGCAACTTCATCATATGAGTCAAATATCTCTGAGTCCGTAAGAGAGGTAAAAATTAAGTCCGTATTATTGAGTTTCTTGCCTGAAATATATTTATACAATCCTCCATATGCATCTTGGGTATCGCTACAGTAATTGATCCATGATCTTTTCTTGGTTTCTCTAACTAACTTTTTATATTTATTTCTATGTAAAAGATAAACTTCTCTTAATTGCTCATTTTCTAAATTCTTTCTATATCTCTTATACATTGCTGTAACTTTATTTCTTTCAATTTTAATTTCCTGATTGAACCAATGGATTTTTGGTTTGTAAGTAAGTTTACGCTTCCTAAAGCTATGTTCAAGAATATCCAAAATATCATCAATGAAATTCTTCATAAATATATCCAATCCCTGTGTATTCTGAATATTATCAAAGTTTTTCTTCCAATCATTTAGTCTATTTTTAAATAACAAATCAAATTTTTTAAAATTACCGTTCTTTGTTTTAAATCTGTACTGATTTCTGTAAACTGGACTTATATTTAATTTGAATGATATATATCTATGATCGCTAAATGAAAATTCTTTTGTATCGACTGACCAATCTTCCATAATATCCTGTATAAGAGTTCCTCCGATTGTTAAGTCAGGTCTTCCCGAAAGATCTCCCTGGATGAAGGAACATGGTGCGTCTAAGTCATTCAAAATTGTCATGTTATTCATCATTAAATGATCTAATAATATTTGTCCTCTCACATCTTGCCGTGTATAACCAAGAGTCATCAAATGAGCATTAAAATCTCCAGCAACCAAGACCCTGGAGAAATCAGGGAAAATATTTTTCCACTCCTCCAAATCAGTATCTAAATTGCCTGACGGAGCCGAATATTGGGAACCCAATAAAAGTTTCTCATTAATTACATTTACAACTATAAATACTGCATTACTCAAAACCAGCGACTGCAATGCAACATAATCCATGTTAGTAATAAAAATAAAAGCATTATTGTTAGATGAAGAAAAAGAAGGCCAGACTGTTGGAATCCCCATAGGAACCCCCGACTGGACATAAACATCCTGACAAAAGACAATGTCAATACCATTTTTTAAAACATATGTGACCAAAGCATCACTGGCATCCATACAATGATGCATATTAATTTGCAGACACTTAATAAATGAGTTCCCAGAAACAGCCCCTGAGTCGCCCTTAGCTACGTTGAGGGGGTACCATTGGCATAATACTCTCCCTATATCTTACAAAGGATCCCAATGTAAAGGTATAAGGGGGGGTTGCACAAAAAGTCGCCAAATCCATCGCCAACTTGGCGACATTTGGCGATATATCGCCAAATTTGGCGACAAAAATAAGTCGCCAAAACCATCGCCAACTTGGCGATAAAGCCCTTCCTTGGCGATATTTCCATAGACTTCCATTATAAAGATGAGGGTGTAAGGTTGTTTTTCTTGCAAATCATCTGAGGCCTTTAGCATTGAGTTACATGATGCTCAATAGGAAATACATTAATAATACTGCAATTTTCACAATAATAAAATAAATTAAATTAAAAAAAATGAAATATTTACAAATATACAAAATTCATAACAATATATTCTACAATTTAACTCAACTTTTTTTTTGTATGTAAAGATGGCATTTTGTAATTGATCTTTTACTCATGTCTTGATATGCTAGCATAGGTGTGACTAGAATTTTATTTTTTTTTCTTTTGGGGAGGGGGACACAAATGCTTATTAAACACACACACACACACACACACACACACACACACACACATATATATATATATATATATATATATACAGTGGTACCGTGGTTAAAGATGGCATCATTTGACTACGTATTTAGTTAAAGTTAAATGGGCGTACGAAAAAATATCTTGGTTAAGGACTCTTGATTATCCGATAATATGAGAGATATGATACGATATATGATACATTAATAATATGAGTCACGCAGAAGGCAGTTAGGGCTGACAAAGCAGGAGCATATATATTTGTCATTAGCTTTGCTAGAATTATAGGAGAAACATAATAAACATCTACCTCAACAAGTCTATACTTGTGATATTTTTGGTCCAAAAAGTTCAACAGTACATTTATAATAAAAAAAGAAAAACCATTTTCTTGGCATAAACCAATGTATAATCGGTTAAAATCGCTTTTAGCAGCAAGTGGAGAGTGCGAAGTAAATCCAATATTAATTTACCAGTTAGAGAATCCTCGAGCATTCAAAAATGGTTCACTATCTCTAACTCGATCCCGGTATTGAGTCTAACAGCAGAACCTAGGCCACAAGAGCAAAATTTAGTGATTGGATTCGCGGAGTGATTGCACTAACTGTTAACGCCCATCTTGATCAAAACATTCTGACTCTAAAAGATCTTTTAACCTTGTATAACGGACTTTCTCATCCAACAGGCATTCAAGAAAAGATACCAGAGCAATTAGACTTTATCGAGGTGATTTTTATTTCTCCCAAATTTGCATATCGGATTGAACCTAAGAAGGAGCATATAACTGTAAATTTAAAAAATCTTTACACAAGGTCACTTTTTAGAAGGTGCCTTGGCATGTGTGATGCTACCAACATAACTCTAAGAAAATTTGTGAAGGAATAATTCAACACTGTCATAGCAAAAAGGCTAATTGTCTTGTAAAGAAATAACAACGAATTGCCTCAAAGCAGCATGATAGAAATTTTGTCCTTCCTATGATAATGAAGAAACTTCAGATAAAAGACACAAATTGATAGAGGATATTGTCGCAACTGCTCAAGATTTTAACTCAAGTTTGATTAATTTCTGTGGCTGTGATGCGCGATCGTGAATTTGTGTGTCACCCGTAGGTGACAGTCCAAATTAACACCCCTACATTTACTTTTTTACAAAATTTGTTTTTTATTGCTCTTTTTGGTGAAACAAATAAAATACAGCCTATAAATTTCAAAAACTAAATATATAAGTTTACCTATGGGCTTTGGAGGGTTAATATTACTACTCAAAAAAATTTATTTAAACTTCAATATGTCTCCCAACATAATTCCCGAGTTTAATGAATTAAGCACCGTGTTTTACAAGACGCATTTCTACCTATTACATACACTTATGTTTTCACAACGCAATCTAGCATAGTTTAAAAAGCAATTTTTCAAAATAGAGACTTAACGGCTTCTTTTTAAAGATGAAGAATTCATGTACAGCGTGTCTCTTTCCTATCAGAAGTTTCAATCATATAATCTGTCTAGTAGTGCTGACAGGATGATTGATGTTAGAAAGAAATATATAATAGAAAGCAATAAATCAATGTGATTTTGTGGTGAAATTTTAGAATGAAAAGTCTTGTGTAAAGGTTTAAGGAATGTGAAGTTTATTCAGATATTGTATTATTTTTCAAATATTAAGTAAGTGTATTTTGTAAGAATATAATGAGTGTTATTCATCATAAGTATACATTTACATGGATTTTTAGAAATGATATATTTGCTCTTGTAAATAGTTTAAAACGTTTTTTTTTAAAATATGAAACATAATAAAATTGAGAAACCTAAATATTTTTGTTTAGAACATGTTATTTCATTAATTGTTTCGAACACTGTTTATTATTTAAAAAGGCATTGGTCAAGAAAATTGATCATGTAATATACATACATTATTTTACTACTTTTGGAAATTTGTGCAATTTGTGCATTAAATTGAAAGAGGTGAAATTTTCATATGATTTTTTAATATATATAAAATTTAAGGACATTACTGAACATCTACTGACTTAAACAATAATGTACCTTGTGTCCTACAAAGGATTGAGTGACTTTAAAATTCAATAAATTGCAAAATATATTAAGAAAAGATATTTAAAAAAATGTTGCAGGAAAGTAAAGTATGATGTCAGGAGTTTTTTTACTGTGATTCCTTATTTTAGTTCTATTTATCCGCAATAGATGGCACTGAGAGCAATAGACGTCCAATCTAGGCAGAAGCAGATGTCATGCAGCACTGAGGCGAAAGAAGAAGATTAAATATATGGAGTCGGTTCAGAATCCGTCTCTAAGAAAAAGATTGTATGGGCGAATGCGACCCACTCCATATATTTAACCTCCTTCCTTCGCATAAATGCTGGATGATTTCATTTTTGGTCTTGATTGAGCGCCTATACATCCATTTCCTGATTCTCACTTAAAGAGATTAATGAAACAAGTGAATGGGATAATGCAGAGACTGGTAGGTATAAGTATCAACTATTTCCAAAAATAAAAGAAGACATAATTCTGCATAACAGAAATTTATACCTATTCGCAACAAATCACGGTCTTCTTACATCCTACTTGTATAAGTTTGGAAAATCGCCATCAAGTTTCTGCGTATGTGGCCTCAGGGGCATATCCCTTCACTATATATTTGAGTGCACTCTCACAACAACATAGAGTGCATCTCAAAAGTTTATGGACAGACAATTTTTTGAAATAACAGTTAAGAAAAAGAAGCAATAATCACGAATAAATTAATAAGCATGTGAAATCATAATATAAGTGTTTTATAACAAAGAAATACAGTATACGGTTTGCGGAATTTTTGTAAAAAAATAAAAATAAAAATAGGCTATCCTAAAAATATATGGATTTTCGAGTATTTTGTATTTAAATTCGAATTTTGGATCTATTCCCTTGAATTATTTTGAAAATGTTATCAGGCATGTTTCGAACTAGTGTTTGGAGAATGGGTGACTGTAAAGAGAACCAAGTCTGCTCTACGTGTTGGTTTGATTCCTGAATAGTCGAAACTAACGACCATGAGCATACACCTCTCGTGCAAGTACCCCCCGAAGGTTTTGAATTGGAATCAGGTGTGGGCTGATGGCTGATCCATCTATACAGTCACTTGATTTTGCGTAAACCAAGCTGTTGTTGAGTGGGAGTTGTGTATAGATTGTGTATAGATTTATATTTAGTTTTTTGTGTATAGATAGCATTGTCCTGTTGGATTGTTGTCTGTCTATTCTCCTGTTGATTATTCATTGTGTTGTTTTGTGTAGACTTTTGAGCTCGTCAACTAGCTCGTCAACTAGTGCACAGAAATTAACACTTACAGTGATTTATTTAAAATAAATAACAACAACGGAAAATATCATGCATCAAGAATAGATTATGAAACACTTTCCAACACATTCAGAAGCTGTAGGAAAACTTCACAGTTTAATAAAGTGAAAGATGATGTCTAAGCAAACAAACTGGAATACGCAAAACACATTTGAAAATCCAATTTAAGCTAGTTCCATATATAGACAATAAAGTAATCGATTTCTTTTGTGCAACCCTGTATATGATTTATAGATTTGTATATATAATACATAGTATGATAAAATTTAGTTCAATGAGGAAACTTATAGCAGAGTTGAAAATTTCCTATCAGCAATTTCTTTCAATAACCTGAAATGTACTCGAGATGGTTTGTGCAGCCATGCATATGATCTATAGAATCTATGGTACTTTCATCGATTATTCTTCATAGACGGTACTGCAACCAAAATTTTTTGCGCGTCCCTTCAAACCAACTATAAATGCTACTTACTACATACTCCACAGAAAACATGTTGCAGTCCACCCCAGAGATTCAAATCAATCTCATTATGTTTGGAGCATCGTAACATCATTAAAATGCATCGCAAACGATATTTCTCCATAGAACGTAATGTAAAGGAATTCTTTTGAGCGTCACTGCAAACAAACTATAAATGCTAAACACCTCAATTTCAATACCGAACATACCATAGTAAACCTCAATAGCATACAGTGGGGTGCAAAAATTAAGGATGGAGCTGATAAATTAGCATAAAAGCAAAAAAAGGCAACAGAACTAAATGAAAGACCAATCAGGGGATAGACCTGAAACAGATGCAGCAGGACATGCCCATATATGGCATATGGCGTAAAAGGAGGAGGTGCTAAATGAAAAAAAGCACAGAGGCGGTGACCGTTCAAAAATTTTGTTAAATCTATTGCACTGTGTAAAGTGATTTCAGCGCGCGTTTGTTTCGCTATTATTGTGTGATATGGCCAAGAGGCAATCCAGAAGATGTCATCTGGATGACCTTACGCGAGGTCGAATCATTGGGAAGTTGGAAGAAGTTCAAAGTGTGACAAGTGTGGCACAAGAGTTCTGTATCGCTCATAGCATCGTTTCACGAGTCTGGAGTGCATTTCAAACGAAGGGAACAGCTGTCCGAGCATTCAGCAAGGTTGCCTATGCGCAACAACAACAGCGGAGGACCGTTATATTGTCCTACAGGCGAAAAGAAACAGACGTCAGACAACTGGAGAAATCGCAAGGCAGATGGAGCAGACTACTGGCCGTCTGATATCACGTTTTACCGTGGCTAGGAGGCTGCACAAAGGTGGCTTGTATGCACCACGACCAGTACGGTGTGTACCACCAACGCCTACTCATCGGAGACGCACGTTTCTGTGGTGTCAGGAACATAAGAAGTGGACACAACAGGAGTGGGGTTGAGTACTCTTTACGGATAAGAGCCGATTTAGTATGACGAGCGATTCTGGACGTATACACATCTGGAGAGAGTAGGGAACACGTAATCACCCCTCCAACATCATCGAAAAGGACCGTTGTGGAGTTGGCGGAGTTCTTGTTTGGGGTGGTATCATGCTTGGTAGCCGTACGGACCTCCACGTCTTCCAAAGAGGTTCAGTCTCTGGTGCCCGCTACTGTGCCAAGATTCTCTTGCCTCACGTGCGTCTTTTTAGAGGTGCTGTGGGTCCGGACTTCCTCTTCGTGGACGACAACGCTCTCTCTCATCGTACAGCGGCTGTCTAAGAGCTCCTGGAGAGTGAAGATATTTAACGCATGGATTGGTCTGCAAAGTCCCTCGACCTTAATCCCATAGAACACGTGTGGGACCTTCTCGGGAGACGTTTGGCATCACGTGATCAGCCGCCAGCAACGATTCCGCAGCTGAAATTGGCATTACAAGAAGAATGGGACTCTATTCCTCAAGAGCTACTAGACAACCTTGTCCTCAGCATGGACAGACGTTGCAAATCCTGCATCGCAGTCAGGGGTGACCATATCCCCTATTAGAGACTGAATTTTTCCTGACAGGTGCTTGTAAGAAGAACGTTTCTGTCTTCTCTGCATTTGTACTCAAAGTGACCTTTTCAATAAAATGCTTTCATATCCTTTTGATTCTTTGTTTAGATGGTTTTTATCACTTGTCCCATATTTTCACATCTTGAAGATCTTATGGTATGATTTTGGTCGATGTGGAAATCTGCGCGACGTTACATTCGAAAAATCCCCTCGTCCTTCATTTTTGCATACCAGTGTATATCAATTTCATGGCAAACCGAGTATATTTACGCGAGTTAGAGCGCGGGTAGACAGACAAACTGAATTCATGAAAACTTTTCAACTATGTTGGAAAGTGTTAATAAAAAGGTCAGATGGCAGTGGAGCAGGCATAATTAAATTATCGATGATCAAATTATAAGCTCGGACACTAAGAATTGAGTTGGGGAATGCCTTTCCTATGAAATTCACTAAATTCAAACAGTAACTTACAGCAAATAGATACTCCGGAAAGGTTCACCTCAGATCAATAAATATACTCTAGACACAGAAGCTGTCAGTGAAAACACTAAAAATGTCAATTTAAATATTGCACTATCACAATAGAGGGAACACCGCGGATTCAAAATTCTATTTATTTGAACTGTAATAATTCAGCATCTTGCCAAGCTCTCGAAGCTATTAGCCAAGGATTGAACTCTTAAAAACAGCTCAAAATAGACACCGGCTATTCAAAACGGGGCAGAATCCACCTCCAAAGATCCAGTCAATACAGTTGTTTATTCTTATAGTGTAATAGTATGTATATAATATTATTATAGTATATAACATATATACACTGTAAAAAAAAAACGGGGAAAAATACTGCTGATTTTGCAGTGAATAGCTTCACTCACATTAAAAAACAGCATTTTTGTAATTTCAATACCGATTTACAGGAATCGTCGTATTTTTAAGATCGGCGAAACACCCGGACCGCATTCCAAATGAGAACAGGTGCGTGTGAAGTGACCAGAGCAGGGTATTATTAGCGTTAGTGTCGTTCGATGTTAGCGTCGTTCTTCATATGTGCTTATTATTGCAATTCATAATGTCGTTTTTGGATACACAAACTAGAGCATAGAGACTGGATAAATATTTGAAAAATTAAGGGTAAGTTTTATTTTTATGTTTATTTTTGTCATTGATTTAATAACCATAAAATAGTCAGTTCTCTTATATAATGTAAGATACAAATTTCGCTTATGACCACGTGTATATAAACGTTCACGTTAATAACGTGTATAAAGATTAAATATTTTGGCTTCAATTATAACAAAACATTATTTTAACAGTTTATCTAATTTTTAAGTAATTTATTTAGCGTTTTCTCATCAAACTTTATTATTATTTACTTAGTATCACATTAAAAGAAAAAGGAAACGAAGTTCCTTATTCTTTAGATATGCTTTATTTCGCTTTTATATATTTTCAAAACTTCATTTTATCCGTTTGTATTTTAATATAATTACTAATCTAAATCATATAATTATTATTTTATTCTCCAAAAGTTTAGGTTCACTTTGTGTGCTTATTTAAAAAGTGTTATTTAGTTAATGTATTTTATTGTACTTCACTAAATTTTTAATAACAGTCTTACTGCAACTAAAGATGATTTTCGGCCAGTGATATTCAAATTTTATCGATTATTTTTTACGTGCATTTATTTTCAAATTTTTATATGCGATTTTCAATTTATTTATTGAGTAATCTGGATACGCTATTTTACTAATTCATAAAATATTTCAAAAGTTTGTTTACTATTATCGCAGCATTAAATATCAGCAAATCGCATTTTTTTTTTTTGGATCATTATCTAACAATAAAAAATAATTCGTATCCAGAGATATTTTGAGTGTTTTCGATGCATATTGTATAGTATTTTACTTGAAATTGGCATATGAAACACTCTTTGCAATGAGTTATAATACTTTGAAATTTTCTATTTATTATTTTTTTGGTGTATTTTATTATTTAGTTTTATGGTGCTAAATTTGTATCTTACATATGTATAATAGAATTGATTATATAAAATGTTATTACAACAATGATATAAGTAAGCATAAAGATAACACTTAGTGCTCTTAGTCTGTTAAATATGTCTCAGTATCAAAAGAAAAAATCAAAATAAATATAAATAATACACAGGGGGGGGGGAGGGGGATACAAATATATATCTACAAAAAATTATAAAAATTTTACAGTTACGCTATTAAGAGTGCAGTAAAATTAACAGCAAAAAACGCTGTAAAAATTTACAAATTTACTGTAAAATAAAAAAACTGAACTGCTGTAAAATTAACTGGAAAAAATGCTGTGAATTTACAAAAGTGCTGTTTATCCATGAAAAACAAAATAGCTGTAAATTTACAGCAAAATATGCTGGCACCCATATTGCCAGCATTTTTTGCTGTAAAACTACAGCGGTTTTTTTTACAGTGTAGTATATTGTATAAGGTGCACCCCCAGAGGTATTATTCAGAGGGAACTTGGAGGACTTTGCATCCACGACGGATTGTACATGACCAGGCGCCTTTAGCGTACATAAATTTATATATTTGTCATCTCTGTTGGCTTGTCACGCTCATGGTGGATTGTCGCTGTAGTGTTTATCGCATTTTTTTTTTTTTGGGGGGGGGGGGGCTGATTTCACTTTTCGTTTTTATTTTTCTTTGTCAGGGTTTTTGCTGTTTTCATGGGCTCACCCCTGTTGTGGGTTGTTTCTGTATATTATCCTTCGTTGGATTTTTGTCTCTTTCTTGATAAATTGATATCTCTAGCTTGTGCTAGAACTGGTTGTCACATTTCGAAACTTGGTATTCTTTCGAGAGTTTCACTGGTTATTATGTGACTATCGTGGGTTTTGTCACATTGTAACTTTTGTTACTGGTGGTTGTCACATTGTAACTTTTGTTATTGGTGGTTATCACATTGTAACTTTTGTTACTGGTGGTCGTCACATTTCTAGAAGTTGCACACTCATTTTTGTTGGTTTTGTCACTTTAACTCACCCGTGCATTATAGGCTGGGGGTTTTGATTTAATTTTGTTCTCCTTCGTGAATATGCTTAATGTGATCAGTCCATTTAATCCTAATGGCTGTTAGCACTGCTTTTAAATTTTGTGCAACTTGTTGATTTGTTATTTGAGAAACTTGGCGCACTAATGGAGTGGGGCTAGTTCCGTGGCCGTTAGTCCGTCATATATCTATGGGGATGTGTTCACTTGATGAGACACTACTTTTTTTCCTATTCACTTTCTTTGGCAGGCATTTATTATTCATATACAGGGACACACAAATGTGTCCAGTTACAGTACTGTGTATGAACGGTAATTGCTGGAAGTGAATTTTCAATTGTGGTATGCGTTTTTAATTTGAACATTTTTTTTATATTATCTTTTGTGTATAAATTATATAAATCGTATACAGGGCTGTACAAAAGGATTCCAACACATTTCTATTTATAGACGGAAATTGCTTAAAAGTAATTTTAAGCGTTTCCTAATTGAACTAAATTGTAGCACAGTATGTAGTATTATATACACGTTAATAGATCATATACAGAGGTTCACAAAATAATTTGAATTATTTTCCGACTATGGGTGGTAATTTCCAAAATTGTGTTTTTAAATGTTTTATTTGTTTTCAAAACTGTTTACTTGGATATGATCTTTCACCATATAAAACGCTGAAGTTTTCTCACAGTATTCTGAAGATGTTGGAAATTGTTACATAATCTATGGCTGATGGATGATTTTTCTGTCTTGTTTGAATGCGCTTTTGTTTTAAAGAAATCGTCTTTATAGATTTTTCTTACAAGTATTGCAGAAACCTACCTAAGAGGTAATTTTTGTTACAAATGTTGTAAAAATTGTTGTCTTTCTTGAAAAATACTGGTATTAAAAAAATGTACCAGTTGGGTCCCTTCAAACCTGAAACAATGAATAAGATAAGTTAGAATAATTTAAACAAACTTCCGAAACAATTTTCTGAAGCAAAGTTATTCTTAAATCACCTGCATCGATTTCATATATATATATAAATTTCTGTATTAAAAAATATCTCCTTTTTTTGTAATATTTCATATAGGACTTCCATCCAGACATTCCGTTCCCTGCTCTTAGGAAAAATGAAATTAATTCTTGTCGATTTTTAGTTACTTTGTTTTCTAATTATTCTGATTTTTATACTCTACTGATTTTTAATTCACGCATAAAAATTAACTTTTATGACTTTTTAAATTTTTACTTTAATGAAAGAGCAAAAATTATAAATCTTTTATGAGAATAATAAAAGATTCGAACAAAGTAATTAGTTCGATTCTTTGATGTTTGATTAATATTCTTAATTCCAAGTCATCAAGTAGAAAATTTAATATAAATTTTAATGTTTTTTATTTTCTTTTGTAAATAGAAAATCTTATTACGCTTCGATTCATCACTAACTTTTCATCGTACATAGGTGAACTATTTTTCTTTTCTTTTAGCTTTTGCTTGACTTTCGTCGGATGTATTTCCAGATATCTATTATTTATTAGCATATTCCATTTTATGTGAATAATTTTTAAAAATTTAATGTAAGCCATTGTTATTGTAAATGAAGCATCAAAATTACTCACTGTTTTCGTATAAAAGGCAAATCATGTTTAGAGCGCAAATTGTTTAAAATAAATAATAAAAGACTGAATTTTAATGAAGTTTAACCCATTAACGCCGACTTATTTTACACTTCTTTTAATACTTCGATACCAGTTGACACCAGTTTTCCCATACTGTGATTTTAAATGATTGAATCTCTAATAGTTTCACATTAGATAATATGAATTATATTTTTACTAAGATACTGGTGTTCATATTTAAAAGTTTCGTATCCCTTAAATGGTAACTTTTCGTACCAACCGGCGTTAATGAGTTAAGAGTAATTGATTTAACAAAATAATGAGAAAACCAAGGATAATCATGTACATGCTACAAGTAAAATACTGCTATTCTAAAATAACACAAAAATATTGTATTTGTATTCAATGGTTGGAGTATCATAGTTAAGATTTTATCCAACAGAGCGAAAATATGCTGGGACCAGGACTCGAACCTGGGTATTTGGTTTGCGTACCAACGCACTCCCTACTGAGCTATCCCGACGATATCCTGGGTTCGCATATTTCACTCTTATTTGTTGGACAAGGCTGCGAACTGCAATGCTAATTTCTATCATCCGTGCTATAACTATAGCATTTACATGATGAATCTTGAAATTGCACGGAAACTTTCCTCTGTTCATTATGACCTAATTACATGGTATACAGGAGTTTCTGTGCTATTTCAAGATTCATCATGTAAATGCTATAGTTACAGCTCGGATGAATGAAATTAGTGCTGCAGTTCGCAGCCTTGTCCAACAAATAAGAGTTAAATATGTCATTCCAGGATATCGTCGGGATAGCTCAGTAGGGAGAGCGTTGGTACGGCAAACCCAAGTAACCAGGTTCGAGTCCTGGTCCCGACATATTTTTGCTCTGTTGGAATAAAATCTCAACTATGATACTCCAACCATTGAATATAATTTACCTAGTTGGATATACTTTCCTCTGTTCACTACTGTATTTGTGTTAATAAAATATCTATATCTATACTAATAGATTAAAGAGAGAACTCCTGACTGACTGACTCATCAACGCAGTTCTGAAACGACTAAAGTCAGGATCCGGAAATTTGGACAGTAGATAACTGTTATGACCTGGACAAGCAATAAGAAAGGATATTTGAAAATTCATCCCCTAACGGGGTTAAATGGAATGTCAAAAGTTTTAGATAATTTTTCGCTATTTCTCAGCAGCAGTTTTAGATAGTATATCATTACATATACAGCAAAACGCACAGACTAAATATTTTGTAGCTATTTTTTCTGTACACAAAATTGTGATATTGTAAAAGTAACTATGGCATTGATGTTCATTTGAATGTTGGATAACAATAATTTGACATTATTTTAACCATATTGTGTATTATTGCCCTATAGTTGTCAGATGTTCAGTGCCTTAATAGTTTAACAAAATGTCAAATCGTATGAATCTAAAAAGATATATCTAAAAATAAATGGCCCTTGAAAACTAATGCTGCGAAAAAAAAAATAAATAATTAAAATAAACTTTTTTACCAAAAATAGAACCGACTTCAAAAACTACTAAAAAGCGAAAAATAAATTTTTTAACCAAAAATAGAACCGACTTCAAAAACTACTACAAAGTAAAAAATAATTTTGTTTAGGTAATAGTTAATAAGAAATTAAATTAAGAGCATTGTATTTACCATGCATATTATTATATTTATGTACATTAATTTGATTTTTTGGAGTCAGTGCCAGCCAAGCCAAGTTAAAGCCATGTTACCATTTTTAAACATTTCATCTGATGTTATAAATGTGTATTTTCAAATGAGATTAGCAACTATATGTCGACAAACATTGCTTTGGAAATTAGTTAATCATTTAAATCATTGTATTTTCTACCATTTGATGAGTTATATGTATTTTTTTTATTGTCTCGTATTTATGTAGATATAATTTATACGCGTGTTACGATTTATATTGGATATTTTGTTTTGAATTTTGTACTTGGCTTGGCTGGCACCGACTCCAAAAAATCAAATTAATGTACATAAATATAATAATATGCATGGTAAATACAATGCTCTTAATTTAATTTCTTATTAACTATTACCTAAACAAAATTATTTTTTACTTTGTAGTAGTTTTTGAAGTCGGTTCTATTTTTGGTTAAAAAATTTATTTTTCGCTTTTTAGTAGTTTTTGAAGTCGGTTCTATTTTTGGTAAAAAAGTTTATTTTTCGCTTTTTAGTAGTTTTTGAAGTCGGTTCAATTTTTGGTTAAAAAGTTTATTTTTCGCTTTTTAGTAGTTTTTGAAGTCGGTTCTTTTTTTTTTTTTTTTGGTTAAAAAGTTTATTTATTTATTTATTACTTTAGTGGTATCCATATTTACATTAAAGCATATTGTTGCTAATATATTTTTTATTTTACGCTAACCTTGGCAGTAGACTCGATTACGGAAGTTTAGAAAATTTATCATTATTCTCATCTAATGTCTAAAGCCTTTAATAATATCTATATTTATATTAAACAATATTGTTGCTAATATATTTTTTTATTTCACGCTAATCTTGGCAGTAGACTAGATTACGGAAGATTAGAAATTTTATCATTATTCTCACCTAATCGTCTTGGATAATGTCTCATAATCGGGCTGCATACTACAGTTTTGATAACTGTGTATCTCGCTGATTTCGGTGCTTGTGCTTAATGTGTACTGATTTTTACGATCCGTACAAAGTAACTACACTGCGCCAACAATGTCGCCTATAATACTATTTGGAGCGCAACCCCTTTCTTTCTTTCTTTCTATATTGTCACTCTAATAGTTAATATTATGTAGTAGAAATAATTAAAGACAATTGCAGAAGCATTTATATACAACAGTATTGTATAATATCATATAGATATTGGATATTTTAAAGGCAGTTTCCAACTAGTGCGCCACAGGTGATAAATCGCCAAATATTTTCTGTAACTCGTACATTTGTATGGGATTTGAAACAACAATGTATTTAATTATGCGCCGATAAACGCTCGTCAAAATATGCCAAACCACTGTGAAACTGCAACAAAAAACGACGCGATGTTATTATGCTTATTTACTTCCGAAACGGCCAGAAGTCACGTGGACTCGAAACAATGCCACAATGGAATTTTTAAAAGATTCAAAAGTAGATTTGTTGTGGCATAATTTATAGTTTTTATCCGTACGTTGTATTATATTTATCCAATTCACAAATTTATGTAATTTTGCTTTTCAAATTTGGCAACACTCAAAACTTTTTGTTTAGATCTTAAAAAGTTTGTTCTATGAAAATAAATCCGACAAGTTAAAGCTGATTTAAATATGTCAGTCTTTTTATTATTTGCAACCTGCTGAAAGTCGTTTGCCCAACAACTGATGACCCGGACTTGATAATATCCGATTTGCTTAAAATTTTGTATATACGTTCATTGTGATAAGGAGCTCATTGGTTAAGTATAAAGAATGGGGGCAGTGGCTAATCCCCCCCACTTTAATTTATTCATGCAAAATTATAATCCGATAAGTTAAAGCTGATTTAAATATGTCAGTCTTTTTTTTTATTTGCAAATTCACGTAATATAATATTTTATGATATTAAATGAAAGTCGTCTGCCCAACAAATTAACTATTTTTAAAATGCTTATTCTTTTGCGTTTTTATTGAATTTCTGAAAAAGTACTGAACCAATTTTCATAAAATTTAAATGGGACCAATTCGAGAGAATTCTCTTTCGAATAAAAAAAAAAATCACATAAATGGGACGCATAGTTCCGGAGTAATCTGTGAACATACATAAAATATTTTAAAAGATTCAAAAGTAGATTTGTTGTAACATAATTTATAGTTTTTATATGTACGTTGTATTATATTTATCCAATTCACAATTTTATGTAATTTTGCTTTTCAAATTTGGCAACACTCAAAAGCCAACAGATTAACTATTTTTAAAATGTTAATTTTTTTTTCGTTTTTGTTGAATTTCTGAAAAAGTACTAAACCAATTTTCAAAAAATTTAAATGGGACCAATTCGAGAGTATTCTCTTTCGAATAAAAAAAAATCACATAAATAGGACGCATAGTTCCGGAGTAATCGGTGTACATACATAAAAAAAAAAATACTGTGGTGTAGCGAGTGTTAATTTAAAACATATAAACATTCAAGCACAGCTAAACTAATAAAGAATCCACTGGATTCAATTAAAAATTATTTAATTAAAAAAAATTATTCTGTACAAGTTCTTTGTGATTTACAATTTAATCGTGATCTTCATAATCACCGCAGAATACAGCGGAAAGCACTAAAAAAAACATCTCACTCAAACCGGAGCTGTTTACAAGCGAACCTCATCGCTCGCTTTCCAACAACAGACTCCTCGCTTCTCTACGTCTACGTGTACATTGTCCAGTGGGGGTAAGGGCGGAAGTTCTCGGTCATTGCTCCAAAATGACCAACCCCCTCCCCACTTCTGCGAGCATCTTCTAACGTTCAGAAGGAAACAAGCGTTCTTTTGGAGAAATACTGCACCCTGCAGCCGTTGTTACAGCTCCTTCCCCCTAAAGAATTTTCATACGGTGCATACACCTATGAAAATGTAAATTTGAACCAGGTACCGAGCCCCTCATTCTTAACACACTAAATCTGAAAGGTCCCAACACCTAAACTCCAGTTGGAAGTGCTAAGGAAATACCTTACTAACTTTACCTTAATACTTTTACCTTTTACTAATACCTTAATAACTTTATACACTTTAATTTTTCTCTATACAAGGTTCATACAGACGCACGCGTACTCGGTTTTGAAAGACTCATGATAATCCTAGATTTCACTTATGAATTTCCATAACAATTCAAATAATAAAAACATTTTCGTAATCAAATCTAATATAACAGATGAGATATTTATCTGAGTTCAATAACTGACACAGTGCGATTCCTTGACATTAAAGAAAATTCTAAAAAAAATACTAAATTACACACAAAATATATACAAGTGATAAATAACAAAAAAAAACAATAACTCGTAAATAAAAATTATAAAAAAATACTAATTCGGGAATCAAGTAAAGAAATTACACTATTCGGTCCTACTTAACCCATCTGCATTCCCGTGAAGTTTCCCAGGTTTGTGTTCGATTTTGAAGTTGAATGACTGCAAATACAATGCCCACCTAGTCAATCTCGCATTGTTCCCCATCATAGTTTTTAAGTACGTCAGAGGATTGTGATCTGTTTGGACTACAAACCGCTGCCCGTCCAGGTAGTGATTCAGTTTTTTCAGACCGTACACAATTGCTGCCAATTCCCGTTCAACAGTGCTGTAATTCTGCTCTGCCCTGGAAAATTTTTTACTCAAGTATAGAATGGGATGTTCCTCCCCATCTCGTACCTGTGACAGGACTATACCAGCACCATATAAACTTGCGTCGATCTGCACAATAAACTCCTGACTATAATCTGGGGCGTACAATACGGGACTCTGGGTTAACTTCTCTTTTAATTCCTGGAAAGCCTTTTCGCACTCCTCACTCCACTCTATCTTTTCTTTTTTGATCTTCCCTTTCAAAACATTTGTTAAGGGGACTGCAATTACTGCATAATCCTTTATATACCGTGAATAATAACCCGTCATTCCCAGAAATGACCTCACTTGCGTTTTAGTGGAAGGCGTTGGAAATTCCTGGATAGCCTTCACTTTTATGTCACTGGGAGACCGCTTCCCCGAACCTACCTCGTGACCCAAAAACCTCACACTATCCTGTGCAAATTTACACTTTGTGGGTTTCACTGTTAGGCCGGCCTCTAACAATCGCTTCAGAACCTCAGCGATGTCCTTCATGTGACTCTCCCATGTAAGAGAGAACACCGCAATGTCATCGATATATGGCAAGGCAAACAATTCAAGCCCACCCAAAACACTTGCGATTAATTTGCAAAAGTAGAAAGGTGCGTTCAGGAGACCAAACATCATGACCTTGGGTAAAAATACTCCGAAAGGTGTCACAAACGCAGCGTACCTTTGGGCCCTTTTGGTCAGTGGTATCTGGAAATAACCTTTGGTTAAATCCATTACCGTGATGAAAGTCGCCGAACTCACTTTTTCTACGACCTCCTCTATATTGGGGAGTGGAAAAAATTCCGTTCGGGTCTTCGCATTTAATCTGCGATAGTCCACACAGGGACGAGGATCCTTTCCCGGAACCTCTACCAAAATCATGGGGGACGTAAAATCAGACTGCCCTACTTCTATCACTCCTAATTCCAATAGTCTCCTGATTTCCTCTCTTAAAATTTCGGTCTGCCTAGGTGACATTCTATAAGGTTTCGCCCTCACCGGCGATTCATCTGTCAACTCGATATCCATCTCTACCAGATGGGTACGTCCAGGGTCTGAAGAAAAAACTTTTCTATTTCTCTCTATAACCTCCTTAAATAAACTTATTTGGCTATCTGTCACTTTTTTCTCTAACTCGCTGTTATACACAACTTCCCAGAAGTCAATTTGTGTGGGGTTTGGCAGGGGATAAGGGATCTCAGCATCTTCTTCCACCTCTTCCGCATCTATGTCAATCAGCAGATTAACAAATTCAGGCCGCTTGTAATAAGGTTTCAAAAGATTCACATGGTAGATAGTCGCCTTATTGCGCCTCTCTGGCAAGTCAACTGTGTAATTTGTTTCCGAAATCACTCCAGTGACAGTTCCCGGCCCGACCCAATTTACGGCCATCTTATGAGGCTTTGATGTTGCCAAAACCAACACCTGGTCCCCAACTTTGAATTTTCTAGTTACCGCATTCCTATCATACCATGTCTTCCTTTTGTCCTGACATTCCTCCATACGCATAGTTGCTAAATCCTGACACCTTTTCAACCTATTCGTCAAGTTCAAAATGTAATCTACCACATTTTGATCCGTGTTACCTTGACCCATCCAATTCTCATAAACTAAAGTGTGCGGCATGCGTAAATTTTTTCCATGAACCAGCTCGGCAGGACTAAACCCAGTACTTTCATGCGTCACAGTTCTTAGAGCAAACAACGCCATAGGCAAAACCTCTTCCCAGTCTCGACCGGACTCTAGACACAAAGCTTTAAGTACTTTCTTCAAAGTAGAATGCATCCTTTCCACGCTGTTCGACTCCGGATGGCAAACTGAGCTATGCGACACTTTGATACCAAACACATTAAAAAATTCTGATGTTAACTCGCTGGTGAAAGATTTTCCTAGGTCACTTTGCACCTCTCTCGGATAACCTGTCTTAGCGAATATCTGTACCAAAGCATCAATAACGGATGTGGAAGTGATGTTTTCCACCGGAATAGCATCAGGATATTTAGAAGCGAGGCAAATGGATGTAATTAAGTACTTGTTGTTTTTATTACTAGTTATCAGGGGACCAACCGCGTCTAAATTTATTTTGGTAAAGCATTCCGAAATTATCGGTACTAACTTCAAAGGGGCCTTTCGCCTATCTCGATTGCTACCTACCTTTTGACATGTATCACAAGTCTTAACATAATTCTCAATATCGTGATAACAGTTTGGCCAAAAGTAACATCTCAGAACCCTATCCTTGGACTTAGTCGTACCCAAATGCCCTGACACCTGCTCATGACACAATGCTAGAACTTTTCTACGATAAACTTCCGGCACACATAACTGCACTTTATCATCACCTCTCCGTGACTGCGATACCCGCACAAGCTTACCATCTCTAACACAAAATTCTTTTTCGTTAGGTTTATTGTCCTTCTCCCACAACTGCTTAAGTGAAGCGCAATTTATCTGCTCTTCCTCAAATTTCTCTGCGGATACCTTCTCCAAACCCGACTCTGCCTCTAACCTTTCCGGAATAACTATCCCATCTTCTTCCTCACCGTCACTAGACTCCCCTTCATCCGGTTCTCCATCCTCCGAACCAAATTCACTCTCAACTTGCACATTTCTCTCTTATGTTCACGCCTCTGACTGCGCGTCATTACAGCATTTACCGGTACAGGATTACCCCTCGACTCCTCAATAAGCTCAGCCGTTTTGTTTCCTAACAAATAATAACCTTGTTCTAACTCGATAGGTTTCACAGCTGCCTTAGTGACCACCGTTCCAAAATCTCCTTTAATTGTAACTCTAGCCAATGGCAAACATTTACATTCATTATCCAGGGGTTGTTTAATCCAAGTAACTTCACCAATCAAATCCTCATTATCAATCCAGCTACGGTCACAAAGATCAATGCTAGCCCCAGTATCCCGTAAGTAATCCCGTTCTATTCCATTAATTTCTGCCTTTTTGAAATACGGTGCAAAACACTCTCCTAAACTAACATCTACACCCAGGTGACTAACTACATCTCCAGAGTCTTTACGTTTTAAATCTGGGCAATCCGGTCTGATATGCCCTGCACGGTTACACTGGAAACAGACAATAGGTTTCCTTCTATCAAACTTATCTTTATTCCAAGAATTTCTACTTGCGTGATCCTTTTTATCAGCCCCTCCCGACTTTACTGCCTGTTCCCCCTTACTCTTGAAGTTATCCTGACCGTTCCTGTCCCTACCAAATGACTTATTATTCCAAAATTTATTTTCCATTTTCTTAAAATTCCCTCTCACACTCTCATATTTATCGCATTTTTCTGCTAAATAGGACGCTGTCTTCATCTCATCCCATTCGTCTAAGAATTTCTCTTTAATTTCAAAAGGGACTCTACGTTTCACCTGCTCTGTGGGTATAAGTTCTTTGAGGGATTCGAAATCATTCACTTCAACCGTTTCCAACCAGTTATCCAAATACCCTCTCAGCTCATACACAAGTTCAGACCACAGTGCACCTGACTTCCTTTGATGGTTTTCAAATTTAGTTTTAAGGGCCCCAGCTCCTAATCTAAACCTTTTTAGCAAAACGCTTTTGATGTGCTGATAGTCATCCCTTTTCTCTAGCGGTTCCTTTACAATAATTTCCGCAACATCTACAGGCAACAAGGGTATAAGCTGTGATACATAATTAGATTCATCTAAATTTTCTTTTAACGCCTGACTCTCAAAAATCATAAAAAATAAAGTAATGTCAATGGATTTAGGGTCAAATTTTGGGACTAAATCTTTTAAACTTACTTTTTTATCTTTACTTTCTGCCACTACAGAAACTGTGGAAGCTACAGAGGTAGTATCTACATTGTATTGTAACTTCGCCTTCTCTAACTCCAACTGTCTATCTTTCTCTCTTTCTGCCAATTTATCTAACCTTTCTTGCTCCGCTAATTTGTCTGATCTTTCTTGCTCTGCCAGTTTTTCCCTCTCTATTAATATCCCTTCCAACATATCTTTAGCCATTTGCTCCTCATTTTCAGAGGCACGCAAAATTGCCTGAATTATCGCTACCTTTTTACTGTCCGCAGGTAATTCTGTATCAAAATCGGCCGCGAGCAATAGCAGAACGCTTTTATTTTGTTTATTCAAGAAACTGGCCATAATTAAACACAGAAAATATCTCAACACAAAATACAAAAAAACACAATAATTTTCCCGAACACAATTAGCAATAAAAAAGCAAAGAAAATCAAGGATCTAGTTTTCTTTTCAAAACTGAGTAACTCCCTAAATAAAACACCATAAATGATAAGATAAACCCAAAAAACACTCATAAAAATACTACACAGTAAAGAAAAGACTTAGTAGATTAATTTAAACAAAATTCCTTTCTACTAGGAATATGAATTTATTTTAAAAATGAATTCACAGTGATAATTTTCATTAATTCAATCTCCTACCTCTAAACAAATGCTTTCACACTGTAACACATATTGTTTAGCTGCATTAGCACTCTACATGTGCATAAAAAATAATTTAATCTTTATACTTATCACAAAAGAACAAAAACACACATAAAATAAATAACCCGCCACTTCTGCAATAAATATTTACCTGAGAACATTAGTACAATAACCAGAGAATATAAAATAACTTATAGCTATCCCGTACGCATGAACCTTGAAGTAATAATAATAATAATAAACCCTACTTCAAATTACTTAGCCCAACATTATTTCTACTAAATTTATGTACATGTATATATAACAATGGGACCTCCCAAAATTCAGCATGCACGAGAAATATAGGGGCTTACCATTCCATATTTGATGTTTACGCTGGGGCACACATAGCAAATTCCAGGCAAATTCCATGGTCGGCAGATAAACAGTCCCAACAGAAATGAAGCTCCACACCGGATCTTTATCGATGGTATCCACTCGCTCCACTTCACAAGAATGAATCCTTGACCTTCCGGACAGAACACTGATTCTTCTTTACAGAGACTCCAAATGTCAGAAAATAAAACTCTGGATACTTGGCCGTTCCAAAACTCGTGGAAATCGTCGACAAAGTTCTACCACAAAATGCGTGCTTATACGATAACTGCACGACTTTAACAAATATAATTTTTTTTGCAGAAGGTGGCTAAGAATTCGTGGAACTAATTAATCTAGTTCCAACATCCCACCGAGCACTGCCACCATTAATCATAAGCTGTAGTGTAGCGAGTGTTAATTTAAAACATAAACATTCAAGCACAGCTAAACTAATAAAGAATCCACTGGATTCAATTAAAAATTATTTAATTAAAAAAAATTATTCTGTACAATTTCTTTGTGATTTACAATTTAATCGTGATCTTCATAATCACCGCAGAACACAGCGGAAAGCACTAAAAAAAACATCTCACTCAAACCGGAGCTGTTTACAAGCGAACCTCATCGCTCGATTTCCAACAACAGACTCCTCGCTTCTCTACGTCTACGTGTACATTGTCCAGTGGGGGTAAGGGCGGAAGTTCTCGGTCATTGCTCCAAAATGACCAACCCCCTCCCCACTTCTGCGAGCATCTTCTAACGTTCAGAAGGAAACAAGCGTTCTTTTGGAGAAATACTGCACCCTGCAGCCGTTGTTACAATACATACACGTCGAATTGATAACCTCCTCCTTTTTTGAGTCGGTTAATAAAATAAAACAAAATAAAATAAAATAAAATGAAATAAATTAATTATAAATTAATAAAATAAAATAAAATAAAGTAAAACAAAATAAAATAAAATAAAATAAAATACAATAAATATTAAATAAATAAATCTGTTTGTAAATTTTCCAATAACTATGCATAATTTAATCCATGCCTTGACATTAGCCACGTGGCTACCGAAAATTTTTACTATTTTCTTTTGTTTAGAATGAATAAATATAATCATTCAAGTAACAAGTTCTTTAAATCTGACTGTGCATTACAACAAACGTAAATAACATAGTAATTTCCCTTTTTGAAAAATGCTAAAAGAAAGAATTTCAAGGAATACCTTAATATATTTGTTTAAAAGATTTGAAACATTCGAAAGAAGATTATAAAATCGTTACTGTTTCTAATATCTGGAAAAAATATACTTAAACATATAAAAAATTGTTTAAACTAGTTAAACTAAAATTTATTTATTCAAATCAAACATGGTTAGAATAAAAGTTAACAGGCATTATTATTGTCAAACGTATTTTATTTAATATTAAACCAGAGTATACCAGATCATCGGGCATTAGTATGAATAGTGGAGAGCAAACACCAGTACAGATTTATCTTTTCATATTATGTTTATCATTATAAAACACATTATTTCCTTTAAAAAAAATATTTTATATTGTCAGTAAAAACGTAAATTATCAGTAATAATTAAAAACATATTTAGTTATTTCGTCTTAAGTGCGTCTATAAGAAGTACTGTATGTCTGAAAGTGATCTATGCTTGGATGTCTTATAGATGTTGTCTTATAGACTACCTGGATATCTTGGACGTCTAATAGAACTCAGAGAGATCGCATATAACATCTCATAAGAGATGAAAAGGATGTATTATGGATATTTGCAGATTTATTTTAGATGTGTCGGTTTTCTTGGGTTTACAGCTTGTAAATATCTTATAGATAGGTGTGTGCCGTTTGGGAATATATATTTGCATAACTAAGAAAAGTATATAATTATTCTCCTTAAAAAATGAAAACCAAAGAAGAGGAAAAGAAAGAAGCAAAACTATTCATATAAGAATTATAAAAGAAATCACCTTGATATCCAATGTTTATGTGGTTTTAGACTCAGGCCGATAAAAACAAGATTAATGAAAAATTTTAAAGGTCGTGTAATTTACAAAAAATTAGAAAATAACTAAATATTGATATATATATTTTAAATTTTGAGACTGTAGTAAGTAAAAATAAATCATTCAATGAATATTTTTAGTTAAATTCTTGCTGAATTAATTCTAGTATAATAGGGTGTAAATTACAAACTAAAATTATTTCACTTTATTAGTTGAGTAGGCTGGACTAATAACACAATCCACCGTCTTATATCTTTAGGAATAGCTTACACAATATAACAATTCATAAAATTTTCAATACGTAATTAATTTTAAAGGAACTAATTAAAAATAAAAGCCTATTTCTAAAGGAACTTTCAAGTTATTTACCGTCAAATCTTGACGGCTATTATCTAGTATCTTCATAAAATAGCAAATAAATCATTTATATATCTTTTTGAACATGGCACGCAAATGAAATCTAATAACAAGTCAGTTTAATTATATGTTTTTCATTATTTTATGTTAATTGCAGTTTTATCTTAAATGCAGAATGAATTCATAAAGAAATCAGCACTACATTTCTTGTCTTTTTTCTACTCGGATATAGCTTAAATGTGGATAAACTTTAAATAATAATAATAATAAAGTGAATGTACGACGTTGAAATGAGGAATAAATTATTCATTTATCCACTGTTTCAGACTTGAAAGTAAAAAACAAAAATTCTAAAAAATATATCCTTTTTATTTAGAATATTCATTTAGAGTATTTGATTTAACAAACTCTACTCATTAATGGTGCCTTGCAGGAGAGATAAAGTAATTTATGAAGTCATTTGCGAAAAGAGTAATGTTAATTATATTGAAATGGAGTCTTGAATATCAGGCATTTTTCGTTTTATGTGCATATGGTATTAGAAAAAAGAAATAAAAAGCAATAATTTGAAGCGATTAAACCATGTTGAAAATATAAGTATTTTTTTGTAATATTTAAGGAAGCGGGAATTATTTGAGAAACTTGGATCGAAGAATGTGCCTGAAGTAAGGTATTTTGTTTCAATCCTTATTTTGAATGTTCTGTCACATTGTAAAGAAAATGCCATGTTTTTTCTCGAGACCATGTTTTTACTTTCCTTTATCTATAATAGAAGAAAATAATGTAATCGAAATTTTATTAGACTTCCGGTTTTTGACATACTTGCACGTTTCAGAGGTCAGAGATCCCGAAAAGCACGTTTTTACAAAATATCCGTCTGTCCGTGTGTTCGTGTGTGCGTCCTCATTGTATCATAGAAAAGTGTATGAAGTTATGCATAGAAATGAACCAAATTTCATACTTACGTTTTTGGCTATGTTCCGCGGCACACAGTTGAATTTGGGAATATTCTGCAGGAAGGATGAGCTGTGATAGCGATTTTTGTTCTATTTTCATTATTGTAACATCGTAAACTGTATGCAGCTTTGCATAGAATTGAACCAAACTTCATATATATGTTTTGACAATGGAGATGAGGTCCCAGTTGAAAATGGGGGGCACCTGCGATAGCGATTTTGTTTATTTATTGCAGTTTTAATGAAGAATGTATGAATATCTTTCAACGAAATTTCTTATTTATATGTAATGTCAGTTCAAGGTTGATATAATATTTGGAGAATATCTGCCAAAAAGTGGTGTTGTGATTGAAAATTTTTTCGATTTCTGGTACGCCCATGGTAGCTGTTGAAAACAAATCGTATTAATTAACATATTGTCCAACCTTGGATTAATTTGCATATTTATAATAAGCAAAAATTTTCATGTTTTCTGATATATTACTCGTAGATTAGACTTCATTACGAATTTCCCCCACCCACGGTTTTTAACCTATTATTGACAAAAAAATTTAAGTGTAGGTAATCTTAAAATAACTTATTTTTTGTTTCTAAAATGCATAATCACAAAAAATATGATTTTTGAAGTATTAACGTCATATATATATTATATATATATATATATATATATATATATGGCATTTTGACGAAGTTGAGATCTTATGAGGAATAATATTCGATGAGAAAATGGCAGTCCCTCAACGATACAGCAAGTTGCAGTCGAATTTAGCGAGTATGGCGAAGTAGTAAGGCAATGAAATGAGATCACAGAATTTCTCCAGTAAATCCAGTCAATCTCCAGACAAATAGTTTTATTTAGAAGACGAACAACGCAGAGACAATTCTCAAAGGTCTAA
This sequence comes from Maratus michaelseni, assembly GCA_963931845.1. Lineage (NCBI taxonomy): Eukaryota > Metazoa > Arthropoda > Arachnida > Araneae > Salticidae > Maratus > Maratus michaelseni. The sequence goes on along the minus strand of OZ007588.1, from coordinate 472,810,650 downwards.
AACTTATAGCCCTCGGGCTCATGATGTTTCGCTTTATTAAATTAAGATGTTACTGGGCCAGATGAATATTCTACGGAATTAAAAACACCAGATACATATTTGTTTAGACTTCCAAAAACGTCAAAAATCTAGTGCTCCTACCGCTGCGGGCGAGTTTTGTTCTCTCCGCGGAGATATACAGAAATTTACGTCACGAGCGCACAACCCAATGAGTGGGAAGCTAGCTCCAGCCCAGCGAATGAGGCGCGAAGGAGAAGCTAAGACAATAAAGAATTCCGAACCTGGTCGCGGATAAATTTTGAAGTTAAAATCCCAAGCGCGCGAAAAAATCAGAGCAATAATAATAATAATAATAATAAAAGAAAATGGCTTTTAAAAAACATTCGAAATGAGAACGCGTCTCGGAATTTTATAGATTGGGGAGCTGATAAAAGCGACGAATGAACTTAAAATTTTAGATTAAGATTTGGAATAAAATAATTTTTAATATTCGGATATTTACTTTTAAAAGGACTTTAAATAGGAATAGATATTATTAAGAATTAAGGAAATACTGACTATGACAGAAGTTAGATTAAATTTAAAAGATTAATGCGAATAAAATGGAAGGATACGAAGGAAATAAATTTTTTATATAACATATATATATATATAAGAAAGTTTTAGAATTAGAACATCCGACTACTTTCAAAATAAATTCAGAATTAATAATAATCTCACCACTATGTCAAAAATTACCTTTATATTTCTAATAAATGTTTGACGCCATTTGATTTAAAAGAAAGCCTTGTATCAGTTTCAATAATAAATTAAATTAGATATTATCATTTTGGTTTTAATATATTTTGTGTACTGATTTGTTATCACATTTGAGAAAGAGAAGCTAATGGTTATCCATATGGTAAACAATTATATATGTATATATATATGCTATTAAATGCAAATATCTATTATTAGTAGCAAGTGTACATTTAATATATCTATTAGACTTTATACAAGTTTAGTTTTATAAAATATGAAAATAGTAATGCTTAAATATGATTTTATAAATAAAATCACTGTGAAACGAACAATACTGTCGTCTTGAAAATTTTAAAGAAAAATTTCACAAAACCGGTTTTATAATCTGACTGATTAGCCCGATGCATTTAAATATTTATAAATTTTATTAAATCAAATTTAGCTATGCAATGACATTATTATAGGAATAAAACTTTGAAAATGATGAAAAGTTCACGAATTTAAAAATTAACCATTAAAAAAGAAAAAAACTGATGAAGTTCTTTTTACTCCTTCTACTTTTTATGAAACAGTAACATATTGACATTCTAACGAAACATTTTTAACTTTCTTCATTATGTCGAACATTTTATACCGCAGATACAAAACAGAATCATCTGAATAAAATCAAAATGCAAATTTCATACAATGCACAGATAAAAATAAAACCCAATTTGGGTTGAAAGATTTTTAGGTATGAGCCCAAATTGGGCCATGCCTGTTTTGGTTACCACTGTGTATCCATTTTGGGCATTGTTAAATACCCACTTTCAAAATGGATATTTAATAGTCCCCAAAACGGATACACAGTAGTAACCAAAACAGGCATGACCCAATTTCGGCTCATACCTAAAAATCATTCAACAAATAGGGTTATTATTTTTTTCTGTGTGGAGCTATGAATAAAGAGGGGGAGACATATAGTGTTGACAACAGTTTTTGACACCATCAGTGTCTGCAAGTAACAAATGAAGTAACCGAGAATGTAGTCGCAAAATTCGGCTGTTTGTTTACATCTGACCAACAGAGCCTGATTACCGCCGGGGAAATTTTCCATCTGTAAATTTGAGTGGAAAATTTCACCTTATTCATGCAAAATATCTGTTATAAATAATGCAAAAATTTCTATTCGTGTTTTCTGGTGGAAGTTTACTTTGGCGGTATAATAATCTCTCTGACTGACATTGACAGGAGGATTGTTTATATAGTCACAATATGGCGGAACCGCAGGGCCTGACTACCGACAGGGAAGAAACAAAAAAATATTTTTGCCTCAATTATGACAGAAATTCTGCATGAATAAAGAATTTAAATAAGGAGATATTTTCTATTCAAATTTACTGGTGGAAGCTAGTGCAGGGGCTATCAGACCCGGTGGAAGCGGTTACAGTTGAATCTTTATCATTTTGAGGACTTGTAAATTCCTCTTTATTCATAGCTCTATGTTGGGTGCTGCATTTTAATAAGACATTAAAACGGCAAAATTAGTCTCAAGTTTTAGTTCCTAATATTTTATAATTATGAAATGTTATACATTATATATAAATTTTATATTCTGTATAAAAAAATTCTAAAGTTTTCGTCCGTATCGTATAAAAGTACTTGGATGCATTGTTTATCATGCCTTATATATACTAATAAATTCTAAATTTCTATCTACGTGATTTAAATTTATTTAAAACTAGCCGTTACCCGTGACTTCGTTCACGTATCATTAAAAGACAAATAAATGCATTAATTAAGCAAAATATTTCATTCCCGATAGTTAGAAACGTAAATAATTAACTAACTCTTTATCACATTCCACAGGAGACAATACAGTATTTCTATGTTATAGAGGCCTTGACATAACTAAGTTTTAAAAAAAGTGAAATTTTGTGACAAATAATCACGAAAAGGAAACTGCAACCAATGAAAAAAACGCGGGCCAAATAAAATCGTGAAAATCGGCGAATTGTGTAAAAACATATGTCAAGTTTACCTGGTAAATCACTTTACTTTTAACGCCTTTGTGAAACGTTTTAACAGCCATCCTTCAAAGATAATGGAAATAGTATATTATTTTTCATTAAATTCAATTCTTGTGAATAGGGAGCAATAATTGTTGACCTAAATGCAAGTAGCTTAAATTTGCCTCCTTGATTTAATCTATAACTAACTGAAAAAAAATCTTTATTTATAAATGAAAATATGTTGACAGACGAATTTTGTTCTCCAGAAAAAATTGATTCATGAAGTTTGAAAGTGTAAAAATACTGTTTTTCTTTTTCAAAAATTCTACTGTAATCAAGATTTTTTTTTTCACCATCTATTCAAATTGAAAATAAATTATTTTTTTCAGTTTTAATGAGAAAAAATATATTAATCCGTTTTATTTCTTCTTTTTTAATCGACAAAATTAGAATACATTTTGCCATTTTTAGAGAAACTTCGTTAAAATTTACAACAACAACAAAAAAATAATATCTCGGAATTTAAATCATTTTTTTTTAATTCAGAGAGTTTATGACATTCTCAATTCAATGATAACTGGTGTTAAGTAAATCGTGTTGCGTTCGACAATCTGAAAGGAGTAGTTGCGAAATACAAACAGGCGGTCAGATTTTAATATAATAGATTCGTATTTATTTTTCTTTTCCTAATAATCATGGTGTGGTTTTTGGAAAAAATTCTCATCTGTATGTAACTGATATTCATGCTTAATAATCGGTATAGATAAAAAAAAATATTTAAATTTTTCGTTTTAAATATGGCTTGAAACTCATCTACTTTCTAAACTTACCGATCCTTGTATTAATAATGTAAGGAATTGATTCACGCTCCTTGTAAAACACATTTGAAAATTCCCGTTTTATTTCAAATATAACGTCCTTTTTCCTCAAAGAAATCTCTTTTTAATGCAGTAATTCTTGTTAATTTCTTTTTTTCTGGCAATCAGGACGTAAATTTTAGCGGAAAACTCACATTTGTATGTAACTGGTATTCAAGCTAATTATTAATCAGTATCGATAAAAAAGATTTCAGTTTTTCATCTTAAATATTACGTCCATTATCTATCTACTTTCATTATACATTGATATTCATGCTCCTTGTATTATTACGAATATTTGAAAATACATGTTTTATTTATGACGTCATATTTGTCCAAGCCGAGGAGGATCCTTTTCATAGTTCCATGGTCCAAGCAAAATCTATTTTTAATAATATAATTATTCTTCAATTTTCCTTCTAATTATAATGCAGTTTATAATACAGAAAAAGATCTTTTTAATGTAACCGATATTCATACTTCATGCATAATAACAAATACTCCATATTTTTTGTTTCAAATATCACGGAAATTCAGCTTCTTTTCAATTCCTTGTTTTAAATTTTCAGTTTTTACGTGAAAATCGTTCAATTGAAAATTAATTGTTGAGGAAAAATTATTTTTCCGTGTTTTTATTTATTGGCAACGATCAAAGCCCTAGCAACGATAAAGTAAAATGGTTAAAATGTATGGGAAAATGTCCATTTATTCTCTATGAAAATAACGAAATTTTGAATTATTAAGAAAAATATTTGAATAAAATAAACAAAAACCAGCCTATGTTTATTTGAGGGTTATAATCAACCTATATGCAGAGATACAGGATCGTTAAACGCTCCATTTTGAAGCTGGCTTCAGCCTAACATTTGCACACAATCGGATTTATAATATTACTAGCTGTTACCCGTGACTTCGTTCACGTAACATTAAAAGAAGAATAAATGCATTAAACAAGCAAAATATTTCACCCCCGATAATTAAAAACGTAAATAATTAACTAACTCTTTATCATATTTCATAGGAGAAAATACGGTATTTCTTTGTTATAGGGCCTTGACATAACTCAGTTTTTAAAAAAGTACAATTTGTCAAAAAACAAATGTCAGTTTTACCTGATAAGCCATTTTACTTTTAACGACTTTGAAAAACGTTTTAACAGCCATCATTTAAAAATAATTCATTGGAAATAGTAATATGCTTTTTCTTTAAATTCAATTCTTGTGAATATGGAGGAATAATTCTACACCTAAATGCATGGAGCTTCAATTGCAAAGCCTTTTGTAATCCAAAATTACATGCAAACGTAACATTTACATGTGTTACGTTTGCATGTAACAGCAAATTTGCCTCCTTGGTTCAATCTATAGCTGAAACAACTCTTGATTTCTTGACAATATGCTGACAGACGATTTTTGTTCTGCAGAATAAATTAATTCATAAAGTTTGAATATGTGGAAATATGTTTTTAATTTTCGGAAATTCTACTGTAATCAAGAATTTTTTTTCACCAACTATTCAAATTGAAAATAAATTCTTTTTTCAGTTTTAATGAGAAAATGGCGTAAAAATGTATTAATCCGTTTTATTTCTTCTTTTTTGTATCCACAAAAATGGAGTAATTTAATTACCGTTTTTAGAGAAATTTCGTTAAAATTTACAAAAAAAAAAAAAAAAATATTAATATCTCGGAATTTAATTCAAAATTTTAAATACTCAGAGTTTACATGACAACCTTAGATCAATGATGGTCTTAAGTAAATCGCATTGCATTAAGAGTAGTAGTTGCGAAATACAAACAGACAGTCAGGTTTTAAAATAATAGACTTGTGTTCAATTATCTTTTCCTAATAATCTTACTGATGCTTGTATTATTAATCGCAGAGTTCAGAGAATAAATAGATATGAAATGTTTATGTTTAGCGTGATGCTGAAAATGCAACACTACAGTTGGCCAAAACAACTGACGGCTTGCTTTGAAAACCTTTCACCGTCCAATGAAGTCAGCCCTTGGGCCTAATGATTTGAGCGATAACCGGCTTCATCTTGCAAGCCGATTTGAAGGTTCACTATTTTTTCACCGATTTGACAGCCTTTCTATTCTTTCACTGTACTCTGTAATTATTAATGTATGAAATTGATTCACGCTCCATTTGAAACATATTTGAAAAATCCCGTTTTATTTGAAATACGACGTCACTTTGATCCCAGAGAAATCTCTTTTCAATGATATAATTTTTGTTAATTTTCTTTTCCTGGCTATCATAACGGGAATTTTATCAGAAAACTCACATCTGTATGTAACTGATATTCAAGCTTATTATTAATCAGTATATATAAGAAAAATATTTCAATTATTCATCTTACGTCTAACGTCCATTATGTATATACTTTTATTATACACTGATATTCATGCTCCTTGTAATATTACGAATATTTGAAAATACATGTTTTATTTATGACGTCATATTTGTTCAAGCCAAGAAGGATCCTTTTCATAGTTCTATGGTCCAAGCGAAATATTTTCTTAATAATATAATTATTGTGCATCTTTCCTTCTAATTATAATGCAGTTTTTGACAGAAAATATCTTCTCAACGTAACCAATATTCATACTTCATATATAATAACAAATACTCTATATTTTTGTTTAAAATATCACGGAAATTTATCTTCTTTTGAATTCTTTTAAATTTTCCTTTTTCACGTGAAAATATTTCAATTGAAAATTATTTGTTGAGAAAAAAATATTTTTCCGTGCTTTTATTTATTGGCAACGATTAAAGCCCTAGCAACGATAAAGTAAAATGGTTAAATTTTATGAAAAAAATGTCCATTTATTCTCTATGAAAATAACGAAATTTTGAATTATTAAGAAAAATATTTGAATAAAATAAACAAAAACCAGCCTATGTTCAAATGAGGGTTATAATCAACTATATGCAAAGATGAAGGATCATTAAACGCTCCATTTTGATGCAGGCTTCAGTCTAACATTTGCACACAGTCAGATTTATAATATTACTAGCTGTTACCCGTGACTTCGTTCACGTAACATTAAAAAATAATAAATGCATTAATTTAGCAAAACATTTCACTTGATAATTAACAACATATATAATTAACCAAAGCTTTATCACATTTTATAGGAGACCATACGGTATTTCTTTGCTATAGGGGCCTTGACATAACCCAGTCTTAAAAAAGTGAAATTTCATGCCAAATAATATATACAATCGCGAAAATGAAACTGCAACTAATGAAAAAAGGAGGACCCAGTAAAATCCAGAAAATCGAGGAATTCCTTTTCGTAAAACGAAAAACAACACTGGCAGAATTCTTCTATACAACAGTGCATTTTAGGTGGTATTTGGTGTACAATTTGTGTATGTGTGCAGTGCTAAATGGGCATTATTATATTGTCTATTTGCATAGACATATGTTATATATTTCTTACTACATTATCTTGTTTATGTATATATTAAATTAAGTGTTTCACGCTAAGTTGTGTAAATAGTGAACAAACTGCTTGTGGATTTTATACATTGATATATATTTCACAAAGATATAACAATCTGATGCGATTCTAAAATGTAAATAAAGGTTGCTAGAAAGTACTTTAAATTCTGCCCAATTTAACCTCGATATTTTCTCTATCGCGTCAAGAACACTATTAGCAAATAAATAGCGACGACACAAATCTGATTCTCTAAATTTACATATTTTTGTTAGTATATATAGGATTATTTTAATTTATTTCATGCGCTTGAAATTTTTTACGCTTTCTCTAGGGTTAGGTGTCGAATAAATGTACTTTCTTGTTATTGTATTTTGCCATTTCAATTTATTCTATTTTTCATTCATTCCATTTATGGATATTGATTTAATTTACATATTCGTGTCAAAGAATATTCTTTAAAGTTAATATCAGCATTAGGATAGGATACGATTAGGGTTAGGATTAGGAATAAAAATTGAACGACAATGGCATGACCGATTCAGGTTTAAAGTATGAACCATCATGAAGCAATAAGAAAATTAGAAAATTATCGGCTAATCGTTTATAATATGCTTTACAGTCATAGTTGGCATCAAAGGTGAGCGGGGAAATGATCATCTAAAATACCATTAGGTGTTTACCACGGAAAAAACAAATCTGGTTACAACAATATATTTAATTTTGCGCCAAATTTCCCTTGATTAAAAAAAAAAAAAAAAAAAAAAAAAAAAAAAGCAAATTGACTATGGACTTAATTACAGACCCCTAACCTTGTTATTCTCGGAAATTTTCTACCTATATGTAAAAAAAATTCTACTATATAGAACGCGCTTTCACGTTTATAATGTTATGAATTGGCACGATCGGCTTGTTCAAGTTTACACAATTCGGCTGGAAGAAAAGATTCATTACTTTTTGATTTCTTCTTTGCTTTTGCATTACGCGAATTTGTTGGTAAAATCAATTTTCTTTTCGATAACATTGTGGTTTTTTAAGTTTAAAAAATATTGTAATTTTACTTAAACATTGCTTTAAAATCTATGCAATTTTTCTTATCTTACAACACTTTACAAACATCTATTATGAAACAACTTTAAAAAAAGCTATATTTAAAAACGACAACAAAGTTTTTCCTATTTTAAAACTAAAAGAAATGTAAAATTAAATTCCGGTTCGAAACGACTATTTACAAATGTGTTTCGATTGTGGGAAAATGATAGAGGAAAAATGCTGTTACTTCGACACAATCATATTAAATCTTTAGCTTTTATGAGAAAAGCAACTTTCTTTTAAAAATTATAGTTATTTTTATTAAGATTTTCTGATTTTCGATACGGATAATTTTGCGATGCATATCATTGACATATGCATCAATGATATGCATTATTATATATTATGCATATTATTATATATATGCATATTATTATATATGCAATGATTGCGATGCATATCATTGTCCAATATATATATATATATTAACTTTTTAAAATTTAAATTAAAAATATGGTATCTTTATGTTAGCTGTGTGCAGACGATAAATCGCCAACCTATCCCATCATTCGTATTGAATTCATTAAAAATATAAATCTTTCACTCATTTCATTTAAAGCACAGAACTTTAATTTACAACACATACATTTAAAATACATATATTACGTACATTTAAAATAATTCATTTCATGTCAAAAAGAAAAAAAAAAGAGAAATTAATCACAAATAATTTGATAACCCAAGATCATTTTATTTCAACATCAAAACAAATCTGTTTTATTTTTCTATATATGACATCACATTCGCTTGTTTTCCATACTTACTCGTATTTATGCACTTTGTATTATTATCAAAGATTTGAAAACGCACGTTTTATTTTTAATATGACATCATTTCATATTCTGTTTAATTCTTAAGTAATTCATTTCCTTTTCATTTTTCACGTGGAAATTTTTCACTTGAAAATAAATTGCTGATTAAAAATTATTACTCAGGGGTTTTATTTTATATTGGCAACGATAAAGTATTAGCAACGGTAAAATAAATGTTACCATTTTAAAAAAAGCTGCAAAACCGGGCCTTTTGGGCCATACCAACTAAACCAACCAACCATTTTAAAATATACGAAAAAATGTCCATTTATTATCTATGAAAATAATGAAATTTTGAATTATTAAGAAAAATATTGAAATAAAATAAACAAAAACCATTCTATGTTCATTTGAGGGTTATAATCAACTTATATGCAAAGATACAAGATAATTAAACGCTTCATTTTGACGCTGGCTTCAGCCTAACATTTGCACACAATCAGATTTATAATATTATTAGGATTAGGATTAGGATAAGTCTTTTCAGGAATAATTAGATGTCGAAAAGAGATGTCACGAAAGAGAATTTTCCACTGCAAGCAACGAATTCTACGAATTCAAAAAAGAAAATTTCCTCCTACTCAATTTGGTGATACCGTAATAATACAAGTCCCTGATGTCTGTATTTATCTACACTACATTGCCAAAGGTGACCGGTCACTTGCGATTTTAGACGTTTTGTTAACTATCTAGAAAAATATATGAGGAATTAACCTGAAACTGCAGGTGTGTAAACAGTATAGTATAGGTTATATTTCCGTGAAGATTTTTTCACGAAAGCACATAGGGGACTGTCAACAAATTGAAAAATACGAATATCTTTTGGATAACCCTGTAAAAACTAATGTAGCAAAGGCGTTCAAACTCGAGATTATTAATAAGTGGCTTATTGTAATATACTGTGTTCATGTTTATGATGATAGCATGTATACTTGTAGAGAAATTAAGGTTTTTATAAAAACAGTCCCAAATTTCGCCTAGTTTTTTGCTTGTAATTTGCAGAGTTCTTAATATAAAAAAAAGTTCTTTTCAGAAAATATGACAAACAACATTGTACATAATACTCTGCAATCAGAATTAAAAAATAATAAAAATTGGATGAAAAATGAGCAGGTTTACTAAAAAAATGTTTCACTGCACATGCGCTAATGCAATCAATATATAATATTCATAATGTATTAGCTCAGTATATAGTGCAAATTTTGTGAAAGTCTCAAAATCATAGATTGAAAATTCTGAAAATTACCGTCGATAGAATAAGCTCGAAATCCGTTGTTCCCAAAAGGAAGCAAATATATGAAGGGATGTATCCAAATACAGTAGTACGTGCAATATTAATATATCTTGGCACTAATCAACAGATATTTGATACAACCCCTCATCTTTTTGCTTCTTTTTGGGAACAACGGATTTCGAGCTTATTCTAACGACGATAATTTTCAGAATTTTCAAGCTATGATTTTGAGACTTTCACAAAAGTTGCTCTATATACTTAGCTAATACATTATGCATATTATATTTTGATTGCGTTCGCGCATGCGCAGTAAAACATTTTTTAGTGAACCTGCTCAATTTTCATCCAATTTTTATTATTTTTTAATTCTGATTGCAGAGTATTATGTACAATGTTGTTTGTCATATTTTCTGAAAAGAACTTTTTTTTATATTAAGAACTCTGCAAATTACAAGCAAAAAACTAGGCGAAATTTGGGACTGTTTTTATAAAAACCTTAATTTCTCTACAAGTATACATGCTATCATCATAAACATGAACACAGTATATTACAATAAGCCACTTATTAATAATCTCGAGTTTGAACGCCTTTGCTACATTAGTTTTTACAGGGTTATCCAAAAGATATTCGTATTTTTCAATTTGTTGACAGTCCCCTTTGGGTTTTCGTGAAAAAATCTTCGCGGAAATATGTAACCTATACTATACTGTTTACACACCTGCAGTTTCAGGTTAATTCCTCATGTATTTTTCTTGATAGTTAACAAAACGTCTAAAATCGCAAGTGACCGGTGACCTTTGGCAAAATAGTGTATTTGCCCGGAATAGTCTCAGAAACGGTTGCATAACTACGATTGTTACGATTATATTATTTTTTATGACATATACGATTATTTAATTTTTTTTTGTCTGTCAGTCTGTGTATCTGTTTGTCCGGAATACAGAAACGATTAATTAACAAACACTAAATTTATCAAGGAACGATAGGGAATTGATTTTGACAACAATAAAGCAGTTTTTCGCATTCCAATATCTAAAATAGTTTTTCTAGAGAACAGAAAATAAGTGAAAAAATCAATGAAACAACCAGTCTTTCAATACCCAAAATATCGGAACTAATCTACCAATTTTAACGAATTTTACATCAGCGTTACACCAATCAGGTTTATAAATGGTAATAATTACATATGGATCCAAATTTTCAGCTTTCAACTTATTCATTTTAACTAAAAATCAAGAACGAAAAATCATGCGTCAAGCATAGATTATGTAACACTTTCCAACGCTTCCAAAATAATTTTTCAAATCATTACCTTTTAATAAGCTGAAAGATAACATCTAAGTGAACAATTTGGAAAACGCATAACATATTTAAGAAACGTAATTTCAGGAATTTCCAACATATACAATATTCGGAAAAATATCCGAATACATTTATTCAGTCCTGTATATGATCTATATATTTGTATATATACTACATAGGATGCTAAAGTTTAGTTTAGTTAGGAAACGCGTAGCACTGTTTAAAATTCTCCTTCTGGAGTTTCTGTCAATAAACGGAAGCGTGTTCGCGAACTTTTGTGCTTCCCTGTATATGATCTACAGAATGTATACACACCACGTAATAAACAAAAAGTGAGTTAAATTTCAAATCGCGTTCAGTTATTTAAAACGCACTTCCAGGAATTATTGTTAACAGACAGTAGAGGATTCTTTTGTGTGTCCCTGTAAATGAACGATGACTGCTATACACACACTATTCTGTAGTAAGCCTCTTGTAATGCACCTTAGTGATATATATAAATTTCAATGCGTTTAAAATATTGAAACATTATGTAATTAATCCGCGAACGATTTTTCTCCATAGACGTAATGTAACGGAATTCTTTTGACTGTACCTGTAAAGTAACTATAAGTGCTATGCACACCCTATTCCATATTAAGCTTCTTGCAATGCACCTTCGTGATATATATCAATTACAATGTGTTTGCAATTGTGTAACATCATTAAAATAAACCGCAAATGATTTTTCCCCATAGACCGCAATGTAACGGAATTCTTTTGAGTGTCCCTGTAAAAAAACTATAAGTGCTACACACTTCAGTTGAAATAGGGAACATGCTATAGATAACGACAATAACATATAAAAATTGCAGGGTAATCCGAGCATATTTACGGGAGTTAGAGCACGGCCAGACAAACCGAAGTTTCAAGTAGGTTGGAAAGTGTTAAAAATGGATTGAAAGTATAATCATTGGCAGTATTATATAATCAGGATGCGCACACATCTATCTATCCATTTATCTTTAATAGGGTTCATATACAAGGTTCGCCGTTTTTTATAAACAGGTGTATGATCTCTTATGATCATGCCATTAAATGTTTGTCTCATAAAATAAAACCTGCTTACAACAATATATTTAATTTTGCGCTAAATAACGCTACCTAAAATATGACAATTGGCTGTGCATCCTGTTATAGAAAATTTAAAAATGACAATAATTTTATGTTGATCTGTTTTTTAATTTACAACTTTCTCATTTTGATTTTAAAATTGGGTTAGTAAATATAAAGAGGTCATATTTTGTAATCGAGTTCTCATCCAAGGCTGATATCAGTGGTAAGCAAGAAAATGCTCTCTTAAAGTGTTTTCTTAATTGGCGACATGACACCGGTAAATCATACTCGATTGTCGTTGTGCGACATCGGTGCATGGAAAATACATTCATATAAGAAAAGGGCGAGGCTAAGGAAAAAGAAAGGCTACACAAATCTTTTTTACAGACCGCGGGAGTCATGTGATGCTTGAATGCACCAATGAAGGTGTACGAAAACAGCATCACGTCGCTCTAGCGGTCTGTAAAAAACGAATAAGTGGAATGCACCGCGGTAGTCTGTCTTTTTCGTTAGCCTTGAGAAAAGGGCAGCCTCGAGAAAAGAAAAATCTGTCCGTTCTTTATGACTCCTACTGTACACATGAGATGGGGAGTTGGGGATTTGATTGGTATACTTTAAACAGGTCTACGATATATTGACCTACGCCAGGCACTATATTCGTTTTCGGTCGAAATTGCTATTTCTAGCAAGTACTTTGTATATCCTTAGCTTGAACGATTTAATAATCAAGAAATTTCAATAATGGGCTTAGTTTCCAATTTCAATTAAAATAACTTTAAAATTTCCTCTTTTGTGAATTCTGTGGTTTTTGGCATCTTCAATAACCAACGGAAATTGAATATTTGCCGTTAGACTACTCAGGAAAAACGGTTGTTTGGTTGGAAAGGTTGACTGAATCATAGATTAACACACAAGATAGGACAGTTACGACAAAATCTGTAATAGCAGCAATGGTAGCGTCACTAATGATAAGGGGGGGGGGAACTAATAAGCTTCCGAAATTTACCTATGCATATGAAATCTGTTGATGCTCTATGTTTTTAATATATATACTTTTCTCTTCGGCACAGACGATTCTCTCCAAACTGACCATTGAGGTGGGGTTTACGTTTATTTTAAACAACTTCAGTTTTATTTTCTCTTTTATTATTCTTGAAACAACATTCTTTTCAAAACATTTTGTATTTCTAAACATGTTAAAATATGTCAGTCAGAACCTTGCCTACATACAAATCGGAATTCAAAGCTTTCGTTTTTCGCTTTTTCTACAAAGTTGAAAACGTAAACACGTGACACTTAAAAAAAGAAAGATCGTAACAAGATAGACGTTCAAAAGCAGAAACATTCCGTGTTTGAATAGTTTCTTCCCCATTGTCACTACAGGGGCTGCGATCGTCATCGCATTACTATTACGCTCTATGATAGTGTCCTATCTTGTATGTTAATCTATGGCCGGAGAAATCAATCAAGCATTTGTTACAGTTTGCATAATGTGGGTTAACGTTTCAAACAGTAATGTTTCAACAAAAATAAAAAAGGCGAATTTTTTAATAAATAGTGCTGATGAAGTTATTATAATATTTCATTTCAATTACATTTTGAATATTTATCGTAACATTATTCTATATATGTTTCTTCGCAATTTTATTATCATATTTTAGGAAGCAATGCATTTTCAATCATAATTTCTTTAATTGTCATTCGTGTTCTTTTTCGATAATATAAACATTCCTTCATGAGATTTTACGAGAATTTGAGAATTTTTAAATGATACTTTGACTTTAATTAGATTTTCACGTAGTTAAAAATACTGAATGATATATTACGATAAACAGTTATTATCTAAAATATTACCAAAAAATTCTTCTATCGTTTCATACTAATTATTTAAATTAGGTTTTACGTGATTGCAATATATTTAGCACTGTAGTTTTAAAAGCACATTTTAATTGGTAGAGGCGTTTGTTTAAAGACATTATTTTTTAATTTAATAATTATTCGGAAATGCTTTACTTCAATAATCGTGCATGTGCGTCAAAATTAAATATTTACATTTTGAGTTACTTGAAATTTAATAAAGGAAATGTAATAGAAATGTATTATAAAAGTGGAGATTAAATTATATTAAATATAATGTTATTGTTTAAACGTGTTGCATGTTTTATTCTTAAAATCGAAAATATTTGTACATGTTAATAACCATGTAAATACAGTAATTTAATATATTTTAAGCAAATTTTTAAGTAGCTTTATTAAAAGTGTTATCAATAATGTAAAATTTTGCTTTCTAAAAATTTTCTCTAGTTTCGGATTTTTAATTTGAATTTGGTACAAGTATTTTTAATATGTGAAGTGATTAAAAATCCATTATGTTAAATGTAATTCGCTTATAATTTCCTATAAAAAATTATCGTTTTTCTCAAAATAAGTTTTTCAAACTCTTTCATATATCCACTTCACACTTTTTAACACTTTCCAACATAGTTGAAAGATTTTTATGAATTCGGTTTGGCTGACGTCCGTCTGTCCATGCTCTAACTCTCGTAAATGTCATTCGACTGCAATAAAATTTTTTATGTGTTACTGAGTTTTACAATACAATGTTCGGTATTGAAAATGAAGTGTGTAGCATGTATAGCTCATTTACAGGGACACTCGTTACATTATGGTATGTGGGGAAAAATAGTTTTCAATGCATTTTATGAATGTTACGATATTTAAACAAGCTGGAAATTGTACGTCAAACGTGACAAATGAGGTGCGTTCGTACTGTAGCTAGCTATATAAATATTTATATCTTGATGATTTTTAATTCTGTGAAATGAATGAAATCGTCTGCAGATTAATTTCTGTAATAGAATAAGTATCTCGGTCGCTTGACGATTAAACTTCGGAAGCTTCTATAACAAGAAAGCACCGATTTAAAAAAAATTCAAATTTGTTAATAAATATTTTTATTAATATCTCCTAAAGTTTTGATTCGATTTTAATAAAATTTGCAATGTCTCGACAAAATTCTGCAAAAGTAATATATCTTAAATTTCAAACCATTCGGTTGGGTAGTTTTTGCGTTGTTATATGCGGACGGACGGACAGACAGACAGACGGACGGACGGACGGACGGACCAAGCGACGACAATAGGTGCTACGTATTTATATAATTACGAAGCACCTAAAAATAATTAATTGATATGCATCACTGAAATGGATTACAACATGCTTTCTCAGGAGTATAGAATAAATAGCATTTAACCTTTTTTTTTTCAGGGACGCACAAAATAATTCCATTACATTATGATGTACGGGGAATCATCTTTCGCTATTCATTTTAATGACGTTACGATACTTCAAACATCATGAAATAACAGAATTGCGCTACAACATATATTCTATAGCTTTTTATCGTTCGTTTACAGAGACACAAAAGTCTCCTTAACGCGCATACTCAGCATATTTTGAAAAAAAAAATTGCTAATGACACTACTCATATACCTAATAAAAGATCAGTCAAATTTAGCTGCGGAATCGCAGTAGAAAATCGTGTAAAAAAAAATATTTTTTTGAGTGTTTGGCGCAAAGAAACACTAGTTTTTGAGCAACACTTTTCCTCGCCAAATGCAAGAGATTTTAATGCATTTGAAAATTGTCGGTTAAACGAGTGTTTAATTGCTCCGTACTTTATGAATTTAAACTTAAATGATATAAATAGTTTATTATTTTTTCTATAAGCTTATATAATATATCTACAAGTTGTGTGTTGCTGAAATTGTTTAATTTTATACGTTTTCACCGGCGGATAAATTTTAAGTGTATTTTAACAGTAACTGCCCGATTATACATTTCGATATTGAATAAGTTGCTGTTACCATGGCAAAAATAGATTTACCTTGTTGTCTTTTTCGAATCTGACCAATTTGAAGTAATTTTAATCAATTTAAATATTGTTCTGAAGAGTAAAATGCGATCGTTAATTTTCTGTATGTATACATATAAATACATATGACAAAACCGTAGTTGTAAAAATGTATTTATTTAAGTTAAATTTACACTTAAACTAGTTCAATATGAAGAATAGAAAAAAGTTTTTCCGAAAACTGTAGTTATCATAAAAGCGTATATATTTTTATTTCATTATGTCAGCAACCAGTGAAAAATCGCCAAAATCACGAGACTTTCATATTTGTTTACGGACGTTTTATCGAGGTTCCGCAGCAAATTTTCTTATAAACGTGTATGTCCTCATGAGAAGAATATTCGGTAATTTTTTTCAAAATTTTCTGAGTAGGCGCTTCTGGAGACCTTCTTTGTAAGATCAATAATTGCTGTGCCTTTTTTAGCGGCTGTATGCATTTTTAAACTGAGGGGAGATGGGGGATGAATAGGACATTTTAACAGCAATATTAATTTTAAATATATTTTTTAAGCTATTATCAATATTATATATCACATTTCATACATTAAGTGTTTGACTACATCTTATGCACAATATCTATTCAAGATTATTATTATACAGATATATATTATGAAATTTAAAAAAAGTTTCTCTCTGTCCCAATCATCCTCACAGCAGGGATGAATGGGACACAAATATTTTCCTCCCTGTATTCAATGTTAAGGACTAAGAGTTCACAAAAATGCCTCTTTCGCAAAAGGTATGAGAGATTGTAAATTGTAATATGATCTCCAGGATTATTTGTCAGCCAATCATCTTAGACTCATCTCAACTTTGTCTTAAAAGGTCCATAAATGGAAGCATTCAATGGCTGAAGACGATGGCTACTGTGAGGATGAAATGTTAAAAGAATAATTACCATAAATTATTAATTTATCAACCTGTATAACATTATTTAATTAATAAATATGTTTTTCTGCATCATCTAGGGATGAATGAGACAGTCCCAATTTAAAATGTCCCATTTAAAATGTCCAAATCATCCTCATTTAAAATGTCCCAATCATCCCCATGATGCATATATTCAATTGTCAGCCATTTTTACTCAAAAATTATTCTGTCACAATGGTTAATATTCATTCATTTTAATTATCAATATTGAGCCTTGAAATAAAAAACTACAACGTATCTTAATTGTTTATATTGCATAAGATTTTTAAGTAACTTCAAATGTAAGAAAAATTACTTTTGAGCAGAGATTTCAGGAAATGCAGATTTGAGGGAAAATGAAAACAGCCGTGTGGTCTTGCTTTTGGTTCTGAAGCACACTATGGTAGTGAAATCTATGAGGATAGGAAGCAACTAAACAGAAATGTTTATTGCCTGAAATATTGAGAAAGTCCCATCCATCCCTTGTCCCATTCATCCCCCATCTCCCCTATCTAATTTTGAGTGTATTGTGTGGTGTGTATCAATTCGATAGATCGCATTGCCGGATATGAACAGCAATTGATGAAAATCAGTTGTAAATCGATATTTACTGAGTTATTTGTGTTTTTTTTTTTAAGTTGCTTATTTAGATATCTAATTTCATTGTACAGTCCCTGGCCAAATTATTAGACGCAGTTGTTTTTATTATAATTTGTTAAATATCTGGAAAGATACATGAGGAATTATCTTGAAACTTTAGGAGTGTAAACAACATGATAAACGTCATATATTTCCGAGAAGATTTTTTCTTGAAACCCCATAAGGGGCCGTCAACAAATTGAAGAAAAACGAATATCTTTTGGATAACCCTGTAAAAACTAATATCACAAAAGCGTTGAAACGGTATCACACGCTTATTGTAATAATTTGGGTTCATTTTTATGAAGATAGCATGTATACTCGAAGAGAAATTCAGGTTTTTATAAAAACGGTCCCAAATTTTACGAAGTTTTTTGTTTATAATTTGCAGAGTTTTTAATATAAAAACAAGTTATTTTCAGAAAATATGACAAACAAAATTATACACAATACCCTGTAATCAGAATTAAATAATAATAATAATTGCATGAAAAATGAGCAGGTTTGCTAAATATTTTTTCACTGCGCATGCGCGAATTCAATCAAAATATACTGTGCATAATATATTAGCTAAATATATAGACCAACTTTTATGAAAGTCTCAAAAACATAGCTTGAAAATTCTGATAGTGATCGTCGATAGAATGAGCTCGACATTCGCTGTTTCCAAAAGGAAGCAAAAAGATGAGGGGTTGTATCAAATATAGAATGAGAGACGCTTCATTCTTATTATGTCAACTTTCAAAAGCTAGTATATTTGGAAACAACCCCTCATCCTTTTGCTTCCTTTTGGAAACAGCGAATGTCGAGCTCATTCTATCGACGGTCACTATCAAAAATTTCAAGCTATGTTTTTGAGACTTTCATAAAAGTCGGTCTATATATTTAGCTAATATATTATGCACAGTATATTTTGATTGAATTCGCGCATGCGCAGTGAAAACCTATTTAGTAAACCTGCTCATTTTTCATGCAATTTTTATTATTTTTTAATTCTGATTGCAGGGTATTGTGTATAATTTTGTTTGTCATATTTTCTGAAAATAACTTGTTTTTATATTAAAAACTCTGCAAATTATAAGCAAAAAACTTCGTAAAATTTGGGACTGTTTTTATAAAAACCTGAATTTCTCTTCGAGTATACACGCTATCTTCATAAAAATGAACCCAAATTATTACAATAAGCCTCCTAAGCGTGTGATACCGTTTCAACGCTTTTGTGGTATTGGTTTTTACAGGGTTATCAAGAAAGTATTCGTTTTTCTTCAATTTGTTGACGGCCCCTTATGGGGTTTCAAGAAAAAATCTTCTCGGAAATATATGGCGTTGATCATGTTGTTTACACTCCTAAAATTTCAAGATAATTTCTCATGTATCTTTCCAGATATTTAACAAATTATAATAAAAACAACTCCGTCTAATAATTTGGCCAGGGACTGTATAAAAGAAATTGAAATTTCGTAATAATATTCTGGAAAGTTTTTCATAATCTATGCCTGATGCATGACTTTTAGTTCTTGATAATTTCAAATTTGAATTCGGTGTAAAAGTATTTTTAATATGTGAAGTGATTAAAAATAGATTATGTTAAATGTAATTCAATAATAATTTCCAATAAAAAATTACCCTTTTTTCTCAAAATTAGTTTTTAAAACTGTTTCATACATCCATTTCGTAGTTTTTAAAAAAAAATTAATGACGACTTAAACCGTAATCTATAAAATTATAAAATTACTGAAGCAAAGTCATCAATACATTTTTTTTCTTTCGATAGCTAAAAAAAAAAAAAAAAAAAAAAAAAAAAGGCGAAATATTTAAATTAGATTTTCCTTACTTTCCTTTTATTTTATTAAGTTTCACTTTTTATGGATTAATGTCGCCTTAAATTTCATTATTTATGAAGACAAAAGTCTTATTAAGGTGCATAAGTAATGACTTTTTTTTAAATTTTATTGATTTTTTTGCTCTTAAGATAATAAAGAACTGATACTGAGCATTTTTTAACATTTTGTTTCTTCAATAAAGAGGGAAATTTGCGCTCCTGTTAAATGATTCAAAGAGTAAATAATAAAAAAAAAAATCTGTATTTTTAACATTTTTCCACATAGCTGAAAAGAGTTTATGAATTTGGTTTGTCTGCCACTCTCTCTGTCTGTCTATCTGTCCGTGATCTAACTCACATAAATGTACTCGGATTTCAATGTAATTGATATATGTTATTGAGATTTAACATGACATGTTTGGTATTGAAATTGTAGTGTGTAGCATTTATAGTTACCTTACAAGGGCACTCAAAATAATGTTGTCACATTGAAATCTGAGTGATGGTAAATTAAGTGATGGTTAGAAGTTTAAAAAAAATGCAGTAAAAGACAAAATTATTGGTCAGGTTCATGCACGTCAGCGTATACTTACGGACATGTTTTTTACTCTATAATAGAGATTCCACGACTGTAACGTTTCAACATAGACATTTCACTAATATATGATTTTTCCAAACTGTGCATCACAAACATAGAGTTTATTCAACACATTTTAATAATTTTATAATTTTCATTATGTTAATATTATATTTCAATAATATTGAGTTTAAAAATATTTAACATAATTTAAAAATTAGTGTAAGATTCAAAAAAAGAAAAACTGACTAGAAATGAATATTATGTGACGGATTAATTGCGAATACAGCAGCAGAATTAAAGGTTTTGGTTTAGTGTTGTGTGCCCTATTGCGAGATTTCACGTAGCTTTAAAAATTAGTGTAGGATTTTTAAAAGAAAAACTGACTAGAAATTAATATTTCATAACGGATTAAATTTCGAATACAACGGCAGAATTAAAGGTTTTGATTTAGTGTTTTTGTGCTGTATTCCGATATTTAATCCAATGTTAGGAAGATTGAGGTTTTAAGTTAGCTTTTTGTTTTAAGAATTACATTACGAATCGTTAAACTGCAAAGTGCAATGTAAACAATGCATTAAATTCTCCACTCTGCTTCGATGCTAGCTCCTTTGTTAAGTGTAAATAAGTAGGAATATAGACTCTTTGAAAGGATTATTATCGAGAATTTTAATTTTATTTTTTAAAAATGCTAATAAAATTTCTTCGTTTTATTCATCTTGAAAGGAAATTCCTTTTTGTACCATTTTTAACTTTGTAATACATTTATTTTCAGTTATTTCATAGTATGTAATCATAATTATTATTAAATTTTCAGTGATGCAAATCTAAGCATACAATTTTCACAATTAAATAATTGTATTTTTCTTTACATGCAATAAATTGTTAATTAATGTTAAATATATAGATTCAGAAGTCATAAAAATTTTGAAAATTTAATAATTATTATACTATGCACAATAGAAATATGCGGTTTTCACAGAAATACTTAGAAACAAATGGGATTTTTGCTCTAATCATTTTGCAGAAGGGCTAATTAATAAATAAAGAAAAAAGAAAAAGAAAAGAAAAAAAGACAATAAAAATAAGATTAAATAAATAAATAAATAAATAAAAGAGAAAAAGAAGAAAAAAAGACAATAAAAATAAGATAAAATAAACAAATAAATAAATAAAAGTTATAATCTTTTCTGCTATGACCAACAGGTGGTACTATTGTACAATGGCTAAAGTACGAATTTGGCGACGCCATCTTGCACGGGCAGTAAAACGAGTTTCTCGCAGGAAGCGATCGAGCTAGACTTTTGCTCGGCACTAACAATCTTACCTACTGCCCGTGGGTTACCAGGTTCGATCCTGGCACCTGCATCTACTCCAGCACGTATATCATGTGTTGTATAAGCAGATCAGTTCATTGCGCAACATCCGAGGCATGGATGTTGCTCAAATTTCATTGTAAGGAAAGTTTCTGTTTAAAAAGGTTTACTTAAATTACAGATGTTTCATTTTTAATGATACTTTGCTAAATTGGATCTGTAGCTGTTGTTTTTAGACATGTCATCTTTGCATGATAATGTTGTATATGAACAGAATCACTAAGTTTATGTTTGCGTTTCTGTTGTAGAAAGCAGAGCGTTAAACGCAATTAAGGACTGAAGACTTTTACAACACTGAAGTCTGTGATAAAAAGGTTTGGGGAAACGGGTTCCTTGGACGATCATGAAGTGAGAGACCTGAAGCATCTCTTGCAGTCGTGAATTAGGTGGAACACGATGCCGACACACAATAGACATCATAAGTATATGGTAAATACACTGCACGTACAGTTTCACAACAAACTGGAATTTCATACGGAAATGTGAAGAGATAGATCTCTTAGGATCATTCTCAAGAGATATCCATACATAAACAATCTGTGCAAGAGCTGAAATAAACTGATTTTACAACACGTCTAATTTGTTAAATTCGGGTTTCAAATGTCTTGTGGGCAGAAGAGACACACTCTTTACTGATTGGAATTTTTAACATAGAAAACTGCTGCCTATGGGCAATACAGAATCCACTACACTGGTAGAAAGACCTCTTCATGACCATAAGTTTAGCATTGTGGGGCGGATTCACAGCTTCTTTTGTCATTGATTCTTTTCTTTAACTGAACAAAAGTGCATTTCAAGCAGTATTTGTATTAAGAGAGTGGTATGCAGCTCTTTTATACAAGAAAGTCATTCCTCAGCTGCAAAAAAGTCAATGATTCCATTCCAAAACATTCCTGCAGGATGCGACATTTGGAGAGAACCGAGTCCTGAGTTACTTTTTTCTGCACGAAAAGCACTCAAGGTTTCCAAAACTTATACCTTATGACTTTTGGTTATGGGTATAATTGAAGTCACATGTGTAAAGTGTTGGTTGATTTATGACTGTTGATTATCTACACTTGGGATATAGGCTGTGGGGGCGATGCGGTAAGCATACCTGTAAAAAGAATTTAGCTTACAATATCGCCACAGCTTAATGTTGTTGCATGTAGAAGTTGTGTGAAGAATCTCCAGACTAATGTAGGTTAATCACTTTTTTATTAACCTAATAAACATAAGATTAAGAATTTTATAGAAATAAAATTATCGTGCTTTTGCACAGATAAAGAAATACATGAAACCATCATGTCTAGGTTGCATAGAGAACTCTGTCCTTTACGATGAAAATCCCAGTTTAAATATAAGTTCATTCGACTGTTGCCATTCACAAAATAATCTAATGAGTCCAGTCCTGTTGAGAGATCTTGCATCTTATCAACCCGTCCAATTTTGTCATCAGAAAAATTCGCATCGAAAAGCATAACCATCGAAGTGGGGTGTCGAGAACTCGAAAGTCCATTTAGAGTGTTTTTATTTCTCAGTTCCAGTATGCCGAGCTGGTGAAAATTGTCCACAGCCGAGGCCGCTAGAGTGACTGCATGAATGGGTTGCTCGAATCTAGATTAGGTTAGACTCATAAGATTGACCACAGCAGCAACAGCTAGAGAACCCAGCACAGATGAGTCGCTACAAGGTCATATGTGGAGTGCTCTCCGTGGGGGTCTTTCTAAGGGATCCTAACCCGTATTTACGGCAAAGTTCAAAGAAAACCACGGAAAACTCCGGAAGGTTAGGTCGACGATCGCGACAGGGATTTGAACCCAGTACCTCCTGTCTACCAGCTTTGAGAGCATCACCCCTCAGCCACTGGTTAGGTCATGTGTGAAGGGATCGGCCGACATCATCGGCATAGAGAATGATTCTATATGCCATAATGTTTCAGGAATACATTTCTGAATTTTCTTTAATGCAGTGAAAGGTGTTAATATCTGACGGACACTACGTATAAGGGATCGATTTCACATTGAAAAGTTGTAACGTTTAAACACCGATTATTGAATTTGAATGAAATGTACTATAGCACTGTAAACATGTTTCCTCAATTACAGCGTCATCTGTTTATCAAAAATATAATTAGCATTTATTTATGCAATATAAACAAAAGTCTCAAATGTTTCTAAATATTTCCGTGAAAACGACATATTTCTGTTGTACATAGTTTACTAATTATTAAGTTTTTTAATGTCTTGGAACTTCTGTATAACAAATGGGTTAATGTTCTTTTCATCTTTAAAATATATGCTTTTTAATTATGTTTTATTTAGCTAATACTCATTTTTCGACTTCAAAACGATACACATACATATTGTTTATTAACTAATTAAAATGACAAAATAAATCAGGACTGAGCTAACATGCAGCATTTTGAAACTAATTAAAATTCACTGTATTGAGTTTATTTCCACGTGAAAACATTTGTCTCTCTCTGACGCTTGCATAATGATTCATTTTCAATAACTGTGAAATGAAATTAATATGCACCGACTTGTAATTCTATAGCAATGTTTTAACGTGTCATTATTTTCTATATTTTACACTATGCACTATAGAAATGCAAATAGAATTTGCTACAGTAATGCTTTGAAGTTTTCTACTTAAAACTTTATATTACAAGATACTCAGTTAGGAAATAATTAAGTGTCATTGTAAATTTTCATTATTTAAAAAGTATATAAAGACTCATCCACTAAACGGAATGAAATTTGTGTTTGTAAAATAATCTAATAAAAGATGTTTCCATAAAATAATATTTAATTAGTCTGAACATATAATTTCTATAATGTCCTGATATTTGAGAATTTGGGGTAATTTATTTTAAATGGAGATTAAAAATATATACGGTTTTAAAAAATATATTTGACCCAAAAACATATAATAAATTGACGTGTAATAAAGATTATGGTAATAGCTAACTGACTAATTTGTTAAATATATTATACTTTTTAAATACATTTTTGAGATTATATCTGTTAAAATATACAAGCAATTTTCAAATATTAACTGGACCTCAAAATTAATGAATCATGAAATAAATTTAAAAAAAATAATAATAATGCTAGAGTTTTTCAATATAGATGTTGTTTTTAAAGGTCTTAATACAATTTCAAAATGCTTTATTGACCTCAAATAAACAACACAATTTGCTGCGAAATAATTGCAATTATATCACATTTTCGACGAAATGTTCAAAAATGTTCAATATACTGTCTCAGAATGAACCGCAGCTGTAGTTCATGTCTTCAGTTCATTTGAAGTGTTCAGCAGATGAAGTACGTAAACATAATATTTAATGAACCATGGTCATGTGACCGGAGGAGGACCCACTGAACAATTTTGAACACTGTGTTCACAACTTGATATAACTGGCGCAATTTTGCCGCAACTTTTTATTATTTATTTTAAAGTTAATAATCTTAACGCGAAGTATAACGAATGACAACATCATTTTAAAAATATATGTAAGTAAAAAACACTTATTATCCTTAAAATAAAAATATATATGCTACAAATGATTACAGTAAACATAAAGGCTTAATAAAAACCAAACAGAAATACCAGTTTCTTATACAACTAAGACATACACAACTAAGTAACGATAAAACGAATTATTTTCGCAAAAAAAGAAGAAGAAAGAAAGAAAAAAATGGAGAAGAAATATATTATTTTGATTATCATTACTATTTTTAGGGTTTCGTTCACCTCACGAAACCCTATTACTCCCGCTCCGTTGTCTGTCCGTCACAGCGCCGTTCTCAGAAACTATTTAACTTACAGGCATAAAAATTTGTATAGCTATAGCTAAATACATACTACAAGCTCAAAATATTAAAAATTGAAAAAATCGTATTATTTTAATAAATAGAGATAAAAATCCAAAATTCTAACAGTCTTTTCCTATTAAATTTAAACATTTTTCGTTATAGCAGTTGCCAACAATTAAAAATCCACAACAAAATTCTTTCTACAATAATTAATTTTCTATTGAAAGATTTCCACGTGAAAAATGAAAATGAAATAAAAAGTTTCACTAATAGACGCTTTCAGTCATTACGTCAGAGATTACGTTTTGCTTGGAAACTGACTCCAAACAAATGGTTGATATGATGTATTTTCTATTATGTTTGTATATTATACCTGTATCCTATAATTATATGTCACCGCAAAGTGTTTTAATACATTACTAGATGGTACCCGTCAAAACTTGACGGAAAAAATTACAATAGCAATATTAGTAAAATAAGCTTCTTTATTACATAAGTAGGGGTGCTTATGAAACAATCTTTCAAATATTTTATTGGAAAAAAAATTCCCCCAGTGAATTACGTTATTATTTCCGATGCAAACTCCAAACAAACAATCCGTAAACAAAATGGAAATCAGTTTGACATTACCGCCCTATTCCCCACGGCAAAAAAGAAAATTTCCTGAACCTATGAAGTATCATACAAATAGCATATCCCTACGTTCATCTCATATTCAGTCAATAAAAGAACATATTAAATAAGGCACACATCCCCCCCCCTGTGATAATGCAACCGAATGAGCTCCTATGCGCATGTGCATTGCTTCTCCCCAAATGTACCGTCAAAATTCGACGTTAAAAAAAAGTTTTAAAATGTTTTGATCAAAATTTTTAAATTGTCTTCTTTAATCATTGTTCGTTTTAAATCCATATCTTCTGAAACGCATCTATTGTTTTAAGCTAATCAATTTTTATGTAAAGATGAAGAATTTTTTTTACAATAATAAATCAATCTACAGAAAAAGGAGACTTTTAATGTTTTCAAGTGTAATTTATTTGTATGGTTTCTTCATTCCTTTGCATAATCAGGATGATTATTCCTTTTCCATAATTAAGAGAAATAATGTAAATAAATAAATATCCAAGATTATTTTTGATTCTGTTTTCATTAATATATTGTAAATTTTATTGTTAAAAGTTACTGATAAATGATACTTCAGTAAATGGGGCTTTTCTTAATTATTATTATTATTATTATTATTTTTAGATTTATTGGGCGCTACAGTTTGGCGAATTATTTGAGGTACTTTTCGGTTAGCAGGGCGCCAATGAAGTATATATATATATATATATATATATATGTATATATAGTATATACATACATAGATACCAATATATATAATGTATATAGTTTTGTTTTTCTAGTATTGAATTTATGTGGTTTATAGATTTTGGTTGGCTTTTGTGATAATGATTCTGCAAGTAATTTTCCATTGGAGTTTGTTATTATGTATATATATATATGCTTTATTGGCGCCGGCTAACCGAAAAGTACCTAATTTGCATATAGTTTTTTTTTCTTAATCGAACGACGGGATAATGCACGGAATTTCGACGGGATAATGAATATTTTTTATGGTACCAGAATATTTTTCTGTATTTTATAGTTATATTAAGAAATATATATATTTATGATTTGCTGAATCACTTAGTTGTTTACTTTTTCATGCATTATATTATTGAAGGTTGTTAGTTCTCTTATTCGTTTAAATATACCCTACTTATATAAAAATAGCGTGTGTTCTCTGTGGTGTTTCGCATAAACGTTGTAAAATTCAGGTTATTAGATTTTATCCAAATTTGCTGTCATAACAGCTGATGAAGCAGCCATTTTCGGCGAATTTTTTGTTACCTGTAAAATGTTTGTTTTTGGTATAGCCCGAACTAAGAAAAAATTGAGTACTTTTCCATTATACGGACACCATTGTCGCCAAGCATATATTTACATGTATGGCATGGTGTCGGTATAACGGAAAAGAGCCAAAATTTGCGATCGATCAAGTAATTGAATTTCGTTAAACATTAAATTTTCTGGTACTTTTCTACTATCCGGTCGACCACTTTTCATAACAAAAAACTATCGCCAAACTGTAAAATTAAACGCCAAAAATACAGTCCGATTTACTTGATGTCAGAAGCATTATACGTGTTTGTTACGTCATCAAGTGGTTTTTAATTCGAGATTTGCGTTTATTTTTCATTATGTTTTACTGATTTATTAGTTATTTCATTAATTAAAATAACAATTGTGTCCTTAAATCCATGTATTTTATTTATTTATTTATTTTGATATTCCAATGGCAACGTTCTCCCGTTTATTTGGCGTTACAGTTTGGCGATAGTTTTTTGTTATGAAAAGTGGTCGACGGGATAATAGAGAAGTACCAATTTTCTTATTTTTACTCTGAGAATGAAACAATAATCATGGATTTAATTAATTTTGCAATATGCGGTGCAACCAAAATAATTTTGATTAAATCAGTACAGATATCGCAGACGCACCTGGGTTATTTTTTGGCACCTAAATGACGATTTTTGCTTTGTATGGCAACCTGGTGTTTTATAATAAATTTGAATATGTGTGTAAATAAATAAAATGAAATAGATACTTTTATGTTAGCTGGGCGTCAAGGATAACTCTCCAAATCTTGTTTCAATTGGAATCATTTAAATTGCAACATTTTACGTGAGATTTGTTATTCATATTGATATATTTAGGTTTAGATATTGTATTATGATTATATTCTAGCTAATTAAGTTTTTTTTTAAAATTTTATACTACAATGTTAAAATATTATCTAGTTGATATTAGTTAATGTCAAAAGATTGGCGAACCACAGGGTTCAGGGAAAAAACTTTATGCCCTCAAAAGTGGGAGTTGTCAACTTTATGACGTCATAAGCAGAAGTAAATGTTTAATTGAAAATTACAGGTAATTAATTAAATTTTCGAACAAACGAATGCACGATAACAAATCTGTGTCCTAATATCTTTCATTTAAAAAAAGAATGGTGTAATTTGATGCAGTAGTTTGTTCTAACGGATTGTCGAAAGAAGTCGCTTAGCGTTTTAAATATATAGATATGAAGTAGTAATATTTTATACGATTTATATTTAGTAAGAAATGAAATATAGCAACCGTTTGTTTGGAGTCAGTATCCAAGCAAAAAGTCATCTCTGACGTCACACTGAAAGCGTCTATTGAAAAAAAGATTAATATGACGTCCTATTAGTAATAAAACAGAAATTTTCAAAGATTTCTTAATAATACAAGGATTATGAGTATGTGTATGTACAGAAAGCAGGTTAATATCACGTCATTAGAGAATTAAAAAGAAAATCTGACGTCCTATTAGAAGTTTAACGGATTTTTCAAATGTTTGAGAATAATACAAAGCGAGTATCAATACGAGTAATAGAGAATAGTAAATATATGAGTTTGAGGAGCGTATTGGATCATGATAAAAACCCGATTGTGGAAATATTCGCATATTTTAACATTTTGAAGATGTACAACATGTTTAATTTTGAAATTATTATTATTTTTTAAATATCGCATTTAGTCCACATGATGACAAAGTATAATAGCGGGCTTCGTCCGCTATAGGGTCTGTTCAGATATTCGAAAAAACGGAGTTTGTAATAAAGAGAGTTACATATGTTTTTAATTATCGAGGGTGAAACGTTTTCCTTAATTAATGCATTTATTTTTCTTTTAATGTTAAGTGAACGACGTCACGGGTAACAGTTAGTAAAATATAAAATAACTAATCTTCCGTAATCTGTGGGCAAGGTAAGCTCCAAACATGGGAGATTTCTAGCAACAATATAGTTTAATATCAGTGTTGATACTTATAAAGAACTGTCACAAAAAATCTTACTTTCTAAAATACGCAATTTTGGCAGTAGGACCTGGATTGCAGAGGATTACGCAATAGGTTTAAATATCTATTTTATGTAAACCATTTTTTTTTAATATCCCATTTAGTCCACATGACAGATATTATTATGACAGAGTATAATAGCGGGCTTCGCCCACTATCGTGCTGGTTTAGATATTCGAAAAAACGAAAAAAAGACCAGTGAATTTTTTTTCTTTATAAAAAACATGAGCCTTTTTTTTTTTGCTAAATGAAATTTATTTGCATTTATTAAAGAAAGAATAAAGTGTTTTGAAAGGAATATTAAACGAAACCCTTTTTAAAGTAGTTCGTTTTATCGTTACTCCTTTTGAGTATGTCACCGCTTTTGTGTAAGAAACTAGTTTATATTTATTAAAAGGTTTTTATTAAGCCTTTATGCTTATTGTAATCACTTATAGCATAGATATTTTTATTTTAACATTAGTTTATTTAACATTTCAATATACATTTTTCATATACACACACACACACAAAATAGCAGCATGCAACATATATATATATATATATATATATGTTGCATGCTGCTATTTTTTTAGCTCTATCCCGCAGTCGAAGAAAAATATGGCAAATATCTCCAAATTTAATGCAGTCGGATTATGCAGTTTAATCAGTAGTAGCCGAGTAAATGTTGCGGAAGAAAAAAAGAAACACGATTTCAGTCTAATCTATTTATTTCAATCCAATCATCTTAAAATACCGGGGGAGTTCTCTCTTTACATAATGATAATCTTAACAAATCTCCATATTAAAGAACAACATAATTTTTTATTAGACAGAAATTCGACGGCAATCCCTATGTTGAAACATATTAGAACTCTACGCCAGCAACATTTTATTAAAACACTCAGTTCGAGGGCAAAATTTCTACCTCTTCTCTCTGTCATTTCGTTTTAAGCGAAGAGCCCGCAATAACCATTTCGTAACATCTGATCTACTTTAACCAATACAAGTTGAACTTTCGCCGCGCACTATATTTTTTCTGCGAATACATATTGAAGAAGTACGTCACTCCTATGCTTCCGACGGGAAATTTTTTTTATAGAACATCGTGACAATTAAAAAAAGCGGGAAACTGATAGAATAAGTTTCAGTTTTTCGTATTGAGAATATTAAGTTTCTCGATAACAAAACAATTAAAATAATGATTTTTTAAACTATTAGGAAAGGGAAAATGGTTAATTTACAAAGATTAAAAGAAATAAAATAGATTTAAATACGAAAATAAATAGGAGATATTTAATATAATGAAGAATTTAAGAAAATAGTTTTTTAAGAAGAAATATTCTTACGAAATGTGAGAAATAAAAAGTGAATTTTAGTAGATTAGGATAAAAAATATTTTAAATATGGACAGTAAGGAAATATTTTTATATTTTTAAGAAAGGGAATATTTTAATAAACTGGGGTTGTAAGTGGAATATTAATAAAAGGAATTTTTTATACAATAAATTTAATAGAGTATGGAATTTTAAATTTTGTAATATATATATATATATATATATATACTATATATACATATTTCTTTATCATAATAGCCCTATTAGCAATATTATTACTTTGCTTATTTACTAGTGGGAAAATATTCGAAACGATTGATACAAATGTAATCAATATTTTATAATAAACTAGCTGTTACCCGTGACTTCGTTCACGCAACATTAAAAGAAGAATAAATACATTAATTAAGCAAAATATTTTACTCCCAACAATTAAAAACGTTAATAATTAACTAACTATTTATCACATTTCATAGGAGACACTACGGCATTTATTATTATAGGGACCATGACATAACTCAGTCTTAAAAAAGTGAAATTTTGTGCCAAATAATCGCGGAAATGAAATTGCAACCAATACAGAAAGGAGGGCCTAATAAAATCGTGGAAATAGACGAATTGCACAAAAACAAATGTCAATTTTACCTGATAAACAATTTTACTTTTAACTCCTTTGTGAAACGTTTAAACAGCCATCCTCAAAAAAAAAAAAAAAAAAAACATTAATTAGAAATAGTATATGCTTTTTCTTTAAATTCAATTCTGCCTCCTTGGTTTAATATATAGTTGAAACAAATCTTGTTTTCTAAATGACAGTATGTTCACAGGCAATTTTTTGTTCTCCAGAATAAATTGATTCATGAAGTTTGAATATGTGAAAATATGTTTATATTTTTCGGATAATTTACTGTAATCAAGATTTTGTTTTCACCATCTATTCAAAGTGAAAATAAATTCTGTTTTTCAGTTTTAATGGGAAAATGATGTAAAAAATATACTGATCTGTTTTATTTTTCCTTTTTTATACACAAATATGGAGTAAGTTACTTTTCGTTTTTAGAGAAACTTTAGAGAAAAAAAATGGTATTTAATTTAATTTTTTTAATTCTGAGAATTTGTCTGACACCCTCGGATCAATTATAACCGGTATTCGCTAAACCGGTAGTAAACTAACCGGTAGTAAATCGCATTGCGTTCGATAATCTAGGAGTAGTTTCGAAATACAAACACACGGTCAGATTTTAATATAATAGATTCGTGTTCATTTTCCTTTTCTTAAAATTATGATGTGATTTTTAGCAGAAAACTCGGATACTCATGCGGAACAAAATAACGAAATAACGGATACTCATGCTTAATAATCAGTATAGATAACAAAACATTTAAATTTTTCGTTATAAATATGGCGTGAAACTCATCTACTTTCTATACTTATTGATCCTTGTATTATTAATGTAAGGAATGGATTCACACTCATTTTAAAACATATTAGAAAATTCCCGTTTTACTTCAAATATGACGTTTCCTTTTTCCCCAGAAAAACCCCTTTTTAATGACATAATTCTTGTTAATTTTCTTTTCAAGGCAATTAATTTTAATACTGGCATAGGGAAAATTATGTTACTTTAACGAAATAATATTAAATCTTTAGGTTTTATCAACAAAAATGGAACTATTAACATTCGTCATTTTTTTTAGGTAATCGAGTTATTTCTTTTAGTTTTTAGAATGAAAAATCACTATTTCTCGCTATCCATGACATCATTTACGACATGAATAATTTTGCGGAGCATATTATTGACATTTGCTAACCATTTTCTTTTGAAACTTCTTTTTACTTTTTTAAAATTTAAATAAAAAATACGGTATAGTTATATTAGCCGTGCGCAGACGGTAAAACGGCAAGCAAGTATTGTTACCATACAAAAGAAAAAAAAAAGAAAAAAGAGAAGAAAAAACCCAAGATCATTTTATTTCACCAATCAAAGCATATCCGCTTTATTTTTGATAAATGACGTCATATTCGCCTGTTTCCTATGGTTACGCATATTGAAACCTTGTATTATTATCAAAAATTAAAAAAGTACGTTTTATTTCTAATAATTTTATTTAATCTTCTTAATTCTTTATTTTTTTAAATTTCATTTTCATTTTTCCCGTGAAAATTTTTCAATTGAAACAATATTGTTGAGTAAAAATCATTTTTTCGGGTTTTGAATTAGTTTTTGCAACGATAAAGTATTAGCAACGGTAAAGTAAATTTAACCATTTTAAAATGCTATACGAAAAAATGTCCATTTATTCTCAATGAAAATAACGAAATTTTGAATTATTAAGAAAAATATTTGAATAAAATAAACAAAACCCAGCCTATGTTCATATGAGGGTTATAATCAGCCTATATACAAAGATACAGGCTCATTAAATGCTCCATTTTGACGCTGGCTTCAGCCTAATATTTGCACACAATCAGATTTATAATATTATTAGGATATTGTAAAAATATAATGAGTCTGTTACGAAATAAATGTTACGGTAAATATAGTATTATATTAAATATGTTATATATTATATTTAATATATAATATATAATATATACGCATAATAAATACGCATATATAATAAATACGCACCAGCGATGCGTATTTAATATGTTGTATTTATATGATCATTTATCATTTTGCAATAAAATTATATTAAATTCTATTCTTGTTCTTTTATTACATTTAAAACAAACGAAAAGTAAAGAAATAAAAAATTAAACTCTTTTGCTCTGTAAAAACAATATTTTCTGATTTTTAAATAAGTAAAAAGAAACAGAAAATTAAACGCTTTTGCTCTTATTATTTCTCCTTATAAAAATAATGTTTTCTGGTTAAAAAAAAAAAAAAAAAAAACGAAGTATAAAATGATTCGTAATTTTTCCTAATACTGTGTTATAATAATTCTTTCTGATAATTTCTTATGAGAGTAGCTGATGTTAATTCATTACTAACATGAGAGCTTACAAGTGATTTCATTAGCTGTTATCTTGAAGACTTTCGTAATTCTACATAATCTTTACTTGCTGGCTAAAAGCACTTCCGAAACTTCTGCAGTACTCCATTTAACGAGCTTAGTAACACTTTAAGCTCCGACTGTGAGTTATTAAACTAAATCGCGGAATAACTTTTTACACTACATCGGCTTTAGATAGGAGGCGATAGCTATAATTTTGTGAGACAGATTTCTCAAAATGCAGAGTGTTTGTTAGATTAAATAAGAGTTTTCGATAAAATAGTTAGTAATGTTGGCATTAGGAATGATTTGCTTTATGTTCTGTAACGAAATGGCATAGTAAATATTTAAGGAGGCGGCAACAGTTGCGAATACGGATGTAAAATAGCAGACATCGTTGTACTTTTTACTCGAAAAATACTGACATGATTTTAATTTTTTTAAACACTTTCCACCATAACTGAAAGGGTTTAGGAATTCGGTTTTCTGTCGGCCGTCTGTCCGTATCCAAATTCACGTAAATATACTCGGATTGACAAGTAATTGATATATGTTTTGTTATTTATGTTATATTCGTTAATGAAAATGAAGCGCTTAGCATTTATAGTTAGTTTACAGGGACACCAAAAAGTATTTCACGACATTGCGGCCAATGGGGAAAAATCGTTTTCAGCGCATTTTAATAATGTTACATTACTTCAAACTTATGGAAATTGATATGCATCTCTGATATGCATCATCTACATTTTCCATAAAGTAAAGAATAAGTTGCAATTATATGGATGTGCGGATTCAAGTGTGATACGCATTTTAAAACTTAACTAATTTATAGTTTTTAGTGTATTACGAGGTGTATAGATGATATACAGGGTTGCACGAAAGAATTATTACACATAACCGACTATGGACAGCAAGGGCTAAAAATGAATTTTTACTGTGTTGAATTTTTTTTTATGTTTATTTAGATATCTCACTTTATTTCAGGAGCAAAAATGAAATTTCTCAACAATATTCCGATAGTCATGTAAAGTATTTCCTAATCTATGCCATGCTGTGCGATTTTTCGTTCTTGTTTAAATAGTTTTGACAATAGCTGAAACATAAATTGATCGTTCTGGAAAAAATAAAATTATAAAAATTCAATAATTACTTTCTCAAATACAATTTCACAAACAAAAGAAATCTAGGATTTTCTTTTTCTAAATAATATAATTATTGCATTTATTTTTACTTTTTTCCCGAATGAACAACTTATATTTCAGCTTAATGCTTAAACAACAACAAAAAATATATATATTGATATCTCTTCAGTAGTTCGCTAAAAATCGGTACGTCAATGTTATTTGTTTTAGGCGTGATTTCGCATCTGCTTGCACCCCGTTAAAACTCGCTGTAATATGTCTAAGAAACGATCGGACTCAGGGCCCCATTCAATTGAAACCTTTTTTCCCCATGAAATGTTCTCAATAACTTACTTTCGGTCTTTAATGTCTGATAATTTATCTTCGAACAGAAAGAAACAAATTAAATATTGTTTATATTTATAATTACGAAATCTGCTTTTACATCTGCTATCCAAATCCTATTTTTACACTATTTCATTTAACTCAACTTGGTTTGCGTATATAAAGATGAAAATTTTTTAATCGGTTTTTAACTCATTTCCCGATAAGCTAGAAGTATAAATGTATATGTTCACAGCTGTGTTTCCGATGACAATCCAACATTTTAATATTTTTAAAATTTAATTTTAAATTAAGAAATTAATTTTAATGTCGTTAGCCAGTCGCAGATCATAAATCGCTAAATAATCTTTAGGGCTAAAATTATGTACGAGTTACAAAAAAAACAATAGATTTAATGATACGCCAAACCATGTCTGCCGAAACAGACCAAATGCGACAACAAAATATTTTAAACACTACAACGTAGAAAATATAAATTTAAAAATGAAGAAGTGTAACATATTTTTATAATATATCCTTTAATCAATTAATAGCTTCATATCCATGAAATTATTATTATAAGTTAATAAATTAAGTTAGAAATCCTAAGAAGATACTTTAAATAATGCTTTTTTTTTTCTTTGCTGTTGCCCAATCTTAAAACCAAAGCTAACATTATAATGGTTTAAATAAATTCAATAGATCGTGCTTTTGTACCAGACGTAAAAAATAGCTGTGACTGTTTCATAATCGGGTTTAGTTCCTATGCCGAATTAACTTATTCTAAAAGAATTCTTTTGGAAAAGTGATGGAATTTGGCGGGATTTTCAAGATAAACATTTAATGCTTATAAAAGAGTATTTAAAATACATATATTTTTTATTTTTATACTTATTATTTTGAACTCGTTTAACTTAATATTATTTGACAGTCTCAGATTCATTTCTTACATAATATTATTACTAACTTAGTTTCAATATATGTTGTTGTTTCTAATCCCAGATGGTTTAGCACTGCTAAACCATCTCC
This sequence comes from Maratus michaelseni, assembly GCA_963931845.1. NCBI lineage: Eukaryota > Metazoa > Arthropoda > Arachnida > Araneae > Salticidae > Maratus > Maratus michaelseni. The sequence continues at coordinate 472,774,323 of OZ007588.1, read as the reverse complement.
ACAAACATGGTATTGGGAAAGGAGCAGCTTCTGTTAGTACAAGGTACCAGGAGCACCCAAGGGTAGAAGTCTGACTTTACTCCGCAAGGTCTCCTAATTTTGAACCAATTCCAGATGAGAGACCTGCATCTGGATTGGCACCCCCAGAAGTAACGCTTATATAGAACTTGGAGGACTTTGGAGCCACGAACAGATTTAACGTACACGGTCCCACAGCAGAGGCAGACGAGAGAGGATAGACGATGCACCCTCCCAAGCACTGACCTTGGTCGATGCTGCTGGGCTTTCGGTGATCTTACGAGAACCAAGCATTACCGGCCGCGCCACCGCGGGGACAGTTTCAATATATAACTCTTGTCCATTATAATGCAAAATGTCGATACATGCACTGATACTCCAAGAACATACTTATTTTCTGTGAAAATATTTTACTTTCGCAAAAGTGTTTTTGTGAAAAATAAATCTTCCTTTTATTATATAGTGTATAAACATTTATGTATAATTACAAAATTTATACAAACATTAAAACCTTAAAATCATCTTTAGGGTCACACCATTTTAAGTTTTTAATGCTTGTATAATTTTTAATTATACATTTTTATTATACATAAATCTTTATACACCATAAATAAAAATGAGACTTATTTATCACAGAATTCTTTTTGGAATAATGTTTTGATGTTGCAATAGTCTAAATCATTCATTATTAATAATTTAATATATCAGGAGATCATGCCCTCTAATCTCCTAAACTTCCCGTGGCCTCAATAATTAGCTCTCTAGAATTAAACTATTTGTTAAATATGCTAACTAATTAGCATTACTAAATATTTAAATCTGTTAAAAGGTAATACTGAATGGGCATTACTAAACAATCTGATCGATTAATTATTCTCATAATTATTCATTATTGGAAAATGACTACTTGAACCTCCTCCCGTAATTTTTCAACTGCTACCCCACTTGTTTGAAGCATAGAAATCGTTACACCAATCGATTTTGACAATCGTAAGCTTTATCAGAATTTTTATATTTTTTAAGGATACAAAGGTGCATAATTTGTTAAATATGAACAAGATGATGAAACGATTTCATTGTTTTCCTTTTTCTAACGTTTATTTAGCAAAAAATATTAAAATGTATTTAATTAGAAAAAGATAAAAGAATATTTCGTCACACTCATACATTCTGTTTAATTTAATCGTGTTAATAAAATAGCAGTGAAAAAGAAACGTTTTATCCTTTTAAAATTAAAATCATATGAGAAATATTGTAATTTGAATATTTTCTTCTTATTTTTGAGTTTATTATTAGAAATTATTTCATTTAATTGTCAGTCTTTTTGTGATTTCTCCATTATTGTTCTGTCGCTTATGAAAGTTTTAATTAAAATTGGCAGTTACAAAACTCTAATACATAACCCAGTATTAAATATGTAGAATATTTTTTTCTAAATTTTTGTTTAACTGTATTAAATTTCTCAAATTCTAATGTTATTGAATCTAGCGAAAAATTTTGTTTTTCTTTTTGTTTCTGCTTAATCATAGATATTTATTTTTATTCTTCTAGATAATTTCTATTACTTATTCGGATGCAGCAGTTTTTATGTAATTATAAAAGCACCACGAAAAATGAATTACTAATGCAGCAAGATTTACAATCGTATTTTATCAAGAGTATCATTTTATTATTGTTAACTACTGATTTTAATTAAAAAGCTAAAAGATAAATTATGTGTCATGCGTAGATTATAAAACGTATTTCTACATTAAAAAAAACCTAAGTAGTTGAACTAAGCAGTTGCCAAGCTTTCCGCCCTTACGAATAGCTATATTCATATATTGTGATGGTTCGGACAATTAATATGAATTTTTAAATATATACGCATACATCTGTACAAGAATGATCCGTAATATTCCATTTTAGTAATATGAAATGCAGTTCTTTGATGTAAGAAAATTATGAATGTGGGTATCGAACTGTGGCCCACTTATTCTTAATTGACATTGGAAGTCAGACCTTTAGTAAAACTAGAAAACAATACAGGAATATCTGATGATAAAATTACAGTAGTCATTTCAAGCTCTATACAAGCTTCCCATTAAATCAAATATATCATTCGAAAACCAAAGCTGTTATTTATCCATATTCAGGTTCAAATTATGCATTTAAACTATTAAATCCTCAGTAAGTATATGTCACAGTAAGATCAAATATTCTGGTGAAAATGTAAAGGCTTCGTAATCTTATAAACTAACCTTCTAAAAAAATTCTACTTTTAAAATTATCACAGTTTGATTATATTACTTTTATATATTCAAAATCTGGGATGTGGTTGGTGTATCTGTTGAATGATTAACTAGATTAACTAGATTAACTAGTAGAATGATTAATTTCGAACAGAATATGGGGTCCTACTGTGACACATACTGCCTGGCTATTTAATATTTTAAATGTATAATTTTGAACGCGAACATTTGTAAAATGTCGTTTTGGTATATATATATATACATATATATATATATGAAAGGTTTTATCTGGATGAATTAAAAATTCATGTGAAACTGGCAGCTCGTTAACGGTGATGATAAATTGCAGTCGATAGATCTTGATAATCATGGCGAGAAGTAGTAGGCAATGAATGCACCCATTTAGTAATTTCTCCATAAAGAACAAGCCAGTTTTTCTAATACGGCGTTTATTTAATCACAGGAAAAATGAATAAACAACTCCTATGCACATGACAAGATGTTCCTAAAGCCCTCGGGCTTGACTATAAATCATTACATAATTTTAATTGATCTTAAACAGCTAAATTAGAAATCTACGAATGATAAAACACAAGATAACCGTTTGATCAGCATTTGAAAACTAGACAAAATTCCTGCTTTCGCTTTTTGTTAGACGCGTGGAGTACGACACATCTGGACGTAATACGAACACGAACCAATCGGTGAAAGGATTGCTTGAGAGCTGAATGAACGCGAAAGGGAGTGATCTGAAGAGAGAGAATCCTTCATAATGCAACGGAAGTTTTTTGGAGTGAACAGTCTCAAGCGCGAAAACTGATTCGTGGAATAAAAATTAAAAAATGGCTTTTAAAAACATTCGAAATGAAAAAACTACCTTCTCTCAGAATATTATAGATTGCATATGAATTGACTTAAAGTTTTAGATTAAGATTTTGAATAAGATAATTATTAATATACGCGTTATGAATTTAAAAGAAAATTAAATAGAAATAGATATTATAAAGAAATAGGGAAATAATGACTATGTCGGAATTTAGCATAATTTAAAGGAATATCGCGAAGTAAAATTTTTATATAACACACACACACACACACACACACACACACACACACACACACACACACACACACACACACACACACACACACACACATATATATATATATATATATTACAGTGTTGACGAACTCTTTTCTTTTAAATTTCTTCACACAAAATTTATCCACAACCCTAACAACATGTTTTTCTTTTCAGCCTTATAGTTATCATAATTAACGAATTTCAAATCTGTGGCAATGGACTTTAAAAATGTGCCTTCTTTTTGTACATCCTGTATTTTCTCTTAAGTAGTATTTTTTGTAAATACATATTAAAATGTTGACAGGAAAACTTACACAAATTCATATTTGGACAACTTATATTTCCATTTAGTTCTTCTCAAAATTTTAAATACGTTTAAAAATCAATAAAATACAGCAATAGCAGCAACATTTTACAATAGATATTTTTATGTAATTTTCGATTAAATTCTCAAAAATAATAAAACTACTATATGTTTTACAATTACTGTAAAATGTTTGTTTTTAATTAAGAAATATGCAAGAAAAGAGTGAATGTTTTACCTTATATTATTTTTTTCACTTTTAGCACTGTTTGTCATTCCTAAAAGATAAGCATTTCATTTAATGGCATTTTTTAGAGTAGATAAAATTAATTATTAGAATAAACAACTGTTACAGACTACAAAATATTTTTTAGAAATCTCAAATATTTTCTATTTTAATGTCACTGTGCTGTTGCAAACATTAAAATTATAACCTATTATTTAAACATATATATACCAGTGGGACCCGTGCGAGGATTTCGCACTGCAATCCAAATTTTTTAGCATTGTAGTATTTTTTTTTTCTAATATAGATTTAAACTTCTAAAGAAACATTAAGAATAAAAATATCTGAAAACTACATTGGTGCAGATGTCGCAAAGGCACAGGGGTTTCTTTTTGGCGTCAAAATGGCGATTTTTTGCCTGGCGGTGTAACATGGTGACTTTTGCTTTGTATGGCAACTTGGTATTTTCTAATAAAATAAAATGCATACGTAAAAAAATATACAAAAATAATAAATAAAATTAAAATATGTGTAATAAAAAGAATGTGTGTGTTAAATAAAACTGTGTATAATAAGAATAAAATTAAATGTGTGTGTTTTAAAGTAAAATTATAATACAATTTTATTATAAAATAAAACTAACATGTTTTCGCAAGCTAGGCCTAACAGGTATTTGGAAATGGGGTTTTCTCGCCAAAATAGCACCACAAACAAATTGCGCCAACCCCGTTGCGCCTGCGATAGCTGTTCCCTAAAATTAATTAATCAAGCCAGAATATCAGCTCATTTATTCCATCAAACTTACAAAAAGGCACACGCGAGAAAAAAAATTAACAATCGTATTTCAACTGCTTCGAAAAACAAACAAGCATGGGACAATCCATGGTGTCTTTTTCTCCTAAACATTGCAATTTCAATTTTGCTTTTTAATCATAAATATAGAATAAACACGTGCATGGATGTCACACTTTATATTTTTTGTGCTATTTATTTTTTTATAATCATTGTTGAGCGTGAATTAAACCGGGATTTTATTTTTGTGGCAACACTAATTTAAAGAAAACCTTTCATTTCATTTATGAAAACAATGCCGATTTAATTTTTAATTATCAGCAAACTTTAATCAAAAAACATGTTTTAGGAAAATGTAAGTGTACTATGTCAGAATCCTGTTCAAAATCCTTTCACATGGTATCTCATTCGTCGTTATGCGTCTCGTATTTTCTTAGAAAAAGGGATGTTGAGAGGAGAAATAATATATATGATTAATACAGCCTGTCAGGCCATACTGTTTCAAAGCTTGATATAAAGTAACCATTTAATCCAATCAATTTTTGTTCAGGTCGCAGTATTTCTAGAATATCCAAAATGTCCTCCACCAGAGAAATGTTTGTTACTAGAAAAAAAAAAAAAAAAAAAAAAGAGGTAGTATAAATAACAGGAATTAAAAGGGTGAATTAACCCTGTTTTTTGTTAGACTAAAAGTAATTATAAATTTTGAAATTATTAAAGCAACTTATAATATACAAAATAAAAATACATTTTACATTTTACATTTCATATAATTTAAATCACGTTTTTAAAGTAGGATTTAAATTTTTCATGAAATAAACTCAAGTAGTATTTTTAAAAAGCTCGGAAAATTGTTATTTTATATGCGAAAGTTTTAGTTATGTAATTTAAAATAAATATCTAATTAACGAAAAAAAAATAAATTAAACATTTTATCAGAAAATTCATTTAAAGTTAATTTAAATAACTACTTGCCAATGTATATCACTATAACTTTAAGTTTGAATTAGTTTCACATTAATTGGATTACTGTGCATTCTTCACTGGTATTAAAATACTGTATACCGTTATACTTACATTCACATTAAAATAGTATGTCGTAATCCGTTCTCAGTAATTACTGAAATATCCGAATATATTGAATTAGAGAAAATGGAACATAAATTTGCTGTAATTACAATTCAAAATTATCTGAATTAGTTATATGTGCTACCTTTGTTCTGTGTTTGGAATTTCTATATTTATCAATATTAAATATCTTGCCAAATATAATTAGTTTCTGCATGCAAAATTATTTAATGATGACAAACAGACTACTGATTTTCCATATTTTCATGAATGATATTTGATATTTTTTGCTGAAACTGCGAAATGTTAATAATTTAAATTAATACCTTCAATATAAATTTGAAGGTTGTCAGATATTTAATTTGGAAGAATAAAAAATCTATTTGAGATTTTTTTATTTGGAAAACTTTAAGCTTTTCAGATTAAACGTTTTTTTAATGAAATATTTTAATATATACTAGGGAGCTATAAATGTTATAGTGCTAAAGGAATTGAAGAAATTGTTCTGTTTGGACGTGGTATTTCTAAACGTTATAGGAATTCGTTGTTTACATTAATTATTGTCTGTTAAATTTGAACGTTTATTAAAATAAGGAAATTTTTTCAGCAGCTAAGCTGAAAATCTAATCTAAAAGCGGCAGCTAAATGTCTAGGGAAACTATTATACGGTGTTTATTTTCAGTGAGGAAGTCCTGAATAGTTACATAATTTTGTATTACAGTGGAACTTCCATTTAACGAAGTCTCATCGTAACACTTAAAAACTTCGTTATGAAGAAAATTCGTTAAATAGAAATCAACTTAAATTCATGAAATTTTCCCTTCAGGTATTACAAGCAGGTGTGGGATTCAGAAGCATTTGATTCAGTTTCAATTATGAAGCCGTTTTTTACAAACAGTTATTTAGTGTACGGACGATGAAATCACGTCACATTCCCGAGTTTTCATCAGCTCTGATATACAGGTTCTCAAACTAATGCTTTCACTACAATGTCTTTTTTCTGTCTATTTCGATAATGTACTTCAAGATTTTTTATTATTCCTTAGACTAATGGGTGAAGTTTAGAAGTTGTATTGGCAGAAACACAAATAACTTTGATGTTCTTCGATTTGCAATTTGAGGCACATTCTTGTGGATGTACAAAGAAATTGTCTATCAGCAATGGAAAGTCAGAATGATAACTGTCTGACTGTAATTGATATTTTTTGCTTCAATGCATCTGACGCCATTGCGTCACGGCATCTTCTATATCATTGAATGTAAAAAGGGGATTTTGACTTCCACCAACTGTCAGTGCTGATGTCTTTGAGTGGGAGAGTAATAATAACAAGTGTTTTTCTTTGTGTGAAAAAAAATTGTTTTATTTAGCACCAAGCCGAATGGAAATTATATATATATATATATGTGTTCATTTTGTTGCAATCCGCTGAATTAAATTCGCATATCCATCCCAACAGCAACCTCTTAAGTTTGAATTCTGTACAAGTACAAAAGTAGAATAAACTTCGTTATATAGAATATATTTTTCGTAATATGGAGAATAATTTATATGCTAATGGTGTTCAAAGTCAAAGTTCTGCAGAAAATTTCGTTAAGTAGAAAACTTCGTTAAATAGGGACTTCGTTAAAGGGAAGTTCCACTGTATTTATCGCTACTTCAATACTGCGTATCAGAAATATTTGTTTGTTGTCGTGATACACCGCTCAAAATAAATACTGGAGAAAAGAAAATTCCGACGAAAACGTGCTTTTATTCTTATTCTTTTTCTAGATGGAAATACAATAAGGAATACACATATATCATATATTCTAATACGAGCAAATCTTGTGGGTGGTTATATATATATATGCAAAAATTATCTTAAAAACGGCTCTAACGATTTTGACGAAATTTCGTATCCTATCATTTTGTGGCACCAGAAAACCATTGGGCTAGGTCACATGTTCGAGAAAATTCGATTAGTGGGTCATTTCTGGGTCATTGTGGGTCAAGATCTAAAAAGCAGCTCAATTTACACTAAATTTTGCATCCAATGGTTTTCGGGCACGAGAAGACTGTTGGGCTAGGTCACATGTTCGAGAAAATTCAATTAGTGGGTTATTTGGGGTCATTTTGGGTCATGGTCAAGCTAATTGTATCTAAAAAACGGTTCAAACGATTTTGACGGAATTTTGTATCCGACTATTTTCGAGCACGAGAAGACTATTGGGCTGGGTCACATGTTCGAGAACTTTCGATTAGTGTGTCATTTTTCGGTCAAAGCGGGTCAAATTAATTTTATCTAAAAAACGGCTCTAACGATTTTGATTAAATTTTGTATCCTACGAGTTTCGGGCACGCGAAAATCATTGGGCTAGGTCACATATCCGAGAAAATTCGATTAGTGGGTCATTTCTGGGTCATTGTGGGTCAAGATCTAAAAAGCGGCTCAATTTACACTAAATTTTGCATCCTATGGTTTTCGGGCACGAAAAGACTGTTGGGCTAAGTCGCATGTTCGAGAAAATTCAATTAGTGGATCATTTTGGTCAGGGGTCTTGATATTTGAACTCAGATTTAATTTTGACCGAGCATAGCTCGGTCTTCCCTGCTCGTTAAAGTGTAATAGAGATAGCAGGGTACATTCGGTGTCAAATGTTTAGACACACACTAAAATCTCCGACTATAATATAGACGGAAGTTTGTGTGTGTGTGTGTCTGTCTGTGCGTTTCTCGGCTGTGTTCTGAAGAGACCGCTGCACGTACACTGTTAAAAAAATTGCAGTAAAATTACTGCAGCAGAGATTCCAGTCATACCCCGTAAAAAACAAAAGTCCATGCCATCATTTTGTGCAGCCCGTAATTTTACGGGGCAAAGTAATATAGCATTATAATTCACAGGATATAATGCACTTTAAAACACAATAACACTTTACTTACTGACCCGTAGCACGTAGCACGTTAGATAATCATCACAGAATCGCTGTTTGGGCGGGTTAAAATTTTCGAAACACGAGTAAATTGAAGGGTTACACCCTAGCCGAGGACGATGTATGGGGTCGTACCGCATTTTTGATAACATATGGGATATAACTGTAAGAATATGTCGATTGCTCTTAATTTTCTAAGTATCTAAGGGATAAGGCCGCTTATTTAGTGGATCAGACCGTTTTTCATCAAATAAGGCTGTTGCCCGTGAAAATTGAAGGGCAAATGCTCATAAATTTACAGTTTTTTCTGAGAGTGTAGCGCTACACAATTTGGTGAGAAGGTAAATGAATAATGCGGCATTACATCTCCACCTGTTGGGCGATTTACACCAAAACGAACCAGCACCAATTTATATCAAGGTCTAACAGAATCCAAAGTTTTATTAAAATACCGTACATATTATTCCTTGAGATAGAGAGCCCACATAATTTTTATCACGTGCAGAGAGACAGACAGACAGACTCATAGACACACATTTTCTAAAAAACAGTCAAATCGTGTTCAGGACTTTCTAAAAAGTATAAATCCGTCGAAAACCAGAAGTCGAATTTTTCCATGTATCCAATAGTTTCTAATTTTAAAGATAGAACTAGCTGGCTTCGCCCGCCAGCGGGCCCCTAATTTACATCGGTGCCTCGAATTGTAGAAAATCTCGAATCTTGTAAAACCTCAAACCGGACGAACCGCCGACCCGGGTCCCCGCTGCCTTCGGCACCGTATACCGGTCGTGCTACGCACGCACCGGGTAATCCCTTAATTAGCACATTGAATTGTACAAACCTCTAACCGAACGAACCTCCGACCCTGGTCCCCGCTGCCTTCGGCACCGTATACCGGTCGTGCTGCGCACGCACCGGATAATCCCTTAAATTGCACATAGAATAGTATAAACCTCTAACTGAACGAACCTCCGGCTCGGGTCCCCGCAGCCTGCGGCACCGTATAGCAGTCGTTCCGACCCTGGTCCCCGCTGCCTTCGGCACCGTATGACGGTCGTGCTACGCATGCACCGGATAATCCCTTAAATTGCACATGGAATAGTATAAACCTCTAACTGAACGAACCTGCGGCTCGGGTCCCCGCTGCCTGCGGCACCGTATAGCAGTCGTGCTGCGCACGCGCTGCAGTATACGTTAGAATACGCGAAGCCCGCTTTTTCCTATCATAATATCTGGTTGCCACTCTAAATCAAAAACTGAAAATACTCGTAATGCAGTTTTTAGACGCGGCCTACTTCTTAAAATCGTAATATCTAGCCGGCACTGTAATGGAAATCTTTCTTTTGCTTTAATTATACAAATAACGATGATTAATTATACAATAAAATAATATATCGGCTCGTAATGAAGATATGACAATAATTTTTAGATATTCTGTTAAAGCCCTATACATAAAAGTTAGAGAACAGATAAAATGTTTCTGTTATAATCATATTTTATATATTTTTTATTGTTTAAATTTTTTATTATTGTATTTTTAATTGTTAATTTCACACTAAAAGTGTTTTAAGTCGCCAAATATGGCGCTACAAATTTTTCATCCACTTCATTCTGCACTATGTAGACTAAAGAAAAATAAAAATAGAATTACAGTTACCCAAAAGAGCAAAGAAGGTGAATTTATTTCGAAATTTGATGATCTATTTGATATTGCACATGCTAATGCTCTTAACATGATAAACATTTCTGACGATAAAGACTTCCTGTTAGCACAGCGTGAGAAAGGGAGAAAGGGTTCTATGCTAGGTGTGGATAAGTGTTTGGAGAAGAAAGAAAAAATGGCATATTTAAGAAGGAAAGCTATCTCTGAAAGAAATCAAAGAATGAAAGCAGTTTGTGAAGAAGCAGAAGCAACTGTTCATTTATTATCGTCAGAAGAATCAGACGAAGTTGAAAATGAAGTCGAACAGGCATCATTCCCAGTAACAGAGAAAGGAACGAACAGCTCATCCAAACAGAAAAGAAAAAGAATGAGAATTATGACCCCAAATCTGGCTGCAGCTTTAAACAGGAACAAAGTTTCAGACCGAAAAGCTGTGTTTGTCGTTGCCGAAACAGTAAAGAGCTTGGGTTGTGAAGTAGATGAAGTAACTCTTAGTAGAAGCTCCATTCGTCGAGAAAGAATTAAACACCGGTCTAAAATGTATGAGCAGCTCAAAGTCGAATTTGGAGAACATTCATATATTCTAATACGAGCAAATCTTGTGGGTGGTTATATATATATATGCAAAAATTATCTTAAAAACGGCTCTAACGATTTTGACGAAATTTCGTATCCTACCGTTTTGGGGCACCAGAAAACCATTGGGCTAGGTCACATGCTCGAGAAAATTCGATTAGTGGGTCATTTTGATCCATTTTGGGTCATGGTCTAGCTAATTGTATCTAAAAAACGGTTCAAACGATTTTGACGAAATTTTGTATCCGACCATTTTCGGGTATGAGAAGTCAATTGGGCTGGGTCACATGTTCGAGAACTTTCGATTAGTGGGTCATTTTTGGGTCAACGCGGGTCAAATTAATTTTATCTAAAAAACGGCTCTAACGATTTTGATTAAATTTTGTGTCCTACGAGTTTCGAGCACGATAAAAGCATTGGGCTAGGTCGCATGTCCAAGAAAATTTGATTAGTGGGTCATTTCTGGGTCATTGTGGGTCAATATCTAAAAAGCGGCTCAATTTACACTAAATTTTGCATCCTATGGTTTTCCGGCACGAGAAGACTGTTGGGCTAAGTCACATGTTCGAGAAAATTCAATTAGTGGGTCATTTTGGTCATGGGTCATGATATTTGAACTCAAATTTAATTTTGACCGAGCATAGCTCGGTCTTCCCTGCTCGTGTTGACTTAACAGTTCACTGGAATGGTAAACTCTTACAAGACCTAACTTTGAAAGAGAAAGTTAATAGACTTCCAGTAATTGTTTCTGCAAAAGGAGTCTCTCAGTCACTTTCAGTGCCCAAGCTTCCACCAGGAGACGGAGAAGGTCAAGCTGCCGCAGTATATGCGACCTTACAGGATTGGGGTATAGATGATAAAGTAAGTGCCATGTGCTTTGACACAACAAGCGTCAATACTGGTCGAATTAAAGGCACTTGTAACTTACTTGAACAAAAAATGAATAAAGAGCTGCTTTCTTTGGCATGTCGCCACCACATTATGGAATTGATTATTAAGGCAGTTTCCGAAAAAAGCTTAGGATTTGCTTCATCACCAGAGGTAACACTATTTAAAAGGTTCCAAGACAACTGGAATTTTATTGACAACGAGAAATATGATATGGGAGTTGGTAATACAGAAATTTTGAATCAAATAATCCATCTATTTAAAGCTAACCTGGTATTTCGTTTTCCATGAAAATATGACTTTTATACGCGTGCGCGAGCATTCCGTCAATCAGCTAGAGGCTTTTACTCTCTACAGACAGATTTGTTTCAGCCAATGAGGTGAGGGTATTTCCTATCTCTAGAGATCTTTAGTCGGGAGTCGGCGTAAGCAACATGTTTCAAAGTTTGGATTACTGTAAATATTAGGTATTTTTTCATTTTATCTTTATTTATTTTGTTATATTGAGCTCATGAACATAGAAACACATATGTATTTTTGTGTTCATGATTGAATTCTTTGGATATGTCGTATGTATATTTTGCTACTTTAAATTTCTTAAACCAAAAAGTAATGGTCGAGTTTTTATTAGGATTTATAAAGCTGAAATTTACCTTTTTGAATATAATACTACAGATGTTTTAATAGTTGCATTCGGCTGTAAAAATTGATTAAAAATTTGACCAGCAGTTGCATGAAAAAAAAAAGTTTCACTAACATGGACAAATCCAGAAACTTGCTGAGTCGGCAATTGTGTTTATATGTAAAAAAGTAACAAAATTCATAGTTTAATCACAATAAAACATCGTGAAATTTATTTATTGGTTGCGGGAAAAAGATCACAAAATTCTACTAACAACAGAAGCTTCTAAACAGCTTTACCACCTGTGCATTTTGATGATTTTGTTATGATAGTGTGTATGGATGTGTTTTGCATGGAATTTTTTTGTTTGTTGACAATTTTTTTAAAGGTTTTGGAACTTTAGTATGACAATTTATTGGTATTATGTCGGGTAATAGAAAAGCGTTCTAAAGATTGACATACGATCAAATCTTAACAAAACTTTCAATGATTCAAATGGATTTAGATAGATAATTTTAGTATATGTGTATATATATGCAGTAGACTCCTTAAAATCCACTCGTGTAAACAATGAAACTTACAATTAAGATGTAAGTGTAAAATTTCAGTTTTTAAAATGTTTTATATCATTTAGTACACATTTTAATATGTAAATGGACAGGTGGTACAGCATCTAATGTATATGAATGCATATTTTGAACTGGTTTGTTTAGAGGCTCCTGTTGTTAGTAGAATTTTGTTACATTTTCTTGAATGATTGTTGAATTTCACAATACTTTCCCGCAACCAATCACCAATAAAACATCATGAAATTTATTGATTGGTTGCGGGAAAAAAGATGACAAAATTCAACAATCATTTCGAAAAATGTAACAAATTTCAACTAATAAAATACACCAGAATGTATATAAAGCATGCTTTACAATTATATTATGTGCACTAAATAATTTTGCTAACAATATACGAAGAATCAAAACATATCTAAAGAACTCAATCATGAACACAGAAATAGATATCTGTTTTACCTTCAATGATTCAATAAAATAAAATAAAGATAAAATGAAAAACTACCTAATAATATAATAATCTAAACTTAAAACTTAAAAACTCCATCAAACGCGATAAATTGTACACAATTGTCATTATACAAGGTGACAGTCAATGCGAATTCATTTATATACACTACACACTTTTCCTTTTCCATCCATTGATACGATAACCATTTTGTCAGGATAAAATTAGCACTTGCCTATCAGCGAGCAATACTGAAAATTGGCGATTGACTTTATTGCCACCTAAAGGTGAAAATAAGCACTCGGCGATAAAACTTGGAAAACTGGCGATTAAAAATATGGAAAAAACTGGCCAAATACAGGATTTTCTGATTTTCTTTTTTCCTTTTGTGTTTTTTCTGCATCTGTTTGACAAAATTCAGGATGTTTCCTCACCCGATCGAGGAAATTAATGATTTTTCTGCATCTGAGGGACAAAATTTACGATTTTTATGCACTCGATTAAAGAAATTCGTGATTTTTATGTGCCCACTTGACTAATTCGTGATTTCACTCACCCACTTGATGAATTTGTGATTTTTACGTGCCCGTCCTACAAAATTCATGATTTTTATGCACCCGATTTAAGAATTTCATGATTTTTACATGCCTGATAAATGAAACTCATGATTTTTACATGCCTGATAAATGAAACTCATGATTTTTATACACTCGATTGACGATTTTTTTTTCTGCACTCGACCGACGAAATTAAGTATTTTTATGCACTCGATTGCCAAATTCTTGATTTTTATGTGCTGATAGAGGAAATTAATAATTTTTACGTGCCCGATCAACTAATTTCTTGCTTTTTATGGGCACGTTTGAAGAATTTTGTAAATTTTAGGTGACCGATAAATTCTGCACCCGTTAGACAAAATTCATCATATTTATGTGCCGATGGATGAAATTAATGATTTTTTCAGCAATCCTACGACGTAATTTGTGTTTTTTCAGCAATCATTTGACGAAATTCGCGTTTTTTCTGCTATCTTTTGACGAAATTTGTGTTTTTCTGTGGTCCTTTGATGAAATTTGCTTTTTTCGTGATCCTTTGACGATCTTCGCACTTTCCCTTCTGCCTATTGACGAGATTCATGTTTTTTCAGCAATCCTTTGACAAAATTTGTGTTTTTTCAGCGATCCTTTGAAGAAATTCGTGTTTTTTCAGCGATCCTTTGAAGAAATTCGCATTTTTCTCATGATCGTTTATGAAATTCGTGTTTCCCAGTGATTCTTTTATAAAATACATTTTATTCTGCAATTTTTAGACGAAATTTGGTAAAAGATTATGAAATTAAGTATTTTTATGCACCCGATAGACAAAATTCATGATTTTTATGTGCCGAAAGAGGAAATTAATGATTTGTACGTGCCTGATCAACTGATTTCTTGATTCTTATGTGCCCGTATGAAGAATTTTGTGTATTTTAGGTGACCGATAAATGAAACTCATAATTTTTACACGCCCGATTGACGAAAAAAAAAATTTCTCTACCCGACCGACGAAATTAAGGATTTTTATGCCCCCGATAGACAAAATTCATGATATTTATGTGCCGATGGATGAAATTAATGATTTTTTCAGCGATCCTATGACATAATTTGTGTTTTTTCAGCAATCATTTGACGAAATTCATGTTTTAACTGCAATCCTTTGACGAAATACACATTTTTCCGCTATCCTTTGACGAAATTTGCGTTTTTCTGTGATCCTTTGACGATATTCGCACTTTCTCTGCTTCCTTTTGAGGAGATTCATGCTTTTTCAGCAATCCTTTGATGAAATTGGCATTTTTTCAGCGATCCTTTGAAGAAATTCGCATTTTTCTCACGATCGATTATGAAATTCGCGTTTCCCAGCGATTCTTTTATAAAATACATTTCATTCCGCAATTTTTAGACGAAATTTAGTAAAAAAGCGTGACTTTTTGGTGAAATTTCCTTTTTTGATAATGTATGATACAATGATTATGAACCATGATTTTTCTGTCATTGGGCGAGATTCATGTTTTTTCAGAAATTCTCTGACGAAATTCATGTTTTTTCAGCGATCCTTTGAAGAATTTCGCATTTTTCTCGCGATCCTTAACGAAATTCGCATTTTCCAGCGATTCTTTGATATACATTTTATTCTGCAATTTTTAGACGAAATTTAGTAAAAAAGCGTGATTTTTTGGTGAAATTTCCTTTTTTGCGATTCTTTGAACAAATTTGCTTATCTTTCGCGATCCTTTTGCATAATTCTCGTTTTTTCTGTGGTCTTTTAACGAAAGTCATGTTTTCCCATGATCCTTTGACGAATTTAGTGTTTTTTCCTCAATCATTTGACGAAATCTGTGATTTTTTCATCCTCGAAGATTGGTTAGATGTTTTTAGTCTGCAGGTGCCCTAAAAATTCTGTGACGTCCGTTGCTGCATCGCACACATGGGGCATCGAACGAAGGGAATTCATCCTAAAGAATAATTGTTTCATTCCTGACATTTCTGGAAAGAAACAGCGTTCAACTCATTGGCTGAATTGTAAAGGGCGAAATGTGTCAAACATTAGCGGGAAGAAAGTGCGCAATTTGTTCGTTCATGGAAAAAATCGTGAAATTCGTTAATCGATAGTCGATAAATTGCTAAATTTGTCAATCGATAGCAGAAAAATTGCAAAATTCATTAATCGACAGTGGAAAAATCACAAAATTCATCAACTGGTTTCGGGGGGAAAGTTTTCGAATATCGTCAAATGGCTTCGAGAAAAAAAATCACAATCCGTCAATTTCGGGGAAAAAATCTTGAAATTCGCCAAATGGTTTCGAAATTTGTCGAGCGACAGCAGAGAAAAAAAATCTTTTTCCATTCAATCATCGTAATTGGTGAGTGTGACTATTATGTTTGACCAGTGGTGGCAATAAAGTCCATTGCCAAATTTTCAGTATTACTCGCTGTTTGGCAAAAGCTAATTTTGTCCTATGCTTCAAAACCCTTTTGATCATCACATCAGTGTGCAGACCATTTGATGAATTTCGTGATTTTTCCGTTATCGATTGTTGAATTTTATAATTTATCAACTATTGATTAGCGAATTTCATGATTTTTTCCATGAACATTTGACGAATTGTGCAAAAATATTAAGAATATCGTTAAATTGTCTTAGGTAAAAAAAAAATAATATTGTCAAATGCCTTCAAGAAAAAAGTTGCAAGTTGAAACGCCTGTGACCTCTTTTTCATGTTATGCATCTCTGGGGTCCATCCCTCCACTCCCCCCCCCCAAGTGGGGCACTTTTCTAAATTTTGCACACACCCCTCATGTGATATATCGCTGGAAAAGTCTTTGACCACTTATTCATGTTATGTATCTCCGGGGTCCATCCCGCCACTACCCCCCCCCCTAAATTTTGTTGACACCCCTCATGTCATATTTTGTTGGAAAGGTCTGTGACTGCTTAATCATATGCATCTCAGATGTCCATGTCCCCACTTTGCCCCCCTCCTCCCCAAAGGGTACTTTCTAAATTTTGCACACAACCCTCATGTTATATATCATTGGAAAGGTCTGTGACCACTTAATCATATTATGCATCTCCGATGTCCATCTCCCCACTTTGCCCCCCCCCCCAAGGGATACTTTCTAAATTTTGTTGACACCCCTCATGTCATATATTGTTGGAAAGGTCCGTGACTGCTTAATCATATTATGCATCTCTGATGTCCATCTCCCCACTTTGCCCCCCCTCCCCCCGAAGGGGTACTTTTTAAATTTTGTACACAACCCTCATGTTATATATCATTGGAAAGGTCTGTGACCACTTAATCATATTATGCATCTCCGATGGACATCTCCCCACTTTGCCCTCCTGCCCCCCCCAAGGGATACTTTCTAAATTTTGTTGACACCCCTCATCTCATATATTGTTGGAAAGATCCGTGACTGCTTAATCATATTATGCATCTCCGATGTCCATCTCCCCACTTTGCCCCCCGCTCCCCCTCCCCCCTTACTTTCTAAATTTTGCACACAACCCTCATGTTATATATCATTGGAAAGGTCTGTGACCACTTAATCATATTATGCATCTCCGGTGTCCATCTCCCCACTTTGCCCCCCCCCAAGGGGTACTTTCTAAATTTTGCACACACCCTTCATGTGATATATTGATGGAAAGGTCTGTGACCGCTTAATCATATTATGCTCCCTACTATGAAGTTTGTCAAGTTAAAGCAACTATAAATTTTATTTTTATGGTAGTATCAAGTTGTTTGCCGTCAAATTTTGACGGGTTCCATCTAGTAGATATAAAAGATGACATAATTAATTTTTCTAAAATACTACTGGACAAAAATAAACAACCAAGAGATCACTATCGATAATTTCTTGAACTTATCTTAATCTTTTCAGGCGAAACCCCTTCTCGAGGAGTCAGATTTATGGCACCTGGAGCCATGCACCATGATCGCTGGATGTCCAAAGTGCTGTACAGTCTAAAAATATGGATGTTTAGTAGCCAGTTCACCATTACTTCAAGAGAAAAAAAAAGGATTGCAAAAAATATGTGTATTTGCGGTACGAGTATATCTAAAAGCTTGGATGACAGCACCATTGCCACAAAGTGCACCTTTCAATAATTTCAATTTAATGAAATCTCTGTTACAGTATAAGAATATTGATGATGAAATATCTAAAGCAGCATCAGAAAAGCTAGCCAAACACCTTTGGTATTTATCTGAGGATCTTGTCGCCTTAGCTCTTTTCGACAATCAAGTGCCTCATTGCCTTAAAAGGCTCATAGTAAAGGCCATGAAAGACGTTAATTGTAAAAAAGAATCCACAAAGCGTCCTAACATTACACTTGAAACTTTTGTCGACATGAAATTTGAAGATTTTGTAACGAAGCGGTCAGCTTTATTATTCCAACAAATGTGTCTACCAGATGCGTTCCTCCAAGTAGACCCAGAAATATGGGAAGATCGGGAGAGTTTGTAAACCATTAGAAATTGTCAAATCAGTAAAAGTTGTTAATGATCATGCTGAAAAGGGCATAGCCCTAATTCAAGAGTTTTGTGAAAAATAACGGTGAAAAATAACAGTGAGACACAACCACAATACTTATTGTAGGTCGTTGAAGAACATCGACGAACATATCCTGACTGCAAAAAACAGAGTTTGGCAGGTACTGACAAATACATGATTATTTAAATATTAATGGCGTATATTTACTTGTTAATTATTTATAACATATATTGAATATATAAGTGTACTTTAATTACTTAGAATTCTCAGATTCTTACCCCCATGTATGGCAAATAAAACTTTTTTAGGTATTAGTAGCAGTTGAATACCTTAAATTGTAAATTTACAAAAAAAAAGGAAATTTTTAAGTGTGTTGAGCTACCTCTAAATATTAAAATTTTAAGCTCAAACTTCATAATATTTATTTTTTAACTAAAATGAACAAATTAAGAGGATAGCACCAGTAAAAAATTAAAAAAAATAATAATCGACCTTTTTTGGACCACCCGTGTATGTACAGAAAGCAGATTAATATCACGTCATTAGAGTATTAAAAAGAAAATTAATCTTACGTCATATCGGAAATTTAACGAATATCTCAAGTGTTTGAGAATAATACAAAGCGCGTATCAATATGAGTAATAGAGAATAGTAAATATATGAATTTCAGGAACGTATTGAATCATAATAAAAACACGATTAATGAAATATTCGCATATTTTAACATTTTGAAGGTTTACATGTTTCATTTTGAAATTATTTTTTTTAAATATCGCATTTAGTCCACATGACAGATATTATTATGACAGAGTATAATAGCAGGCTTCGCCCGCTATCGGGCTGGTTTAGATATTCGAAAAAACGAAAAAATAGACCGGAAAATTTTTGCTTTATAAAAAACATGACTTTTTTTTATTGCTAAATGAAATTTATTTGGATTTATTAAAGAAATGATAAACTGTTTTGAAAGGAATATTAAACGAAACCCTTTTGCGATCTTCGATCACACATACCCACTTGTTTTTCATTGTACCCGAACTTTTACCACACTATATAGTTACAGAGTTTTACGTGTTTCTAACGAAGTTATGATAATGTGACCATTTGTTCGTTTTGATATGCTTTGTTTGAATTATTTTAAAGGTATGGGAAATAAAAAAACTGTTTTACTTTAATTGTGTATTGTTATTTAATAAACGGCCTTTTCGACACATATATATAGTTACAGAGTTTTATGAGTTTTTAACGAAGTTATGATAATGTGACCATTCGTTCGCTTTGATATGCTTTGTTTGAATTATTTTAAAGATATGGGAAATTGTGCATTGTTATTTAATAAACGGCATTTTCGACATATATATATAGTTACAGAGTTTTATGAGTTTTTAACGAAGTTATGATAATGTGACCATTTGTTCGTTTTGATATGCTTTGTTTGAATTATTTTAAAGATATGGGAAATAAAAAAACTGTTTTACTTTAATTGTGTATTGTTATTTAAAAAACGGCATTTTCGACATATATATATATAGTTACAGAGTTTTATGAGTTTTTAACGAAGTTATGATAATGTGACCATTCGTTCGTTTTGATATGCTTTGTTTAAATTATTTTAAAGATATGGGAAATAAAAAAACTGTTTACTTTAATTGTGTATTGAAAAAATATAATAATATAATAAAAAAAATATATATAATAATAATAAAATAAGATAAAATAAAAAGTTTTAATTAATTATATTAAAAAATAAAGCAAATGTGCATTAGTGTGTGCACTTTGATTATTATTATTATTTTATTTTTACATTTGTTTTATATTTCGATGAACTCAATAGGAACATAAAAAATAAATATAAATGAACAAACATAAACCTATTAAGCAAACAAAAATGTAAACCATTATTTGACATAATGTATCCATTTTCACTTTTGTTAAAAGTTATTTATTTAAATAAATAGTTACAATGATGTTTTGTTTGTTTACGAATTAATTTTTTTGCAAGTTAAAATAACGACTGTTTATTCAATTAACAAAGACTACTTAAAAAATATATATGCAGTGCTCTTCATCAACAAAGTTTTTTTACAACTATTATAATTAACCATAAAAACAAATTATATTACTATTATACATAATATATAGACATTAAAAGGGAAATTCTTTGCAATTCCTTTCATTATTAAAACTGATTTTTCATTTTATAAATTTATTTTAATCCAAAATTACCTTTTTTAGTTTTTTTTCGATATTTTTAATTTAGTGTTTTTTTAATGCTCGATAATGTGCAGTATCAGAAAAAACATAATTTCGTAAACAGTATAAACGTATTATTTAATATTGAAAGAAACTTTCGTAAAATACAAGGTGGTCCAAAATTATTGAGCACAGTTCAGGATTGAAAAAAAAAAGAACAAAATTAGGTACGTGCATGTTTAGGGTTTCTTTTAAAGACAATTTAAAACCGTTTTACACAACAACGTTTTAAACATTAGATAAGTTTCACATAAACCGGTAGATGGCGCGACAACATTGCGCGGGAAAAAAATTGCTGATTGCGTCAGTTTGCAAATGGCTACCGTACAGGAAAAAATAATGTGCGTTTTGTAGTTCTGTGAAAGAAAATCCGTTGTAACTGTTCAGAGGCGTTTTCGTTTAGAATACGCAAATCGTCGTCCTCCAAGTAAAGACTTTATGAAACGTTGGTACCAACAATTTAAGGAGACGGGAAATGTGGAACTTATTTAATGTTTACAATGTTCTTATGTGAAACTGTTTTAACTTGTCTTTCTAAGAAAACAATAAACATGTACGCATCTAATTTTGTTATCATTTTTTTTTTTTTTTT
The DNA here is from genome assembly GCA_963931845.1 of Maratus michaelseni. Lineage (NCBI taxonomy): Eukaryota > Metazoa > Arthropoda > Arachnida > Araneae > Salticidae > Maratus > Maratus michaelseni. The sequence continues at coordinate 472,753,043 of OZ007588.1, read as the reverse complement.
TTTTTTTTTAAACATGAAATGCGCTTAATAATTTTGGGTTCGACTCCCGCCAGCTCCATTGCACACACTTTGTGGAGCTTCCAGATGTAGCTCTCTGGTGTTGTAAATTTCCTTGTGGCTATCTCGTCCCTGTATATTGACGATGACTTATAAGCGGGCACTTGATGTCAAGCACACAAGTCAGATGTATGTTCTCAATAGAAAAACAAAACCAACCTTGTGGTTTTGAGGCAGAATTTTACGATTTATTTCAAATGCCCTGCAACTTCTTCTTCACTATGTTGAACTAATGAAAAATAGTAGAATTAATTTTTCTTTCCAAATATCAAACATTTCAGCTGCATTTTCCCTACTTGTAAAGACTTCTTTAGTTTCTACTGAATATTTTAGAGTTAACAAGTTCTTCTTAACTTTTTTCCATTTTTTTTAAACATGAAAAGCGCTTAATAATTTTGGACCAACCTTGTGGTTTTGAAGCAAAATTTTACGATTTATTTCAAATGCCCTGCAACTTCTTCTTCACTATGTTGAACTAATGAAAAATAGTAGAATTAATTTTTCTTTCCAAATATCAAACATTTCAGCTGCATTTTCCCTACTTGTAAAGACTTCTTTAGTTTCTACTGAATATTTTAGAGTTAACAAGTTCTTCTTAACTTTTTTCCATTTTTTTTAAACATGAAAAGCGCTTAATAATTTTGGACCAACCTTGTGGTTTTGAAGCAAAATTTTACGATTTATTTCAAATGCACTGCAACTTCTTCTTCACTATGTTGAACTAATGAAAAATAGTAGAATTAATTTTTCTTTCCAAATATCAAACATTTCAGCTGCATTTTCCCTACTTGTAAAGACTTCTTTAGTTTCTACTGAATATTTTAGAGTTAACAAGTTCTTCTTAACTTTTTTCCATTATTTTTTTTTGTAAATGTTATCACTTTAGATATGTGAAATAACTTTATTTTCTATCCAATAGAGGACTTGTGTCTTTGGCAATTTCTTCGGCAGGAGTTACTCTTGCCATGCTGTTAATGCAAAAGTATAGCTTTTAATAAATTTCAAAACTTCATTTAAATGCATAATTGTTACTTTTTCATATAAAAATGCTTTCTGATGTTGTTAGCGGACAATCTTAAAAAAAGTTTAAATGTAAAAAATCGATGAGAGTTTTCAATTAGAAATGGGTTCATCCTCATCGTGTCACCCGAAATGGCCGGGTTGGATAGACTTGTTTCCATTTTTAAAAAAATTATATAAATAATTTAATATTCTTTTATGGTTTTCATTTAGATTTGTGAATAAAATGCTTCAATCCATTGCTACAGAATAAAGAAAGGAAGCAGCTGAAATTAAATCGATAAAATCCATAAACAAGATATAGCAGTCAAATAGGGTAAAGGATTTTTCTAAAATTGATGGATATTCAAAGAATATAAATTCATACACTATTAAAAAAGCCAAATGTTTCATAATCAACGAAAATACAGTGTGTCCGACACGAAACGCCGTAATTTGAGCAGTCTGTAATACAACATATAATCGTTGCATTAAGAAGATACACATAGTTGTGAAGTTTTGTGTGTGCAATCACACCATTTCTACATGTGCCCCACGAGTGGCACGGAGGATGTCTAAGGAGGATTGCCAGAGAATTGGACCACCTCTCCCAATCCATCTTTGTAGGAATTTGGCAGTCAATGTGTTCCGGATTCCCAAATGCCAGTGTGGAGGTCCTCCATTCTGCCTATGGATCCCAATACTGCCCACCAGCACACGGTTTGTGCCTTTTCAGAACTCGTTGTCATTTTTCAGTTTTAAATGTTTCCGATTTTTAGCAATTGAAATAAAAATCATGATGTAAATTTCCACATTTAAGCTACCATGTACCACCTAACAAAATGGTCCTGGTTGTTTATTATCTTTAGTATAACTGTTTAAAATTAGGGCGTATCGTCTGGGACACCCTGTATAATACAATCACGAATTAAAATACGCAATAACTTGTTCCGAGTTACCCACACTGTAAAAAAGGGGGAGTACTATTACGCTTAATTTGGGTTTATGAAATGCCAAATAAGGTTTAAATATGCACTAATCTTGGTGTCAACACTGAATTAAGTGTTATAATACACTTAAAATAGTTTATCTTTACTCTTTCAAAAAGAATCGGTGTTATCATACACCCAGAAGGACGCTTTCAAATTAATTCGGGAAACCAAAACTCCAATATAGGTGTCTCGCTATCCAGCTTTTGGTGTTCGGATACACGATGACGTCAGAGTGTTGCGTCAGCAGACGACAACAGAGACACGATAACGGAACAATCGCCATTTTGCTTTCATCTTAAAACTTCTGATTTGATTTTGAAAACGCGAGGTAAGTAATGTAATTATTCCTTATTTACTTAGGAGTACTAAATAGCAGTGGCACCAACTTATATGGGCCGGTGAGGCCTAAGCCCACCCAATAATTTGCTATCCCAGCTTACCGAATTTCCATTGTTCTGTTATTTATTTATATCTGAAACGAAATTTAATTCTGTTGACGTTCTCAAAATTGTTTTGTTTGAAAAACAGTAAGACTGACAGGAGGACTATAAGTAGTTAAACAGTCGTATAGTTTGATTTTATTTCAAATTATTGTTCCTGTGCCTATTTTACCTGCGATTATAAGTCAATGGTCACTTGTATTAATGCTCAGACTCACAACCATAAAGCACTTAGATAACTGTATTTATTTTTTCGATGTTCAGCTTTTTACGCATTTTATTTGTAATCATATCCATTGCATGATAATTGTGATAAATACTATTTTCTTTATAAGGAAGAGCTCATGGCAGTATAATTTAATAAAATTACTATTTTTATTACAGTAAAAAAAATTTATTTTCCCCTTTTTGATTGCAGACCAGAAACACATCTAAGCCGAAATTTCTTATGAATTTGGTAGCAAGCTGAAAAGAATGTAACACCATCTTCAGATGGGAAGTGGGGGACAATTTACTTGATCAGTACCCTATAGCAGCAATGTTAGTTTTTATCACACACAAGATATGAAGTTCTATAAAAATGCAACATGTGTAAAGAAAATTTGAAAAGTAAAGAACATTTGTTATCAACATTTAGTATGATTTTCTAAACAAAAAGTTTGTGAATTATTTTAAAAAGTAAATCAAAAATAAAAAGGAGGAGATTATTCATTGATAGGAAATTAGCTGAAGAAGAATCATTTTTTTCAAACATTTTACTCATTATAACAGATAGTGATTTTTTTTTTCTTAGAAGATTACTTTTTTTTTTTTTTTTTTTTTTTTTGGGGGGGGGGGGGTTTAAATGATCATTTTGGTGCATATAAAATTAAAAAATTGTCTAATAAGGACAATTCAAGATTTTTTTTTTTTTTTTTTTTTTTTTGGTGGATGCAAGTCTCTTGCAATTTAGAAATCCATTTTTCAGCTACTACACAAACGGAGACTGGTACATTGTTTTAAAGCATATTTTGGTAACATTAAATGATGTTTCATACATGGAATGCATATCACGCATACATACATGATACTTAAGAATTTTTAGTTACATATAAAAATTGTAATATTGTGTGTAATATATCTTAGCTAGGCATTTTTAACAGTACAAGTCCAAAATTACAATTTTAGAAGACAGTGAAAAATTTGTGTAAGCCTGTTTTATGTTTAATTTTGTGTAGACTATTTTGGTTAATATCGATGCATTTAACCATGAAATGTGTTTTGATAATGTTAAGTAATAATTGTATGCTGTTTGGTTTGTTGTACTGCGATATGCAATTTTTTTTTTTACTATTATGATTAATTAAAACAGTTCTTTACTTTAAACCTTGACTTATGCTCTTTTAAGTGCTTATAAAAATCTCCTTTTTATTGTGAAATTGCAAATATACTGATTAAACTAAAGATTTGCTGTCAGGACCGCCTACCTAAGACATGAGTATGTAAACGTCTTCAGAGAAAATTCTATAATTTTTATTCTAACTTTATCTCAAAAAAGTATGTGTCTACCCATTGGTCTACAAACCGTTGAGAATTATTATAAGCATTGCTTGCCTATCCAAATTAAGTTATGTTATTTTGATTATTAATGCATTCAAATTTCTTTGAGATATTTTGAATTTAACTTTTTTTTTCTTCACAGTATTTCATTATTTCTTACTTAGTTATTACATTCTCTGATTATTATATGATTATTTTCATATAATACTTTTAGTATTGACAAATGTGTATTATACTTTCCAATTCAGTATTAGTTAAATAAATACCATAAAAGTTATTTTGTTCTTAATTCTTGCTATTAAAATTTCGAATAAATTCTGCATACATGGTTACCTGATTATTCTATTGGCCAAGTAAGTTATAACCGGCAATGTAAGATGTGTTAGAGTGCCATAGTTAAATATCATTAACAAGTAATACTGTAATTTAATTCAGTGCATTTTATCCTGTTAAGAGTGATATTAGAAAATTGATTTTTATTTAAAGTGAGTAACATTAGTCCTTGGGGTATTTTTCGAGAAAAATTTTAGAAATTAAGCCAAAACAAAACATTTATTACTGGGATAATAAAATCTTATGTGTTAATAAGAGTGGTGGATGGCTAAAACTTCTACAATGCTGTATTGAATGTATACATTCAATTAAACTATAGTTTAAACCTTTTAACTACTAAAAATAAGTGCAAGTAGTTCCATGTGGCTCCATTGTTAAATATGTAAGTATTTTGATATGAAAAAAAAAAAAGTCTAACAGAATTTCCTGACTAAGTTTATTTTAACATTTATGTAATCATAACCTTTATATTGTTCAATTTCTATAGAATATTTTTAAATTATAACTGTAATTGAATAAAGCTTTATTAATGATGGCAACAAAGTTGCTATCATAATTGTTGTAATTAAACACCAGATAAACCTTACAGCACCAAATTATTTTTTAAAACTCTCTTCAAGTCTTTGACCGGAAATCTGTCGTCCCAAATTATACTAAGAGAAAAAGTGATTGAAAAGTAATGGATATTTACGTAAAAGTACAGGCATTTTTACTGTATTTTTCCCCTCTTGATTAAAAGATAACATATTTTGAAACATCAGTAAACTTTTATACTTGAAAATTTTTAAAATATATAGTGAAGATTTCAATTACAGATTTGAAAATTGACTTTTAACTTACCCTTTTCTGAATCAAAGAGAAAATGTTTAAGTTTTATGTAAATGTATAAACAGTGCAAAATTTTTTCTCCATCAGCATAGCCGGGACTAAATTTATTAAGCAGATTTGAAACATCAAATTTGGTGTGATGCTGCATCTAAGTGGCATATTCTAAATTAGTTAGTAGAACACCCAATTTGGTGTTAAAGCACACCAAATCAATGACGGTGTTTTATTACACCACTTTTGGTGGCAACTTTGTTGCCACCAAAAGTGGTGTTTCTTTACACTAATTAATTTTTGGTGTTTCATTACACCAATTTACAAGTGGTGTTTCCTTACACCATTATTGGTGGCAACTTTGTTGCCACCATTTTTGGTGTAAAGTAACACGAATATTTTTTACAGTGCATGATTCGATTCGAAAAGCTTTTTTTATCCTTAGAAATCTCAGAACTCACTATATTTTAGAGATTTAAAGAAGCATTTATAAAAACGGAAGTTTTTTTGCTGCCACGGATTTTTGGAAACAGTACATAACAGTTTTTATAGTGTATTAATAAGTTTTCTCAATCCGAAATATCGGTTTTTTGGATGGTATCCATTCTGAATTAAACATTTTCAGCTGCGTAACTGAATGTTTACATAAAAGACTATCAAAAATAACATTAATTTTAATATTAATGTTTCTAATTTACCATGTTTGTGGAAGATGAAAATATTTTTCTGAGAATGGATAGCATCCGAAAAACTCATATTACGGGTTTTGAAAACTTTTAATACACTCTAAAAAACTACTCGGAATTGTTTTGAAAAATCAGTGGCAGCAAAAGAAACTTTGTGTTTATAAATAGTTCTTTAAATTGTGAAAATATATTGATTTCTTAGGTTCCAAATGACACAGAACACTTCATGGAATCACGGCTTTTTCTGAAGAGTTCCGTTCGTGGTTATATTATATTTTTCTACATTAAAACATATTTGTCTTTTTTTTTGCAGTGTGTATTGGATGATATAGGAATAACGCGTTATAAATCAAAAATTATAAACTGTTTTTGTTTTGTCACCTAAATTAGTTGTTTTACTACTACCATTAAACATCATTGAATGTCTTAGTAAACCTCTCAAGTTTGACTGGAATGTTCTTAATTTTTGAAATTAGAAGTTGCGAGACATGGGAGCTGCGTTTATTCAGGGAACTCGAGCAAAGTTTCAAATATGGGTTAGCGAAAGTAAAGTTAGTACAATTTTTAATTTGTAGACTATTATTTATGAATTAACAAAGGATGTGGATTATCCCTTACTACACAGCGTATAACCTAGAGAGTGAAAAAGTGTACAGACCAGGGATCGAACCCGGAATCCTGGTACGCTCTACCATTTGAGCTATCCGGACGACGTCTAGTCTAGCATTTCTCACTCTTATATGTTGGCAAGGCTGCAAATTTGCAGCATAAGATGGAAAGTCAATAATGAGCACACATCTTCAGGGTCATGCATAAGACGAATAAATATTGTACGCTGCGTAGTAAGTGTTAATTCACATCGTTTATTAATTCATTAATTTCCAGCGTAATTTCAGCTCTGCTGAAAATTTCAATTATCCGACCATTTATGACAAAAAAAAATCAACACAAAATTTTGAAAAAACGTTATAAGAATTAAATCGGTGATTTGTTTTATTTTGCTTTAAATTGAACCGAAATTATAACTATCATTCGTGGTTGACTTATTTATTGTATTTTATATTTTAAATATATTTTATTTCTTCATGTTGCATGATATTAATCATGTTTTTGTACGTTTCATATAGCATGGTTGCTTCAGAAAAATCTTCATGAATGGTGCATGTATGCTATGACTATTTTTGAAGGTCATTTTGTCACCTGCACCAAATTTTATTACGTAATGATGCGCGTATACCAATATTAGTTATATTACAAGGCCAATCAAAATAATTTGAATAGATTTCCATCTATATAGACAGTTCTTGCTTGATATGTTTTTAAATTGAACGAAATATTTTTTATATGAAATCCTAAAAATGTCTTCTCTACATACATGTTATTGTTGTCGTAAAAGTAAATTTAAAGACATTTGTGAATAGTGTATAAGTCCATTTCGATCTTTCAAAACAAATGTTGGTAAAAAATTAAATTACTTTAGTTGCTACTACAGGAATTTCTAAAAGAAGAGTTCTAAATAATTATTTGGAACAGTCTGGAAATAATAACTCTACGACGTCCCGTTTTGGCTGAATTAGCTAGAATATCCAGGTTATCTGTGATAAAGTTACAAGATTTCCCAGTGTATAAACAGGATTGTTTGATGCTGTAGAGGTGTGTCAAATGGCAAACCATTCTCTGTGAAAGCATTCATTGGCATTTTACATACTATAAAATTGTTTGCACGTTTAGCCTGAGTCTCTGTAATTATTTGGTATCCTGCTAATTACATGTTTTCGTGAATGTTGTCGTACGGTTTCTGACAGTCCGTTGTGATTGTCCAGTATGTACTGGATAAAGCGAATATTCATCTTTTTCTTTCCAAATCTTTCGTAATCTTAGCAATAGATGAAAATTACGTACCGCTATTTTTGTAACATTTGAAAATATTTGAAAATGCATGCATAGCGCATATTTTTGTTTCTTGTTTAAATGTAAGCTAAAAATCAATTAATTTAAATTTTATGGAAACTACATCGAAGTAAATAACCAAAATGTATTTCTTTTTCTCATTTTGAATAAAATATTCTGCCAAGAATATTTCGATTCATGCAAGTATCCATTCTGTATCATATCATAACGTTTGTTCAAATCTAGAATTTTCGGTCGTACTCGTAAGAAAATCATTCAAAGCTGTTTTAAAATTCCTTTCAATTTCGAAGAAAGCGAAAACAAATGGTTTGAATTGAAGAATCAAAATTACTTTCGGTTTCAGTTGAGAATTGTAACAGATTAGGTACAAGAAGAAATCTTTTTCTTTTAGAAACTTCCTTTCTATTTGGACTTTGATCCGTGGCTTATCTAGATCATAATACTTATTCTTTAAATGTTAGAATGCTCTCCAGTTTTAGGCTCCAATTATTTCAGAAGTTATTTGATTTATTTTAGAATTGAAACTTGAAATCGTTATATTAAAAAGAATTCTGATTTCATTTATGTATATTTAATGTTTGTGGTATCGAAAAAATAAACTCGTTGATATCTTTAAGATATAGCCTTGAATTTTTTTAAAATTGTTTATTAAAGGAGTTTATTATTTGTTTCATGAATACCAATAGTCATAACAAAATTAAATATTGAAAATTACTTTAAACTATAAAATGAAAAACTGTATTTTCTTGATTTTTTCAAATATACAAGAAAAGTGTTTATACTTCGGTTCGTGTGTCTGTCGGTCGCGTTCCGGGAATTCGCGTGATAGTCCTTGCTACGTTCCTTATATACCGACACACTTGCGGAAGCCAGGTAGAAAGGGAAAATTTTTTTTGAAAATTGAAACCGGGCAAATGTAAAAGGAAACTAGTCGTTGGGTCCACCGTAATACTTACCCATCATGGATATGCATAATGTAAAATATTAAAATAAAAATGTGTAAACTACTTATAAAATGCATTGCAATTCAAATAAAATCGTGGATTGATGACGTCATAAACTTTAAAGGCTTGATTACTGAATTGCTTGAAAGAGGTTTTTCCTTATAACTCCAAAAATTATAGTCCTATTAACTAGCGGTTTATTGCATCTGATTAAGCGTTAAATTTCCAATTAAAATATATCTTTAAAGTGAAATTTGGATGAAATACAGGGTCATGAAAAATCAAAGAGTGTGGAAAATAGGATTCCAAATATCTCGGCAACTAATTATCCGATCGACTTCATGCTTTATGCAAAATTTATGTTTTTTTATTGTCTTTTATATTCATTTCTTAAAATAAACAATTTCGAAAATTTTTATATACCTTTTATCAGAACGTATATTTCGAGAGTCCGAAAAAAATAGTTCCGGTTAATCGAGGTTATTGAAATGAAATAGGCTTCTTCCCATTATTACATACTAAGTACATACCAAATTGCAAGTCTCTATCTCAATTTTTTCGGGAGATAGAGCGTTTACAGACACACAGACACACACACAGACACACAGACGGACGGCAATTTTTTTTTTCTAAAAATATGTTTTTCGGAATCTCCAGTGTCTGAAACGTGTAAATCCGTCAAAAAAAAAATTTCGATTTTCAAAACGATTACAAGACTTACCCTATACTACGTATGATGGGTAAGTAAAATGAACAAATTAAGAATTTAAGAGCAATCATTATGATCATCATTAGGCAAAGCGTTATTTCTTAGTCTCCATAGTAAGCACCGCTTAATTTTAGTATCAATTTTTTTCTGAAACATAAAATAATCTAATATAATGTTTTGCATAGATGAATTGATTGCGAGGAAAGAATTGTGCACTGTGATACGAAATTTCTGTAATCATTTACATTTTAGAGCAATTTAAGAGTAATATTAATTGCAAAAGTGTAATCTTATGTTTAGAAAGGGCAAGAAGCATATGTGTAACTTAAATTTAAATTAATTTATCTGTAACGTGTTTTTCAGAATTTCTGGCAACATTAGGAGTTTTTTTTTATTACAGAATTCAAATAGTTTCTGCGGTTTTCAACGTTTCACTGTTGCATTAAGATTTAGTTTTATAAAGACTATAAATAATCATATTTTCCTATATAGTTAAGATATACGTACATTTTAACGTCTGAATTAAATCAATACTTCAAATAACTATAAGACATTAGACAGACTTGAATACACTTAAAAAATTTAATTAAAATATTTACTAAAAAACATTTAAAATTAAAATCCAAAACATACAAAGTATACGTTTCGCTATGTCATCAGTACTAACATCAAATACAACAAGAAAACATCGAACACAAATGGATTCAGTTAAAGTTGAAGTTTTTCTTTTAAAAACTAGAAATATTCATTAGGAATTGAACCTGATTCGTTCAAGATATATGGGTATAGCTTAATGAACATTCCTCCATGAAGAATCTGTAATCTTTGAATTTTATTTTTTTAATTGACGAATCTACGAGAGATGGAATGTGGTCCATGTTAAAAGTATGTTGGACTAACTGAAATTTAACTTGTCATTTTTCAAGGCATTTATAGCATTACTAGCTGTTACCCGTGACTTCGTTCACGCAACATTAAAAGAAGAATAAATACATTAATTAAGCAAAATATTTCACTCCCGATAATTAAAAACGTTAATAATTAACTAACTATTTATCACATTTCATAGGAGATAATACGGTATTTTTTGTTATAGGGACCTTGACATAACTCAGTCTTAAAAAAGTGAAATTTAGTGTCAAATAATCGCGAAAATGAAATTGCAACCAATGCAAAAAGGAGGGCCAAATAAAATCGTGGAAATAGAGGAATTGGGTAAAACAAATGTCAATTTTACCTGATAAACAATTTTACTTTTAACGCCTTTGTAAAACGTTTTAACAACCATCCTTCGAAAAAAAAAATTAATTGGAAATAGTATATGCTTTTTCTTTAAATTCAATTCCGCCTCCTTGGTTTAATGTATAGCTGAACAAATCTTGTTTTCTAAATGACAGTATGTTGACAGGCAATTTCTGTTCTCCAGAATAAATTGATTCATGAAGTTTGAATATGTGAAAATATGTTTTTATTTTCCGGATAATTTACTGAAATCAAGATTTTGTTTTCACCATCTATTCAAAGTGAAAATAAATTCTGTTTTTCAGTTTTAATCAGAAAAGGGTGTAGAAAATATACTGATCTGTTTTATTTCTCCTTTTTTATACACAAATATGGAGTAATTTACTTTCCGTTTTTAAAGAAACTTCGTTAAAATTTACAAAAAAAAAAAAAAAAAAAAAAAAAAAAAAAAAAATCTTGGCATCTAATTTAATTTTTTTAATTTTGAGAGTTTGTGTGACATCCTCGGATCAATGATACCCGGTATTAAGTAACTCGCGTTGCGTTCGATAGTCTAGGAGTAGTTGCGAAATACAAACACACGGTCAGATTTTAATATAATAGATTCGTGTTCATTTTCCTTTTCTTAAAATTATGATGTGATTTTTAGTGGAAAACTCTCATCTGTATGTAACGGATACTCTTGCTTAATAATACGTATAGATAAAAAGCATTTAAATTTTTCTTTATAAATATGCCGTGAAACTCATCTACTTTCTGTACTTACTAATCCTTGTATTATTAATGTAAGGAATTGATTCACACTCATTTTAAAACATATTGGAAAATTCCCGTTTTATTTCAAATATGACGTCTATTTTTCCCCAGAGAAATTCCTTTTTAATGACATAATTCTTGTTAATTTTCTTTTCCAGACAAATGACTTCAATGCTGGCATATGGGGAATTATGTTACTTTAACGAAATAATATTAAATTTTTAGTTTTTATCAACAAAAATGGAACTATTAACATTCGTCATTTTTTTTAGGTAATCGAGTTATTTCTTTTAGTTTTAAGAATGAAAATAACTATATCTCGCTATCTATGACATCATTTTTGACATGGATAACTTTGCGGAGCATATTATTGACATTTGCTAATCATTTTCTTTTCAAACTTCTTTTATTTTATTAAAATTTAAATAAAAAAATACGCCGCGCGCAGACGGTAAAACACCAAGTATTGTTATAATACAAAAGAAAAAAACAGAAAAGAAGTAAAGAAAGAACCCAAGATCGTTATTTTTCACCATCAAAGCATATCCACTTTATTTTCGATGTATGACGTCATATTTGTCTGTTTTCTATGGTTACGCATATTAAAACCTTGTATTATTATCAAAAACTAAAAAAAATATGTTTTATTTCTAATAATATTATTTAATCTTCTTTTTAATTATTTAATTTGTTTATTTCATTTTCATTTTTCACGTGAAAATTTTTCAATTGAAACTAAATTGTTGAGTAAAAATTATTATTCTGGATTTTGATTTAGTTTTGGCAACGATAAAGTATTAGCACCAGTAAAGTAAATTTAACCAATTTAAAATATTATGCGAAAAAACATCCATTTATTCTCTATGAAAATAACGAAATTTTGAATTATTAAGAAAAATATTTGAATAGAATAAACAAAAACCAGCTTATGTTCATTTGAGGATTATAATCAACCTATATGCAAAGTTACAGGATCATTAAATGCTCCATTTTGACGCTGGCTTCAGCCTAACATTTGCACACAATCGGATTTATAATGTTACTAGCTGTTACCCGTGACTTCGTTCACGTAGCATTAAAGGAAAAATAAATGTACTAATCAAGCAAAATATTTCACTCCCGATAATTAAAAACGTAAATAATTAACTAACTCTTTATCACACTAGTCGCCACTGGCGACCAGTTTGGTCTCCCTTAAATGCATGTTACGCATTGTAACACGTTACTTTTATTCACATATATATTTTTAATCCTTCGCCAAACCGGAAGATTCTAATAGACAAATCAAGAACTTTTGCCATCATGGCAGCATTTCGCATATTTTGTGTGATGTATTTCATTTTTCTTGACAAAAACCGCTTAACCCAATTAAACATTTATGCTTCATGACCGTTTGCTAATCAGTTGCAATTTATTCGCTAATGCGGGGCTTCTTAAACGTAGTAAGTAATTTTCCGTAATTGGGTCCATTGCTAATTGGCGTATTCTAGTTAATACGATTTGATCCACTGAAGTCTATTTTGTGAAAGTTCTTTTAAAGTACCATATTGTTGCTAATATTTTTTTTTTTTTGTTTCTCGCTAACTTTGGCTGTAGACTCGATTTCTGAAGATTAGAAAATCTATCATTATTCTCGTCTAAAACGTTTTGAATAATTTGCCATAATCGGGTTGCATATTATTACACGTAATTTTGGGTACAGCTGTCGCAGACGCACCGGCGTATCATTTTGGCGCCCAAATGGCGATTTTATGCGTGGGCAACCCGGCAGTTTCGGCTAGATTTTTCTTGGTATGGCAACCCGATAGAGCAGATTTCGTATGTTTTATAATAAATTAAATATTGTATATTCAATAATAAATTGATCATTGAGTATGTTTTATAATAAAATTCTGTTTTTTTTAATTTAAAATAAAATATTTTATAATAAAATAAAAGTAACATGGGTTTTCTCGCCAAAATGGCGCAAAAAAAAGTCGCGCCAACCCCGATGCGTCTGCGACAGATGTTCCATTTTAAAAATGCTATTGGCGGGATTTGCGCCCAAATAACATAAAAGTACTTAACGATGTTATGTATATTAAATAAATTACTGTTTTGAACGCGATTGGTCAATAACAATGGTAAATATGATTGGTGACTAATAATCATTTTCGGTGATCTCTCTTCCCATAACACATAAATACCAAACTAACTGACAAATAATTTCGAAATTCGATTCATTAAATATTACTACATAAGTTGTATTTGTTTACACTCAGCTTACGGCAAGAAAAGATCAGGAAGGAAGTTGAGTTGTATAGCACATAATTATGGTAAACTTTGATTGTCTGACTGGTGCGAATATTTTTTTTTGACACCAGGTAGGGGTCCAAAAATTCCTTCCTCGGAGAACTTGCTTTTCGAACAATTACCTCCATGGTTTAATATTTTAAACGTTCACGACGAATGAATGTTTTTCTTTTTTTATTGTTGTTCACTTTCATGGATGGAGAATTTGAATTCCAAACCTAATTTTAACTGAAGTTATTGCAGAATATATACATAATTGAGTGTAAGTCGTCTCTCAAATATTAATTTATTTTGAACGATATTTACAAAAATGTAACTTTCATGCAGTTTTATTTGAAAAAATAATTTTGAATAAAATGGCCGCCTGGCATATGAAAAATGAAGCGGTCATCCCGAACTGTTGATGACAGTCACATGACTTACGGTTTTATTATATAGATGACAGTCACATGACTTACGGTTTTATTATATAGATTTCATAGAAGAAAATACGATATTTCTTTGTTATAGGGGCCTTGACATAAATCAGTTTGAAAAAAGTAAAATTTTGTGCCAAAGAACCGCGAAAAGGAAGCTGAAACCAATGGAAAAAAGACGGCCAAATAAAATTGTGTAAATCGACGAATTGGGTAAAAAGAAATATCAATTTTACCTGATAAACCATTTTACTTTTAACGACTTTGAGAAACGTTTTAACAGCCATCATTTAAAAATAATTCATTGGAAATAGTATATGCTTTTTCTTTAAATTCAATTCTTGTGAATAGGGAGGAATAATTCTACACCTAAATGCAAGGAGCTTCAATTGCAAAGTTTTTGCAGCCCAATATTACATGCAAACGTAACACTTAAATTGCAAAGCTTTTTGCAACCCAAAATTATATGTAAACATTACTTTTGCATGTAATTTTCATTGCAAAATAACATTTATTACGGTTCAAATTAAAATTAATTTGGGTGCAAATTACATGCAAATGTTACGTTTGCATGTAATTTGGGGTTGCAAAAAGCTTTTCAATTGCAAGTGTTACGTTTGCATGTAACAGAAAATTTGTGTCCTTGGTTTAATCTATAGCTGAAAAAAATCTTGATTTATTGACAATATGCTGATAGGCGATTTTTGCTCTGCAGATTAAATTGATTCATAAAGTTTGAATGTGTGGAAATATTTTTTTTATTTTTCGGAAATTTTACTGTAATCAAGATTTTTTCTTTTCACCAACTATTCAAATTGAAAATAAAATAATTTTTTTCAGTTTTAATGAGAAAATGGCATAAAAATATATTAATCCGTTTTATTTCTCCTTTTTTTATCCATAAAAATTGAGTAATTTAAGTACCGTTTTTAGAGAAATTTCGTTAAAATTTACAAAAAAAATATTAATATCTCGAAATCTAATTCAAAATTTTAAATTCTCAGAGTTTATATGACATCCTCGAATCAATGATAACCGGTATTAAGTAAATCGCGTTGCATTAAGAGGAGTAGTTGCGAAATACACACAGTCAGATTTTAACTTAATAGACTTGTGTTCAATTTTCTTTTCCTAATAATCTTACTGATGCTTGTATTATTAATCACAGAGTCAGAGAATAAATAGAGATGAAATGTTCATGTTTGGCGTGAGGCTGAAAATGCAACTCTACAGTCGGCCCGAACAACTAGCGGCTTGCTTTGAAAACCTCTCCGTCCAATTAATCCTGTCCTTGTTCCTCGTGCAGCCTCTCTCCATCCCATGAAGTCAGCCCTTGGGCCTAATGATTTGAGCGATAACCGGCTTCATATTGCAAGCCGATTTTACGGTTCAGCACCTCTCTATTCTTTCACTGTACTCAGTGATTATTAATGTACTAGCCGCCACTGGCGACCAGTTTGGTCTCCCTTAAATGCATGTTAAGCATTGTAACACACATTGATATTTTTTGTATTATTTTAGTTTGATTCCATATTATTTACTATTTTTAATGATGGGTATTTTTATTAGCCGGGAGCAAATGATAAATCGCCAAATATTGCTCCCAGCACCACTATTCATACTGCATCAATTTAATTTTAAATTATAAATCTGTCACTCATTTCAGTTAAAATACTTAGCTTTAATTTAAAATACTTATATTAGATACAATTTAAAATACATGTCGTTCACACTTTTAATTTAAAATAGAAAATAAATAAGAAATAATATCATAAATCAAAATATTTGATTTCAAAATCACAATATATTTTCTAGTTTGCACACGTGAAAAATAAAAGCTGGTATCCGCGATTTAAAAAATGGTATTGGCGAGATTTGCGCAAATTAATATAAATCTACTTATGATGTTATGTATTTTATAAATGTATATTAAATTACTATTTTGATCGCGATTGGTCATAACAATGGTAAATATGATTGGCGATTACCAATAACTTTCCGTGATCTCTCTTCCTGGCAAGTATAATACATAAAAACCAAATTAACTGAGAATTCGGTTCGAAATTTCATTCATTAAATATTATTACATCTTACGTCAAGAAAAAAATCTGGAAGGAAGTTGAGTTGTATAACGCAGAATTATGATAAACTTTGA
The DNA here is from genome assembly GCA_963931845.1 of Maratus michaelseni. Taxonomy (NCBI): domain Eukaryota; kingdom Metazoa; phylum Arthropoda; class Arachnida; order Araneae; family Salticidae; genus Maratus; species Maratus michaelseni. Next base: position 472,736,753 of record OZ007588.1, on the reverse strand, counting down.
CTGTCTCAATGGTGCGATTTTTTATTTTTTGACATCCAAGCAGTGGTCCAAAAATTCATTCGCGGAGAACTTGCTTTAAGAACTATTATACTCCATTGTTTGATATTTTAAACGTTCACGACAAAAAAAATCTTTTTGTTGTTGTTGTTGTTTACTTTCATGGATAGAGAACTTGAACTGCGATCCTAATTTCAACTGAAGTTATTGCAGAATACTGAATAATTGAACGTAAGTCATCACTCAAATATTAATTTATTTTGAACGATCTTTCTAAAAATGTAACATTTATGCAGTTTAATTCGAAAAATAATTTTGAATAAAAATGGCCGCCTGGTATGTGAAAAAGTGAGGTGGACATCCCGGAACTGCTGATGACAGTCACATGACTGACACTTTTATTATATAGAATGAAATTGATACACGCTCCATTTGAAACATATTTAAAAAATCCCGTTTTATTATGACGTCACTTTGATCCCAGAGAAATCTCTTTTCAATGATATAATTCTTGTTAATTTTCTTTTCCTGGCAATAATGACGTGAAATTTAGCAGAAAACTCACATCTGTTTGTAACCAATATTCAAGCTTATTATTAATCAGTATCAAAAAAATATTTCAGTTATTCATCTTAAATATGACGTCCATTATCTATCTACTTTCATTATACATTGATATTCATGCTCCTTGTATTATTACGAATATTTGAAAATGCATGTTTTATTTATGACGTCATATTTGTTCAAGCAAAGGAGGATCCTTTTCATAGTTCCATGGTTCAAGCGAAATCTTTTGCTTAGTAATATAAATATTGTTAATTCTTCTTTCTAATTATAACACAGTTTTTGTCAGAAAAAGATCTTTTTAATGTAACCGATATTCATACTTCATGTATAATAACAAATACTTCATATTGTTGTTTCAAATATCACAGAAATTCATCTTCTTTTGAATTATTTTCCTTTTTCACGTGAAAATCGCTCAATTGAAACTTAATTGTTGGGGAAAATTATTTTTCCGCATTTTTATTTATTGGCAACGATCAAAGCCCTAGCAACGATATAGTAAAATGGTTAAATTTTATCCAAAAATGTCCATTGATTCTCTATGAAAATAATCAAATTTTGAATTACTAAGAAAAGTGTTTGCATAAAATAAACAAAAACCAGTCTATGTTCATTTCCGGGTTATAATCCCCCTATATGCAAAGATACAGGGCCATTAATTTCTCCATTTTGACGCTGGCTTCAGCCTAACATTTGCACACAATCGGATTTATAATATTACTAGCTGTTACCCGTGACTTCGTTCACGTAACATTAAAAGAAAAATAAATGTACTAATCAAGCAAAATATTTCACTCCCGATAATTAAAAACGTAAATAATTAACTAACTCTTTATAACATTCCATAGAAGAAAATACGATATTTCTTTGTTATAGGGGCCTTGACATAAATCAGTTTAAAAAAAGTAAAATTTTGTGCCAAATAACCGCGAAAAGGAAACTGCAACCAATGGAAAAAAGACGGCCACATAAAATCGTGTAAATCTACGAATTGGGTAAAAAGAAATGTCAATTTTACCTGATAAACCATTTTACTTTTAACGACTTTGAGAAACGTTTTAACAGCCATCATTTAAAAATAATTCACTGGAAATAGTATATGCTTTTTCTTTAAATTCAATTCTTGTGAATAGGGAGGAATAATTCTACACCTAAATGCAAGGAGCTTCAATTGCAAAGCTTTTTGCAGCCCAAAATTACATGCAAACGTAACACTTAAATTGCAAAGCTTTTTGCAACCCAAAATTATATGTAAACATTACTTTTGCATGTAATTTTCATTGCAAAATAACATTTATTACGGTTCAAATTAAAATTAATTTGGGTGCAAATTACATGTAAATGTTACGTTTGCATGTAATTTGGGGTTGCAAAAAGCTTTTCAATTGCAAGTGTTACGTTTGCATGTAACAGCAAATTTGTGTCCTTGGTTTAGAAAAAAATCTTGATTTCTTGACAATATGCTGACAGGCGATTTTTGCTCTGCAGATTAAATTGATTCATAAAGTTTGAATGTGTGGAAATATTTTTTTATTTTTCGGAAATTTTACTGTAATCAAGATTTTTTCTTTTCACCAACTATTCAAATTGAAAATAAAATAATTTTTTTCAGTTTTAATGAGAAAATGGCATAAAAATATATTAATCCGTTTTATTTCTCCTTTTTTTATCCATAAAAATTGAGTAATTTAAGTACCGTTTTTAGAGAAATTTCGTTAAAATTTACAAAAAAAATATTAATATCTCGAAATCTAATTCAAAATTTTAAATTCTCAGAGTTTATATGACATCCTCGAATCAATGATAACCGGTATTAAGTAAATCGCGTTGCATTAAGAGGAGTAGTTGCGAAATACACACAGTCAGATTTTAACTTAATAGACTTGTGTTCAATTTTCTTTTCCTAATAATCTTATTATTAGACTTGTATTATTAATCACAGAGTCAGAGAATAAATAGAGATGAAATGTTCATGTTTGGCGTGAGGCTGAAAATGCAACTCTACAGTCGGCCCGAACAACTGGCGGCTTGCTTTGAAAACCTCTCCGTCCAATTAATCCTGTCCTTGTTCCTCGTGCAGCCTCTCTCCATCCCATGAAGTCAGCCCTTGGACCTAATGATTTGAGCGATAACCGGCTTCATATTCCAAGCCGATTTTACGGTTCAGTACCTCTCTATTCTTTCACTGTACTCAGTGATTATTAATGTACTAGCCGCCACTGGCGACCAGTTTGGTCTCCCTTAAATGCATGTTAAGCATTGTAACACACATTGATATTTTTTGTATTATTTTAGTTTGATTCCATATTATTTACTATTTTTAATGATGGGTATTTTTATTAGCCGGGAGCAAATGATAAATCGCCAAATATTGCTCCCAGCACCACTATTCATACTGCATCAATTTAATTTTAAATTATAAATCTGTCACTCATTTCAGTTAAAATACTTAGCTTTAATTTAAAATACTTATATTAGATACAATTTAAAATACATGTCGTTCACACTTTTAATTTAAAATAGAAAATTAATAAGAAATAATATCATAAATCAAAATATTTGATTTCAAAATCACAATATATTTTCTAGTTTGCACACGTGAAAAATAAAAGCTGGTATCCGCGATTTAAAAAATGGTATTGGCGAGATTTGCGCAAATTAATATAAATCTACTTATGATGTTATGTATTTTATAAATGTATATTAAATTACTATTTTGATCGCGATTGGTCATAACAATGGTAAATATGATTGGCGATTACCAATAACTTTCCGTGATCTCTCTTCCTGGCAAGTATAATACATGAAAACCAAATTAACTGAGAATTCGTTTCGAAATTTCATTCATTAAATATTATTACATCTTACGTCAAGAAAAAAATCTGGAAGGAAGTTGAGTTGTATAACGCAGAATTATGATAAACTTTGACTGTCTCAATTGTGCGATTTTTTATTTTTTGACATCCAAGCAGTGGTCCAAAAATTCATTCGCGGAGAACTTGCTTTAAGAACTATTATACTCCATGGTTTGATATTTTAAACGTTCACGACAAAAAAAATCTTTTTTTTTTTGTTGTTGTTTACTTTCATGGATAGAGAACTTGAACTGCGATCCTAATTTCAACTGAAGTTATTGCAGAATACTGAATAATTGAACGTAAGTCATCACTCAAATATTAATTTATTTTGAACGATCTTTCTAAAAATGTAACTTTTATGCAGTTTAATTCGAAAAATAATTTTGAATAAAAATGGCCGCCTGGTATGTGAAAAAGTGAGGTGGACATCCCGGAACTGCTGATGACAGTCACATGACTGACACTTTTATTATATAGAATGAAATTGATACACGCTCCATTTGAAACATATTTAAAAAATCCCGTTTTATTATGACGTCACTTTGATCCCAGAGAAATCTCTTTTCAATGATATAATTCTTGTTAATTTTCTTTTCCTGGCAATAATGACGTGAAATTTAGCAGAAAACTCACATCTGTTTGTAACCAATATTCAAGCTTATTATTAATCAGTATCAAAAAAATATTTCAGTTATTCATCTTAAATATGACGTCCATTATCTATCTACTTTCATTATACATTGATATTCATGCTCCTTGTATTATTACGAATATTTGAAAATGCATGTTTTATTTATGACGTCATATTTGTTCAAGCAAAGGAGGATCCTTTTCATAGTTCCATGGTTCAAACGAAATCTTTTGCTTAGTAATATAAATATTGTTAAGTCTTCTTTCTAATTATAACACAGTTTTTGACAGAAAAAGATCTTTTTAATGTAACCGATATTCATACTTCATGTATAATAACAAATACTTCATATTGTTGTTTCAAATATCACAGAAATTCATCTTCTTTTGATTTATTTTCATTTTTCACGTGAAAATTGCTCAATTGAAACTTAATTGTTGGGGAAAATTATTTTCCGCATTTTTATTTATTGGCAACGATCAAAGCCCTAGCAACGATATAGTAAAATGGTTAAATTTTATCCAAAAATGTCCATTGATTCTCTATGAAAATAATCAAATTTTGAATTACTAAGAAAAGTGTTTGCATAAAATAAACAAAAACCAGTCTATGTTCATTTCCGGGTTATAATCCACCTATATGCAAAGATACAGGGCCATTAATTTCTCCATTTTGACGCTGGCTTCAGCCTAACATTTGCACACAATCGGATTTATAATATTACTAGCTGTTACCCGTGACTTCGTTCACGTAACATTAAAAGAAAAATAAATGTACTAATCAAGCAAAATATTTCACTCCCGATAATTAAAAACGTAAATAATTAACTAACTCTTTATCACATTTCATAGAAGAAAATACGATATTTCTTTGTTATAGGGGCCTTGACATAAATCAGTTTAAAAAAAGTAAAATTTTGTGCCAAATAACCGCGAAAAGGAAACTGCAACCAATGGAAAAAAGACGGCCAAATAAAATCGTGTAAATCTACGAATTGGGTAAAAAGAAATGTCAATTTTACCTGATAAACCATTTTACTTTTAACGACTTTGAGAAATGTTTTAACAGCCATAATTTAAAAATAATTCACTGGAAATAGTATATGCTTTTTCTTTAAATTCAATTCTTGTGAATAGGGAGGAATAATTCCACACCTATGCAAGGAGCTTCAATTGCAAAGCTTTTTGCAGCCCAAAATTACATGCAAACGTAACACTTAAATTGCAAAGCTTTTTGCAACCCAAAATTATATGTAAACATTACTTTTGCATGTAATTTTCATTGCAAATTAACATTTATTACGGTTCAAATTAAAATTAATTTGGGTGCAAATTACATGTAAATGTTAGTTTGCATGTAATTTGGGGTTACAAAAAGCTTTGCAATTGCAAGTGTTACGTTTGCATGTAACAGCAAATTTGTGTCCTTGGTTTAATCTATAGCTGAAACAAATCTTGATTTATTGACAATATGCTGATAGGCGATTTTTGCTCTGCAGAATAAATTTATTCATAAAGTTCGAATATGTGGAAATATGTTTTTATTTTTCGGAAATTTTACTGTAATCAAGATTTTTTTTCACCAATTATTCAAATTGAAAAGGAATTTTTTTTTCAGTTTTAATGAGAAAATGGCATAAAAATATATTCATCCGTTTTATTTCTCCTTTATTTATCCACAAAAATGGAGTAATTTAAGTACCGTTTTTAGAGAAATTTCGTTAAAATTTACAAAAAAAAAATATTAATATCTCGAAATCTAATTCAAAATTTTAAATTCTCAGAGTTTATATGATATCCTCGAATCAATGATTACCGGTATTAAGTAAATCGCGTTGTATTAAGAGGAGTAGTTGCGAAATACACGCAGTCAAATTTTAATTTAATAGACTTGTGTTCAATCTGGAGGCACGGCAGTGCCTTCGCCAAGTCGAGAGAGCATACAGCGGTAAGCATACTTTTCTGGAAGCAACTCAGGTCACTTTTGACCCCCCCCCCCCCCATATCTCTGCGCTGGAGTTTCCCAAAAGTCTGGAACTTCGTTTTTCTAGAGAATGTGGCAAATAAGACCAAAATTTAAAATTACAACTTTCTGTCTTTTCTAGTTCAGACGATATATGAACTCAAACATTCGATTTTTTGTCACTCACTCACTCACTCATTCAGGCGTCATCAAAAAGATTAGGTAGATCCCGTAGCTCTAGAAACTTGACATTTGGAAAAAAGTTAGTTTTTAGGATACAAAGAAAGGAATAATTATAAAATCCGGAAAATTCGAAAGAAAAACATTCGAAAATTCAACGAATTCCATCAAAATTGAAAATTGAAAATAATACTATCTTGTAGTCTTAGAAACTTAAAATTTGGTGTGAATGTAGTGTTTAGCATCCAGAAAAAAAATACAAAAACACAAAAAAAAAAACGAAAGGAAAATTGAAAAAATCGAAAAAATTGAAAAAAAAAGCGAAAATTTGAAGACAATCCGATTTTGTTGCGCTAGAAACTTCAAATTTGGAATAAAGGTAGTATTTAGGATACAGAAAAAAAAATTAAAATCTAGAAAATTCGAAAAAAAAATTTAAAAATTCGAAAAAAATTGAAAAAATGAAAATAATTTGATCTATTAGCCTTAGAAACTTTAAATTCGGCGTAATGTTAGTGTTTGGAATTCAGAATAAGAAAAAAATTAAAAACACAATGAAAATCAAAAATTAAATTTAAAAATCGAAAAACGTCGAAAATTTGAAAATATTTCGATTTTATAGCGCTAGAAACTTGAAATTTGGAATAAAGGTATTATTTAGGAAAAAAAAAAAAGGAAAAAATTAAAAAAATCCAGAAAATTCGAAAAAAAAAATTAAAAATTAAAAAAATCCAGAAAATTCGAAAAAAAAATAAAAAATAAAAAAAATCCAGAAAATTCGAAAAAAAAATTCAAAAATTTGAAAAATTCGAAAAAAATTGAAAAAATGAAAAAAAAATTGATCACTTAACCTTAGAAACTTAAAATTCGGCGTAAAGGCAGTGTTTGGAATTCAGAATAAGGAAAAATTAAAAACACAATAAAAATCGAAAATAAAATTTAAAAATCGGAAAAATCGAAAAACATCGAAAATTTGAAATAAATCGATTTTGTAGCGCTAGAAACTTGAAATTTGGAATAAAGGTAGTATTTAGGATACAAAAAAAAAAAAAAATCCAGAAAATTTGAATTTTTTTTTCAAAAATTCGAAAAAAATTGAAAAAATGAAAATAATTTGACCTTTTAACCTTAGAAACTTAAAATTCGACGTAAAGGTAGTGTTTGGAATTCTGAATAAGTAAAAATTAAAAACACAATAAAAACCGAAAATAAAATTAAAAAATCGAAAAAAATCGAAAATTTGAAAATAATTCGATTTTGTAGAACTAGAAACTTGAAATTTGGAATATAGGTAGTACTTAGGATAGAAAAAAAAAATCCAGAAAGTTGAAAAAAAAATTCGAAAATTTGAAAAGATCGAAGAAAAATTGAAAAAAGATTGATTTGTTGGAATTTTCCTGAATTTTTTATTTTGTATCTGGAGGCACGGCAGTGCTCGAGAGAGCACAGCCCTAAGCATCCTTTTCTGGATGCAACTCAGGACATTTTTGAATTCCCCATATCTTTGAGCTGGTGTATCCCAAAAACCTGAAACTTTGTTTATATAGAGTATGTGGCAAATAAGACCAAAATTTAAAATTTCACATTTCTGTCTTTTCTAGTGCAAACAATATATGAACTGAAAGTTTCGATTTTTTGTCACCTACTCACTCACGCATCATCAAAAAGATTAGGTGGATCCCGTAGACCTAGAAACGTGAAATTTGGAATAAAGGTAGTGTTTAGGATACAAAGAAATAAAAATTATAAAATCTAGAAAAATCGAAAAAAAAACATTCGAAAATTCAACAAATTCCAACAAAATTTAAAATTTAAAATAATACGATCTTGTAGTCTTAGAAACTTAAAATTTGGTGTAAAGGTAGTGTTTAGAATTCAGAAAATAAAAAAAGCAACAACATTAAAAACACAATAAAATTCGAAACTAAAATAAAAAAATCGAAAAAAATCAAAAATTTGAAAATATACAGATTTTGTTGCGCTAGAAACTTGGAATTCGGAATGAAGGTAGTATTTAGGATACAAAATAAGGAAAAATTAAAAAATCCGAAAAATTCGAAAACAAAATTCGAAAAAGTCTGAAAAATTGAAAATAATTTGATCTTTTAGCCTTAGAAACATAAAATTCGGCGTAAAGATAGTGTTTAGGACTCGGAATAAGGTAAAATGAAAAATACAATAAAATTCGAGAAAAAAAATCGAAAAAATTGAAAAATAAGGAAAATTTGAAAATAATTTGATTTTATAGCGCTAGAAACTTGAAATTTGGAATAAAGGTAATATTTAGGATGGAAAAATTTAAAAACACGGAAAATTCGAAAAAAAAATAAAACAATTCCGCAAAATTCGAAAAAAAATGAGAAATTGAAAATAATTCGATCGCGTACTCTTTGAAATAGAAAATTTCTGTAAAGGGATTCAGGAAAAGAAAAAAAATTAAAAACACAATAAAAAACGAAAATAAAATAAAAAAATCGAAAAAAACGAAAATTTGAAAAAAAATCGATTTTTTAGAGCTAAAAACTGGAAATTTGGAATAAAGGTAGTAATTAGGATAAAGAAAAAAAATCTGAAAAAATCGAAAAATTTAAAAAAAATTGATCTTGTAGCGTTAAAAACTGAAAATTCAGCGTAAAGGTAGTGTTATACAGAAAAAGGAAAAATTAAAACACAATAAATTCGAAAATAAAATTTAAAAAATCGAAAAAGATCGAAAATTTGAAAATAATTCGATTTTGTAGCGCTAGAAACTTGAAAATTGTAATAAAAGCAGTATTTAGTAAACAAAATAAGGAAAAATAAAAAAATTCGGAAAATTAAAAAAAAAAAAGAAAAAAAAATTCGAAAAAAAAAAAGAAAATAATTCGATCTTGTAGTCGTAGAGACTTAAAATGTAGTGTAAAGGTAGTATTTACGATTCAAAAAAGAAACTTTTAAAAATTTGTAAAATTCGTAAATAAAATCGAAATATCGAAACATCTGTAAAAAATTTAAAATTCGAAAACAATTCGATTTTGTAGTTCTAGAAACATGAGTTTTAAGATAATTGTCCTATTAGCTAGTTCACCGTTCCTAATTGTTTTATGCTATGTATAAAGCTACCTATTGCAGCCGTTCGGAGGAAAGCAGTTCCGGAAAATTTTGATATATTTTCACCGATCATGACCCCCAGACCCCAAAACCACCCTCCGTTCAAATGTTGATTTTTATATATATATATATATATATATATATATATATCTCCATATATATATATATATATATATCTGACCTATGTCATACGATAACGCTTGTATTTATAAATCAATTTTGTTGAAACTAATTGTGTGTATTAAGCTCACCAATGTCTCGACCGAGTTCGTTGGCCAGCTTGGTCCGCCATTTTGTTTCAAGATGGCGGCCATTTAAAAATTTAAAACTAAAATAAGTATACAAAAAAGTTAAAAATTCAAATTTATTTTTAATTACGTGTTAGGCCTTGATACAAGGATTCCAGAGCATTTTTTGGTTTACCTCTATTTTAAAAAATGGCTGAGATAGAGCAGTTTGAAATTCTAGGGTGGCTGACATTTTGAAACAAAACAGCACATTAACGCGATTACTCGCAAATTATTTTCTTTCATTGTTTCAATAATTTTCCCAATCATACGCACAAAACTATATATTCATATCCGTTAGCGCCAAATTCTCGCCAAAATTGGCGACATTTGGTGAAATATCGCCAAATTTGGCGACCAAAATAAGTCTTCATAAATGAAGCCAATTTCTCTATTGCTGAATAATTTGGCGAATTTCTTATTCAAATTCAGTATTAACGAATCTTTTGTAAACGTTTCTTTGCATTTTAACTTGCTGTTTTCGTGTAACATTAGCTAAAATTTTAAAACGAAGATATAGGAAAGCTACATTTTCCTTCCGGTACAGGCCGGAAAACTTTTTACTTTTTGTTTACGAATTTCGGTATGGAAAAGTTCCGCTATAGACCGGCTGCGTTATGGGCGGTTTCTTTATAGACATGTTTGTTTACTTTCACAGGTTATACTCTATTTAATTTGCATATAAAATATGGATTGTTAAATGATGTTAGCACCAAAAAATTTTTCACAGCTCCCTCTCTCCTCCCGACGTTACTGGCTGGTTATGTCTTGATAGTCCTTTCTAAATAAAATCATGGTGACACTATGATTACCTTGATTTATCTTTAAATTGAACATAAATGATCCTAAGAAGACGGATCAAATAATTACTATATTGGCATTACAATCAGGAAACTTAGAAGTAAAATCGAAAAATCAATAAATTTATAGAAATTCGAAGGTTTGAAAATAATTTGATTTTGTAGTCCTACCAGCTTGACATTTGGCAGAAAGGTAGGATTTAGGATACAAAGTAAGAAAAAATTTAAAAATCCGTAAAAAAAGACAAAAAAAAAAACTTTGACAAATTGAATATAGTTTGATTTATTGAAAATTTCTTGGAAATTTTAATTTTAGCTTTCTTTTTATCCTAAACGGTTCTTTTGTGCTAAATGTCAAGTATCTAGGCTGCGAGTAATATCTCAGATGGATAGTACCTTTCCTGGAAGCAATTGAGAGTACTTTTGACTCCCCCCTCCCATAACTTAGTGCTTGTCTAGTTACCTGAAATTTCTTTAAGGTAACTTCTTCGAAAATCAGTGGATGATCTCCAAAAAGAGACCAAAATCAAGAAAAGGAGTATTACTTACAAAAAGAAGTGAAATCTCATCAAAAAGTCACCTGTAGAAAATGCAGCCAAGTCTCGTAACTCATTTACCGTAAAAAGTACTGAGATCGTATAAAGCCAAGTTTAACTATCTTATTAACTCCGAAATTTTCATTCACAAATCACTCCTAGTCTCTACATCTTTAGTTAATTATTATTTTGTGACTTGGCAATTACGTAGCACGAGAATGTGATGTATATAGTTAGTCTTAATCAAATACAGTGAAACTCGTTTAAGATACGAATCAAGGGACCGAGAGCATTTCGTATCTTAAGCGGGATTGTATTTTATCCGGATTTCATAGATTCTCGAGTAATAATGCATACAAAGACAGTGCACGTTGTTATTAACGTAATTTAACCATTTATAACTCTCATTTTACCCATTCCTAACAATTTTTAGATATTATAGAAAATTTGAGTTTAAGATTTTGTAATAAAGAATTACTTTATTTTTCTCCAAAATTTTATTGAGTCACGTTTGTACAATAACAAAATTAAAATGCCAAATTAAAACAAGTTGGAAATTGTACGTCAAACGTTACAAACGAGGTGCGTTCGTACGCACGTTTTAGAATTAAATTCATGATATCCCGTGCGTAGAACGGGTTAAACAGCTAGTTAAGTATATATTTTATGACACTGTTCATACAAATATCTTAACTAGTTATATAAATATTCAGATATATATGTATCAGCTAGTTATATAAATATTCAGATCTTGATGATTTTTAATTCTGTGAAATGAATTATATCGTCTGCAGATTCATTTCTGCCATAAAATAAGTATCTCGGTCGCTTGACGATTAAACTTCGGAAGCTCCTATAATAAAAAAGCACCGATTTAAAAAAAAAAAAATTCAAATTTCTTAATAAATATTTTTATTAATATCTCCTAAAGTTTTGATTCGATTTTAATAAAATTTGAAATGTCTCGACAAAATTCTGCAAAGATAATATATTTTAAATTGCAAACCATTTGGTTGGGTAGTTTTTGCGTTGTTATATGCGGACAGACAGACAGACGGACGGACAGACAGACGGACAGACAGACAGACAGACGGACGGACAGACGGACGGACCAAGCGACGACTATAGGTGCTACGTATTTATATAATTACGAACGCACCTAAAAAGACAATAAAACGAAATTTTTGTTAATCTTTAGAAAACAACAACTGAAATACATTACATACTTAAGCAGGAAAAATAATAAATTTGCATAATCACTTTTAGGAAGACAAACTAAATGTATGCCAGGAACAATAATTGTTACATTATCTAAATTAAAGTACGTGAAGTAGTTTTAATTTGTTGAGAAAAAGTCGTTTACCTTGGTTTGGTGCAACTTAGGGCGAGATTTTATCACGAAGCTTTCTGTCTTGTTGATGTGGTAGAAAAAATCTTCGACGGAGGGACCAGCATCCATCGAAGAGGCGTACTGTCGAATTAAGCTGAGCGAGCTCATTACAGATGCGAATGATGGTATGGCTGGCACATCCGTTTCTTCATCCGCGTCGTCATCTGCTTCTTCTGAAGGCCTTGGTTCATCGAAACTTTTGACATCCGCGATTATATCCGGGATAGAACTAACTTCACTTGTTACAAGCTGATCGTCAATATTGACAAATGAGTCCCAATCTTCGCATTATTCTTGATACTGCTCCTCTTCAGCGATGTCAACGTTTCGAAAAGTGCTGTCGACGTCAAAGGATTTACAGAAACAGTTCTCAATGGTGGTTGGTGTTGCGTCTTCCCAGGACGCTCTCAGGAAATGCATGGCGTGCAAGAGGTTAATAGGCTTACAGGTTGGGCAGGACAGTTCCTTTTCACGATGATCTATTTGGTGTAGATGACGTACAACTACACGACTTTTGTATTTCATTTTGAGAACATGAATTATGCCCTGATCCATGGGTTGAACAACGCTAGTTGCATTAGGGGGTAAAAAGACTAGTTCGACGTTTTGTAAACCGGGGATATCCTTCGGATGGGCGGGACAGTTGTCGGCGAGACACAATACTTTCCTGGACTCTTTTTTCAATCGTTCATCGAACTTGCGGATCCACTTAACGAATATATCGCCTGTCATCGATGCTTTGGCTTGACTTTCATAATCGCAGGGCAGATTTCTAGCATTTTTAAAGCAGCGAGGATTCCGCGACTTGCCGATGACGAAGGGTTTTAATTTATCCGTTCCGCTCATATTTGAACCAACAAAAACAGTTATACGTTCTTTGCTAAGTTTGCCTCCAGAACATTTCTCACTCTTAAACGCCATAGTTTTATCAGGAATTAATTTTAAAAAAAGGCCCATCTAATCGACATTGTAAATATTGCATCTTGAGTACTTTGTCAATAGCGGCGCGAGCACGTTATTTTTCCAACAATTTCCCTAAATAGGTTTGAGTTTCCCTAGATCTAGGGATTTTCCCCTAGATCGGAAAACGCTGCGAAGGCACGGTATGGAGTTGCGTCACATCACGTGATTATGACGTAAGGAGAACTTTCCCGAACCTTCCATAGGGACATAGAACTTAAAAGGGGAAGAAGAAACGGGTAGGGGAAAGACTCGAGCACAATTCAGTTGTTCTTTTTAGCTATTCTGTCCTAAAGACACGTGATAAACGGATTATATAAGCACCATTTCGTATATTAAGCGGGTTTTTTTACATCAAGGGACAAATTTTCTTCGTATATTAAGCGGGATCGTATCTTATGCGTATGTATATTAAGCGGGTAATTTTACACAGGTTTAATAGGCATTTTTCAAGGGAGCGAAGATAATTCGTATCTTAAGCGGGATCGTATCTTAAGCGGGCGTATCTTAAACGAATTTCACTGTAATACTATAACATTTTAAGGTGTAATAACTTCCCTGTGCGTAGATAATTTGATTTAGTTAAATTATCCCATCCCATCCCATGACATAGTAAGGTGTAATAACTTTCCTGTGTTGCGTAATTGCCAAGTCACAAAATAATAATTAACGAAAGATGTAGAGACTAGGAGTGATTTGTGAATGAAAATTTCAGAGTTAATAAGATAGTTAAACTTGGCTTTATACGATCTCAGTACTTTTTACGGTAAATGAGTTACGAGACTTGGCTGCATTTTTTACAGGTGAGTTTTTGAGATTTTCTTTTCCTAATAATCTTACTGATGCTTGTATTATTAATCACAGACTTCATAGGATAAATAGAGATGAAATGTTCATGTTTGGCGTGATGCTGAAAATGCAACCCTACAGTTGGCCCAAACAACTGGCGGCTTGCTTTGAAATCCTCTCCCCGTCCATTGAATCCAGTCATTGTTCCACGTGCAGCCTCTCTCCATCCCATGAAGTCAGCCCTTGGGCCTAATGATTTGAGCGATAACCGGCTTCATATTGCAAGCCGATTTTACGGTTCATTACCTCTCTATTCTTTCACTGTACTCAGTGATTATTAATGTATGAAATTGATACACGCTCCATTTGAAACATATTTAAAAAATCCCGTTTTATTATGACGTCACTTTGATCCCAGATAAATCTCTTTTCAATGATATAATTCTTGTTAATTTTCTTTTCCTGGCAATAATGACGTGAATTTTAGCAGAAAACTCACATCTGTTTGTAACTGATATTCAAGCTTATTATTAATCAGTATCAAAAATATATTTCAGTTATTCATCTTAAATATGACGTCCATTATCTATCTACTTTCATTATACATTGATATTCATGCTCCTTGTATTATTACGAATATTTGAAAATGCATGTTTTATTTATGACGTCATATTTGTTCAAGCCAAGGAGGATCCTTTTCATAGTTCCATGGTTCAAGCGAAATCTTTTTCTTAGTAATATAAATATTGTTAATTCTTCTTTCTAATTATAACGCAGTTTTTGACAGAAAAAGATATTTTTAATGTAACCGATATTCATACTTCATGTATAATAACAAATACTCCATATTGTTGTTTCAAATATCACAGAAATTCATCTTCTTTTGAATTATTTTCATTTTTCTCGTGAAAATCGCTCAATTGAAACTTAATTGTTGAGGAAAAGTTATTTTTCCGCATTTTTATTTATTGGCAACTATCAAAGCCCTAGCAACGATAAAGTAAAATGGTTAAATTTTATCTAAAAATTTCCATTGATTGTCTATGAAAATAATCAAATTTTGAATTATTAAGAAAAGTATTTGCATAAAATAAACAAAAACCAGTCTATGTCCATTTCCGGGTTATAATCCACCTATATGCAAAGATACAGGGCCATTAATTTCTCCATTTTGACGCTGGCTTCAGCCTAACATTTGCACACAATCGGATTTATAATATTACTAGCTGTTACCCGTGACTTCGTTCACGTATCATTAAAATAAGAATAAATTCAATAATTAAGCAAAATATTTCATTCCCGATAATTAGAAACGTAAATAATTAACTAACTCTTGATCACATTCCATAGGAGACAATACAGTGTTTCTATGTTATAGAGGCTTTGACATAACTAAGTTTTAAAAAAGTGAAATTTTGTGACAAATAATCACAAAAAGGAAACTGCAACCAATAAAAAAGGCGGGCCAAATAAAATCGTGGAAATCGGCGAATTGTGTAAAAACATATGTCAAGTTTACCTGGTAAACCATTTTACTTTTAACGTCTTTGTGAAACGTTTTAATAGCCATCCTTCAAAGATAATGGAAATAGTATATTCTTTTTCATTAAATTCAATTCTTGTGAATAGGGAGAAATAATTGTAGACCTAAATGCATGGAGCTTAAATTTGCCTCCTTGGTTTAATCTATAACTACAGCGCCTATATTCTAGGCGCTGTACTACAACTGAAAAAAAAAATCTTTATATCTAAATGAAAATATTTTGACAGACGACATTTGTTCTCCAGAATAAATTGACTCATGAATTTTGAATATGTGAAAATACGTTTTTATTTTTAAAATTTTTTACTGTAATAAAGATTTTTTTTTCTTTCACCATCTATTCAAATTGAAAATAAATTCTTTTTTTCAGTTTTAATGAGAAAAAATATATTATTCCGTTTCATTTCTTCTTTTTTATCCACAAACTTGGAATAATTTAGTTGCCATTTTTAGAGCAACTTTGTTAAATTTATAAAAAAAAAATAATAATAATCATATCTCGGAATTTAAATCATTTTTTTAAATTCTGAGAGTTTATGACATCCTCTGCGAAATACAAACAGGCGGTCAGATTTTAATATAATAGATTCGTAATTATTTTTATTTTCCTAATAATCATGGTGTGGTTTTTGGCAAAAAATTCTCATCTGTATGTAACTGATATTCATGCATAATAATCGCTAGCTAAAAAAAAGCTAAAAACAAATATTTAAATTTTTCGTTTTAAATATGACGTGAAACTCATCTACTTTCTAAACTTACCGATTCTTGTATTATTAATGTAATGAATTGATTCACGCTCCTTCTAAAACACATTTGAAAATTCCCATTTTATTTCAAATATGACGTCACTTTTTCCTCAGAGAAATCTCTTTTAAATGGCACAATTCTTGTTAATTTTCTTTTTCTGGCAATCAGGACGTACATTTTAGCGGAAAACTCCACATTTGTGTGTAACTGGTATTCAAGCTAATTATTAATCAGTATCGAGAAAAAATATTTCAGTTTTTCATCTTAAATATTACATCCATTATCTATTTACTTTCATTATACATTGATATTCATGCTCCTTGTATTATTACGAATATTTAAAAATACATGTTTTATTTATGACGTCATATTTGTCCAAGCCGAGGACGATCCTTTTCATAGTTCCATGGTCCAAGCGAAATCTATTTTTTAATAATATAATTATTGTTGCACTTTCCCTTCTAATTATAACGCAGTTTTTGACAGAAAAATATATTTTTATTTTAACCGATATTCATACTTCATGTATAATAAAAAATACTCCATATTTTTGTTTCAAATATCACGGAAATTCATCTTCTTTTTAATTTTTTTAATTTTCAGTTTTCACGTGAAAATCGTTCAATTGAAAATTGGTTGTTGGGGAAAAAATATTTTTCCGTGTTTTTATTTTTGTGGCAACGATCAAAGTCCTAGCAACGATAAAGTAAAATGGTTAAATTGTATGGGAAAATGTCCATTTATTCTCTATGAAAATAATGAAATTTTTAATTATTAAAGAAAATATTTGAATAAAATAAACAAAAACCAGCCTATGTTAATTTGAGGATTATAATCAACGTATATGCAAAAATACAGGATCATTAAATGCTCCATTTTGACGCTGGCTTCAGCCTAACATTTGCACACAATGAGATTTATAATATTATTAGGATTAGGATTAGGATTAGGATTAGGATGACGTAAATAACTAAGAGCCAACTGTGATCTAAAAAAAAAATTAAGCGCAAGAAGGAAAGCGTCCCTACTAGCAGAGAAAATAAGAACTAAAATTTGAAGTTGTGGGGAACATATGCAAGGCCAATAATGCAATATGCAAATAGAACTAGCAGAAGGAGGCCAGATACCACGGAGAAAGAACCTGGAGTGGAAACTAGAATAGGCGAGGATATCGAAAATGCAAGTCATATTTTTTTAACGAAAGAGGGCGCTGTAAAATTTGGCGGCTGCCTTTAAACAGAATGTCATTAGATTACATGTTAAATTCCGAAAGTATTTTACTCGATTATTTTTAATTATAGCAATTATCCTAATAATATTATAAATCTGATTGTGCGCAAATGTTAGGCTGAAGCCAGCGTCAAAATGGAGCATTTAATGATCCTGTATCTTTGCATGTAGGCTGATTATAACCCTCATATGAACATAGGCTGGTTTTTGTTTATTTTATTCAAATATTTTTCTTAATAATTCAAAATTTCGTTTTTCATAGAGAGTAAATGGACATTTTTTTCGTATAATATTTTAACATGGTTAAATTTACTTTACCGTTGCTAATACTTTATCTTTGCCAAAACTAATTCAAATTCCGGAATAATAATTTTTACTCAACAATTTAGTTTCAATTGAAAAATGTTCACGTAAAAAATAAAAATGAAATAAAAAATTAAAGAATTAAAAAGAAGATTAAATAATATTATTAGAAATAAAACGTACTTTTTTTAGTTTTTGATAATAATACAAGGTTTCAATATGAGTAACCATAGGAAACAGGCGAATATGATGCCATACATCAAAAATAAAGCGGATATCTTTGATTGGTGAAATAAAATGATCTTGGGTTTTTTTTCTTCGCTTTTTCTTTTGTATGGTAATAATTCTTGGCGTTTTACCGTCTGCGCGGGGCTAATATAACTATACCGTATTTTTTATTTAAATTTTAAAAAAGTAAAAAGAAGTTTCAAAAGAAAATGGTCAGCAAATGTCAATAATATGCTCCGCAAAATTATCCATATCGAAAATGATGTCATGGATAGCGAGAAATATTTATTTTCATTCTTAAAACTAAAAGAAATAACTCGATTACCTAAAAAAATGACGAATGTTAATAGTTCCATTTTTGTTGATAAAAACTAAAAATTTAATATTATTTCGTTAAAGCAACATAATTTCCCCTATGCCAGTACTGAAATTAATTGCCTGGAAAAGAAAATTAACTAGAATTATGTCATTAAAAAGGGATTTCTCTGCGGGAAAAAGAGGCGTCATATCTGAAATAAAACAGAAATTTTCCAATGTGTTTTAAAATGAGTGTGAATCAATTCCTTACATTAATAATACAAGGATCAGTAAGTATACAAAGTAGATGAGTTTCACGCCATATTTATAACGAAAAATTTAAATATTTTTTTTTATCTATACTGATTATTAAGCATGAATATCCGTTATATACAGATGAGAATTTTCTGCTAAAAATCGCATCATAATTTTAAGAAAAGGAAAATGAACACGAATCTATGTTTGTATTTCGCAACTACTCCTCACTGTAAAAAATTGCTGCAGTAAAATTACTGCAGCAGAGATTCCAGGCAATGTCCATAAGAAAACCGGTTTTGTGACTAGATAAACGAGCTTTGTTATTAGATAAACGGTTTTTGCCTGTAAAAACATGAAATTTACTGAAATGGACCGTTTACCTTGAAAAGGGGGCATTTCCCGTAAAATTACGGCAGCAATTCACGGAGAATGCCCGTGAATTTACAATTTTCATTTACAGTGCCAGAATATCGAACGCAACGTGATTTACTTTATACCGGTTTTCATTGATCCGAGGATGTTACACAAACTGTCAGAATTTAAAAAATTAAATTAGATGCCAAGATTTTTTTTTCTTTTTTGTTAATTTTAACGAAGTTTCTCTAAAAAAGGAAAGTAAATTACTCCATATTTGTGTATATTTACAATTTTCATTTACAGTGCCAGAATATCGAACGCAACGTGATTTACTTTATACCGGTTTTCATTGATCCGAGGATGTTACACAAACTGTCAGAATTAAAAAAATTAAATTAGATGCCAAGATTTTTTTTTCTTTTTTGTTAATTTTAACGAAGTTTCTCTAAAAAGGAAAGTAAATTACTCCATATTTGTGTATAAAAAAGGAGAAATAAAATAGATCTGTATATTTTTTACACCATTTTCTCATTAAAACTGAAAAACAGAATTGATTTTCACTTTGAATAGATGGTGAAAACAAAATCTTGATTTCAGTAAATTATCCGAAAAATAAAAACATATTTTCACATATTCAAACTTTATGAATCAATTTATTCTGGAGAACAAAAATTGCCTGTCAACACACTGTCATTTAGAAAATAAGATTTGTTTCAGCTATACATTAAACCAAGGACGCAGAACTGAATTTAAAGAAAAAGCATGTACTATTTCCAATTAATGTTTTTCTGAAGGATGGCTGTTAAAACGTTTCACAAAGGCTTTAAAAGTAAAATTGTTTATCAGGTAAAATTGACATTTGTTTTTACCCAATTCGTCTATTTCCACGATTTTATTTGGCCCTCCTTTTTGCATTGGTTGCAATTTCATTTTCGCGATTATTTGGCACAAAATTTCACTTTTTAAAGACTGAGTTATGTCAAGGTCCCTATAACAAAAAAATACCGTATTGTCGCCTATGAAATGTGATAAATAGTTAGTTAATTTTAACGTTTTTAATTATCGGGAGTGAAATATTTTCTTAATTAATGTATTTATTCTTCTTTTAATGTTGCGTGAACGAAGTCACGGGTAACAGCTAGTATGTCATAAATATAAGATGGGATATAAATGTTTTATTCCGGGATGTAGATCGGGCTATAATAATGAGATAAACAAAAGAAAAATCGAAGAATTTTTTTTTTAAGTATGTTTCGAGCTCCAAAGATGAGTGCTTTTTATTATACTTTAATTTAAAGTTATATGCATGTAATCATTTTTAAACTCAGAAATTTTTATTCTAGTATATCTTAGTGTATATGTTTTTAAAATGTTATACTTAATGAATGCTAATGTCTGTGGCTAATTGACATGGCCATTTAAATTGTCTTATAGAGTGCTATTTGTTTGGCTGTAATCTGAAGCTGTTTTTATTTGAATAATACTTTTAATCTCTAAAAATTATACGTCCATTCCGTATTTCTTCGCAGTACAATATCCGTAGTATTTATTTTTAAATGACTACTATTCAGATGCTTCTGTCAGGATGAACTCTTATTTAAAGAGTTATAAAAAGCAATCGAAACGCCAAATATCTATTAAAATATATGCATGTTGTGAAGAAAACTTTATTTAATGAAATTTCTACTTGTTTGACTTTTTTAAAGTTCAAATTTTCAATCAAAAACATTTAAAAAATGAATGCTTTTCGCATTGAAAAGCATTGCAGACGCAGGTTAGGATAGCCTTCAGTTTACCGTGGCGCCATCTATAAGGAGAAAAACTGTATTGTAAAATTTCAACGTTACTTTCCCCTCCATCTATCTTCCTCCGTGCCAGATATTGTTAAGATAATAAAAATGAAGAAAGAGGGCGCGCTCTACCGTAGAAGATGGGAACTTTAAGTGGACGAAGAAATAATTACAGGTACAAAGATGATAGTTGCATAATAATCGAATAATTAGAAAGACAAGAAAACCAATAAATATCACGTGTACGAACAACATACAAATAACAAAAGTGTGACATGGAGGCGTGTGCAAAAATCTGCTCTAGCTTACAAACGTTGTCTGAATGAAACAGAAATTTAGGAAAATATAGGGCATAGGTTCATGAGCCTAAAAAGTAAAGACCCAGAATAGAGAAAATGTAAAAGTGGAATCGGGTAAATTAGAAAATGAGGGGCAAAAGCCCTTAATATCGCAGAAACTAATACGAAATATCGAAAAATTTAAGGCAGATTTAAGGAAGACAACGTAATGGTACTCGTTTGGGATACTCCACAGAGTTGAGTGAAGGGTAAAGATAATATTAAAAGTACAAGGCCATAATTAAACTGACGGTACTCAGAATGTTCTGCAGCGCGACCTAATTGCGAGAATGGCACCAAATTTTGTAGGAAGGTAAAACAAGACGGGGGACGAAGGATTCCGCGAAAAAAAATTAGTTCCAAAAGTCACCACCAGGGGAATATGTGGCGCTTTGTATTCGAAAAAGATAGTTTCAAAAAATGAAGAACCAATACTGAAATAAAATTACCGTTTATTTAATGAATTTAGCAATTTAATCCAAGCTCAAAATGGTAACAGTTTATAAAAAGCTAAAAATTTACATAAACACTGCTAAAGTTTCTTTATCTGCAATTTCACTTACAGAGCCCCAAAGAAAGCAACAGCAGAAGAAGTTATTTATTCAAATTTCACGTTACATCTTTTGGCCCAGTGCCAGCTTGTTCGGATTGAAAAGGTAATGTGCTATGTTAGAAGCAATTTCATTGAAAGTTATCTTTCATAATGTCTCCTTCTTTAGTCGAGCGAGCTCTACTAGTCAAATTCTTTTACCTCAACCAGTGCAATGCGCCAGCCGCTCTTCGTGCTTTTAGAAACCACAAAAAAATGCGTAAAGGTAACGGTCCTTGGTCAGTTAATGGTTTAAAAGCAATGGTTGAGAAGTTTGGGAAAACTGGTTCTCTAAATGTTCAGTCAGGCAGAGGACGAAAACCCGTATCACTGGATACAATCGAAGAAATGGCAATGGCGATTGTCGACAGAGCACCAGACAATATTGCTACCACTTCCAGCGCTCGTGGGATATCTCGGAATCTGGATATGCCTTATTGTACGGTATGGAAAATCCTACGAAAAATTATCCACTTCTATCCATACAAGATCAGAAGTTACGTTACACCAACCATGATAAACGATTGACTTTTGCTCTCACTTTTCTTGCCAGAATGGAGTTGGATGATGCTTGGCCCTGGAACATCTTATGGGGAGACGAGGCCCACTTTTACCTGAATGGAACTGTAAATACCCAGAACTGCCGAATTTGGGAAAACAGTCACCAAGAGCATTCAAGGAAATTCCTTTGCATTCACCAAAGATAACTGTTTGGTGTGGTTTCACAGCAGATATGATCATAGGTCCATTCTTCTATGAGAACATTACTCCGACAGGACCTGTAACTTGTTCTGTTACCGGAGACAAATATCGCCAAATGCTAAACAACTTTGTTATTCCGGCACTTCAGCAATAACAGTGCCTGGAGAAAATCTCTTTGCGGGTACAGCAGCTGCTACGACAGAAATTCGCAACAGAAATAGTCATTAGCCGCGGTTTTCCAACCCCATGGCCACCTCGGTCCCCTGATCTTACACCCTGCGACTTTTGGCTATGGGGTTACCTAAAGTCCAAGGTCTATCACGGAGGTGTCCTGGACCTGGCTACGTTGAAGGATAACGTATCGCGAACTGTACAGGAGATTCCTGCAGACATGTTATTCTCTGCTGTTGTAAATGCTGTGCACAGAATGCAATATGTGGTCCACAAAAACGGCGGCCACATCGAACCTGAGTTGGATGTGGTAAATAAACGGTAATTTTATTTCAGTATTGATTCTTCTTTTTTGAAACTCTCGTTTTCGAATACAGAGCGCCACATATTCCTCTGGCGGTGACTTTTGGAACTAATTTTTTTTCGCGGACTCCTTTGTCCTCCGTCTTGTTTAATCTTCCTACAAAATTGACGCCCTTCTCGCAATTAGATCGCGCTACAGAACACTCTGAGTATCGTCAGTTTAATTATGGCCACCTTATATATAAGGGTATTGAGGTGCTAAGCTGTGAGGTTCGTGATAACTGAGAAAAGGGAAGGGGAAAGGGGAGAAAAGACGAGTGAGATGATAAAGAAAATTCGTAGATGGAGGGAAGGCATCTGGAAAAAACGTAGCAAACGCTGAAAAAAGGGGTACTTTTATAAAATGCATATGCCTACAATTGTAGGATAAATTCACTTTGGGCAGCAACCCAGTGGGATAAATCCAGAAGAATTTTGGGCGAACAGAAAGAAAATAAAACCCCCAAAGGTAGAACGGTATCCCGAAAATATGTCTCCCGATTCATACGCATCATGTTATACGCTCCAAATGCAATCCAAAATGCATAACATTATGTTTTAAAGTGTATATAAACATGTGGCGTGAATGCGTTTAAAAAAGCGCTGCGTGAAAAAAGTGTTTCACATTACACCTCACGAACACTTTATTTAGCAACAGAAATAAAACATGTTTTACCGTACAAGAACACTAGAAAATGCATTATGAACACATTTTATGCGTTGAAAAGTCTTTTTTGTTAGTTTGCTGTTACTTACCAATCATACGTAGTATACGGTTAGTCTTGTAATCGTTTTAGAAATCGAAAAAAAAAATTGACGGATTTACACGTTTCAGACACTGGAGATTCCGAAAAAACATATTTTTAGAAAAAAAATTGCCCTCTGTCTGTGTGTCTGTAAACGCTCTATCTCCCGAACAAATTGAGATAGAGACTTAAAATTTGGTATGTACTTAGTATGTAATAATGGTAAGAAGCTTAGTGAATTTCAGTTACCTCGATTATACGGAACTATTTTTTTCGGACTCTCGAAATATTCGTTCGGATAAAAGGTGTATAAAAATTTTCGAAATTTTTTATTTTAAGGGGTGACTATAAAAAACAATAAAAAAAAATAAATTTTGCATAAAGAATAAAGTCGGTCGGATAATGAGTTGCCGAGATATTTGTAAACCTATTTTCCACACTTTTCGATTTTTCATGACCCTGTATTTCATCCAAATTTCAATTCAAATTAATATTTTAATTGGAAATGAGACGCTTAATAAGATGCAATAAACGTTTTGTTAATATGATAATTAGTTTTGGAGTTATAAGAAAGTTTATTTTATGCAATTCAGTAATAGAGCTTTTAAAGTTTATGACATCATCGAGCCCGATTTTATACGAATTGCAATGCATTTTATAAGTAGTTTACACACGTTTTATTTTCATATTTTATATTATGCATATCCCTGATGGGTAAGTATTACGGTGGCCCCCTACGACTAGTTTTGTATTGTGTTGCCGGTATGTACAGTGCACTGATTAACGGGTCATAACTTTCTGATTTTGCTTCCTTGTCAGGGTGTAATTAATTGGATATAATGAGTGGACCTATATTAACTTTTGGAAAAATAAACTTTATTTTAAAATACTATTGTAAGTATGAAAATGCAGCAGAATACAAAGACAATATCGCAGGGAGTTTCAGACAGATCCACCTACGCGACTTACAATTAATCGGATAAAGGATAAGTTTGAAACCAATGGATGTTCATAGACAACGTTCCGGAAACTCAAATGAGCAAGAATATACGTCACAACACCAAATGCGATGTTTGTTGACATTTGTGAATCATTAGCCTACCGTTATGAAGAAGTGTATTGACCAGAACGGTAATGATTTTGAACATCTGCGGCAGGAGGTAACTAGTCGTTGGGGGCCAGCGTAATACTTACCCATCATGGATATGCACAATATAAAATATGAAAATAAAACATGTGTGTGTAAACTATTTATAAAATGCATTGAAATTTGAATAAAATCGTGGCTTGAAAACGTCATAAATTTTAAACTCTATTACTGAATTGCGTAAAAGAAACAGCCTTATAACTCCGAAATTGATAATCCTATTAACTAATGGTTTACTGCATTAAGTTTCTCATTTTCAATTAAACTATATCTTTGAATTGAAATTTGAATGAAATACAGGGTCATGAAAAATCGAAGAGTGTGGTAAATACGATTACAAATATCTCGGCAACTCATTATCTTATCGACTTCATTCTTGATGCAAAATTTATGTTTTTTTATTTTTTCTTATATTCACTCCTTAAAATAAACAATTTCGAAAATTTTTATATACCTTTTATCAGAACGAATACTTCGAGAGTCCGAAAACAATAGTTCCGGATAATCGAGGTTTCTGAAATTCAGTAAGCTTCTTCCCATTATTATATACTAAGTACATACCAAATTTCAAGTCTCTATCTCAATTTGTTCGGGAATTAGAGCGTTTACAGACACACAAACACACACACATACATACGGACGGCGATTTTTTTTCTTCTAAAAATATGTTTTTCGGAATCTCTAGTGTCTGAAACGAGTAAATCCTTCGATTTTCAAAACGATTACAAGACTTATCCTATACTACGTATGATGGGTAAGTAAAATCATTTTATGTAGATTCTTTTGCAGTTTAAATATTAATTATATATGAATAAAAACAGGAAGTTATACTCATTGAAACCATGTATACATTTATTGAATCAACGTGTAGTTATGATGTGTGATTCTTTATGAAAAATCTTTTACAAATATTACATAATGTGTAATTTTGAAATTTCGTTTTTTCATTTGTATATAGGTGATAAAACTATTTTTTACTTGGAAAAATTAAAAGTTTATCAATAAAGTTTTCTTAAAGAATGAAGATCGACTTTTCAGCAGCAAGAGATTAGACACTTAATTAACCTTCTGCAAAGTGTCACTTAATTAGAATTTCTCAATTACATAGAATACCTTTCTTTTCTCACACTTTAGATTTAAAGTTTTTTAATGCTGCTAAACAATCACTCGAATTATTTTCTGTCTATCTTACTTAACAGCTAAAAGTTCGTTTGTATTCAAATCCAAACTGCTTATTTTTGCTTTAATTTATTTTTGCTCTAAAATGCATCCAATTGGCAGGTTCTCTTATTCATAAACTTTATAATGTCCGTATTGGTCGATGTTTTGATAAAGGCAGAATATGTTTCAAAAAATGCTGTCAAAGTGGACATTTTGAACCGAATTTCTTGAAGCGATAGCGCTGGAAACAAACAAAAAAAATGATCGTAATGTGAAAATAATTGTTTGTAAATCAATTTCTAATTAATTGAAAGAAAAATAAAAACACAGGTCCCTTATAAACTTCTTCATAAATCACGCCACCAGGTTTCATGTTTTTACTTTTAAAAGTCCTTCCGGCCTGTACCGAGAGGAAAAGGTAGCTTTCCTATATCTTCGTTTTAAAATTTTAGCTAATGTTACACGAAAACAGCAAGTTAAAATGCAAAGAAACGGTAGCTTTCAATACATTAGCTTTCAATACATTAGGTAGCTTTCAATACAAAAAAGTATAAAGCTACCTATTGCAGCCGTTCGGAGGAAAGCAGTTCCGGAAAATTTTGATATATTTTCACCGATCATGACCCCCAGACCCCAAAACAACCCTCCGTTCAAATGTTGATATATATATATATATGTGTAATTTGACATAGCTATTTGGGATAATAATTTCATTGCATTTGGTCAGTTATTTCTGTTTCAATGGTTAATTTTTGCAATAAGTTTATATATATATATATATATATATATATATATATATATATATATATGACCTATGTCATACAATAACGCTCGTATTTATAAATCAATTTTGATGAAACTAATTATTAAGTACTATTTAATGTTTATTAAGCTCACCAATATCTCGACCAAGTTCGTTGGCCAACTTGGTCCGCCACTTTGTTTCAAGATGGCGACCATTTAAAAATTTAAAACTAAAATAAATATACATAAAAATTAAAAAATTCAAATTTATTTCTTAATTAATCCCTAGAACTGCTCTATCTCAGCCATTTTTTAAGATAGAGGTAAACCAAAAAATGCTCCTGAATCCTTGTATCAAGGCCTAACAGGTAAGTATAAAATAAATTTGAATTTTTAACTTTTTTGTGTATTAATTTTAGTTTTAAAATTTACAGCGGCCGCCGTCTTGAAACAAAATGACGGACCAAGCTGGGCAACGAACTCGGTCGAGGCATTGGTGAGCTTAATATGCACAATTAGTTTCATCCAAATTAATTTATAAATACGAGCGTTATCGTATGATATATATATATATATATATATTGATATATCTCTCTCTATATATATGTAATAATAAAAAATTTTCGCCCTATTGCTTTAGTTAAATTATTCCAAATTCTTCAATTCGTTTTTCCCTTTCTTTTTAAAATATCTCTTAAATCTATTTTGTATTTTATTCCGTAACTTAATCAAAATATTCTGTTATTTATCATTCTAAAAATCTTAATCTGTTAAAAGCTACACGTATTTATTAAAACCTTATTCTCTTAAATTGCAACACTGCCTCTAAACGCACCTGCCTAATTTCTTCTTTTGAGACATTTAATTTTTATTCTTTGGAACTTTTGTAATACCATTTTTATTTCTATTTAATTCATTCGGCATCCCATGATTCCAAGCGGTTTTCGCGCCCAAAGGCCTTTTTACCTTTTTAATTTGCCGCTTCTGTTAAAGAGTTTTAATCATACGTCAGAGACACGTCTTCGTGGCCTCATTTTTTTCATCCATTAGCGAGAAAGCTCCGCCTTCTTTATCCCCCTAGCGCCCTCCGAACATGGATGCGAGTGGACCAGCTTGTTCGCGCGTTTTGTACCTTTGGGCCAAATTTTGAAGTATTTATACGGTTACACTGGCTGCGGAGAGGAAATTTACACGAATTAGTGGTTGTCATCTAATTGCCGTCACTGGGGAGTCTACACTAATGCATCGGTAGTATGTTCTTCAAGCCCTGCTAATTCTTCGAGATCTTCAAATGTGTTCAGTTTTAATGAAGCGAAAGTTGGTGGAGTTGCTTTCATCTCTGTGATCACAATAAAGCCACTGCTCATCTATTAAGTTATTAAGTCTTCTTTTTAATGTTTTTGGGAAATTTCTTCTGGATTTCACTGCCTCTGCTCAATTTTTACGACTGCTAATACACTACGATTTCCGATGTGATATACTTCGAGATTTGTCTTCATGGTGAGCGACTCGAAGTGATGCCCTGTCCGGGTGTCATGACTACATTTCAACGATCTCGACTGAGGCTACCTCGATATGATTATCAGGTAATTTTAGTGGTTTAGGACTGAGATGTTCCGATTGTCTGGTGGAAAGAACGTTCAAGTCGCCAGCAATAGCGATCGTCTATTATGTGCCAATTTTCGACAGGAATGTAACATATATATCTATATATATAAATCAACATTTGAACGGAAGGTTGTTTTGGGATCTGGGGGTCATGATCGTTGAAAATATATCGAAATTTTCTGGAATTGCTTTCCTCCGAACGGCTGCAATAGGTAGCTTTATACTTTTTTGTATTGAAAGCTACCTAAAAACAACGATTAATTTATGAGTATTAGTGAACGCGATTTCTCGCAAATTATTTTCTTTCATTGTTGTAATCATTTTCCCTATCATACGCATAAAACTATGTAATCATATCCGTTAGTGCCAAATTCTCGCCAAACATGGCGACATTTGGCGAAATATCGCCAAATTTGGCGACCAGAATAAGTTTTCATAAATGATGCCAATTTGGCTATAGCTCAATAATTTTGCGAATTTCTTATTCAAATTAAGTATTAACGAGTCATTTGTAAACGGCTTCTTTGCATTTTAGCTTGCTGTTTTCGAGTAACATTATCTAAAATTTTAAAACGAAGATATAGGAAAGCTACCTTTTCCTCTCGGTACAGGCCGGAAGGACTTTTTTGTAATGTGCTGTCTTGTTTCGAAATGTCAGCCACCCTAGAATTTCAAACTGCTCTATCTGAGCCATTTTTTAAGATAGAGGTAAAACAAAAAATGCTCCTGAATCCTTGTATTAAGGCCTAACAGGTAATTAAAAATAAATTTGAATTTTTAACTTTTTTGTGTATTTATTTTAGTTTTTAATCTTTCAGCGGCCGCCATCTTGTTTCAAGATGGCGGACCAAGCTGGCCAACGAACTCGGTCGAGACATTAGTGACCTTAATACACACAATTAGTTTCGTCAAAATCGATTTATAAATACGAGCGTTATGGTATGGCATAGATCAGATATATATATATATATATGTATATATATATATATATATATATAAATCAACATTTGAACGGAGGGTGGTTTTGGGGTCCGGGGGTCATGATCGGTGAAAATATATCGAAATTTTCCGGAATTGCTTTCCTCCGAACGGCTGCAATAGGTAGATTTATACTTTTAAGTAGCTTTCAATACAAAAAAGTATAAAGCTACCTATTGCAGCCGTTCGGAGGAAAGCAGTTCCGGAAAATTTCGATGTATTTTCACCGATCATGACCCCCAGACTCCAAAACCACCCTCCGTTCAAATGTTGATTTATATATATATATATATATATATATCCATATATATATATATATATCCCCATATTATCCAACGCGACATATCCGTATTTTTATTTTTATTTTTAGTTTAGTTTATTTTTAATCTTTATTGAGCATATATATATATATATATATATATATATATATATATATATATATATATATATATATCTGACCTATGTCATACGATAACGCTCGTATTTATAAATCGATTTTGATGAAACTAATTGTGTGTATTAAGCTCACCAATGTCTCGACCGAGTTCGTTGGCCAGCTTGGTCCACCATTTTGTTTCAAGATGGCGGCCATTTAAAAATTTAAAACTAAAATAAATATACAAAAAAGTTAAAAATTCAAATTTATTTTTTAATTAAGTGTTAGGCCTTGATACGAGGATTCCAGAGCATTTTTTGGTTTACCTCTATCTTAAAAAATGGTTGAGATAGAGCAGTTTGAAATTCTAGGATGGCTGACATTTTGAAACAAAACAGCACCTTAACGCGATTACTCGCAAATTATTTTCTTTCATTGTTGTAATAATTTTCCCAATCATACGCATAAAACTATATATTCCTATCCGTTAGCGCAAAATTCTTGCCAAATTGGTGACCAAAATAAGTCTACATAAATGAAGCCAACTGGGCTATAGCTCAATAATTTGGCGAAATTCTTATTCAAATTCACTATTAACGAATCTTTTGTAAACAATTTCTTTGCATTTTAACTTGCTGTTTTCGAGTAACATTAGCTAAAATTTTAAAACGAAGATATAGGAAAGCTACCTTTTCCTCCCGGTACAGGCCGGAAGGACTTTTTTGTATTGAAAGCTACCTAAAATGAGTCTGAAAATGAGTCTCAAATTTTTGAGTTATTGAGCGTGGAAAAATATTTTCTTTAACACCGCCTTAATTTTCATGATTTATTTACTATTGTTTTTGTTCGCAATGGACTGTTTTTGAAAAAATATGTTTTACGATGCACAAACATTTTTTTCTTATTAATTAAAACTAGAATTTTAAAAAATAAAGAAAATATAACTGTTATTGTTTGCTTCTATTGTTTCAAATATGCTTTTAAGCATTCTTGCAAATAATAATAATAATAATAATAATAATAATAATATTAATAATAATAATAAAAGAGAAAAATAATGTTAAAATTATAAACAATTAAATATTTTATTATGATTTTTTAAACTTTCCTTTGAAGTTATATATGTCAGGCAATCCAACTGGTGCAACCCTCATTAACGATACCCAACAGATTGTGTGGTATCAAACTGAGCACCCACGCACCCAAGTTCTGAGAAACTTTTGACGAGTACGACCAGGAGGAATCTTTTGTGCTCTACAAACGATGGAGGTCACCTGTCACGTGACAGCACACGACGGTGGAACCCGTGCTCTAAGGGGAACCACCGAGCAACATTTGGGAACGTAGCAGAGGCCCCCGGCAGCTTCTGGAACCAGACACCCAGAAGCGAGCTGTGAATTTGGCCTTAAGCTAGCTTTCTCTGGCCAGTACTTAATGTACCATCACTTCGAAATGTGAAAATGTACTAGATAGATAGTCTAGAAGAGATAGTCACTTGCCCCCATATTGCTCGGCATACAGAGCGTAGATAAAAATCAATTTAAATTGAAAGCTGTATTAGATATTTTACACTTAGTATATTTTATTAGATTTCAATTTGTTCAATCCCGAAATATTTCATTATCTATAGAAACTTTTTTTATTCTGATTATTTCAGTGTTTAAACACGCAAATCGATTATATATTTGGGAAATTCGTGTCACGTTTGTTAAGTTTTAATTTCGTTTGTAAATTTAGTTATGGCATATTACACTAAAACAAACTGCTGAATTATTTATAACTTATAATTGCAAACGACTTAATCTTAAGTAATTGACTTGCATATTTCAAAATAGTCATGCGTTAAAATTATTTTTAAAATCCTAAACAATTAGTAAATTGAAATACATTTTTGAAACAAATTGTATTTGAAAGTAAATTTTTATTTCCTGTAAAATATGTGGTTCGACGGTGTAAAAATTAAAATTGTGGTATATTCAGAAAACAGAAAACTATGCAGTAAAAGCAAAATTTATTATCAGGTCGTTTCCACGGTCGATATGACATCAGCGTTACTCACGGACATATTTTTTAACCTTATAATATCGATCCGATTTATTCATATACAATTTATTTCAGAATTTAAAATATGTACCTAAAGTATGTAAAAATGTTTACGAAATTCATTGAAAATAAAACTATGTAGCTTTAAAAATATTAATCAATGGTGTAAGTTAAATATTTGCTTAAAAATGAGTGTTAACGGGAAAAAATGTTGCAAACGTATCAAATTCAGTATTAACAAATTTTCTCTGATCGGCTTTCTCACATTTTAGCTTGGTATTTTCGAGTAACATTAGCTAAAATCTTAAGACGAAGATATAGGAAAGCTATATTTTCCTCCCGGTTCAGACCGAAGGGAATTGTTTACATATTATTACTTAAAATTTGAATGTTAAATTCTTTAAAAATGAAGAAAATATAATGTTTAATGTTTGTTTCTATTGTTTCCATTGTGCTTTTAAGTCTCTTGTAAAAAAAAAACAAGAAAGGGAAAATAATATTACAATTATAAAGAATCAAATATTTTATTTTATTATGATTTTTTTCAATTTTCTTTTGAAGTTATACATATATTACGTTCATTCATACGTTTTTCTTTGGAATTTAAAATATTTTCCTAAAGTATAAAAAAATGCTTATACGAACCATAGAATATTAAAAAAAAAATGTAGCTTTATAAAATATTAATTAATGTTATAAGTTAAGTGTTTACCTAAACAAATGTGTTAAGGGCAAAAGTATCGTAAACATATGGTCTAGCACAAAGACTGTAATTAAAAATATTTTTCCGATCTAAAAAGTATTTTTAAAAATGCAGATGTGTAGGGTGAACCCTAATAAAGAATTAAAAATTCGCATTTCGTGTAAACTTCATGGAGGTCGATTAACTTTAGATTACCTTCGCACTCTGAGAGAGTATGTGAATTAAAGCCTTTTTAGGTGCGTTCGTAATTATATAAATACTTAGCACCTATAGTCGTCGACTGGTCCGTCCGTTCGTCCGCATATAACAGCGCAAAAACTACGCAACCGAATGTTTTAAAATTAATATATAAAATAGATGCAGAATTTTGTCGAGTCATTTCAAATTTTATGAAAATCGAATCAAAACTTTAAAAAAAATATTACTAAAAATTTTCTTCATTCTATTAAATCCTATCATATGTAATTAATTCAATGATATTCCATGATAGGTAATGGTTCTAGGTTGCCATGGAGATTACGCCATATTTAAAAAGGAGTCCTATTATATCCGTATTACTGAATTTAAAAACTGAATTTGTATACTAAAGTTGTTTAATTATAGCAATTCTATAATCTACCGACAGTTTTTTGGATAGGTGTTTCCGGAGAAATAGATATTAGGAGTCTAAATACAAAGAGTCTAAATATGGATTTCAAGTACTGAAATTTTCAAAGCTAGGCTTAAGTTTCTCATTGGAATTTTCAGTAGATATCAACAAAAGATAAAATATTGCCAACTTAAAATGTACTTATTTTATTACGGAAATTAATCATATCATAGTAACAGACGATATAATTCATTTCACTGAAATAGTAACGATGATTTTTTTACATAGTCTTGTATTGGATATTTTCGCATAATATAATTTTAATGTAACATAATTGCAATTAATTGTTTGTAAAATTGTATTGAAACTTAATTCCATAAAAAAAATAATATCAATAATAGGAAAATCTTCACATAAAATAAATTTTGTATTCATGCATTTTTGAATAAGAGTGCAACAGCTATATTGCACCAAGATCTGAATATTTATAAAACTAGTTTTAGAGTACGAGCGCACCCCACTTGTCACGTTTGATGTACAGTTTCCAACTTGTTACATACCAGCTAATGAAAACTTCTTATTTTAAATGCTCAATTTATTTTAATATTTCAGCAAAAATTTAAAGAGCAACATTTACAATATCATCAAGCATTAATTTTACTTAAGGCAATTTTAGATATCTAATTTACATTTAGATAACCATTGAATTTTGTGAAATATTTTTACAAAAACATATGTGTTAGCCCAACGCCACAATATGCATTCATTAAACAAGAACGAAAAATCATGCGTCAAGCATAGATTATGTAGCACTTTCCAACGCTTCTAAAATAATTTTACAAATCATTACCGTTTAATAAGCTGAAAGATGACATCTAAGTAAACAATTTGGAAAACGCATAACATATTTAAAAACGTAATTTCAGGAATTTTCAATATATACAATATTCGGAAAAATATCCGAATACTTTTATGTAGCCCTGTATATGATCTATAGATTTGTATATATACATAGGATGCTAAATTTTAGTTTAGTTAGGAAACGCGTAGCACAGTTTAAATTCTCCTTCTGGAGTTTCTGTCAATAAACGGAAATGTGTTCGCGAACTTTTGTGCTGCCCTGTATAGGATCTACAGAATTTATACACACCACGTAATAGACAAAAAGCTAGTTAAGATTAAAATCGCGTTCAGTAACTTAAAACGCACTTCCAGGAATTATTGTTAACAGACAGTAGAGAATTCTTTTGTGTGCCCCTGTAAATGAACGATGACAGCTATACACACACTATTCTGTAGTAAGCCTCTTGTAATGCACCTTAGTAATATATATAAACTTCAATGCGTTTAAAATAGTGGAACATTATTTAAATAAGCCGCAGACGATTTTTCTCCATAGACGTAATGTAACGGAATTATTTTGACTGTCCCTGTAAAGTAACTCTAAGTGCTATACACCTACTATTCCATATTAAGCTTCTTCGAATGCATCTTAGTGATCTATATAAATTTCAATGCGTTTACAATAGTGAAACATTTTTAAAATAAACCGCAAATGATTTTTCCCCATAGACAGCAATGTAACGGAATTCTTTTGAGTGTCCCTGTAAGAAAACTATAAGTGCTACACACTTCATTTGAAATAGGGAACGTGCCATAGATAACGACAATAACATATAAAAATTGCAGAGCAATCCGAGCATATTTACGGGAGTTAGAGCACGGACAGACGGCCAGACGGCCATACGGCCAGACAAACCGAAGTCATAAGCACTTTTCAACTAGGTTGGAAAGTGCTAAAAACTAGTCGTTGGGGGTCACCGTAATACTTACTCATCATGGACATGCATAATATAAAATATGAAAATAAAACATGTGCAAACTAATTATAAAATGTATTGCAATTCGAATAAAATCATGGCTTGATGACGTCATAAACTTTAAATGCTCTATTACTGAATTGCGTAAACGAAACATCCTTATAACTCCAAAAATGATAATCCTATTAAATAACAGTTTACTGCGTCGGATTACTCATCTCATTTGCAATTAAACTATATCTTTGAATTGAAATTTGAATGAAATACAGGTCACGAAAAATCGAAGAGTGGGGAAAATGGGATTCCAAATATCTCGGCAAATTATTATTCGATCGACTTCATTCTTTATGCAAAATTTATGTTTTTTTACTGTATTTTATATTCAATCCTTAAAATAAACAATTTCGAAATTTTTTATGTTCCTTTTATCAGAACGAATATTTAAAGAGTCCGAAAAAAATGGTTCCGTATAATCGAGGTTACTGAAATTCAGTAAGCTTCTTCCCATTATTACATACTAAGTACATACCAAATTTCACGTCCCTATCTCAATTTATTCGGGAGATAGAGCGTTTACAGACACACAGACACACACACAGACAGACGGACGGCAATTTTTTTTTCCTCTAAAAATATTTCTTTCGGAATATCCAGTGTCTGAAACGTGTAAATCCGTCATTTTTTTTTTCGATTTTTAAAAAGATAGCAAGACTTACCCTATACTAGTCCCCTATACCGTATGATGGGTAAGTAGTAAATCTAAGAAATGCGCTATGTACTTTTAAGTATCACTTATATTAATATTTGTTTCAACAGAAAAATATTTATTATCTGAAAAACTAATAACTTTCCCAAAGAATACTAATAACTCTTCATAGAGAAAATATATTTTCTATCCCATAAAAAGCTAATGTGATAAGCTACGGGACACTTTTAATAAACTTTTCCTACAAATGATATATCTATAAGTAGTTATCCTTTAGAAATGCTTTAGGGACAGTACGATTTCCACATTCTGTGAAAGGAAAATTACTGTAATAAAACTTCTTAACACTGTACATAAATCTGTAATAAAATAACTGTAATAAAAGTATTATAATTGTAATAAAACTTCTTGCTTCCTTATTCGAAAAGTAAGAAAACTTTTATGGTGATTATTTTTTATTATTAGAAAATATCACATCTAATAGGTAATGATAGGAACATATCATTTTAATTCTAAAATTTAGAAGATTGTTTAGAGTGCTGAGCATAACTGATTTTACAAAGATTTGGCTTTAAAGTTCCACTTTTCTTCGGAACTTAGAAATGTTTCAGCCCATAAGTTAGATGTTCAAACGACTTTTCCACTTTGCATGTATTAACTGAAACATAGGGTCAAAAACTGGAAAATTGTTCGATAATTTAACATTTTTCAGAAACATTAACTCGCAAATTCTAGATTATTTTTTTTAATATTTTGTTTAAGAACGTGTCTTTTGTTTAACAAAATACATGAAACATTAAATACATATACATTAAATATATGAGACATTAAAAGCATAACAATATATTTAATTAATAAAACATTTGAATTTGCCATGATAACATTCATTAAGAAAACAAAAATATTATTACTTTGAAAGCAGCCTATAGCCATTTCGATGATCTGAAATAAAGTGGAGACGGCGTAGAAGACAATTTCCTAAATCATATTTTAAAGTAAAATACTGCATGCAATTTTAAGACTCATTAAAGAACTTTTAAAAAGTCTTATTTAATAATGAATAATTCATTAAGTTTAATAATTAACTGTCATAAATGATAAAGATTAAAAGTATTTTAAGCGTACTATTTTTTAACATTTTGTTTAACAACATTTCTTTTGATTAATAGTAAAATATTTTAATTTGGCATGATATGCCACATTCATTAAGAACACATAAATAATATTACCGTGGAAATAGCATATATTGATTTTAAAGAGCGGAAATAAAGGGTTACACACAGCGAAGAAAAAATTTTCCTGAAGTATATTTTAAAGTAAAATACTGTATGCAATTTCAAGATTCATTAAAGAATTTTTTTAAATGTCTTATTTAATAACTAGGGGGCCTACCCCCTGCGAGCTACGCTCGCCAACCCCCGCTCAGACTTCGAAGCCTCTAAAAACATGACAGCGTGCTTTATTTTTAAAATATTATTAAATCTGTAATTGGGTTGCCATGCTTTTAACGTTTTAATGGGGCATTTTTTGATTATCATGGCCTCATACACAGCTGTTGCGACAACTGACGATTGTTTTCGGGATTGATAAGTAAAATCAATTACAACTTGAAAACCAGCTTGTATAAAATGGTTAGGTTTAAATTGTGGCTACCTCTCGGACTTTTATAACAACGATCTGTATTATATTCTTCCTTTGCGTTTAAGGATGAGAAAAATTCCATCTGCTTGTGAATAACATTAAGAACCACGGTATTGAAAAGTACTATGTTATAGACATTTTCAGTAACAGGTTTTAATTTTCTCTCTATTTTAGTGCACCATCATGCATATTTTCATGTTATTTTAAATATGTAAATTATTTATTTTAATTAATACGTATATACGAATTTTTTAATAATTATTTATCATACAAAATTAATTAAATATTTTGTGCATGCATGCCTGCATTTATTTGGCATCAGTTGATGAGATATTTAAACAAATTTGCTATCCGCGATAATTTTACACCATGTTATGTCACTTGAATATTGCCCATAAGAAAATCGGGTACTTTTCCAGTATAGGATCGTTTGCTTTTAGGTTTGGCGTAATTCGAGCTTCAAAAAGGGATAGATTCGTTAATATACGTAGATTTGTTGCTAAAAGTTATGAAAACAAACCCAGTGAACTCTTGGTGCTTTTCTATTATAGGAGTCTTGACGCTTTTTTAAAAAGCTTGGCGGAAAAAAACAAGCAGGATATTTTATTCTCCTACCGTTCAGTTGGGCAATTATTATTTTATATATTCGCTTCAAATATCTGAATTAGTGATTTTATAAATTCGTTTAATTAATTTTACAAAAAAAAAATAACAAAATGATATCAATAAATAATAATTACTATTAATTCCTCCCCTCCCCCTTTCTTTTGCGTTTACATAAATGACGTCATTTGGACGAATTTATTCAAAATATTTTCAGTTTATAAATTAAATGAAATGCTGACAGACGATTGAATCCTGACGACAGAAATGTGATTTTTTTTCAAATTTTCCTGAAAAGCATAATTTAATCACAATCTTGTCTTCATTATCGATTGAAATAAAAGATAAATTCAATTTCAATTTGAAAATGACGAATAAAAAGAAATCAATAATCCCTATCGGGATCCTTTAAAATTTTTTCCTTTTTTTGTCACAAAAAAACTGAGTAATTAGTTGCCATCATTACAGAAATGTCATTAAAATTAGAAAAAAATTAATATCTCGAAAACTAATTCCAATTTCAAAATTCTATTGCCAGTTTTGTCATCCGCGGATTTTTATGGACAATTGGTATTAATTTCACCATCAAGCGTTTAATATTTTATTAAAAATAGCCCTGGAACATAATCAGTCGTTTAATCAGTCGTTTCATAAAATCGTTTCATAAATTCGTTTCATAAAATCGTTTCACAAATTCGGTTCATTAGGATTTTATATATATAGGGTAGATAAAATTTAATTAAGTTTAGTAATTATCTTAAGACATGTTATGATAACGATAAAAAAATTATTCGTGGTTTTTTTGTTTAACATTTTGTGTAACAATATATCTTTTACAAATAATATAATAAAAATCACTTGTTAACTTTAAATTAAAGTGTAATTATTGCTCAAAGTTATAAAAAAATACCAGAGGGCCCATTCGAAGATTTCGGACTGAAATCTAATATTTTTTAGGTACTTCTCTATTATCCCGTCGACCACTTTTCATAACAAAAAACTACCGCCAAACTGTAAGATTAAACGCTAAAAATGCAGTCCCATTTACTTGATGTCAGAATCATTATGCGTGTTTGTTACGTCATCTAGTGGTTTTACATTCGACATTTGTGTGTATTTTTCATTATGTTTTACTGATTTAGTAGTTATTTTATTCATTAAAATAACAATTGTGTCCTTACATTCTTATATTTTATTTATTTATTTATTTTTTGATATTCCAATGGCAACGTTCTCCCGTTTATTTGGCGATAGTTTTTTGTTATGAAAAGTGGTCGACGGGATAATAGAGAAGTATCATTTTTTATCAATATGTAATATTTATTAGATGCAGGTTTAAACTTCTAAAGAAAAAGCAAGGATAAAAATATCTGCAAACAACATTTAGTTGTTAGTCAATCCAGAATATCATATCATTTATTCCATCAAATTTAGACTAAAAACTGATCCAAGATTGCTAAAGGCACGCGCGCGAAAAAAAAAAAATTAACAATCGTATTTTGACTGTATTAGAGGATGACGTCATCCGCTTCGGGAAAACCATGGGACTTAGAAATATAAATCTAAACATTTCAATTTCGCTTTTTAATCATAAGTATAAAATAAACCCGTGCGGTGTTTTTTATAATAATTGCTATGAGCATCATATAATGTGATATTTTATTTTTTTGGCAACAATAATTTCAGGAATATCTTTCATTTCTTTTATGAAAGCAATACCGATTTAATTTTTATTTTTCAGCAAATTTTAATCAAAAACATGTTTTAACGAATTGTTAAGTGGGCTATGTCAGAAGCCGGTTCTAAAACCTTTCATATGGTACCTCATTCGTTGTTCTGCGTTTCATATTTTCTGAGAAAAAAGGATGTTGACAGGAGAAATAATATATAAGGATAACACAAAAGGTTTAAAAATACCTTTTAATATACATAACATATATTTCGCCGTTTCAGCGAAGGAAACATATGTAATCTATATTAAAATGTACTTTTAAACCTTTTGTGTTATGTTTTCTATCACTTTAACCAATAATTACACTTTAATTTAAACATATATTTTGTTTAACAAAATAAATGAGACATTACATATATATACATTAAATATATGTATATACATTAAATACACGCCACATTAAATACATAACAAAATATTCAATAACTAAAATATTTAAATTTTCCATGATATGCCATATTCGTTAAGAAAACATAAATACTATTACCATAAAACCACTCTATAGCAATTTTGAAGAGCTATAGGCGCAGAAGATAATTTCCTGAATCATATTTTGAAGTAAAATACAGTATGCAATTTCAAGACTCATTAAAGAATTTTTAAATTTTTTTATTTAATTATGAAAATTAATTAAGTTTAACAATTAACTGTCATAAATGATAATGATTAAAATATTTTAAGCGTGCTTTTTTTGTTTCACATTTTATTTAGGAACATTTAATTCAGAACTTCTGTTTAAGAGTAAAATATTTGAATTCGGCATGATATGCCAAATCTGTTATGAAAATCTGTTCCTAAATCATATATTAAAGTAAAATACTGCATGCAATTTCAAGACTCATTAAGTAATTTAAAAAAAGTCTTATTTAGTAATGCAAATTAATTAAGTTTAACAATTAATTGTTATAAATGTTAACGGTTAAAAATATTTTATTCGTGCAAGGAATAAATAAAAATTGATTTGCTAAAATCCACTGAGTGAAACGAACTCAATTCGAATCTATACTAATATTATAAAGAAGTAAAGATTGTTTTATTGTTTGTTTGTTTGTTTGTTTGTAGGGGGTAATTTCTGGAACTACCGAACCGATTTCAAAAGTGATGGTGGCAAATTGATGGTGACAACCCCTGCTCCAACATAGGCTATATTTTATGTCAGTGTCACTAAGCCCACGGGGGTGCAGAAGCGAAAAACGTTCTAAAATTGCGATTTTTTTCACACAGAAGGATCTAAATTTCGCATTGTAGTTGCTTATAAGATGTAAATGCTCTCTAAGAACAAAATAAAAAAAAATTCGAAATTTAAAAGGGTGAAATGAGCGAAAAGCGTTCTAAAAACATTCTAAATTACAATTTCTGTGAAATCTCTGGAACTACAGAACCGATTTCAAAAGTGATGGTGGAAAATTGATGGTGACAACCCCTGCTCCAACTTAGGCTATATTTTATGTCGGTGCCACTAAGCCCACGGGGTGCAGAAGCGAAAAACTTTCTAAAATTGCGATTTTGTTTTATACAGAAGGGTCTAGAAATTTGAAATTTCGCATTGTAGTTGCTTATAAGATGCAAATGCTCTCTAAGAACAAAATAAAAAAATCGAAATTTAAAAGGGTGAAATGAGCGAAAAGCGTTCTAAAAACATTCTAAATTACAATTTCTGTGGAATCTCTGGAACTACAGAACCGATTTCAAAAGTGATGGTGACAACCCCTGCTCCAACATAGGCTATATTTTATGTCGGTGCCACTAAGCCCACGGTTGGTGCAGAATCGAAAAACGTTCTAAAATTGCGATTTTTTTTTATACAGTAGGATCTAGAAATTTGAAATTCCGCACTGTAGTTGCTTATAAGATGTAAATGCTCTCTAAGAACAAAATAAAAAAAAATCGAACTTTAAAAGGGTGAAATGAGCGAAAAGCATTCTAAAAAATTCTAAATTATAATTTCTGTGGAATCTCTGGAACTACAGAACCGATTTTAAACGTGATGGTGACAAATTTTTGATGACAATCCCTGCTCCAACATAGGCTATATTTTATGTCCGCCACTAAGCGCACGGGGATGCAGGATCAAAAAACGTTCTAAAATTGTGATTTTTTTATTACTGAAGGAGCTAGAAATTTGAAATTTGAAATTTGGCATTGTAGTTACTTATAAGATGTAATGCCCTCTAAAAACAAAAAACAAAAAATCGAAATTTAAAAGGGTGAAATGAGCGAACAGCGTTCTAAAACATTCTAAATTACAATTTCTATGGAATTTCTGGAACTTCAGAACCAATTTCAAAAGTAATGGTGGCAAATTGATAGTGACAATCCCTGCTCCAACATCCTCTGTAATAAAAAGCTATGCGTTGATGACGACTTGGTTTTTCGCTAATCGTTGCCACAAATTAATCTCGGAAAATGAAATATTTGAAGTTCCTGAAAAAAGTAATCGCTCGAAAAGTATTTGTCAGAAAATTGT
The DNA here is from genome assembly GCA_963931845.1 of Maratus michaelseni. Lineage (NCBI taxonomy): Eukaryota > Metazoa > Arthropoda > Arachnida > Araneae > Salticidae > Maratus > Maratus michaelseni. Next base: position 472,694,744 of record OZ007588.1, on the reverse strand, counting down.
TAGACAAACTGCGTTTGAAAGGTAAAACATTCTAATTTTCTTGATATAAATTTCAAATCTATTGATTATGCCGTTTTTCAAATATTGAATTTCAAAAATTACCAAATTTCACAATGGAGTACCGTATCAAAACCTTCACGAGTAAAAATATAATGATAAGGGCGACGTGTCCTGACATGTATATTGGCTATAGCCCGTATCACAAATTATAGTAGCCTTATTATTCTTTTAAAATATAAAAGTGAATTATGAAATGTCAATATTTTGTTTGATTAAAGGTTCGTTAAGAGAAATTGACCAGCGTAGCGGGCGTAGCTTGCTAGTATTATTATAAAATACTAAATCAAATGAGGCCAACCTCCCTCTGCCCAAATGAATGGGCCCCAACAGAGAAGTACAAATGTTAGTACAGCACACATACCATGCAAAAATATATTTTTGTTTAAAGTGATATGTCATAATTAAAATACACTTCAAACAGTTGTCGTATATATTATATATCCCATCAAAAAACTTTCTGTAAAAAAAAAAGCGCTAAGTTCTCCTTAATGTTTCGTCCGTAAAAAGTACTGATATCTGATGTTCGCCCAAGTTAAAAGTCAAACATCCAAAATCTTTCATTCAAAATGGCTTCCTGCGACTTGGCCGTTAATGCATTCTAGGTTAAAAACATTAGAAGAATGTAATACTGAGAAAAATAAATATAGAATACATAATACACCCTGATTGATGTTAAACATGCCATATCTTTCATTTGAAATAAATAATTACGTCGATAAATCATTTCAAAATTAATGATTGGAAATTAGGCATTTAAAAGTAATATCAGAATGCAAATAGGTAAATTCGTATGATGACATTGTAATTAAAAGCTTTGTGATACATACCATTGAGTTTCAAGAAACATTAGTTTTGATTAACCATCATTTAGTTTTACCATGGTTTAATGACCATTTTGTACGGTCTATTGTCATTAACACGAATTCCAATGAATATTTTTTTCATCAAATTTCACATTGTGCTACATTATATGAGACGTTGAGAACCAGAGTGGACCATTCTCGACAGCTGTGATCTCGAAACTATGTTTTTAAAAATGTGTATTATATTTTAGTACTTTGTACAACAAAATGCGTAAAATGTTCAAAAAAATGTAGTAGACATATAGATCATTATGCATTCTTTAGAATTTGAAAAAACTTCTAAAATGCATTAACGGCCAAGTCGCAGGAAGCCATTTTGAATGAAAGATTTCGGATGTTTGACTTTTAACTTGGGCGAACATCAGATATCAGTACTTTTTACGGCCGAAACATTAAGGATAACTTGGCGCTTTTTTTTTACAGAAAGTTTTTTGATGGGATATCACTGCTTTTTGTAGGTTTTATCAAATGTATAAAGGATATAAATATAATAAATGTATAAATGTCAAAGAATTTTAAAATTATTTTATTATGCTTTACAAATCTATATTTTTATTTGTAGTTTACATCAAAATACTAGCCGTCTCAGGCAAACAATATATTCTTTCTAATATGTATGCTAAGCACTTCATCATATTACTTTTATTCATAACTAGCCGAAGTACTTGGTGCTGTACGAGATTTTAAGAATGTTTGTGTGGAAAAATCAATTTCAAAATTAAACACGTTCTATAGATAACTTCAAAATGTTAAAATATGCCAATATTTCTATAATCATGTTTTTATCATGATTCAATACTTTTCTCAAACTCGTATGACGTTGTACTCACCTGCTGACATCTTACCTACTTCCTTTCACAATTACTCATATTGATACTCTCTTTGTATAATTCCCATACATTTGAAAAAGTCCGTTAAACTTCCAATGTGGCGTTATATTAATTTTCTCTTTTAATTATCGAATGACGTCATATTAACCTGCTTTCTGTATTTACACATAATCATACTCCTTGTATTATTGAGAAATGTTTGAAAATTTCCGTTATATTACCAATATGACGTCATATTAATCTTTTTTTTCCATTTCTGAAACTTTTTATTTTTATTTTCATTTTTCACGTGGAAATCTTTCAATAGAAAATTAATTATTGTAGAAAGAATTTCATTGTGGATTTTTAATTGTTGGCAACTGCTATAAAGAAAAATGTTCAAATTTAATAGGAAAAGGCGGTAACACAGGTATTGAACAGGAGTTCAATATCCTGTGTTGGTAGTTTTGGCGAGTTGTTTTTGGCGATAAATGTTTGATTTGGTTGTTGCGATATTCAGTCTTTGGAGTTTTAACTTAACAACTGGAACTGACCTTATCTACGTGACATCACACCTCTTTTGGCAGCAGTTTGGATTTTTTTGCCAATCGCGCGAACCAGCACAGGATATGGAAGCTGATAGATTTTTGGTTTTTTATTATTTAAAAATTAACTCTACATTATATTTCGATTCCGGATTACTTTAGTTGCCTCGGCCGTGTTTTAATACACCTACACGTAGCATTTCACAATTCTGGCTTTCAAACTGTTGATTTGTATAGAAGTGCAGACAGACAAACATATTTTCATTTTCATGTATTAGATTTACTTGCTCAATGCTTCGCCAAATCGGAAGTTTCTGTTAGAGAAATTCTCTTTGCGATCATTGGCAGCATATCTTATATTTTGTGTTGTTATCCATTTCATCTTTATTTACAATTACCGCTTAATTTACTTAGGAATTTACGCTTCATGTCCGTTTGCATCGTTACACTCTCTAATACGGATATTTTTAATCCTGTTAAGTAATCTTCTGTAATTTACACTGACGTGAAGTGGTTCTTGTTAAACGCCTGTTAAGCTATCCATATTTACAGTAAACCATATTGATGCTAATTTTTTTCCCTTTCATTCTAACATTGGAACGATTAAGGAAGATAAGAAAATCTACGGACACACTGCCGTTCTTCCATTAGAAAATCTACCATTATTCTCATCTAATCGTCTTAGATAATATGTCAATATGTCTTGGTTTTAAGATATTAGCTAAATTTACTCGAAAACCTGAAGCTAAAATGCGAGGAACCCCATTATAGAAGATTCATTCTAACGTACATATTGATAAACTGGATATACAGTGAAACTTAACGAAGTCTCACCGTTACACTTAAAAATTTCGTTATGAAGAAAATTCGTTAAATAGAAATCAACTTAAATTCATGAATATTTCCTTCAGATATGACAAAAAGTTATTGGATTAAGAAGTATTTGATTCAGTTTCAATTTTGAAGCTGTCTTTTACAAAACATTTATGCGCAGTCGACGACATCACGTCACATTCCCAAGATTTCATCAGCTCTGATACACAGGTTCTCAAACTAATTTTTTTACTAAATTGTTTTTTTTCTGTCTTTTTGGATAATGTACTTCAAAATTTTTTATTATTCCTTAGACTAATGGCTGAAGTTTAGAAGTTGTATTGGCAAGAACAAAAATAACTTTGATGTTCTTCGATTTGCATTTGAAGCACATTCTTGTGGATGTACAAAGCAATTGTCTATCAGCAATGAACGGTGAGAATGGCAACTGTCTGACTCTGATTGATATGTTTTGCTTCATTGCATCAGACATCATTGCGTCACTGCATCTGCTATATCACTGAATGTAAAAAAATATTTTTTGACTTCCCACAACTGACATCGCTAGAGTCTCACTGACCACTTCAGCGCCAAGTCAGCGCTGAGATGGTGATAGCAAATGTTTTATACATTATTTTCTTAGTGTGAAAAGAAATTGTTTTACTTAGCACAAAGCAGAATGGAAATTATTTAAAAGAGTTCATTTCCATACAATCCGCTGAATTAAATTCGCATATCCATCGCAACAGCAAACTCTTAGTTTGAATTTTGTACACGTACAAAAGTGGAATAAAATTCGTTGTATATAATATATTTTTCGTAATATGGAGATTAACTTACATGTTAATGGTGTTCAAAGTCAAAGTTCTGCAGAAAATTACGTTAAGTAGAAAACTTCGTCAAATAGAGACTTCGTTAAAGGGAAGTTCCACTGTATGTTATAAAATTATAATAATCTAGAACTGGCAGTTTCGATGCTTTAATTCTGAAAATTCTCTTTCTATAATAAACTTTTAAGAGAGTAAAGACTAACAATATAGTAAGAGTAAGTATAATAACAGTACAATATAATAGCAAGAGCAGAGAGGTCTTGTGTAGTGACGAAAGATTGAAACTTTATTAACATTAGTGCGTCATGCCATTTAATTAACCGCATAATATTAATAGATGATTACTCGCTCTAAAAATTCGCAATTAAAAATAGCCTCTAGCGTCAAATTCTCTCCAAGCTTTGCGACTTAACGAAATATCGCCAAATTTGGCGACAAAAATACCCTGTTTATGTGGACGTCATAATGATGCCTATGTATTATATGTGATGCATATATATATATATATATATACTAGCAAGCTACGCCCGCTACGCTGGTCAATTTCTATTAACGAATTTTTAATCAAACAAAATATTGACATTTCATAGTTCACTTTTACATTTTAACAGAATAATAAGGCTACTATAATTTGTGACTCGTGCTATAGCCAATAGGAACGTCAGGACAAGTCGCCCTTATCATTATCTTTTCGCTATGGTACTCCATTGTGAAATTTGGTAATTTTTGAAATTCAATATTTGAAAAATGGCATAATCATTAGATTTGAAATTTATATTAAGAAATATACATTTTTTTTTTTACTTTTCAAACGCAGTTTGTTTAACAATTTTCTGAGAAATACTTTTCGAGCTATTATTTTTTTCAGTAACTTCAAATGTTTCATTTTTCGAGTTTAATCTGTGGCAAAGATTAGCGAAAAACCCAGTCGTCAGCAACGCATAGCTTTATATTAAAGAGGATGTCGGAGAACGGATTGTCACCATCACTTTTGAAATCAGTTCTGTAGTTCCAGAGATTCCATAGAAATTGTAATTTAGAATGATTTTAGAAAGCTTTTCGCTCATTTCACCCTTTTAAATTTCGATTTTTTAAAAATTTATTCTTAGAGAGTAACTATCATGCCAAACTTCAAGTTTCTAGCTCCTTCAATATAAAAAAAGTCGCAATTTTTGAAAATTTTTCACTCCTGCACCCCCTGGGATTAGTGGCACCGACATAAATTATAGCCTATGTTGGAGCAGGAAGTGTCACCATTAATTTACCACCATCAATTTTGAAAAGAGTTCGGTAGTTCCAGAGATTCCATTGAAATTGTAATTTAGAATGTTTTAAGAATGCTTTTCGCTCATCTCACAGTTTTAAATTTCGAATTTTTTTAGAATTTGTTCTTAGAGAGCATTTACATCTTATAAGTAACTACCATGCAAAATTTCATGTTTCTAACACCTTCAGTACAAAAAAATCGAAATTTTAGAATGTTTTTCGCTCATGCACTCCCCTGGGGCAGTGGTACCGGCATGAAATATAGCCTATGTTACAGCAGGAACTGTGACCATCAATTTGCCACAATCACTTTTGAAAACAGTTCTGTAGTTCCAGATATTTCATTGAAATTGTAATTTAGAATGTTTTTAGAACGCTTTTCGCTTTATTTCACAGTTCGAGTAAATTTCGAATTTTTTTAGAATGCGTTCTTAGAGAGCATTTACATCTTATAAGTAACTGCCATGCCAAATTTCATGTTTCTAGCTCCTTCAGTATAAAAAAAATGAAATTTTAGAACGTTTTTCGCTCCTGCACCACCCTGGCGGTACTGGCACCGACATAAAATATAGCCTATGTTGGAGCAGGGACTGTCACCATTAATTTGCGACCATCAGTTTTGAAAACGGTTCTGTAGTTCCAAATATTCCATAGAAATTGTAATTTAGAATGTTTTTAGAACGCTTTTCGCTCATCTCACCCTTTTAATTTTCGAATTTTATTAGAATTTGTTCTTAGAGAGCATTTACATCTTATAAGTAACTACCATGCCAAATTTCATGTTTCTAGCTCCTTCAGTATAAAAAAAAATCGAAATTTTAGAACGTTTTTCGCTCCAGCACCCCCCCCCCCCTGGGGTAGTAACACCGACATAAAATATAGCGTATGTTGAAGCAGGGACTGTCACCATCAATTTGCCACAATCATTTTTGAAAACGGTTCTGTAGTTCCAGATATTCCATATAGAAATTGTAATTTAAAATGTTTTCAGAATTCTTTTCGCTCATCTCACCCTTTTAAATTTCGAATTTTATTAGAATTTGTTCTTAGAGAGCATTTACATGTTATAAGTAACTACCATGCCAAATTTCATGTTCCTAGCTCCTCTAGTATAAAAAAAATCGAAATTTTAGAACGTTTATCTTTTGCACCCCCTTGGGAGTAGTGGCACCGACATAAAATATAGCCTATCATGGAGCAGGGAATGTCACCATCAATTTGCCACCATCACTTTGAAATCTCTTCAGTAGTTACAGAGATTACCCTCTACAAACAAACAAACAAACAATCTTTACCACTTTATAATATTAGTATAGATATATATATTCCAAATAAAATCCAGTGTGCATATATATATATATATATATATATATATAAAGTTTATTAAGAACTAAAATAACTTCTTAAAACACCATCAAAAACTTTAAAATGCGCTAGGCCTTTCGAAAGATCTGAGTCTTTCTTCGTCAGGCACAAAAAGACGTGCGTCTACTATGAAAGCAGCAGCAAGGCTGAAATGAGAGATGAAGGAAAGGAAACAAGCTGAAGGAACAGCCAATAGGAAAGTAGAAATCAACAGCCAATAGGAAAACAGAAGAAAACAGCCAATCACAGAAGAGTAAAATCAAAACAATAGAGAATACAAAATAGAAGGGGAATAAGGAAGTGAAAAAATAAATAAATAAATAAATAAATAAAAAATAAATAAATAAATAAAATAGAATAAAATAAATAAAATGAATAAATAATAAATAAATAAATAAATAAAAATTAATAAGAAAAATAATAATAATAATAATAAAATAAAAATATAAAAAATAAAATAAAATAAATAAATAAATAAATCACACAAATATATTAAAAAATGGAAGCAGATGAAAATTAAGAATTAAATAAGTAACCAAAATATATAAATATATATAAAAACAGACTAAAATTAATTAATACAAAAATAAACTATATGGAAGTACTGAAGAGGTTTTTCCAAGCAGCAGAGAGCATTGTGGAATCAGATTTATCATTAACAATAACTTCAGGATTAAGATAAATAGCTAAATTTTCAAGAAAGTCCAATTAACAGATACTATTACCATTAAAGATAATTTTAGCATTTTTAATAATTAAAACAATGGCCGGAATCCCAAGAGTACTTGGCAATAGAAGATTTGGAAATTTCTTGATTAGTTACATAACGAGAGTGTTCTTTTAAGCGGATTTCGAGATTTCTTTTAGTTTGACCAATATAAGATAAATCACAGCCATTACAAGGAACATTATAAATTCCCCATTTACGAAGATCAGGAACAGGAGATTTGGTGGAGGGGAATTTGAATTTATTGACAGGCTTAAAGATAATGTTAAAATTGAAGCGCCTTAAAACTTTAGCTAATTTGAAACATAAAGGAGGATAAAAAGGAAAACAACCAAATTATCAGGTTCGCTTTTCACAGATTTAGAAAGATTAGATTTATAAGACGGTCTATTGAATTTCTTCACAGCATTATTGATAACAGAAGGATTGAAACCTCTTTTGACAGCAACAGTTTTTAAGTAATTAAGTTCATCCTTAAGGAATGCAGAGTCGGAACAAATTTTGAGAGCACGATTTACATACGTATAAAATACACCGATTTTTTGGTTGACAGGATGATTTGAGAGAGCATGAGGTGGGTTAGAGACAGAAAAAGGTTTTCTATAAACACAAGTTTTGAAAGAAGAATCACATTTGATAACTAAAACATCAAGGAAAGGAAGTTTATTACAATTTTCTAACTCAAAAGTAAACTGAATATGTGGGTCAATAGAATTGACAGTTTGAAGAATGGTAGAAATATCAAAAGGATTATCAACTAAAACAAAAGTATCGTCAACATAACGCATCCAACATTTAAAATTAACCAGATTTAATAATTTTTCCTCAAAATAATGCATATAAATATCACAAAGAATTGGAGATAAAGGGTTACCCATACTTAAGCCGTCTGATTGTTTGAAAAATTTATTATCAAATTCAAAGGTAGTTTGAGAGATGCAAATTTTAGTTAAATTAACAAAATCTTTGACTTCAATATCAGAGAAATGAAATTCACGTAATCTTGTTTCCAAGCAAGAAAGAGCACCTTCAATCGGAACATTAGTAAATAAAGATTTAACATCAAGAGAAAGCATAGAACAATTGGATGGGTTAATATTTTTTAATTTACCAACAAAATCATAAGAATTTTTTATCGTATGAGAATTAGAAATGCATAAAGAAGAAAAAATGGATGTTAAAAATTTGGCAAGAGGATAAGTAACAGTACCAATATTAGAGACAATAGGTCTTAAGGGGACATTGGTTTTATGAACTTTAGGCGAAGCATAAAAACGAGCACAGATGGCTGAAGAAGGAATAACACAATGTTTAGTGTTGTCATTTAAAACAACAGAATTCTTACAGCTTTCTTGAGAATGGAAAGATGCGAATTAGTAGGATATTTTTTAACTTCAATATAAGGACCTTCAGATAAGAGAGCATAAACTTTATCAGAATAATCTTTTTTATCCATAAGAACAAATTGACCACCTTTATCAGCTTTAGTAATAATAAGATTGTCATTGGACTTAAGCTCATTCAGAGCGATATATTGAGAACGTGAAATATTAGGTTTATATTTTGAGTTATTATTAGAAATAGTATCAGCAAGGATGTGACGAAGAGTTTCTTTTTGAAAAGGAGTGACTTTACTATGTTTAAAGGAAGACTCAATAGTAGCAATCAATTTGGTGAGAGAAGGTTTGCAAGACCGAGAAAAATTTAAACCAAGATCTAAAATGCTTTTTTGTTCAGGAGTGAGAGATTAACATATGAGAGGAGAGATTAACGATGCAGTTCTCATTCGATAAATTATTATTTGATAAATGAGACTTTTTTTGCTTATTGCACAATGAAGAAAACTTATTATCAAGCTTATTTTGATGAGCAGTTTTGAAAGTAAGCAGAGAAGGCCAACATTTGTTTTCCATAACACAGAAATTGTCAAGATTTTTACTAAGGAACAAATAAAGGTCATAAAGCTCTTCTTCAATTTTGGAGAGAGTATGCCGAACATCTTGCATACAAGCTCTTAAAATAATAACACTGTAAACTGAAATGTCTGAAAATCAGGCATTTAAGTGTCTGAAACGGATGGTTCAAAAAAGAGACACTTTGAAGTGTCTTAAAATTTTAAGACATTTGTACGTGTCTTATTTTCAGACATTTGAAGTGTCTGAAATAGCGCCATTTTTTTTACCCGGGCAGACAGAATGTAAAATAAATTGCAAAAAATGTGAAGTGCTGCCATCTATTGTATCATTTCGATTGGATAATCTGAATTCCCACATTCGTGGGTAGAAACCCACGATTGGGTTCGATCTCGCGACCCTCTGTTTACGAGACTAACGCCTTAACCAATCAAGCCATCAAGACATGTGAAAGATTGGTTTTAAATTGAAGTAATGAGATGACTCGGTAGCGTGGTGATATTTTTATAGAATTAATTTATATATTTCTGAGAAATTATAAAAATTTGGAAAGATTTGGTAAATTTCAAATGATGGTTAAAATTGTACAATTTTATTATTTATGTGTGTGGGGGGGGAGGGGGGTGATATATGAATGATACATATTTTCAATTCAAATAGTACAAATTAAGTGATTAAACATATAACAAATTATAACACCTTGTAATTATATACTTTTTTTAATTGCTAAAAGGCGTAAAATAAAAAGATTATAAAGAGTAAAATAAGTTTTTACCGGAAAAAAGAGAATAATACCTGATATTAAGTATCATTGAAAAACCACAGTCCTGGCAATATAATATCAAGAAGAAAGCATCCAAATAAATTTCAATGAAAGTAAAATAATTTTTCCCCTGCAACCTATACTATCAATCCATTATAAGGGAAACCATAGAAGTTGTAACACGTAAAAATGCAATATGTAACGATGCGACATTTTAGCTTACCAAATTTGCGTTTAATGTTATCATTTTAACATTGTCATTTAACTTACAAAAATTGTGACTCGAGTTATCCTATGGTTACAAACATGGAAATAAACATCCAAGTAAAAAATAGAAAATAAATAACGTGCATAATGTAAAAAGTACGTGAAAAATTAAATGATAGCATTACAAATGATTCCATAGATCGTGCAATTATAGAATATTCTTATTTGTGTGATAATGACTCAGATTGAGCTGAAACATGTCAACAAAGTAATAAAACTTATTTTACTGTTTATAATATTTTTATTGTACACCTTTTAGCAATTAAAAGGAGTATTAAATATGATTATTAAAAATATAGGGGCGGGGTAATTTTTTCTGCGTACTTTCTGACACATTTTCCGACTCATTTTTTAACGCAAAGACAGGAAGGAGATTAGCTGTTGAAACGATTTAGGATCGTAATCAGTGTTCCACTTTTTTAATAAATGAATTAATTTTCGAATTAAATGCAGATTCTGACTCTCACTTCTCGCTCCGAAAATTTGGTTTAAAACACCACCTTTGACAGTATTTTCTTAAAGATCTGTTGTATTTTCCAAAACATGGCAAACACTATTCGATTACATAGTTTCTGATTAAGAAAACCTACCCTTTTCCTTTTTTTTGAACAGAAATGAATTAAAAAAATTGTGATAAATTATCTTCTCTGAATATATGAACAAGAACAGGGGTCGGCTTGAATAGTGTCGCCATCTGTTATCAAATTATTTTAATCAGTCCCAATTAAAGTTAATCTTATTTCTTATAGACAAAGTTGACGAAATTCTAAGGTAATATATAGATGTGAACATCTAGAAGGTAAATTTAAACTCTAAAAATAAATATTTAAAATATTCTAAAGGATATAATATTTTTAGAAATGAAAAATTGTTATACACATTACATGCAAAAGAAATTACACGCTTTTTTTCCATACACTTTATTGTCTAATATTACATCCCTCTATATTATATGTCTATATTATCTATGATATATACAAATTGTAAAGAGATTTTTATTAGTCGAATATTGCAGTTAGAGACGTTGGGACGCAAGTGATTTTCCAGGGCCCCACGCAAAATTTAGTGGATGGAAATTATTTGAAGCAACACTCTTCTGTTCCGAAACATTATTCGATATTGCTGGCATATACAGGGGCAAGATTGTCACCACGTATATCAGACAATTGTAGTAAATACAGAATTCAGACACTTAAGTGTCTGAATTCTGCCTTACTTTCATATGTCTTATTTTCAGACATATCGTCATTATTCAGACATTTTTCTTAGTTATTTTATACTCTGGTAACAGTAAGACACTTATGTGTCTTAAATTCAGACATCTCTGATGTTTGAATTTGCACTGAATTTTCAAATTCACACACTTAAGTGTCTAAATTGCTTTTTCAGACACATATGTGTCTGAATTTAAGACGCCTCTATTTGCAGTGAAAATGTGAACGAACCATAGCTTTAGAAATTCTGACAGAGCTACTAACAGAACAATTAAGTTGAATAAAATTAGGGATAACATTATTTTTCTTGCAATTTTGAAGAAAATTTAAGTGGTTAAGTAATTTTACACACTTACGTCTGAGTTTAGTAAATCTGTTAAATTGAGCAGTAAACATCAGCAGTAACTTTCCTATTGGCTGTTGCTTCAGCTTGTTTCCTCTCCTTCATCTCTCATTTCAGTCTTGCTGCTGCTTTCATAGTAGACTCACGTCTTTTTGCACCTGACGAAGAAATACTCAGATCTTTCGAAAGGCCTAGCGCATTTTAAAGTTTTTGATGGTGTTTTAAGAAGTTATTTTAGTTCTTAGTGTTTCACACCAGTTTCAACTTATTTTATAAAGTTTATTAACATCATTAAAATGCACTTAAAGAACTAACAACCCATTGCAATTTTGCCAGATTGACTGAGTGCTATTGCGATTAGAATACCGACATTTATAATAAAATTTATTTTAAGGAAGTAAAAAATAGAAAAACGGACAGATAAACGAAAAGATTTGCCTTCCCAACATTTTCGGAAAAGAATATAAAAAATTCATTCTGCTTGAAACCATGTAATACCTTTAAACTCAGGCTAATTTTCTGTAATCAGGCTTTGGCGACCAACTCTGGCGTCAAATATGAGCGAGGAAATGATTGTCTAGGCAACTATTATTACTTAAATGTTTATCGTACAACAAAAACACAAATGGTTGCAACAATGCAATTAATTTAATTTGCCAATTGAATGTGTTACGAACTGTATATAGCCAAATCAGCACCCCCTATTTGAAGGGTTTAAAGGCAGAAATTCTATGTTTTCAGACTTTTCTGGTTAATTGTGTGACAAAACCTACTTACTTGTCAAATTTTATGATTCTGCGACTGTTAGAAGTACCTTAGTTATTTGATGATCACCAACTTTTTAGTTATTTGATGATCACCAACTTTTTAGTTATTTGATGATCCCCTGTGAGTCAGTTACAAAAAGGCCCTTTTTCGGAATCTCATATTTCGAAAAATATTAAATACAGAAATAAGAAATCTTGGAACCTAGTTCAGTTTCATTAAATTAATGTGTGTTAAAAAAGAAAACTCTCTAGCTCTCACCAAAACGCAGTTATGAGGGGGTAAAAAGTAGGCCGAAATGGTCAGGGAAAAGGTAGCTTACGGCCTGTGCGAACTTGGAGGACGAACTGCCGTGCTCCCAGATAATACACTGTTAAAAATTTGCAGCAACCTGGTCCAGTCGTTCGACCGTTTTTATAGAAAATGGTTACATAACCGTAGTTTAATTCTATTCTGATCATAAAATGGGCAATAATATGGTCAGAATACACTGTAAAAAATTTTGGCCAACAATTACGGTACATATACTGGCAACTTTGTGACCAGTATACATACCGTAATTTAATTGGACGGTATATGTACCATAAAATATTTAAAGTATATGTACTGGTTGCACTCCCCCCTCACCTCAGGCCTGCATGCATTACGAAACAAGAGCAAGAGCATCACCTTAGGGGTTGCCTTACACCGAGGCGGGGTTACGAGCTTTTTCCTTACTGAAAAATAATTATTTTACGGTATAAATAGCGAATTTTTACTGAAAAACAATCATTTTACGGTATAAATACCGGTTATAATCGAAGTGGCACATATACGGTCTTTTTACGCTTAATATACCTTAGAAGTACGGTACTTATACCGTAAAGAGTGAAAACGGTGCAAGTACAGTTAATTTACGGTACATCTACTGAAATTTTACGAAATTTTTTTGCAGTATCGAGTTAAATTATGGTTATGTAACCGTTTTATATAAAAACGGTCAACTGACTGGACAGTTTGCAATGACTGGACAGCTGCAAATGTTTAACAGTGTATGGAGATTATTTCCTGTATCCCTGTAAATGAACGCTCAGTGCTCCACATATTATTTTTTACAGCTTCTGAATACTAATCATAGATTTCATTATGTTTGAAGTAATATAATAGCGTTAAAGTGTACTTTATTTAATTAAAACTTATAATATCTGTATATTTCTTTTGTGTGTCATTTTCAAAGAACGGTTCATACTAAACGTGCTATTTTCAATAATAAAAATGCAGTGCTAAAATTAAAAAAAATCCCTGACGGCTCGGCTGTATGCCATTACAGGTGAAGACGCAGACCGTGGGGCGCCTGTTTATTAAAAATTTCAGAAAAAATTACCTTTTTGAAGTGAGACGGCAGTTGAGACCGCCCAATTCGAAATCTACCTTTGTTTGTAGGCGGAGCCGGCAGGTATTTTTTTGTTTTTCATTTTTTTGCTGTAAGGGTTCGTCCTATAAAAAACGTGTCAATATAAAAGTTGTAGATAATATTAAGAGGATTTATAATAAATTTAAGTGGATTTCATAGCGTGGGAATTGATGAAGTTATGATATTTTTCTTCTTAAACCTCTATTTTCCCTCCTCTTGGGGTCATTTTTAATGATATCTAAAATCTGTCATACATAAATTAATGGCCCTTTTCCTAGAAATACTTTAAACGGATTCGATACGTATCATAATTAAGAAGTTATGGGGATTTTTCTGTTTTCAGAACCCCCCCCCCCCCACACTGGTTCAATTTTGCCCATTAACGAACTTGAGATTTTATGCCCCTTGATTTTATATATGAGTTTGGAAGAGATTTGTGCAGTATTGCTGAAGTTACTGTGTCCATAAAAATGTGATATAGATAGATAGATAGATAGATAGATAGATAGATGATAGATAGATAGATAGATAGATAGATAGATAGATAGATGATAGATAGATAGATAGATAGATAGATAGATAGATCTGAACTGGGGGGGGTGGTTTTGGGTTCTGGGAGTCATGATCGGTGTAGATCTGCAAAAATTTTCCAAAAATTCCAACATAGGGGAGAATGTAAGAGATGTAGTATTTCTTACGAAATCTGACAATACACCATATTCGCCGTAATCTAGGTATGATTAAGAAACATAAAGTGCAGATAGACAGACAGAGACAAAACAAAATCGTAATGTCTTTTTAATTAATAACAGAAGGAATTCAAAAAATAGAAAAAAGAAATATTTTAATCATATACTAATAATGCTTGAAAATGCTTATTAACGAAGCATAAACAAAATTTTCCAATATATATTTAACAATTATTAAACCTCCTCGCTTTTGTAACATTACCCATTTTATTCTCATTTTCGGTAGTAAGTATAGTAATTATGTCTATGTGATATATTTTATATTGCTTTCAACTGCAGCTCATTATGCTGAAAACTAACCTCATGTAGAACATCTCATATAAAAACGAAATGCAGACATTTCAAAAGCTCAAACAAATTACATTTAATCTCAATTATAAAAGATACCATTATGGATATTAATGGTCATTAAAACAAGGAAATATCTCACTAATTTCTGCACATTTGCAATTATTTACTCTCAGTGAGTAGATATAATCATTTTAATTGTGAGACAAATTGCAATAATTCCAACATAATGAATCGTAATAGAATAAAAATAATAATGCATCCCAAAATCCATGTTTAATTACGTTATCTCTTTCTCAATATTTTCTACCATATTTTTAAAGCAATTATTATTAGCAATTAACTTGATAATTGCAATTATATTTCATTAAATACTTTGTCAACAAATTAAATTTTGCAACATAGTATCTGTTTACTCTACATTCACAGAGTGTGGCGTCACATTTACAACTAGTAAATCTTCAGATCAGATGCCTCAACGTCCATTTTGTAAGACATTTTAATTACCAATTCCCTGTAACGCAATGTTTAACGTCGCTCAATCTAAATGTAATAATGTTAGATTATGTGTATATTTTTAAGCATATAAGATTTTCCTAATGATTCAGAAAATCTAGCTTTTAAGAACTGTTATATTAAATACGATACCATTCAGTTATACTCTTCACGTGCTTATTGTTTCAATTTTTAGAATCAAAATGTATATTTATTCAGGGGGGCTCTGGCCCCCTGAACTCCCCGTTGTCACATTGAACTTATTTTTCATTGCCAATAATTGTGTTATATCAAGATTCTAGTATATCTGCAAGTGCTTTTTAAACTAGTAAATCTACAGATCAGAGGCCTCAACGTCAGCTCTACAAATCATTGTTCATTAATCTTACTCATTTTTAACATTATCTGCATAATATTTGATATCCTAAAATTCAATTTTTTAAAGTTATTTATACATTTATAAGAATATAAAATTTATCGAAAGTTCCGGAAATTTTGGAAGCATCGTATTAAACACAATGTTATGCAATGATAGGATAAAGAAACTTATTACTGTAATTTTTCAGAATACCAACACCCTCCGTTGTTGTTTTAATTTTATATTCTCAATTTACAGGAATTGTGCTATTTCATTTCTTGGGTATATGTCTGAATGTATTTACTATTTTAATTTCATTGGAATAACCATCTCTTTGTACAAGAGATTTTATCCTATCCTTCAAAAAATACTTATACTTCAACCACTAAACATCATATGTTGCTGAAATTGAATAAAATTTCGTGTATAAAATATACTTATACAAATGTAAATTCCTCTTATGTGACGTATATTCAACTTACACATTCAACGTTTTTATTATTTTCATTTGGAAAACCGGTTTGGTAATCTTTCTTTAGTAGTTAAAATAAATTATCATCTATTTCATTAAAAAAAAACATATTAAAAACTTAAATCACCCAAAAATTTGCTATTTTGTTAATAAAATGTCACGTGAAAATAATGTGATTCACTTGAGTTTTCCTTTGTTGATATTCCTTTGAAATAGAGTTGCTTAGAAACCATTTAATGAAAGCGAAAAAAAATGCTTTGGAAATATTTGTAAAAAATGAGAAATTAAACTCTTTCATATCTTTCAAATTAATGCATACAATTTCCCAATAATTTATATAATTAATTTCGAAATTGTAATGAATATATTGTGACATTTTTAAAGCGATTAGATTAACATAAGATCTCCATTTCGCAAATTTAGTATCCATAATTTAGCATTTACAATCATCCCAATGCGACATTTTTTTCTGTGAATATTAAAATAAAAAAAAATCGTCTGACGTCCAATTGAAAAGATTTATGACCTAAAAAGAAAAGTTCTATATTTTTCGAACAAATGAACGAAATGTAACTAAAAACAATACAGCTAATTCCGGTGTCTCGCGAACATACCTACCAAAAATCCACCTAATCGGATTATTTTTGCGTCAGTTATCGAGGAACAGACAGACAGACAGACAAACAGACAGAAACCAAAAACTTTTCGGATCTCCAGAATAAGCTTCAACTGACGTTTCGGCAACTAAATTCATTACAATGGACGAGATCATTCTATACGAGATTTTATCCTATCGAAATAAAATACTGACAGTTTTGTCAGCTACAAAACATCGCACATTTATTGCAACAGTTGATTAAAATACTTATGAAAACGTAAATCCCCTTACGAGATTTATATCAAATATAGAAATCTACAAATGACTGTTTGAAATCTGAGTCAATCGATGTTTTCATTTTGTTACGAAACTCTTTGTTTCAAATATGCGACCCAATTCAGAAATACCAGAAATATACTCAGAATATTGAACACATGGACATACTCAAAAATGATTAGATTCAGTTCAAACTCATTTTTGAAACATGGACCTATTCAAAAATTATTAGAATCAGTTCAGACTCAGTTTTGAAACATAGACATATACTCAAATAGGAGCACATGGTTTTTTATTCTTGAGTGTGTGCATGTTTTCAGAAAGGAGTATGTACATGTTTCAAACTTGAGAAATTTTGATTCGGAGCCATTTTGACTATGCGACATACTCAGATTGGAGTATTTTTTGCTCAGATATGCCAAAAAATGTCGTCTTCAGAGTGTAACTTTTTTATGGTATTTGTTTAAAAACAAAAAACATATTGCCTGATTATTATTTTTAAAAAATCTCCCAATACAAAAATGACACAAAAATCACGGCAAAAATGCATTTTGTAAATAAAATGTAGTAATTTTAGTCCATGTAATGTGGTAAATATCCTCATGCGATGATCATCCTTATTACCCTTTAATGTACACAATGCATTGAAAAACTGCACATTCTGAATTCAATTTAGTTTCTTCGTTTCCACCAAATGAGGGGAAAACAATAGTGACGGAAAGAATATTTTTCATCCTGAAAGCATTTCTAGTTGGTATGTAATTCAACTTTCCACTACAGAACTTGACAAAAACTTCTTAACATATTCACTTTTACAGCGTTGCGCCAAAGTATCTACTTGCATTGAAAAAGTTCCATTTACGTGTAGGTGCTCGAAGCTAACGCGAAATCATCCATAATAGGGTCATATATTAGTTGTCGTGTTTTAGCAAGGACAATTTGACGCAATATAGTGTACCTTTTGTTTCACTATTTTAACAGTATCCACATTCATTTTAAACCTTTATGTTTCTAGCGTCGTTTGTGCTTGCTGCTGAGTTAGTCGAAAATCCGATCACAAAAAAATAGTTTATAATCTTTTTTTTTCTTCTTTTTTCAAAATCTGTCATAGTCGGAATATAACCATGAATGAATTACTTTACTAAATTTTATTTATTTCATACATTACTAAATACTGTTGCTATGTAACAGTTAAAGAAAACGAGAAAAAGCAACTTAAATTAATGGAAAAAAATCTGAAATTGAACAGTTAAAATGCTTTAAATTTTCCGAACGGACGCACAAAATTCCATCAAAAAATATATCGATAATTTAGAATTTCTGACAAATCTATTGCTAAATTTCAAACTAATCGGAGTTATTTAAGATCTTAATTTGGAAATTTTAAGATTCATAATTTAACATTTAAATCATTTATCCCAATGCGCTATTTTCCTTTCAACGACCTTTAAAGTCGTCTGTAGTCAAATTGATAAGCATTATGAAGTAAAAGGAAATGTTCTATATTTTTCTAAATGAATTAACCAAATTTATGCAACATCCATACAGCTATTTCCAGATATACCACCAACATATCTATCATATATCAAGCTAATTGGATAAATTTTGCGACTGTTATCGCGCAACAAATAGACAAACAAACAGACAGCACAAACTTTTTGGGTCTCAATAGTATGCCTCAACTGATGTTTCAGCAATTAGGCGTACATTTACTCTCCTCATTAATTTCTGAAGGACAGCTAGCATACTTTTTTTTATCATTCAGATCATCAAAAAGCCTTTATTGTTCAGTTTATCGCGAAAAAAATCTGTAAATAGAAGACATGTTTTAGAATTATAATAGATCATGTATTATAGCTATTCAGAAAGAGTTTTGAATCGTATCTAACATGTGAGAAAATACTTTTTTATCCAAAGCTATAAAATAGTAAAATAGTAAAAAAAAAAAAAAAAAAAAGTGATCTGTAAAACTATCTAAGAATATGAGAATTTAATCCTCATTTATATTCAAACGCCATTGTTACAATATCAAATGAAAATATATCGTAGTATATACTGAATAAAGAATCCTAGCACGTAGTGTCATACAAATAAACAAGTCGAATATGCCAATACCAAAACATTCTTCTATCTCATACATGTTAATACTTCAAAATTCGCTATCACACCGCCAAAAGAAAAAAAAAATCTTCATTCTGTTGTACGCCAGCTGCTTGCGAATCGTTGGGTTACCTGGATGTGAGCAGCCGATGCATTATACTGAATTAAGAAAAGTCCTTCTGGTTTGTACAGGTAGGAAAATATAGACTTCTTATTGCTTGGAGATTTTAGCTAATTCTACTGAAGATACACGATGCTAAAATGCTCGGAACCCGATTACAGAAGAGTTTTTCCCAGTTCTCGTCACTATTGAATCTGAATGGGAATATCGCCAAATTAGACAGACATAGCCAAGTTAACTTCATATATAGCAATGTATTTTTGTCGCCAAATTTGGCGATATTACACCATTGTCGCGAAAGTTGGCGAAAATTTGACGTTGGCGAATATAAATATATAGTGTTTACAACAATGAAAGAAAATTTGGCGAAACGATGTTCACTAAAACTCATAAATTAAACCCGTTTATGAAGGAATCCTGCTGTATTCTTTCAAAATGTCATCCACCCTATAATTTCAAACTGCTATATCTAAGCCATTTTTTAAGATAGAGGCAAAACAAATGCTCTGGAATCCTTGGATCAAGGCCGAGTATTTAATGCAAAAAATGCTTAGGATTTTTAATTATTTTAAACTTTTTTAATTTGAAATCTTTAAATGGTTATCACAGCGCCCCTTTTCGTCGGTATATTCCGAAATTCAAGTAGGACCTGTTGGCCATACGCAAAAACATAGAAACAAAATTAGGTTCAATTTGAAGCATAACTTCATACACTTTTCGATGATACAATGAGGAGAGATAGACGGAGAGACGGACGGACGGACAGACAGACATTTTGTAAAAACGTGTTTTTCGGAATCTCTGACACCTAAAACGTGTAAATCCGTCGAAAACAGGAAGTTGAAAATAATTTCGATTACAATACTTTATTCTATTATAGATAGAAGAAAGTAAAAACTATGTTAATTTTATCAATTTACAAAATATGCTGAAAAAATAAAAATAAAATTTTACTTTCATGTTTGTTAAATTTTACATGATTTACTTGGATTGAGGCTTAATATAGCATTTCTTTTTAGTATAATATTTTTTTAGTATATATATAAGGTAATAAGGTATATATAGGGTTTAATAATGAATTTGAGTGAGCAATCTCTCCGACCGCGCTATCTCACCTGGCTTTACCTTATATATATATTTGAATAAGTTTTTGTTTTCCTTTTAATTTTCTTTCTGGTCACGACAGATAAATTTGGGGATCGTTGCATGCATAAAAACGTTTTAACCATGCATTCGTGTGTCGCAAGACGCACAGCTTGTCTCCTAGATTGCTTTGTTTATTAATTTAGTATTTATTTGGTTATTTCAGTATTTTGGTTAAGTTTTCATGGTTGGGTTGTAATGTATCTTTCATTTTATTATGTTCTGGTTTATACATTTATTTTTTTTCATTTTAAAGTTAAAATTTTGTTGTACATTTTAATTTTAATAAGGAAGGTTTCAACTATATATATATATATATGTATGTACAGTGCACTCCCGATTATCCGAGTTAATCACCGGGAGGTGTCACACGGATAATCCGAAAACTTTTATTCATTAAAGAAAACAACAACATCAGTACAAAAATATAAAAAATACTTACATTGGCATGCTGTATAACATTAAACTAGTAATTTTCCTTTTAACATTTACTGCTTAAAAAAATCTGTAATGCGTCGCTGCTTCTGCTGCTCGTTTATTTCTTATCATATAACGACACATATTTTACGAACCACAGTAATGTCACCGTAATAAAATCCTCTTTGTTCGTATATCCCCTATATCACGTACAGTTTATAATCCAATCAATTTGATAATCTTTTGCTAATTTGCTAACTGATTCTCCATTATAAAGCTTTTGAAGGATTTCTAATTTTTGTTTAACACTTAAAACGTTTCGTTTTCATTTCACACCAATCATTTTTACCAGTAAAAAATTTCACGCTACTAACTGACGATAAACAAGAAGCAAAAACTAAAGGAACACGTGCAAAAGTGAGAGAGGACAGCTGAAAGACTATTGTACAAACAAAATTCCGATCCTTCCCACCCCCTTCAACCCTATCTCGTCAAATAGGTTCCAGAGCATTCGATTTGACCTCTACACACTTCACAATACTATCAGCTAAACCGTACAAGATTCTAATTCACATGGACATCGATTTTACAGGCATGATAAGCGTGAAAATGTTTCTCTTAATTTTTTTTGTGAGTCAGGAATGAGCACGGATAATCCGCAAACCGGATAATCGAGAGTATACTGTATATATATTTATACATGTATATCTATCTATCTATCTCTCTCTATATATAGATAAATATAATTATATATATATATGTATGTATATATATGTATATATGTATCTATATCTATCTATCTATCCATCTCTCTCTTTCTCTCTCTCTCTCTATATATAATTATATATATATATATATATATATATATATATATATATATATATAACAAAATTTAAAATTTATCGCGATAAGCCAAAGTATTTTTATTCCATCCTAGTCTAACTTACTCTATAATATTTATTTCCTCCGTTTATTAATGTATTTTAACTCTATTTATTCCAAAAAAACCTCATATCTAAATTCAATATTTTAATGGCTGCTAATTAGTTCAATAAATCGCGTCTTTATCTTTAAATTATAAAAATCCCTAATATTCATACTTTTTAAAAATCCGCATAATTCCCTTTTAATTTTCTAAATTACTAAAAAGACTATTTATTTTAAAAAGTTCCGATATTAAAAATCCTTCGCCAGATCATAAAATCTTTTTCTTATATTAAAATGTAAAAACATTTATTCTAATTCCATTCTGGCTGCGTTCCAAGTTCGATAAACTATTTTTCTTACTTTCTTTTTTCCTTTCCCTAAAAGTCAAAATCATTCCATATTCTCGAACCAAGTAACTAACGGTAATCAATTAAACTAAAACACTCTGGGTCATAGCTAAATCATCGAGCATCATGGAATTTTCTGGAATTTTCCTTCGCGCCAAAAAATTAGCGGAAACCATTTTATTCCAATATTCTGAAGCCGCGCATAAAATCCCGGCTCATGATTGGCGCACAGGCCCTCACGTGACCATGTATTCCTACTCTTACTGAAAGGATATATCGCCCTTTTTACGCTTCAGAGGGATTCGAAGATTCGAGCATTCGAAAAGAGGGGCGCTGGATCGGTGTTTGTTTTGTTAAATCGAATCTCTGCCTGGTATTGGCGAAGCGACCTGTAGTTATTTCTGATGCTATTCGGAATGAATAATTACAAAAGCTAACCATCAGACTTCTGCTGTAATGAAAATTCTGTCATCAAAACTAAAAAGATGACTCGTGTGAAACCAGATTGACAAATGATGTCGTTTACGCTTCTAAATAAAAGTTTGATTGTGTTGTTGGATGAAGTCTTTTTCTTATGCAGACGCACACACGCCATCTACTGTGGATAATACGACTGCCATAAATCCGAGTGCGGAAACTTCCTCTTCGGTTAATTATGAAAGAACATCTAATATTGAAAACCACCATTTATTAAAAAATGGTATTGCTCAATCATCTCGGCCCTAAATATCATCAATTACATAATCTTATATTTCTAGTGGAGATTCAACAAATTTTCTATCATAGAGTCTTTTACTTTTAAGGTGGAATTCACAAGTTCGCGCTTTTGCAATTTTGAGTGCTTTATTAACAGGAGGGTAATAATTTTGTTTTAAAGGAGATTCATAAGGTAATTGACCATAAAATAAATAGGCAGGTGGGAATTTGGTTATGGAATATGATGTGTTATTGTATTCTTGGATGACTTGGTCTAATAATCTAGTCCAAGGTATTTTAGAAGAAATGGAATTAACTTTACATTTGAATCTAGTAACTATAGTTTTATTAACTTGTTCTACCTTCCCATTGGTTTGAGGGTAATGTGATGATGTAAAACGTTGTTGAATATGATATTTTCTGAGGAATTTTTTGAATCTTAGAGACCTAAAAGATTTATGTCTATCGCTAAGTATTGTTTAGGGGTTTGAATATTGAAAATTTGTTTTAAACAATTAGTATATGTTTCGGTAGTAACACTTTTGGATGGAAAACCTCAAACAAACCTAGTTGCATGATGTATTATTATGTGTAAGAATTTTTTTGTTGAATTGTAATAATTAAATCCACCCACAGTATCAATAGAAAGACATTCAAAAGGTTGATCTGTGGCTGGCATAGCTTGTAACAAGCCAAATCTTTTTTGTTTTGTTTTTTTATTTCTCTGGCATGTATTACAATGTTTAACAAATTGTGTAATATCTATTGTCATGTTGGGCCAATAATAGTTTGGAGATATTAAGTTAAGCATTTTTTGTATACCTAAGTGTCCAAAATTATCATGAGCAATATGTAATAATTTTCTCCTGAGTGGCATTGGTACTACTATTTTTTAGGTAGCTTTCAATACAAAAAAGTATAAAGCTACCTATTGCAGCCGTTCGGAGGAAAGCAGTTCCGGAAAATTTCGATATATTTTCACCGATCATGACCCCCAGACCACAAAACCACCCTCCGTTCAAATGTTGATTTATATATATATATCTCCATATATATATATATATATATATATATATATATATATGACCTGTGTCATACGATAACGCTCGTATTTATAAATCAATTTTGATGAAACTAATTGTGTGTATTAAGCTCACCAATGTCTCGACCGAGTTCGTTGGCCAACTTGGTCCGCCATTTTGTTTCAAGATGGCGGCCTTTTAAAAATTTAAAACTAAAATAAATATACAAAAAAGTTAAAAATTCAAATTTATTTTTTAATTAAATGTTCGGCCTTGATACAAGGATTCCAGAGCATTTTTTGGTTTACCTCTATCTTAAAAAATGGCTGAGATAGAGCAGTTTGAAATTCTAGGGTGGCTGACATTTTGAAACAAGACAGCACATTACAAAAATTTTCATTGTTGTAATAATTTTCCCAATCATACGCATAAAACTATATATTCATATCCGTTAGCGCCAAATTCTCGCCAAACTTGGCGACATTTGGCGAAATATCGCTAAATTTGGCGACCAAAATAAGTCTTCATAAATGAAGCCAATTTGGCTATTGCTCAATAATTTGGCGAATTTCTTATTCAGATTCAGTATTAACGAATCCTTTGTAAACGTTTTCTTT
This sequence comes from Maratus michaelseni, assembly GCA_963931845.1. Lineage (NCBI taxonomy): Eukaryota > Metazoa > Arthropoda > Arachnida > Araneae > Salticidae > Maratus > Maratus michaelseni. Next base: position 472,670,182 of record OZ007588.1, on the reverse strand, counting down.
GCATTTTAACTTGCTGTTTCGTGTAACATTAGCTAAAATTTTAAAACGAAGATATAGGAAAGCTACCTTTTCCTCCCGGTACAGGCCGGAAGGACTTTTTTAATCCTTTTCTCTGAGTAATTATAACCCTATTCTCTTTTTTGTATTTTCTGTCACAAACATTATCTTTATCTTGCATCGCCATAATTTCTTTTAATTTTGTTATTTTCTTTTCTTTTAATTTTGTCCAATAATAAACTTACATGTTGATTAAGATAAGCAACAGGATTTCGTGACAACATTCTTCGACATTTGTAGAACCTTTTTGATACTTGATCTCATAATCGAACATGCTAAGTTTTAAAGACCATCGAAAAAGTCTGCCTCTTAAATTTTTAACATTCTTTAACCATACTAGAGATGCATGGTCGGTATGGATTGTGAATCTAGTACCATGGAAATAGTGATATAACTTATCAAGAGTATCTATGATAGCAAGACATTCCAATTGAGTTATAAAGTAATTTTGTTCACAACTCTTCAAAATTCTAGAATGGTAAGCAATAGGATGCAAAAAATTATCTTTACCTGGTTGTTTTAGAACTGCACCTACTGCTACCTGAGAGGCATCTACAAACATGTGGAGGGGTAATTTTGTGTCATAGATTTTAGGTAGCTTTCAATACTAAAAAGTATAAAGCTACCTAATGCAGCTGTTCGGAGGAAAGCAGTTCCGGAAAATTTCGATATATTTTCACCGATCATGACCCCCAGACCCCAAAACCACCCTCCGCTCAAATGTTGATTTATATATATAGATATATCCATATATATATATATATATATATATATATATATATCTGACCTATGTCATACGATAACGCTCGTATTTATAAATCGATTTTGATGAAACTAATTGTGTGTATTAAGGTCACCAATGTCTCGACCGAGTTCGTTGGCCAGCTTGGTCCGCCATTTTGATTCAAGATGGCGACCATTTAAAAATTTAAAACTAAAATAAATATACAAAAAAATTAAAAATTCAAATTTATTCTTTGCTTAAGTGTTAGGCCTTGATACAAGGATTCCAGAGCATTTTTTGGTTTACCTCTATCTTAAAAAATGGCTGAGATAGAGCAGTTTGAAATTCTAGGGTGGCTGACATTTTGAAACAAAACAGCACATTAACGCGATTACTCGCATATTATTTTCTTTCATTGTTGTAATAATTTTCCCAATCATACGCATAAAACTATATATTCATATCCGTTAGTGCCAAAATTGGCGACATTTGGCGAAATATCGCCAAATTTGGCGACCAAAATAAGTCTTCATAAATGAAGCCAATTTGGCTATTGCTCAATAATTTGGCGAATTTCTTATTCAAATTCAGTATTAACGAATCTTTTGTAAACGTTTCTTTGCATTTTAACTTGCTGTTTTCTTGTAACATTAGCTGAAATTTTAAAACGAAGATGTAGGAAAGCTACCTTTTCCTCCCGGTACAGGCCGGAAGGACTTTTTAGAATTGGTTTTTCAATTAGAGTATTTTTTAATTTCTCAAAAGAGTTTTGACATTCTGAGTTCCATTCCCATATTGTGTTTTTTCTAAGTAGTTTATTGAGGGGGTATCTAATTTCAGCATATTTATCTATGAATTTGTGATAAACATTAATGGAACCTAAAAATCGTTGAAGTTCTTTAACATTAGAGGGAGGTTTCAATTTTTTAATTGTCTCAATATTGGTATTAGCTGGAGTTAAAGTTCCATTGGTGATCTCTTAGCCTAAGAAATTAATTTTATTTTGATTTAATTTACATTTAGAAAGTTTAAGTTTAAGGTTTTCTAATTTACAGATTTCAAAGATTTTCGCTAAGTGATTTAAATGTTTTTCTAGAGAGGAGGAGATAAATATTATAGAGTAAGTTAGACTAGGATGGAATAAAAATACTTTGGCTTATCGCGATAAATTTTAAATTTTGTTATATATATGTATACATGTATCTATATCTATCTATCATCTATCTATCTATCATTTATATATCTATCTATCTATTTATCCATCTATCTCTCTCTCTATATATATAGATAAATATAATTATATATATATGTATGTATATATATGTATATATGTATCTATATCTATCTATTCATCTCTCTCTCTCTCTCTCTGTATATATATATATATATATATATATATATATAAAGTATGCCCACTAAAGTCCCTTGCCACCCTCTTAACTTTGGAACGGCTGCTGCAATATTCATAAAAGTAGTGTCTAGGAATAGTAAAGAAGCCATGCGCTACTCAATGAAACCGCCTACGGCGCCACCTCGTGGAATGTTGCGGAGTTAGCATTCCTATCTCAAAAACGGAAAGAGATAGAGAAAAAAAGTGATTTACAAAGTTGTAGAGCATCATCAATTTAGTATGAAAATACACATTATGGACATTAATGCGAAGAATAGAACGGTTAAAATACGCATTTGTCTTTTCGCGATTTCCTACACTGTGACGTGACAAAACGATCTTAGAAAGAAAAAAGCAACTAGTTATAATAATATACCTTTATTTTACATTTTCAAACGTCTCACCCTCAGCTGCAATGCATATTTGGATGCTTGTTTGAATTTCAGGTTGCACACGTTGGAGCATAGATGGTGACACGTTGGCACAAGCGTCCGTAATAGCGTCGTTTAATGTCCTGCAATGTTTGTGCAGGGGTCGCACAGACCTGCTGTTTCATAACTGGTTGTTTATTTTTTCTAAGATCGTTTTGTCACGTCACAGTGTAGGAAATCACAAAAAAATGCGCGTTTTAACCGTTCCATTCTTCGCATTAATGTCCACAAGGTGTCTTTTCGTACTAAATCGATGATACTCTACAACTTTGTAAATCACTTTTTTTCTCTACCTCTTTCCGTTTACGAGATAGAAATGCTAACTCCACAGCATTCCACCAGGTGGCGCTGTAGGCGGTTTCATTGTGAAGCGCATGGCTTCTTTACTATACTACACACCACTTTTATGAATATAGCAGCAGCAGTTCCGAAGTTAAGAGGGTGGCAAGGGACTTTAGTGGGCATACTGTATATATATATATACTAGCAACTACGCCCGCTACGCTGGTCAATTTCTCCTGACGAACCTTTATTTAAACAAAATATTGACATTTCATAATTCACTTTTATATTTTAACAGAATAATAAGGCTACTATAATTTGGGACTCGTGCTATAGCCAATATACACGTCAGGACACGTCGCCCTTACCATTATCTTTTTACGCATGAAGGTTTCGCTATGGTACTCCATCGTGAAATTTGGTAATTTTTTAAATTCAATATTTGAAAAATGGCATAATCATTAGATTTGAAATTTATATCAAGAAATATACAATTTTTTTGCCTTTCAAACGCAGTTTGTCTAACAATTTTTTGACAAATACTTTTCGCGCTTTTTTTCAGCAACTTCAAATGTTTCATTTTCCGAGATTAATATGTGGCAAAGATTAGCGAAAAACCCAGTCGTCAGCAACGCAAAGCTTTATGTTAAAGAGAATGTTGGAGCAGGGATTGTCACCATCACATTTGAAATCGGTTCTGTAGTTCCAGAGATTCCATACAAATTGTAATTTAGAATGTTTATAGAACGCTTTTCGCGCATTTCACCCTTTTAAATTTCGATTTTTTTTTATTGTGTTCTAAGAGAGCATTTACATCTTATAAGAAACTACAATGCCAAATTTCAAATTTCTAGCTCCTTCAGTATTAAAAAAATTGCAATTTTAGAACGTTTTTCGCTCCTGCACCCCTCTGGGATTAGTTGCACCGACGTAAAATATAGCCTATGTTGGAGCAGGGATTGTCATCAAAACTTTGCCACCGTCACTTTTGAAAAGGGTTCGGTAGTTCCAGAGATTCCATAGAAATTGTAATTTAGAAGGTTTTTAGAACGCTTTTCGCTCATCTCACAGTTTGAAATTTCGAATTTTTTTCGAATTTGTTCTTAGAGAGCATTTACATCTTATAAGTAACTCTCATGCCAAATTTCAAGTTTCTGGCTCCTTCAGTATAAAAAAAATTGCAATTTTCGAACATTTTTCACTCCTGCACCACATTGGGGTTAGTGACACCGACGTAAAATATAGCCTATGTTACAGCAGAGACTGTTACCATTAATTTGCCACCATTACTTTTGAACATGGTTCTGTAGTTCCAGAGATTCCATTGAAATTGTAATTTTGAATGTTTTTAGAACGCTTTTCGCTCATCTCACCCTTTTAAATTTCGAATTCTTTTAGAATTTGTTCTTAGAGAGCATTTACATCTTATAAGTAACTACCATGCCAAATTTCAAGTTTCTGGCTCCTTCAGTATAAAAAAAATTGCAATTTTCGAACATTTTTCACTCCTGCACCACATTGGGGTTAGTGACACCGACGTAAAATATAGCCTATGTTACAGCAGAGACTGTTACCATTAATTTGCCACCATTACTTTTGAACATGGTTCTGTAGTTCCAGAGATTCCATTGAAATTGTAATTTTGAATGTTTTTAGACCGCTTTTCGCTCATCTCACTCTTTTAAATTTCGACTTTTTTCGAATTTGTTCTTAGAGAGCATTTACATCTTATAAGTAACTGCCATGCTAAATTTCATGTTTCTAACACCTTCAGTGTAAAAAAAATCGAAATTTTAGAACGTTCTTCGCTCCTGCACCCCCCTGGGAGTAGTGGCACCAACATAAAATTTAGCCTATGTTGGAACAGGGACTGTCACCATCAATTTGCCACCATCACTTTTGAAAACGGTTCTGTAGTTCCTGAGATTCCATAGAAATTGTAGTTTAGAATGTTTTTAGAACGCTTTTCGCTCATCTCACACCTTTTAAATTTCGAATTTTTTAAGAATGTGTTCTTAGAGAGCATTTACATCTTATAAGTAGCTGCTATGCCAAATTTCATGTTTCTAGCTCCTTCAGTATAAAAAAAATCGAAATTTTAGAACGTTTTTCGCTTCTGCACCCCTCTGTGGGTAGTTGCACCGACATAAAATTTAGCCTATGTTGGAGCAGGGATTGTCACCATCAATTTGCCACCATCACTGTTGAAAACGGTTCTGTAGTTCCTGAGATTCCATAGAAATTGTAATTTAGAATGTTTTTAGAACGCTTTTCGCTCATCTCACAACTTTTAAATTTCGTATTTTTTTAGAATTTGTTCTTCGAGAGCATTTACATCTTATAAGTAACTACTATGCCAAATTTCATTTTTCTTGCTCCTTCAGTATAAAAAAAATCGAAATTTTAGGACGTTTTTCGCTCCTGCACCCCTCTGGAAGTAGTGGCACCGACAAAAAATATAACCTATGTTGGAGCAGGGACTGTCACCATCAATTTGCCACCATCACATTTGAAGTCGGTTCTGTAGTTCCAGATATTCCATAGAAATTATAATTTAGAATGTTTGTAGAACACTTTTCGCTCATCTCACTCTTTTAAATTTCGCCGTTTATTAGAATTTGTTCTTAGAGAGCATTTACATCTTATAAGTAACTACCATACCAAATTCCATGTTTCTAGCTTCTTCAGTATAAAAAAAATCGAAATTTTAGAACGTTTTTCGCTTCAGTACCCCCCTGGGGGTAGTAACACCGACATAAAATATCGCCTATGTTGGAGCAGGGATTGTCACCATCAATTTGCCACCATCACTTTTGAAATCGCTTCAGTAGTTCCAGAGATTACCCCCTACAAACAATCAAACAAACAATCTTTACTACTTTATAATATTAGTATAGATATATAGAATTTTATATACAGATAAAATTAACCATTGTTATTATTTAGCAGGCTTTGCTCGCTACGCTGGTCGGTTTCTCCAAACAAAACTTGAATCAAACGAAATATATCGGTGAATTTGATCTTGTGTTTTAAAGAAACATGAACTTTTACCTTACATGTCCTTCCGCATTCCTGTAAAACGATACGAAAGCCATTACGCTGTTATATTTTCTAATGTATTACACGAAATTTAGGCTGTTAAAGACCAACTCGTTTATTTAATCATTTACAGTAGGATTTTCTAAAGAACGATATAACACTATGCAATATACTAAAACTATCCCTGGAAAATTAATAATGCAAATTCTATCGAAATCCATTGAGCAGAATCTTTAAAAAAGTCTTATGTTTCATAATTGGGTTCAACTGATTATAGAAATGCCCCCCCCCCTAATTCTATAACTAAGCAACATAGAAAGATATGTTATGCAGTTAAACTTCCCCTCAAAATTTAGCTAACTAACAGTGCAAGTTCCAGCAAAATCCATTCAGCAGAATTCAAGGTATAAATGGCAGGGTCGAAATTCCACTTTGCATTATACATATACAGTATACAGACAAATGTATCTTTCATAATCATCTTCACCTGTTGATAGAACTCTCAGGAATTTTGTAGAGAGTATATGCTGGTATACGCCGTCAACCTTCTGGAATTTTTAAGACAAAATTCTGTACACCGTCCGTAGCTATAACATATACTCTCTAGTATATATCTTCTGTCTATAGAGTATATGCACTGTTTTTGCACACTACACCACTGACAACTTTCTCCGATAGCTCCATAACTAAACAATGTCGGAAATCTCTTCCTGAAATATTATCACACTGTGAAACTGCCGTCAAAATCTGTTCAGTAGAATTTTAAAAATGGTAATCTTTCATAATCAGGTTCACCTAATTTTATCTAAAACTTCCTCCCGTAGCTCTATAAATAAGCAATGTAGAACAATTTGCTTTATTGTAAAACCTTTCTAAAACAAATTACCTAACTAACAGGGAAATCTTATAAAAATCTGTTCGGTAGAACCTGAGTTTTAACCGATAGGAATGGAATGCGAATTTGCGTTTTATCAATACTGTAGATGATTATGATATGATTTCTGTAATCGGATTCGTTGTCAAGCTTTCGATTCAGAAAAAACAATGCAGACGAAACTTTGTTCCAGAGAAGTACCAACCATCCCCACAAAATTACCTAACTAACAGTGTAAATCCCACCAAAGTCCGTCCAGCAGAACTTAAATTATAAACGGTCGGAATGAAAAACGAATTTGCATTTTATATATATAGTAGATATATCTTTCATAATTGCACTCACCTTTCCCATTCACTTTCCCATTAGCTCTATCACTAAGCAACATAGAATGATATATTATAGGGTCATTAACCATACCTGAAAAGTCACTTCCATCAAAATTTGTTCAGTAGAAATTTTTTGTAAAGGTAATCTTTAATAATCGGGTTCACTTAATTTTAGAGCTTTCCTCTGTATCTCTATAACAGAGTAACGTAGAATAGCTATATTCTAAAACCTTTCAAAAAACATTACTTAACTTAACAGTGTAAAACCTAACAAAATATCATGAATAATCGGATTAAAATATGAATATGAGGTTTATACTCATAGTAGATGATGATATGATTTTCTGTAATAGGATTCATCATGAAGGTTTCGCTTCAAACATAAACGATGATTTTCCTCATTGGGTACTTCTCTATTATCCCGTCGACCACTTTTCATAAACAAAAAACTATCGCCAAATTGTAAGATTAAACGTTAAAAATGCAGTCCCATTTACTTGATGTCAGAAGCATTATACGTGTTTGTTATTACGTCATCAAGTGGTTTTTAATTCGACATTTGCGTGTATTTTTCATTATGTTTTACTGATTTATTCATTAATTAAAATAACAATTGTGTCCTTACATTCTTATATTTTATTTATTTATTTATTTGATATTCCAATGGCAACGTTCTCCCGTTTATTTGCCGTTAGAGTTTGGCGATAGTTTTTTGTTATGAAAAGTGGCCGACGGGATAACAGACAAGTACCCAACATGGTAGCTAAAACGTCAATTGGCGAAATATCTGATTGTGGAAATTAGCCCGAAATCGTTTGAATAACTAACTACCCAAAGAAAAGGGGAAACATGGCTGAAGACTGAAAACAAATAAAGAAGCAATATATAATGCTAAACAGACCTTCAAAACTTTATTTTAGCAATCGCGTTTTATTTTAAATCATGGCATTTGTAGAATTAATAATAATACACAATTACATAAATACCCGTAAGAATAATATTCCATTCCCAATTGAACAATTAATGTTTCTATCTGTAAAAATAAACAAAAGAATTAAATAACAAAAATATTTAATTTGAATTTCTTCCATTGCTATAGTAACGGATCTATTTTTAGAAATTATCACTTGTATTGTTAGAATTGTTAGATTTTGACGTCAAAGACTTCGCAAAATTAGAAAAATTAAAATATCTCAAGAACTACTTGACTTATGAGTATTTAATTGATACCATTCGATTCAGCATACAAAAATACATTAAAATATGTTATCATTTTTCACGTAACTATAATACCCGATTTTTAAGGAATTTTTTAAAAGTTTGTTCCCCTTTTTACCCCCCTTAGGGGTGGAGTTTTTGAAAATCCCGTCTTAGTGCGCCTCTACATACTAAGAAGTATTTTTCCTGCAAGTTTCGTCTTTGTAGGTTCAGTAGTTTTGGCTGTTCGTTGATCATCTAGCCAAAAAGGACTTTCTTTTATATATATCGATATAATTGCATATATATGTATGCATATATATATGTGAATGTATTAGGTTGAATTTTAATTTTTAGATTTAACATGCTCAAAATATTAGAACATCTTTTAGAAAAGATTATCATCATTTTAACGCGCGTTCATTTCTTGCACAACTCTGTTCACGCAGGATAAATTTAAATGATATTTCTCTGTATTCTAAAAAAAGTAACTGACGCTGTCATCACAGTAAATGAATATTTTGTGACCGGAAGTTTTTCTCGTCTAATATTAAGAAAACTATTACAAATTAAAATATGTAAACTGGTAGTGTTATAGAGAAAAGTTTGATAAACACGATGAAGTAGACAATTTTTAAATATAAGAATTATTTTAAGAGCTATTTAATGTTGAAGTCGGTCGAAATAGTTGTTGAAGACCAGAGTTAATTTTAATTTGAAGAATTTAATATTCTGATGTTACGCGCTTACCTCGTTGGCCTCGCCCCTTCAACAGTGATCATGAGCCTGATGAATATATGAACTCAGAATTTATTCTTAAGGATTAATAATTGACTCTAATTAATAAAAATAATACTCAGCTCTTATGCTAGATTAAAAATTCAAGAAAACATAATTGAATTTAATAAACTATTTAAACTAATAAAACTTTAAAAACTGTATAAACAAGTTCTCCGAGATGGCGACAATAAAGGAAATGCAATTAGTAGATAAATTAAACAATAATAATTATTCTATATGGAAGTTTAAAATTAATATGTTGTTAATTAAGGAAGATTTGTACGAACTCGTAACTCAGGAACCCCCTACACCAATTAACGAAGATTGGAGAAAAAAGGATGCAAAAGCTCGCGCTTTAATAAACCTGAGTATAGACGATACGCAAATAGTTCATGTAAAACATTTAGAAACAGCAAAACAGACATGGGATAGTTTAAAAAATATTCATGAGAGAGCCAATTTGTCCAGTAAATTGTATTTGTTACGAAAATTGTATAGTGCAAAACTTCCCGAAAATGGGAACATGCACAAACACATTACTAATATACTGGAAATAAAAGATAAGCTCTCCGCAATAGGAGAGAACATAACCGACTCGCATTTATCTGCACTTCTATTGTGCTCGTTACCTGCGAGTTATAATACTCTAATAACAGCTCTCGAAGCCCGAAATGAAATTGAATTAACTCCCGAATTCATCAAGAGCAAACTTACTGATGAATTTAATAAACGGGTAGAAAATAGTGAGCAAGTTGAAAACTCACAAAAGGTGTTTAAAACACAAAAGAAATACACTCAAGATTATAAAGGGCAAAACAAATATTGTACCTACTGTAAACAATCAAATCACACTTATAAACAATGCTGGCATCTCAAGAACAGAAACACACAGACCACTACACCTAAAACACAATACAAATACAAAAAGTACACATCGTTGTGTTTTGAAAATACAAAAGGTGATAGTAAAAATAAAATGAATGAATCAAAAACAGATGAACAGGTACAAATAAATAAAAGTGAACATAAAGATGCAGCATTCATAATTGTCAATCCCGCTAATAAAACCTGGTTAATTGACTCAGGAGCGTCTTCGCATATAGCGAACGATAGGGATATATTTACAAAATTCAACGATACTGAAAAAACTACAGTAACAATTGCTAATGGGAATACATTAAATTCTTACGGAACCGGCGAAACACAAATAATGACAAAAACATCTGATGGATGTATAAATAGAATTACACTTAAAAATGTGTTATTTGTTCCACAATTGGAATCAAATTTAATTTCCGTAAGTAAAGCCACAGAACATGGCTACAAAGTATTTTTCGAAAATGAAAAATGCATACTATCGTGCAATGGAAATATATACTTAGAAGCATTTAAGAAACATAACTTATATCAAGTTGAAACACTAGAAGAAAGTTCTCAAAATAAAATAAACATTGCACATGATTGCAGAAATAAAGATTGCCTCGAAATTTGGCATAAACGCCTTGGCCACAGAAATAATGAAAGTATAAAAGAATTAGTCAAAAATGACTTGGCCAGTGGGATAAAAATAAATAACTGTAATCATAAAACAAACTGTGAAACCTGTATAAAAACAAAGTCAACAAATGCACCGTACTCTAAATCTATCGAAAATAAAACAACAAAAGTATTAGATTTAGTACATACTGATTTATGTGGGCCTTTTAAAACACCCACAATAGGAGGAAAAAATTACTTCCTTACATTCATAGATGACAGTTCTAGATTCACAGTTATTTACTTATTAAAAAGTAAAGATGAAGTTTATGAAAAAATAAAAGACTATGTACAAATGGTCAAAACCAGACAAGGAAAATATCCGACGGCGATTAGATCGGATAACGGTGGGGAATATATAGGAAATAATACAGAAGCCTTTCTAAGGGAACATGGTATAAAACATGAATACACAGTTCCATTTTGTCCCAGCCAGAATGGCATTGCTGAGAGAAAAAACAGAAGTTTAATTGAAATGACACGAAGCCTATTATCCGAAGCAAATTTACCTCATAGGTTCTGGGGTGAAGCGATAAATACTGCTAATCACCTCCAAAATAGGCTCCCCACTAAATTGACAAATAAAACGCCATATGAAATTTGGTTCAAAAGAAAACCAAATCTCTATTATTTACGTGTATTTGGCTGTAAAGTATACACTTACATAAACAAACACAAAAGATCTAAACTAGATGACACAGCAGAAGAGGGTATCTTCATGGGCTATGATAATAATACAAAGGGATACCGCGTTTTCACTAAAAATGGTGAAATAATAATTTCCAGATCTGTAAAATTTCTGGAAGAAAAACTGAACAATTTAAACGAGAAAATTAATGATCACGAACAATTAATTGAAGATAAAAAATACATTGAAATAGAAATAGGTGACACACCCTGTACACCTGACGCGCCCAAACAATCAGAAACACATCAACCTCGTAGATCTGAAAGAAAAAACAGAGGAGTACCACCTCAAAGATATACTTCCGACAATTTTATTGCTTTAGCAAATGATTGCGATACAACAGAACCTGAAAACTGGAAACAGCTTATCAAAATAAACAATCCACTAGAAAAGAAAAACTGGCTTAAAGCCACTGAAAACGAAATACAATCGTTAATGAAAAATAATACATGGGATCTAGTCGATCCTCCTCTTAATAAAAGAATCATAGGAAGTAGATGGATTTTCAAACGAAAAATTGATAGTTCAGGAAATACACAAAAATATAAAGCACGTTTTGTTGCCAAAGGTTTCAGTCAAAAATATGGGGAAGATTATCAAGAAACATTTTCACCAGTAGCACAACATTGTACCATCAAAACACTTCTTTTAGCAGCAGCTTATAATAATTTGAATGTGCGACATTTAGATATTGACACCGCTTTTCTTCATGGGAACTTAAATGAAGAAATATATATAAATCAACCTGAAGGCTATGTAAACGAACAATTTCCTGAAAAAGTTTGCAAGCTCAAAAAGGCTATCTATGGCCTCAAACAGGCCGCCAGAGCTTGGCATATTAAAATCGCTGAAACACTAGACAACTTGAACTTTATCCAAAGTACAGCAGACACATGTCTTTTCACTAGAAAAGAAAAAGATCATACATCGTACATAATAATATATGTTGATGATATACTCATCGCCAGCAAAGATGAAATAATAGAAGAAATCGTAAATTCTCTAAAACAAGAATACGAATTAAAGGATCTAGGCAATATTAGTAACTATTTAGGTACTCAAATTCAGAAATTACCTAACGGTTATTCTCTTGATCAAAAAATTAAGATTGAAAATTTAGCGAAAAAGTTCAATCTTGAAAACTCCAAACCGTGCAAAACTCCAATGGAACCAGGATATAACAAATTAAATGATGATGATAATTTAATGCCAAATAATATTAAATATCGCCAGGCACTTGGTTCATTGCTTTATATAACAACCATAACGAGACCTGACATTTCAGCAGCAGTAAACATTTTAAGCAGAAGAAATGAGAATCCTCGCGAAAAAGACTGGCAAGCCGTAAAAAGAATAATAAGATATCTATATCATACTAAAGAACTAAAATTAAAAATTAACACTAATGAAGAACCAATATTAAAGGTATTCGCTGATGCCGATTGGGCAGGTGATACCAAAACCCGTAGATCAACATCGGGAATATTATATATGTTGGGCAACAACCCAATTCAGTGGACGACGAAAAGGCAAAGTTGCATTGCCTTATCTTCAGCAGAGGCTGAATATGTGTCCGCAGCACATGCTAGCCAAGAAATAATTTGGTTATTGAAGTTACTTGACGATCTAGGCTTTCCACAGCAAAAACCAATCACTTTATATGAAGACAATCAAAGTACCATAAAAATGGTTGAATCAGAAAAATTCACGAAAAGATCAAAGCACATCGACGTCAAATTTAATGCCATTAAACAATATAGCGAAGAAGGCATAATTGAGTTAAGATATCTTCCAACAGAAAAAATGATAGCTGATGCACTTACCAAACCTTTACCCAAGCCTCGATTCATCGAACACAGAAATTCAATGAAAATATTAGTTAATCCCCATGAACGGATTAAGGGGAAAATTGTAAAAAACTAATCCATTCATTTCAATCACTTAATATTTTCCACTCAAAGTAAAATAAATAAATAAAGAAAATGATGAAGCACGCAGATAAAAACCCAACGATAATTTTTCTCTCATCTCTCAAAACAAGTGACTTAATTTATGACTCTTAAGTTTCAAGTTTATCAAGCAATAGAGATTTATTACCTCGTTATAATCGTTCTCTTCTAATAATGTGAAATATGTTTATAATTTGTTATTTGTGATTATGCCATTATAAACTTATTACAGAACTAAAACATTTAAAAGGACAATTATTCAACGTCAATTTGTTTCAAAGAAATGATGCAACTTTACTCGTAACTTTCCAAACTTTGTGAAAATGAGTCAGTGTATTACTATCCTTCATTCTGTAAAGTCACAGGAAAAAATGTTTCCTGATGTTAAAATTAATCTAAATGTAAACCTTTTAAAATTTTAAGTAATGTAAAATATAATTTTTAAAATCAATCCAAACGTGAACTTATTTATTCAATGTGAATTGTGCATTAATATAAATTTTTTACAAGTCTTATTTCAGCAGTGGTACATCTACACGATTATTCAAGAAGTGTTTATAATAAATTCTCAAATAGTTGAAATATATAAACCAGTGGATATTTCATAAATTGGATAGACCTTAGAAAAGGTAAGCAATTCCTTTTCTTTCTGCATGTTGAAGACCAGAGTTAATTTTAATTTGAAGAATTTAATATTCTGATGTTACGCGCTTACCTCGTTGGCCTCGCCCCTTCAACAATAGTTTCGTTAAAAATTTTTATAGGAACAAAAACTATGCGTAGTAATTTAACCATGTTTTGCAGGGACTTACTTGCAAACTTACTTGACAAACTGTAAACTAGTCTGTAACTAGTGTGTAATTAGTTTTATAATTTTACTAATTTTTTGAGTTTTTTTTTTACATTTTTTTATTCTCATTTTGATTATTTCAATAGAGATTTATTTCATATTTATAAAATGGTCACATTTTAAATTGTTGCCAAATTGTAAATCAGCGCAAAAAAAATAATTTTTTTTCGTTCAATTTAAAAATTTATTTACACGTGAATATTAATAAAATAAATAAAACTTAAAATAATTAAATTATTACACAAAAAACGCATTTATTAGTGAAAATATCGTCATATATTAAAACGATTTTCTTATGGACAATATTGATGTGACGTTCACAGTGAGTGATTTGTGAATGAAAATTTCAGAGTAAATAAGATAGCTAAACTTGGCTTTGCACGATCGCAGAACTTTTTACGGTAAAACAGTCATGAGACTGGGCTGCATTTTTTACAGGTGACTTTTTGATGCGATTTCACTTCTTTTTGTAAGTAATCCTACTTTTCTTGATTTTGGTCTCTTTTTGAAGATCATCCATTGGTTTTCACTAAGCCCACACCCTGTCCCTGTTATTTGCAGGTACCAAACATTTGAAGCTTTAGTTTCGTTTGCAAATACCTGTAGATAAAAAGAAGTTTCAGGTTCCGAGGCAAGCACTAAGTTATTTGAAGGGGAGTCAAAAGTACTCTCAATTGCTTCCAGGAAAGGTGCTATTCAATTTAGATATTTCTCGCAGCCCTAGATACTTAATATTTAGCATAAAAGTACTTTTTAGGATAAAAAGAAAGACAAAATTAAAATTTCCGGAAATTTCCAATAAATCAAACTATATTCGATTCCCCCCTTTTTTTTCGTTTTTTTATACTTTTTTCCGAATTTTTAATTTTTCCTTACTTTGTATCCTAAACCCTTACCTTTCTGCAAAATGTCAAGCTTCTAGGACTACAAAATCGAATTATTTTTAAACTTTCGACTTTCTAGAAATTTTTCGATTTTTTGATTTTACTTCTAAGTTTCCTGATTGTCATGCCAATATAGTAATTCTTTGATACATCTTCTTAGGATCATTTAGGTTCAATTTATAGATAAATCAAGAAAATCTTGGAGTCACCATGATTTTATTTAGAAAGGCCTATCAAGCCATAACCAGCCAGTAATGTCGGGAGGGGAGGGGGTGCTATGAAATTTTTTGAGGGGCTAACATCATTTAACAATCCATATTTCATACGCAAATTAAATAGAGTATAACCTGTGAAAGAAAACGAACATGTCTATAAAGAAACCGCCCATAACGCAGCCAGTCTATAGTGGAAATTTCTATAACAAAATTTGTAAACGAAAGAAAAGAAAAGCATAATCCGGGGAAAATAACATAAAACAATTCGGAGCACCTACTAGCTAATAGGACAATTATCTTAAAACTCATGTTTCTAGCACTAAAAAATCGAATTGTTTTCGAATTTTCCATTTTTTACAGATATTTCGATTTTTCGAATTCATTTTCAAATTTTACGAATTTTTTAATTAATCCTTTTATTGAATCGTAAATACTACCTTTAAACCAAATTTTAAAGTCTACAAGATCAAATTATTTTCGATTTTTGATTTTTCTGGATTTTTTCTTCTAATTTTTCGGATTTTTTATTTATTTTTTCCAATTTTGTATACTAAATACTACCTTTTTTACACATTTCAAGATTCTAGCCCTACAAAATCGAATTATTTTCAAATTTTCGATCTTTTTCGAGTTTTTTTATTTTATTTTTGAAATTATTGTGTTTTAATTTTCCCTTTTAATGTATCCTAAACACTATCTTTACGCCGAATTTTAAGTTTTTAAAGCTACAAGATCGAATATTTTCGGTTTTTCAATTTTTCGAATTTTTTTTTCGAATTTTCCAGATTTTTTATGTTTTTTTATTTTTCTATCCTAAGATCCCTTTATTCCAAATTTCTAGTTTCTAGCGCTACAAAATCTTATTATTTTCCCAATTTTGGTTTTTTCGATTTTTTAATTTTATTTTCGACTTTTATTACGTTTTTAATTTTTTCTTTTTCCGAATCCTAAACCCTACCTTTACACCAAATTTTAAGTTTCTAAGACTACGAGATTTTTTTTTTTTGAAAATTTAATTTTTTTTTTCGAATTTTCCGTACTTTTTAATTTTTTCTTATTTAGTATCCTAAATATTACCTTTATTCCAAATTTCAAGTATCTAGCGCTATAAAATCGAATTATTTTCGAATTTTATTTATTTTTTAATTCTACCTTATTCTGAATGCTAAATAGTACTTTTACGCCAAATTTTAAGTTTCTAAGGCTGAAAGATAAAATTGTTTTCGACTTTTTCGAATTTTCGAATTTATTTTTCGAATTTTCCGGATTTTTAATTTTTTCTTATTTTGTATCCTAAATATTACCTTTATTCCGAATTCCAAGTTTCTAGGACAACAAAATCGAATTATTTGCAAATTTTCATTTTTTTCGATTTTTTGTTTTTATTTTAGATTTTTATTGTGTTTTTGATGTTTTCTTTTTCTAAATTCTAAACACTACCTTCACACCAAATTTTAAGTTTCTAAGACTAGGAGATCGAATTATTTTCAATTTTCAATTTTGTTGGAATTTTTCCAATATTTGAATTTTTTTCTAGATAACGAATTTCAGGTTTTTGGGAAACTTCAGAGCAAAAATATGGAATGGGTGTCAAAAGTGCCCTGAGTTGCTTCCAGAAAAGTATATCTTCATTATATACATTAGTTTATAAGAGTCTTTCTCAAAGATATTATATATATATTCTCGCAAGATTAAATTTCTATAATGCGGTATAACTCAATTTTAATATAGAATATTAAACTACATAAAGAATCTTCAATACTACATCAGAACGTACTCATTTTTATTTTCACAAACACAAAAACGATCTCTCGCAGGCCGAGATAAACAGAACTCTTTTACATAAAAAAGAATTCGAATCAAAACTAAACAACAAAAAATAATGTCCTTTTCACACAGCTTAGGAAAGACTACAGAATTAAAAGGGCAATTAATATCTTTAACACACAGCTTGTAGTTTTGATAGCAAAGATCTTACATTTCAGTACGCCTGCATTGTGCGACATCTGCCAGTATAAATTTGAATAACACTTTATCCAACATACCGCCCCTCTTGAAACCTCTGAGGGGGGTTTCAACTATAACACTACAATTACAGCCATTGCCGAGAGAACTTAAAAAAGTATATATATTAAAAACATAAAATAACAAAATTCGAAGCGTTCAAAATAATAACTACAATATAACAAAAATGAGTCACAGTTAATTTAAGTTTATACAATATAATACAATCAATAAAGCAATCTTACAATAATGCACAATTTCTTAGCCAAAAAAAAAAAAAAAAAAAAAAAAAAACATGGATTAATTTTCCAGAGATAATACGGCAATTTTTGAAACTGCTCTTTTGAACACTCCATTTTGAGTTTTCATTTTTACAACGCTCACTTTATTATCCCTTCCTGGATGTAATTCCACTATTCTACCCAATAACCAATTACAAACTGGCAAATCGTCTTCTTTCAAGACAACCATGGTGCCTAACTTTACATTATCTTTCTCATAATACCATTTTGTTCTCCGTTGTAAAGTACTGAGATAATTATTTGACAATTTTTTCCAGATGTTTTGAATTATTTTAGTCAGTTTTTGCCAAATTTTTAACCTATTATCATTTACAGTTAACAGATTAGGTTCTGGAATAGCTGTAATAGGGCTTCCAATCAAGAAATGAGCGGGTGTTAAGGCGTTATAATCATCTGAGTCGACTGAGAGAGAATAGAGCGGACGAGAGTTTAAGATTCCTTCAATTCGGACTATAACTGTCCAAAATTCCTCATAGGTCAATTTTAGATTGCCAACTACACGTCTAAGATGATATTTAACTGATTTAACGCCTACTTCCAAAAGACCACCATGATTAGGAGATCTTGGAGGAATGAAATTCCAATCCATGCCTTCATTTGACAAAAAATTACCTAAACTTTCGTTAGAATTTTCTACTAATTCCTTCAATCGTTTTAATTCAGTATTGCTCCCTGTGAAATTGGTTGCGTTGTCTGAGAAGATACTAGCACATTTCCCACGCCTGCTGATAAATCTTTTTAGGGCAGCGATAAATGCCTCGCTTGATAAATCAGTTACTAATTCTAAATGACAGGCCTTTGTAACAAGACAAATGAAAATACAAACATAAACCTTATTCAATTTACCTTTCCTTTGGTTTGGATACTTTATCATGAAATTTCCAAAAAAATCTACACCTACACAATTAAATGGAAAATTTTGCGTGACCCTTTCAGGAGGCAAATTGCCCATAAGCTGTTGCTGAGTAATTGGTTTTGCCTTAAAGCAAATCACACAGTTATGAACTAATTTTCTACAAAGATTACGACCATTTAAATGCCAGAATTTTTGCCTCATAATAAACAGTAACCCTTGAGGGCCTACATGTAAATATCTTTTATGATAAGATTCTCCAATTAATCTGGTTAATTTATGACCCTTTGGTAAAATTATTGGAAATTTCCCACTAGAATTCAGTTGGCTATGAACAAGCCTTCCATCAACTCTTAAAATTCCCTCGTTATATAAAATTGGATATAAGAATTTTAGTTGGCTATCCTGCGGAACATTATCCTTTTTACTGAGGCATAATATTTCTCTTTTAAATTCAGCCTCTTGACACAATTTAATTAACTTACTTTCAGCATTTTTCAATTCAGAGGTTTTAAGTGGGTCAGTGGTTTTCCTTTTTTCCTTACAGTTACCATAGAACCTATAAATAAAACTTAAAATACGAACAAGTTTAGTATAATTATTACTTAAGTTTAAAAAATCATCAAAAAAAGATTTAACTATAACGGGTAATACATAATTAGAGTTAGTTAAATTTTTAAGTTCTGATGTGCAGTCATGAGAGATCACATCACTAGGAATAGGCTTATTAGGATAGTCATTAGTCATCAGAAAACTGGGGCCTCTGAACCACAACTCACAATCCAAAAGTTTACTAGGATCTAAGCCTCTGGATATTAGATCAGCAGGATTGTCACTCGAGGACACATGCTTCCACTGATGTGCATCTGTCAGTTCTTGTATGGTTGCCACTCTATTTGCCACAAACGTCTTTAATTGACAGGGTTCTTTATGAAGCCGTGAGAGAACTTTCATCGAATCACTCCAATAAAATACATTGTTGACCTCAATTTTCAAAGCAGATAACACTCAAGACATCAACTTTGCAAGCAAAACAGCCGAACATAATTCAAACCTTGGAATAGTGACACGTTTTATTGGACACATTCTGGACTTGCTAGTAATCAATCTGACTTTCACTTCATTATTACTTGAACGTGATTTGCAATATATTGCTGCTCCATAAGCTACCTCGGACGCATCAGCAAAACCATGGATTTCAATCAAAATAGGGTTTGCACTTAAAATGCATCTTTGTACTTCTAGACCAGCCATACTCAACCTGCGGCCTTCGGGCCGCATGTGGCCCGGTGACCTTTTATGTGCGGCCCGAGATACATAATCAGTAACCTCTATTTATTACATTAATTGAGATGAGTATAAAAATTTTTAAGACCTTCTATGGTGTTTAGTTATTAATCTAATTACTAGATGGCAGCACCACTGCGGAAATTCTGTCAATTACCGGTAAAACGTTTGTTTACTGTTATATCTAAAATGCATCTGTAACATGTATTATGTTCTATGTTGTGTTGTGAAGTAAATGTCAATTAAACGTATTTACATTCCACCTCGACTTATTAATAATGCTGCTGCTTTAATTTCTTTAATTTAAGTACGTAAAATACTATATATGGCGACGAGAAAATCAAGTTTCTTACCGGAATTTAAATTACAAGAAATTCCAACTGAGCAAAATGGCGACACTTCGTGTTTTGCATCTACAAGAGAATATGCTGTATTAATATTTTGAATGCGTACGTCATTTCGAGGGTGGTAAGTGCTGACATTTTTTTTTCTTCTCTGCAATAAATAAAAAGTAATAATGTTTGCTAATTTCAAGGAATTCAATGATTCCATCGAAACGTTCCAATCATATGTTAAGAGGTTGGAACAGAGTTTTTTATTACATGATGTTGAAGAAAAAAAAAAGGTACCCGCCATTATTTCATGTATGGGGCCTAAATTGTATAATTTGCTGTCAGATTTAATATTTCCGAAAAATCCTGAAGCACTGAAATATGAGGAAATAGTTGATATTCTGTTAAAGCACTTAAGCCCCGCCCCTAATAAATTTTGTTCTAGAATTAATTTACGTAATTCTTATCAAAATGAGAACGAATCGATACAAGATTTTGTTTCAAAATTAAAGAAGTTAACTACATTCTGTGCTTTTACTGGTGAAACACTTAATGAAAATTTGTTGGAACAATTTCTGAGAGGTTTAAAAAACGAAACTATCCAGAGTAAATTACTTTCACAAATAGATGATTTATCTTTTGAGAAAGCTATTGAAAAAGCAATTATTTTGCAAAATAATGAACAGGATATTTCTGAATTGAAACACAAAAATGTAAATGTTAATAAATTGGCATATTCTAAAAATGTTCAACCGAATAAAATTTCAAATAATTTCCAGAAACCGAAAATAAACAATGTAAATAACGGGAATTTTGATGTAAATAAAAATAAATTACAATGTTATCGATGTGGAAATCCTTCACATCTTGCCAATAAGTGTAAGCATATCAACACTATTTGTAAAATTTGTAAAAAAAGAGGCCATCTTGGTAAAGTATGTAAAAGTAGTTCTCAGAAACAAACAAATGTATTGCAAACTGTCGACATTTTATCTGTCAGACATTATAAAAGTTCGATACCTATAAAAGTATGGGTTTTAATTGAAAACAAAGCTAAAGCTGAAATGGAGGTAGACACGGGCTCCGGAATTTCTGCGGTACCTGTAAATCGTTTTCGGAGAATTTTTCCGAATAATAAAATTTTTCCACCAGACGTTCAGTTGAGAACTGCAACGGGTCAGGTACTTACACCTGTGGGGTATGTAACAGTAGATGTTTCTTATGCAAATAGTACTAAACAGCTTAAATTGTATTTAATTAAAGAAGATAATTTCCCACTTTTATTTGGCAGAGACTGGGTAGCTGCATTTAATTTGTTTCCTACTAACTTTAAATCTGTGTATGTCAATGAAATTTCAAATTCTACTGATAAATTAAAAGCATTATTAAATGATTTTTCTGATTTATTTTCGGATAAAGTAGGGGAAATAAAAGGTTTGAAAGCAGAACTTTATCTAGAGAAAGGTTCCACGCCCATATTTTGTAAGGCTAGAACAGTCACGTATGCTCTACGTAATGCAGTAAATGATGAAATCCAAAGGTTACAGGATGAGGGTATTATTAAACCTGTCACCAGTAGTAAGTGGGCAACTCCTATAGTTCCAGTGGTAAAACCAAATGGGAAAATACGTTTATGCGGAGATTTTAAAGTTATAGTAAATAAATTTTTGAAGTTGGAAAAACATCCTTTACCTAGGGTAGAGGACATGTAAGCTACTTTAGGTGGTGGTTTACATTCTACGAAAATAGATTTAAATCAAGCTTATCTTCAGTTACCCATAGACGAAAAATCACAGGAATTGTTAACTATAAATACTCCGAAGGGCTTATTTCAATTTTTAAAGTTACCAATGGGTCTTACTAGCTCTCCAGCAATTTGGCAAAGATCGATTGAACAAATATTAAGTGGTATTGAGGGTGTCACTGTGTTCATTGATGACATTGGTGTTAAGGGGGAAACTGATGAAATTCATTTAACAAGACTAAAACAAGTCTTAGAAAGATTACGTGAATATAATATTAGGATAAATAAAGATAAATCAATTTTTCTGGCTGACCATATTACATATTGTGGTTATAAAATTGATAAGCAAGGTATTCATAAAACGCAAGATAAAATTGAGGCTATTGTCAATGCTCCTAGACCAATTAATGTGTCACAAGTTAAAGCTTTTTTAGGCTTAGTCATATATTATTCTAAATTTGTACCAAATTTATCTACAATTGCTCATACTTTAAATCAATTGCTTAAAAAGAATGTAAAATTTATTTGGTCTCCTGTTTGTGAACAAGCATTTAAAAATATAAAAAATGAAATTATTTCAGAAAGAGTTCTTACTCATTTCAACCCTAAATTGCCTTTAGTGTTAGCAACAGATGCTTCTCCATATGGTATTTCTGCAGTTCTTTCGCATGTGATGCCAGATAACGTGGAAAAACCAATTGGTTTTGTGTCCAGAACGCTTTCGAATGCAGAAAAAATATATAGACAAGTGGATAAGGAAGCACTAGCTATTATTTTTGAAGTAAAGAAATTTTTTCAATATTTATATGGTAATAGGTTTACTTTATTTACAGATAGCAAACCACTCGTGTCCATATTTTCTCCAAATAAAAGTATTCCTGTTCTTTCAGCTGCTCGGATGCAAAGATATGCATTATACTTACGAGCATTTAAATATGATATTCGCTATAAGAAAACATCCGAACATGGAAATGTCGATGCTCTTTCACGACTTCCATTACGTAGTGAAGATTTACCCCCACAATTAAATTCAAGTAATGTAATTGATGAATCTGAATTTTTTCAAATTAACCAAATGTCTACATTGTCTTTAAACGCCAAATCAATTGCTGTAGCTACAAAATCAGATCCTTTATTACGTCAACTTTTTCATTTCTGGTTCTCCAATTCCTAAAAATTTACTTTTTGGTGGCAAACAAGAAGAATTTACTCTTCAACATAGTTGTATTTTAAAAGGATGTAGAGTAATTATCCCAGAAGTTCACCGTAAACAAATTTTACGTGATTTGCACTATGGACATTTTAGTGAAAATGAAGTCCTTAGCTCGCAGTTTTGTTTGGTGGCCAGGGATTGACCAAGATATTGAAGATCTTGCACGAAATTGCACTACTTGTGTCAATTTAAAAAACAATCCTCCTAAGGTAGATACTCATCATTGGGAATGGCCTACAGCTCCATGGCAAGGAATTCACATATATTATTTTGGTCCTGTGATGGGTAAAATGCTTTTGCTTGTGGTTGATGCTCATAGCAAATGCCCTGAAGTTTTTATTGTCCCTAATACAACTTCAGAACATAGAATTACTTGTCTTTCTTCTCTATTTGCCAGATACGGGTATCCTATATCTCTGGTATCCGATAACGCAAAACAATTTACTTCTGAAGAATTTGAGACATTTTTGAAGAATCATGGGGTTAAACATAGGTTTAGTGCACCATACCATCCAGCTACAAATGGTCAGGCAGAGAGATATGTGCAGATTCTTAAAAAAGGGTTAAAAGCCTTATCTTCAGAATCTGGTACTTTACAGATGAAAATAAATAACTTTCTTTTACAGTATAGAAAGATGCCTCATGTTACTACGGGGGAAAGTCCTGCATCTCTATTTCTAAAGAGAAATATAAGAACGAAAATAGATTTGATAATTCCAAGCGTTACGAATTTTGTGCATGATAAACAAAATGCGAGAAAGGCCAATTCTAAAGTAAAATAATTTCAAATCAACCAGAAAGTGGCTGTAAGAAATTATACTCCAGACGCCAAGTGGAAAATTGGTCGCATTATTGCAAGAGAGGGCAAGTTGCATTATAGAATTCAAGTTGGTTCGAATATTTGGAAAAGGCATGTTGGTCAAATAACTAATGTCGGTTCGAAGATACATTTAACTAATGATTCAAATTCTGAAGAGAGTGGTACAAAAAGTCACAAAAGTGATAATGCAGTTGTTAATCAAAGTGATTCTCAGCTAATGCCTCCTAGTGTCCCAGATCTTCGACCAGCTGACTCTGTTGTTCCATCTACTCCAAATCCTCGACCAGCTGACTCTGTTGCCTCATCTGCTCCAAATCCTCAACCAGATGACTCTGTTGTTCCATCTACTCCAAATCCTAAACCAGATGACTGTGTCCTCCCAAATAATCCAAGTCCTGCTCCATTAGACTCTAAAGGGATACCTTCAGCTCCAAAACCCATGGTGTCCAATACTTCTATTGATGATGCTAAAGATACTCTAATTAACTCTTCTTTTTCCCAACAGGTACCTAGAAGATCCACCAGGAAAAGAAAAGTTCCTTGTAAATTTCCCAATTAAGGAGGGGAAAATTATGGTGTTAGTTATTAATCTAATTACTAGATGGCAGCACCACTGCGGAAATTCTGTCAATTACCGGTAAAACGTTTGTTTACTGTTATATGTAAAATGTATCTGTAACATGTATTATGTTAGATGTTGTGTTGTGAAGTAAATGTCAATTAAACGTATTTACATTCCACCTCGACTAATTAATAATGCTGCTGCTTTAATTTCTTTAATTTAAGTACTTAAAATACTATACCTTCGCTGTTCTTTTATATATTTTCATGGGAAAACAATATCTGTCCTGTTACTTAAAATTACTAATTTAAAATTGTCTTAAACACCGTTATCTTAGTCAAAAGTTCTTGTGTGTAGTTCTATTTGTGCTATAGCAGTTTATACATTTCTTAATCTTCAACACTAAACCAATACTACTCCAAATTTATTACATTTACACTATATACGTTTCTACACTTAAAAAAAGAAGCTTATGTTTTGTGAAAACGATTGATTTATTAAAACAAAGCACCTACATTTTTCTTTAGAACTTGGAAATGCTACATTGTTAAATTATTACATTTAACTAATAATGCTTATTAGGGCTGAACATTTACCGCGGAAAAAATTGGCAGCAAAATGTTTTATACCACTATTTCTACATCATTTGCAATTGAAATCTACCACTAAGTTTATTGTTTGGAAATAGTGGTGTTAACAGTTTTTGGTAATATTTCTTTTGCGACAAACGTTCAAACCTACTGATTATATTAACTTTATTATATAGGTTTGTTATACTACTTTTTTTTAAATTTTACTATTTAAATTAACCTTATTTTACATTATAATCTAATTGTGGTACGGCCCGCCTAACGTTCCAAACATATGTTTGCGGCCCGCGAGAAAAAAAGGTTGAGTATGGCTGTTCTAGACCATTTAATAGCTGCAGTTCAGAGGAAAAACGTTTCCACTCTTTGGCTTCTTTTTCTGGTAGAACATCATCCCAATTAAGCTTCAATAACCAAAGCATTTGAAGAAATATTTTAGCCTTGGTAATTACTGGCCTTAATATTCCTATAGGGTCAAACAGTCTAGCTATTGTAGATAAAATGTGTCGTTTGGTGATAGTTTCATTGTTTTCTAAATTTAATTTAAAACCAAAACATTTTTTGGATTTCCATAAAACTCCAAGTGTTGTAGTCTCTTCTTCATTTGAGAATGGATAATCATTATTATCTACTGCAAGCTCTGAATTATTACTACACCACTAGTGAAGATTCATTAGTGCAGATTTCAATATTTCTGTCAGCTGATATTGTAGTTTCTTGGCACTAGTTAATGAGTCTGAACATGTTAATACGTCATCAATATAAAAGTCAGAACGCAGTACTGGTGCTGCAATTGGAAATTTTTTTCCTTCATCAATGGAAAGTTGTTCTCTTAGCTAAATATGGTGCACAAACAGTACCATAATGGTACAGTTGATAATTCGTAGGTTTTAACTGGCTCATTTATGTCATTTTTCCATACATTTCTATGAAGAGATCTCTGATTGGTATTGATTTCTACCATACTATACATTTTCTGTATATCTGCTGTAAAGGCAAATATGTGTTTACGAAATCTCACCATTATGGTAAAGAGATCATCTTGTATCACTCCTTCATTATACATAATGGAATTTAACGAATTATTATTCGATGTCAAGCTTGATGCAATAAACACAGTTCTGAGCTTCGTGGTGGATTTATGAGGACGGTATACACCATGATGAGGCATATAGTATACAATTTCTGGTTCCTTTCTTTCATTAACTTCCTTCATGTGACCCATTTCTTCATATTCCTTTAAAAATTCACTGTATAAGTTTAAATACTCGGGTTCTTTAATTAATGTATTCAATAAACTGTTCAGTCTTTTAAGAGCAATATCTCTTGAGTTACCTAAGCAAACAGGATTTTCTTTTAAAGGAATCGTAACAATATACCTGCCTGTATTGTCTCTGATATGCGTTTGTTTAAAATGGTCTTCACAAATTTCAGATTCTTTGCTGGTTGGCTTTTTTGTTTCTACAGTCTCAGTTTCCCAGAAACGTTTAAGTGTTTCATCTACATTTATTTCTTCTTTTATAAGTCCATAGTGCACTCTATTCTCCCATGCTGTTGGAATTCCACCAGCAACTATAAATCCAAATACAGTATTTTGTAACATTAACTCTGAATTTTTAATTCGAAATTGGCCTGGTTTTAAAATTTCATAAAAAACCTCGGCACCCAATAGCAAATCAATACGCTCTGGTATGTTGAATTTATTATTAGCTAATTTTATATTAGTAAACTCTTGCATGTTGACATTTATTTTACGAGATGGAGTTAAATCTGCCGTAATTTTAGGTACGACTAAGAAATCAACATTTTTTACGTAACTCTTATCTTCGTTGCTTATTGATGCATTCACATTGTATTTAATCTCTAATGAGGCATCATTCAGTCCTGATACTAGAATATTAATTCTTTTCCTTTTTAACTGCATCAGCTCTACACAATTACGAGATATAAAAGAAGAAACACTACATGAGTCCAATAGACATTTTAATTGAAATTCCCTTCCATTTTCATCTGAGAGATAACAAATTGCAGTACTTAATAGAATAAATTTATTCCTGTTATTATGACTACCCATGAATGTTACATTGGTTTGCGGAATAAATTCTTGAGCTGATATAGACAAACCATTTTGTGACTCAGATGCACTACTTGAATTTTCCATCTGCGTTTCATTGCCCCTCATTTGTATTTGTTCTCCTAACTGATTGTTAACTGACTTATCTTGATACTGATTTTTAGGGAAATGTAGGGTTCTATTGTGACGCTTTACAAAAACACAAATACTTAGAGTTACAAGATGATACATTATGGAAATTCGGGCAATTAAAACACAACTTTTTATTTTTAACTACTTCAATTCTCTGATTTACTGGCAATCCTAA
Source organism: Maratus michaelseni (assembly GCA_963931845.1). Taxonomy (NCBI): domain Eukaryota; kingdom Metazoa; phylum Arthropoda; class Arachnida; order Araneae; family Salticidae; genus Maratus; species Maratus michaelseni. The sequence goes on along the minus strand of OZ007588.1, from coordinate 472,642,872 downwards.
TAATATTATAAATCTGATTGTGTGCAAATGTTAGGCTGAAGCCAGCGTCAAAATGAAGCATTTAATTATCCTGTATCTTTGCATATAAGTTGATTATAACCCTCAAATGAACATAGAATGGTTTTTGTTTATTTTATTTCAATATTTTTTTAATAATTCAAAATTTTATTATTTTCATAGAGAATAAATGGACATTTTTTCGTATATTTTAAAATGGTTGGTTGGTTTGGTTGGTTTGGCCCAAAGGGCCCGGTTTTGCAGCTTTTTTTAAAATGGTTAAATTTATTTTACCGTTGCTGATACTTTATCGTTGCCAATATAAAATAAAACCCCTGAGTAATAATTTTTAATCAACAATTTATTTTCAAGTGAAAAATTTCCACGTGAAAAATGAAAATGAAATGAATTATTTAAGAATTAAACAGAATATGAAATTATGTCATATTAGAAACAAAACGTGCGTTTTCAAATATTTGATAATAATACAAAGTGCATAAATACGAGTAAGTATGGAAAGCAAGCGAATATGATGTCATATGTAGAAAAATAAAACAGATTTGTTTTGATGTTGAAATAAAATGATCTTGGGTTATCAAATTATTTGTGATTAATTTTTCTTTTTTTTTCTTTTCCTTTTTGACATGAAAGAAATTATTTTAAATGTACGTAATATATGTATTTTAAATGTATGTGTTGTAAATTAAAGTTCTGTGTTTTAAATGAAATGAGTGAAAGATTTATATTTTTAATGAATTCAATACGAATGACGGGATAGGTTGGAGATTTATCGTCTGCACACGGCTAACATAAAGATACCATATTTTTAATATAAATTTTAAAAAGTAAAAGAAAAAAAAATGGATGGCAAATGTCAATGATATGCATCGCAAAATTATCCGTATCGAAAATCAGAAAATCTTAATAAAAATAACTATATTTTTTAAAAGAAGTTGCTTTTCTCATAAAAGCTAAAGATTTAATATGATTGTGTCGAAGTAACAGCATTTTTCGTCTATCATTTTCCCACAATCGAAACACATTTGCAAATCGTCGTTTCGAACCGGAATTTAATTTTACATTTCTTTTAGTTTTAAAATAGGAAAAACTTTGTTGTCGTTTTTAAATATAGCTTTTTGGAAAGTTGTTTCATAATAGATTTTTGTAAAGTCTTGTAGGATAAGAAAAATTACATAGATTTTAAAGCAATGTTTAAGTAAAAATGCAATTTTTTTTTAAACTTAAAAAACAGCAATGTTATCGAAAAGAAAATCGATTTTACCAACAAATCGCGTAATGCAAAAGCAAAGAAGAAATCAAAAAGTAATGAATCTTTTCTTCCAGCCGAATTGTGTAAACTTGAACAAGCCGATCGTGCCAATTCATAACATTATAAACGTGAAAGCGCGTTCTGTATAGTAGAATTTGTTTTACATATAGGTAGAAAATTTCCGAGAATAACAAGGTTAGGGGTCTGTAATTAAGTCCATAGTCAATTTTTTTTTTTTTTTTTTTTTTTTTTTTTTTTTTTTTTTTTTTTTAATACCAAGTGAAATTTGGCGCAAAATTAAATACATTGTTGTAACCAGATTTGTTTTTTGCGTGGTAAACACTTAATGGTATTTTAGATGATCATTTTCCCGCTCACCTTTGATGCCAACTATGACTGTAATACACATTAAAAACTATTAGCCGATAATTTTCTAATTTTCTTATTGCTTCATGTAGGTTCATACTTTAAACCTGAATCGGTCATGCCATTGTCGTTCAATTTTTATTCCTAATCCTAACCCTAATCGTATCCTATCCTAATCCTGATAATAACTTTAAAGAATATTCTTTGACACGAATATGTAAATTAAATCAATATCCATAAATGGAATGAATGGAAAATAGAATAAATAGAAATGGCAAAATAAAATAACAAGAAAGTACATTTATTCGACACCTAACCCTAGAGAAAGCGTGAAAAATTTCAAGCGCATGAATTAAATTAAAATAATCATATATATACTAACAAAAATATGTAAATTTAGATAATCAGATTTGTGTCGTCGGTATTTATTTGCTATTAGTGTTCTTGACGCGATAGAGAAAATATCGAGGTTAAATTGGGCAGAATTTAAAGTACTTTGTTGCAACCTTTATTTACATTTTAGAATCGCATCAGATTGTTATATTTTTGTGAAATATCTATCAATGTAAAAAATCCACAAGCAGTTTGTTCACTATTTATACCACTTAGCGTGAAACACTTAATTTAATATATACATAAACAAGATAATGTAGTAAGGAAAATATAACATATGTCTATGCAAATAAACAATATAATAATGCCCATTTAGCAATGCACACATATACAATTGTACACCAAATACCACCTAAAATGCACTGTTGTATAGAAGAATTCTGCCAGTGTTGTTTTTCGTTTTACGAAAAGGAATTCTTCGATTTTCACGATTTTACTGGGTCCTCCTTTTTTCATTAGTTGCAGTTTCATTTTCGCGATTGTATATATTATTTGGCATGAAATTTCACTTTTTTAAGACTGGGTTATGTCAAGGCCCCTATAGCAAAGAAATACCGTATGGTAACCTATAAAATGTGATAAAGCTTTGGTTAATTATATATGTTGTTAATTATCAAGTGAAATGTTTTGCTAAATTAATGCATTTATTCCTTTTTTAATGTTACGTGAACGAAGTCACGGGTAACAGCTAGTTTTAAATAATTAGGACATTTAGCCAAGTGGTGATTTTGTGAACACAAAACACATTTTCTATTCTTTACATCTGATAAAAATGATTTCGAAACATTTTTTATGTTTTTGGGATTATTACTAAATTTCTGAATAGTGCCAGAATTTCAGTACAGAGCTTTTCCGCGTGAAGTGAAATACAAGTCAGCTTCCTTTCCTAAATCTAATGGATTAAAGCAACTATCCGATTGTCTTATCGATATGTGAGATGCAGTTTCTCTGACAAGTGTTTCGAATAACTTATCTGAAACAATTAATTGCTTTAGAGTTTCAAAATCGGAAACTTTTCTTAACTTTAAATAATACTCAAAATTAGTCATTAGACAAGAAGCAAACTGGACATGCGATTCGTTAAGACGCTGAGCCCTTTTGAATTGTTCTAAACAAATTTGAGGTGTTGGCTGAAATTCTCTTAAAACAATCTCTTTCACCTTTTCATAACTTACTAAATCATCATCGTTGAGATATGTTATTATATTGTTCGCCCTTTCACCTAATAAATTGAGCAGGATTTCTGCTTTCATTTTTTCTGGTACATTTTTTGTACAAAATGCTCTTTCCAGAGAAGAGAAAAAATGTCCCCAATCTTCACATTTAGATGGTACTTTTAAAGTTAAAGTTTTAATACTCTGGATAATACTATCTATAGAAACAGTATTTTCACTTTTTTCGTCATTTTTTGTCTCATTTTTAGGTGCGTTCGTAATTATATAAATACGTAGCACCTATGGTCGTCGTTTGGTCCGTCCGTCTGTCCGTCCGTCTGTCCGTCTGTCTGTCTGTCCGCATATTACAACGCAAAAACTACCCAACCAAATGGTTTGCAATTTAAAATATATTATCGTTGCAGAATTTTGTCGAGACATTTCAAATTTTATTAAAATCGAATCAAAACTTTAGGAGATATTAATAAAAATATTTATTAAGAAATTTGAATTTTTTTTTTTTAAATCGGTGCTTTTTTGTTATAGGAGCTTCCGATGGATGTTAAATCGTCAAGCGACCGAGATACTTATTTTATGACAGAAATTAATCTGCAGACGATATAATTCATTTCACAGAATTAAAAATCATCAAGATATGAATATTTATATAACTAGCTGATACATATATATCTGAATATTTATATAACTAGTTAAGATATTTGTATGAACAGTGTCATAAATTATATACTTAACTAGCTGTTTAACCCGTTCTACGCACGGGATATCATGAATTTAATTCTAAAACGTGCGTACGAACGCACCTCGTTTGTTCCGTTTGACGTACAATTTCCAACTTGTCCGTTTTAATTTCGGCACGGATACGTGCAAGTTCCAATTCAAATTTTGATCTTTCTAATTTTAATCTCTCTATTTCTAACATTTTATTATCCTCTGCATTACGACTTTCAATAATGGAATTAGCCAGATTAATAACTGCATCGGAATCTTCCTTATATTTATTACTATTTTTTATTATCTGATTCAACTCATATACAAACATTTTGTCATTTATCTCAATATCTAATTCCAAGGCTATAAGCCGTAAATCATCTTTAACTGCACCTTTAAACATTTTTAATACTCATAAATTTTCACAATTGCGTAAATATTTCAAAACATAGTTAATATAACAAATATGAGCTCACAAATTCATTTTATTATCAATAACGAGCTTAATCTATTCAAATAAAAACATTCTAAGTTGAAGAATTACTTCTTACTTTATCGTCTGCGTGATGAATTCTCTCCAGGATAGACGGACCAAGTCTTCATTATATACATTAGTTTATAAGAGTCTTTCTCGAAGATATTATATATATTCTCGCAAGCTTAAATTTCTATAATGCGGTATAACTCAATTTTAATATAGAATATTAAACTACATAAAGAATCTTCGATATTACATCAGAAGTACTCATTTTTATTTTTTTTTCACATACACAAAAACGACCTCTCGCAGGCCGAGATAAACAGAACTCTTTTACATAAAAAATAATTCCAATCAAAACTAAATAACAAAAAATAATGTCCTTTTCACACAGCTTAGAAAAGACTACAGAATTAAAAGGGAAATTAATATCTTTAACACACAGCTTGTAGTTTTGATAGCAAAGTTCTTACATTTCAGTACGCCTGCATTGTGCGACATCTGCCAGTATAAATTTGAATAACACTTTATCCAACAGTATGCTTACGGCTGGGCTTTCTCGACTTGGCGGAAACACTGCCTTTCTCTCCAGATAACTAAAAATTATTGCTTTTCTTTGTTTAATTATACTACATTCAATAACCACATATCGATATGCTTAGATTAAAGACATAAGATCTTACCTGAGAAATTTAGAGTGTTTGTCCTTTGCTAAGTATATTTATTTTGTTTATATGTTTACGTTTCGCTAACGCGGGTAAGTTGATTGATATATCTGATTACTCTAAATTCATATAGTTATGAACTAGAAAATATTTCAGGTTTCTGGGCGACTCTATCACAAAGATATGGACAAGGGGGGGGGGTAGGGGGGTTCAAAGGTAACCTGGGTGGCTTCCAGGAAAGCTGCTATCGATCTGAGGTATTTGTCGCAGCCCTAGATACGTGATATTTGACATAAAAATAGTGTTTAGGATAAAAAGAAAAACAAAATTAAAAATTATGGCAAATTCAAACAAATCAAACTTTTTTCCGTTTTTTTTTCGATTTTTTTTATGTTCATTTTTTTTATTTCCGGATTTTTTAATTTTTTTTCTTTGTATCCTAAACCCTACCTTTATGCCAAATTCCGAGTTTCTAGGACAACAAAAACGAATTATTTTCGATTTTTCGATTTTTTGCAAATATTTCAATTTTTCGATTTCATTTACGAATTTTCCGAATTTTTTAATTTTTCATTTTATTGAATCGTAAACACTACCTTTAAACTAAATTAAAAATTTTTAAGACTAAAAATCGAATATTTTCAATTTTTCGTTTTTTTTTAATTTATCAAATTTTTGATTTTTTATCGAATTTTCCGGATTTTTTAAATTTTTCCTAATTTTGTATCCGAAATACTGAATTTATTCCGAATTCCAACTTTCTAGCGCTACAAAATCAAATTAATTTAAAATTTTCGATTTTTGTCGATTTTTTCAATTTTTTTATTTTATTTTAAATTTTTATTGTGTTTTTAATTTTTTTTATTCTGAATCCTAAATACTATCTTTACGCCGAATTTTAAGTTTCTAAAAATAAACGATCAAATTATTTTCATTTTTTCAATTTTTTTCGAATTTTTCAATTTTGCTTTCGATTTTTTTGGTGTTTTTGATGTTTTCTTTTTTCGAATTTTTCGAATTTTTTTTTCGAATTTTCTGGATTTTTTAATTTTTCCATTTTCTGTATCCTAAATAGTACATTTATTCTAAATTTCAAGTTTCTAGCGCTACAAAATAGAATTATTTGAAATTTCCGATTTTTAGTGTGTTTTTAATTATTTCTTTTTCTGAATCCTAAACACTGCCTTCACACCAAATTTTAAGTTTCTAAGACTACAAGATCGTATTATTTTCAACTTTCAATTATGTTGGAATTTTTGTAAATTTCGAATGTTTTCTTTTTTGAATTTTCCGGATTTTATAATTTTTCCTTTCTTTGTATCTTAAGCACTGCCTTTATTCCAAATTTCAAGTTTCTAGGGCTACGGGATCTAACTTATCTTTTTGAAGACGCGTGAGTGAGTGAGTGACAAAAAATCGAAAATTTGAGTTCATATGTCGTCTAAACTAGAAAAGACAGAAACGTGAAAATTTAAATTTTGGTCCTGTGTGACACATACTCAAGATAAACGAAGTTTCAGGTTTCTGGGATACTCCAGCGCAAAGATATGGTGGGGTCAAAAGTGGCCGCATACTCAGAAATTTTTGAAACAATTACAGAATGTTCTTCTCATGACGATATATACGCCTGTAAAAAAAAATTTCTGCGGAACCTCGATATAACGACCGTAAAAAAATATGAAAATTTCGTTTATTTGGCGATTTATCACCGGTTGGCGACGGAATGAAATTAACCCTTTCAGGGGCAAAGTACTTATGTTTCTAAAATGTTGAAATCATTGAGTCACACCGGGATTTAACAACAAATTTATTTCCAAATAAGTAAAAGATTTTCTTCACGTATATTATAAAAGTAAAATTTGATTCCGAAATTCCGGTGTCATTGTGGCATTTGGGAATTAAAATTAAGTGGAATATATTATATCCCACCGCCCTTCAAGGGGTTACAAAAATACGCTTTTTTGACAAATACTCTTTAAGAAGAAACTTTTTCATACTGAATTTATTTATGTATGTTTAACTTACATAATAAATAATTTTTTATAACTAAAATTTTGTGTACACATTTATATGTATATATAATGAAATTTAGCGATTGTATTTTACGACTTAAAACAAAATTTAAATTGATTAAAATTGTTTCAAGTTAAAAAATAAGCTCATTCTGAACATTGTCAATTCAAGAAAGTTATTGTTGCTATGGAAACAACGACTTCTTTGATATAGATATGTATAACGAATCCGTTTGTCATCGGGCTTTTCCTTTTAAAATCTCTCTATATTAAAAAAAAGTAACCACCGCAGCAGCAGCCGTAGCCGCCGCTGTCAATAAAGATTTTGTGCCTTGAAGTCTTTCTGGACTAATAGCCAGAAAACTATTGCAAATAAAAATTTAAAAATTGGTGGTTTTATAAGAAAAATGTTCGATAAACACGCTGAAGTAGACAGTTTTTAAATCGAAGAATTATTTTAAGATATATTTAATATTAAAATTGGTCGAAATAATTTCCTTACAAAAGTTTTATAGAAACGAAAACTATGCAAAGGAATTTAACTATAATTTGTAAGGATATAGTTGACAAAGTTGCGGTGTGCAGACTGCAATTATTTTTTCAATTTGACTCATTTTTTGAGGCTATATTTCAATTTTTTATTCAAAATTTTCATTATTTTGAAGAAGATTTACTTCATATTTCATAAAATCCATTATTTGAATTGTTGCCAATTTGTAAAATAGCGCACAAAATAATATTCCCTTTCAATTAAGAAATGTATTTACACGTGACTATTAAAAACAAAAATAAAACTTTAAAATAATAACTAAATGATCACGTGTTAAAAGCATTAAATGTAGAAAATTACGTAATAAAAATATACCTGCGCGTGAATATTAAAAAGAGAAATAAGAGTAACTAGGGAAATTTACGTCACATTTAAAATGATCAAATAACAATATTTCCAAACAATTTCAATTAATAATTATATTTTCATGAGAGATCAATTTATTTCGACAAATATTTTACCTATTATTGCAAATTTTAAAACTGCGTAAATATTAATATTTCCTTTCCAAAGTCAAAATTCTTCTATTTGTTTATTTGGTGTTACAGTTTAGCGATAGTTTATTTATTTATTTATTTATTTTTAATGAAAATTGATTGACGGGGTAATGAAGAAGTATCAAAAGACAAATAAGCGTTGAATTAAAAATTCCTCGATGAAAAAACTAACACTTGTAACGCATCTGATGTCAACTGAATGTGACGCGATGCCACGATTATGCACGTTTGACGTTAAATCATATATTTTGGTGACAATTACAGTTGTAATCTGTTTCAACAGCAGTTGATTCGACCTTAAAATCCCTCAGTCAAAGGAAAATGAATGGAAAGCCTGTTACAGCAGATCGCCACTGGTTGTTTAATTATAATACAATCTTCCGTAATCGTTTCAGAGATGATCAAATCAGAGTGTTTTTAAATCATGCTGTTTCAGAACGGGGGTTGGCGAGCGTAGCACGTAGGGGTCAGAGCCCCCTAGTACATTTAAAAATTACTTGTACAATCGTTGAAGCCATTTAAATTAGAAAAAATCGTGGAGTGGAGAATAAAACAATAGGCAAAATTTCATTCAATCGGTAATAAATAGAGAAAAAAACGTGATTTATTTAATCTGATTTAAAAAAATGTTTTAAATTAAAATTAATGCAAACGTACAGAGAGTTGAAAATGTTGAACGCAAAATGCAAACGATTCTGAACAAGAGGGTATGGTTTTGTGAGCCATAGGATTAACCCATTCCTATAATTTTACGCTTTAAAATTTTACAAAAATCTCATAGACAGGTCTTATAACAAGAATTTCTTCAAACTATTGGCTTACTTTAATATGCCTTTCAGATTCATATATTTTTAAAATTTCGATTGATAACTAAAAGTGAAAATAACATACAAATTCAATAATTCAATAGTACACATAACTTAAATGTCAGCTTCGCTATAACATAAACAAGTAATATATATATTTTTTAAAGTCAATTCCTACTTTTTAATCATAAATATATAAAATAAACCCGCGCAGCATTCATGTCCCACGTTATCTTTATTGAACATTATTTTATAATCATCGTTGCGGTATTTTATTTTTTGTTGGCATCACTCATTTGAGATAAATCTTTCATTTCATTTATGAAAACAATGTGAGATTTTTTTTCTCCCATATAAAAATTAAAATTAATTAATTAAATTTAATTAATAAATTAATATTTGAAAAAACTGTCTTAACATCAATTGTCATCCAGTACAAGTTTAAAAAAAATTATTTGTACTTGAATGGATGAATAGTAAATATTTTATTAACGATTGAAAATTCCAACAAGATATATATAGAGAGAGTGTGAGCTAATAGTAGGAATTTAAAAAAAGATATTTGCAGCTTCCAAAACATAGAACATATTTTTTCAGTGGTAAAAATAAATAATTGCAACAACAAGCAGATTGTGTATATTATACGAAAAATAATAAATATTTCATCGTTTTTGTTTAAATTCATTAAATATTGCGCATTCGAATAATCATTTTACAAGCAATCTAAAATGCATTAAAATCGTTTTCGTTTGGCGAAGAAAAAATGTTGCTAGCCAAATTGTGTGTTTTTGCGCCACAAATTGCGTCGAAAGTATTTTATTGTTTTTACAGATTTTCTACTGGGATTCCGCAGCTAAATTTCACTGTTCCTTTATTACATACATGAATAGCTTCATTAGCATTTTTTTCAAAATTTTCTGAGTATGCGCTTTAAGGAGACCTTCCTTATGAGTTGCTTCCAGAAAAGGATGCTTGCGGCTGTGCTATCTCGACATGTCGGAGTAAATAATCAGTAATAATATTAATCATGATTTACACAGTTTTAATAACATAAATAAATAATAATGAGGAAATTGTTTGTCATCTAAGAGTCGTTTTGTCTTTTATAGCATCGTGTATATGTATATCATTATTAATATTATTGAAAATTTCCGTCAAAGCAGGAATTAATATATATATATATATATATATATATATATATATTGCTGTTCATTCATTCGTCCCTTTTAATTGATGTAATCATTACGTTGTTAATAAGTATTAAATATTTATTTTGAAATAAAAGAATTGGGTCATTTTGAACTGAATAACAAAATAAAGCACCGATTTTGCACTTAAGTAATTTCCAAAATATCAATTGTTTATATTGCTACACAGCTGCCTAGATTTTCAGTAGATTATTTATTTTTATTTATTTATGTGTTATGTCAAGTATTTATTTTTGCTTACTCACGTGTTGTGTCATGTGGGGCTCAATTTCCGGATCTTTTGCATGTTAGCTAAAGAAATTTTAAAATATCACAAAAGAAATTTTAAAATATCACCAAAGAAATGTTAAAATATCATTAGTGTAAATGAAGAGTGGTATATGAAGAATGCAGCGTAGTTTATCGTTTAAATATAAAACAGTCGGCAACAGCTGTCAATTTTATAATTTGTCTTTCTGAAGGCATTTCTCATGTTTGCAAACTCAACGTATTGTCGCAATCGAAATCTAATATAATAGAAACTTTGAATAAAATTAATTTTTTATAAATAGGAATGTTTAATCCGTTTTTTTTCAATTTACGTGAAATTTGATATTCATTTTCATTTCATTCGTTAGAATGTATGTGAAAATTTTCAGATAATATTAATTTACATGAGTTCTAACTGGGCGAAAAATGTCCAGGCAAAGATTCGAACCAGGGTCCTCTTGACTGCAACTGACTATTTTCTGCCAGTTGAGCTATCCTGGACGAATCTGGAGGACCTAATTCACCCAGTTAATCTTATTGATCGTAGCATTTGGTCTGATATCTGAATGAGCTCAACAGAATAAATCGCAGGTAATGGAGCTCCAGTAAACGCTGGATACGTAATTGCTCTAGATTAATTTTACACAATTATTCTAATTGGTAACCATTTGGTAACCAATTAGAACAATTGTGTTAAAATTAATGAAAATATTAATTTAATTTGATTTTGTATTTCCTTAAATATCTTTTTATAATCCCTTAAACTCTCTTTATATGAAAAAAAAATCACCATTTAAAAATTAGATTTTATTAAATTCCTACTATTAGCTCACACTCTCTCTATATATATCTTGTTCAAATTTTCAATCGTTAATAAAATATTTTCTATTCATCCACTCAAGTTCAAATATTTTTTTTAAAACTTGTAGTGGATGACACTTTATGTTAATACAGTTTTTTCAAATATTAATTAATTCATTAAATTTAATTAATTAATTTTAGTTTTAAATGGGAGAAAAAAAATTCCTCCCATTGTTTTCATAAATGAAATGAAAGATGCCACAGAAATAAAATACCGCAACGATGATTATAAAATAATGTTCGATAAAGATAACGTGGGACATTAATGCTGCACGGGTTTATTTTATATATTTATGATTAAAAAGTAGGAATTGACTTAATTTTTTTTTTTATATTACTTGTTTTAAGTTAAGATCATTATGCATTAATACGACGCGTTTTCTCTTGTTTTTGTCACATTTAAGATATTTTTATATTTTATTAAGCATAAAACAGCAAATATATATATAAAAAATGATTAATATGCTTATAAGTAAAAACTAAATTGTTTTGAATAAATGTAATTATTACCTGTAATCTAACTAAAAATATATCATTGTCACATGTAGGTCATTTTTGTCACATTTGCAGTTGTTTAAACCTAAATGAGAATTTCAAAGTATCTAAATCTGAGAATGCGTCCCATGCGTTTCAATTCATCTTAATTTTATAAATTTAATTGATTAATACTTAATACAGCATTATAGTTAAATAATGAATCGTTTACCATTTTTACTTTAAACATGTTTAATTTTTGACTATTAAAACAATAACTAACAAATGAATAATTAATGCAACATTAATTTTACCAAAATAAGGTTTAATTCTGTATATTCTACACAACTATTTCGTAAACTAATTTTTTAGGAATTCCTGGAGCGCTTTAATTATACCAATAATTTAACTAACCATGAATTTAACAACATCGCTAATGTCATAACTGCCACCCTTCTGTTCTTTCCATGAGCATAATTCAACGGATAACACATTCTTACTAGTTTTCCGGTTTTTTTATCACATTATTCGTTATTTTAGTTTTATTTTATAAAATTTATGGTTTCAATTGATTTAAATAAAAAGTGGCACGTATGTACAGGGTGTCCATAATTAAACGACCCTACTTCAAAGTTGTCTACAGATGAAACTATTGGTCAGAAAGTTCTGCAATTTTGTGAAGGACATAATGAAGGAATGGGAATTTGTTTAAGCGAAAAAAAATTAGTTCAAAATTTCGCCACCAGACGGCGTTTTAAAGAATTAATTACACATGTAGCATACGTTTACGACAGTTTATATATGTTATTACAACAAAACATTTTCCACGCCATCATTTTCAGCTACCATTTGGAATCGTAAGATAGCATGTTCCACAGTTGACCGCAGTGTGTTCTGGAAAATGCTAAGAACATGTCGTGAAAAAAGTTTTGTTGAGCAATTTTCGTTGAAATAAAAATTTGTAAACTATCGTAAGTGTATGATAAATGTGTAATTCATTAAAAAACGCCATCTGGTGGCGAAATATTGAACTCATTTTTTTCGCTTAAACAAATTCCCATTCCTTTATTATGTCCTTCACAAAATTTCACAACTTTCTGACCCATAGTTTCGTCTGTAGACAACTTTAAAGTAGGGTCGTTTAATTATGGACACCCTGTATTTATTTTTATTCAGTTCGTAGAATGTTTCATCACACCGTTCTGTAGTATTTGTTATAGTCTGCTCCTATCAAACATTTATTTTTATTGTAATAAAGCGAAAAATGAATTTTACTTAAATGCGTTTATACTGAAATGTATCAACTCATGTCATAAATAACTTAATGTATGATGGTATGGAACATCTATGGAGTTGCCATTTTCTTATTTGGTAAAAGTTCTAGTATGGTCAGGAAGTGAATTTAAATACCACCTATGCAGATCTCATATATATTCAGTGCAATTAAAGCTAGCGGATTTGAATAACATCCCATACCCCCAGTGTTTATGATCTTAAATTGTGTCCGACAATAAGAAATTACGTATTTTGCTATACTTCCTGAAATCAATATCATAACCAATGGCTGGAAAATGTGCAAACATGCCGAACAATGATGTCATCTCTGAACCGCACGGCAATCAGAGCACCACAAGGAAAGCTTTAGATATCAATGTAGTCAACACAAGCTGTTGTTGCCCATTCCATTAAATCACTGACTCTGTATGCATGATTTCGATTATACGTCCAGCGAAGTATCATGCTCCAAGATACCAGATCAATTTTCCTTTAGAACAAAGTATCTCGACAAATTGGTTACTCATTTGCTAAAAACACAGAGCCAGTGTTGTGGACTCCTGCTGAGTTTAATCGGTCCCTTGTATGTGCGTGTGCCGTTAACTTTTTTTTCAATTAAATGTCTTATGTATACATTTATTGAGCGACACTTAAATTTTAATATCGTTCATATAAAAAAAAGTGTCTGGAAGAACATCAGAATAAATCAATTTTATTCATGAACATTTTTGCATACGCACGATGTATGTATGAACATATAAATAGATCAACATAATACAGCTTTATATTTGTGTATATATTTACAAAATATCTACATTTAATGAAAATAATTAAATTAGTCGTCATATTTTATTTTAATTATTTCCTTTTATTTAAATACCGGATGGTTATGATTAAAGTTACACTACTCAGACCATTCTGAAACCCGTTCTGGTGAACGGATTTCGTTAAAATTTGGTACATACGTTATATGGACCATGGGGAAGAGAGAAATCCAATAAAAAAAAGTTCAAATTTCGACCACCCTGTGAAAAGATGGCGCATAATGAACCAGAAAACACAAATTGGAAACATGAAACTTTATTTAATCACAGCATTTGTTCAATGCGCATTCCATTTGTGTCAGTGACATGTTCAAAGCGTGTTAAAACATGTTCAACAGAAAGCAAGTATAGCCCGTCATGTCGCTTCAATTCCTGAAGAATCAATTCCTGATTCTGTTGAACATGTTTTAACACACTTTGAACATGTTAATGATACAAATGGAATGCGCATTGAAGAAATGCTGTGATTAAATAAAGTTTCATGTTTCCAATTTGTGTCTCCGGTTATTTAGGCGCCATCTTTTTACTTAGTGGTCGAAATTTCAACTATTTTTATTGGATATTTCTTTTCCGCATGGTCCATATAACGTACATACCAAGTTTCAACGAAAACCGTGAACCAGAACGGGCTCAAGATTTGTCTGACAAGGAAAGTCTCCATATGCGCATACTCAGAAAATTTTGAAAAAATTACAGAATGTTCTTCTTATGAGTGTATATACGTCTATAAAAAAATTTCTGCGGAACCTCGATATAACGTCCGTAAAAAATTATGAAAATTTCGTTTATTTGGCGATTTATCACTGGTTGGCGACGGAATGAAATTTCAAAAATACGCTGCTATGACAAATAATTTTTAAGGAAAGACTTTTTCTTGCTGAACTTGTTTATGTAAGTTTAACTTGCATAATAAGTAAATTAAATAACTGCAACAACACGCAGATTTTATATATTATAGAAAAAATAAAATACCATTTCATAGTTTAAGTTTAAATTCATTACGTATTGCGCATTCGAATAATAATTTTGCAAGCAATTTCAAAATGCAAACGATCGTTTGCGTTTGGCGAGGAAAAAATGTTGCTAAGCCAAATCGCGTCTTTTTCCGCCAAATACTCGAAAGTTTTTATTTTTTTGCAGATTTTTTACTGGGATTCCGCAGCTAAATTTGAGTGATCCTTTATCACATACATGTGTAGCTTCATTAGCATTTTTTTCAAAATTTTCTGAGTATGCGCTTTAAGGAGACCTTCCTTGTGAGTAGTGTAACTTTAAGTAATATATATATTAAGTTGCACATTATGCCAAATTATTATTATAAACGACGTCGCTTTCTACTCATTCCCTTTATGCCACTGATAAATTATGTGCGTCTTTATTCCATTATTTTGTAAATATGAGCTAAATTACTTCTTATTTAACTGATTTAACTTAAGTGGCATTTGGAATAGTTAAATTAAGCGTGTCGAATCTTTCGAAATGTGAAATTCTTAAACATATAAGAGAGTGTATTAGTGAACTGATATGGAATATTATACTGATATGGACTTATATAGAATATTATATTAAAACAAGTAAATCTTACAGTCATGTAACAATTCAAGCAATTTCTATTTGACAGATTGAAGTCTACATCAATTGATGTACTTTAATAAAATTTACAAGTATAGTTAATGCTTTATTATTTTATTCCCCATAAGAGTTCTTGTGTAAAGTATTCTTTTAACTTATCTTGAAATGTCTCCCGGAGTAACAAAAATCACTTTAAAAATACCTCTGGAAAAAGCAGGTTGTATTTTTCCCCCTTCTTTTAACACAATCTTCCATAAAATAAAAAGTAGATAAATAAAAAATAAATTCTTAACTCAAAAGTATTTTTCTGAGCATTTTTTTTAAACAGTATAGTTTTAAAGCAAATATAAGAATCCAATTATAAAGATGTCATCTTAATTGACTTTTAAATAAAATTACCTTCCTAAAAAAACAAGAGTTTGTTAAAATACATTATTACACAAACATCTACTTGAGTATACATAATATATCTATTAGGACTTTTGAATAACTCATAAAATCATTTTTAGAAAAACTCACAAAATCTCGTTTAGATATAATGCGGTTTTATTGCTAAGTGCTTTTCATTCCCCCAAGTTATTAAAACTACAGTTGACGTTGCAGTCTCAGAAGATGATGATTTGGTAATTATATTTATATAATTAATTTGTAACATTGATTTTCTAAGTGAAGAGAGTAAATTTTAAATGGTTCATTTTTTTTGCAATTTACCATTCAATTGTAATAATTATTTTAAGTAGATAGAAATGAAATAATATAATAGTATTATATTAGTGGGCTGAAATAAGTAGCATTGACATGAATAACTATAATGTCTACTAGCAGTATTAAAGTAAGAGATTAAAAGTATTTATTTAAAAGTATAGATGTAAAAAGTATGTACTTTCAAATGTAAAAAATTATGTAGATTTTCGTAAAATTTAAAATATTGCATTGTAACATTAATAACAGAGATAATACAAATAAAGCAGTGATTTAAAAATGCTGAAACTTAAGAGGCATTCGTCAGAATGACATGCCATTTGGTTTGAATATAAGTGCAGCAAAATAACTTTGTTTAATGAAAGAAAATAACTACTTCAAAATTGTACTGACCAATGATTCTCTTTATTATACATAGCTGATTGGGTGGAATGTTTTTTGGGTATCGTATACTCTCTTCTCACACATGTAATGTTGGATTTGAAATTTTCTTCTACTTCTATCTACTATATATATAAAATACTATCGGAAATTTCGAATAATGATCTACAGAATTTATACACACCAAGTAATAGACAAAAAGTGAGTTCAATTTAAAATCGCATTCAGCAACTTAAAACGCACTTCCAGGAATTATTGTTAACAGACAGTAGCGAATTCTTTTGTGTGTCCCTGTAAATGAACGATGACTACTATACACACACTATTCTGTAGTAAGCCTCTTGTAATGCACCTTAGTGATATATATAAATTTCAATGCTTTTAAAATAGTGAAACATTATTTAATTAAACCGCGAACGATTTTTCTCCATAGACGTAATGTAACGGAATTATTTTGACTGTCCCTGTAAATTAACTATAAGTGCTATGCACACCCTATTCCATATTAAGCTTCTTGTAATACACCTTCTTGATATATATCAATTACAATGTGTTTGAAATTGTGTAACATCATTAAAATAAACCGCAGATAATTTTTCCTCATAGACCGTAATGTAACGGGATTCTTTTGAGTGTCCCTGTAAAAAAAAATATAAGTGCTAGACACTTCAGTTGAAATAAGGAACATGCTATAGATAACGACAATAACATATAAAAATTGCAAGGCAATCCGAGCATATTTACGGGAGTTAGAGCACGGGCAGACGGCAGACGGTCAGACAAACCGAAGTCATAAACACTGTTCAACTAGGTTGGAAAGTGTTAAAAAATGCATTAAATTTGGAAAATAAATTATTTCAAACGTGGTAATTGTCTTTAAATACTTAAATTGTGATGAAGATATAAAAAAATGCATTAAATTTCGAAAAAAATTATTTCAAACGTGGTAATTGTCTTTAAATACTTAAATTGTGATAAAGATATAAAAAAAATGCATTAAATTTCGAAAAAAATTATTTCAAACGTGGTAATTGTCTTTAAATACTTAAATTGTGATAAAGATATAAAAAAAATGCATTAAATTCCGAAAAAAATTATTTCAAACGTGGTAATTGTCTGCAAAGGATTAAACGAAATGGATAAAAAGTAAATTTTATTTATTCTGATATTACCGTAAAAGTCATTGCAGACGTCTTTTTTTTTCAGATTTTTTTATATCTATTGTAATTTACAAACGATTTTTCATTTCTAGTTGAATTTTTCTGTATGTCATCGACTTGTTAGAATGAAAAGAAAATTAATTGAAATATATTATTTTTTATTTGTGCAACTCAAAAATGATGTTCAGTTTGAACTTTACAGTTAAATGCATTTAAATAACAAATATATATATATATATATATATATATATATATATATATATATATATATATATATATATATATATATATATATATAGTGATATATATATATATATCACTGGCTATCAGTGATATATATATATATGACTGGCTAAAATTTGGATATAAGAGTTATTGCTTTAATATTTTATTACTCCTTTCAAAATATGTTGTTGGAATTACCTAATCATACATACATTTAGAAGATTTGAAATAAAAATATTTTGTATAAAAAAAATATAAACTTTCATTTAAAATTTCATAAAGTTAAAAAAAGTATTATTTTAGAACGGTTATTAAAATATAAAGAGTAAATAATAATAATAAAAAAAATTCTAGACATAAATTAGTTTGGAATTTCGTCAATAGAAATATTAATTTCAAAACTGCACAAAAAAAAAAAAAAAAATTGTAAATTTTCACGAAAAATTCGAAAATGTAAATGGAATTTATTAGGAAAATATCAAAAAGTTCAAAGATGCAGAATTCATAATTCTGCATAAAACTTATAACGCGACAAATATATAATTTTTTTTTTAAAGGTAAAAGTCACGTGAGAGGACAGAACCCTCATCTCCGACTCTCAAATCGCCAGCGTTAGCTCTGAGCCACGAAGATCTCGTTCGAGATCGCGAACTAATGGGTATTTGAAAAGCATGCTGAACTTTAACCAGAAATTTCTCGAAAACTAAAGCCCATTTGAAGGAAACCTTTGACCTGAATAGTTGGGAGTATGACCCCTACAACATACTTTAAAATCATCAAAATCTGTGCGCATCATGTTTGGCGGTCCCCTTGTTAGTGGAAGTTGAGGATGAAGTGGACTTCTAATATGCATTGGGACCTTTACACACTACATAACATCTATTATTAACAATTTAGTTGTTCTTAATGGCATTATACAGTGTTATTTAGTATTTTTAGCATAATTTATCATCGTTTACTCCAGTATTATTATTCATTCATTATTGTCCATTTAGTACTTACTTCTATCCATTATTATTATTTACTTCAGCATCTTACAGTATTATTACATGGTAGTATTATTGCTCAGTATCGCATAGTAGTATTTAGTACTGCTAAGTAGGAATTGGTAAATTGTATATTCCGAATTTGTATTTTTGGAATCTTGTAGTTTCAGAATTTGCATTTCAGAATTACATAGTATAATTATTGCTCAATATCGCAAAGTATAATTTAGTAATGCTCAGCATAATTAGGTAAACAAACCTGCTGGGCGGGGTAGTTGAGCTTAAGCCGAAAGGTAGGCCACTCCACTCGATTTGACCTTGACCTTGTTTACTTAGACATGATCGTTCACTTTATTAAACGGTAAAATTTTGTTACAGTATTCTGATTGCGTTAGAAAGCTATGCTTGAAGCATATTTTTGCGTTCTTGTTTTCTTTCAAATAGAAAGAAATCCAGATTTATTGTCCAGTTTGATTAAATTAAAATAGGTTTTATTGTTCCCTAATATTAGTGCGTGCGTAACTTTTTTCGCTGTGTGTGCACTAAACTGGGTTGAAACAAATTGCTTCCGCCGATGAAAATGACGGCATCACCTAACTTTTGTGACATGTGCCAAAAGAGCTGTTAATACGAATATTTATTTGTTTTATTAATTTTTTTTAGAATGGTTAGAATTTTATTCTTGATAATATGTCACAATAGTTGTCACCCTCATAGGTACCTTCTGCAAAAATCAGAATTAAATCCGTCTTTTTGAGTTATACGTAGCGAAAGGTTTTAATATCTGCCGTAGATATACTAGTATTTGCTACCAAAGTAATATTGCGACGTGTATTAGACTTTGCTCCGCTCAGACAATAAACATATATTTAAACAAAAAAAGAAAAAGTTCTTTTTCGTGTTACAAGAATATTTATATTAATGGAAATTTTTACCTGACAGTTCTTATGAGAATCTTCACACTTTCTTAGGAAGCTTCTTGAAAGAGCTGACTTTTTTTTTTTTGTAAAGTCAACATTTCAGTTCATATATTCTATTTTTCAAGTAAACATTTTCAGCAGAAAAATGTAAAAAAATAAAAAATGCATTGCAAAGACAAGTATGCAAATAACGATAATGGAAAATTGCAATTTTGTGTTTATTTTTGAATTATATCGTAAACAAAAACGAAGAAAAGTAAACTAATTTTTGAATAAGTGTAAAGGATTAAAATATTTGAAATTTGTAGCTCTTTTTTATGAAAAATAAAAATCAGATAAATATTTAAGCTAAAGAAAAGATTACAAATATTTAAAAATAATTTCTTTTTCCTTAAAATAATATATTTTAAACTCTCAAATGAAAAATATTCTTATTTCTTGTTAAATCTATTTAATTTTTTCTGATTAGATATTGGCAATCAATATGAAATCGATCATAGGTTAATCGTAATCGTGATTTTCTTATTTGTATATTTTGCCTTTTGAAATGTGATTTTTTAAATAAGTATAAATAGTTTTTGGTATTGAACAATGATAAATGCTATTATATTAATTATAATTCATTTATAATATTTCGATAAATGAATTTCGATAATGAATTAATTTTGAAGACATACACACAAATCCCATTTATTCATTTCGTAAAGAACAAAAATAAAGCGAAGTGAAAAAAAGAAACGCCTTTACTTTGACTGAAATTCAGAAATATTGTAATATATCACCTTTAGGAACATTCGTCTGTATTTCACATTTTTAGTCATCAATTTTATGAACCTGTCAAAGAGAATTTACTTCTCTGAGCACCAAACTAATAACTCTGTAAAATTACTTTATTACTTGTTAAACCAATAACATACTTTTTCTGGTTTTTGATCAATAAATTTTATAAATGCATATTTACTCAAATTTTGAGGACGTTGTCTAATTAAATACATCGAATCACTGAATTGCAAAACGTTTGAATTTTATTATAGATTGATTTTTAGTATTAAAAATAAAATTGTTAAATACACATGTTGTAACAAAGTAATATGAAAGAACGTGGGAAATGTTTCAAAAAGTAAGAATAATAATTTTTCTGGCGAATACAGTGAAACCTTTTAAAATGTTAGAGCAACGAATTAAAGACAAACTACGTTTTGGACAGGTATCTATTTTAACAATTACGCTTCTTTATTGTAAATGTAATGTACGTTTTTTTCACCGGGAGCAGGGGTTGGAAAAACTAGTTTTTATTTGTAGCGAACTACAACTACAGCTACTTTATGAAAAATGTAATTAACTACAACTACTTGTTTTGAAAAGTAGCGACTACAAACTACTTTTTAAAAGTAGTCGCTACTTTGCTACTTTTCGCTACTTTAGTTATCATTGCTTTATTTACTTGTCTGTCATTAAATAAAGCGAAGGTTACTGTTCTGTAATAGTGGTAGATATTTTGATTAAAAAAATCCCCAACTTAGCAAAACTATGATCACCTGAACTGAAACTCACCCACATTACTTCATTCTGAAACTAAAATATAAAATATACCAATCGCATTATGTCTGACATATCCTAAAGCTAATTAAATGCACCGCAAACGATTTTTCCCAATAGACCATAATGTAACAGAATTCTTTTGCATGTCCCTGTAAGAGAGATATAAATGCTACACACTTCATTTTCAATACTGAATATTGTATGCTAAACTTTAATAACATATAAAACTTTCATGGCAATCCAAGTATATTTACGAGAGTTAGAGCACGGACAGACAGACAAAGCGAATTCATAGACACTTTTTAATTATGTTGGAAAGTGTTAAAAAGAGGAAATTTGAAAACAAAAATTGTAATAATCTTATGAATTTATGAGATTGATATAGCCCAGTAGCCCTTAAGATGATTCTCAAATTCCTTGCTCAACTACGCAAAACTTTCTGACACATTATCTGACTCATTTTTAAACACAAAGGCATAAAATTGGCATGCCTGACTATGGAAGCGATTTGGAATCGAAATGAGTTTTCCATTTATTGATAAATTACTTATCGGGTTATACACGACTCGTGTCACGTTCTTCCTCTTTCCCCTGCTGCGGCATCGGAAATTCGGTTGAAAACGCCGACTTTGACAGTGTTTTCTGAAAAATCTCCTGTATTTACCAAAAAATAAAATAAAATAAAAAAATAATGGAAAACGTCTTTCGGTTACAAAGTTTCTGAATAAGAACACCTGCATTTTCATGCGTTTCCGAACAAAAATGAATTAAAGAATGCGTCATAAAGTACCCAGTTTGGATTTGAGAACAATCTTAAGAGCGGATAGCCTTGTAAATTCGAATATAGATTATTTTAAAAAAATAGAGCTAAATAGTCCTATTTCTTTACAATTTAAATACAGTTTCTGGAAGCAATTTAAAAATTCAACAAGATCATGTAGACTTGCATAGGTTAAATCCTAGCTTTTCTTTTCCTTTCTATCTCTTTTTATTTGTTTCCCTTTGAAAACCCGAATTTCAACATACTGGGCTTTGGATTCATTCTGGAGACAAAGATAAAGATATTGCATTAAAACAACAAGTTAACCAGTATTAAATCAAATATAAAACATTACAAATCAATTATTTTAGCGTTAAAAAACCTGTGCAGCTAAAGTAAAAATAAATAGTCATAAAAATAAAATTGTGCATTCTTAGGCAATTTTTTAAATAATATTTTTTAATTTCCCAACCACCTTTGTTTTATACATTGGAATCTTCAAAAGGAAATATGCAGTAAATTAATTTGTATGCATACATTGGACAAATATTTCACAATGATCAAAAGACGTATTAATAAAGCAATTTTTTGCGATAATAAACAGTTCGAGAAGAATATTTTCTGAACCAGGGATCTTAATTCGAAAATACTTTTTTTAATGATGTATGAATTTTAATGAATAATGATTTAGATATTCGGTGCGAGATGCGATCCAGTAAGTATCATTAATAAAGAAAATGCTAACTCACCTCCATGTGAACTTCAGGTTGTAAGCAGACAATTTTGATACTGATAACTTCTAATTAATTGGACAAAGTTTACATGTTACCGTATAATTACCACTTTTTTGTTGTTCTATAACTTTAAAATATTCATTATATGACGACCAGGGCAGTTCTATATACTATTTTTGTTTGTCATTCTATCACATCAATCTCAAAAGAAGAGTGCCCACATTAAAACACAAGATCTAATAATGAATGAGAAGACAAAGGGTTCTCTGGAGGAAAATTAATTTTTTTGGTTGAATGGGTACTTTGCGGTTTTATCAGCAAATCCAGCAAATAATAGATCACGGGCATGCTGACGTTTTACGTTTCAGCTGCTAGTTTGGTTGAAGGGCAGAAATCATTCCTTCCTAGCGCACTTTTCTCTAATAATAAAATGGTATACTTGTTCTTTTTCTGTCCTTTTTCGAATATATATATTTTTTATAATTAGAGTTTTAACTATTTTAAACTGGCAGGAAGCGAGCAGAAATTTTGTTCGAAGGGGAATATTTTAGATGATTGATTATTTATTTAATGTAACTAGACAGCAAAGAATACGGAGCATTAAAAAAGAAGAATTTTAAATTTTGTATATTGAGAGGTGGGGGAGATTTTATAGGAAGGGGGGGGGTAATTTATATTACTGATTATTTATCGTCACTACAGAGCACTACTAGGTAGAAGATTTTTTTTTATAAAAATAAAAGTAACTTAAAATTTTGAGATTTTATTTTATTTTTTTATTTATTATTTTTTTTTTAATAAAGAGTTTTAAATATTTGAAACTGTATGCTGGAGAAGGTGCAAATAGGGTAAATTTTGGGGACAAGGAAATAAATTTTATTTATTGTCATTAGGGAGCAATAAATGGAGTGAAATATTTTATTTTTGTATAAAAATAAAGATTCA
Source organism: Maratus michaelseni (assembly GCA_963931845.1). NCBI lineage: Eukaryota > Metazoa > Arthropoda > Arachnida > Araneae > Salticidae > Maratus > Maratus michaelseni. The sequence goes on along the minus strand of OZ007588.1, from coordinate 472,619,137 downwards.
AAAATATTTTAAACTCCTTTGTATGCTAGGGGGGGAGTGTGAATTTGAGATGTTAGGAATAATTTAGATGATTTATGTTTAGATGAATCCGTTCCTTTTCTTTTTCTTTTTTAAATAAAGATTTTACATTTCTTTGCTTGCTGGGGGTGTGAGGCAAAAGGGAGAAGAAATTAGAGTCAGATGAGGACTTAACATAGCCAGACGACTATATTTTGGTAAAAACAATTTTAGTCGTATAAAAAGACATTGTATTGAGGAGATTTCTATGGATTTAAATGACAATACACGAAGTTTCTGACACCCAGACTGTGAAAATGACAGTTAATTTGTGACCGTGCTCGCCGTCTATGGAAAAATCTATGACACTGCAACTGAGATTTGTCGCTGACATTCGCAAATTGTTCCAGAGAACATATTTCACACAAAAGAAACGAGTTATGATCACGGGATTTGAAGATTGGCATTTTTTTCCTCCTTCCTAAAGTGGCGTCAAAAGTAGCGTTGATACGCGCTACAAACTACTGATATTTTGTATCGTGCTACTCGCTCCACTACACTTTTTTAATGTAGCGCGCTACACTACAAACTACTAGAAAAAATAGCGACTACTGTAGTTTCGCTACTTGTAGCGTGCTACTTCCGAGCCCTGACCGGGAGCATTATTTGTTTTCATTAAGACCCTACACTAGTAGCTCAAGCTAAAACGCTCAAGCTAATGTTAAGTCTATGGGAAAGTTATTTTCAGATTTCTTGCTCGCATTTTAATATATTTAAATGATTTTTATAGGATAGCTGAGGTCGATCTCTAACGTTGATAGGTTTTACTTTTTCGATTTTTGTTGCAGTTATTTTATAAGTAGACATTTTCAATTTTGGAACCGGTTGGAACCGGTTCTGAAAGTGAAAGTACTCTTATATAAAAAAACTGGAACCAAAATCGAAAAAGTAAAAACTAACAACGTTAGAGATCTACCTCAGCTATCGTATGAAAAAAAATCATTTAAACATATTAAAATGCGACAAGAAATTTGCAAATAACCTTCCCATAGACATAACATTAGCTCGAGCGTTTCTTCCCATGACTAGCGCAGGCTTTTAAGGACGGCTGTCTGTCATATACAAGTTCCTTAACATCCACTGAAAAAAATTGGCATCTAGAATATAATTTGTGACTCTAGAAAAAATAGTTCCATGTCTTCCTTATAAATTCTAGTTTCCTTTGTTAGAGAGTTCTAGTCTTCCCTATTCAAATTCAAGAGCGTTTTCCTATGTACTCGTGGTCAAATTTATTTAAAAATCTCTTAACAAATAAGTTTATTTGTTTACATTATTCACAGAACTCGGAAATCTATTTTTCTAGTTTAGGGATTTTAAAAAATAACTACTTATTCGTTGTAGATGAAGGCGATATAAGTTTTCATGCAGTGTCAGATTTTACTGGACTATATTATATTAAATATAAAATTTAGAGATTCTGATTGTATTGAATTTCAAAATAATTTCCTAAATAATTACAAGTAAGTCAAATAAGTAAAAATATTTAACTTCTCAGAAAATACAACTGTAGAAAGGATAAGGTGACGGGAAATTAAAAAAAATCAGTTGATAAGAAAGAAAACTATACCCATCCAACTGTTAATAGAAATTTTCTTCACCTTTTGATGTAATAATAGCGTTGTAGCACTTTTGCATGGTATTCCCTAAAATTTCGAAGAACTCTGGTTATCAAGGCTTTCATTTCAGTTCTTTTAGAACGCTTTTGATTAGTGGAACACCTCCGTCTGAATACTAGGCCTGCGCGCTCACAAAAATGGCGGCTGTTGCAGGCGGATTTTTTTTTCAGCATTTGAACGATCCCTCGAACTTCAACACCAATAATTTATAACAGTTTTCTTTGCCTTGTTTTTCTGAAATCAAATAATTCAAAGAAAACTTTTAGATATTATTGGTGTTAAAGTTCGAGGGACTGTACAAACGCGGGAAAAAAATCCGCCTGCAACAGCCGCCATTTCTGTGAGCGGGCAAGCCTAGTATTCAGGGGGCGGTGCGTTGAAAATCAATGACGTAGGATATAAAATTGTAGAATTTGACGAACGAACATTACCTTCTACGTAGGTCGAAAATGTGTCTAACGGCGTACTGTAAATATAGTTTACGGCGTGCTATTATTAACTTGGGCTATGCAGTGCCATGCACTATAATACTCATTTTTCCACAGTTTTTTTTAAACAATATTCAAAATATTATAGAAAAGTCTCGTTTACTTCATTAATTGATAAAGGTTGTAAAATGAAAACAGTAAAAAGGTTTTAATAAACTTTTTATGGGGTTTCATCGAAGCCCTTATCAAGGCAAATAAGAAAATTCTACAATTGCACAATCTATAATGAAATGATTTGAAACGCCATCTTTGACGTTTTTACGTTCTTACTCAGATGACATACGTTATTTTATTTTATTTTTACTTTGATATTTATTTCTAAACGTGTAACCATGGAGTAACTCAACACATAATTTTAGTATGTTAAACGAAGCTGTATCTTTACAGATTAAATTTTTACGTGTTACAATCTCTGTGGTTTCTCTTATAACGGATGGATAGTATAGATTGGAGGGAAAAATAACTTTTCTTTGATTGGAATTTATTTGGATGGCTTCTTCTTGATACATTCTTCCAAGGTAATGTGAGAGAGAACGTGAAAAATGTGAATGATGGCGGCGTTTCATGTATTTGCAATATATATCTTGAAACTGCAAAACATTCTTATTTGCCATGATAGAGGATTCGGTGAAGTCGAAACAGTTTATTATAATTTTTTGCTGTTTTTATGGTTTTTATTTAACACTTTTTAACAATGAAGTACACTGGTTTGCAAAACTTAAGCAACAAACACAAAATGCTAATTTCTGAACACGTGAGTACTCAAAAGGAAATTCTATAAAGAGCAAGTGTAGAAAAGAGGTACTACCCTAACAGCACGGCCAGTCGATGTGAAGTAACCTTGACGTCACACATGGTTAGAAGTGTCACAATCGCTACGGTGAACCAAAGTAGGGGATATTTCACTGTCTCATCATTACTCTCAAATGATTGTCAACACTGAAAAGTCACTGTGACTGCCGCTTTGTGATGGGTCACCAGGTGACATTACAATGAAGTCACCTTGTGATTCTCAAGTCACTGTCAGTTGAAGACTGAACTTTGAAGTCATTGTGAGCATTATATTGTGATGAGTCGTCAAATAATGTCACAATGAAGTCGCATGGTGACTTTCCGGTGATCGACACTCTATTGTGAAGTCATCATTGCACTCTTTTGTGAAAAGTCACCAGATTATTTCATTTTCTGTCACTTGGGAACTCATCACAGAACAGCTATCATGATGACTTTACAATGGAGTGTCAAAATGACAGTCAGATGAGAGTCATAATATGACTTCATTGTAAAGTCACCTGATGACTCGTCAAAAAGCAGCAGTCATGGTGACTGTTCAGTGGAGTGACCAAATGAGAGTAAAAATGAGACGAATGAAAGATATCACATTTCTGTTCATTGTAGTGACTGTGACAATTGTGACCATTTGTGATGTCAAGAAGACTTCACATCGACTTTCTGTGCTGTTAGGGTAATACCTATTTTCTACACTTGCTGTTTATAGAATTTCTTTTTGAGTACTCGCGTGTTCAGAAATTAGCATTTTGTGTTTGTTGCTTAAGTTTTGCACACTAGTGTGTATTATCTTTGGGTGTTCGGATTTGTTATATAGAGCCTTATTTATTATAAAGTCATTTATAGCGGTGTAAAACGTTTACTGTTATTCTAAAATCTTGACTAAACTTTCTTTTAGAAGCTTCAAAGGATATTAATTTATTATCTCCTTAATAGACCGGGATGCGGCAGCACAGACAACCACCTCATCGAGTTCACGGCTGAAATTTCAGAATTAGTGAAAACTCGATTCGCATATTAAAACGCAATCGGTCTGCCAAGTCATATCTTGGTGGAAAACACCTTAAAATCCGATTTTAGCGACTGGCTCGTAGGTTTACCATTGTGTTTTCCTGCACCCAGTTCTCCATGTTTTCATACTTTTGTGTGCAGGAAAACACAATGGTAAACCTACGAGTCAACCACTATAATCGGGTTTTCAAGTGTTTTCCACCAAGATATGACTTGGCAGACCGATTGCGTTTTAATATACGAATCGAGTTTTAACTAATTCTGGAATTTCAGCCGTGAACTCGATGAGGTGGTTGTCTGTGCTGTCGCCTCCCGGTCTATAATGAAAAACTTATTTATATTAAGCAGAAAGAAATATTGCCTAAGTTGGGCTTGTTTATGTGATAATACTATTTTAAATCTTACGAAGCATATATATATATATATATATATATATATATATATATATATATATATATATATATATATATATATATATATATATATACATGACAATCTATAATATATATGACAATATAAATGACAACCTATTCGTTCTTGAGATACAGCTATCCTCGGAAATCGTGAAAAACAGAGCTATAGAGTAGCAGTGACACATCTAGGCGGTATACACCCAAACTTAATAAGGATCTTTCCATGTCAAGGTCTAACAGAATATGAAGTTTGGTGAAATTCCGTGCATTACTTCTTGAGATATGGCTAGCCCAGAAATCTTGAAAAAAGGCAGCAAAGCAGCACCACCTGTTGGACGATTTGCACCAAAACCTGTTCAGTGTCTATATATGTAAATGTCTAACATAATGTGAAGTTTGATCAAATTCCTTGTATTAGTTCTTGACATATAGCTATCAGGGATATCGTGCAAAATGCAGCACTACAGCGCCACCTGTTGGGTGATTTTCACTGAAACGTAATCAGCTCTAATTAACCTCAAGTTGCAACTGAATCTGAAGTTTTATTAAATTCCGTGCAATAAATAGTTCGTGAATTACACTGCCTTCATCTAGAACGAATAAGTAGTCATTTTATAAATCCCTAAACTAGAAATGTAGATTTCCGAGTTATGCGAATAAGGTAAACAAATAAAGTGAATAGATGAAATGATCGAAACGTTCTAGTCTATAGTTTTCTAGGTGATGAAACGATACATTATATTATGATTTGTTTGAATTGCGAGAAATTATCACTTGATTTCTGAAAAAAATTCAGAAACTAGATTTATAGTTACAAAAACTCACCTCTTGTGTTCACATTTATTTGCAGAGATTTTCAAATAAGTTTGGCCATGATGAGCGCCCAAAATATTTGTGTCACATACAGACAGGGAGATACACAGACAGACTCACGAACATACATTTTCTAAAAACAGTCAAATTGTGTTCAGGACCTTTTAAAATGTATAAATCTGTCAAAAACTGGAAGTCGAAAATTCTTCTTGCATACAGAAGAAAGTAGTAACAATAGTATGCATATCATTAGTGTACTGAATGGCATGCAATATAAAATGAAATTACTGAAAATGATGATATAGTTGAACTTTGGAAGTTTCCTTCTAAAAACACGAGTTTCCTGGGTTATAGAACACAAGTAAAAAGCATTTTTTTAAAATTGAAAACTATAATAATATTTTTACATTTAATAATACAGTTTTTAACAAAGTGCATTTGAAAGAACATATTTTAGTCTATTTTTAATTTTTTCTTAATCGACTGTGCAAAAATTGAAATTGTGCGATATTTAGAAAATTATTGTAAAAGCGAAATTTATTAGTCAAGTTTTGCCACACTCCTTATGACGTCCGTGTTACTCACGAACATGTTTTAACTTTATAATATATATTATTAATGATGTAATAAACTTTTTCTAAACAAAAAATATAGTGATACATTTTTACAACATTTCTTGGCAATCGGATACTTTTTACGGTGATAATAGAAGATACTATATTCTATCAATTTATGTATTACTATAAAAGAACTATATATCGATACGATTAGTATTTGGAAATGAAGCATATTTCAGCCTGCTTCAACAATATATTGGATTATTGTAGAAAACGGAGCATTTTTATTTAAATTAAATCCCAAGAGAACAGGTAAACAAGCAAACAGGTGTGAAATAAATTTTTAATGAGACCACTAAGAAAACGAATTATTTTAGACAACAAAAATGATTGACATTGGTATATCTGTTTGAAAATTCTTCATAAACATGGATTATAACGGATAAGATATTTTGGATATGGAAAAGACATTTTTTCAAATTATACAATTTCTTTATTTTTCAAGTCAGTTAAAAACAAAAAGACCTATTCTTTGTTTAGTATTATTATCTTAAATTAGAATATTTCTTTAATATGAAAAATTTATGCTGTATAATCAGATTGAACAAGCAGAAAGTGAATTAAAATGTAAATTTCTAAAGTTCTTGAAAATATTCTAGAAACTTTTGGTGAGATTTAAAAGGTTTAAAATGAATGAAAGCGGGAATTGACGGATAAACTGAAAATTTGATAATTGTAATAAAGCTTGCAGAATAAAAATTTCTTTTCGATAACATTAAAACAAATACATTCTAAGTAAATCTGGTTCTAAATTAAATGGGGCAGAAATTATGAAATAAATTGGCTATCTCAATATTTGTTTGTTCTTTGAAAAGTTTGGAAAGTATAAGTACATTTGTTTCCTTTCTGCACTTAAAGTTAATGTGTGCCATTACCTTCTTTTATATCCGCCTAAAGTGTCTATTTCTTTTTTAATACTGCTAACGAACTCACTTGAGAATTGAATTTCATGGCATGCACATGAAACTTTTAAAATGACATTCAAAATATGTCATTTCTTAAAATAAATATTTGTTTGTTTCACATAAATTTGTTGAACAAAATTAATAACACTGGATAATAATAAAAAAAAATGTTTAATTGTTTATAAGAAAACTAGGGGGCCTACCCCCTGCGAGCTACGCTCACCAACCCCCGATCAGACTTCGAAGCCTCTAAAAACATGACAGCGTGCTTTGTTTTAAAAATATTGGTAAATCTGTAATTGGGTTGCCATGCTTTTAACGTTTTAATGGGGCATTTTATGATTACCATGGCCTCATACACAGCTGTTGCGACAACTGATGACTGTTTTCGGGATTGATAAGTAAAATCAATTACAACTTAAAAACCAGCTTGTATAAAATGGTTAGGTTTAAATTGTGGCTACCTCTCGCACTTTTATAACAACGATCTGTATTCTATTCATCCTTTGTGTTTATGGATGAGAAAAATTCCATCTGCTTGTGAATAACATTAAGAACGACGGTATTGAAAAGTACTTTGTTGTAGACAATTTTCTGTAACAGGTTTTATTTTTACTTGGATGGTTTTAAAGACATCTTCAGTAACAGGTTTTAACCCTTTCCGGCGCGGAGTAAGTCTATTTTTAAAATGATGAAATTATCGACTGACACCAGAATTTACAAAATAAATTAATCGAAAATAAAAATTTGCTTATTTTCCCGTAGTTTTTAAAACGAAAAATTTAATCAAATATTCCTGGTGTCGTTTGCCAGTTTTGGAATTAAAATTAGGTGTCCTTTTCTGTGGACACCGCCCGCTAAAGGGTTAATTTTCTCTCTATTTTAGTGCACCATCATGCACATGTTCATGTTATTTTAAATATGTAAATTATTTATTTTAATTAATATATATATACGAATTTTCTAATAATTATTTATCATACAAAATTACCTAAACATTTTGTGCATGCATGCCAGCATTTATTCGGCATCAATTGATGACATATTTAAACAAATTTGCTATGCGCGATAATTTTACACCTTGTTATGTCACTTGAATATTGTCCATAAGAAAATCGGGTACTTTTCCAGTATAGGATCCTTTGCTTTTAGGTTTGGCGTAATTCGAGCTTCGAACAGGGATAAATTCGTTAATATACATAGATTTGTTGCCAAAAGTTATGAAAACAAACCCAATGAGCTTTTGGTGCTTTTCTATTATAGGGGTCTTGACGCTTTTTGAAAAAGCTTGGCGCAATTCGGGCATCAGAAAGTGAGATTTGGTGCCAAATGACATAAACAGCCATGGAAACAAATTCGACGATTTTTTTGTTTATATGCGTATTTTAATTATACGTATATTATTATTGTTTTTCTATACAAATTACTTCTGATTATATATAAAATAGGATAAATGACATTTTACACTAAACAAATTGTATAAATATTGTTTTGCTCCTTTCTTTTGCGTTTACATAAATGACGTCATTTGGACGAATTTATTCAAAATATTTTCAGTTTATAAATTAAATTAAATGCTGACAGACAATTGAATCCTAACGATAGAAATGTGATTTTTTTTTTCAAATTTTCCTGAAAAACATAATTTAATCACAATCTTGTCTTCATTATCCATTGAAATAAAAGATAAATTCAATTTCAATTTGAAAATGACAAATAAAAAGAAATCAATAATCCCTATCGGGATCCTTTTCATTTTTCCCCTTTTGTTCCCAAAAAAACAGAGTAATTAGTTGCCATCATTACAGAAATGTCATTAAAATTAGAAAAAAATTAATATCTCGAAAACTAAATCCAATTTCAAAATTCTATTACTCGTTTTGACATCCGCGGATTTTTATGGACAAGTGGTATTAATTTCACCATCAAGCGTTTAATATTTTATTAAAAAAAGCCTTGAAACATAATCAGTCGTTTAATCAGTCGTTTCATAAAATCGTTTCATAAATTCGTTTCATAAATTCGTTTCATAAAATCGTTTCACAAATTTGTTTCATTAGGATTTTATATATATAGGGTAGATATTATTTATGTTGAGTTATTCTGAAAATATTTGCAATTCACAGAACCAGTACTTTTATTTAAAATGCAAATCAAATGCAAATCAAATGCAAATCAAATGCAAATAATAACACATATGTCTATATCCAAATCTTTTTTAAAACATTTAAACAAAAACGAAAATCATGCGTCAAGCATAGATTATGAAACACTTTCCAACACAGCCAGAAAACTGTAACGAAACTTCACCGTTAAATAAGGTGACAGAAGACATGTAAGTAAACAGTGTAGAAAACACATAACACATTGAAAAATATAGTTTTCGAAATTACCTTCCAGTGTCAAAAAATTAGTCGAATTATTTTGTGCAGCTCTGTATATGATCAATAGATGGGGATATATAGTATGATAAAATTTAGTTCAGTTAGAATATTCACATTTAGCAATTTTCGCCAATCGATGGAAATGCACTCGAAATCTTTTGTACAGCCCTGTATATTATCTGAAGTCTTTTGTACACACCATTTATTAAGCTAAAAGGCAACATTAAACTCACTTGCAACAATTACCTAACGTAAACGACAATGTATCTTTTTTTGCGTAGCCCTGTATATGAATTTATTTATGTTCCACAAACTTCTATTAATCTACTAAATATAGTTCAGCCGGAAAATGCGTAAACACAATTAAAAACTTCCCTTAAGCAATTCACTCCCATAGTCTCTAATACATACGAATTTCCTTGTGTAGCCCTGTATATGATTAACCGAGTTTATAAACACACACGTACTACGAAAAAAAATTGTTAAACTGTTATTAAATTGTGTAAAAAAATTGTTAATTGTAAGAAACCAAAGTTGAAAACGCACTTATCACACATAGACTGTAAATATTGCACATGTACTGTAACCAATATATTTTATGTGTCCCTGTAAATAAACGCAATCCGCACAAGACATCAATTTATAAGGCACCTCAGTAATGCATATAATTTTCATTATGTTTGATTATGTTCGAAATAGTGAAATATCACTTATTTACAATGCAGACGAATATTTCCCATAGAACGATGTGTAACAGAATTCTTTTGTTTGACCCAGTAAATGAATAATAAATGCTTTGCACCCCACATTCTACAAAAAACCTGTTTTAATGCGCTTGATAATTATATATCAATTTCATTATGTTTTAAATGACGTAGCGTCATCAAAATGCACTTGAAAAGATTATTCCCCATTGACTGTAATGTATCGGAAAACTTTTGACTGACCCTGTAAAAAAACTACAAGTGCTACACACTTCTGATGCAATGCTACAGGTAACATGCTATAGATAACAATAATAACATATAAAAACTTCAGGACAATCCGAGCATATTTACGGGAGTTAGAGCACGGACAGACGGCCAGACAAACCGAAGTCATAAACACTTTTCAACTAGGTTGGAAAGTGTTAAAAACACACCTTTTCTTTAGAATCATTTGATATGACGTTTTGTAATAACTATATTTTATGTACAAACTGCTTTCATGTAAAACAGTTTTACAAGTAATAAAAATAAAATACACGGCATATGTTCATCTATAAAGAACACATTACATACTTTTTGTGTTACCAGTCATTATAATATTGACTGCATAGGAAAGTCTTATCCCGAAATCACTCGCAAACGGAAATAACAATAGTAATGCAAGTAAAATAATGATATAGTAAGATGATTACGCTGGATGGCAGAAGAGTGAATTAATTATCTGGGAAAAAAGAAAACATCAGCTGTAAAAATCTGCCAAATTAGCAAGAAAACTTTGATAACTTCATGTAGAAAGAATAATTATCTTTATTTTTTATCAGATAGTTAAAAATAAATATAAAAATTTATCTACAAAGAAGAAAGTCAAACAAGTGGGTAAGTGTGATCGAAGATAGCTCAAAGGGTTTCGTTTAATATTCCTTTCTAAACACTTTATCCTTTCTTTAATAAATTCAAACAAATTTCATTCAGCAACAACAACAAAAAAAAGTCATGTTTTTTATAAAGTAAAAATTTACCGGTCTATTTTTTCCTTTTTTCGAATATCTAAACCAGCCGGATAGCGGTCCAAGCCCGCTATTATATTCTGTCATAATAATATCCGTCATACGGACTAAATGCAATATTTAAAAAAATAATTTCAAAATTAAACAAATTGTACACCTTCAAAATGTTAAAACATGCGAATATTTCCATAATCGGATTTTTATCACGATTCAATATGTTTCTCAAACTCATATATTTACTATTCTCTGTTATTTATATTGATACTCGCTTTGTATTATTCTCAAACATTTGAAAAATTAGTTAAACTTCCTATATGACGTCAGATATTCTTTTTAATTTTCTAATGACGTGATATTAATCTGCTTTGTCCACTTACACATACTCATACTCATTGTATTATTGAGAAATCTTAGACATTTTCCGTTTTATTACGACTATGACGTCAATCAATTTTATTTCATATTTATCTTTTTTTTCAATGGGTGAAACTTTTTATTTCATTTTCATTTTTCGCGTGAAAATCGTCTGATAGAAAATTAATTATTGTAGAAAGAATTTCATTGTGGATTTTAAATCTTTGGCATCTGCTATAACGAAAAATGTTTCAATTTAATAGGAAAAGGCTGTTAGAATTTTGGTTTTTTATCTCTATTTATTAAAATAATACGAATTTTTCATATTTTAATATTTTGAGCTCTTTACAGCTGCCATTCAGATTTATACACTAAGTTTCAACTCTGTAAGTTACATAGTTTTTGAGAATGGCTCTGTGACAGACAGACAGCGGAGCGGGAGTAATAGGGTTTCGTGAGATAAACGAAACCCTAAAAGAAAGAAGAAAGACATTTTCTGTAAAGAAAAAAAAATGGTGGAAACAAGTTCAAAATATAAGGCAGGAATGTATGGAAAATGCTTTAAAATATGCGAAATAAAATAAAATAAAATGAAACACATTAAAAATTTAAAAGTTATGTTACCAGAAAAAGATTTAAAATGGTAAATTTAAAGAAATAGGATTGACCAGTCTTTAAAAGTCTACTCCGGTAACTTATACTATACTTTTAATACAGTAGAACCTCGATCGATCGTTTCTCAAGGGACCATTCGTTTCAAACGATAGTTACGGGAAAAAGATTAATGCGGGTCAACATAAAATATTTTCGTGTGAAAAAGTATATGGCATAAATAAATTTATTACATTGAAATATAGAAAATTTGAAAGAGAAAAATACTTACTTTCTACAAAAAATTCACGAAGCAGAATAAAGGGGAATAGATCTATTTATTTACTGGAAATATTGGGAAATTTTAGCTTGAACACACTGTTTTCTTCTTAACCCCAATTTTTGACATTAGTGACATCTCTCTGTTCTCTTTCGCTTAATGCATGTGAATAAAGAAATTTTCTCATTGTTTCATTTCCTTTAAGTGCTTCGACAAACGTTGGAACTGGTTCTGTATTGACAATTTCGTCTTCATCGGTATCATCATCCATTTTTTCATTCTCTGCGATCATTTCTTGAACAGAAATCAAGCCACAAGTCGCAACCTCTTCATCAATAGATGCATAGTCGTCAAAGATGGTGTTCGATACATTTGCCCCAAACTGTGATAAATCATTTTCCTCTTCATCGTTAGCATCAGTAGTGACATCCCCCTTAGCCTTATTAAAATAGTTAATGATAGTTTCTTGGGTTACTTTCTCCCAAGCAGAGAGAACGAAATAAATGGCTTGTAAAATATCAATTTTGATGCTATTGAATTTTCCTTCATCCATCATAGCTAAAGCTTTTCTAACTAAATTCTTACTGTAATGGCGCTTGAAACTGTTAATAATACCCAAATCCAGGGGTTGAACCCTACTAGTGCAATTAGGGATATACAAATAAACTGTCACATTTTTTAACCTTTCTACCCTGAATGGGTCGAATCGACCCGTTTCTATAATTTATTTCATTCGATTCGAACCAGAAACTTTTCTCATAAATTAAGTTAAATAAAAGTTTCTTAGAGCTAAGTTAAATAAATGTGTTAAATAGCTTTACATAGCTGCCAACTTTTACGCTTTTCACCTACCACTAAAATTTGATAGTAAATTTTATCATACTAAATCGACAAAATCGTGTGATTACATAAGCAAAAAATTTCTATTAAATTTTAGTAGTAACAAAAAAGCGTAAAAGTTTGCAGCTATGGTTTTAAATAAAAATTCTGCTGTGAAATGTTTTTATCAATGTTGAGTAAAATTTCAACAGGGTAGAAAGGTTAATGAAGATATATCTGAAGGGTGCGCTGAACAGTTGTCAATGAATAAAACTACTTTTCTTTTTTGTTTTCCAACTGACCTGTAAAAATCATTCCAAAATTCAGAGAAAATTTCATTTGTCATCCATGCTCTTGAATAAGCACGGTACGACACAGGTAAATTTTTGATGTTTTTGAAACACCTTGGATTTTCTGACTTTCCGATTACAATCGGCATTCTTTTATAGCTTCCATCACTATTTGTGCACAATAAAACAGTCAGTCTTTCTATAGAACGTTTGCCTCCATGACAAGCCTGTCCTTTTAGTACCAGACTACGGTCCGGCAAACATCTATAAAAAATCCCCGTTTCATCCGCATTGTAAATGTCACGAGAGTCCTATCTTTCAATTAATGCCAGTAATTTGGAAAACCAATCTTGAACCACTCTGTCATCAACAGCTGCGCTTTGGCTACACATTTTTTTAAAATTTTTAATCCATGTCGCTTTTTAAAGCGTGAAATCCACCCATTTAAGGCTGTGAAATGTTTATTACCTTCTAAAGTAGCGATTTGTAGGACTTTTTCCCGCAGAATTGTTTCATCTATTGGTATTTGTGATCCTCGAGCTTGACGATACCAGTCGTACAAAACAGTTTCTAAATCTTTGTATATTGATTCTCAACCAGTTTTTCGTTTTTTCGCCGAAATACCGTACTTATCAAACTGCTTTCTAATTTCGGCTTTTTTTGAAATTATAGAATTCAATGTTGAAGCTGCTAAATTTAAACGTTTAGCAATTTGAACTCTTTTTTTTTCAAACTCTTTTTCAAATGTTTTTCAACTTCTTCAATGATACGAATTATTTTATCTAAAGTACGAATTTGTTTAGCCATGTTAGTCACAAACAAGTGAAAACTAATGAAAACAATAGACACACAACAATAGCCTATCACAGCCAAAACTGAAATGAGAGCCTTACGTAAAGTGACAATGTCTTAACTTCTAGAAGCTATGACGTTTGCAGTTAATCCCCACCCTATCTGTTAATCATTCACTCTTTTAAAAAAACACACGAAGGATCTACTGCCCTCCTTAATTTCATTGGATGAAAGGCCTTCATCCCCCCCCCTCCCTCTGTCGCTCTTAAGGTGACAACTTTAATAAATACAGATATCCGACGCCACGTCGTTAACTAAAACTAAGTTCTTATTCTACTTTTTACAAAGACAATTCACTGCTCATCATTTTATTTTTTTTTTCTATTGCAAACTTTTTTTCATTTCACCTGTACACTGGAGGGTTGCCACTTATAGAATGGCACGTTTATCGCCTGTTTGGGGATTGCATTTAAAGATCACCATTCTCTCATGGAATCGTTCTCGGTGTATCAATATGCACGTGCATACAAGGTCACAATTAAAACAACTTTTCATTCCTTAAACATGAATACAATGGGATAAATTCTCCATTTTTTTCGAAGGTCGACAAAACTTTTGAACAACATATGCGGGAATCTGCATGTTTTAAAAACGACCTAAGCGCGTGTAATTAACATTATTTAAATAGTATTCGTGACGGGACCTTTAAAACTAGACGATACATACGGGATAACGAAAGATGCGGGAACGATGGAACGAGGTTCTACTGTATTGAAAATGTATGGCAATGAAAATTGCCTTTTTTTAAGTTTTACGCTCTTTACTTCACTTTACATTTTAGAAAACGAATCTCCTATCTTTAACAGCTAAACATACCTTTCTCTTCAATTTCTAACTTCTTTCTATTCAAAATTATCATTATTTACTCAATTCTACTATCATAATGATAATCATAACTCGCTTTTTAATCTTTCTTCTCTCATAAATCCTGATAGGCTGCTTTACGCATGCCCATTCTTGATAGGCTAGCTTCTAATTTTCGGACTGGCTGTTGAAGTTGACAGTACAATCCATAGCTTCTTTTTCTATTTTAAGTGCATTTTTTGCTATTTTTATACTTTTTTCACATGTCTCCTTTAAGATGTGATATACAATTACTCATAGACAGGGAGTGGAGTTGCTTGCAACTGGGTTGCCCATGAAACAATCCACTGTTTCGCTGTCTTTAAAAGTGCCCCAGTCTAAAGTGCGTTGATAATGTGTGCAGTACTTTAATTTATTCTAGTGTGTAGTCTTTAATCCGTTTATCTTTATGATATCTTTCAGAAGATTTATTTTATTTCCTTTTCTTAAAATTTCCAATATAGCATGTGACAGTACTTTATTTCGAATAATCAGTATAGAAGTGTGATGAAGATATGCAAAGATAAACAAATTGCTCATATTTATTGCTTTATATATAAGCTAATGACTCGTTAATTTCATCAAAATATTCAACTGATAATCGTCAAATTTATGAGTCAAAACTGGAGGTCTTTATACTTTTTTCTACGATTAATTTCTCGATATGCCAGAAATGCATTTTATCGAATCTGTTTCTCTATAAATTAGCTAAAGGTTTCGTAATATAGATAAGTTATTAAGATTATTTTAAAAATATCTCGTTTCATTGCCCAAACCTACATAGACAGGCAGCGATGGGGTTGGTATGAAAATTTTGTTTGCTGTGAGACAAAGAAGGTCCCACACCCCTGTATAATTCAGGAAAGAAAAGTGATCACCCTTTAGTAAATAATCGTATAACAAAGGTATAGGTAAAAATGGACTGGAAATAATGTATACCATTAAATGTTGTTCATACATTTTGTTTCTAGGAACGTCTACATACTCAAAATTCGACTAAAATCCCCTTTTTAAATGGTAACACCCATTTTGGAAATATTATTTATATCCTTTAAATAAAAACAGTCAGGGAAACAATATGTTGTTTATGTTCTTTGTTAAAAATTTTCATAGAGTTAAAAAATAAACGTTAATCTGTCATACGTATATCCATAAATTAAAAAAATGAAATTTAGATCTTATAGGCAAAAATACGCAAATCTTTCAATAAACAACTGGAAAAAATTATAGAAATTTTAAAGGAAAAAACAAATAAACAGATCATGCCTTGAGTGATCCCCAGTTGCATAGTAACTCCACTCCCTGTAAATGAGTATTTGTGTAACGCATCTTAGAGGAGCCATGAAAAAAAAAAGAATCTAACCGTAGTACAATACATCTCTATAATAAAACCGTAAGTCATGTGACTGTCATCAACAGTTCCGGGACGCCCGCATCGCTTTTTCATATGCCAGGCGGCCATTTTTATTCAAAATTATTTTTCGAATAAAACTACATAAAAGTTACATTTTTAGAAAGATCGTTCAAAATAAATTAATATTTGAGAGATGACTTACTTTCAATTATGTATATATTCTGCAATAACTTCAGTTGAAATTAGCTTCGCCGTTCAAATTCTCTATCCATGAAAGTAAACAAAAAAAAAAGATTCATTCGTCGTGAAGGTTTAAAATATTAAACCATTAAACCATGGAGATAATCGTTCATAAAGTAAGTTTTCCGTAAATGATTTTTTGGAGCGCTGCCTGGTGTCAAAAAAATAATTCGCAGCAGGAACTGTGAGACAATTAAAGTTTACCATAATTCCGTTTGATGAAGTGCTTATACAACTCAACTTCCTTCCAAATCTTTTCTTCACGTAAGGTGAATGTAAAGAAATACAACTCATGTAATAATATTTAATGAATCAAATTTTGAAATGATCAGTTAATTTGGTATTTATGTATTATACGTGGCAGGAAGAGATATCACCGAAAATGATTGTTAATCGCCAATCATATTTACCATTGTTAATGACTAATCGCGTTCAAGACAGTAATTTAATATACATTTATGAAATACATAATATTATTAAGTACTTTTATGTTATTTGGTCGCAAATCTCGAAAATAGCATTTTTAAAATCGCTAATACCAGCTTTTATTTTTCGCGTGTGCGAATTAGAAACGATACTTTGATTTTGGAATCAAATGTTTTGATTTATGATATTATTTCTTTTTTTTTCTATTTTCTATTTTAAACTAAAAGTGTGAATGGCATGTATTTTAAACTCTAACAGCTGTCGCAGACGCACCGGGTTTGGCACGATTTTTGTTTTGCGCCATTTTGGCGAGAAAAGCCCATTTTCAGGTACCTGTTAGAGATTGCTAAAACTGCATGATTATTTTATTTTATTCTGAAATAGCTTATTTTATATTAAAAAACACAAAATTTTATTATAAAAGACTCACAAAGGTTAATTTATTCAGCCAATAATTATATCGTCAAAATAATATCCAGTGCGTCTGCGCCAACTGTACCCAAAAGGACCCATAATTAAAATTGTAAATAATATAAAATCAAAGTAAAATATTACAAAAAATAATTTAGTGTACATTTATAAAACACATAAAATCACATTGATGACGTTTAGCTTAGATGTTACGATGGTAGCTTTATTGATTGTATTTTATATCCGCCGGAATGAATATGAGATATATATTCTAATCACATAATATATACCTATGAATATAATATACATATCTATATCTACTATATCAATAAAAACGTCTTCAATTGTCTTTTATATTTCTACTACATAATATTAACTACAGAGTTACAATATACAGAGAAAAAATGTGTTGCTGTAATGAGAATTAAAGGCGCCAATGTGTGGCGTATTTACCTGTTACTGATCTTAATAGTCAGTAGACATTAAGCAGAAATGCCGAAGTTAGGGAATTACGCAAGTATGAAAACTCCTGAACTATATCAAGAAAGGGGAGCAGAGAAAAACAAAGTCGAACAAAGATCGGCATCTATAAGGAGGTTCATAAATTTTAATCAGATTATACGCCACGGGTCAAAAGTGCTGACAGCAAATATGGTTTAAAGGGAATGTGATTATCAAAACTCACTTCCAAAAGTTCAATGTTTCACCAAACCATACTCGAAAATTACGTGTAATAATATGCAGTCCGATTATGGCACATTATTCAAGATGTTTTAGATGAGAATAATGCTAGGATTTTCTAATCTTCCGTAATCGAGTCTACAGCCAAAGTTAGCGAGAAACAAAATAAAATATTAGCAACAATATGGTTCAATGTAAAGGTGGATATCATTAAAGACTTTCACAAAATGGATTTCATTGCATCAAATCGTATTAGCTAAAATACGTTAATTGGCAATGGACCCAATTACAGAAAATAATTTAATATGTTTAAGAATCACTGCATTAGCGAACATATTGCAACTGATAAGCAAACGGGCATGAAACATAAATACTTAAATGGGATAAGCAGCTTTTGTCAAGAAAAATGAAATACATAACAACAACAACAACAACAACAAATGCGAAATGCTACCGTGATTGCAAAAGTTCTTGACTTGTCTGTTAGAATCTTCCGATTTGGAAAAGGATTAAGGAAATAAATTAAATTAGGAATGAAAGTAACGTGTTACAATGCTTAACATACATCTAAGGAAGACCAAACTGGTCGCCAGTGGCGGCTAGTGCACTAAAATAAAATTATAAAAGACAGAAATAAAAAAAATGAGGACAAAAAGTCTTCAGCCCACAGACACAGAAGACAAAATGAAATATATATAATTTAACAAATTACAATAACCATGGGAAAATGTTCCAAAAGCTTAAAAAAAATTACCGTACTTTCGTCTTATAGTGGTCCCCACAATTATGATTATGCCAAGGTTGCAGTTATGATTTCGCCAAGATCATCGCAAAGCTTATAAATGCATCCTATATACACATATATATTTTCCAAACACTCCTATATGTGTCATATACGTCATTATACACGTATTATTTACGTCTTATATATCATATATACATCATATACACGCGTCATATATATGCATCATATATGCATCACATATGCATCATATATGCATCATATATGACTATAGCTTGGCCACATACGTCAAGAAATGTTATAAATATATCATATATTATTATAATGTCATACATGCTTTATAATTTGGCGATAAATCTTGGACGCTTGGCGATTCATCCTTGGGGGCCGCTATAACACGAAAGTACCAAATTTAAAATATTTTAATGAAAACAAAAACAAAAATATTTTATCGGGTCCTTCCTGCAATAACTTCAACTCTTGTGTAGATTGATGACTGAGCTAAAGGTATTTTGAGGAAATTAAAGTTGAAGACCATGTTTTTTGCTTTATAAAACGATTTCTCATCCGACGTCAATTTTTGAATTCGGCTTTTTAGCTCACAGGCTATCAAAGCCTGAGAGCTTATGTGCCCGCCGGTTCTGTATGTACGTACGTATGTATGTATGTACGTAACGCGATAACTCTTCATAGAAATATCCGTTTACCTTCAAATTTTGTTTATAGGTTCACTGTGTTAAGGCGCTTCCCTGATTAGTTTTCGGGATTGATTGGTTAAGTATAAAGGGGGGAACGGGGGGCTAATACCCCCCCCTTAATTTATATAAATGTGTTTTTCATGCAGAATTATTCCGTTTTCCTTCAAATTTTTTTTATAGGTTCACTGTGTTAAGGCGCTTCCCTGATTAGTTTTCGGGATTGATTGGTTAAGTATAAAGGGGGGTAACGGGGTGAGGCTAATCCCCCCCTTAATATATATAAATGGGTTTTTCATGCAGAATTATCCCATTTGCTTCAAAATTTGTTTATAGGTTCATTGGGTTAAGACGCTTCCCCGATTAGTTTTCGGGATTGATTGGTTAAGTATAAAGAGGGGGAACGGGGGGGGCTAATCCCCCCCCTTAATTTAGATAAATGGGTTTTTCATGCAGAATTATCCGATTTTCCTCAAATTTTGTTTATAAGTTCATTGGGTTAAGACGCTTCCCTGATTAGTTTTCGGTATTGATTGGTTAAGTATAAAGGGGGGGGGATGGGGAGGCTAATTCCCCACTTAATTTATATAAATGGGTTTTTCATGCAGAATTATTCCGTTTTCCTTCAAATTTTGCTTATAGGTTCACTGTGTTAAAGCGCTTCCCTGATTAGTTTTCGGGATTGATTGGTTAAGGATAAAGGGGGGGCTAATCCCCCCTTAATTTATATAAATGGGTTTTTCATGCAGAATTATCCCATTTGCTTCAAAATTTGTTTATAGGTTCATCGGGTTAAGACGCTTCCCTGACTAGTTTTCGGGATTGATTGGTTAAGTATAAAGGGGGGGAACGGGGGGGGGGCTAATCCCCCCTTAATTTAGATAAATGGGTTTTTCATGCAGAATTATTCCGTTTTCTTTCAAATTTTGTTTATAGGTTCACTGTGTTAAGGCGCTTCCCTGATTAGTTTTCGGGATTGATTGGTTAAGTATAAAGGGGGAAACGGGGGGGGACTAATCCCCCCCTTTATATAAATGGGTTTTTCATGCAGAATTATCCCATTTGCTTCAAAATTTGTTTATAGGTTCATTGGTTAAGACGCTTCCCTGATTAGTTTTCGGGATTGATTGGTTAAGTATAAAGAAGGGGGGCTAATCCCCCCTTAATTTAGATAAATGGGTTTTTCATGCAGAATTATCCGATTTTCTTCAAATTTTGTTTATAGGTTCATTGGGTTAAGACGCTTCCCTGATTAGTTTTCGGGATTGATTGGTTAAGTATAAAGGGGGGGAATGGGGGGTGGGTAATCCCCCCTTAATTTATATAAATGGGTTTTTCATGCAGAATTATTCCGTTTTCCTTCAAATTTTGTTTATAGGTTCACTGTGTTAAGGCGCTTCCCTGATTAGTTTTCGGGATTGATTGGTTAAGGATAAAGGGAGGAACGGGGGGGCTAATCCCCCCTTAATTTATATAAATGGGTTTTTCATGCAGAATTATCCCATTTGCTTCAAAATTTGTTTATAGGTTAATTGGGTTAAGACGCTTCCCTGATTAGTTTTCGGGATTGATTGGTTAAGTATAAAGGGGGGGAAAGGGGGGTGCTAATCCCCCCCTTAATTTAGATAAATGGGTTTTTCATGCAGAATTATCCGAGTTTCTTCAAATTTTGTATATATATATTCATTGTAATTAGAGACTTCCCTGATTAGTTTAAGGGGTTCATTAATTAACTATGAGGGGGGGGTAACGGGGGGATGACCCCCCCCCCTTAATATATTGTTGATTTCTTTATTTTTCTCTTATTTCCAATTCTTTGAAATAAGAGTATAATATACAATTAGTGTGAATAGCCTGTGAGCTCAATGCCCTCAGTTTAACTTGGCAGTTTTATTTTTTACTAGCTATTACCCATGACTTCGTTCACGAAACATAAAAAGAAGAAGAAACACATTAATTAAGCAAAATATTTCACTCCCGATAGTTAAAAACGTAAATAATTAACTAACTCTTTATCACATTTCATAGTAGACATTACGGTATTTTTGTTATAGGATTTTGACATAACTCAGACTTAAAAAAGTGAAATTTTGTGCCAAATAATCGCGAAAATGAAATTGCGACCAATGCAAAAAGGAGGGCCAAATAAAATCGTGGAAATAGACGAATTGGGTAAAAACAAATATCAATTTTACCTAATAAACAATTTTACTTTTAACGCCATTGCGAAACGTTTTAACAGCCAACCTTCAAAAGTAATTACTTGGAAATAGCACATGCTTTTTCTTTAAATTCAATCCTACCTGTTCAATTCTGACAGTTTGTGTGACATCCTCGAATCAATGATTACCGATGTTAATTACATCGCATTGCGTTCGATAGTCTAGGAGTAGTTGCGAAATACAAACACATGTTCAGATTTTAAAGTGATAGATTCGTGTTCATTTTCTTTTTCCTAAAACTGTGATGTGATTTTTAACAGAAAACTCACATCTGTATATAACGGATACTCATGCTTAATAATCAGTATAGATAAAAAAATATTTAAATTTTTCATTTTAAATATAGCGTGAAACTCGTCTACTTTCTATACTTACTGATCCTTGTATTATTAATGTACGGAATTGATTCACACTCCTTTTAAACATATTGGAAATTTCCCGTTTTGTTTCAAATATAACGTCTCCCAGAGAAATCCCTTTTTAATGACATAATTCTTATTAATTTTTTTTCCAGGCCATCAGGACGTAAATTTTAGCAGAAAGCTCAAATTTGTATGTAAATGATATTCAAGCTTATTATTAATCAGTATCGATAAAAAAAGAATATTTCAGGTTTTCATCTGAAATAGGACGTCCATTATATATCTACTTTTATTATATACTGATATTGATGCTCCTTGTATTATTACGAATATTTGAAAATACATGTTTTATTTATGACGTCATATTTGTCCAAGCCGAGGCTAACGAAAAAGACAGGCTACCGCGGTATAGTCCATTTATCTTTTTTTTACAGACCGCGGGAGTCACGTGATACTCGAATCCACCAATGCAGGTGTACGAAAAGAGCTTCACGTCACTCTAGCGGTCTGTAAAAAACGATAAGTGGACTGTACCGCGGTAGCCTGTCTTTTTCGTTAGCCTCGTGTCCAAGCCAAGGACGATCGTTTTCATAGTTCCATGGTCCAAGTGAAATATTTTCTTAATAAAATAATTATTTTTCATTTTTCCTTCTAATTATAACACAGTCTTTGACAGAAAATGTCTTCTAACCTAACCGATATTCATACTTCATGTATAATAACAAATACTCCATATTTCCGTTTCAAATATCATAGAAATTCATCTTCTTTTGAATTCTTTTGAATTTTTATTTTATACGTGGAAATCGTTCAGTTGAAAAAAAAATTGTTGAGGAAAAATTATTATTCCATGTTTTGTATTTATTGGCAACGATAATGCTTAACAATGTAAAATGTTTAATTAAATTTTACAGAAAAAATATTCATTGATTCTCTATGAAAATTATAAAATTTTTAATTATTAAGAAAATTATTTTGATCTGAAATCATTCTTTTGAATTGAAAAAATTGAAACCTTGTATTATTATCAAAATTAAAAAAAAAAAGCACATGTTATTTCTAGTAATGTTATTTAATCTTCTTTTTAATTCTTAATTTTTTTTATTTCATTTTCATTTTTCATGTGAAAAATTTTCAATTGAAACTAAACTGTTGAGTAAAAATTATGACTCCGGTTTTTGATTTAATGTTGGCAACGATAAAATGTTAGCAACGTAAAGTAAATTTAACCATTTAAAAATTTTATAAGGAAATAATGTTCATTTATTCTCTATGAAAATAGTGAAATTTTGAATTATTAGGAAAAATATTTGAATAAAATAAATAAAAATCAGCCTATGTTCATTCCCGGGTTATAATCAACCTATATCCAAAGATACAGGGTAATTAAATTCTCCATTTTGACGCTGGCTTCAGCCTAACATTTGCACACAATCGGATTTATAATATTATTAGGATATCAGATAATTTGCATCTATCCATTTTGTAACTTTAACATTTTTGTAACAATTTTATGCATTTCTATTGCCTATTCCCAGATAAATTCTTCTAAAGTTACCGAATTTCGTTAAAAACGCTTAAAAAAGAAAGTGACGACGTCGGTAAAGTGACAACGTCAATAAATTGACGACGTCCAGAGGGCCATTCTCTACTGAAAACAACGACCACTTTCCCAATGGTTAAAAAGAGAATATGAAAAGTCTCCGATGGCAAATACCAGGAATTCCAAAAAAAAAAAAAAAACTAATTAAGAAAAAATAACTATAACATTTATATTTTTAGTGGGAATAGTAAATTACAAGAATAAAATAGAAGGATATTATAAAAATAATATTTAATCTGTTTAAAACTGTTAAAAACTCGCCGTAGCCGAAAACAGCAAGGATAAAGCGAACACATTAAATAGAATCTACCCCTTATATAAAAATGACAAGTTTCATTGCCATAGAATTATTAACAAAAAAATGTTAATTATTTAGATAATTTTATACGTCTAGAGAAGGAACAAGTTTTTAGATCATTCCTGATGGTAGAATTACGAAGGTGTCTAGAACCATTACGAATTCTGTTTATTATTGGAGCGAAAAAAGAAATCCATACTGGTTTAACATGTGAAGCTCCAGATAAGACCGGCATAAGTAATTTTGGAGAAGATGCATGCATTATAAATAAGCATTTTATTGCGAATAGAGAGCGAGGAGCTACGAACAAGGGGTGAAAAGGATTTAGAAAACCAAGCGATTTTACTGCGGATGCTAAGGAATTGTCTTCGAAAAGTAAGGCATTTATTAGTAATAACCCCTAGATATTTAGCATTATCAGACCAAAGGATAGTAATATTGTTAATAGTGAGTCTATTAGGGTAGGAAAATTTACGAGAAAAATAGATAGCAGCTGTTTTGCTTTCGTTAATCTTAATGTGCCATACATAGCACCACACAATGTCGATGTCAAGATGGTATTGAAGATTTTTAGACAGAAAGAATGGGTGATGCACATGCGCGAATAAAGTGGTGTCGTTCGCATAAAGGGAAAAATAGAGTGAGTGGAGTACCAGGAATATCGCTAGAATTTGAGATTAAAGAGGGTAGGACCCAAGACAGAACCGTGAATTATGCCACAGATAATGGAAAGGAATTCAGTGTATTGTAAATGAGAACGCTAAAAAATATATTTAGTCACTGTGGGGAATAAGTAAGTGCTACCAATACTGAACATTGGCAATACTGAAATTTGGATTTATCAGCGCGTTTTACTTAAATGAACCCACTGTACACCCATTTCACATGTACCCAGTCAATTACATGTAATATATACACATTTAATACGTGCAATGAAAATAATGTTTACACAGTTTTTTTTTTACACTTTCAAAAACATTTAGGAATTTATGTAATGTGGTAGACATCTTGTGTACTATCCAAAAATTAATTTCCTATTAATAAGAATATTTACAAAAGCAATATATTCATTTTAATTAGGACACTTTTTCGCATATTGACAAAAAATATCATTAACGATTCCTCTATTTTTGCAATTTTTTTCTATTTTACGAAATATCACTCAAAAAATAAATAAATTGTAAAAAGTTTCATAATCTAAGTGTACAATAAACCAGCAGTGGTGATCAGTTTAATTCAGCAATAATGTACTTTTCTTATTAGGATATACATTAGGGCACATTTTTGCATATTGAAAAAAAAAATATCCTTAAAGATTCCTCTATGTTTGCGAGTTTTCACTACTTTACGAAATACTACTCAAAATATTTTAAAAATAAATAAACTGTGAAATGTTCTATAATCTAAATATACAATAAACCATCTGTGCTCATCAGTTTAATTCAGCAGTAATGTACTTTTCTTATTAGGGCTTTCATTAGGACACTTTTTCGGATATTGACAAAAAAATATCATTAACGACTCCTATATTTTTGCAAATTTTCTCTACTTTACGAAATATTACTCAAAATATTCTCCGATAAATAAACTGTGAATAATTCTGTAATATAAGTATACAATAAACCATCTGTGTTCATCAGTTCGATTCAGTAATAATGTACTTTTCTTATTAGGAGTTACATTAAGACACTTTTTCGCATATTACCAAAAAAATATCCTTAATGATTTCTGTATTTTTGCATATTTTCTCTACTTTACGAAATATTACTCTCAACATTCTAAAAATAAATAAATTGTGAATAGTTCTATAATCTAAGTATAAAATAAAGCAGCAGTGTTCATCAGTTTAATTCAGTAATAATGTACTTTTCTTATTAATCAAATCCTGGGAAGGAAACTCACTGGTGTAAATTTCATTTCAAGTTAACTCCGTTAAAATTATTGTACACCTGTAGTTGATTGTTTCATGTGTATTTCGATCAAACTCTTTTGAAAAGTATCTAAAAGTATCTGATTTGTGACAGAAACATATTTATTAAAGTAACGCGAAAATTTCAGTAGTCTGCTTACAAAATTTTAGCGTTCGTTTCATCAAAAATTAAGTTATAGAAATAAATTGTCCATATTGGAAATAATTTAATATAATCAACTGATTTTCCAGATATTAAATAAATGATTTCCACTTTCAAATAAAGCAAAGCTGTAAACTAAGATATGTAATAGTTTTTATTGAATAGAAATCGTATCGCCGTATGTTGTTTCTTTGAAAGATCGAAGTACAGTAAGCTCCTCATTATATCGCGTCTGTTGAAAAACAGAAAAAAGAGCGATATATCCGACTGTACGATATTCTAAGGTTTTTAAGTTTAGAGAAGATCATAATCTTATAATTAGATGGTTTATATTCATCTCAAAAACGTTAGTTTACAGGCATATTATGATTCTCTTAATAAAAGTATAAAAATAAAGAAGCAGAAAGTTACTTCAAAATGCAGTTTAGGGATAAATAAATTTTTGGAGGGAGGCATGAAAGGGATACAGCACTTTTACTTTCGCAGATGAATTTTAAATCCCATTAAGAGGGAAATTCTGCATATATATGAAATCTATATATTTGAGTAAATTTCTCATATTATATATTTATATATTTTTTGCGGCCTGTAAATAAATATCTATACATTTAAAACGAAAAGCGCATTGTGTCAAATTGCAACATTATTTTTCCGTACGAAAAGGGTCTCTTTGCGCATGCTTCAACGCTTTTTTTAAGGCTTCTGTCCTCAGAAACGGGAAACCTGATTGATTAGCCGTCACCTGTTTGGCCTAGGGGGATTGAAAATGATTGATTGAAAACGGATGGAGTCGTACCATTGCATTAAAAGCATAGACATTCTAATATATTTATGTTTTGAGGTTGAAAGCTATAGCTTTTTTTAAAGAACTCATGTTTTCACTACTAAATATGAATATTTTACGCAAAATTTTAAATCGAGCTTCGATACAGTTATATTTATAACCAATTGAAATGCTAGAGAGTTCGGACGATGAGACTTATTCTTTGTTGCTATGTTAAAGGAGCCGACGCGAAAACAAACAAACAAACAAAAAAGCGAAAATAACATTTCTTTTACAACTAGATAAAAATATTTTTTTCACGAAAGTTTTACACGGGCTGTAAAACCGTTTTATTTATCACCCATAAAGATTTCAAAGAGTTCGGACAAAAAAACTTTTTATTTTAAAACTGTGAAACGACCCTACGTAAAAAAACAAGAAAATGAGTGCTTTTATCAGTAAATATCATTATGTTTTCGCGAATTTTTCATTTTAAAATATAATTTCATACAAAATCGTGCTAAAGATATAAAGTAATAAAAATTTGATGTTTTTTTAGGGTTTCGTTCATCTCACGAAACCCTATTACTCCCGCTCCGTTGTCTGTCCGCCACAGAGCCATTCTCAAAAACTATATAACTTACAGAGTTGAAACTTCGTGTATATAGATGAATACCAGATATAAAGAGCTCAAAATATTAAAATTTGAAAAATTCGTATTATTTTAATAAATAGAGATAAAAAACCAAAATTATAACAGCCTTTTCCTATTAAATTTAAACATTTTTCGTTATAGCAGATGCCAAAAATTAAAAATCCACGATGAAATTCTTTCCACAATAATTAATTTTCTATCAGACGATTTCCGCGTGAAAAAAGAAAATTAAATGAAAAGTTTCACCAATTGAAGAAAAAAGATAAATATGAAATAAAATTGATTGACGTCATAGTGGTAATAAAACGGAAAATGTCTAAGATTTCTCAATAATACAATGAGTATGAGTATGTGTAAGTGGACAAAGCAGATTAATATCACGTCATTAGAAAATTAAAAAGAAAATCTGACGTCATATAGGAAGTTTAACTAATTTTTCAAATGTTTGAGAATAATACAAAGCGAGTATCAATATAAATAATAGAGAATAGTAAATATATGAGTTTGAGAAACATATTGAATCGTGATAAAAATCCGATTATAGAAATATTCGCATGTTTTAACATTTTGAAGGTGTACAATTTGTTTAATTTTGAAATTATTTTTTTAAATATCGCATTTAGTCCGCATGACGGATATTATTATGACAGAATATAATAGCGGGCTTCGCCTGCTATCGGGCTGGTTCAGATATTCGAAAAAGTGAGAAAAATAGACCGGTAAAATTCTACTTTATAAAAAACTTGACCTTTTTTTTTTGTTGTTGTTGCTAAATGAAATTTATTTGAATTTATTAAAGAAAGGATAAAGTGTTTTGAAAGGAATATTAAACGAAACCCTTTGAGCTATCTTCGATCACACTTACCCACTTGTTAATTATTATTTATTATCACGGGCCCGGGCAACGCCTTGCGGGGGTCAGCTAGTATTTATTATATTGTTTCTGTGCTCGCTGCTTAACAACCAGTTTAAAGAATGAAATTTTCCAATTTTATACGCATGAAATTTTATACTTTCATTTCATTCATCTTAAAAAAGCATGCATCATGTTTCGTTCAAACTAAATAGAAAAGATTTTCAAAGGAAAGCCTTTTTTGAATTTCAATAAAATATCCTTACATGAAACTATTTATGATGTAACGAAATACAGCATAATAAAAAGCAAGTGACAGTGCATCTTATCACTGATGCATAAGTAACAAAATGTTTTTAGAGTTAAAACTGAATATAAAATAAAATGTTTTCAAAAACTTTTCGACATAGTAAAACATCTGTTACATATTCATACTAACAAGCAAGGTTTTTTTTTTCTTCTTATCTGAGTTTTTTATTCACTTCAGAGAAGTCAGTATCCATTATCCGTTTCAAATATATATGCTTTTATATAAGCAGGAAATAGTTTTATGATTTATTTTTGTAAACTAATAAAAATAGATGATACCATCTTCTAAAGTGCTTTTGAAAGCGCATTATTAATGTCAGTAAATTGATAATATACATACAAAAAACAAATTAGTAATCTTAAATTTATATTTTACGTCACATAAGTGTATTACAAAGTATTTCATTTGAAAAAATAGATTGTGGAAATACTCTGTAATAAATATAAACACTTATAACTATTTCCCTTTTTAACACTTTCCAACATAGTTGAAAAGTGCTTATAAATTCGGTTTGTCTGTCCGTCTGTCTGTGTTCTAACTCGTATCGCCATGTAATTCATATATGTAATTGAAGTTCACCGTGGCATGCTCGGTATTGAAAATGAAGTGTGTAGTACTAATGGGTAGTATACAGGATACTCAAAAGTATTCCGTTACAGTACGGTCGTACCCAAAAGATTTTGATTAGTATATTGCAGTCTATGGGCTGTAAGAACTGAATGTGTACATTCAACTGCATTATACGTTTTCAAAATTATTTTCTAATTGTTTTCTGTCTGCGTCAGCAGAGATGTATGTGTATTCATGAAATTGTAAGTGTATTGCTGCTGATGCTGTTTGTACTGAGGATATATTACTTGATTTTCTTAATAAAAGGAATTGTTAGTTTTATCTGTAAATATGCTTCTGCCTTATAATATTACATTCTAAAAGTAGTTAGTGACGAAGTAAGCGGATGATTTGTTACCAAAAATTTAACATTTTAGTGTTATTGACGAAATGTAAGTGGAGGCTTACTGTTGAGACCCGAAAAGTTTTCTGTTTCCGTCTGTTCCGCGATAACTGCGGCAAAACTTGTCCGATTAGGTTGATTTTCGGTAGATGTGTTGGTGAGATACCCTGATTTAGCTGTATAGTTTTTGGTTAAATTTAGTTCATTCGTTCGAAAAATATAGAACATTATTTTTAATGTCATAATGCTTTCCTTTGGAGTGCAGACGATTTTCATATTTCATTCTTAACTAAAATGAAAATGGCACATTTGAATAATGGATTTAAACCTAAACTTTTGGATGCTAAATTTTCGATAAAATCGTCTTAAATATATCCAATAGCTTTGAAAATTTCCAGATACATTTATTAAAATTTAGAAATTATTTGTTTAATTTATTGGGAATTATTTTTGCATCTGTTCGAGAAATATAAAACATTTTATTTTCATATTTTTTACGAATTTTAAAATTCATTTCTTTTTACTTACCTTTTTAAATTATTAGTCGCTTAGCAAAGCGTATCAAAAATAATAAAATTCAAGTAAATTGCACTATTTTGCTGCAATATATCTTTTTTTACGTGTAATTTGGATTTAAGTCTCCAAATAGGAGTTTACATTTGTATAAGTATATATTTTTTTCATAAGATTTTATTCAATTTCTGCAACAGATGTGCATGTTTCTGGTTGAAAAGTTAGTATTCCTTAAGAAAATAGGATAACACCTCTTGTGCAAAGCGATGGTTAATCTAAATAAATTAGAGTAGTAAAAACTATCCATACATATACTCGAACTTGAAGTAGCACAATTACTGAAGTGAAAACATAAAATTAAAGTGACAAGGCAGAGCACCCCTGAATACTTAAATAATATTTCCCAATATAGCCTGTAAAATAGGTTTACATCAAATATAAACGATGTTAGTAACATTACGGTTTAAATTTAATGAAGATACTGTTAAAAGGCTATCACAAAAAATACTTTATAGCGTCCAATCACGTTTGCTATTTAGTCAATTAGCAGTGGACACGATTATGAATGATTCCCAATAGTTTTAAAAGTTTTCAAATATGCCTATTTTGGAGTAATTTTAGTAATATTGCTATCGACTAGATCAGGTGTATTTAGATAAGGTCTTTATATTAGCTTTTATAAGGTCTTTATATATATTACAGAATAACCATGAAAATTGTTTTTCCGAAACAAAAATTATAAAAGCATTCGATTTATAAATTAGATATAAGTGAAATATAGTAGATTTAGTTTACATTTCCATAAGTTGCTTTCATACATAAGATTTTATTCAACTTATCTATCCAACTTATCCTTACAGGTGTTTCTTGGTTGGCAGGTAAGTAAATATTGCTATTTGCAGGGCTTCACAAATTTGAAAAAATCTGGTAGCCAGGTATAAATTCTAGTCGCCAGTAAAAGAACCCCCCCCCCCTGTTATTGATATTCAAACAGCACAAATATTTTTTATGAATTAAGTGAGAAAAAATAATAACAAACATAGTTTATTAGTTAGATAGTTTAAAATAGTACATAATTAAAAAACATAATAAATATAAGTTTTCTAAGGAAATTTATCAAAACTATACATCTCTGAAAAAAAGAATTAGAAATATTGTAAACTCTGAATTAACCGACATGTTCGGGAAAAGCTGATTGTCGAATGCTTCAAATGTCCAAATAGTTGAGTGCTATAAAATCTATAGCTGATGAGGGGATATCGATAAAATAGTGAAGCCAGAAAATGATTTTTTTTGCCTATTTAGCATATTAAATTCAAAAAGTCAAATAATTCTGATTTTATTATTTCAAAATTTATTGTTAATGAACTCTCTTAGTTTTTCCAAATTAAAAATAAAAGCTTATTTTTTTTGTTTGAATATAATTTTAAGTTTATTTCTTAATATTTTGTAACTTTGAAGCATCTATAATGAGAAATCTTACAAAAAATATAATTAAACATTGTGACGTTCAGAAAATAACTCTAGAGTTATTACGTAATATGCATTGCTAAGAAGAACAAGTTGGAAATTGTACGTCAAACGTTACAAACGAGGTGCGTTCGTACGCACGTTTTAGAATTAAATTCATGATATCCCGTCCGTAGAACGGGTTAAACAGCTAGTTAAGTATATATTTTATGACACTGTTCATACAAATATCTTAACTAGTTATATAAATATTCAGATATATATGTATCAGCTAGTTATATAAATATTCAGATCTTGATGATTTTTAATTCTGTGAAATGAATTATATCGTCTGCAGATTAATTTCTGTCATAAAATAAGTATCTCGGTCGCTTGACGATTTAACATCCATCGGAAGCTCCTATAACAAAAAAGCACCGATTTAAAAAAAAAAATTCAAATTTCTTAATAAATATTTTTATTAATATCTCCTAAAGTTTTGATTCGATTTTACTAAAATTTGAAATGTCTCGACAAAATTCTGCAAAGATAATACATTTTAAATTGCAAACCATTTGGTTGGGTAGTTTTTGCGTTGTTATATGCGGACAGACAGACAGACGGACAGACAGACAGACAGACGGACGGACAGACGGACGGACCAAACGACGACTATAGGTGCTACGTATTTATATAATTACGAACGCACCTAAAAAACAGAAAAGAAAAACATTTTCCCATGCTGGGCAATCGCAATCAGCAGTCGGTTGAGGTTTATTTTCCAACAATCTACACCAGGAGTGTCAAACTGTGGCCCGCCGGATACCACTAAAATTTTATAGTAAACTTCTCCTTATCTAAACATCTAATTTCTGCGATTTATGAAGTCGACTATTTCTTTTAAAATTTATTGTTATCAGGTGGGCCACAGTTTGACACCTCTGATCTACACTAAGAATAAATAATAATAATAAAAATACCTTACCCTTCTGAAGTGCAATCAATGATTTTTTATTTCCATCTACTGCAGATAGTAATCCAAAAAATAGAATTCTGAAATATTATTGAGTAACAACGCAGTACCAGACACTTGCTTACAAAACAGAGTGACGACCTACTATTTATTGTCCAACGTGTGTGATGCACACAGGAGCTAGGCGCCAAACTTTTTAGGTTGGATTGACAATATTTCTAATTGAAACTTCCCCTCTGTCCCCTCATTCCAACCACGTGAGATGCTAGACGACTAGAGCGGAAAAGAATGGCGTTTTATGTGTATGAAATGGAAAATTCCTTTTAAATTCGGCTTTTTCATTTAAAGTACGAGATAAGAGAGAGATCACTGCGCTTGCTGCCCGCATGAGTAAGGGTGTTGGAGGGACAAAATGTTGTTTGTGCTCATTTTTTAGTTAAATTTTTGTAAAACAAAAATTAATAATAAATAACAAAAAAAAGTCAGATTAAAAAATTAGTCGCCAGATAAAAGAAGTTGGTCGCCAGTGGCGACCGGGCGACTTCATTTGTCAAGCCCTGGCTATTTGGATATAAAGATAACATGCAATCCTTTTCTATACTGTTGTTTATCCTAATAAAATCAATCTAAAACGAAAAATCCAAGATATACAATAATCATTTGCACTATCAATAAAATATTACCAATTTTAAATTTAATTAAAATATTCTGCTTCAGGGGTGGAGGGGATCTGCTCCCCTGAAGAAATAGTCCTATTTATTTATAAAATTACAAGAATAGGCAGTTCAACAGAATCTCAGAATACCATTGCATGCCGTCTTTCATTTAATGATTCTAATTTCCGGAACCTTCGAAGAATTTTATATGCTTATAAGTATGTATGTAATTAAAAAAAAATAATTGCGGATTGTAAGATGCTAAATAATATGAAAAGTGGAATTTAAAAACAATGTTTGCAGAGCTGATGTTGAGGCCCCTGATCTGTAGACTTACTAGTTAATACACGCAAGACATAATTTCATACTACATCGAGGATATTCTACACTTTTGGAATTGCTACTTTTTCGCTATCTCTCATAGTTTCCGAAACGTCAGTTGAGGCTCACTGTGGAGACTCGAAAAGTTTTTGGTATCCGTCTGTCTGTCTGTTTGTCTGTTCAGTGATAACTGCCGCAAAAATAGTCCGATTAGGTTGATTTTTGGTAGGTATTTTGGCGAGGTACCCGGATTTAGCTGTATAGTTTTTGGTTAAATTTGGTTCATTCGTTCGAAAAATGTAGAACATTTCCTTTTAGGTCATAATGCTTACCTATGGGGATACCGACGATTTTGAAATTTTGTATTCGTCGAATGTCTCATTGTCAGACAGAGATGCTGTGTCTGCCCAGCACATTTTAAAATTTATGTTGAAGAAGCATTGAAAATTTGGAAATAAAATTGCGGAGGAATGGGTCTTAATGTGAATGGAACGTCAATTTTTACTCTGCAATTCGCAGATGACCAAGTTATACTTACAAATTAAAAAATGATTTAGAGAAAATGACGATAAAAATGAAGGAAGAATATGATAAATGGGGACTTTACATGAACGTTAGTAAGACCAAATACCTATGTATAGGAAGAAATAAGACAGAACTATATTTAAATAAAAACATAAAAATAGGAAGCTGCGAGTATTATAGATACCTTGGTGTAGACATTAATAGAGAAGGCACAGACTCACAGGAAATTAAAAATAAAGAATCTCTCAAGGGAGACAGGCTGTAAAACTTTTAAATTCTATTTGGTGGAGTGAGGAGATCTCCAGGAAAAGAAAATATAATATATATATAATTCTATAGTAAAGAGCATACTGTTATATGGAGCAGAGGGATTTAGAATTATGGAGACAGAAAGAAAGAAATTAGCCGAAGTGGAAATGGATGCCCTAAGAAGATCAGGCAGGATATCAAGATTAGAAAGAATAAGAAATCAAAGAATCAAAGAAACGATGAAAATAAAGTAAACCTATTAGACGACCTCTGAAAGAAGCAATTAATCTGGTAGGGTTATGTTAAAAGAATGAGTGATGAGAGACTAACGAAAATCGCATTTAATTATAGAACAAACCAAAAACCGAAAGACATGGATGGATGGTATAGAAAAAGACACGAGGGATACGGGTCTGGAGGAGGAATGGAACCTTGACCGGAAGAAATGGAGTGGTCCCTTGTAGATTTTTTGGATGGCGGCATCTGACGCCATTAGCCGAGTTTATATAGAATATCATTTGTTGAAAAGAAAATGGCACATTTGATTAATGGTAAGTTAACAGGTAAATTAGGAATGATACATTTTCGATATAAAGGCCTTAAATATATCTAATCGCTTTGAAAATTTGCCAAAATATTTATTAGAATTTAGAAAATAATTGTATAAATTATTGGAAAATTTTATGCATATGTTCGAAAAATATAACACATTTTATTTTCCCATTTTCTTACAAATTTTAAAATGAATTTATTTTTATTTTCATCTGTAATAGAATCGTTGCCTAGCAACTCTATTTCAAAGTGTATCAAAATAATAATATTCGAGTAAATCGCACTATTTTTTTAGCGAAATAGCTTATTTTCGGATGATTTCAGTATTCTATTGAAATAGATGAGGACTTATTTGGATAAAAGTTCTCTTTTAACTACTATAGAATGATCACTAAAACATTTTTTCTGAACAAAAATTATAAAAATTATACATCTAAAATATGTGTAATTTAGATTTCAGACTCGTAGTAGGAGTTTACATTTATAAAAGTTTGTTTCCTAAATGATATGTTATGTAATTTCTGCAACAGATGCGGATGTTTCGTGGTTGAAATGTTAGTATTCTTTTAAAAACAGGATAAAATATTTCTCTTACAACGTGATGGTAGTTCCAAAGAAATTAGAGTTGTAATACGCATCATAAAATATAGTCGAACATTACGGTTATATTTATAAAATATATGGAGAAAATTTATGAGGTTACTTTATTAAAAGAGCTATCACAAAAAAATTCTTTATAACGCCAAATCATGCTTGCTGTTTAGTCAATTGACAGTGGACACGATTATGAATGAATAAACAGGTGATAGAAAAGTTTCGGAATATGCCTATTTTGGAGGGATTTTAGAGTAATATTGCTTTAGAGTTTATCAGGATGTATTTACATAAGATCTTATATCTAAATAATATATAATGACCACCAAAACTGTTTTTCCGAAAAAAAAAACTGTAAAAACATTAGACTTCTAAATCAGATATAAGTAAAATAGAGTAGATTCAATTTAAATTTCCTTAAGCTACTTTCGTATATGATATTTTATTCAACTTATGCATCAGCTGCAGGTGTTTCGTGGTTGGAAAGTAAGTAAAAATTGCCATCTATATATTTAAAGTGAAAAGCGAATTCTGTCAAATTCAAACTCTTTTTTCTACACGAAAATCGTGTCTTTGCGCATGCTTCAATGGTTTTTTTAAGGCTTCTACCCTCAGGAACGGGAAACGTGTTTAGCCCTCACCTGTTTAGCTTAGGGGATTGAAAAGGGTTGATTGAAAACGGATGACGTAATATGGTCATTGCTTTGAAAGCTTTTTTTAGAAGAACTCATATTTTCACTTCTAAATATGCATAATTTTTCGTAAAATTTTAAAGAGAGCTTGGATACAGTTATATTTAAAGGAATTTTAAACGAAACCCTTTGTGTGGTCTTCGATCACACTTACGCACTTGTTAGCTTTAATTTTACTACAAGTTTATCTGTGAACTGGATGACATAATTTGGGTCCTAAAATTCAACCACTAAAGTTTGGTCTGTTAACGGTAACCATCCAAATATGACATGGCAGACCAATTCCATTGTAATATACTAATAAAATTCTGTTTAATGCAGAAATTTTACCCGTGAACTAATGCGTTTATAGTTGACTCCGATAATGTACAGGTAATCCCTCACCTATTCAAAAAAAATGCACCAAGAAAAGGGTTTCGGACAATCGTTTATCGCATCTGTACGTCGTCATCCACGAAATTACAATTATCGTAAACTCGATGAAGGGGTGGTTTTTGCGATCGCCGTGCCGTCCGCTTTACTGGATAAAAGTGTGCGGACTGATAAAAAACGCAGGAAAAGTCCATGCTGACAGAAGTTCTTCAAGGGGATATAGAATAGCAGATAAACGGTCTTTAGTGTATTGATTGCTTCTTTTCCGTTTAAAACTAGATTAAAATGAACACTGTCTAATATAGTACGAGAAAATGTATATGCATTTAAACAAGTTTTTCTTTTCCAAGATGTAACAAGAACGAAAAATCATGCGTCAAGCATAGATTATGAAACACTTTCCAACGCAGCCAGAAAACTGTAACGAAATTTCACCGTTAAATAAGGTGAAAGAAGATATGTAAGTAAACAGTTTAGAAAACACATAACACATTGAAAAATACAGTTTTCGAAATTACCTCCCAGTGTCAAAAAAGTAGTCGAATTATTTTGTGCAGCCCTGTATATGATTAATAGATGTGGCATGATAGAAAGATAAAATTTAGTTCAGTTGGAATATTCACATTTAGCAATTTTCGCCTATCGATGTAAATGCATTCGAAATCTTTTGTACAGCCCTGTATATTATCTGAAGACTTTTGTACACACCACATATTAAGCTAAACCTCAGCTTAAAACTCACTCGCAGCAATTACCAACCGTAAACGACAATGTATTTTTTTCTTTGCGTAATTCTGTATATGAATTTATTTATATTCCACAAACTTCTATTAGTCTACTTAATATAGTTCAAAAGGAAAATGCGTAAACACAATTAAAAACTACCCTTAAGCAATTCACTCCCATAACCTGTAATACTTACGAATTCCCGTGTGTAGCCCTGTATATGATCAACCGAGTTTATAAACACACACGTACTATGAAAAAATTTAGTTGAAATTAAAAACGCAAATCAAAGTTGAAAACGCTCTTATCACACA
Source organism: Maratus michaelseni (assembly GCA_963931845.1). Lineage (NCBI taxonomy): Eukaryota > Metazoa > Arthropoda > Arachnida > Araneae > Salticidae > Maratus > Maratus michaelseni. The sequence continues at coordinate 472,581,726 of OZ007588.1, read as the reverse complement.
TAGACTGTAAATATCGCACATGTACTGTAACCAATATCTTTTTTGTGTCCCTATAAATAAACGCAATGCACACAAGAGATCAATTTATAGTGCAGCTCAGTAACGCATATAATTTTCATTATGTTTGAAATAGTGAAATATCACTAAATTACACTGCAAACGATTTTTTCCCATAGGACGATGTGAAACAGAATTCTTTTGTTTGACCTTGTAAATTAATAAGTAATGCTATGCACTCCATATTCTACAAAAAGCATGTTTTAATGCGCTTCCTAATTATATATCAATTTCATTATGTTTTAACTGACGTAGCGTCACCAAAATGCACTTGATACGTTTATTTCTGATTGACTGTAATGTAGCGGAATTCTTTTGAGTGTCCCTGTAAAAAAACTATAAGTGCTACACACTTCAGTATACATAGGGAGCATTCTGTAGTAAACGACAATAATATACAAAAATTTCAGGGCAAACCGAGCTTATTTACGGGAGTTAGAGCACGGACAGATGGACAGACGGCAGACGACAGACGGCATTCAAACCGAAGTCATAAACACTTTTCATCTAGGTTGGAAAGTGTTAAAAATGCATATGATGCATATGATTTTAAATGTATATGATGTTTTATGTTTCTTGCGAATTTTTTAAAAATTTATTTAACTTAAAATTTTCGTTTGAAATTTGAAAAAGCTTCTCTAGGTAAAAATGTTTTAGTAAAATAAGTTAAGAAATCAAATGTTTTAAGAAAAAAAATCTTACAGAAGTTATTTTTCGAAAACTGAAAGAATTCAATAGACCGTACTTCTTTTTCATCTATGAATTTTTTTATTAATATCTTTTTTTCCCCTGTGTCTTTCAAGAGAAGTATTAAGAAACGCACAAGAGAAGACTTGGAAAAATATATTTTAGAAATAACCGTGCTTTTCTTTTTTTATGTTATATTATCTTGGATAGAAATACTTTCTTCATAATATTAGAAAATAAGTGGTACTGAAAGAAAGATATATACCACCAAAATAAGTTTTTAAATTTATTATTGAGTTATATAAATACTATTTTTTTTAAAAACCTTAAGTAAAATATTTTTATTTCATAGGTTTAATAATTTTAGAAAATATTAAATTATATGTTCTTTATTTTTGTATTTCTAGTAATTAATCCAAATTGTTAGTACTGATTCAGAATAAAGTTATTCCGTATCTAAACATTGTTTGCAATTTTAACAACAATTGCATGGTTTTTAAAGCACTTACATGTACATTTTGAGATGCATTTAGTTTTTAAGCAGTTAAGTTTAGCCATGAAACAAGTATCATTAAATTTCGCTTTGTTTTTAATATTATGTGCTGCTTTAGTTCTAAATTACTGTTTTTACCATACTCAAAATCTATATTTACCTTCCCCCCTCCCCAAGAAAGAAAATAATTTTGAGAAAGGTAAACTTGAAAATATTTAGGTTTTGAATATTTGTTTCTTGAATGATGTTTAATGCATAAATACTTTAAAAATAATTTCAGTATTTTAAATATTACAATCATCTCACAACATTTGGGAGGATTCTTTTGTACAGACTGTTTCTGTGCTCATGAAATCTTTTCTTCCTTAATTTAACACAAATGCCTTAATAGCCACTTCAAGCACATAAATAAGCTTTCATGTTTTCTACACCAGTAAGTTTCCGTAAAATAAATAAATATATATATCAATAAAAAAACATAAATACAAATAAAAATCTCTAAAACCTTATATATACATATAATATTTATTTATTTTATTATTTTTTTACCGCTAAAAAATTGCCCCGGAAGAAATAAAATCATTTATTGCTGTCAGAAATTGTTTTTCAATAGACATCTCCAACAATTCTTTTTGGGAGGGGCAATTTGGAATGGCTGGAAATTAAAACAGAAGTGTTCACTTCGGGTCTGAAGAAGTACCTAAAAAAATAATACAGGGGATTCTATCTAACCCTCTAAGCGTGTGGAACGTAATTTTCCGTTCACTAAGCTCCAGGTTTCACTGCAATATATGCAATGTTTAAGATAATATAATTCTATAGATTTAATGAATTTTCAAAACATTGAAGAATGATTAATACTCTCAAGGGTTACATTCATATTTGTAATTAAGTTTTATTTATAATGCTGAAAGAATCATATTTTTTTAGCATTTAAAGCAAAATACAGAGAAAACAACATTACAATTTTACACTTTTTCAAAACGCTCAGAGGGAGGTTATTGCTGTCAGAAAATGTTTTTCAAAAGACCTCTCCAACAATTCTTTTTGGGAAGGACAATTTGGAAAGGCTGGAAATTAAAACAGAAGTGTTCACTTCGAGTCTGAGGAAGTACCTAAAAAATAATACAGGGGATTCTATCTAAATAGCTTTTAGCGATTTTCACATCGATATTTCACAGGACCTTTCATTGGAGAGTTTAGAAGAATTAAAATCATTTATTCCTGTCAGAAATTGTTTTTCAAAAGACCTCTCCAACAATTCTTTTTGGGAAGGACAATTTAGAATGACTGGAAGAGAAAACAGAAGTGTTCACTTCGAGGCTGATGTAGTGGTTAAAAAAATAATACAGGGGTTTCTATCTAAATAGCTTTTAGCGATTTTCACATCCATACTTCACAGGACCTTTCATTGGGTAGTTTAGAAGAATTAAAATCATTTATTGCTGTCAGAAATTGTTTTTCAATAGAACTCTCCAACAATTCTTTTTGGGAGGGGCAATTTAGAATGGCTGGAAGACAAAATAGAAGTGTCCACTTCGAGGCTGAGGTAGTGACTAAAAAATAATACATGGGCTTCTATCTAAATAGCTTTTAGCGATTTTCACATCGATACTTCACAGGACCTTTCATTGGGTAGTTTAGAAGAATTAAAATCATTTATTTCTGTCAGAAATTGTTTTTCAATAGAACTCTCCAACAATTCTTTTTGGGAGGGGCAATTCAGAATGGCTGGAAGACAAAATAGAAGTGTTCACTTCGAGGCTGAGGTAGTGGCTAAAAAATAATACAGGGGCTTCTATCTAAATAGCTTTTAGCAATTTTCACATCGATACTTCACATGACCTTTCATTGGGGAGTTTAGAAGAATTAAAATTATTAATTGCTGTCAGAAATTGTTTTTCAAAAGAGCTCTCCAACAATTGTTTTTGGGAAGGACAATTTGGAATGGCTGGAAGAAAAAACAGAAGTGTTCACTTCGAGGCTGAGGTAGTTGCTAAAAAAATAATACAGGCGTTTCTATCTAAATAGCTTTTAGCGATTTTCACATGATATTTCACAGGACCTTTCATTGGGGAATTTAGAAGAATTAAAATCATTTATTGCTGTCAGAAAATGTTTTTCAATAGAACTCTCCAACAATTCTTTTTGGGAGGGGCAATTTAGAATGGCTGGAAGACAAAACAGAAGTGTTCACTTCGAGGCTGAGGTAGTGGCTAACAAAATAATACAGGGCTTCTATCTAAATAGCTTTTCGCGATTTTCACATCGATACTTCATATGACCTTTCATTGGGGAGTTTAGAAGAATTAAAATTATTTATTGCTGTCAGAAAATGTTTTTCAAAAGAACTCTCCAACAATTCTTTTTGGGAAAGACAATTTGGAAAGGCTGGAAATTAAAACAGAAGTGTTCACTTCGAGTCTGAGGAAGTACCTAAAAAAATAATACAGGGGATTTTATCTAAATAGCTTTTAGCGATTTTCACATCGATACTTCACATTACCTTTTATTGGGGAGTTTAGAAGAATTAAAATTATTTATTGCTGTCAGAAATTGTTTTTCAAAAGACCTCTCCAACAATTCTTTTTGGGAAGGACAATTTGAAATCGCTGGAAATTAAAACAGAAGTGTTCACTTCGAGTCTGAGGAAGTACCTAAAATAATACAGTGGATTCTATCTAAATATCTTTTAGCGATTTTCATATCGATATTTCACAGGACCTTTCATTGGGGAGTTTAGAAGAATTAAAATCATTTATTGCTGTCAGAAATTGTTTTTCAATAGAACTCTCCAACAATTATTTTTGGGAAGGACAATTTGGAATGGCTGGAAGACAAAACAGAAGTGTTCACTTCAAGGCTGAGGTAGTGGCTAAAAAAATAATACTGGGGTTTCTATCTCAATAGCTTTTAGCGATTTTCACATCGATATTTCACAGGACGTTTCTTTGGGGAGTTTAGGAGAATTAATATCATTTATTGCTGTCAGAAATTGTTTTTCAAAAGACCTCTCCAACAATTCTTTTTGGGATGGACAATTTAGAATGGCTGGAAGACAAAACAGAAGTGTTCACTTCGTGGCTGATGTAGTGGCTAAAAAAATAATACAGGGGTTTCTATCTAAATAGCTTTCAGCGATTTTCTCATCGATACTTCACAGGACCTTTCATTGGGTAGTTTAGAAGAATTAAAATCATGTATTGCTGTCAGAAATTGTTTTTCAATAGAACTCTCCCACAATTCTTTTTGGGAGGGGCAATTTAGAATGGCTGGAAGACAAAACAGAAGTATTTACTTCGAGGCTGAGGTAGTGGCTAAAAAATAATACAGGAGCTTCTATCTAAATAGCTTTTAGCGATTTTCACATCGATATTTCACAGGACCTTTCATTGGGGAGTTTAGAAGAATTAAAACTATTCATTGCTGTCAGAAAATGTGTTTCAACAGAACTCTCCAACAATTCTTTTTTGGAGTTCCAATTTAGAATGGCTGGAAGACAAAACAGAAATGTTCACTTCGAGGCTAAGGTAGTGGCTAAAAAAATATTACAGGGGCTTCTATCTAAATAGCTTTTAGCGATTTTCACATCGATACTTCACATGACCTTTCATTGGGGAGTTTAGAAGAATTAAAACTATTCATTGCTGTCAGAAATTGTTTTTCAAAAGATCTCCAACAATTCTTTTTGGGAAGGAGAATTTGGAATGGCTGGAAGACAAAACAGAAGTGTTCACTTCGAGGCTGAGGTAGTGGCTAAAAAAATAATACAGGGGCTTCTATCTAAATAGCTTTTAGCGATTTTCACATCGATATTTCACAGGACCTTTCATTGGGGAGTTTAGAAGAATTAAAATCATTTATTGCTGTCAGAAATTGTTTTTCAATAGAACTCTCCAACAATTCTTTTTGGGAGGGGCCATTTGGAATGGCTGAAGACAAACCAGAAGTGTTCACTTCGAGTCTGAGGCAGTTCCTAAAAAAATAATACAGGGGCTTCTATCTAAATAGCTTTTAGCGACTTTCACATCGATGTGTCACATGACCTTTCATCGGCGAGTTTAAAAAAAATAAAATATCTTATTGATGTCAGAAATTCTTTTTTAATAGACCTCTCAAATAATTCTTTTGGAGGAGCAAATTAGAATGGCTGGAAGACAAAACAGAAGTGTTTACTTCGAGTCTGAGGCAGTGCCTAAAACAATAATACAGGAACTTCTATCTAAATAGTTTTTAGCGATTTTCACATCGATATATCGCATGCCCTTTCATCGAGGAGTTTAAAAAAATAAAATATCTTATTTTTGTCAGAAATGCTTTTCGAATAAACCTCTTAAATAATTCTTTTGGTGGGGCAATTTAGAATGCCTGGAAGACAAAACAGAAGTGTTCACTTCGAGTCTGAGGCAATGCTTAAAACAATATTACCGGAACTTCTATCTAAATAGATTTAGCGATTTTTACATTGATATATCCCATGACCTTTCATCGGGGAGTTTAAAAAAATAAAATATCTTATTGCTGTCAGAAATTCTTTTCCAATAGACCTCTTAAATAATTCTTTTGGAGGGGCAATTTAGAATGGCTGGAAGGGAAAACAGAAGTGTTCATTTCGAGTCTGAGGCAGTGCCTAAAACAATAATACAGGAACTTCTATCTAAATAGTTTTTAACGATTTTCACATCGATATATCACATGTCCTTTCATGGGGGAGTTTAAAAAAATAAAATATCTTATTGCTGTCAGAAATTCTTTTTCAATAGACCTCTTAAATAATTCTTTTGGTGGGGCAATTTAGAATGGCTGGAAGACAACAAAACAGAAGTGTTCACTTCGAGTCTGAGGCAATGCTTAAAACAATATTACAGGAACTTCTATCTAATTAGTTTTTAGCGATTTTCACATTGATATATCACATGACCATTCATCGGGGAGTTTAAAAAAATAAAATATCTTATTTTTGTCAGAAATTCTTTTTGAATAGACCTCTTAAATAATTCTTTTGGTGGGGCAATTTAGAATGCCTGGAAGACAAAACAGAAGTGTTCACTTCGAGTCTGAGGCAATGCTTAAAACAATATTACAGGAACTTCTATCTAAATAGTTTTTAGCGATTTTTACATTGATATATCCCATGACCTTTCATCGGAGAGTTTAAAAAAATAATTATCTTATTGCTGTCAGAAATTCTTTTCCAATAGATCTCTTAAATAATTCTTTTGGAGGGGCAATTTAGAATGGCTGGAAGACAAAACAGAAGTGTTCACTTTGAGTCTGAGGCAGTGCCTAAAACAATAATACAGGGACTTCTATCTAAATAGTTTTTAGCGATTTTTACATTGATATATCCCATGACCTTTCATCGGAGAGTTTAAAAAAATAATTATCTTATTGCTGTCAGAAATTCTTTTCCAATACATCTCTTAAATAATTCTTTTGGAGGGGCAATTTAGAATGGCTGGAAGAAAAAACAGAAGTGTTCACTGCGAGGCTGAGGTAGTGGCTAAAAAAATAATACAGGGCTAAAAAAATAATACTATCTAAATAGCTTTTAGCGATTTTCACATCGATACTTCACAGGACCTTTCATTGGGTAGTTTAGAAGAATTAAAATCATTTATTGCTGTCAGGACTTGTTTTTCAATAGAACTCTCCAATAATTATTTTTGGAAGGGGCAATTTAGAATGGCTGGAAGACAAAACGGAAGTGTTCACTTCGAGTCTGAGGCAATGCTTAAAGCAATATTACAGGAAATTCTATCTAAATAGTTTTTAGCGATTTTCAGATTGATATATCACATGACCTTTCATCGGGGAGTTTTTAAAAAAATATCTTATTACTGTCAGAAATTCTTTTTCAATAGACCTCTCCAATAATTATTTTTGGAAGGTTCAATTTGGAATGTCTGGAAGACAAAACAGAAGTATTCCCTTCGAGTCTGAGGCAATGCCTAGAACAATATTACAGGGGCTTCTATCTAAATAGCTTTTAGCGATTTTCACATCAATATGTCACATGACCTTTCATCGGAGAGTTGTAAATATTTGTCAATAGATTTAATAACCATTATTTCATATTAAAATACAATGGGATAAATAATTTACGCAATAGAATATTATTTAAGTCGAAATGCTTGACCTATTTGCATAAAATATTGGTATCGAAAGGATTGTTACAGTTTAAAAAATAATGTTTTATACCTAATCATTAAATTCATGATGTAAGCATAATTTATTAAGTATGAAACAATTATTTGAGTATAATAAGGTGTTATATAACTTTTATCTTACATAATTATTAAGTGCATGCTTCATTTTCAGGGTAACTCTACTTAAGATGCCCGTAATATTTGATAATTGTTTTCAGAAAACTATACTTTCTAATGCAAAATTGGTTTGAAGGGTCTTGTTATATCAATCTTTAATATCATTAACATACTTTTATTTTATTTTTATAAACAATAAGAAGGGCGGCGCTAGCATTGTGGCTTAATTTAAACAATTTTCATTTGATGGCTTAACCTCAGCATGTTTTTCTAGATAAGTACACAAGATCATTAAAAAATACTGATATTTGTAAAAATGGAAAAATTGCAAAATATGCGAACGACTTTTCTTATAAAAGTTTGTTTTGTTCATTGTTTAAAAATAAAAATATTTGATCAATCAGAAAATTCTAGTGTACTTATCAAAAAAACTATGTTGAGAATATGAGGTTAAAATGTGGAGGCGATCCAATCAAAATTGCTAAAGTTTTTTTGAAAGCCGCACTTTTGGTATTCCAATGTTGGCACAGCACCAGCGCCACCATTTTATTTTTTAATACAAAAAATATGTTAATGAAGTTAATGATTAATATATTAAATACCTTCAAACCAATTTACTTTCCGTTGGATAGTTTTCTTAAGAATCAAAATAAATGAAAAGTAAGTGCTTTTTCAAGCGACGTAAAGAGCGTTAATCCATCATTTGTAAGTTTTCAAAGAAGAAACGTCTTCATCTGAAAGAACATAGCTGTTGGTTTTGGTTTTTACCAAATACCATATATTTCCTCAATGTCATACATTCACTGGTACGGAGATGATTTAAAATTCAGAAAATAAAGTATTAAATTTAGTCTAGTGTTCATGGTACTTGACACATGCAGCAGCACATATTATTTTTCGTAATTCTCTGCATCATTGCTAATGAACTTACTGCTGTAGTAGCAAGGGTTCTGAAAGAAGTGTATTGCTGATTTTTCTAAAATTCCTTCAAGTATTTTACGTCAATAACAAGTATACTGCTTAAAGATATATTACGCAGTAGAAAATATGCACAATAAAGAATTATAAGCACAACACATTTATTCAATGTCGCCGGATACTAAACTATCAAGATATCTTCGTAGTCATTAAAGGAGACAAGCGCGATAGTTCTGTGTTCACGGCTGTTACGTGTTCAACATTGACAGGCGTACACAGACATTCGAAATGCTTTTCAGTCTAACTTGGACATATTTAGGATATAAATAGTATAAACATATAAATAAATAATGTGATATAAATACATAATTATAACGTGGATATTTTTAGCTAAGTATCCAGGAGTGTAGAATAAACGGGCTGGTTCTCGAGGGAGTAGAAAGTGCCGACGGAAGTTAGCCGCGATGACGTAGCAGGGAACTGATATGGGAAAGTAAGACTCCTAAAGGGATGTATGGAATATAGTGATATGGGATTTTTTAAAAAGAATATTTGATTTGTTTTTCTATATAATATTTTTAGGATAAAAATTTATCCCCTATTTGCTGTTTCTAAGTGGTTTTAAATTTTTTCATAATAGAAGCTCACAAGTGTTTCCCTCTACTTAATGAAATGATCAATTTTTAATCTTTTTCAATGACTTAAGGTATTTTTGCGAACATCTCTGAACATGTCTTGAATTATATATAAAAATATTAATACTAATAAAATAATGACATAATCACTAATTATATTTTTAAAAATTTGCACAATAAATTATATTAATAAAAAAAAATAAAAGGAAAGAAACATTTTACATTTTTGATTGAAATAATAAGAATAATATAAATACTGCGGAGTAGTAAAAGAATAATTTTATTTCCAAATAAAAATATCTTCAAAATATCTTAGTATTTTCATTGATCAAACAGATTAATGTGATAATTATTTTAAATCAGTTTTATTTGTTACGCGAATATGTAAAGTAAAAATATATTACAAAATAACTTTAATAAAACTGGTACAGTGTATATAAAAATAATAATTTATTTTTATATAAATGGCGTTTATGAATTGAGTTACAGTTATTCCCAATTTACATGTGTTTTAATGCTTTATACAGGCTTTCATTTAAAGTAGGTAACTGTTTTTACATTATTTTGCTTCATAGAAGTTTCGAGTTATCATATCAGGCTCTTTTGCATTCGGTCGAAAATGATACTTTTAAATTTTCTATTTTTATGCGTATTTTATACTTACACGCATTTGCGCACGCACCGGGGAGGGATAAAGAGGATGAAGCCCATCCCAGACCCTAAGACTAGACTAATTATTTAAAGTTTTCAAAAATTATGAAAGATCATTATTTTTCTTTTAGCAGGTCCTTAGAAAATTGGGTAAATGTAAGTATGGGCCCGAACAGGCCCGTATCTCGAGTCTACTCTAAAATATGCTAGCCCCATTCTAAGCATAATCCTGGGCGTGTTGAATTTTCTTCTGAAGTAATATTAATTAGAAACCTTCATATAATCACTAATCATATTTTTAAAAAATCACAAAATAGGTTATTAATTTTTTATTTTAAAGAAAAAAGAAGGAAATATTTTACACTCTGGATTAAAGTCACAGCAGTACTATAAACACTGAAAAATAATTGCAGTTTCAGCTAGTAAATATAATTTAAATAAGTAAAATAAAAATTAGATTTTCTGCTAAAATTATACAATTCTTTTCATTAACTGGTTTAGTCATATTATCTTAGTTTATTTTTATCCACTTGATGCTTTCCATTAAAAAAATGCCGCGAAACTCACTTTTTTTTTAAATATACGATGATATTGAATTTCATTTTTTGTAAATTAATAAATGTTTTACATTTTTAACCGTCATTTCCAGTTATGTTTTTATAATCTCGATGCTGTCCATTTACTGTTTTTTTGTTGAGTTTCCCTGGACGAAACGTGCAATGCAGTTCTGTTTAAATTTCTAATTCTAACAAAAGTTTGAATGCGTGAGAATAGACGAACTGCACCTTTTTGAATGTATGGAAAATGGGCTTTAAGTTCTGAAATATATAATAATTTATATTTAAAAAATATATATATTGAAATCAAGAAACGAATTTTTAAAGCTGTTTTAACGATATTTCTCGTTAGAAGTGTGTGCTTATCTACAACCTTCATTGCACAGTCTGTTCACAGTCACGACGCATGACCCTCAGAAAAGGGAACATGTCGACATCGGAAACGTGAATCAGCCCTTCTACTCTATAGTCCTGCTAAATGTCATATTCGTCTCTCTTGATAGCACCGTTCTCAGGAAATCTATTTGTAGGTTTATCATGTGTTCTGTGTGTAGGGTTACCAGCACAAAAATTACATATATGTCAAATCCTTTCTTCCTATTGATAGATTTCGTTAAGCACAGACAACATCAATACATTTGTTTAGATTGAGGGAGGAAATGTTGATTCAGGAAAATCACGCTTTCTTTAAGAAACAACAACACTTGCGAAATCTTAAAGAAAACAACTGATATTGACAACGCCTAATTTTGCCCCCTATACGTTGTTTTTCTTATCATTCCAAACAGACTTAATAGGGTTCATGTCTGAACTATTTGCCGGCCAGTCAAGAACCTCCAAATCATGAGAAAACAAAAAGTCTTTAATTGTTTTTGCTCGGTGGCAAGGTGCACTGTCGTGTATGAATATACCATCAGTGTTGGGGTACCATTCTCTTATCTCAGGCAACAGGCGACTTTGTAGCACTCCCTTATATTGATGTTGATTCAGATTTCCTTGAACAACATGAAGTCTGCCGTTTCCATATGTCTAGATGGTGCTCCATATCATAACATTTGTTGGTTGCTTGACAGTGTGTTTGAGGCATTCGGGCAGGAACTCTTCACCCGGTTTTCTCCTAACGAACAGGACCTGCCGCGCATTATCTCCACTGTAGGCTCGTCAGGAAAATACACCTAAAATAAAAAGTTATAGGCTCTAAATACTGATTTTGATTTCTCAAACATGAAGTGTATAAATTAATTTGTGGCATAAGAAAATAATTTCTAGTGTCACAAATTAATTTATACACTTTTTGCACAATAATAAAAGTAATTTACCTTTGTTTAATCTTCTGCTATAAAGTATTTATGCGCGTGTTCCCAAGCGAGTTTCGTTCTGCGTATATGACTACAGTTAAGTCAGTTTTTTTGACAGGGTGACAAGCCCTGTAGCCGTATTCAAGGAGCCTTCTTCTTACTGTTCTTGGGCTGACGTTGACGCCAACATCTTTCCATTTTGATAACAGTTGTGCTGAAGTCATTTTACGGTTGCTTCGACTCATTCGAATGAAATTTCTGTCAGCATTGTACGAGTTTATTCAAGGAGCCTTCTTCTTACTGTTCTTGGGCTGACGTTGACGCCAACATCTTTCCATTTTGATAACAGTTGTGCTGAAGTCATTTTACGGTTGCTTCAACTCATTCGAATGAAATTTCTGTCAGCATTGTACGAGTTTATTCAAGGAGCCTTCTTCTTACTGTTCTTGGGCTGACGTTGACGCCAACATCTTTCCATTTTGATAACAGTTGTGCTGAAGTCATTTTACGGTTGCTTCGACTCATTCGAATGAAATTTCTGTCAGCATTGTACGAGTTTATTCAAGGAGCCTTTTTCTTACTGTTCTTGGGCTGACGTTGACGCCAACATCTTTCCATTTTGATAACAGTTGTGCTGAAGTCATTTTACGGTTGCTTCGACTCATTCGAATGAAATTTCTGTCAGCATTGTACGAGTTTATTCAAGGAGCCTTCTTCTTACTGTTCTTGGGCTGACGTTGACGCCAACATCTTTCCATTTTGATAACAGTTGTGCTGAAGTCATTTTACGGTTGCTTCGACTCATTCGAATGAAATTTCTGTCAGCATTGTACGAGTTTATTCAAGGAGCCTTCTTCTTACTGTTCTTGGGCTGACGTTGACGCCAACATCTTTCGATTTTGATAACAGTTGTGCTGAAGTCATTTTACGGTTGCTTCGACTCATTCGAATGAAATTTCTGTCAGCATTGTACGAGTTTATTCAAGGAGCCTTCTTCTTACTGTTCTTGGGCTGACGTTGACGCCAACATCTTTCCATTTTGATAACTGTTGTGTTGAAGTCATTTTACGGTTGCTTCGACTCATTCGAATGAAATTTCTGTCAACATTGTACGAGTGTATTCGTTTACCCCCGCACTTTCACCGGCCGCAGATGTGCACAGAAAGGCACATGGCAAGCTTCCTTCGAATTCTACCTACAATTTGCGGCAAAAAATGCATTTTAGAAGCTATTTTACATGCTTTCAGGTTAATATGCTAAAACAGAGCTTGAATTTTACCTCTCTTTCGTGGACAATTGTAACGGAAAGTTTAAACTGTATCAAAATTATCAGTAAAACAATTATAAAATCACAAAATAACAGTTATACTTAACCGTCATACACTAAACACAGTGCACACAGCTGGGAAGTACAACGAACACAAATAACAAATTTGCGCCAATTTCTACGGTTAACGGCCTGTAGTTGCTTAGCAAAGTTGACGTCACTCAAATACTTCGGAAGCTTAATGCGAATGCATTGTTATTCAGATAAATCATCAACGTTCAATACATAAATACAAAAGTGCCGTACAGTTACTAAAACTACCTTAAAATGAACAAAAGTAGGTAAATGTACATGCTTTATTAGCCACACACAGGGTGGCTTATTCTTTCAGGCAACAGTAAAATTCATGTTTATGGAAAGTCACAGCCATCCATCGTTGCCACAGGTTAATCTCGGAAAATGAAACATTTGATGTCACTGAAAAAAATAATAGCTCGAAAAGTATTTGTCACAAAATTGTTAGACAAACTGCGTTAGAAAGGTAAAAAAGTGTATTTTTCTTGATATAAATTTCAAATCTAATGATTATGCCGTTTTTGAAATATTGAATTTAAAAAATTTCCAAACTTCACAATGAAGTACCATAGCGGAACCTTTTACGCGTAAAAAAGATAATGATAACAGCAATGTGTCCCGACATGTATTGTATATACTGGTTATAGTATGAGTAACAAATTATAGTAGACTTATTATTCTGTTAAAATATAAAAGTGAATTATGTATATACCTTTTTTAAAAAATAAAGAAAAACATTTTATCACAAACATCAACAGAACTTTTTCTTCTATTTATTCTCTTATTCCAAAGATATCGTTTTATCGTCTGCAGCCATAGCAACATGATAAATTGTATTTCATTAAAAAAATTGCACAGTATTAAAAAAATATTTTTCTAAATTGAATAGTTATTGAACAACTCAACACTTTAACAGAGGAACTGTTATTTGTTATTTAGATATTTTAAAATTGTTTTTTGTCATTGCGTTTTTATGCTAAGTTAAGAACGGGTTAACCCTTTCAGGGGCAGTGGTAAGTTTATAAAACCACTTAAGTTTAATTCCCAAACGCCACAATTACACCAGAATTTTGCTAATATCTTTCCCATTTAATATGTATGTGAAATATAGCCTTTTAATTATTCCCAAATAAAGGTTTTCGTAAATTCCGGTGCCAGTCATTTATTTCAACATTTTAGTACTGAAAGTACTTTGCCCTTGAAAGGGTAAAACAGCTAGTTAATTTGGTTAGCTTATCGACACCCTTTATACATAGCTATACAAATGGTTGTTACTGACGATATTAAAAATCAAATTCTCTTTCTTTATTATGCCGATGCTTCGATTGCTGAAATTGCACGTACACTGGATATTACTCACGCAACTGCTCGCTATTGGATTAAGAAGCACGAGAATGATGCAGCTGGTGTTCCGCGCCCTAAAATGGGTCGTCCTCCCAATTCATTTCACTCTGAAGAGGTTCATCGTAATAAAATGATTAAAATTATGCAGACTAAAAGAAAAAAATCCCAATTTTCGTACTCAAGAAGCTATCTCATTGCAAAGAGCTTATAAACCTAATAAATTAGTATCTCCACTCGATGCGCCCGATGTCAAGCGACAAAAACGGAATAGTGATCTCAACTGGGCCTGCGAACAACCAGAATTTCAAATAATAGCCAATCGGTTTTTTGACACTATATTCGATGGTTTGTACCACAAATGTTACTGTTGCGATCGACTATGGTTTAAAACTTCGATTCGACCTCTTTCGAAATCGAGATTAATTGATAAAGGAGCGGTCGAAGAATTTCTAAGACTGGCATTTTGTGCAAATATCGGCGATATGGCTCTTTCTGAAGAACGTTTTACGGTGATATGATGAAACTCAAAGTTCCCGAGTACGCCATATCAAACGGTTTCGAATTTCCAGAAATACCTGACTGCTAAAAATGTTTGAATATGTTAGAAGAACGACTGGTGGCGTTGCGTATTCCTTACATGCAAATTTATGCCGTTCACGGATGCCAATTCAAATTGAAGGGTTCGGTGGTGAACGTGCCTGTAAAATTAGATTCCACCGTGGATCACCTGCCACGCAATCTAGATGAATGCTATACGGTCTACATTAAGTTAAATAGACGTATGACTTACAAATCAGACTATATGAGCGGGATCGTTAGTCATGCAGCAGCCCGGTACCTCACTCGACAGGAACTCTATCAGCACCTTGAAGTGCGCTTGTCGAAAGATTGGGAAAGAATATTGCAAAACTTTGACGTGGATAAGCTAATATTCGAATTTGAAGAAGAAGAAGAAAAAGTGGAGGTCGACGAGTCAGAAGTAGACCTGAGTGCGACACACACGTTGCTCACCGACGACCGCTGTATCTGCTTAGCATCCGGTGAAAAGTCGCTAATCTTTGATGAAAATGCCGAAAGAACTGTCCTTTCCGACTATTTACTGTGGGAAAGTGAGGCACCTTAAAAAGGAGTACATCTACACCAAAATCGCCAATTCATGAATACGAAGGTCGGATGGTTGGGTAGTCTGACCTGATCATTTTCTGTACGCGTACAGTAAATTTAATCACTTCCGTCTTAAGAATGCTACAGACATTTCGGTTCGGAAAAAGAAATCACTCAATGGAAGACTCACGGCCGAAAATTTGCTCGATGAAAGTTTTGTGAACGACCTCATTCAGCACGACGACGGCTACAAATTCTTCAAAAATATAAACAATGCACCTGCTCATTGGGAAAACTAGAATAAACGTGTGTATGCCGCAATGCGACAGTGGGGAATCCTGATTTGTCACATTGTCTGCGGCCGAGCTTCAGTGGTTTGAATTGATGCAGGCATTATCTTTGAACGTCGACAATCACATTTTGACGAGAACGAATGTTGAAAATGAAAAAAATGTTTACCAAAGAAAAGAAGTGCGAACTCATTCAAAAAGATCCCGTGAACCACGAAAAACTAGTTTATGCTAACAAACACGTTTTTTTTTTTTTTGGACGAGTTAGACTTGGCTGAAAAAATTTCAACGTTAAAAGCCGTGGGTGGCCAACCAAAATTTGCCGTAAAGTAGAATTTTTCCCGCTTGTTTTTTATATTTTTAAAATTATTTTTAATTAATTAATTTATTTATTTTGCGAGGACTTTAATATGCATTTTTCATAAGGCTGATTTTTTAAGCTATTTATATCTCGAATAGTTATTATAAACAAAAATTTGTACTTCTACAACAGGATTAGATTAAAAATGAAAATTATATTTACCAAATTATGTATTTATATACTTATACTTGTATTGAAGCCTTACAAAATTTGCAACATTTTGTGACAGTATAGGAAAGGGGACCCCGGATGATTATGATACCCTACGCCATTCTTTATCTTCATCGGACCCTGGATATTGAAGGGTTTTGGAGGGTGGGGATGAGGAACTACTAAAGCTATTTCATAATGTAAATATTTAAAAAAAATTTAGCAACCGATAAACTCGCAAAACTTGGTCGCAAGAACTTGAAATTAAAAAAATGCAATAGTTATATGCGATATCGCAAATATTAAGTTTAAATTTTCTTTTGGTATTTCTTCATGTTTCTTTACACTGTTAAAATCAAATCCGTCAATTCACGGTAAAACTACTGGCAGCAAAGTTGCCGGACTTTTTCCGTTCCGTTAGTACATTTTCCGTTTTGAAAGATAAAAGAAGGGTATTTATTTATTTATTTATTTATTTATTTTTTATTTATTTTTATTTTATTTTTATTTTTTATTTATTTATTTATTTATTTATTTATTTTTGTAAATAAACTCAGTTTTAAAAAATGTCATCTCTATTTGTGCTGCCATCTAGTATCGGGAGTATTTAATTTAATATTTGATATAATGGAAGAACATTTTCTGCCAGACCTGAGTATTGAACTGGGGACGTTAGCGGCTTGAGCTGAGTGCTTTACCGCAAGACCAGCGGGTCCTTGCTAGAGTGTGAGTAGGAAACGATTATACGGGATGTCTTCAAATCGCAGCTTGGGACTTAAACAATTTGGTGTTTAGAAAACTGTTAATTTTGAAGCTATTTGCGGGGATATTTCATAATGAGATGATGGTTGAAAACAATAGTATTAATAGAGGATAAAAACATGAATTATATATATTCTTAATTTGATTCGTAGATGTAAAATATAAATATTATATTTTGAATTAAATTCGATAATTTGTTTTGCTTTTTTGCGAAAATCGATTTTTGGTCAACTATTATGTATTTTTTAAATGTGTTCGTTTAGAATATATTTTCAGTGTGAGTGTTTTTTATAACTTTAAAAAATAAATTGCGAATAATTTTAAAGGAATGAGTTTAATTCGAAAGCATTACTTTTGTTTGTTGCTTTTTTAAATAGAATCGATTTTTTTTTCACTTAACTTAGCTATTTTATATATATAATATATTAATCTGTTTGTTTAGAATATATTTTAAGTGCGAATACTTTTTTATAACTTTAAAAAATGAATTGCAAATAATATTAAAAGAATAGAGAAATTTAATTTTTGCTTTTTTAAATTCGAAAGCACTATTTTCTTGTTGTTGTTTTAAATAAACTTGAAATTTTAATTTATTGAATTTTTAGTTTTTCTGAGCAGCAACATGCCAGTTTTTGAAACATTGAAAATAAACATGCAGCAAATAACGGAATATCTCCGTTGGCTGCTTTTTTCTCCGTCCGTTCCGTTGTTTTCAGGAAAAATGAGGAAATTTTCTGCAGATATACGGGATAGATTCCATTTTTCTAACAAAACGGAAACTTTCTGATCAAAATTCACGGAAGACAACCTGTCAATAAACGAAATTTTTTAACAGTGTATAACTATCGTTAAGGAAATGCAATTCATTTTCCAGGACAGCGAAACAATCAAATTATAGCTATTTATAACACCAATGAAATTTTACAGACAAAATCATTTCAGTAGTTCTTCCGAAAATGTATATTAATATCAGCTGTTTTCCAAAGGATTTCGCATAGGTTGTCACTTTAAACAGGACCATGGGAGCTCAGCTGCTTATAGTGTTGAATTTTTTAAAAATCTTGTTCTAAAATTGCCCGTGCGATATTGCTGTTACTTTTGCCTAAAATATAATGACTACTCTTCAATCATAACAACTTTTGCCGATTGTCATATCCTAGAAACAATTTTTACCACACAGAATATTTTTTTACTGCTATAACATCATGTTTCAGAAATTTGTAATGATAATGTTTAATTTTCAATTCCGATCAGTATTTTGAAAAAAACTTTGATATTTTGCATAATATTTTCAGTAATGTTTTTTTAATTTACTTTTGGATAATAGATGGCGCAACTGAGTTTATTTTAAATGATTTTTATGAAGTTTTCATTGGTTGTTGATTTCATTCAGTTTGAAAATAGCTTCGATAATGTAGCATGTAAAAAAAAAGATGTCATTTTGTATTTAAGAAAGTTAACTGCTGATGATGGATTTCAAGATAAACCGAAACGTCGAAAATAATTCTTATTTGTGTGATTTTAATTTTACAGCCTTGTTTAAAATCTCATAACAAAATGTGCGCTGGTTAGCAGCTTATTGTTTTGTTTTCATATTTCTCAATATCTCCATCTCTATCTAATATTCTATATCACATATCTAATATTTTTCTCTTCAGACATCATTGTTTCATCTTTATAACTGTAGATATAAAGAAAAATAACTCTAGGTATAGTATCAAATTCTACTTCATGTAATGTAATGTGTTAAAAATTCTTCTTGCTATCTTTCTTCCATGACAGCTTATAAATAGGACAATAATTTCGATACGGAGGTAATAAAATTTTTAAACATGTTAAGATTTCTCCTTCAATTTTTGTAATGAGACAAACCGAAAAACTTAGGAACATAATGTCACGGAAGAAAAGGCTTAATACGCAAAAAGAGAGGATTTATAATTACAAAATAGAAAAATTTGCATTGCCTATTATTAAATTGGAAAAGAAAACCCCTAAACCAACATGCATGAAGTAACATCTGTGAAATAAACAAAATTTTTATCTGTCAGAGATATCAAAAAATATTTGTTCTGGATTGAAAGTATTAAAAATAGAACACGTTTTGTTAATTAAACAGTGCGTATTAAAGTAATCAAAAAATAGCATAAAAACTCGATTTTTCATAAAATAAGACGAATATATTTGATTCGAGAAGAATACATTATTTTAAATATCATATTTAAAACCTTGAACATTAAGCGTAAAATATATTTTACAGTATAACAGTCATAAATACATATAAAACATATGTCGGAATTTTTATGCTTCTAATAAAAATAATTAAAATTTCATGAAAGTTTCAAAGTTTTTATTTACACAAGAGGTATATTTAAATTTGAATAGTAAAAAGCGAAGAAAATATTTTATATGTTTATGCTTTTACTCTAAATTTAATTCTTTTATTTGTTAGTTTTTCAAAAGGTAAATAAAAATATATCTAAAAGAATTCTCTACAGAAAATGTAACGGGATTATTACTAGTTAAATATATATTAGTTAATATTTAAATACATTTTTTAATCAGATTATATGAAGAAACAATTCAAAAGAAAAACTAGAATTTTATTATTTCAAAAACTTACAAAACATCCATTTTTTTTCTTCTCCTGGAAATGGAATAATAAAATATTTATTGAAAAAAAGATTACATAAACTTACCTTAAACTACAGCATTACAAGATTTATGCAATACACATAGTATATCCATGTGGGAAAAATTAGAAGATTAATTTTAAACCACGGTATTTTAAATAAATCTTCGTTTTTAGAACATTTAAATTGTTTTATTTTATATATATTTTTTAAATTTCTTTAATGTATTAATGCGTAAAATTTTTCTGTTCAGAATTGTTTTTGGAAAATAAAATAGAAATTCCAAACACTTTTTAGTGAGTAGTGCCCTTCGCAGCAGTATGTGGACTATAATGCCCCTTACTAGCAAACATAGAAGCGGATTTGGTCCGAAAATCTATGCTATTTTAATATTTGTTGTCTTATATTAATCTAAGAAAAGAAAGTAATTGTAAAAGAGTAAATAATTATACAAAACTAGGTTTAAAGTATTTAACTGGCAAATCATACGTCAAAAATGCTGTTTCTTGTCAAAGATAACATTATTCTGAAGAAAAATGTTTTCATTAAAATTACAAACATTGCATAAAGAGTATGATCATGAAGAAGAAAATTACCATTACAATATAATGTAATCGATGTGCTCTGTTTTATGAGATAATTTAAGGAAACAATCTGTCCCTGTAATGAAATTATTACACACGCTTTGTAAAGTGATCCATTGAAAATGTTGTAATCTTTTCTCAGAATTATCTATCAACCATATTAATTTTTCTACGTTTTAAAAAACAAAATGTTAACGAAAGATTTCATACTGTTTTGAAGTGGTTTCATTTTCTACTAGCCGTCTACCTATGGCTAGGCTGCGACGCTCAACTTACTAAACAATGATTACTACTATACTTATAACATGTACCACAGCGTAATAAAATTCATCGATTTTTTTCGCCATGCATTCCGTGTTAGTTACATCTGTAGCTTGGAGTAATATCACGAACTCACAGCGAAAATGTTGGTCACACTTTCTGGATTTTGCAACTTTTAGTATATGGATTATTCCAGATAAACGGGCTTTGGAGCTCCTGTTCGTGTCACATAAATTTTGATGTAATCTCTACAAGTCATACATATAGGTTTGAAATGTTGATCTGAAAACAGTCAGAGTCGGAAGTCATATAGTTGGTCTAATATCCTTAATAACCCATCCTTCGGGTTTCTACTCGTTCACACTTTTTTTAAATTCAAAGGCAAAATTTTATGAATACCATTTTTGTTCTTCTGCTTTCATCATACCACAGGAATGCAGCCATTTTCTCGATTAAACACAAGTTTATTTAACACGACGGAACATCACAAACATTGAAGAATACGCACATAGATATACATAATGATGAATATTTGTAGTAGCAGCAACAGTTATAATAATCTTATAAGCTCTATCACTAACTATATTTTATTTCATAACATGCCCACCGCATGCACACAACCTTCCACTTTGGCCTCCCGCCAACACTCTTACCATCTCCCTTACTCCACAGTAGAGGAGAGAAAAAAAGGGTTGCCATAAACTACGACGTCATCAGGCATGACACCCCCCACCTAAGATTGAAAAAGGGGTATGCCACTTTAGCAATCTGAAATTCAGACTGAACTTCATCCTCTACCAGTAAACTACTAATGAATAATAATAAACTACAATATATATAAAAGGAAATACAAAAAAAAAAACTTAAACATCTCTGAACCATTTCTGGAAACTCTCGCTGCTAGCTACTGCAATATAAAAATACAATTAATGTTTCATAATATATAATACTAAATACAAATAACAAATGAGGAACAGAATGCAAATTAATATGAAATACAATTTCAGCTGCAGCATACACAAAAGTGAACTATCAAAAGTTTTTTTTCATAAAAGTCATTAATTGTCCATAAAAAGTCTGCAATCAATTTTATTAGTCTGTTGTCTCCAGTCTAGATAGTGCATCAGCGTTCGTCAACTTTGCACCGGGACAATGTGAAATCATGATGTCATATTTCTGCAACGCTAATGCTTATCGTTGCAGTTTGGAAGATTGGGGAGCATTTTTGGTGATGAAAGTCAGTGGGATGTGATCGGTGATAAGTTCCACGGGCGAACCAAAAATCCAAGTCTCGAACTTCTTTAGACTCCAGATAATCGCTAGGCCTCCCGTTCAATGGTAGGCCAAGCCTGTTGAGTTTTGGTGAGCTTTTGACTGGCATAACTGACTGGATATAGTCTCTCATCCTTCTGTTGAGATAGACATGCACCGATGTCTATTGCAGATGCATTGAATGGTAAAAGGTAGCCCTATCACAGGTGTATAAAGACTAGGAGCGTCAACGAGACCCCTCTTTAGTTCGTTGAATGCTTTATCATGTTCCTCCATCCAGCACAATTTCTCAGGACTGTTCTTTTTAGTAAGTTTTGTCAATGGGTATGCTGTTTCGGCATACTTAGGCAGGTAATCGAGGTAGTAGTTACACAATCCGAGGACACTCTTAAGTTGTTTTTTTGTTTGTGGAACGGCTAACTTTCGTATGGCTTCAACTTTCTCTGGATCGGTTCGATGGCTGCCGGACCCGATGACATGTCCTAAATACTTAATCTGGTTTTTCGCAAAGGCGCACTTCTTCAGGTTCACTGAGAACTGTAATTCTCGAAGTTTAGAAAATATCGTGTCAAGATGCGTAATGTGATCTGACCATGTTTCTGAAAAAACAGCTATATGATCTATATACGCTCTAGCAAAGTTCCTGTATTTTGAAAGTGCTTTATTTATTTCTCTCTGAAAGGTCGCAGCTGCGTTCCGGAGCCCAAAGGCCATCACTTTGAAACGATATTGAGCCCTGTGAGTCTTAAAACATGCTAACCCCTGGCTTTCTGCGTCCAGTGGTATGGCCCAATATCCTTTTAGCAAGTCGATTGTAGTTATTACATTGGCCCTGCCAATGTTGAACAAAAGATCCGTTGCGTTTTTCATCGGGAAATCGTCGGTTTTTGTGATTGCGTTCAATGCTCTAAAATCTACACACAGTCGAAGAGCCCCATCTTTCGTCATCACGCACACTACCGGGTGTGGCGCCTCCGCATCACTCTCTTCGATCAGTCCTAACTCTAGCATTTCTTCGATTTGTTTATCTACTTGTGGCTTCAACGCCTCTGGGATTCGATAAACATAGGGCTTTTTCATTTCTTAGCCGTTTAATCTAATTTTGTGCTTTCCTACTTTAGCTATTTGTACCTTTTTTGGAAATAAATCTTTATATTTGTATAATAAATCTAACATCTCTTTTCTTTCTACATTTCCTAAATGCTTCAAATCTACTTCTTCTATGTCAAATAAATTTGAGTTATCTTTCACACTGGGGGTGGGATGGACTTCTCCTAATTCTTCTTCATTTTCAAAGATTACTCCCACCGCCCGTACCCTAGGAATAATTTTTTTTTATCTTATTTACATGAACATTCTTAACATTCGCGTTTATTATTTTACTTTGTAAGAATCAGGCTTACAGCGTGCTACAATTTCGGCTGGTCCCGTCCACCTAGCATAAAGTTTGTTCGTGGAATCCGGGATTAATAGATATACCTGGTCCCCTGGTCTAAATTCCTTGTAAATCGCTCTCCGATTATCGTACTTCGCATACGAGCCTTGTTTAAATTCGCTACTATTGCTGCTTGCTCCGCCGCCCTTTCTAAATTAATTTTTAACTACTGAAGATATTCGGTTGCGCTCTTTCCAAGATTTATGGGTAGTGGTATTTCCCCTGACCATGTAGATTTCAATACTGCTAATGGGCCCCTCGCCTCCCTTCCGTACATTAATTTGAATGGCGATACTCCCGTGGTACTATTCGGAATTTCTCTATAGACAAATAATAAATAAGGAATGTGTTTATCCCAATTTTTGGAATCGTTCCGAATTATATGGTGTAACATGCGTTTCAGAACCTGATTATATCGCTCCACTAATCCCGAGCTTTGCGGATGCCCTGGCATCGCAAATCTAGGAGCCGCTCCTAGCCTAGCATGAAACTCCTGTATTAAACCTGAAACAAAATTCCTGCCCTGATCACTCGCTAGTACGCGGGGTATCCCTGTTCGCATAAATATTTCTAATACTGCATCGCACGTATCTTTAGCCTTAATTGTTCTTAACGGGACCGCCTCCGGCCACCGCGAATGCTGATCCACTAAGTTAAGTACATATTGATGTCTACGCGCTGAAGGTGGTTCAATTTTTCCAATTATGTCAATATTTACAACGTCGAACGGAAGTTCCGGTCTCTCAATAGGGACAATGGGTATCTGATCGCTAGCCCTTTCTCTACTCCGTAACTGACAGTCTTTACAAGATTTACAATAATCCTCTACATCCCGTGACATATTCGGCCAATAAAATGAATAACGAATTCTTTCTTTTGTTTTTTTCATGCCGAGATGATTAGCGAAAATTGATTCATGCGCAATTTTTAAAATTTCCCCCCTCCTTACTTTTGGTACAACTAATTGCGTAACACAATCCCCCGTGACTCTTTCTCTATGATAAAGCAAATTATCTACCATAACGAACCCGTTTTTACCCTTTTCTGCGTCTTTGAAAGCACCCTGTAATGTTTCGCAACTCTTCTGTTGCTCCCTGTATATACTTGCATCTGATCGTTGACTTGCGTTCAAATCTCCGCTATCATCTTTCCTTTCAATACAACTAATCATTAATTCTCTCTCCGCGTTTTGATTTTCACCTCGCCAGCATAAATTTTCAATATTTATATCATCTCCCTCTGGTTGGTTGCCTTCCCCCCTTTGCCTTTCAATTTCATTTCCCTTTTCCGATCACGTATCATTTACTGGCGCCAAAGAACATTTCTGTCTGTCATCTTCCAAAGAACATTCCTTTCCCCCCTCGTTACTAGCTAACTGTAATATTTCATAAACTGCCGGTGTTATAATACATGTCCCATATAATTTATCCGTAACGGCAAACAGTACGTCTACACTGTTGTGAAATATACAATTTGACTCTCCGGATTTTAAAGCTACGGGTAATGTCACAAGATTAGCAATTATTCATTCTCCAAAAGCCGATAATAACTGAATTTTTGAATTTTCATTATTTCTAAATAAATCCGGTAATTGATTAGAGTTTATTACGGGTATTTCTGCCGCACTATCCAAAACACATTTGATCTCCTTTCCCCCTATCCACAAATGTTCAAATTGAAGTGGTTGCGTACTTATTTCGTTTCCAAAACAGAGTGTTTCAACCTTGGCGATTATTTTATCATCCTGCTTATTTTTTCCGACAAAAGAATCTTTTTTCGTTTGATTTTGCAAACTTCCAATTTTATCTTTTTCTCTATTATTCGGACAAAATCGCAAATACGTCGTCTGTTTACAAAGTCTACATTCTTTTGATGTGTTTAATTTTCTATCGCTACGAAAATTAAAATTATTTCTGACATGGGGTGGTACATATTTTCCATTATTGTAACTTATAGCTCCCGATTCATCATGATTGTGGGGTTTTACCGGTTTATCATATAATTCCGAAAATGTTCTGCCCTTTGACGTAAACCAATTATCACATAATTCCGCAATTTGTCGGGGTTTTAACCAATTATCTAATTGTTTTATCCTGACATAACTTCGCGTCTCCGAATCTAGTGAACTTAATAATCTGTCGCTGACAATTAACTCATTAAGCGTGTCAAAATCATTTACTTTTCTCAGTTCACAATAGAAATCCCAATTGGCTCTGAGCCTACTAGCGAATTGCATATGATTCTCATTTCTCGATCGAAAGTTTTCGAGGCAGGCCTCTGGTGTGGGTTGAAATTCTTTTAAGGTTAACGCCTTGACCTTTTGGTAATCTTTCATTTCTTCCGTGTTTGCGTACACTAACAAATGCGATGCCCGCTCCCCTACGAAATTAAACAAAATCTCAACCTTTAATTCCTCTGCGACATTTTTAATTTCAAATGCTTTCTCGAGCGAAGTAAAAAATGAATTCCATGATTCAGGCCTGCTGGGGACTGTAATAGTCAAAGTTTTGACGCTTTTGATTAGTGCTTCTAACGAATTAGATTTAGGTCCATCCACTCCTGTATCAATATTTCTATACTCGTTTTGCATTTTAGCCATTTCTATCTGAGCTTTAACTAATTCCAGCTTAGTTTTTCGATTCACGTAATCTTATTAAATTTATATCCGTGATTTCCTATTCATTGTGGGAATGATTCTAGTACATCTTGAATTTAGTTCCACACAATGGTTTTATTAGGATAAGCAACAATTTCGAAAATAATTTCATATTATCCTAATACCCAAACAGCAATGATTACTTTCCTGCCAACCACCTGCATCTGATGGATATGTTGAATAATATCTCATGTACAAAACAACTTATAAAATGTAAACTGAATCTACTATTCTTACTTATCTCTATTTTAGAAATCTAGCGTTATTACAATTTTTGTTTCGAAAAAAACAGTTTCGATGGTCATTCTATAATATTTATTTTACCTAAGAACATCCTGATTAAACTCGATGGTAATACCATAATAAAATCTCCCCAAAATAGGCTTATTTGGAAATTTTTATACCTATTGGGTAATCATTCATGAGCGTGGCCAGTGCCAATTCACAAAATAGCAAACATGATTTGGCGCTATAAAGTATTTTTGTGATAGCTTTTATGTTCTCAATTTCCTGTAATTGTAATATTTCAGGATCGTTTTACTATTCTAATTTCTTTAAATTAACTACCTCGTTGTACGAGTGATTTTATCCTAGTTTTAAAATTATATTAACTTTTCAACGACGAAACATCCACATCTGTTCTAGTAAATGAATAATATCTCATCTAAGAAATATGTATGTACAAATTACGAGACTTGAATCCATATTACACGTTCAATGTTTTTGCAATTTTCGTTTGGAAAAAAATATTTCGGTATTCATGCTACAGTAGTTAACCGGCAACTTGTATCAAAATAAATTCTCTTTTATGTCAATAGAATACGAAAATCACCTGAAAATAATGTATTTTGCTAATAAAGTTTTGCAGCAAAATAGTGCGAGTTATTTGAGTTTTATTATTTTGACACTGTTTGAAATATGATTGTTAAGCAACTAATAAATTAAAGAACAAAGTAAAATGAAATGCATTTTAAAATTTGTAAAAGATATGAAAATAAAACTTTTTTATTTCCGGATGCAAAAAATTTTCCAATAATTTAAACAATTAATTTCTAAATTGTAATAAATGAATCGGCAAATTTTCAAAACTTATGGACATATTTAAAACGTCCATATCGAAAATTTAGCATGCATAATTTTACGTTGAAATTCATTTTTCAAATATGCGATTTTCATTTCAGTTAAAAATCAAATTTGAAAATTGTCTGCATTCCCATGGGAAAGCATTATGACCTAAAAAGTAATGTTCTATATTTTTCGAACGAATGAACCAAATGTAACTAAAAACTATAGAACTAATTCCAGGTACCGCACCAACATACCTACCAAAAATCAACCTAATTGGATCATTTTTGCTGCAGTTATCGCGGAACAGACAGACAAACAGACAGACAGACAAACAGACAGACAGACCAAAAGACGGAAACCGAAAACTTTTCGCGTCTCCACAGTGAGCCTTCACCGACGTTTCGACAATAATGTTTGTTTTTTCATTGAATTTACATTTAATTTTATAGCTACCATTTATTTGTTGTTTTTGACTGAAATTCGGCACTCTCTTACGATTAAAGTTTTGTGCATGGTGATTGTTTAATATAATGCACTGTAAAAACAGAGAAGTATTTTTTGATCTAGCAAGGTTTAAGAAAATATAACTTAACCTCTTCTGAGTTACCAGCGATTTCGAAAAAAGCTTGTTTATCGTCAGATTTTTTTTCTTTTTTTTAAAAAAAACCCATATACATATTTCCGAGAGTTAAAAAAAATATTTCCGAGTAGTTTTTATAGTGCATTAATCAGTTTTTTCAACACGAAATGTCAATTTTTAGGACATTATCAATTATCAAGTACACATTTTCAGTAAAAAGAGTTTATACATATGAGAGTGACAAAATAATGTTCATCTTACGATGTAATTTAGCATGTTTATCTTTTGAACATATTTTTTCAACATGAAAGTGTTTACTTGAGAACTGATAGCATCCGAAAAACTGATATTACTCTTCGACCCCGGATCGGGAAAACGGACTAATACAATAAAAAACTACTCGGAAACATTTCCGAAAATTACGGGGAGGAAAAGAGACTTTTGTTTTAGAAATGTTTCTTTAAGTTTAAGAAATCTATTGGTTTCGGAGGTTTATCAAGAGAAAGGAACTGTTTTCAGAATCATAGATAACTCAGAAGAAGTCATAATATTTTCTATTTTCTATTTTAATATATGTCTTTTTATTAAATGAAGAAACAATTATCTTTTTATTTACAGTATATTTTTAAGCATGCATTTCATTCTTTTAAATCCTTCTCTGAATTATTTTTTCTATGTATGTTCCTTCTTATAATTTTACTGTACAATAGTGTATCCTTTGTCAAGTTTCAGGAAAAAAATGCAAATATAAACCGAAACTTGGTTTTATTTAAAAACAATTCTGGAAATGTTGCAACAAAACTGGAATAAATTTGAATAAATTTAATTAAGCGAGCAATTTAAGGCATTGGAAATTTAAACTTCTTCTTCTTAAAATATACAAAAACAGAATATTAAAATATGAACTTTATATTGCCATATTTAACATTTTAATATCTGCAATTAGACGAATATAAATAACTCGCTTTGATGTTTTTTCTTCTGTTAAAATAAAACAAGCATAAATACAAGTAAAATTACCTTCCCCAAAAATATTCTCTGTATAAGAATAAAGATTTATGCAAATAACATAATTAAAACAAGGCAACAAGAAAAATGTTTTAAATACACATGTTTATTTTTATTTATTTCCATTTTTTTTTCAAATGAAACAAAATTATACAAAATATACTTTACAAAACAATATGAATGCATGTATTTAAAACTTTGATAAAATCCGTATTATTTTTATTTTATTTTTTCGATAAATGTTGCTCTGATCATTTCATATTGCCTACTTTTGTATAGTATCAAGAAAATTCCAGAATGCTATTATACAATAAATGGACTGAGTTTTTTCAATATTTCTCTTACAGTTTGTTATGCACTAGAACATCGGATTCTTAGATTTGTGGTTTCGAGTACACTTTTGATATGATATGCAGTTTTCAGGACATCTAGCAATATGTTGTTTAATGTAAGGTAAGAAAATATTTTCACGTTTAGATCAATTTATTTTCCGACACATGTTATTACATTCGGAAGTTAAGCATTGCAGCCATTTAGGAAAAATTAGTTACATTAACAACAAAAAATGTTGCAGCATAGTTACATTTTTATAAAAATAAATATATATTTCTTTCTACGGGGTAGTTTTTTGTGCAGATTACAATATCTGGTTCGATGTTTTAAATGTATATCTGTAAATTCAGCTTGATATACAAAGAATTTCTTTACTTACGGATTATATTTACTTACGAGTAAAAATATTGCAGCATAATTACATTTTTATAAAAATAAATATGTATTTCTTCCTATGGAGAAGTTTTTTGTGCAGATGGCAATATCTTGTTCGATGTTTTAAACTTATATCTGTAAATCCAGCTTGATATACAAAGAATTTCTATACTTACTAGTTATAATTTTCCAACTGAGTGAAAAAGTGTCCCTGCCAGGATTCGAACCAGGGACCTCTTGGCGTAACTTGCCAATGTTCTGCCAACTGAGCTAACCTGGACAAATCTGGTGGACCTTTCTCACCCAAAGAACCTTGTTGATTAAGACCAGCCACCAGATTATCCAGGATAGTTCAGTTGGCAGAGCATTGACACCTTAAACCAAGAGCTCCTTGGTTCGAATCCTAGCCTGGACACTTTTCACTCAGTTGGAAAATTATAACTCGTATGATTTACTTACTAACTAGAATAATCGTGCTAAATTTAACATAGTGTAATTGCTATATTTATTTTTATGTTTAGAAGACAAGAGTCTTTTTTTTGCGCAGATATGTCATGTACAGGGCTTTACAAATTTGAAAAAATCTGGTAGCCAGGTATAAATTCTAGTTGCCAGTAAAAAAATTTACCTTCCCCCCTCGTTATTTATTTTCAAAAAGCACAAAAGTTTTTTTATGAATTAAGTTAGAAAAAATTATAACAAACGTAGTTTAGAATTATTAGTTACATAGTTTAGATTAGTTCATAATTAAAAAGGGTAATAAAACTAAGTATTCTAACGGAACTTATCAAAATTATATATCTCTTGGGTAATAAAAAGGGGGGAAATTCTGAATTAACCGGCATGTTTGGAAATGCTGATTACCGAATGCTTCAAATGTCCGAATAGTTGAGAGCTACAAAATCTATATCTGATGAGAAGGCATCAATGAAATAGTGAAGTCGTAAAACGATTTTTTGCTTATTTAGCCTATCGAATTCAGTCAAATTATTATGATTTCATTATTTTAAAATTTGCATTTAATGAACTTTCTTAGTTTTGCCAAATTAAAAATAAAAGTTTTATTTTTTTTACGTTTGAATATAATTTCAAATTTATTTCTTAATGTTCTGTAACTTTGCAGCATCTATAATGAGATATCTTGCAGGAAATTTAATTAAATTGTGACGTTCGCAAAATAACTCGAGAGCTAATATGTAATATGCATTGCTAAAAAGAAAAAAAACCATTTTCTCGCGCTGTAATTACATAATCGGGATCAGCAGCCGGCTGAGGTTTATTTTGATCCAGCAATTTAGGATAAGAATTTAAGAATAATAAATAAAATAAAATAAATACCTTATTCTTGTGAATTGAAATCAATGATTTTTTTTATTTCCATTTATTGCAGATAATAATCCGAACAATGTAATTATAAAATATTCTTGAGTAACAACCCAGTACCAGACACTTTGCCTCCAAGACAGAGTGACGACGAACTATTGTCCAACGTGCGTGGTGCAGGTTCACACAGACGATAGGCGCCAAGCATTTTAAGCAGAAAAGAAATATTTAAAATATATATATTTATGAATTATTCTTGAAAGTTAAGTTTTATAGATTTACTTCAAATGAATTATTTATAATAACTTATATGTTATTATTCTTTTAAAATGAATGTGATAGATTAATCAGCTTTAATTCTGAAAACAAAAATCTGATTTGAAACTTACAAAAGCGTAAGACTTTTTTATCATTGCAATCAATTTTTAGATGTCACATAGGTTGGAAGGACATAATTTTTTACTGTTTTATTGAAACTTCCCCCTTCTCCCCACATTCTAATCACATGATATGCTAGCCGACAAGAGCGGAAAAGAGTGGCGTTTTATGTGCATGAAATGGAAGAGAACAGATAGATTACTGCTTGCTGCCCGCACGATTAGGGGTTTTGCGAGACAATTGTGCTCATTTCTTAGTTCAGTTTTTGAAAAAAAAGGGAAAAAAATAATCAAATTAAATAACTTAGTCGCCAGGCAAAAAAAGTTGGTAGCCAGTGGCGACCTGGCGACCGCATTTGTCAAGCCCTGGTCATGCATAAAGGGAGTAATTGCTTCATATAATTTTCTGTCTATTCTATATGTGCACAAAAACAACCTCAGATCATTCAAAACTTTCTTTTCATAGAAATAAATTTTAAATGAATTACACTAGGATTATTCTGTAAGTCGTTCGAACTCTAAAAAGTCACTGTTTTGTTTTGATTAAATTCTTAGGAATTATCAATAACTAATTAACGATTAAAAGTAATATTTTAAGTCATTTTTAGTAAGTTATTAATATATTTGTGAAATCCTTTCTGAACAAATAGCATGAGACACACGGAGAAAACAATAATATTTTGGAGCAGTAGAATTCAGTTATAAAAGTTTCATTTCAGAAGGACTATACAAAATTTCAACTTGTTTCAAAATTAAAAACTGATTAAAATTAGTTTTAAATATTACGCATTTATTTAAATAGAAGTATCATTTTTAGTTTTTTCCAAAACTATCTTTATAACTTCTTAACTTAATATTATTATTATTATTATTATTGATAAAAATATTGATATTGATTGTTTAAATGTAAACACACATAAAACTTTTAGTATTCTAGACACTTTATAAAAGTGATAAGTAAAATGCATTCTAAGTACTTTAAAGAGATATATTTTCATGATAAAATTCACTTAAAAATATTTACAATGCGTTTACAAAAATAAAATAACTTTAATTTTATATAGAAAGAATGAAATAGGCGTTCACGTAAACAAAAAACACAGAGAAAAATAGGAATTTTATTGATTTGGTAATAATTAAAGTATTTTCTTGTTAAGTTTTATTATTCGACTGGAATGTGCAAAATTAACACCAATTTAACTAAATGGTGTTTTCTAGAATGCACATTAATCTGTATTCTTTTTTAGGAGATAAATAACATTTAAAATTGCTTTTTAAATTTCTTCTACTTTTTATTACTTTTTACAATTTCCTACGTAAAAAGGCAGAACGCACTATAAAATGACTCATGTGTCTGCTTGTCCGTCTGCCACAGACGTTTTTCCTCGAAAACTATAGAACGCAGAAAGTTCAAACTTGGCAGAGTTATATTGGCCCATATATTTATAGATTATAGCCATTCTAAAATATTTTTGGAAAAAATTTAAGGAGCTAATTAAGTTACTTGAAAAAATATTGTGTATCGTGTGGGGTATCGTTGAAAAGATCTCATAAAATCGAACTCAAAAAAATATTTTTTTAATTTTTGGTATTATATTTTTAGGAATATGGTCGAAAATGTACTGCAAAAAATGTTCCCCGTAACCTATTTCGGAATATACTGAAACTAAAATTATGAAACAATTAGGGTTAATAGGAGAGTATTTAAACATTGCAGGAAAACTATAGCAATTATCCTAGTTCACATAGTTTTTGAGAAAATACCATACTTTATTTTACACACAAAGTTTACTTTGTGGCCACTGGAGGTTCCTATCGGCGCGAAATCGTTGTCGACGCAGAGTAGTGTTGATAATGATTTTCGAAAAACAAAACCTATCTAAAAAAACGCGCGGTGTTTCAACTTTGGGACCTTCTTTCAAAGCGCACTTGGCACAATTTAAACAATTATCCAAGTTTAAACTTTGTACAAGGTCTTTGTTTTAGGTAAGGTGAATCGTAGTGATAAATAGTGAACGTTTTACATTCCAATTGAATTCAATTATTGAAAATTAATTCATAGAAAAATTCCAATTTCTTTACAAAGTTTCATTATTCTTTCAGCAACGATTCTTTGTAATATTACAGTTCGTAATTAATAAATTTATTGTATGGAACGCTTTGTGCGCGTGTAAAATTCGCACTTTACCAATATTTTTATATAAAGACTAATTATTAGGAAGGCCCCAGAATGAAACATTTCTTTATTATACTTTTAGATGTTTATGTATGAAATAATACCAAAAACCAATAAATGCATTTGAAGCAGAAATTTTGGTAGTTGTAAATCTGATAAGTAATATCTCATTGTTACCTTAATAAGCCATTTTATTTTTAACGAGAATTAAAATATAATTTGTCTTGATTAATAATTAAAATGATTTATTATTAAAATTTGTCGCTGGCGTCTCATAAAAATTATAGCCATAATCCCGGCTTTCATGTTCTATTTAATGTATAAATACTAGATATATATATATATATATATATATATATATATAATTAACCAACGAACATCTTGAAATAACTTCATTAAGACCGCTTTAAAATTAGAAATAAATTCTTCATTAAACTGGTAACATATTTTGTCACAGTATAGCTTTATTATTATTTTCAGAAATAAGGATTAGCTAAATAAAAAAAAATTCATGTCTAACGAAAGTTCTTTCTGATTTTAAGACTAATATTTATTTAAAGAATAAGCTCTTAAGATGTTGAATGTAATTTATTATTTGTATTGTATTGTCTAATAAAACTCAATAATTTCTGTTTATGTCTTAATTAACTTTAAATGATTTCTGTTATCTGTTTGAATATATTTATAATAGATGGAGTGGTATGATATTAAGTATTTTATTTTTGCGTGAGAAAGTCATGATTTCAGTCAAAATAGTTTTAAGATTTTCTCTTTTATTATGTATCCAATAATAATGTTTAACTGACAAATTATCTGTGAAACGTAAGAGTCTATAAATATTTTGAGATTTTACTTTATTTCGTTTGTATTATTTTTTCAGTCTTTAAATATAAGCTGTAATTAGATTGAATAAAGTTATTTTAAAATGTAAAATAATTTTCTAGTTAAGGCGGTTATTGAATGATTAGCGAAAGGGAGAACAATAGAGTGAGTGAGGTCACTTTTTTACAGAAAAGTGCCTGAGGTCACCTAAATTAAATTTGAATTAGTGATTTACAAAATAAATTTCATGTTTGCATTTATTATATACCGGGTGGTTATAAAATACATATCTCTATTTGGAGCTGTCTGTAGCTTGAAGGAATAACCGAAATGAAACCAAAATCGGTGCACTTAGTATTCAAGAAGGGGGTATAGAAGAATGTAACAATAAAAATAATTAATTGCAATAATCGCCGACAGATAGCGCTTTAGAGTGTGAAATGTAATGTGTAATACGAGGGCTATCCAGAAAGTAGATTACGTTTTGAAATAAAAAATAAACAAAGTATAGGAAACAAATTTTATTATATACAGATGAAAGCCACACTCAAATACTACTTTTCTACATAGTCACCATACAAATTAAGGCATTTATCGTAGCAATGTACGAGCTTGGAAATGCCTTCGTCGAAAAATTCGGCCGCCTGCGCCTTCAACCAACAGTTCACGTGTTTCACCCATGTTTCGTCACCAGTAACGATGCGATCGAGTAAAGAGTCACCATCCTTATGGTAAGCGTCCAAAAAGTTCAACGCTGCAGCCATTCGCTGATTTTTGTGGTTCTCTGTCAAGATTTTTGGAATCCATCTTGCACAAAACTTGTGGTAACCAAGCTTTTCGCTGATGATTTCGTGCAACAAACTTCGCGAAATTTGTGGAAAACTCAAAGAAAGTTCCGTTATTGTGAACTTATTACTGCACGCACCTCGCAGCTCGCGGGATTTTCAATTAACGCAGACATTTAAAACCGTCACAGTATCTGAACGGAGCACAGCACGAACCTCTCACTAGCACGGCTAGATGCCGACTGAGCTGCGCAACGCTCTGACCCCAAGATGGCCGCGCTAGCCCCGCCCCTAGCGGACACAGACGAAAACGTAATCTACTTTCTGGATAGCCCTCGTATTATGTACCGTGGAGTTGTCGCAAACCTCAATTACTTTACTGCATATCAAAACGTGTGAGACATCACTCCTGATGCGTTACATTCCGCAGTTGAGCAAGTCGTGCACCGCCTGGATTGCGTCCTCGAGCAAAATGGCCGCGTGGAACCTGAACATGATCGGCAACGCCTTGCGAAAGCGTAACCACATTCACTGTGCCATTTTCGAATAAATTAGGTATGTCATCTGGTTTGACGCCTTAATTCTTTGGTCTTGCATTACACATTACATTTCACACTCAGTAGCGCCATCTGTCGGTGATTATTGCAATTATTATTTTTTATTATTCCATTCTTCTTCCCCCTTCACGAATAGTAAGTGTACCGATTTTGGCTTCATTCGGGTTATTCCTTCGAGCTACAGACAGCTCCAAATAGGGATACTTATATTATAACCACCCTGTATTTGTAAAATACCACCTTGAAAGAGAAATAAATATGCAAGAAATATATTATCTTTCTTCTACGGTTATATGTCAATATCTAAAAAAACTTAACATTAATTATTTAATACTTAATTATTAATAATTATTTTAATTAATTATTAATACTTATATAATTTAAATTAATTATTAAAACTTAATTATTTAACTTAATTATTAATACTTAATTAACTTAAATATTAATTATTTAATGCGTAATTATTTAACTTAAATATTAATTATTTAATGCTTAATTATTTAACTTAAATATTAGTTATTTATTACTTAATTATTTAACTTCAATATTAATTATTAAAACTTAAAATATTTTTGTTTTTAATAACCATTTTAAATGAGCGGTACCAGGTTCGAACAATAAGTAGAGTTACTAAAATTTTAATCTTATAATTACCGAATTAATTATATCTAACACTTTACGTTACTACTCGACAGGGACTACTGAGACTAAGAACCAAGTCTGTAAAACATACACTGCTGGACAATTGCTAAGGACGGATAACACTATCACCCATAGCAACCACAAAATGAAAGGAAGCAAAGTGTGGAAAATTAAAATAAGGGCGGGATATAGTAAGAAGAGGTGTGCGTATGCAAATTTTCTTTTCGACGTCTGTTCATCACGTGATAGCGCTGATAAGAGCTTTAAAGGATTTGACGCGTGTGGACGGTTGTTGTTCCAAGTCAAAGTTTTACAGGAAAGACTTAATTGACGAACTTGAAATTTTCGGCATGTCTTTCTGATATCATTTAGATGATTTTATGCGTGGCCGAATTATTGGAAAGATCGAAGAAGGACGAAAAATAACAGATGTTGTCAGGGAGTTTGACATCGCTGACAGCGTTGTTTCATGGCTGTGGAAATCATTTAAAACTACTGGAACCTGTAGTAGACGTCACGGGGGAGGTCGTGTTAGAAGCACGACACCTGCAGGATATAGATACATTGTCCTATCGGTAAAAAGGGACCGACGCACCACTGCTCAGCAGGTGGCAAATCAGTTTCTTGGTGTCGTGAGCATCGCAACTGGACTGAAGAGGACTGGGCATGCGTACTATTCTCAGATGAGAGTAGGTTCAGTCTGTCATCGGATTGTAGACGCCAACTGATCTGGCGTGAGAGTGGTATCGTCCAGAATATATCCAGGAAAGGGACCAATATCCGACATGCAGTGTCATGGTATGGGCCGGCATCATGATCAATGGCTGTATGCGCCTACATGTGGTTGTGACTGGGACTATGACGGGCCAACGATACATTGATGAAGTTGTACTTCCTCATGTTCGCCTTTTCCGCAGTGCTGTCGGTGATAAATTTGTTTTCATGGACGACAACGCACCATGTCATCGATCGCTCGCTGTTCAGGATTGTCTAGACAGCGAAGGTATTCAACGCCTCGTATGGATAGCACGTTCTCTAGATCTAAACCCCATTGAAAATGTTTGGGATGCTTTGGGGAGGCAACTTGCTAGTCGAAACTATCCTCCAACAAACAAGAACACCCTCATCCGTGCACTGACAGAGGAATGGGATAAATTGCCTCAACAGCTGCTGGATAATGTTGTGCAAAGTATGGCACAACGTGTAGAATGTTGCATCACACTCCACGGTTAACAAATAAACAACACGGTTTCACACAATTAAAATCAACAGAAACTGCTCTTCAAAATGCACTATCATTTATCGACATCAACAAAGAAAATTAAAATTACACGACATTCATATTGCTGGATTTCATGGGGGCATTTGACAACCTTCCATGGGACCAAGCGATTTCATCACTAACCGACTTAGGCATCCCGCAGCAATATATCAATACAATTATCTCCTTCCTTTCGAGTAGGCGGGCTCAGGTTGATTGGCAAAACCCTAATATCTTGCATTACTTCACAAAAGGCTGCTCACAGGGCTCCTGCTTTGGTCCTTTTCTCTGGTTGTCACTTTTGGAGGGCTTACTGCGTTACTTTGTCTTCGAGAACTGTGCGATTGTGGCATACGCGGATGATGTCTTGTTAATTATTTGGGGTCCAACACGTGCTGCGCTAGAGCATAATGGTAGGATTGCCCTGAATTATGTTCAAAATTGGGCTACGAGCAACCACATTGAAATATCATTGAATAAATCAAAAACAATTACATTTGGCAAACCTAAAATCTTAAAAAGGGACCCAATCTTCAAACTAAAAGGACAAAACCTACAATCAGTCAAAACCTTAAAATACTTAGGAATTACAATAGACCAACATCTTTCATTCCTACCCCACATAGTAATAAAAAGGGAAGAAATTACTAAAATTACTCAAAAATTATATAAATTTTCGTCAATTTCGGGTAGGTTGCCAAATCATTTCTTTAAGATATGGTACTCGGCAATCCTACAGCGCCAAATCGCTTATGCTTGTGGGGTGTGGTTCACGCGTATGACACGGTCGCATGGTGTGCGTCACCTCTTGGCAGCGCAGAGAAAAGTACTCCTACTCATTTCAAGAGCGTATAAAAATACGTCAACAGCGGCATTGCAGGTCCTAACGGGTATCCCGCCCCTGGACTTGCAACTGGAAGCAGAGGCTGAATTTGCTAGAGTCACTAGATTGGGGATATCATCAACGCGTATTAATGCACAAACAATAGCCACAAAGATCTCAAAATATAAAATTTCACCAATTCTAGATCAAATAAAAACCTGTCCGGGTTCAAAATTCAATGGGGAATTCCATATCTTTACAGACGGTTCAAAAACAGCTGAAGGCACAGCATCGGCTTTCTGTGCTTTTAAAAATAATATAATTCATCACACGTGGCGTGCAAAACTAGACTCGGGTAATTCAGTTTACCAGGCGAATTACTTGCGATTGGAGAAGCTGTGCGCTGGGCTATGGAAGAGGATTCGGTCAACTTTCTAATTTCATCGGATAGCTTATCAAGCTTAATGGCTCTTTCAAAATTTGACATAGATAATTATTTAGTTCAGGAAATTTTAGTACGTATAAATCTATCCTCCAAAAACTTCTTTTTTAATTGGGTCAAGGGTCATTCGGGTGTAGCTGGAAATGAACTGGCGGATCAGTTGGCGCGGTCAGCAACAAACGATGAAACACTGGAAACAACTTTTCTTCCTGTACCACCGTCCACACTCAAAAGAGAATTAAAAAAACAAATCACAGACAGTTGGCAACAACGCTGGTCTACAGCACAAGTGGGTCATTACACAAGAGACTTCCTTCCGGAAGTCTCGCAACAACTAGAAATACACAACAGATATCTATACCTATTTTTAACAAATCATGGACCATTTCAACAACACCTATTCCAAATTAACAGAAGTGACTCACCACTTTGTATCTGTGGATCAGAAGCAACATCGTTACACTACATATTAAATTGCACTCTAACTTCACATTTCCATGTCAAAAAATCACCACAAATGCCACTTAAAAACTGGCTACAATATCTCCTGGACCGTCCGGTTCTTCTCCAGCGCATAGTCAACTGCATGAAATTTATTGAAAAAATGAATTTTTATTTTCCAATCCTCTTCCTCTGTAGTCGAGCGCCCGCTTGTCCAATATAGCAGGGGTTCTGTTTTCTCTGTACATATGTATATAAATAATTGTATTTTGTATTTGAATATAATAATTGTTGTAATGAGATTTAATATCACACTGTCTGTATATTATTATTATCTGCATATTATTTGTAAATTTTTAGTGTATTCGCATCTGTATATTCATATTAGTATATTATTAATTGTATTAGAAGTATTTAACCAAGAATCTGCACCCCATTTAACCAAAAATCCAAAATATAAAGTCTGCACAGTACTTGTATATAGTCATATTCTGGAAATGGTCTAAACTGTATAATTGTATAATCGAATTAATTATAATAACTGTATGTATGCATCATATTTTTCCATATACATCAATTGTAGCAAAGTATTTGTATAAAATATGCTAGCCAAGAATAACCCATCATATTTAACCACTAATAATTTTAGGCATGGTGCCTGCACAGTATTTGTAAATAGCTCATCCGGAAATTATATGTTCTGCATACATTGAAATAATAATAATAATCGTATGTATGAAAGCAATAACTGTATTATCAGACAAAATTCATGTGTAATATTATATTGTAAAAATTGCATACATAATTCTGTAATTGTGGTCTCGCTGGTGATAGAGGCGTGTCAGCCCCTCAAGATTGCACACAAACTCTAAGGCTTCAGCCGGGTTTCCTGAGGTGGTCATCTCTGTATTGTTCCATTTCTACGTATGCAGCATCAAATGAACATTTTTTTCTTTCAGATGTTTCATAGCCTTTTGTATTTTCCAGAACAATAAATGTACTTTATTCTAGTGTCTGAACAGTGTGGCAACAATATTTTATCCTACTAAGCCTCATACCTCGCTTAATGTTATGCTACATTGCAATTTGTGATCCGTCCTTAGCAATTGTCCAGCAGTGTAGATATCCCTCACTGTCCTCTTTATTTAGGTTAAAAAATGAAATAAAATACAAAATCCCACCGGTAATAATTCTTTTTATAGGTAATTTGAAGCTTATTGATTTGTAATGCATCGTTGTTCTTGTATTTTCTCTCTAATTTAAAACATGAGCCGAAAAGAAAGTGAAGCATTTGTAAAACGTGTTGTAAAATGCTGGGAGAACATTGCTGGAAGAAATAAAAGAACGTTAAACAATTTCTAAATG
Source organism: Maratus michaelseni (assembly GCA_963931845.1). NCBI lineage: Eukaryota > Metazoa > Arthropoda > Arachnida > Araneae > Salticidae > Maratus > Maratus michaelseni. The sequence goes on along the minus strand of OZ007588.1, from coordinate 472,541,595 downwards.
AAGGAAAGAGCAAAATAACTATTTATCGAATAAGAAATACGAAAAAAAAGGCGCACACCGTGTAAAGCTACCCCCAAAAATAATTACAAAAAAGAGAATTGTTCAATAAAAAAAAAAAAAAAATGTTTAATTTCTATCCGTATACGTATTCGCTAAAAAATTGAATTAACACAATCAACTTTAACGTATATGAAAAAAGAAAGACTGGAAATTAAAGGATTTGTAGGGAGGGGAGGGGGAAGCTTCACAGTAGGCGGACTATCAGAACAAATGAGTAAAATCAGAGTGTCGAAGAGTCCATCGGAAAATGCTTACGAAAACTCTCATTTTGGATTATGACATTTATGTGCCTAACGATCTAGCACATGTACCAGTAAGTGAAAATTCTCATGCTTCAAATAAAAAAGAAGTTTATTATAGTTACAATTTTGATCGCAAGAAAATTTGTTCCGAAAAATGTTTAGTTTGGAAAGTCTTGGATGAGGCTGGAATAGTGTCAGAATCGGTTGTTTGTGAAGACTGTTTGAAAGCTAATAATTATCATGAGTAGTGTATTCAAAAATATTTGATTCCTTTCCTTAAGAAGCATTGTAAAAATTAGGAAATATTTTTTCATCCAGATATGGCCTCTTCACATTATGCAAAAAAAAATTATATTTGGCATCTGAAAACATAGAATTCAGTTAAAAACCTAAAATTGCACCTAATGTTCTTCAATCTAGAGATGTAGAAAAATTTTGAACATTAAGTAAAAGGGTTTAAAAAACTGATCTGCGCCGCCAGACGTTCACGGGCGCCCGTCAGGCACGTCAACCGCCATTCCCAAGTTCTAAAGAACTTTTACTGAGCGCAATCAGGGGAGTCCCTGTATGCTCTACGGTAGGTGGGGGCTCCGCCACTTGCTGAACACCCCCATTCTCCAGAGAGATTGACAACATAGATCTGACGCTGCGAATTGCGGTGTATCCCACCCTCTTGGGAAACCACCGCATTCACATTTGGGGACGAGCCGGGGTCCCCGAAAAGGGAGCCAGATTCTAGGCCTTAAGTCAGGTTTTTCCGACCTGTACTTGTTTTTACCATAGCTCAAGGGATGTGAAGGTCTACAAAGACAGTCACAGGCCCCTCTCGCAGTGGATTTAAATAAAATGGTATATAGCAAAGAGACAAAAGTTCCTAAAAGACTAAGTATAGTTTTGTAATAATTAAATATAGTTTTGTAAATAATATATTTTAAATAGAGTTATGTAATGGTTAAAATGCATTGCTTTTATTTTATAAAAGCAAGCCGCTTATAAGCAATTAATTTAGTAACTCTACCTATTGTTCAAACTTTATACAGTCAACCCTATAAAAATGGAATCGCAAAGGACCTAAAAATACTCCATTTCAGACAAATTTCTAATATAGCAATTATAACTGTATGTTATTTCTTGGATCACGTCGGGACCATGGGAAGTTTCCGTTTACGAGAAGATGCCTATATAGACCTGTTCTGTTTCACATATTTCATTATATTTTAATATGTGTTCCGTTTAATATTGTCGATTATTTCGGACAATTTGAGCATTTACTTCTGTAACAAAATAAATTACCTTAATAATCATTGTCTATCGTTAGCAATGACTTTTTCCCATCTTTCTGGCAAGACATAGATTCCGCGTCGATAAAACAACTCATCTTTTGAAACAATCTTAGAATGGACCCATTTTTTGACTTTTTCGAAAGAACTGAATGGCTGTACTGAAAGTCAGTGCTGCATTGATCGAAATAATTGGTAGTCCAAAAGGGCTAAATCTGGTGAATACAGCGGGCGGTATAGGACGTCCCATTTAATATTTTCCAAATAGGTTTTTACACGTTTAGCAACATGGGACCGAACATTGTCATGTTAAAAAAAGACTATCCTGTTTTTGGGCGTATTTTGGTCGTTTTACCTTCAACTTACGGTTCAATTTAATCCGTTGTTGTCGGTATTGTTCGCCGACTGTTGTTTTACAAAGTTCTTCATCCAATAATTCTTGCAAATCTGCATCTTTAAATTTTTTTGGTTGTCCTAAACGCTCCTTATCCTTTTCTATTAAAAAAAACCACTTTTAAATCTTTTAAACTATCGTACACATATTTTTTGGGTTAGAGTATGTTTACCATAAAGCTTCAACCAATAATCGATAACTTTTAGCAGCCGTTTTCTTCAAATGAAAAAAGGTCTCTTTCTGGTACAAAAGTTGACATATTCCAAGCTATGAAAAACGATGTTTTTCGCACAATGACAATTAATAATGAACTGGCTTTTGATGGCGTATGTTTACCCTCCAAAACGCCATAGACGTCATTAGTCCACACCAACAAATGTATTAGTAACGTCATACTTTAGCAAAATTGACATTAATTACCGAAACACGTATTATTGATACTTTTTAGAAAAGAAACCTGCAAAACAAGGAATATTTTTCCGATCTTAAGTGATTACGTTTTCACAGGTTTTACTCTAGTATCGTTACGATTAAGAAAGTTTGTTTTTACATTATTATATGGTATTAAAAAGCCACATTGATATTCCGTAAAAAATATATATTAATATCTTTATGTTAAGGATCATTATTCTCTTGATAGCCATAAAAATCTGTAATAAAAATTGTTCAATCTCTTTCCTTAATAACAATTTTTCATGAAGGTTATAGATAAAGAAAGTATTATCGTTATGATTATTATTTGCATCATAGAGAGACTATGTAGAAAATATAAAATAAAGCTTTAAAACTTGTTTGAGTCTGAATTGCTTTTTTCACACAATAGAGGAAAAGGTGTAAATAGGGGCACCCTCTTTTGTTGTTGATTTAAAGTGACTTTCCTTTTGAAAAATTCTAGATTTTCGACTTTTATTAATAACTATAACAAGTTTACTAAGTGAGAGGAGGCAAAACAATTATTAATATCAATTATTTCAATTCAAAAACGAAGATTTACAGAAAGCTTTTAAAAAGGCACCAGAAAAATTGAGGTGGAAATACGGGCCTTCTCCAAAAAAGTCACAAAAAATAGTTTAAAATGTTTTAAAACAGGATAAAATAATACAAAATGGTAGAGAATGTATTTATTACAGAAGAAAATCATTTATAAAAATCGGAAACAAAACTGGCCTCAATCTAAGTGTGCCCACATGTGGCACATAACACATTTAACCCACACTTCTCCGCCAGTGTCTTCAGATAACTTTCCATCACACAAGATGCAAGTTGCATCGCTCGGTGTTGGTTTATCCCCACTGTTGATATCCAGGTTGGTATTATCATCTCTGTCCACAATGGGAGGGTCACGATGATGAATCGTATCATTTCGCGTGTCGAATTTTCTTTCTTTTCTTGAAGTCCTAAGGTCTTCTCACCCCTGCCTCCTGGCATTACGCCATTATGTTACATTACGCACATTATCAGATATATTATAAAATAAAACTAACGAATGCTTTCAGGATTTATAGGTAATAAAATAGCCTTATAATTATCTATAAAGTTTTTATTATCTACATCTAAGGTAATATTACAGTTCTTTTACTTCAAAGCCTTTGTTAGGTTTATTTTATAATACATTTGGTAATGTTTATAATGTAGGTAATTTCTGTTCTCCCGCAAAAAAAAAAAAAAAAAAATATATATATAGAAATAATTTATGTTGTTTAAGAGAAAAGGTAGTATAATTATGGGTTCCTTTTAAATGGGGGCCCACATTTATACCAACCCCTCCTAAGAAAGACGGCTATTTTCACATGTAACCTAAAGGTGTGCGTGAGTTCTAAAAGTAGCTTAGCATCTCCGCTTTCCGGATATCACTGCGAAATTATTTTAAACTAACCATAAGAACATGGAAATAATACGATTTCAGGAAGCTGTCAAAAGTTTGCAGTCCAGAACAAACACCAATTCACACAGTATCTCACGCTGCATCCACACTACTGGAAAGAACGGTTCCAACTGCTCTCTGCTATCTCATATCAACAAATTGCATTATTTACAGTCCTGGCCGTCAGTCTTTAGCACCTCTCATAGCCACTTTGAGAGGGGTGGCCATATTTACACCTGTGCCCGTTTTTACACCTTTTCCTCCACTACTATACATTTGCTAGACACACACAATACTACTATACATTTTATAATAAACTAGCAGGCTATGCCCGCTGCGCTGGTCAATTTTCCAAATTAACCTTGAATCAAACGAAACGGTGAATTCCACCATGTATTTTCAAATAATATGGATCTTCACCTTCAAAGTTCTTCCGCATTGCTAAATACAATGCGAATGCCATTGCGTTATTATCTAATTTTATGTGTTATACAAAATTCGGGATATTAAAAAGCAATTCTTTAATTTAATGATTTATATTAGAGTTTGGTAGAGAAATGTGGCCGTTGCGACCAAGAGAAATTAAAATGTTCTCTGATTCGCCATACTAATAAAAAAGAGAGCACTACAGTCATTGCAGAGATTGTCCATTGAACTTAAATAATGTTCGGGTTATTCATTTTTCGTTTGTTAGTTCTTGAATCCCGGTCTTCTCAGTTTGATGTTATGTGTGGTTTTGGTAGCTTAAATACAATATCACTCTAGGTTACATTATATTTCGTAATGTACCCATCTTCTGTTCTGGCAGGTGTACTACAGTTTTCTATCTTTGAATTCCAGCAGATGAATACAGTGAAAAATGTAATACATTATTTGGACACAAATAACTTTCATAACTTTCACGTTTAATTTTCATATTTAAAAGAGATGTGAATCATAAAATGTAGGTTTTTAAAGCTGAACTGTTTGAATAAAATTAAAATAACGTTATTTTCACTGCCTTTTCATTTTATACACCAATTGCAATCATGGAACCATTAACCTGGAAAAAAACACTCGATAACTGATTCTGGTAAAAAAAAAATAATCCTCTGATATGCATCAAATAAAATATTCCTAAACTTCCTTAATGGGGTACACAGCCAAGTGTGAAGTCAAACATTAGAAGTTTTTGGAACAACATAGTTGCAAATGTACCCGAGTTAACTAAAAAAGGAAGTTAATTACGAGCCGAACAACGTTCCATTAAATAATATCAAATTGGTGTCTACTGAATTATAGATCTTTCACCAATAAAACTCCTTGAGAAAGATAAATAAAGTTAGTTACGCAAAATGTTTAGTAATAATACTTTTTGTGAATTCTTGAACCGAAGATTTTTGTGACTTTCTCTAATGAGCATAATAACTTGGAGAAATAAATAGGCTTGCTATTTCTTTTATTTTCACGATTACATTATTTTCCCGTCTCTTGTCTAAATAAACCCTATAATGTACATAATTCGTTAATTTTTCACCAAGTTTAGCGGCTAGGTCTCTGCGTTAGCCGAAATTGCTTTATAATAATCAAAATTTTATCTAATCTGATTTCCAGGTACTTTTTTTCGTATTCAGGTTAAAATGATAAATCAGCAAACATTGTTCCTTGGCCACCATTGGCATTTCAAATTATTTTTCGTACATTGCAAGTATTGCTTTTTTGGTGATAGTAAAATGACTTTAGATGGAGAATATGTAATAGTAAATATTCTTTTGTCCGTTTGCTTCATAATGAAAACCATAAATTTACTAATAGCTGAGTACAAATTCGCTGCAATCGGATTCAGCATCAAGAGCACCCCTCAAATATAAAAGAAATTTCGAACAATGTAGTAAATACGCCAATTGGCGAGTGATCCGATTACAGAAGATTAGTGCAATATGTTTAAAAACCTTCAAAAAGAAGAAAAGGCATGAAAAGAAAACTAAAAAGAAATTAAACGTGAACAATTTTTTAAATGCGTGATAATAATTGTCGAAACGTCAGTTGAGGCTTACTGTGGAGACCCGAAAAGTTTTTGGTTTATGTCTGTCTGTCTGTCTGTCCGTCTGTCTGTCTGTCTGTCTGTCTGTCTGTCTGTCTGTCTGTTCCACGATAACTGCCGTAAAAATGATCCGATTAGTTGGATTTTTGGTAGGCATGTTGGTGAGATACCCGGAATTAGCTGTATAGTTTTTAGCTACATTTGGTTCATTCGTTCGGAAAATATAGAACATTTCTTTTTTGATCATAATGTTTTTCTATGGGAACTCAGACGATTTTGAAATTTTTCAGTCGTTGAAAATAAAATGGCGCCTTTGATTAATGTATTTAATGGGTAAGTTATGAAGGCTAAAATTTATCAAGTCAGGTGTCAAATTATTCAAATTAATTTGAAATTTTGTTTATACATTCGTCAGATTTTTTAAATTAGGTGTATAATTTTTTGTGCAAATTTATACATCTGTTCTAATAATATAATACATTTTATTTTATCATTTTTTTTCAAATTTTCAAATGCATTTATTTTTATTTTCCTTTTTAATTTAACCGTAACCTAGCAACGATATTTCAAAGAATATCAAAATAATAAAATTCAAATAACTCAGGCTATTTTGCTACAATATTTTATCCGCAAAATAAAATATTTTTGGGTGATTTTAATATTTTATTGAAATAAATGAGAATTTATTTTGATACAAGTTACCTTTTAACTACTTTAGAATGATAACCGAAACCTTTTTACATGAGATATTATTCATTTTCTGGAAGAGATGTGGATTTTTCGTGGTTGAAAATTAGTATTATTTTTAAAATAAGATAAAATATCTCGTACAACGAGATGGTTAATCTAAAGAAATTAGCGTAGTAAAACGCATTCATACAGACTGAAATAGCGCAATTACTGGAAACTGAGATCATAAAAAGTTATCACAAAAACACTTTATAGCGCCAGATCACGGTTGCTATTTAGTGAATTGACAGTGACAAGATTATGAATGATTACCCATAGGTTTAGAAGTTTCCAAATAAGCCTATTTTGGGGGGATTTTAGTATGCTATTGCCATCGAGTTAGATCATTATTTACTAAGGTAAAATAAATATTATAGAATGACCATCAAAACTGTTTTTCCGAAACAAAAATTGTAATAAGACTAGATTTCTGAAATAGATATAAGTGAAATATAGTAGATTTAGTTTATATTTCCATAAGTTGATTTTGTACACGAGATATTATTCAACTTATCTATCAGATGCGAGTGATTCGTGGTTGGCAGGTAAGTAAATATTGCTATTTAGGTATTAAAATTATTTTCGAAATTTTTGCTCTTCATAATAAAACCAATGTGTAGAACGAAATCCAATATGTACTAGAATCATTCACACAAACAATAGGAAACCACGAATATAAATTTAATAAGATTACGGGGGGTTCAGGGGGCAGAGCCCCCCCCCCCCGAAGAAATGTATTTTTTTACCTAAAAAATTAAATAAGAAGTTCATAAGAATGTCAGAATATTATTGCATAAACCGTGTTTAATTTAATGTTTCTAATTTCTGAAACCTTCGAACTATTTTATATGCGTATAAATATACATGTAATAATTTAAAAAATTTAATTTGCGTATTGTAAGATGTTAAATATTATGAGAAATGAGATTAAAAAACATTGACTTTCAGAGCTGACGTTGAGGCTCCTGATCTGTAGATTTACTAGTTAGTGTGTTGCGGAAATGTCTCTAAATTTAAATATTTGACTCTATTTTTATAATATTAACTGTTATTTATATAATTTACATTTGAATATGAACAATTACTCCAAAAATGTTGTCGTACACTTGAAAAAACACCATTATTATGAACGTGCATTATTGTGCCATTATTTTGACCTATGTCATGATTATGCCTTTTTTTGGCGTAAAATCAAGTTGTTTGGCGACAAAAGTAAAATCAAAATCGTAAATAAACAAATAGCATGTGACTCAGAACTACAGTCATTTTTATAATTACATCAGCCAGTTTCTTCTGTAAGTCACATGAAGCAGGAGTTAGATAAAAATATAAATTAAATTAAAAAATAAAGAACAACTCAAAAATAAAATTGTTACTCAGATTTTATCTAATAAAATTTTCAGGTGCATTTTTCTTAACCTGACGCAAACGATAAATTGCCAAATATGGTTTCAATTACAATATTTCACATTGAATATTTTTTTAAGCTTTACGAACATTCCCTTTCATTTATAAATGAAATATTTTCGATTTATAGAATTGTTTTTCATCAAAATTGCTTTGCTTATTTTATATTAAATAAAATTAGTAAGTTTTTCTTTTATTTTTGAGGTGTTTGTATTATTTTCTAATTGATATGGCCGTTTCAATTCTTTCACCAACGATGATGGTCGCCAAAAAGTAACCAGTGGTAACCTTTTCGCCCAATAAAACAGAACTTTCCATCATAAATCTGTAATTAATCTACGTAGATCGTTGTATTATATAATAAACCCTTCCCTGAAAAATTATCTATCGAACAGTACTTGTTCCATCAAAATCCATTCAGCGGAACTCGAGTGATAAAGGAACGGAACGAAATTTCCGTTTGTGTTTTATATATTGAGCCTTGCGCGGCAGCGCAAGGCTCATTTATTTCCAGCGGATTTCTCCATGCTTTTCTAACACAGCAAATCCCATTGAACAAGTTAATTTACTAGAGTTTTCCTCACTTTTTGTACGCACTTCCACAATTTTTCTTCAAAACATCTAATTCTGTAAAAAAATAAATCCCCCTATCAAAAAACTCTAAATTCTGATGTTGTTACTTTCATTAGAGACCTGTCAGGCTGCTTTGACTTTTGATTAGCGCTTTGACTATTCATCCAATCTGTTTAAGCTGAATTCTGGGTAAATAACGAGATATTATGATTTTAAGAATTAGGCCGCGTCAAAAATTATGTGAGGGTGTGGGAGGGGGGGGGGGCGTTTTGCTCTTTCGGGAGGGAAGGGGGAGGGGCGCAAACACAATTAGGAAATACAATAAAGCCATATGTTTTAAACTTTACGATATTTTATAACACATAACATATTTTTTTAAAAATGAGGCCGTGTCAAAAATTATAGGAAGGGGGTGGGGGAAGGGCGCGAATACAATTAGGAAATACATTAAAGCGATCTGTTTGAAACTTTATAATATTTTATAACACATAACATATTTTTTTTTTTTAATGAGGCCGCGTCAAAAAATATGGGGAGGTGGGGGGAGCGCGTTTTGCCCACACGGGGGGTACTTTTCTAAATTTTGCCGACACCGCTCCTGTGATATATCGTTGGAAAGATCTGAGTCCGCTTAATCATATTATGCATCTCCGGTGACCATACCCCCCACTTTGATCCCAAAAGGGGGGCACTTTTCTAAATTTTGCCGATACCCCTCATGTTGTTGGAAAGGTCTGAGACCGCTTAATCATATTATGCATCACCGGTGTTCATCGCCCAACTTTGCCCCCCCCCCCCGAAGGGGGCACTTTTCTAAATTTTGCCGATATCCCTCCTGTGATATATCGTTGGAAAGGTCTGAGACCGCTTAATCATATTATGCATCTCCGGTGTCCTTCGCCCCGCTTTGCCCCTAAGGGAGCACTTTTCTAAATTTTTCCGATACCCCTCTTGTGATATATCGTTGGAAAGGTCTGAGACCGCTTAATCATATTATGCATATCCGGTGTCCATAGTCCCGCTTTGCCCCCCCCCCCCCAAGGGAGGCACTTTTCTAAGTTTTGCACACATCCCTCATGTGATATAGCGTTGGAAAGATCTGTGACAACTTAATCATATTATGCATCTCCGGTGTCCCTCCCCCCCCTTTACCCCCAAGGAGACACTTTTCTAAATTTTGCCGATACCCCTCAAGTTATAAATCGTTGGAAAGGTCTGAGAGCGCTTAATCATATTATGCATAGCCGGTGTCCATGCTGATTTTGATCTGTGCAGGCTTTTACATACTTGCCGCGTGTGAATCTTATCTGCTTCATATTAATTTGTTATTAAAAAACCGGAGATATTAAAAAAAAGTAACTTGCAAAGCAAATTAAAAAAAAAAAATTATTTCCATATTATTAAGCCCGAGAAGGGACAGATATTAAAATTATTTTATTTAGTCAGTGCTATAATAATGTTGCATTTTTATATTAAATCGTGTTCAGTATATTTAATCTTAAAAAATTAAATTTAAATTTGAATCAGGATATTAAAGCAACTTTAAAACATTTCATTTAGTTGAAATGAAATCTAAATAAATCTTCAAATTTTTTTTCAGTTTTACATGCATTATGCAAAATTTTTATTGTAGCAAATTCTAAGAGACAAGAAACATGAGAAGTTCAAATAATTTAAAAAGTTGAAGATTTATTTAGATTTCATTTCAACTAAATGCAATGTTTTAAAGTTGCTTTAATATCATGTTTCAAATTTAAATTTAATTTTTTAAGATTAAATAGACTGAACAAGATTTAACATAAAAATGCAACATTATTGTAGCACTGACTAAATAAAATAATTTTAATATATGTCCCTTCTCGGGCTTAACAATATGGAAATAATTTTTTTTATTTTATTTGCTTTGCAAGTTACCTTTTTTTAATATTATAGTAGATAGATAGATATACATTTAAGATAAAAGCTCGTTTATTGACTACCTTGAACAATGATAAAACAAAATCAGAAAAAAAATAAATGACAAGAATTTTTTTTCTTTCATTTAGTTGTTCATGTACCATTATTTATGCCTAATTATTGACAAAATAAATGTATTTATAATGAAGATTGGATAATTTTTTTTAACTAGATAAATCATTTTCAAGGTTTTAGTAACATAGTTCAAGTTTTTTTCAAAAAAGCGAAAAATGTCTAGGCAAGGACTCGATCCTGTGTACTTTGGTTAGCCTTGCCAATACTATTCCTACTGAGCTATCCGGACGATACCTGGATGACATAATTCACTCTTACTTGTTCGACATGTTTGCGAACTGCAGCGCTAGTTTCATTCATCTGAGAATATCACTATAGCATTTACACGATGAAAGTGCGTGATAACATGAAAACTCCTGTGTGACATATAAGTTAGGTATAATAAAGTGAAGGCATTCTTTTCAACCAGATAAATCATTTTGAAGGTTAGAGTTGCGTAGTTATGTTTATTCCCAGGTTCGAGTCCTGACCTGAACATGTTTTGAACTGTTGGTTATATCTCGGATAAATGGAACTAGCGCTGAAATTCGCAACCAACAAGTAAGAATGAATTATGTCAGCCAGGTATCGTCCGGGTAGCTCAGTAGGAAGACTATTGGCAAGGCTAACCAAAGTACACAGGATCGAGTCTTGGCCCGGAAATTTTTTGCTCAGTTGGAATAAACCTCAACTATGCAACTTCAACCTTGAAATTAAATCTGGAACTATGTAATTACGAGTAATAAATAACGCATATATTAAACTTTATCTAAGAATATATGCGGGAGAATTTGAGTACATAAATACTCCATCATTTTACATAAAGAAAAAAAAATCAGAAAATAAAAAGGAAAGAAAAAAATATTGACTTCATTTCTCTTCAATTGTTTATGTCACCAAACTTCTTTAAATATGCATGCGTTTCAGAAAACTGGACTCACAAGAGATCATGCCCGCTCTCTCTTTTAACTATTTTACCGCCATACTTCTTTGAAAAACTAAAAGACGTTAATTAAAACTTTATAAACAGTAAAATAAGTTTTATTAGACTGTTGACATGTTTCGACTCCATCGGAACTATTATCAAAACAAATAAGAATATTCTACAATTTCACGGTCTATGAAGTTATTACTTGAATATTAAATTTTCGCGTACTTTTTTCAAATTACGCACTTTTTTTTTTTTACTTGGATGTTTATTTCTATATTTGTAACAATGGCGTGACGCGAAGTTAAATGATGCTACATCGTTACATTTTGTGTCTTTACGTGCTACAATCTCTATGGTTTCTCTGATTGGATAGTATAGATTGGCGGGAAAATTTATCTTACTTTCACTGATATTTATTTGGATGGTTTGTTCTGAAAACATCCAAGTAAAAATTAAAAATAATGTGCTTAAATTGAAAAAGTATGTGAAAAATGAAAAGATGGCGTTTCAAATAATAACTTCATAAACAGTGCAGTTGTAGAATATATTTATTTGTATACTAATTAATTATTCAGCAGAGCTGAAAATTGAGCTGTAAATTACTGAAATACAAAGGATCTGAAGTATCACTTTACTTAACAGCGCACAACCAACAGAGTGAAAAAAATGTGCAGACCGGGTTTCGATACCGGATCCTTTGGTGTAGCGCACCAAGTGCTTTACCAATTAAGCCATCCGGACGACATCCGGTCTAGCATTCTCTGACTCTTATATGGAAGTGGATAGTTATGCCCATGATTGACGTTCCATCTTGTGCTGCAAGGTTATAGCCTAGCCATATAAGGGTGAGAGAATGCTAGACTGGATGTCGTCCGGATGGCTTAATTGGTAAAGCACTTGGTGCGCTGTACCAAGGGATCCGGGATCGAACCCCTGTTTGCACATTTTTTTTCACTCTGTTGGTTTTGCGCTGTTAAGTAAAGTGATAATTCAGATCCTTTGTATTCTTATTTGTTTTCATAATGGCTCCGGTGGAGTGGAAATATGTCAAAAGTCTAATAAAACTTATTTTACTGTTTATAGAATTTTTATTTTACGTCTTTTAGCAATTAAAAAAGACGTATATTATTACATGGTGTTATAAGTTGTTATATACTTTATTTTATCTCCACTTAATCTATAATTTCATGTTTTACTTGACTGTGTTTTTTAGACTAAAATTACGATTTATATGATAAATTTGGTATAGAAAATTGAAATTTGGCATGTTGTTTACTTTTAAAATGTAAATGCTTGCTAAGAACGGTTTCTAAAAAATTCTAAATTTAAAAGAGTAAAGTGGGCGAAAAACTTTCTAAAATTACGATTTAGTTGTATTTATTCTGGTTATAGACTTGAAATTTAGTATATTGGTTATCTTTAAGATGCAGATGCACTGCTTAAACTGTTGATTACACATTCGAAATTTAAAGATGTGAAATGAGCGGGAACACGTTCTAAATTACGGTTTATTGAGAATTGTAAGGATAGAAACTTAAATTTGACATGTCTGTTTTTTTTAAGACGTAAATTATCGCACAGAACAGTTTTTACCAATTTCGATATTTAAAAGGATGCAGAAGGAAAAAACGTTGAGATTTTTGTGATGGTGCTGGGCTAGAAACTTGAAATTTGGCACGGTGGTTGTTTTTAAGATTTCAGTGCTCGCTAAGAATGGTTTCTAAAAAATTTCGAAATTTAAAATTGTGCAATAAGCAAAAAACGGTCTAAAAACCTTCTAAAGTATGATTTATCTGAAATTGTTAGGTACAGAAACCTAAAATTTTACAGGGCTTTAGAGACATAAATTCGTCCATAGAACCGATTTTATATATTCATAAATTTTAAAGTGTTTAAGAACAAAAAACATTCTAAAATTGCGACTTCTGTGATATAGTTGTTATAGAAACTTCTCTAAATAGAATCTCGGAATATGACTTGGTGGTTACTTTTAATATGTAATACTCTCTAATTGCGGCTTCTAAAATATTCGAAATACCAAACAAAAAATGAAATGAACAAACACTCAAAATACATTCTAAATCGCCAGTTTCTTGGAACTAATTTTAGTTCTTCTCATTCATTTACGTCTCATCTTCGCCTAATGTAGTATACGAATAAAAATTACTGAAGATGCGGCTTAATTAGTAACTTTTGATTTATCCGTAGCAGTAAAAGTTCCCCTAATAAAAATAGGCCCACGAATACCACTTAGCATATTCCAACAATTGCGCGGGTTTTGCTAGTACACTGATAAAGATAGTCATAATCTTCATGCCTGGATTGCATGTTATAGAATAAGGATAATACGAAATAAGCGAAGCTATTGTTTATTTTATATTCTGGTTGTTATTTATAACATATTGTTAGATTATGTGCTCTAAAATTCATTACGGCAATAATATAAGTAAAACAAATATATTCCGTTATGTAGAGACTGCTATATGAACATTAAAAGAAAAAAGTAAATTTTGTTACAAAAAAAAAAACCTTGAATATTTTTTATTTAGAAATTTGTAAAGTATTTTGTCTTATGTCTGTAAATTATAAATACGTGTGTAAACCAACTTCTCAAAATTTAAAACAAATTTTCTTTTAAGTTAAAAGTCAAAGTCGACACTTCTATCAAGAAGAAAATTAAGTAAGTCATTCGAACTTTTCGTCAAAACAATTTTCAACTCCAAACTTTTGTTTTTAACAAATTGGGTTTCAACATCTATTATTCAATTGAAAAGAACTTTCTTTGGGTTTTCTAAATTCCCTGCTGTAATGTATTATCGCTACAATATAACAGTTTGTTGTATAACTGTTTTGGATTCTTCTTTCCAATACTCGTATTTACGTTTGTTCAATGTTGTCAGCAATTCACCTTTTTCAACATTTTCTTTCTATCCGTTTATTCCTATTTTCTGATTTTGAGTATAGTGAAACATAAACCGAAACAAGCTGATAAACATAACTAGGAATAAATAACTTAGCAGAGTTTCAACAGTTGCTATATTTTTCACTTAAAAGAAGAACAATATATATAATTAAAAAATTCACATAAAAATATTTATAATTTTTTATTCCTCACATTTACTTTTATTATATGCAAAGCGTTTTATAACATAAAACTGTCTTTTTTATTTTTATGTGTATTAATTAAAGTAAAAGAAATTTTAAATCATAAATTTATTTACTATGCCACATATCTATTATATAGTTATTTTTTATATCTATTTTTTATATATATTATATAGTTATTTTTTGCTTCAAAATTGCTTTGTATTTTTCCTAAATTTTTCTCATAATAACATGCATAATTTTTTTTTTCTGAACAGCGTCATAAACACATAGTCCGTAACATTGAATCAATGGAATGTCATTTCTATATAGAAACGATTTAACGCCATCAAACATTTATCTTTATCACTTTCAACAGGTCGAAAACAAGGAACCATTTTATAAATACTTTCTGCCCCAAAAGATATATCTATCAATAACTGATGACAGTTCTACATTAGTAGAATCTGGAAGCAAGAACGACAAATCATAGATTATGAAATCCAGTACAGCATATTCAAAATACTGTAACAAAACTTCACAGTATAATATGGTAAAAAATGATGTGTAAGTAAACAAGGTCAAAGTCAAATCGGACGGGGAAGACTAACTTTCGGCTTACGCTCAACTAACCCCTCCCAGCAGGTTTGTTTACTATGGAGCAAGGCCCCAGCCCAGGAGCGATGCCCAGAAGGACAACCCGGGAAGGGGACCTCTCACTATTGAAAATTAACTGTCAAAGATTACAATGTCAATCACAAAGGTTATCTGCACGGGAACCGCAAGGCAGGTCTTCGTGGTCATTTGATCAGGATGACCCCGGTAAACCACGAGAATGCAGGACTATAGCGGGTGTTTCTGAATGTCTCTGTTACTCGGACTAGCAGGAGAAAAGCATCCTGTTCACGTCATGAATGACAACATTTTATATGTTTAGACGTTTAACAGCTGGGGAAAGTGCCATATATATCCTGCACCTTATATACTGTTTCGTATAATACGTATAACCACATTGGCCATATCATTCGTATCCAAAATCTGTACTTCGTATGAAACGTATTATATATATATGCTCGTAAAAACTTTTAAAAGGGAGCACTAATTTAAACGTTATATTTAAACATTAGAGCAAATTTTAAAATAAAGTCAACCTCTTAAGTATAATGCATGCATATAGTTTAATAGTAAACATTAATCCCAATAAATTGGTACCAGTGTCTGATTAAAAAGATAATCTAAGACAAATTAATAGGGGGATGCAATATATTAATTAAATCATATTGATTGTTTACATTTAATAAAATAATAAACTACCAACTTAAAGATTTATTCCTGCAAATAAATTTGTTGCTGACAGAAACAATTTAAGTTTCTAAAGTAATTAGATATTGATTGAAAATTTAATTAAATCAGAGAATTTATTTACATCTCTATTCTTGAAACTTTAAGTACAATTAAGCTTGCTTTTTTCCACAATTTCCAAATAAACTTGAAAGTGCTTACTCTTTAATCACTTCAGTAGAGCACGAGGAAAGTTTTGAAAGATATTTCATGATATTACTGACTCAGCAACAATTACGGTCTTACGTTTTACTAATAGATTACTTCCGCTTATATTATTAGGAATAAAACATTCATCATAAATTATATGCTTAAAGAATAACTCAATGTATTTATTTTTTCAAATCATTTTTTCTATAGTGTTCATTATTTGAAAAATATTATTTTTAAGAATTCATGGCTTTAGATGTGTGCCATATTTTCTTTTCGAACAATACAAATAATTTTTTAATCAGTTAGTTTTGAAATATGAGTCCTCCCGTTATGTACCAGAACGAAAATGTAGCTTCCTTATTCCTTGTTTTTAAGAATTCATCTAATTTTACTCAAGCAAATGAAACTAAAATGCGTGCAATCCGATTATAGAGGATTTTCAGTTTTCAATATTGAATTTGATTTGGATTTTCAAAAAATTAGTCAGCTATCGCCAAGTTAACTTCATTTACAACGATCTATTTTGTCGCTAAATTTGGCGACACTTCGCCAAGTATCGCCAAGCTTTGCGAGAATTTGACTCTAGCAAATATGATTATGTAGTTTTAAGCCTATAGGAGTTGGAACAATGGTTACAGCGATGAAAGAAATGATGCGGGAAACCACGTTCAATAAAAATCATAAATTTAATCCGTGTATGGAGAAAGTAATACGCTACCCATTGCAACCGTCCACAAGAAACATCCGGCATATTTCGGTATATTTTCATCGACCACGATCCCCAGACTTCAAAAATACCCTCCGTTCAAATGTCGATATATAGTATATATATATATATATATATATATATATATATATATATATATATATACTATACAGGGTGTCCATAATTAAACAACCCTACTTTAAAGTTGTCTACAGACGAAACTTATTGATCAGAAAGTTGTGAAATTTTGTGAAGGACATAATGAAGCAATGGGAATTTGTTTAAGTGAAAAAAAATTTAGTTCAAAATTTCACTACCAGATGGTGTTTTTACTGAATGTAACATACATTTACGATAGCTTACATATTTTATTGCAATAAAACATGTTCCACATGACGGTTATCCTTTTTAGCTACCATCTGGAATCGTAAGATAGCATGTTCCACAGTTGACCGCAGTGTGTTCTGGGAAATGCTAAAAACATGTCGCGAAAAAAGTTCTGTTCAACATGTTTTGCTGTAATAAAATTTGTAACCTATCGTAACCTATAGTATGCTAAATGTGTAATTCATTAAAAAACGTCCTCTAGCGGCGAAATTTTGAACTCATTTGTTTTCGCTTACACAAATTCCCATTCCTTCATTATGTCCTTCACAAAATTTCACAACTTTCCGACCAATAGTTTCGTCTGTAGACAACTTTAAAGTAGGGTCGTTTAATTATGGAAACCCTGTATATAGATCTGGATTTTTGCATGTGATAGCACTCGTACTTAAGAATCGATTTAGATGTTTTTTAGCATTTTTACAGGAATTTTCAAGGTTTCGGCCAAGTTCGTTGGCCAGTTTCAGCCGCATTCTCGTTTCAAAATAGCGGCTGCTTAAATATTAAATTTTAAAAAAAATATTAAAAAATAAAAAATCAAAAAGGTTTTTTCTTTAAGTGTTCGGTCTTTATACAAGGATTTCGAAACATTTTTTGTTTAGTCACTATCTTTAAAAATGGCTGATATATAGTTGTTTGAAATTCGAGGATGTCTGGCACTTTGAATGAAAACAACAGATTAATAATAATAGATTCCTCCATAAAAGGGCTTAAGTTATAAGTTTTATTGAACGTGGTTTCTCGCAAATTTACTTTAATTGTTGTAGTCTCTGTTGCAACTCGAATACGCTTTAAACTACATAGTCATAACCGTCAGCTTCGAATTATGGACATTTTTGGCGATATTTGGCAAGATAGTGCCAAATCTGACGACAAAAATAGGCCTCCATAAAAGAAACTTTACGATAGCTGACTAATCGTGTGTTTTAGTAAAATTAGCTGAATTCGTTAAAACAAGGAAGAGGGAAGCTATCATTTCCTCCCGGTACATTCAGGAAGAACTTTTTTAATCTATTGTCTTGTTTCAAAATGTCAACAACCGTAGAATTTCAAATTTCTATATCTTAACCAGTGTTAGGATGAAGCGAAACAATACAGTGCTCTGGAATTCTTGTATAAAGGTCGAAGACTCGAAAGCTTAAAAAAAAACCTTTCTTAATTTTTAAATTTTTTTTGCACATGTTTTTGAGTTTGACGTCTTTCAGCCCACCGCCATTTTGAAAGAAGATGACGGATGGAGCTAGCCAATGAACTCGGTCGAGACCGTGGTGTATCCTGTGTAAGTGTTTAATCACATTTAAATTGATTCATAAATACCTTTGCCATCGTTTGACAAAAATCAGATATGTATACTATATATATATGTGTGTGTGCGTGTGTGTGTGTGAATAAATCAACATTTGAACGGGGGTTGATTTTGAGGTCAGGGAAATGGGAATTATCCCGAAATTTTTCAGAATTGCTTTCCCCCGAACAGTTTCAATAGGTAGCTTCTTATTACTTTCTTCTATCTATAATAGAAGAAAGTATTGTAATCGAAATTTTTTTAGACTTCCGGTTTTCGACGGATTTACATGTTTTGAAAGTCAGATATTCCGAAAAACATGTTTTTACAAAATGTCTGTCTGTCCGTCTGTCCGTCCTCGTTGTATCATCGAAAAGTGTACGAAGTTATGCTTCAAATTGAGCCACATTTTTTTCTATATTTTTGGCTATGACAAGCAGGTTCTATTAGAATTTGGGGATATTTCGACGAAAGGGGGCGCTGTGATCGATTTTTTGTTCCATTTTCACTATTGTATGATCGAAAAGTGTATGAAGTTATGCTTCAAATTGAACCAAATTTTTCTTCTATGTGTTTGACTACGACAAGCAGGTTCTATTAGAATTTGGGGATATTTTGACGAAAGGGGGCGCTGTGATCGATATTTTTGTTCCATTTTCACTATTGTATCAGCGAAAAGTGTATGAAGTTATGCTTCAAATTAAACCACATTTCTTTTTATGTTTTTGGCTATGGCAAGCAGGTTCTATTAGAATTTTGGGATAATTCGACGAAAGGGGGCGCTGTGATAGCCATGTAAAGATTTCAAATTCAAAAAGATGAACATAAAAATTAGAAATCCTAAAAGTTTTTTTCGTTAAATGTTCAGCCTTGAACCGGAGAATACCGAACAATTTTTGTTTTACCTCTATCTTAAAAAAAATGGCTGAGATATAGCGGTTTGAAATTTTAGGGTGGCTGACATTTTCAAACAAGACAGCAGAATCCATCCATAAGCGGGTTTAATTTATGAGTTTTAGTTAACATGGTTTCGGCAAATTTTCTTTCATTGTTGTAACCATTGTTCCTATTATATGCTTATCACTATATATTTATAATCGCCAACGTCAAATTCTCGCCAAACTTGGCGACAGTTGGCGAAATATTGCCAAATTTGGCGACCAAAATAGTTTGCCATAAATGAAGCCAACTTGGCTGTAGAGGACTAATTTGGCGATATTCTCATTCAAATTCAATGTTGACGAGAACTGGGATTGAATCTTTTTTAATTAGGTTCCACGCATTTTACCTTCGTGTTTTCCAGTAAAATTAACTAAAATCGTAAAACTAAGGAATAGGGACGCTATCTGTTCTTGTCGGTTCAGGCCAGAAGGACTTTTCGTAGTTTAGTATACATCAGTTGATCGCATCCCGGTAACCCGACGATTCGCAGGCAGCTGACGTACAGCAGAATGACGAAAAATATTGATTTTATTGGCGATGTGATAGCGAATTTTGAAGTATTAACATGACTGAGATAGAAGAAAGTTTTGGGATTGGCACATCCGACTAGTTTTGTGATGGAAGCGACCTAAAAATGACAAACAAAATAAGTAATTGAAGTTCATTTTAAAATTCTAATAAAAACAGACAACTTGAAAGGGGAAGAAAGTGATATACGGATATAAATCATATAAGATTAAAAAAATTACATTTTCTAATATACAGGGTTTGTATAAAAAGTAAAAAAACAAAATTCGTGAAAAATATGTATTGAAGATATTTCTACAAACAATTAAATTTCTTCAAAATAAGACTCTTGCGCGTCGACACACTTTTGCCAATGAGTCGCCCACGCTTAGAAAGTGTCCTAGAAGTCCTTTTATCGAACGTCCTTCAAGAAGCGGATTGAAGACGCTTCGACCTTTGCTATGGTCTCGTGCGGATGTCCTTTGAGGTCTGTCTTCACTCGGGGGAACAGAGGAAAAAGTTCGCCGGGAGCAGATCTGGACTAAACGGTGGTTGGAGAAGCGTCGCGATACCTTTCCGGTCCAGGTAGTCGTTGAGTATGAAGCAAGTGTGGCTTGGTGTATTATCATGATGTAGCTTCCAATCGGCGGCAATGCCTGCCTTCACTCTATTGATCTTTTCCTTCAATCTTTTCAGCACTTTCAAGTAGAAAGCACGCATGACGGTTTGTCCTTCAAGTAGAAAATCCTGGAGGATCATACCTTAGGCGTCAAAGAATACAATGAGCATGGCTTTAGCCTTCGACCTGTTCATTAGAGCCTTTTTTGTGAGGGAATGATTGTCAGTACTTTCTGGCCAACGTCTCCATAACCGATTTGCTGAGTCGAATTCCGAATCATTTTTTGAACAAACCCTATCGTTAACAACTGAGTCAAAGACAAAACGATGATATTTTGCATTTTATGAGATTTGAGGTGACAATGCTATATATTACATTGAAAGGCGTACTGTAGAGGTATAATGGGGAAGAAATATGAATGTCTATAAAATGAACAATGAGTAACTATTTTGGGGCTGTCACATTTTTCACCTTAAAACTTCAAATATTGTAAACGTTTTTAAAAAATATTTCGAAAGATAAATTATAAAATAAGATTTCAGTTTGGAAAGATTCACATATCTTAAATAGGATTGTACCAGAAGAACCTGTTCGAAGATTTCGCACTGCAATCTTTGAGATTATTTCCTGGCACGTTTTAGCACTAATTTTTAGTTAACTGGTGTTTTTTTTTTTTTTTTAATCAAACATGTTGACATATATGTATGATAATTGTTTGTGTATAAGAAAATTTGAATAAATTGCCAGAAAATTTATTGCCAAATTTTCTTCTCTCGCTAAGGTCATTTCACTAGGTTGCCAAGACCCCTATACTTTAAAAAAAACCTGAATTATAAAAAATTGAAATACTGAATCAGACGTTTATAAAATTCATATCAAAGCATTTCCTCAGATTTTCAAAACTTTTCCAGAAATGTCTTAAATACTTAAATCCATATTTGGTACACCACATTTTTGCAAGCGTATGGGAAATTAAACATGGGATGTCCGAACTTTATGGTCCGACAGCCATTTAAGTGACATCAGACTTAGCTGGCGTATTCAGCTTAATGAAATATTAAAAATTAAAAACTTACAATTTTTGTAAATACTAATGAACTGTATACCTAATTGCGGATGATACTCCTTAAATTACGTAATCTACTGGTGCTCCGATACAGTATGCATATACACAGCAATGATTAAACAAATAAAACAAATAAACAATAGGTGAAACCGCTTAAAAAATAATAAAAAACCGATTAAGAGCTCAATATTTTTTCAAAAAGTGCGCGCAAGAAATAATTTAAGAATCGTATTTAATTCGCATTATAGGATGACGTCATCCGATAATGCAGTATTTTATTTTTGTGGCAACACTGATTTGAGAAAACCTTTCATTTCATCTATGAAAACAATGCCGATTTAATTTTTAATTATCAGCAAATTTTAATCAAAAAACCTGTTTTAGGAAAATGTAAGTGTACTATGTCAGAAGCCTGTTCAAAATCCTTTCATATGGCATCTCATTAGTTGTTCTGCGTTTCGTATTTTCTTAGGAAAAGGGATGTTGACCGGAGAAATAATATATACGATTATTTTCTGCTTTCAAATTTTCTCTTGACTCTCAAAAGACTCTTGAAAACCACATGAATCACAATATAAATTTTATATGTTTGTTCGAAATATACTACATAATCACACATACAGGTTGTATAAAAAATTCACAAATACCGTTTGATAAGAAATAGAGAACACTGAAATAAAATAGTTTCTCATGTGTAAAGACAACCAAAAACGGCAGGCGGTTTGATAGTTTCAGTGTACGTTATAAATCCACAAAGGAAAATTGCAAATTGTACCTTTAAGATTTTTCTGTAATCAGGAAGGTTCAGTCGTGTTTCGAACGCAATACGCAGTGATGGTAAAGTTGCACTTTTTAACGCTTTCCAACATAGTTGAAAGGTGTCGTCTGTCTCTCAGTGCTCTAACTCGCATAAAAGACTCAGATTGCTGTGCAATGCATATATGTTATTGATGATTACAATGGCATGTTTGGTAATGAAACCGAAGTGTGTAGCATTTACATTTCCTTTACAGGGACACTCCAAAGAGTTCCATGACACTGTGGTTTATACTGAAACATCGTTTGTAAGATATTTTAATAATGTAACATCATTTCAAACATATTAAAATTGATATACATCACTGAGGTGTATTAGAAGATATACACTGTAGAATAACGTGTGCATAGCATTTATCTTCATTACACGCAAAATAATTCGATTACAGTAATGTCTATGAACGAAATGCAGGAAGTACAGTTTCAGTTGGGGTATGCGGTTTTAAATTTACCAATGTTTTTTTTCATATTACTTGTTGTGTATTAATTCTGTAGATCACATACAGGGGGCACAAAATAATTCATTCCCATTTACTGACGGAAATTACTGAAGGGGAATTTTCAACTGTGTTATGCCCTTTCTAATTGAACTAAATTTTAGTATGCTATATAGCATGCTAAAATCAATGTATAATTATTAGTTAGATGAAAAGGTAATAGTAAAAATATATAAATATATAAGTAATTGTTGAAAGACCAGAAAAAATAATTAATAATTGTAACAATAAAATGAATTAATATATAAGTTAATTTTTAAAAGACCAGAAATAAAATTAATAATATATTTTCAATTTATATTTAAAGATTAATTTATTTTAATTATTAAATTATGATGGGGGATAAATTTATTTTCTAAATTCAATGTATTTAACAACATTTTAATTGCATTTTATAAATTAAAAATATATCTAAATAAGGATAATTAAATATTATAACAATAATTAAATGTTAAACAATAACCAGATGTGCTTAGGAAATAAAAGAAATCAAATAATAATATAAGCTTTATTAATTAAAATATCGAACCATATCAAATGAAATAATTTTTTTAAATAAAATTTAGTAAGTTATTTTAGTGTCAAATCACCCACGAGATGGCACCAGCACCGTCTCTTTCTAGGTACTTCCCTAGGAATATCATCCCGAGGAGCTTGCTCCCTGGGAGCAAGGTCAGTAGATATAAAGGTTGGCTCGTTTCTAAGGACGCCACCCCGCCCACTCTCGTTGCTATGAGGGGTCATACGTCACAAGAATCCCTATTCTCTGTGGGCCGTAAAAGTAAAACCTGTGTTTTGCTTTCTTTGTTTTTTGAATTAATTTTTATGATATTAATTTGGTAGTTGATAATGAAAAATGCAATTTGTCCATAAAAAGTGATTATGAAAGTGACGGTTTAAAATATATAGCCGGATATCTGGCGAAAAAACACCCGGATGAATTATGAATTCCCTTATCTCGAGAATAAGACTTCCAAATTAAATTTAAGTTTACAAGTTCCCTCGTGGATAAATTCTCTTTCTTTCGGAGGGCTCATACATACTTCTGAACGATGGGCCGAAGAAACAACCCTTATGGAAAATTATTTTATTTCATATAATAAAAATACATTCAATAAAAAGAAAGATATTTTAAAGAAAACTGTTGAATATATATCATCGAAAACATCCAATTTAAATATCGACAATAAGTTAATAACTTATTTTTCTAAATTAAGAATTTTTATCCGAGTAAAATATTTAAATGCTGAATCAGAAGAGATGAAATCAATAAAAAGAAAATTAAAATTTGGCAATAGAGATAGTGGAGCAAAAAGATTGAGAAAAACTATTGAGTAGTTGTTGATCTTCTATTATTGTTTTAATAGTTTCATATGTTGTATATATTTTTTATGTTTTTCACAGCTTAAAAATATTTTAAAACTTATTAGTTTTAATAAACGTAATTCTGAAAAGTTAGTGTTCTGTGTTTTTCTTTCTTTTCTTTTTTTCCTTTTTTTTTTTTTTTTTTTTTTTTTTTTTTTTTTTTTTTTTCTAATTTGTAGAAATTTTATAATGAAACATACATTTTAATTAAAGGGTTACATATGTTCTCAAAAAATCGATTTTTTTTTTTTGTTGTTAACGGAAATTAAATCCTTATAGTGTGTACAATTATTATTTTAATTTTTTTATATTTTTTAAGTTTAAAAGTCAAAATTTTAGACGAAAAAAAAATCAAATATCGCAATTTTTTTTATTTTTCAAAAATTTGAGCCGATTGACCTTATCCACAATCTTATTTTACACGAAGAAACTGCGATTTTTATAATTTTTTGTTTCTACAGGAAGTTAGGATGCTGACCATCGAATATGGATATTTTGGTACACAGGTTAACGCGGCTGCAGGTTTCCGACGCCATATGTCACAAAATTTAACAAAGAAAATATTTTTAAATACTTGAAGCCATAAAAAACAACGTGGAATTATTAGTTTTTCAATTAATTTTACTCCCTTCCTAAAAAAAATCCAAAATAAGTCAAATTTTCCCCGCCGATAACGTATCTAACCCCTCAAATGAATTACAGTTGCAACCCACATTTTACTAATTTACTAAATATTCTAAATCAAAACTTTGGAAATAGGCAATTATAATAATTAAGATATATGTATAATAATAATAAAATAAGAGAGAGAATAAGAACTATACTGCAGCTATAATTTTATTTCTTTATTTATTTTGAAAAATTGTTTTATTTTATTTTTCAACAGTGTCACTGTAAAGATTTTAAAATGTAATAATTTTCTTCTATGTAGTTTTAAAAACTATGGTCTCTTCTTTCTTTACGCGTATTAAAAAAGTATTAAAATATTCACATTTACGCAATAAATCTCAAGCATTTATTGGTGCACATACTACCACGTTTGATACGCGTTTGTATACTTTTGATAACTATTTTATAATATTATTAATTATTTTATTAGTTATACGTATATAAATTCCGTAATCCAAAAAATATTTTTATTTCAAAAGTGTTCTATCAGTTTTCTCTTATTTTTTCATACTTTTAATAGTTTATATCCGAGTAAGCACTGCTGTATGATACTTTATTTTCAAAATAATACTGTGTAAATACTATATATATAATAAATATTGCAGTTTCTTACGAAATTGTGCTTAAGCAATTTACAAATTCAGCTTATGTAAAATTCAAGTTATGTAAAAATTTACGGAACGCATTACGGGGGATGTCTGTATAACAAACTATATAGCGCTAAGGATATAGTTTCGGTTTTAGCACGAGATGGGATTCTGACCTTGGATTCTTGTGACGTAGCAGAGCGAAACCCCTCCGATTGGAGAAAAAGTTACGGGCCAACCTGTATATCTATAGACCTTGCCCTGGGAGGAATCTGGGAGATCAGTCCTGGGGAAGTGATTAAAGTATCTTCCCCAGGAACGCCTGATAACGTCATTGCAGTTTCAGGAGGAATTTGGGATGAATTGGAACTCCTGGGGAGGTTTTCAGGAGCTTTGGTGATATATCGGATGTAGTATATATACAAATCTATAAATAATATACAAAGCTTCACAAAAGAATTTGAATACTTTTCCATCTATAGATGGTAATTGTTGAAATTGGGTTTTCAAATGTATTATGCGTTTTTCAAATTGTTTAGATAATTATCATCTTTCATTTTTGTTACAGTATTCTGAATGCGTTGGGAATTGTTTCAATAGTTAAGCTTTAGGCATGTTTTTGCTTTCTTGTTTTTAACTCTTTTTGACACTTTTCAACATAGTTCAAACGTGTATGTGAATTCGCTTTGTCTGTCTATCCGTGCTCTAACTCGCGTGAATATACTCTGATCGACATGTAGTTTTTATACAGCAATGAGGCTCACTATTGTTCGCTATTGAAAATGAAGTGTTGAGCATTTATAGTTCGTCAAGTGCGCACAAAAGAATTCTGTTACATTACGGTACCAGGGGAAATATCGGTTTATTTAAATTGTTTATTTAGATAACTCTTTTTATTGCATGAAAAAAGGAAATTTCATCATATTATTCTGTTAGTGTTAGAAAATGTGTCTGAATCAGTGCTTGATGCATGATTTTTCGTTCTTGTTAAGGCATAAACTAATGATAACTGAACTTCCATTTTTTGAAGGTATTGTAAAACAAATGACATCCATACAAGACACAAAATAACATTTAAAGCATCAAATCGATTTTCTTAAAAATTGAAGATTGGTTTCGTTAACAGCAGGAGTATTACCGTCAGCGAAAAGGTGATACGGGAACTTTCGGTCATAATTAAGAACAACTATATAGGAGGCGTACTGACTAATGTAATTTCAAGAAAAGAAAGCGAATGTGGCAACGGAATTACAGAAAGAAAAGTACCAAAAAGAAAGAAGACAGTACCAAATTAGTAAGTAGGGTAAATGAAGGAAAATAGGATTTTAAGAATGTTTTCCAACACTTTTACAAAGAGAAAACAGCAAACGCCAATTTGATAACACTTTTACAACTGTAAGAAGTTTCTAAAAATAGGGATGGTGATTTACAGATTATTTTACAGAAAGTTTTTTTCAGCAATATCTTGCAATGCTCGATTCATTATTTTGTTGTTTGTAAACGTAGGACGTGGTATATGACTTAATTTTTTTCCCTATTCAGTACAGTTTTTATTGGTAATTATAATGTCACGAGTAACTGTAATGCTTTGTGTTATGTTTAATGTCTGATGGACTAAATTGATTGTCACCCAGAAGAAATTTATTTCTAGGGAGAAAATTAATCCTTCTCAGAATTTACACATTTATATCAATTTTAAAAATGCGTAACTCAAATAAAATACATAGCATGCACATTTTTTCATTTCATTTTGCGCAAAAATATTTTTTTTTTCATTTTATTACTCTCATTATACTCCATTTAGTATATTTTTGAGGAAAGGACATTTATTATGAATCTTGCCGTAAATAAAATGAATTGTTACTTATTCAATAAAAATAAAAAAACGAGGAAATTTTCCGATTAAAATATCTCTGGAAAATTCCTAGATTAGACTCACACAATAGAGAATCTCCAGCGATCAGTTATAACTTTTTTTTTTATTTTACAAGAATACTGACGTTTTAATGAAAGTTTGAGATATTTCCAGTTATACATGCTTTTGACTACTTGATTTCAATAAATAAGAATGATATTTGTACATTTACAAAGGAATTCATAATAATTGTAATATTTAAAAACTTTAAAAAATATCTTTTGTTTTTATAGAAAAGATAAATCAACATTATTTTACATTTTTATATTCGTTGATTAACATGACTAAATGAATATTTACACAGAAATAACCTAAATATATATGTAGTTTGTTTATACTATTTTGAAAGGGAAAATATGTTTTAAAGATAATCTTATGAAATACAATAAAGATTTCTTTTTATTTGCCTTGTTTTTTATGTATGATAAAACATGAGAGAAAAATCTTACTTTGAGTTATCAAGTTTAGCGAGAAAAATACTTACGTAGCATCATACTTCCGAAAAGCTAATTACTGTCAAGAGCATCTGGAATCTGTCACATGAAACATTCTTAGAATATTTATAAGCTGAAAGCTTGAATTGTTCGTAAAAGATTATGAATAGATACTTTGTAAATACGCTTTGACAAGTTGCAAGTACTAATCAGATATATGTTTATGTATTATACTATGCAA
Organism: Maratus michaelseni; assembly: GCA_963931845.1. Classification (NCBI taxonomy): domain Eukaryota; kingdom Metazoa; phylum Arthropoda; class Arachnida; order Araneae; family Salticidae; genus Maratus; species Maratus michaelseni. Next base: position 472,513,471 of record OZ007588.1, on the reverse strand, counting down.
GGAAACAAATGTTTTACGGTATGTTGAATAAAAAGAGAAATATAGTTTCCCAAATACATTTTATTAAATTAGTCTCTTTTGTAAGAAGGAAATGATTTAAAGGAATTTCTTTGATAAAATCGGTTCTTTAAAGTTAAGTTTTGAAATTATAAGTGAAATACATTCAACTTGATGAATAAGTCGTCAAAAAGATAAAATATGTATTTCTTACTCTTCAGTTCTGAAAGATAAACTTGATATCAATTTATGACAGGACAATTTAATATGAAAAGTTTCCCTAGAGAAACAATTGAAACATTTTATTTTCTGTATATTTTATTTTCCATATATTTCAACTAATTCTGATTAGTAAATATATCATACAATTTGGAAATTTTCCCAACTGACTGTAAAAGTGTCCTGCCAAGTAATCGAACCCAGAACTTTTGGCTTAAATTGTCAATATTCTTCAATTGAGTAACCTAGAACGACAGGGATGATCACCCTGGGTACCCAGCTTCGCTTTAGAGATGTAGCGTAATCCCAGAGGGAAACGCCAATCTACTCGTAGCTAGGCTACAGCCAAAAGACCAGACCCAGAAAACGATGAGCGGAGGGAAGACAACTGGCTGACACAATTCAGACAAAATGTTGTTAAATGCATCTGGTCTGCCATGCAGACAGCTTAATAGAATAAGCCGCAGTTAACGCAAATCCATTAAACAGTGGGAACACAGATAAACTTTTTTTATTATTTTAACACAATCACACTGATTAAAATATCATATAAGTTGAAAATTTTCCAACTGAGAGAAAAAGTGTCCAGTTCGAGAATCGAACCCAGAACCTTTGACTTAAATTGCCAATGCTCTTCCAATTGAGTTATCTCGAATGACGAACCTTTTTTACTTAAATTATAAATTTGGATGATATGTTTACCAATCTGTATGATTGCGTAAAAAAAGGTATCTACCTTTACATCATTCAGTGGAGTCTGTTCCATTACCTGTGGCATATTCTGTTGAACAATCTACAGAGGAGATCAGATGCTATTACCAGAAGGTTTTACCAGAAGTGAATGATGTCGCCCGGTTGTCGTTCCAGGTAGCTGAATCGGAAAAAACATTGACTCCTTAAATCAAATGTTCTGGATTCGATTCCCAGCTTGGCACTTTTTCATTTAATAATAATTTTTTTGACTTGTATGATATCTTTACCAATCAGTACGATTGTGTTAAAATTATAAAAATAAAGTCTGTCAACGTTTCCATCGTATAATGGAGTACCATTACCTGTGGCTATTTTGTTGAGTTGTCTACTTGGCAGACCATATATACCCTGAGAAAAAATTCTGCCGCTGGCATCTAGAAACTAAATTGTGGCTCTAGAAAAATAGTTATAAATTGTAGTTTCCTTTGCTAGAGAGTTCTAGTTTCCCCTACTCAATTCCAAGAGTGTTTTCCTATATTTTCGCGGCCAAACTTATTTAAAAATCTCTGCAAATAAATGTGAACACAAGAGGTTAGTTATAGTAACTGTAATTCTAGTTTCTGAATTTTTTCCAGAAATCAAGTGATAATTTCTTGCAATTTAAATGATTCATAATATAATTTATCGTTTCATCACCTAGAAAACTATAGACTAGAAATTGAGTTATGGAAGAGAGGCTGGGAGACTCTGTTCATATGAAGCTCAATTAAGGTCTTTTTCATATAAAGCTGGAATTTCTTCTTCCAAAATGGGTTCTGAAATATATTACTGATAATAAAGCGAAATCACCTTGGCATTACAGTATTTTTTACCTTTAATTTAATTTCATAACAGTATCCATCAACAATCTATGAATTCTTTTGAATTTTTTTTTTACATTCACCAACCCATTTATCTTTTTTTCTATTAATTGATAAAAATTGCTCTTATTTTGGTACGCACACTTAAAAAAAGCCATGTTTAATCTAGTGATGCGATAAATTTTTATTTATCAACACCTATGTGTTTGTTAAAGCGAGCGTTAGAAAGCGCTATCCACAACACATTGGAAGGCTTTGGAAAGTTTTCTAAGAAGTGTGGGTGAAAATTGATATGATTGTACTAAGAGAAAAATCGACGGTAATACAAATTTCGATCCAGAGTTATGATCAAGAGTCAGGGCTATACATTAGAGTAAAATTGTCGTAAAGAATATCGGTAATAGGTTCAGAAATTAACTGTGAAAATCGTTTCCGAAAAGCGTGAACGACCTTCTGTATTATTGTCAAAATGTTGCCTAAGAGAAATGTGTCGACCAGTTGTCGTTCCAGATGGCTAAATTGGAAGAGTATTGGCAATATAAGCCAAAGCTTCTGGTTCCGATTCCCGGCGTGGAGACTTTTTCACTCCGTCGAAAAAATTTCAACTTTAGTGGAAAATGTCTGTCCATTGAAACAAATTATGATCCATAATTTTCTTTTATGCATCGTATTTAAATATGTAATGTAATTCATTTTTCAAACATTTTTTTGTATTTTAGAAAATGTTACATTATAGTATGTTTCCAAGACATACGGGGTTAGGAAAAAGAAAATTTCTGAATTTCTGAGTGCTCTGGGTTGCGCTTTATTGCTCAGAATTTTACGACATTTAAACTGCAGTGTACGAAAGTTGCCGTTTATGTTTTTACAAACGGCCAATAGAAGGCGCTACTGAAATTTCTCTTCAGGATATTCACAAAATTCACATTTCTTTTTTATCTTGGAATCAGTGGCATCTTAGAAATCGTTTGCGTATTTTGTTTACAGTGAGTGTTCTAAAGAAACAAGTGAGTGAAAAAAAATGGAAATAACTCGTGAAGGTTTCCATTGGATGATTTTTTATGATTTTAAGAAAGGCCTCACTCGATGAGAATGCTTAGTATCGCTTCGTGGAACTTTTGGTAATGAAGCACCATCAGAAAAGACTGTTGACAATTAGTTTGCAGAAATTGGTCGTGGTCGTGCGTCCGTCAGTGATGAATCTCGTGAAGGACGACCAAAATCGGTAGTGATTCCAAACAACATCGATGCTGTGCGCAAGAGGATTAAAGAAGATCGGCATGTCACATATCGTGAGATAGAAGCATCCCTTGGCATATCACAGACTGCAATACATTCGATTTTGTACGAACATTTAGCTGTTAAAAATATTTGTTCCAGATGGATTCCACACAATTTGACAGAAGCTTAAAAAGAGGCTCGTGCAAATTGGTGTAAGGAAATGCTAAAAAAAATCAAATTTGGAACTGCAAAATCCGTTTAAAACATCGTTACAGGTGACGAAACTTGGATATGTTCGTATGAGCCGGAAACTAAGCAACAATCCACTGTTTGGGTGTTTCCAGATGAACCGAATCCTATGAAAGTTGTTCGTTCACGAAGCACTTCAAGAAAATGATTGCTTGTTTCTTCGGCCTTACAGGACACATCGCAACCTTTCCTTTAGAGGATCGAAAAACTGTTAACGCTAAATGGTATACAGAAATTTGTTTGCCAAAAGTCATCAACGAAATAAGGAAAAACAACAAAAAACGCCGCATCATTCTTCATCACAACAACGCCAGCTCCCACACAGCACGTGAAACAATTGATTATTTGAAGGATAAAAACATCGAACTTAATGTCTCATTGCCGATATTCACCTGATTTGTCGCCTAACGACTTTTTTCTTGTTCCCTTATGTCAAACAAAAAATGCGTGGGCAGCGATTTTTATCACCTCAAGAAGCTGTTGATGCCTTCCAAAACTATGTTTCTGAGATATCAACTTCAGAGTGGAAAAACTGTTTCAAGAATTGGTTTGAACGGATGGAAAAGTGTATAAATCTTAAAGGCGAATATTTTGAAAAGCAATAAAACAGATTGTTCCCCAAAAATTCTTTTTCTTCCTACTTTTTGTAGAAACTTAAAAGGCAACCCTCGTAGCTGAGCAAAGTTTCGAATGAAATTTCTAGGTCATAAATTCTTAATACGGTGATCACTACGACGGGTCTTTGCGCGCTTCACGCCGATAAACCATTAATGGGGCATTTACTATAACGGAGGCACTCACAAAAAAGTGTCTATATTATTGATTTAATAAATTTACGCTCATAAGTTGTTAATATGGAGATTGGTATTTAAATCGTCAATCGCTAATTCGAAATAAAGTTTATTGAAAAGAAGAGAAAATGGAATATATTTTGTATAAAACATGAAATTGGGGCGTTAAAGTGCGAAAGAGTAAAAATAACTTAGTAATGATAGTTACATAAATCACACAATACTAGTTGCATAACAAAACTAATCAAATTTTCAACCGTTAATTTGTTTAGCGCAAAAAATCTAATAAAAAATTCATCTTGTTGTAGCAAAACGCTCTAGCAAAAATATATACGTTAAATTTATGTTCTCGTGGCGTCACAATGAATATAAATATGATTTTTTATTGGCTTTTAAAGACAAAGTACACATGTTCAAATATATTTACTATAACTGTAACATGCAAATTAAGTAAATAAATCTAAAAATCTACGTGCTCGAATATCGACCATACATTATATATATTTTTAAATATTTTCTCAGTTTCTTTTTTAAGATTAGACAACAGGAAATAAAAATAATTTTAACTTAGAAAGAAACCTGTTTTGTCCGAAATTTGGGCACCTTTTCACCCCAAACATTAAATGAATAAAATAAATATTTCAAATTTCAAATAACGAATGGTAGAAATCGTTTTCTTGAATCATAAGCAAAATTTTGACATCTTGAAACTTGCTGAGATTGCTGGGCTTTTGACATTTACATACATACACACATAGATGCATATATACATAGATACATACGCTTGACAGTATTAATAGTATATAGAATATAAATGATAATTTGTGAAAGAGAGGCATGCTGTACAATTACAGCAGTAAGAACTGACAAGACATAAAATATCATTGGAATAGTTTTCATTCGCTTTTATAATCTCAGAAAATAAAATCAAAGTTAATAAAAGTATCGATTTTGGTTTCATTTCCATTAAGATAACTTCGGGGAAATTTAAAAGTTGTTGTTAGAAATTTTACTTTACTGAAATGCCTTTTATGCATGCGTTTCTGAAGTCAATTAGTCACAGTAACATAGAGGAATAGAAGAGTTGAGATCCGTCAACGTTATAAAACAGGTCTGTAACTCGAAAAATTAAAAAAATAATAAAATTCATAAAATTACACATTTATAAACATTTGCATTTTCAAATTTACTCAACAGAAAAGGAATGTTTTTTTTCTTTTTTCTTTTTTTTTTTTTTTTTTTTTTTGTCAAAAACAACAAAAGAAAGCAAGTGGGTAAGTGTGAACGAAGATCGCGCAAAGGGTTTCGTTTAATATTCATTTCAAAACACTTTATCCTTTCTTTAATAAATTCAAATAAATTTCATTTAGCAACAACAACAAAAAAAAATCATGTTTTTTGTAAAGTAAAAATTTACCGGTCTATTTTTCCGTTTTTTCTAAAATCTAAACCAGCCAGATAGCGGGCGAAATCCGCTATTATATTCTGTCATAATAATATCCGTCACGTGAACTAAATGCGATATTTTATTTAAAAAAAAAACAGTCCTCTACCCCTCTCCCCTTCTTTATTAAGAATCCCTATTCGCATTATTAATTACATCATTCATTGTCTATTAGAGTTTTATTTCTTTTTTCTACTAGGGGGGGTCAGCCCCCTACAAGATACGCTCGCCAACCCCCGTTCTGACGCTGCAAACTCTAAAAACACGCCAATTTGATTAACTCTAAAATGATTAAGGAATATTGAGTTATAATTAAGCGACCAGTGGAGATCTGCTGTAATCGATATTCATTCATTTCCCTTTCACTGAGGTATTTTAAGGTCGAATCAACTGCTGTCAAAAGAGCTAACAACTGTTTTCGTGATTGGTTAAATAAACCAATTAAACATTTGAAAATCAACTTGTGTAAAATGGCTAAGTAAACAGTGTCGCTACATCGGGGAATTTTATAATGATGCTATAAAATATCTGGTATTTATCCGTTATCCCGTCCCGTCGACCACTAACCAAAAAAAAAAAAAAAAAAAAAATGAATTGTCGCCAAAATAAAGGAAAAAAAAAAAGTGCGTTACAATGGCGTCACATTCAATTGACATCAGATGCGTTACACGTGTTTGTTACGTGATCGAAAGATTTTTATTCGACATTTATCTGTATTTTTAATGATATTTTACCCATTTTTAACACTTTCCAACATAGTTGAAAAGTGTTTATGACTTCGGTTTGTCTGCGTCTGCCGTCTGTCCGTGCTCTAACTCCCGTAAATAGGCTCGGATTGCCTTGCAATTTTTATATGTTATTGTCGTTATCTATAGCACGTTCCCTATTTCAACTTAAGTGTGTAGCACTTATAGTTTTTTTACAGGGACACTCAAAAGAATTCCGCTGCATTACGGTCTATGGGGAAAATCATTTGCGGTTTATTTTAATGATGTTACACAATTTCAAACACATTGTAATTGATATATATCACTAAGGTGTATTACAAGAAGATTAATATGGAATAGGGTGTGCATAGCACTTATAGTTAATTTACAGGGACAGTCAGAAGAATTCCGTTACATTACGTCTATGGAGAAAAATCGTCTGCGGTTTATTTATATAATGTTTCACTATTTTATGCGCATTGAATTTTATACATGTCACCAAGGTGCATTACAAGAGGTTTACTACAGAATATTGTGTGTATAGCAGTCATCGTTCATTTACAGGGACACACAAAAGAATTCTCTACTGTCTGTTAACAATAATTCCTGAAAGTGCGTTTTCAGTTACTGAACACGATTTTAAATTTAACTCACTTTTTGTATATTACTTGGTGTGTATAAATTCTGTAGATCCTATACAGGGAAGCACAAAAGTTCGCGAACACATTTCCGTTTATTGACAGAAACTCCAGAAGGACAATTTTAAACTGTGCTACGAGTTTCTTAACTGAACTAAAATTTGGTATCCTATGTAGTATATATACAAATCTATAGATCCTATACAGGGCTGAATAAAAGTATTCGGATATTTTTCCGAATATTGTATACGTTGGAAATTCCTGAAATTATGTTTTTAAATGTGTTATGCGTTTTCCAAATTGTTTACTTAGATGTTATCTTTCAGTTTATTAAACGGTATGACTTGTAAAATTATTTTGGAAGCGTTGGAAAGTGTTACATAATCTATGCTTAACGCATGATTTTTCGTTCTTGTTTAGTTATTTGATTAATTTAAAAATTAATAACAACCTTAAACGGCGCGCCATGATATTAAAATAGGAAACCTTTGAAAAAATGTTGCTATGCATTGTTACGCACAACAGATCCATTTATAATTTTCTTAATTGAAAGGGAATATTATTATGTGCGCTATTTTACAAATTGGCAGCAATTCAAGTAAATTCTGCGCTTTAGTTGAATATATTTATCCATTAATCTGTTAGTTTTTAAGGTTTTAATTAATATCTTGCGTTAATGAATATATTTTCAAAATTTTATAATTTTGAGCGTGATAGTAGCTATTTAGCTGTATGTACACAACATTTCAAGCCTCTAACTTACACAGTTTCTGAGAACAGGCTCTGTGACGGACAGACAGAGAAACGAGACGAATAGGGTTTCGTGAGATGAACGAAACCGTAAACAAACATATTCAAACATAAGAGTAGTGTTACAAAATATTAGTTCCACCGTATATAGCTTTAATCCTTTCCCTACGAAACAGCCCGAGACGTCCGTACAAGGAAACTACTAACCCCCACCGCCCCCCCCCCCGAGCTCCTGAGAAACAGATGTTCTATTTTCTCCCCCTCGGAAATATCGAATTATTGTCAAAGAGTAGAGGATTATTGCAATCAATGTGTAAGGAGTTTTATGTACTAGTGATCTTAGGGAGGTTCCACTTTCGAAGACAGCTGACTTCTTATTCTGCTGCTGACAACTAGGTAGGCAGAAGAAAGTGGGAGAAAAAATAACGCAGCATATTTCAGCTTTCGAGCATTTGCCATATTTTGAATGTTATTTCGTTTTTAGACTTTAGACGTTCGTTTTTAGACAGTATTCAAAGGGTTAACAAAAACTTTTATTTCAATCACATTATTCTCTCTCTTTTGTCATAAGTAAATCATATTTTTGGATTTACACAGCACTTTTTATTACGCAAAAGTTATGTTCTGAGCAGTTTTAGTAAATAAATTAATAACAAATGCAATATGTAAATGCAGAAAGACATTTTACATTTTCCGAATAATTTATTTAATTATTCAAGAGAGTTTCATGTAGTTTAATTATTTTTTCTCTAACAAAAATCAAATGACAGATGTGATATTTTTTTTTCGCATCCATCTATATCTATACTAATATTATAAAGTAGTAAAGATTGTTTTTTTGTTTGTTTGTTTGCTTGTAGGGGGTAATCTCTGGAACTACTGAAGCGATTTCAAAAGTGATGGCGGCAAATTGATAGTGACAATCCCTGCTCCAACATAGGCTATATTTTATATCGGTGCCACTACCTCCAGGGTGGTGTAGGAGCGAAAAACGTTCTAAAATTTCGATTTTTTTTTAGACTGAAGGAGCTAGAAACATGAAATGTGGTATGGTAGTTACTTATAAGATGTAAATGCTCTCTAAAAAAAAAATCTAATAAAATTCGAAATTTAAAAGGGTGTGATGAGCGAAAAGCGCTCTAAAAACATTCTAAATTACAAATTCTATAGAATCTCTGGAACTACAGAACCGTTTCCAAAAGTGATGGTGGCAAATTGATGGTGACAGTCCCTGCTCCAACATAGGCTATATTTTATGTCGGTGCCACTACCTCCAGGGGGTGCAGGAGCGAAAAAGGTTATAAAATTTCGATTTTTTTATACTGAAGGAGCTAGAAACATGAAATTTGGCGTGGTAGTTACTTATAAAATTTAAATGCTCTCTGAGAACAAATTCTAAACAAATTCGAAATTTAAAAGGTGTGAGATGAGCAAAAAGCGTTCTAAAAACATTCTAAATTACAATTTATTCGGAATCTCTGGAACTACAGAACCGTTTTCAAGAGTGATGGTGGCAAACTGATGGTGACAATTCCTACACCAACTTAGGCTATATTTTATGTCGGTGCCACTAATGTTGTGCCAATGTGGTGCAGGAGTGAAAAATGTTCGAAAATTGCGACTTTTTTTATATTGAAGGGGCTAGAAAATTGAAATTTGGCATGGTAGTCACTTATAAGATGTAAATGCTCTCTAAGAACAAATTCTAAAAAAATTCGAAATTTAAAAGGGTGAAATGAGCAAAAAGCGTTCTAAAATCATTCTAAATTACAATTTCTATGGAATCTCTGGAACTACCGAACCCTTTTCAAAAGTGATGGTGCAAATTGTTGATGACAATCACTGCTCCAACATAGGCTATATTTTACATCGGTGCCACTATCACAGGGTGGTACAGGAGCGAAAAACGTTCTAAAATTGCAATTTTTTTATACAGAAGGAGCTAGAAATTTGAAATTTGGCATTGTATTTACTTATAAGATGTAATGCTCTTTAAGAAAAAATTTTAAAAAAATTGAAATTTAAAAGGGTGAAGTGAGTGAAAAGCGTTCTAAAAACATTCTAAATTACAGTTTCTATAGAATCTCTGGATCTATCGAACCGATTTCAAAAGTGATGGTGGCAAATTGATGGTGACAACCCCTGCTCCAACATAGGCTATATTTTATGTCGGAGCCACTTACTCCAATGGGGTGCAGAAGTGAAAAATGTTCTTAAATTGTGACTTTTTTTTATATTGAAGGAGCTAGAAATGTGAAATTTGGCATTGTAGTGACTTATAAGATGTAAATGTTCTCTAAGAATAAATTTTAAAAAAATTCGAAATTTAAAAGGGTGAAATGAGCAAAAAGCGTTCTAAAATCATTCTAAATTACAATTTCTATGGAATCTCTGGAACTACACAACCGATTTCAAAAGTGATGGAGACAATCCCTGCTCCACAATTCCTCTTTAATATAAAGCTATGCGTTGCTGACGACTGGGTTTTTCGCTAATCTTTGCCACAGATTAATCTCGGAAAATGAAACATTTGAAGTTACTGAAAAAAATAATAGCTCGAAAAGTATTTGTCAGAAAATTGTTAGACAAACTGCGTTTGAAAGGATTGTATATTTCTTGATATTGAATTGAAATGATCTTGATATTGAAAAATTGTATATTTCTTGATATAAATTAATGATTATGCCCTTTTTTAAATATTGAAATTCAAAAATTACCAAATTTCACAATGGAGTACCATAGCGAAACCTTTACGCGCAGAAAGATAATGATAAGGGCGACGTATCCTGACGTGTATAATGGCTATAGCACGAGTCACAAATTATAGTAGCCTTATTATTCTGTTAAAATATAAAAGTGAATTATGAAATGTCAATATTTTGTTTGATTATAGGTTCGTTGAGAGAAATTGACCAGCGTAACGGGCGTAGCTTGCTAGTGTTTTTATAAAAGGCTTGATATCTAATTTTTTTGACAATGCTATTTTCGTAAGGAAAAATTTAAATTACTTTTTATCAACTTCATATGATTCATGAAATTAAAAAAAACTCGAAATATTTGGTTAAAAATATTCCATAATGCATTTAAAAGCATTTTTTAATTCACCTGTTTGTACGACAAATATTTTTAATGTCATGTTCTTTGTACTAACGTACTAAATATTCAGAATTGGAAAACAGTAAATAGAAATTCTTTGAATAAAAGTAAGTTTAATTCAGGTTTCAAGTAAAGAAAAAGAATGTTTATTCTAGAAAAGTTCTGTCGTAGTTTAATTAAGTGTTCTTGATTTGCTAGATAAATTAGAATATTTTCTGAACAATAAACATTTATTTAGTGTCCTGTTTTGCATGAGTAAGTATTAAAAAACCCCAGATTTCTAGGTTTTGAAAGTTTGGATTAGACTTTAATTTACTGAATAACAGTAGAAATTATTTATGTGTTTCACCTTGTTCAAATTAATTAGAAAATTAAAAGGATTTCCTCACAATTTGATTTCGCTCGCTTTGGAATTTGTGTAAAATACATCTATACTAATATTATAACGGAGTAAAGATTGTTTGTTTGTTTGTTTGTTTGTAGGCGGTAATCTCTGGAACTACCGAACCGATTTCAACTGTGATGGTGGCAAATTGATGGTGACATCCCCTGCTCCAACATACACTGTTAAAAATAAATCCGTAAATTCACGGTAAAACTACTGGCAGCAAAGTAGCCGGACTTTTTCCGTTCCGTTAGTAGATTTTCCGTTTTGAAAGATAAAAGAAGGACAATCTCCGTTTGCAGAAGCGGTAACTTTCCGTTAACGCTCTCAGAAATCACGGAAATATTCCTCGTAGCACTGACAGGAAAGGGAATTTTCCGTTATAAACTCGGTTTAAAAAATATTTTACATCTGACTTGGTGCTGCCATCTGTGGACTATTACGAGAGTTTTTACTATGTGATATACGTCAGGAACATATTCTGGTCGAACTGGGTTTTAAACCAGGGATGACAGTGACTCGAGTCCAGCGTCTTGCCGGGTTGACCAGTGGGCACTTGCAAGAACAGCAGTTTGAAAGGATCATATGGAAATTCTCAAAATGGGGTTTAGAAGCTTGGTAATTTTGAAGTTAATTGCGGGGAGATTTCGTTATGTTGATGTTTTAAAATTGTAATATTAATACAGGATAAAAACATGAATTATATATATTCTTAATTTGATTGCTAGATGTAAAATGTAAATATTATATTTGAATTAAATTCGATAAAAAATGTTTGCTTGTTTAAGAAAAGCAATTTTTTTTCAACTATTATATATTTTTTAAATGGTGTTGTTCGCTTAGAATATATTTTCAGAGCGAGTGCTTTTTATTACTTTAAATATTAAATTGCGAATAATTTTAAAGGAATGAGAAAAATATTATTATTTTCTTTTTATTTGAAAGCGTTATTTTTGTATGTTGCTTTTTTTGAGTAAAATCGATTTTTTTTCACTTAATTTAACTATTATATATATATTTTAATCTGCTTGTTTAGAATATATTTTAAGTGAGAATATTTTCTTATAACTTAAAAAAAATAAATTGTAAATAATTTTAAAAGAATTGGAAAATTGTTACTTTTTTAAATTCGAAAGTACTATTTTTTTTTTTTTTTTTTTTTTAATAAACTCGAAATTTTAATTTATTATTTTTTTTGTTTTTCTGTGCAACAACATGTCAGTTTTTTAAACATTGAAAATAAATATACAGCAGATAAGATAACGGAATATCTCCGTTGGCCCCTTTCCTCTCCGTCCGTTCCGTTGTTTTCAGGAAATATGAGAATATTTTCTGTTTTTTAACGGAAAATACCCTTTTGTAGCAAAAAAGGACTTTTTCTGTTAAATTCAGGAAAAAAATACCCGTGAATTTCAGATTTTTTTTTAACAGTGTAGGCTATATTTTATGTCGGTCCCACTCACCCCAGAGGGGTGCAGGAGTGAAGCACGTTCTAAAATTGCGATTTTTTGTGTACGGAAGGAGCTAGAAATTTGGCATTGTAGTTACTTATAAGATGTAAATGCTCTCTAAGAACAAATTTTTAAAAAATGAAGTTTAAAAGGGTGAAATGAGCGAAAAGCGTTCTAAAAACATTCTAAATTACAATTTCTATGGAATCTCTGAAACTATAGAACCGATTTCAAAAATGATGGTGGCAAATTGATGGTGACAACCCCTGCTCCAACATAGGCTATATTTTATGTCTGTTCCACTTACCCTAGGGGGTTGCAGGAGCGAAAAACGTTCTAAAATTACGATTTTTTTTAATACTGAAGGAGCTAGAAATTTGAAATTTGGCATTGTAGTTACTTATAAGATGTAAATGCTCTCTAAGAACAAAATAAAAAAAAATCGAAATTTAAAAGGTGAAATGAGCGAAAAGCGTTGTAAAAACATTCTAAAATACAATTTCTATAGAATCTCTGGAACTGCAGAACCGATTTCACAAGTGATCGAGGCAAATTGATGGTGACAATCCCTGCACCAATATAGGCTATGTATTATGTCGGTGCCTCTAATCCAAGGGGGGCAGGAGCGAAAAACGTTCCAAAATTGCAATTTTTTTTATACTGCAAGAGTTAGAAATTTGAAATTTGGCATTGTAGTTACTTACAAGATATAAATACTCTCTAAGAACAAATAAAAAAAAATCGAAATTTAAAAGGGTGAAATAAGCGAAAAGCGTTCTAAAAACATTCTAAAATACATGTTCTATGGAATCTCTGGAAATACAGAACCGATTTCAAAAGTAATGGTGGCAAATTGTTTGTGACAATCCCTATTCCAACATAGGCTATATTTTATGTCTGTGCCGCTAACCCCACTGGGGTGGTGGAGCGAAAAATTTGCGAAAATTGCGTCTTTTTATACTGAAGGAGCTAGAAATTTGAAATTTGGCATTGTAGTTACTTATAAGATGCAAATGCTCTCTAAGAATAATAAAAAAAGAAATCGAAATTTAAAAAGGTGAAGGAGCGAAAAGCGTTCTAAAATCATTCTAAATTACAATTTCTATGGAATCTCTGGAACTACAGAACCGATTTCAAAAGTGATGGTGGCAAATTGATAGTGACAATCCCTGCTCCAACAGCCTCTTTAATAAAAAGCTATGCGATGCTGACGACTGGGTTTTTCGCTAATTGTTGCCGCAGATTAATAACGGAAAATGAAACCTTTGAAGTTACTGAAAAAAACAATAGCTCGAAAAGTATTTGTCAGAAAATTGTTAGACAAACTGCGTTTGAAAGGTAAAAAATTGTATTTTTCTTGATATAAATTTCAAATCTAATGAATATGCCGTTTTTCAAATATTAAATTTCAAAAATTATCAAATTTCACAATGGAGTACCATAGCGAAACCTTCATGCGTAAAAAAATAATGATAAGGGGGACGTGTCCTGACGTGTATATTGGCACGAGTCACAAATTATAGTAGCCTTATTATTCTGCTAAAATATAAGTGTGAATTATCAAACATCGATATTTTGTTTGATTAAAAGTTCGTTAAGAGAAATTGACCAGCGTAGCGGGCGTAGCTTGCTAGTTTAAAATAAATTGGAATAAAAATGAATGTTTTAAAATGTATTTAATAAATGTCTTTATGTGAAGTTGTATGCACGTTTCACTCTTCAAGTATTAATGTTAACGGATTATTTCTATTTTTTTTTAATTATCGTTTTAACACTTTCCAACCTAGTTGAAAAGTGTTTATGACTTCGGTTTGTCTGGCCGTCTGCCGTCTGCTGTCTGACCGTCTGTCTGTGTTCTAACTCGTGTAAATAAACACGAATTGTTCTAAATTTTTTGCATGTTATTGTCGTTTACCACAGAATGTTCCCTCTTGCAAATGAAGTGTGTAGCACTTATAAGGTAAAGCTAGGAGAGTCTGCGCACAATTCAAAAGAATAACAATAAAAACAAGTGGGTAGGTGTGATCGAAGATCGCTCAACGAGTTTCGTTTAATATTCCTTTCAAAACACTTTATCCTTTCTTTAATAAATCCAAATAAATTTCATTTAGCAACAACAAAAAAAAAAAGTTATGTTTTTTATCAAGTAAAAAATTACTGGTCTATTTTTTCTTTTTTTCGAATATCTAAACCAACCCAATAGCGGGCAAAGCCCGCTATTACATTCTGTCATAATAATATCTGTCATGCGGACTAAATGCGATATTTAAAAAAAAATAATTTCAAAATTAAACTTGTTTTACACCTTCAAAATGTTAAAATATGTGAATATTTCCGCAATCGGATTTTTATCATGATTTAATATGTTTCTCAAACTCATATATTTACTATTCTCTATTACTCATATTGATACGCGCTTTGTATTATTCTCAAACATTTGAAAACTCCGTTAATCTTCCAATATGACGTCAGATTTTTTTAAATTCTCTAATGACGTGATATTAATCTGCTTTGTGTACATACACATACTCATACTCCTTGTATTACTAAGAAATCTTAGACATTTTCCGTTTTATTACCACTATGACATCAATCAATTTTATTTCATATTTATCTTCTTTTCAAATTGGTGAAATTTTTAATATCATTTTCATTATTCACGTGGAAATCGTCTGATAGAAAATTAATTATTGTAGGAAGAATTTCATCGTGGATTTTTAATTTTTGGCATCTGCTATAACGAAAAATGTTTAAATTTAATAGGAAAATGCTATTAGAATTTTGGTTTTTTATCTGTATTTATTAAAATAATAATATTTTTTCAAATTTTAATATTTTGAGCTCTTCATAGTTGAATTCAGCTATATACACAAAGTTTCAACTCTGTAAGTTTCATAGTTTCTGAGAATAGCTCTGTGACAGACAGACAACGGAGCAAGAGTAATAGGGTTTCGTGAGATGAACGAAACCCTAAAAATCGAAATATTGATTTTTTTTCAAAACTATCGATGAATAATTTTGAATAAATTTGTTTTTTATGCATTTCCGTTGCTATTTTGTTGTTATGTTGTAATTTAATAGAACAGTTGTAATAAAACCAAGAAAGTTATTTTGCGCAATCTTTCCTTACAGGGTTGGTGTGATTGCGCACATGTGTAAGGAGAGATTGTTACTAATAATAACTACAATTAAATTGTTAACAATAATAATTACACTTAAATGACATTGTTGTAAGGTTTTTGTGAACAAATATGATTGTATTAGGAGTGAGAATTTTAACATAATGATTAAAAAATAAAAAAAGAAAGAATTTTTAAAACAATTAAAAAATTTTAATTAAAAGAAAAAAATTAAAGGATCAGAAAAAGCAAGCCTAGATAAGATTACAAAGTAACATTAAGTTACTTGATAATACGTTTAACTTAAAATTAGTCCATTTCCATTTTCACAGTTTCAATGTTTTCTTGTTTGCTGACAGAAGTTGTCGTCGTCCACTATTGATGCACTTATTGTTGTAAATGGTGTAGCTTTCGTGCAACCACCTGCCACAAGTAAGGGGCTGTCCATATACAATGTTATCACTTTAGGGGAGAGGGGGGTGGGGCGTGGCACTTGATATCAGAAGATATCTCTAGGGGAGGGGGTGTTATCTTTTGATAGCGTTATCATTAAAAAAAATTTCTCTTTTTTGTAACTTTTCCTTTTACATCAAAATAGTTTGTTATTTTTTTTTAGTCTGTTGTCATTTTTATGAAAATACAAAGCTATTAAAGTCAATAAATGATTATGAAATCATTTCATTCCAAAATATGGGATACCCTAACGTTCGGCAATCCTATTGTTCAGCCATGTGCTTATAATCCGCTGTTGGAGAAAGCAGGTGCGAAGCACATTTGATTGATATGATACTTGTGTTTAGTAATAAAGAATTAACAAAAATTGTTCACCTGTCACCACAAGACGTTCAATTTTCCTTTTTCCCCTTCAGGGACAAGTGCAAGAAAATAATATTACTGTTGAATGCAATATGTAACAAAAATCTATTATTAAATACTTTCGAATAGTAACCATGTATTTTAGGTGTTATTTGATATAAAGTTATATCAAGTATAAGAGTGGTATTTTATTGATTTTATCTCTTCATCTGAATGAGTAAAGTATGTGAATAATAAATGTGTAATCATTATCTGTATATTACTGCAAACGTATAAAAAATAAAAACATTATTTAGACATTGATAACGTTATCATTATGGGGGGGGGAGTTCAAGGAATGATAACGTATGATATCGTAAAGGGGGAGGGGATCCAAAATTACCAAAACATTGATAACGTTATATATGTACAGCCCCTAATACATAAATCCAGTCCCTGGTCGAAGTTGTCTTCTGGTATAGCTTCAGATATTCAGTGCACTCATCCTCATTGCCCTTCGTTTTCTTTCCTTCATTTTTTTTGGACTCCACTTTTCCTGGAAGCACCTTATCTTCATTTGTTTGCTTTTTTGTAGCTGCTTCCTTCTTAAGTCGTTTTTCATGTATATTTGGTGGATCAGTATTTTTCGTTGCACTTAATTTCCTTTTTGATTTCGATGGTATTAAACTACTTAGAATTGGGCGAAAACTTTTCCAAAACTTTCGTAGTTCTATTTCTGAGAGTAACATTAAACTCCCAAGAAGTTGATCGTTGACAAAGGCATGCAGTTGCTGCAACGGGATGCGAGGATATGCCTAGAATAGAAGAAGTTTGGGTTTCATTGGTTGTAACGAGTACTTTTGTTGAAACGGATTGGTGATCTGTGGATTCTGATGGTAACTCAAGGGTTTCAGGAACAGTTTGATTCATGCCTTGATCACAGCCTAGCAAATATGCGTGTTCTGGAATCACTTCAATATTCAAAGGATAAATTCCAAGTTTCGATAATTATGTGTTTTCAAAAAATTTTTCAAAATTGATTCATTCAAATGTTTTACATGTAATTTACAATTGATGCAAATTTACCAATAAGCTACGTAATCTCTCCTAGCATAGAAACTAATGGGAACAATGCGCCATCTCTCCTAAATAGCAGATGCTCAAACTCTCCAATTTCGGTAGGAGAGTTTGCGCGGCCTATTTTTTAAATATGGCTGCTACTAAAACGAACCGTTGGGGTTAACACTGTTAGTCTAGGTTAGTAGCTTATCAGAAATTATTTAAGTTTAAAATATTTTGTACTACTGACTTTCTATAGAAATTCTAACGAATAGCTATGAAAATTCAAGCACTTACTTTGAGAAAACAAAACAAAATAGCAATGTTTATCTTAGACGCTGAAAACAATCAACGTGCACATGCAAGTAGACACTCCATTACTGCTGCTGTACAACTACCTGGAGTCGCTGCGCGCGCACTCTACTTCTTCTCTCCCAACCTCTATGTGCGCAATCTCTCTGACCGCGCCATCTCTCCTGGCTTTACCTTACGTTCAATACAGGGACAGTCAAAAGTATTCCGTTACATTACAGTCAATGGGAGATAATCGTTTCAAGTGCATTTTAATGCTGCTGCGCAATTTGAAACATGCTAAAATTGATATATAATTATGAAGCGCATTAAAACATGATTTTTGTAGAATATTGGGTTTGGATTATCCATCTTCTAAAGGACCTTGATCTACAACAAAATTTGCCCATAACTTTATTCGAAGATAATCAAGCTTGTATAAACATGGTTAAAAATTATAAACATCATTCGTAAACAAAACATATCGATATAAAATACAACAGTATAAAAGATCTTAAGGAAAAGGGAATAATTGAATTACAATATTGCCCAACCAAAACTATGACAGCTGACATTCTAACAAAACCCCTTCCCAAACCTGACTTTACAAAACACAGAACACGTTTAAATCTCAAGAACATTTATACTTTAGAAATCAAGCAGGGGTGTTAGAAGAGTGATTTCTGAAATAAACATTTCATCTATTATTGTGAGCCTGAATATTCATCCATCCGACTTCAAGCTGGTGAAACGAAACACGTGTGCGCTGACAAAGTACTTTTCTGTTTTCTGTGAGATTCTCATTAAAGAACTTACACGTGTAACCTCAAGGGTTCAAGGCTAAATGACATAAACTTGACTGTGTGTTTCTCTAATCCAAAAACTAATACTTCAGTCTCTGAGCAACCTTCTTAAAATGCAGAACCACTGAACATTTCTCTTAAAATTAAATGTGTTAACCTTTTATAGTGTGATGTAAATTTAACAATGTAAATTAATTTTTTTTCTCTTTTTTAATAGTAATTAAATAATTAACTTAGAAGTTATTTTCACGAAGCCATACTTTATTTTAACAAGATTGTGTTTGTTAATATCTACTTCAAATGTGCATTATCGCTGGATTAATTCGCAAGTTGGATAATTACTCATCACACCTACGCGGACTTAACAGGTAGGCCAAACTTGCATTACCTTATATTACTGTTATAAAGTACTTAAAATTGAATTTAAGAATAAAAGAGAAGAATCATTTATTTACCGTAGTTCTAAAAATTATCATATAGTACTGGCAGCTGGGATATAGACTATAATGAAATTATTTATCGTGTCCATGTAAATGAAATATAAATGCAACACAACTAATTTTCAATACCAAACATTCTGTAATAAATTATACGAAATGTTCATGGCAATCCGAATATATTTACGAACTTTAGAGCACGGAGAGACAGACAGATAAACGGCAGACAGTCAAAACGAATCCATAAACACTGTTAAAAAACAAACCATCAAGACTGAAAGTAGAGCCATAAAATATTAGTGCCACCATATAATAGTTTTAACAGAGACTATTTTTTCACTGACATTGTTTTCTCTCCCTTTGTTATAAATGCATCATATTTTTTGATTGACATAGATGCACTTTTTATCTATTTTCCTCCTGCAAGTTATGGTCTTAGTAGTTTTAGAAAATTCATTAATAATTATTTTAGTGTATAGATTGTGATAGACACTAAAATACTCAAATAGTCAATAGCCTTATTCAAAGGATTTAATTAATTTGTCACAGTAGTTTTATGATGTTTAATTGAATTTTTCTCTAACATGCATCAAATGTGATATGTGCAATTTTTTTTTCACGAGTTTTTATAAGGCATGATAAATTATTCAGACATAATGCCATCTTTATGAGAAGAATTTTAAGTTATTTTTTTTTCATTTTCGTATGGTTTTGTACATCCTTAAAGAATCGCGGAGTGGTTAGAGACAATTGCTAACCCTTGTACCAAAAATGCTTGAAAAACTTGAAATGATCCATAAAATATTTTTAAATAACTCATTCAAACACTTTGATTTTTTAAAATTTTAATTGACCTGTTTTTACAAAAAAATATTTATGTCATGTTTTTTACACCAACGTATTAAGTATTCAGAATTTGGATGGCAAGAAACAAACATTTCATTGAATAAAAGTAAGTTTAATTAATGTTTCAAGTAAAGCTAAAGAAAGTTTAATCTTGAATAATTCAGTCGCTGCTTAATTAACTATTCCTCATTTGCTAGATAAATGAGAATATTTTTCGCACTGTAAACATTTATTTAGTGTCATTTCTTGCATGAATAATTATTTTAGAAACTTAGGTTTCTAGGTTTTTAAACTCCGGCTTAGACTTTCATTTTCGAAATAACTGTAGGAATTATTAATGTGTTTCACCTTGTTCAAATTAATTAGAAAATTCAATGGATTTCCTTACAATTTGATTTAGTTCACTTTGAAATTTGTGTAAAATGCGTACATTTAAATAAAATTATGATAAAAATGAATGTCTTAAAATTTATTTAATCTTTGTTTTTAATGTGAAGTTGTGTGAAATTTTCATTGTTCAAGCATCAATATACTCGAATTATGTCTGTTTAAAAAATATATATCTATTTTATAATTGAAAGAAGCAGTCACGATAAGGTTTCACTTAACAACATACATTTTTATATAACGAACAAAGAGAAATTTCATGTATTCATTTTACTTTGATCTATCAATACAAAAAGAATATTGGATTCATGAAAAATGTTTACTTCCGTTTTTCGAAGGATTTATACGTTTTCGACGGTCTTGAACACGATTTGACTGCTTTTTAAAAAATGTTTGTCCGTGAGTTTGTGTGCCTGTCTGTATGTGACGCACATTTTGTGGGCGTTCTAACTCGCGAACTATTTAAAAGAAGTTCTATCCTTATCTGAACTGGTGATGATTAATTTGCGGGTAAAATCGCCCAAAAGAAGGTTCGCAATGCGATGATTTAAGTTATACGTGACTTTTATATCTCCACGATATACGATTTATGTGACTCTTATATCTCCAGTTTATGTGCAACTAAACATCAAATTTAGAACCCTCATGATATGAATTTATTGTCATTCACTTTTGGTTGCGGTCATCTAAGGGGAGTGCCGAAATCTAATGATTTGTTTGAAATATAGAAGAAAGTTTTGGGATGACCACAATATACTAGTTCAATAGATGTTTTGAATTATTTCTTATCAAAAAGATGTAAAATCGTGTATGCATATGCAAGTCGTCTTGAAGTAAACTGAAATGACGGTTTTTAAAATTGAATAACAAGCGAACGCTGACAGCTATTGAAATTAGTCTTGCAGGAGAGAAAATGTTTGAAGTTGGGACTCTCTTAATTATGTTACATTGTTTTAGATATAATATGACCAATAAATAACACTGGTTTGTTTCAAACTGTTATACAAGTCAAAATGGAAAATGATAGGTATAAATAAAGATGTGATGTTTCGGGCTCTTCATGGTCGAGTGACTAACACTTTTAGGCGCAGATTAATTCTGTTTCTAAAATGGTGAAATGACTGACTATCACCAGAATTTGCAAATGAACTTAAAAGAAAATACTTTTTTTTCTTCATGCACATTATAAAAGCAAAGTTTTATTAAAATACTATGGGTGCCGTTTGGCAATTTGACATTTACCGACCGAGAAAGTTTTAAGACACTACCACGCTAATCGCTTGAGAGCATAGGAGTAAGCGGCTTGTTCGACTCCAGCTGACTCCGTTGGGCACTCATTGTGGAGTTCCCGGATGTATTCTTCAGTGATGTCTACTTCCTTGTTTAAATCCCGTGCTCATCAAGAAGATTTTCATAACTGTCGAAGTCCTGTATGTGTTTCTGTGAATAAAAAAACAACATATGGATCATTCTAGACAACAGCCTTTGTAGCTTATAAGTCTCAAAGCACTTTTCCTTCAAATGTCAAATGAGATGTTTGGAAGTCAGTAATGAAGAAATGAAAAGAAAAGTAACTTTAATTTTGAAAGAAACCTGTTTAGGCCGAAATTTAGCCAATTTTTTTTAAACAAAACATTAAATAAATAAAAACAAATATATTTCAAATTTTAAATAATGAAGTTCAAAATCACTTTCCTGAAATATAAGAAAAATTGTAAGACATGTTGACATCTTCAAACTTTCTGAGATTGCTCAGCTACGACCTTGACATACTTTCACTCATACATACATGCATACTTACGTACGTAGAAACATAGATACATACACTTGACAGCATTTAATAGTTTAGGTAATATAAATGATACTTTTGTGAAAGTGGAAAATCTTGTTAAATCACAGTAGTAAGAACTGTCAAGACAAAACATTTTACTGGGATAGTTTTCTTTCACCTTTAATATCTTTAAACCTTTAAAATAGATGCTTTTAAGTCTCGCTTAAGTCGATGCTTAAAAGTCTCGATTTTGGTTTTATTTCCATTAAGATAATTTCGGTGATTTAAAAAGTTGTTGTTAGAAATTTCACTTTACTAAAATGTTTCTTATGCATGCGTTGCTGAAATAAATTAGCAAAATTAACATGCAGGGATAGAAGAGTTTAGATGCATAAGTGTTACGAAATATGTCAGTAACTCATAAAGAAATCTATAAAATTGCACATCTACAGTCATTTGCTACATATGAGTGCATTTTCAGATTTACTCTACAGAACAATATTTTTTTTTTTTTTTGTAAAAAAACAACAATAGGAAAAATTAGAAAAAGAAATCATGCATCAGGCACAGACATACCTGCCAACGTATACGCCTTTTTTCCTCCCACTAAAATTTTATAGTAAATTTAAACTTATTAAATCGTCGAAATCGTGTGATTCAATAAGGCAAAAATTTCTATTAATTTTTAGTGGTAACAAAAAAGCCTAAAAGTTGGCAGCTATGGGCACAGATAATCAAACACTTTCTAACACTAACAGAATATAACTATGAAATTTCTTTTTTTTCTTAGAATGAAATGAGATATTCAAGTATGCAACTTAAAAAATATACGTAACTCAGCAAAAATCCATTTTCAGCAATTGCTGTCCATATCAGGCAATGTGTGCGATTTCTTTAGTGTAGCCCTGTTTGTGATCAATAGAAGTTATACACACCACCCAATATATACAAAACTAGTTAATTTTAAAAATGCATACCACAGCGGAAAATGCACTTTCTGCAATTATCGATCTTTTTCGGTCATGTAACTGATTTTTTGTGTCTCTGTAAATAAACTGTAAACGCTATGCACTCCATAATCTATAGAAAAGATATTGTAGTGCACGTCTGTGATTTCATTGTGTTTGAAGTATTATAACAGCAATAAAATGTTCCAGAAACGATTTTTCTCCATAGATCATAATGTAATGGAGTTCTTTTCTGCATCCTTGTAAACGAAATATAAATCCTACAAATTCTATACTTATGCAAAATCCTGTTATAGTTCATCTTAGTGATGCATATCAATCTTACTACATATCAAATATCGTAACATCAAAATAAAGCGGCGCAAACTATTTTTTTCACATAGACTATAATGTAACTGAATTGTTTAGTGTGTCCCTGGTAAAATAACTATAAATTCTACACAATTCATTTCATGTGCAAAATTCTGTAGTAAAATGCAAGAACATAAAATGTTCATCGCAATCCGAATATATTTACGAGAGTTTGGGCACGGACAGACAAACAGACAAATGGCAGACAGTCAAACCGGATTCATAAACACTTTCAACTTTGTTATAAAGTGTTAGTAAAACAAACCATCAAACCTAAGAGTAGTGCCACAATGTATTAGAGCCACCATATATAGTTTTATCAGAAACTTTTCTTCTCTCACATCCTTTTCACTTTTTTTGCCTCATATTTGCATCATATATTGAGATTGACATAGCAACACTTTTTATCTATTTTCCACAACTACAAGTTATGTTCTCAGTAGTTTTAGAAAATTCATTAATAACTATTTCAGTGTGTAAATGCAGATAGACACATGTGCATTTTTCAAATGATTTGCTTAATTTATCACTGTAGTTTTATGCCGTTTAATTTATTTTTTTCTCTAAAAAACATCAGATGAGACATGAGCTATTTTTTTTACACGTTTTTATAAGGCATGCTAAAATTTTCTGACATAATGCTATCTTTATGAGAAGAATTTTAATTTACTTTTTATCATTTTCATACGGTTTATACATCCTTAAAGGAATGCTTGAAAAACTTGAACTGATCCATAAAACATTTTTAAATAACTTTTAGAAACACTTTGATTTTTTAAATTTTAACTGACCTGTTTTTACGAAAAAATATTTATAATGTCATGTTTCTTATACCAACAATATTAAATATTCAGAATTTGGATGACAAGAAACAAACATTTCATTGAATAAAAGTAAGTTTAATTAATGTTTCAAGTAAAGCTAAAGAAAGTTTAATCTTGAATAATTCAGTCATAGCTTAATTAACTATTTCTCATTTGCTAGATAAATGAGAATATTTTCCGCACTGTAAACATTTATTTAGTGTTCTTTCTTGCATGAATAATTATTTTAGAAACCCAGGTTTCTAGGTTTTTAAACTCTGGCTTAGACTTTCATTTACGAAATAAATGTAGGAATTATTAATGTGTTTCACCTTGTTCAAATTAATTAGAAATTTCACTGGATTTCCACTCAATTTGATTTAGTTCGCTTCCAAACTTGTGTAAAATACATTTAAAATAAATTGGAATAAAAATGAAAGTTTAAAAATTTATTTAATCATTGTTTTTAATGTGACGTTGTATGCAACTTTTATTCTTCAAACATCAATTTACACGGATTATTTCGATATTTAAAAATAAGCTTTTCTATAATACAAAGAAACAGTCATGACAAGGTTTTACTTAACAACATATCCTATTCATAGGAAATAAAAAGAAATTGCATTTATATTTTTAAACCTTTTTTAACACTTTCCAATATATTTGAAAAGTATTTTTGAATTCGGTTTGTTTGTAAATCTGTCTGTCTGTCAGTTCGATCTCTAACTCTTGTAATTATACTCGGATTACCATGTATCTGATATATGTTATTGAGGTTTACTATGGCATGTTTGTTATCGAAAATGAAGTGCGTACCATTTGCAGTTAGTTTACATTGATACTCACAAGTATGCTGTTGTATTAAGGTCAATGGGGAAAAATATTTTTCACTGCATTTTAATGATTTGATACTGTTTTAAATATACTAAACTGACATTCATCAGTAAGATGGATGGAAACATTCTTTCTATAGAGTAAGTATCATTTAAAGTTTACAAAGATATTACGTCTGTTCATTATTAATTAAAAACAAGCACATTTGCATAGAAAATTAAATTATGAAGTTAAAAAGCACAAATATTTATTAAAAACAACATCTGCTCAACATTGACGACGGGAATGCTGACAAACTCTATCTGAACGGCTATTTAATTTATCATCGAACATGAATTTAATCACTGTTTACACTTTCTCGATATACATAATAATAGAAAGATGACGACATCTGTTAAAGTATCTGCAGCTTTGTATATTGGAAGGGTTGCTCTTCTGGACAATATCTAAACTTAAGATCGGAATGCACCGTTTCGCATAAGATTGTGGTGGTTAAAACTTTGCTAATCAGGAGCACTTCGCTATTGCAGTAATGAAGAACTTTTCAAGATCGAAAAGAAAAAGATATTTGACGAGTTAAAGAATAATGGATATCCTTCAAGATTCTGTTACAGAATATTTTCCGAAATCATACATGCCTATACAGTGACTCCTCTCCCGTTTCAGAGAAATACTGTCAGTCAATCCCGTGCCTATAACTTAATACAGAGACTTATCGGAAAGAATTTCACGTCCTTTTTAAACGAATAGTTATATTAATGTCTTTTGTCCTACAAAAATCTTTGGAAGGTTCCCTTTGTAATTTCAAATACAAGTTCTCCAGCTCTAAACAAAAAGGTGTAATCTATAAAATCCATTGTAAACAATGTGCAGCAATTGATATTGGAGAGACTAGCCGTAACCTGGAGATACGTCTTAAGGAACACCAGAGTGCCTTTAAGTCAAGAAAGATAAATTCCAAAATTGTGGCCCATGCAATAGAAACAGATCATTTTCCAGATTTTGAGAGAGCTAGAGCCATAAAATCGAATTGCAACGTTTATGGGAAGGCTTGGTTCACGAAATCAGCGAAATCTCCACTTAATGAAGCCAGATTGGTTCCAGCTGAATACGCTAATTTATTTTGATTCAGACGTCCGCCCGTCTTTCCCCCATTTTTTAAATTATTTTTGACACATGCTCCCTTCTGTAAGTTGTATTATCATCTCTTGTGATTTTGTGTTTTTAATTTTACATTAATAATGCGGGGCTTCTTGAAAAGTCCGAAACGTGTAATGTTGTTTTTAATAAATATTTGTGCTTTTTAACTTTATAATTTAATCCTAATAAGTGTGTGAATGTTTGGCTGAAGTAAACGTAAAAACGAAGGATATAATGGCCCTGTAGCATATAGATGGATTATAACCCAGAAATGAACATAGGGTAGTTGTTTATTATTTTCAAATATATTTCTTTATAATTCAAATTTCATTTTTTTTTCATAGAGAATCAATAAATATTTTTCCTGTCAAATTTAATGAACGATCTTATGTTGGTAAGCATTATCGTTGCCAATAAATACAAAGCCAGGATTAATATTTTCCATACCAATTAATTTTCAATTTAACAATTTCCACGTGAAAAATGAAAATGAAAAATAAGTGAAAAGAAGGGGAATTGCCGTAATATTTGAAAAGAAAATATGGAGTGTTTGTTATTATACATGAAGTATGAATGTCGGTTACGTTAAAAAGCAAAATTGCGTTTCTAGCAAAATTGCGTTTTAATTAGAAGTAAAAATTAACAATAATTTAATTATTAAGAAACAAGAACGAAAAATCATCGTCAAGCATAGATTATGAAACACTTTCCAACACAGCTATAAAACTGTAACGAAACTTCACCGTTAAATAAGGTGAAAGAAGATATGTAAGTAAACAGTTTAGAAAACACATAACACATTGAAAAATACAGTTTTCGAAATTACCTTCCAGTGTCAAAAAAGTAGTCGAATTATTTTGTACAACCCTGTATATGATCAATAGATGTGAATATATAGTATGATAAAATTTATTTCAGTTAGTATATTCACATTTAGCAATTTTCGTCAATCGATGGAAATGCACTCGAAATCGTTTGTACAGCCCTGTATATTATCTGAAGACTTTTGTACATCCCACCTATTAAGCTAAAAGGCAACTTAAAACTCACTTGCAGCAATTACCAAACGTAAACGACAATGTATCTGTTTTTTCGTAGCCCTATACATGAATTATTGATATTCCACAAACTTCTATGAGTCTACTAAATATAGTTCAGCAGGAAAATACGTAGACACAATTAACAACTACCCTTAAGCAATTCACTCCCATAGTCTGTAGTACTAACGAATTTCCTTGTATGGCCCTGTATATGGTCATCAGAGTTTATAAACACACACGTACTATGAAAAAAAAGTTAAAATTTCAAGTTGAAAACGCACTGATCACACATAGACTGTAAATATAGCACATGTACTGTAACCAATATCTTTTGTGTGTCTTTGTAAATAAACGCAATGCACACAAGAGAGCAATTTATACTGCACCTCAATAATGCATAATTTTCATTATGTTTGAAATAGTGAAATATCACTAAATTACACTGCAGACGATTTTTCCCCATATAACGATGTGTAAAAGAATTATTTTTTTTGACCCTGTAAAAGAATAATAAATGCTTTGCACCCCATATACCACAAAAAGCATGTTTTAATGCGCTTCATAATTATATATCAATTTCATTATGTTTTAAATGACGTAGCGTCATCAAAATGCGCTTGAACCGATTATTCCCCATTGACTGTAATGTAACGGAATAATTTTGACTGTCCCTGTAAAAAAACTATAAGTGCTATACACTTCTGATGAAATAGGGAACATGCTAAAGTAAACGACAATAACATACAAAAATTTCAGAACAAACGAAGCATATTTACGGGAATTAGAGCACGGACAGACGGCAGACAGCAGACGGCAGACAAACCGAAGTCATAAACACTTTTCAACTAGGTTGGAAAGCGTTAAAAATTTTTGGACCATGGAAGAATGAAAAGGATCCTTCTTGGCTTGGACAAATATGACGTCACATTGGAAATAAACGAGGCTGACGAAACAGAAAGGCTACCGCGGTGCTTTACGCGTATCTTTTTTGGGAATAAAACATGCATTTTCAAATATTCCTAATACAAGGAGCATGAAAATCCGTATATAATGAAAGTAGGTGGATAATAGCGTCATATTTAAAATTAAAAACTAAAAAGTTTGTTTCGTTGCTAATGAATAAGCTTGAATGTCAGTTAGATACAGATGTGAGTTTTCTGCCAAAATCCACGTTATGATTGCCAGGAAAAGAAAATTAACAAGAATTATATCATTAAAAAAATATTTCTCTTGGAACAAACTGATGTCAAATTTGAAATGAAACGGGGATTTTCAAATATGTTTTTAAAGGAGCGTGAATCAATTTTATACGTCAATAATACAAGGATCAGTAAGTATAGAAAGTAGATTAGTATCACGCCATGTTTGAAACAAAAAATTGCAATATTTGCTTAACTATACTGATTATTAAGCATGGAAATATCAGTTACATACAGATGAGAGTTTTCTGCCGAAATTCCCATCATGATTATTAGGAAAATAAAAATAAACATAAATTTATTATATTAAAATCTGATCGTCGGCTTTTATTTCGCAACTACTCCTTTCAGATTATCGGACGAAACGCGATTTAGTTAACAACTGGTTATCAGTGATCCGAGGATGTCATATAAACTCTCAGAATTTAAAATTTTGAATTAAATTGCAATTTATTATTATTATTATTACTATTACTATTATTATTATTATTATTTGTAAATGTGAACGAAATTTCTCTGAAAACGGCAACTAAATTACTCCATTTTTGTGGATAAAAAGGAGAAATAAAACGGATTAATATATTTTTCACTCCAGTTTCTCAATAAAACAGAAAAAGAATTAATTTTAAATTTGAACAGATGGTGAAAACAAAATCTTGATTACAGTAATAATAATAATAATAATAAAGTATTTCTACATAATCAAATTTTATGAATCAAGTTATTCTGCAGAACAAAAATCGTCTGGAAACATATTGTCATTTAGAAATCAAGATTTGTTTCGGCTATTAAACCGAGGAGGCAAATTTAAGCTCCTTGCATTTCGGTATACAAATTATTGCTCCCTATTCACAAGAATTGAATTTAAAGAAGAAGCATATACGATTTCCAATTCATTACTTTTGAAGGCTGTTAAAACGTTTCACAAAGTCATTAAAAGTAAAATTGTTTATCAGGTAAAATTGACATTTGATTTTACACAATTCGTTGATTTCCACAAGTTTATTTGGCCCTCTTTTTTCCATTGGTTGCAGTTTCATTTTCGTGATTATTTGGCACAAAATTTAACTTTTTTAAAACTGAGTTATGTCAAGGTCTCTATACCAAAGAAATGCCGTATTGTCTTCTATGAAATGTGATAAAGGGTTAGTTAATTATTTACGTTTTTAATTATCGGGACTGAAATATTTTGCTGAAATAATGAATTTATTCTTATTTCAATGTTACGTGAACGAAGCAACAGCTAGTTGTCTATATAAATGTACCTTTTTTTTTAAATTAATAAGTATCATTTATAGATTATTTAAAAGGACGCAAAAAAGAATTTCATTACGTTATCTATGGACAAAAATCGTTTGCAGTGTGATACACTACATATGATGATACACTATTCCAATCAGGTGCACTAGAGCATGTTTTGAATAGATTATTGAGAACGTAAGATTTATCATTATTTACAGAGACACCCAAAATAATTCTCTTTCAAGACTGTCTATGGGCCATAATGAGATAATGCATTTTAAAAAGTAACTGTATTTTAGTGTATTACTATGTTTAGATCATAAACAGGGCTGCTCCAAAGAATTCGAACACTTAGCATCTATTGACAGAAATTGCTGAAAATAATGTTTACTGCATTTTGCTTTTTTTCTATGTTTATTTAAGTATCTCCTTTATTTTTTTTAACACAAATAAAATATATCTCAACTATATTCCAAATGTGTTGGAAAGTATTCCGTAATTTGTGCCGTGATGTTTTAGTTCTTCTTTAACAGAATTTTTGAATTATTCGTTATCAAAAAAAAAAAATATATTTTTTTTTTTATGTATATGCAAGGTGCCCTAAAATGAACCTACATGACGGTTTTGAAAATGAAATGTTTGGAAGTCAATAATTTAGAGCCGTTGAGATATAAATATAACCTCGGAGTATTAGAGTAAGAAAACAAATTCTAGGTGTGTTTGTAGCGTGCCCGGAAATCACTCACAACCCAGTCGTAAGGTTTAAAACACTTTTCTTTAAACTAAGTGAGCAAGGAGTGTAGTGGAGTGACTTAACGACTTTAGTCTATAGCGTGTGATGACTAGCAAAGATCAATCATTAACTTAATCTTCACTAGAATTAACTAGAAGTTTCACTAAAATAACAAAGTTCCACTACGCGTAGATCGCTGGCAGTTCAAATTACTAACAAATTCAACGTTCACTCAATGATTTAGGCTTTAGTGCAAGAAACACTCGGAAATATTTAATATTGTCTAACTTTTACTAAAACTAGCAACCCGTGGTTTCCGAAGAGCTTTTGTTTAAAACTATAATTCATATATCTTGCCCAAACGGTGAACTTTCATTCAGCAAGCTTGAATTCTAATTGACTCGTGTCAAAATCACGACTTTATCGCTTCAATGCAGACCTTGATTACCGACCAGGCAGGAGTTGACCCTAATCTGCCGATACAACCTTTCGCCTCACCTTTTATAATTTGCAGATCGATCAACAAAGCTACTTTTGCATAAAACAAGCAATATAAAAACCTTTTTTTTTAATTCAATTCCTACTTAGGTCAAATAGAAATTTTTTTCCAGCGATCTACACGCTTCGCCACTGACGGTATTTATTCCTAAATTTATATCCTGCTAAATATCTGACATAAGAGAAATTTTTGAAATGTATTAAAAATTAAATAAAAAATAAATAGCTAAAATACCAAAAATTAATAGCTCGAAAAGTATTTCTCACAAAATTGTTAGACAAACTGCGTTAGAAAGGTAAAAAAAATTGAATTTTTCTTGATATAAATTTAAAATCTAATGATTATGCCGTTTTTCAAACTTTGAATTTCAAAAATTACCAAACTTCACAATAAAGTGCCATAGCGATGTTACAGTTAGCGATAATACAGTTTTTTTCAAATATTAATTAATTAATTAAATTTTATTATTTAATTTTAGTTTTATACTTCATTTCTGTTCAAAAGTATAGACTCACTCCACATTTATAGTCTCCTTCCCCCGCGAGCCGCCTGATCTTCGTCCGTGAACAGCCAGCCCCTTTATCTTTTTACGTGTGAAGGTGAGACTATAAATATGGAGTGAGTCTATACTTTTGAACAGAAATGAAACATAAAATTAAAATTAATTAATTAAATTTAATAAATGAATTAATATTTGAAAAAACTGTATTAACATCAATTGTCATCCAGTACAAGTTTAAAAAAATTTATTTGAACTTGAATGGATGAATAGAAAATATTTTATTAACGATTGAAAATTCCAAGAAGATATATAGAGAGAGTGTGAGCTATTAGTAGGAATTTAATTACAACGAAAAACAGTAACCGCAAACTCCGAGAGCTCCAAACACACTTTGGAAAATTAGAGAAAAATAGAATACGGATGTTGCTGTAGCGCACACAGGTTAGATGTTGACATCGCGTTCGCATTCACAAAAATAGAATCCCTTTATAAGACAGTTGCTAGTCCGAAACATTTTTACCAGTCACCATAATCTGACAAATTGTCATGTAAAATTGATTAGGCGCTAACATTTACACACCATACAATCCACTGCTATCAACTATGACAAAGACGTTTGTCATATATCTTGCTTTCAGTTCAACTACCCCCCCCCCCCCAAAATTTAACAAGTTAACATAAACTTTTCCTTCCCCTCTTCCAAAATCTAACAAGTTTGTATTGATTTCATGCTTCCTCTTCCCCCCCCCCCCAAAAAAAAAAAATAGAGATAAATAATATATTCATAAATATTCAGTCATCCCCCCCCCAATAAATAAATAAATAAATAAAATAAATAATTATAAGAATAAACAAATATCGTTTATAGATTTTAAATGTCTGTAATTCCCCCCTCCCCCAAATTTAATATGTTAACTAAATCCGTTTCTGATTCAATTTAGATAACGAATCTGATTTTTCTTTATTCAAGTCATTATTCGCAGACATCAGAAAGTTTTACAAATCTCTGTGGTTATGTTAAAATAAGTCATAAATGTTCACACGTTTCTAACTCAACCGTTTTCTTCTCATGAAATCAAAAGTGCATCTGTCTTAAAACTTAGACAAAATATATAAGCAGCTGTGCTCTACTTATTAAAGTAATGTAACGTATAACCGACATTCTTTATGCAAGCATTAGCACTTCTCATCCGCTCTCAAAAGAATTAATTAAAATATCTCTCACCCACATGTAAACGGTAATATGCAAGTTCATGTTTTTCACACCCTGTTATTAGATTCGAGTCATATGTAACCGTTAATTGCAGCTGCCTTTTAGCAAAAATAAACGCCAATCCCAAAATTAGCTTCTTTTCTTTTCCTTGTTCGTCTCCATGCAAGAATTCCTGCAACCCCCACCGCTCTCAAAAGAATGCTTAATCATAGGCAGAATCCAGCAGTTATCGCTTTTTCCCACATGCTTCCATCATTATTCCCTAAAAGTTCTCTCGCCAAGTACTGGCGATTCTATCATGTTTTCCGCGCCAACACCCGTACATGTATTTTTTCAAACTGATCACTTCGGCCGTTTGACTTGACCAGAGAAGTTGTAGAAAAGTTATCTTCGTTTTTGTAGGGTACCTCCCCTTGCTTCTTCGACTATCTTGCTCCTGTGTCTTATGATGCTTTGTTTTACGAAATAAACGCTTATGTCGTCTACTTCTGCTTCTTCACTTCACCGGATTAACTGCGTAGTTTTATCTATATCCAGACCTTTTTCAGCTATGCAAAACTACTGACGGTATGGTAAACAATAGCTACATATCTCTGTAATAAAAAAATTGAATTTTTCTTGATATAAATTTAAAATCTAATGATTATGCCGTTTTTCAAACTTTGAATTTCAAAAATTACCAAACTTCACAATAAAGTGCCATAGCGATGTTACAGTTAGCGATAATACAGTTTTTTTCAAATATTAATTAATTAATTAAATTTTATTATTTAATTTTAGTTTTATACTTCATATCTTTTCAAAAGTATAGACTCACTCCACATTTATAGTCTCCTTCCCTCGCGAGCCGCCTGATCTTCGTCCGTGAACAGCCAGCCCCTTTATCTTTTTACGTGTGAAGGGGAGACTATAAATATGGAGTGAGTCTATACTTTTGAACAGAAATGAAATATAAAATTAAAATTAATTAATTAAATTTAATGAATGAATTAATATTTGAAAAAACTGTATTAACATCAATTGTCATCCAGTACAAGTTTAAAAAAAATTATTTGAACTTGAATGGATGAATAGAAAATATTTTATTAACGATTGAAAATTCCAAGAAGATATATATATAGAGAGTGTAAGCTATTAGTAGGAATTTAATTACAACGAAAAACAGTAACCGCAAACTCTGAGAGCTCCAAACACACTTTGGAAAATTAGAGAAAAATAGAATACGGATGTTGCTGTAGCGCACACAGGTTAAATGTTGACATCGCGTTCGCATTCACAAAAATAGAATCCCTTTATAAGACAGTTGCTAGTCCAAAACATTTTTACCAGTCACCATAATCTGACAAATTGTCATGTAAAATTGATTAGGCGCTAACATTTACACACCATACAATCCACTGCTATCAACTATATGAAAGTTTATATCTTGTAATTTCAATAAATATACTGAAACATAACTACACATTCTTAAAGACAACCAAGAATGGCAAAATTTTTGTTTAAATATTTTTAATATTCTTTAGAGGAATAAAATGAACTGTCTTTCGTGTTAATTTCTTATTTCTGGTTTTTCACTTCGTTAGAAAATTTATTAATTGGATATGTAAACATAAATTTATAAAATCATGCTTATGACTGACATATTTGCAAGTGTTTTCTAAAATATTTCTTTATAAAAAGTTATGAAAATATGTGGCATTTACATAATTTAAAAAAAAATCAACGGTTCCAAGAATGGAATTTTCTAAAGTGTAAAGTTTAAATAATAAACCACGGAATAAAAATTACGTTTTTTCATTGAATGAAATTAAATTCTAGCATATAAAAGATTTATATAAATTTAATTTCTTAGTGTTTAAAAGAAGGGTAATAAAACGTCAGTGATAATTTAGATATTTATGTATAATATTTTTTAATTAATGCTTCGAAATATAGTAATACTTATTTTAAGAAGTAAAAGAAATGCAAAATTTGTAATTAATGTAATATATTTTCCCCTCAAACATAAAATTAAAATGCTCAATAAATTTATGACGCAAAATAAGTGATTAATAACATGAAGTTTTAATTTAGATAATAGAAAAATATTTGTTTATTGTCAAACCAAAAGAAAAAATAATTTATAAAATATGGATTTAAAAAATGGTACTATTTTTTTAAATTTCAATTGCAAGAAAATGTCTGTCATATTTTAAATTATAACCTAATATATTTATTTCCTAGAATAAAATAAAAATTTGTTCATTATAACTTCAAAATAGTTGTTCTGAACAAAGAAGAATTTTGGCAATCAAATCACTTAACATACATTTCAAACAATCTTAATTCCATTATTAGCATAACGAAATAATTTAATTAGGTTGGCCAAATTTATGAAGGCGGGTATTTAGACATTTATTAGAAAAGAAAATTGTTTCAAATGTATTCTGTTTGATCTTAAATTTTATAATTAATTTCAGAGAAAAGTATGATAAAGTAATCATGATGATTAGTTTAGAATATATGAAATGGAAAAGTCATTTGGTTATGTTTTAACAGAAGAGCACATAAATCATCTTTCCCAGAAATACTATCTAAATCTCCAATCAAATTAAAAACTGAATTACTTTAAGGTACTCGGTCTTAAAAAAGCCTTTTCTCTTTATTTGATTTTATCGGTGTACAAAGACTATATGGCAAAAAGTCACCGGACACTTTCGATTTTGAATTTTTTATCGAATATACAGACAGATACTTGAATTTTTCTGACGAACTGAACTTTTCCAACTGAGTGAAAAATTTCCCAGGCCCGGAGAAGAACCCAATAGCTTTGAATTAAATTGGCAACAGTGTACCTATTGAGCTGCTTGGGCCGACAGCCGGCAAGGACACATATCACTCTGATAACCGTATTTGCAATAGCATTCGATCTGTCATGTATACAGCTAAAGAGAATCTACCGAAGTCCATAAAATGATAAATTGTGGAAAAAATATAAATTAAAAATAATAAACAGCATTAAAATTGGAATATACATTAAGGTATTTAAACTGTTTATTAAATTTTATTTGGCTGTGATTAGCTTGAAAACGTTACATATACACGATTCCGAGTTTCATATTATGGCTGAAATTCAGATGAAGTTTTAAATATTGTCTAAAATTTTAAATTACTACCCTGATATGGCCATGCTAAAGTTTAAAAAATTTCCCTTCCGTTAGTTTGAAATAATCAAAACCGTTTTTTTTTCTTTTTTTTACGTTCTCAGGTTAATGGACTTTCATAATACAATATTGCATTTCCCATGTAAATAATTTACTAGTTCAAAAAAAACGAAATTCCAAAAAGCTACCAAGTGGCCATATTAGGAAAATGTGCATATGATATGGCCACCATTGTTCCATGCTCCACAAATCGTGATTTTCTTCAAATTTAAAAGTGCTGTTCTGCTAAATTAATTAATTTTGGTGTAAAATAATAAAACATGATTCTCAATAATTATTTTTGTTATTCAAAAGTGGATTTGAGACAAGATTTTTCATCAAAAATGAAGTTTACAAAATTGACATGACAATTTATGTTTTTATTTAGAAAAACAAGTGGAATCCTTTTAGAGTATAAAAAATTTGTTAAAACAAATTAATTATCGCAATTGGAACAAATAAAAATGTCTTTATCCTAGGTTTGGATGGTGCACTTGATATGGCCACCTGGATGGTCATAATCAGGAGAGGGTCAGCTTTTACTAAAATCGTTTGATATTGAACAACTCGTAAAATATACACCATCAACGACAGCACCAATTGATAGAGCATTAAAAACTGATCAGAGTATGATGATATTCATAAAACAATCTTTTAAGAACGCGCATTAAAAAGTTTGACTTATCAGATAAAAACAAGAAGCTATTACACCAAAAGCATAAAATAGAAAATTGGCAACAAATTCCACAACCTAGCTGCTTGGCAAGTGATCACTTAGGCGGTTCTTTCATGGTATGCTTATGCCATTTAGTAAATTTTTTGGTTAGCTAACGTATAATAGGGGGGGGGGTGGAGGAACGCGGCCATAACAGGGGCACCTACCTTATTTAAGTTGATTTTGTGGGATTGAACAAGTTACCAAATTTTGGCCGATTCTAAAGTTTTGTAATGTTTGCATAGAATCAATTAAAGAATATTTTTTGATGCTATTTTTTAGACAGAAAAAGAGTGAAAATATTTTAAAAATATTCCTCGATATTCGATACTTTTTAATTATCTACAATTTTCCTGTCTTCAACCTAATCAAGAGCTTAAGTAATTTCTTTTTTAATTTAGCGCTAAAGTAATTCTATGATAAAAATTATAGAATGAGAAAAATATTATTAAAAAGAATAATGCCTTTTTTTCGGCATAGCTAAAATATTTAAATGCACTTTCAGTAATCACATCAAAGAGGAATTAGATTATATTAAATCCATTGCCATATTGATCGGGGTTTTCAAGTAAATCGTTGAAATCGTCATGATAAACTCATTAAACGTAACCATTCTGAGTTTAAGGCTGTTTGCAATGGTAATTTAATTCAAATTTTCAGAATTTTGGTAAAATTCGATTTTAAAGTAATTTATATTGCATTTAACAAAATTCAATTCACAAATATCAAACATCCAATAGACAATTTTTCACAATGGGGAATTAGCAAGATATCGTGTGGTGTAATAAAATGTATATAGATCAAACCAAGCGATCGTTTAACGTCCGCTTGGGATAATATAACGAAAGTTAAAAATGGTGAAATTAAACGCTCTGCTATCGCTAACCATTGTTGGTCTAGCAATCCGAATTTTAATATTTACGAAGGTTAAATAACTCAGAAATGACATGTCCATGTCCAGTACACCCAATTTCTCTAACTTCTGGCTGCCATTTATTTAATTCATTTTATTCCGTTTCCCCCTTCCCCCTTTTTTTTAGGACTTCTAATTTTTTTGCATATATTTTTGAAATTGAAATCTTTAGATGACTATCACAGCGCCCCCTCCAGACGCAATATTCCCAAATTCAAGTGGGACCTGCAGTGTATAGTCAAAAACCTATACAAACAAATTGGTTCCATTATCTTCATAATTTCATACACTTTTCGATGGTGCAATAGAGAAAATGAAACAAAAATCGCGATTGCAGCGCCCCCTTTTGTCGAAATAGCCCCAAATGCAACTGGATCCTGCAGGCTATAGTCAAAAATATATACAAAAAATTTGGTTCAATTTGAAGCATAACTTCATACACTTTTCGATGATACAATAGTGAAAATGGAACAAAGATCACGATCACAGCACCCACTTTTGTCGAAATATCCCTAAATTCAAGTTGGACCTGCTGGTCATAGCCAAAAACATAGAAAAAATATGGTTCAATTTGAAGCATAACTTCATACACTTTCGATGATACAATGAGGACAGACAGATGGACAGACGGACAGACGGACAGACGGACAGACGGACAGACAGACATTTTGTAAAAACATGTTTTTCGGAATCTCTGACCCCTAAAACGTGTAAATCCGTCGAAAACCGGAAGTCGAAAAAAATTTCGATTACAATAATTTCTTCTCTTATAGATAGAAAACAGTAAAAAATAATAATAAACTGAATGTTTTTAGACATATTGAAAGAGAAAGGTGATTCTATTATTTTGACACATTGTCTTAAAATTTTTTATTGTAATCTAAATTCCTATTCAAAGATTATTGATAAGAATTGCAATATTTCTTTAAAAATGAAGAACCTTATCTGAAGAGTTTCATAATTTTATTAAATGTGACCACTTCTGTATCTCTTCTGAGACACAAGATTATTCGAAGAACAAACATTGAAAATAAAAGTACAAGAGTATAAGTATTTCTTATTTACATTACACTTTATCACTTAAAGGTATGATTTGTTTCACAAACAAATAATGAGATAATTGTAGCCTTCATGAAATGTTTAAAATTAAATGAGTTATTGTCTTTATTTAAAGTAAAGATAAATATTTGTTTTACATTTAGTCGGAACTGCTTTAAATTTTTACTTGTATTTCCCACTTAATGCATTTTTATTTAACAAGAGGGAAATTATTTTAAATGGTTTTCATGTTTTTTCAAAATAGAAATTCTTTTATGAAACAATTTATTGCCGCTTTATCTGGAAAGCCACTTCTAAACATGTATTTGAATATACTTGGAAACTACGTAGCATTTTGTTTGCATGTTTTGACGTAAAAGAAAAATTTGTTTGTTTTTTAACATAGCCCATGAACTTTCATAAATGCTTGGTACATTATTTTTTGTATGTTCAAAAAAAAAATGTGCGTTTTACGTAATATTTTAGTTATAGTAATTTTTAAATTGTCCATAAATAACCTTAAAAATTAATTTTTAATAAAATATTAGTTTTTAAAAATATTTAAGACAGAAAGCTACATAATTTTAGCCCTTTGAATACTGAAGGCAGAAAACTCAATAGCATTCAAAATACGTGAACGCCCGAACGTGAAATATTCTGCGATATTATTTCTCCCCCTTTCTTCCACCTGCCTACTTGTCAGCGGGACAATAAGAGGTAAAAGTGGAACCTCCCTAAGATAACAAAAGGCTCCCCACCCGTTCATTCTTATAATACCTGCTCTACTACAATACTTGGATATTTGCGTCGGGGAGAAAATGGAACAGGCGTTCGGGCTGTCTTTCAGTAGTTTTCTTGGCCGGGCGTCTTGGGCGGTTTAGTAGCAAAAAGGTTAAATGCAAAATGATACAACAATGTACAAGAAAATATATCGAGCTAAACAAAAATTTAAACGTTCATATACATTTAAAGACGCTTGTAGTTTATTATGCACTAAACTACGGAAACAAGGGAAAAGTCTAAAACCTACATTATACAATTATTTTTAAACCAGTTACTCATTTAATGACGATTTCTTTTACGTTCATTTAAAGACAATTTGTTTTAAGTAATATAACTCTTGTTCAAAGCAATAAAGATACTAAATGTGTAAAGGAATGTAAATTTTATACTATTTTAAGTATTAATAAACACTTCAAGATGTAATATTATTATCAAAATTCAAATGTATCTTACTGAATTTGGAAAATAAAACAATAATAAATTGTTTTAAAAATTACAGCAATCTTTTAAAATGTCATATTTACAAGGATACTGTTTATAAATCAGCAAACGTACAGTTTCAATAATATATATATATATATATATATATATATATATATATATATAGGAGAAATTCAGCCGTACAATTCAATTAAATATAATGCAAGCATAGCTGACCACGTTTTGCACATAGCTTCTTCAAGATCTATAATGCATAGCGATTTCTTGTCATTTGCCTAAACAGTGTGCAGCAAATACGTTTCCTGCTTCTCATTTCGGTTGATCCAGGGAGCTAATTAAGTATTATGATATATATGTGTCGATGCCATTTTATACGGGCAGTAAAATGAGTTTCTTGCATGAAGCGAACGAGCTAGCTTTTTGCTCGGCATTAACGATCTCAACTACTGCACGTGGGTTCCCAGGTTCGGTCCTGACTCCTGCACTTACTCCTGCATTGGTGACCTTGGACAAACGAACACGCACCTTCCCGACATCATCGCCTCCTCTCGAGTCCAACAGATGTCAGCACTGAAAGCACCCCAGCACGCAAAGACTGTGAAACGATCACTTTCCGAAAACCTATGACGACTCTTATAGCATGAAAAGCCTGTCACGCCGCACATATCGGGGTCACACGTGCGCACGTCCTGACAGCAGAGCACCCTGGCAACCGCCGCGCAACACAAGTGAACATCGCTCGTTCAACGTCAACGAGACGTTCTCTTCTCTGGGGGTGGAGTACCGTGTAGACGCCATCTTGTACGGTCAGTAAAATCAGTTTCTCGAAGGAAGCGATCGAGCTAGCCTTTTGCTCGGCACTAACTATTTCATCAACTGCCCGTGGGTTCCCAGGTTCGATCCTGGCTCCTGTACCTACTCCTGCATATATTTTATCATTGAACTATTTATCGTAGCCCTTCAGATATGGCACGGTGCATTATCATGTTGAAAAATGAATTACTATCTTCATAAGAGCCAACAGTCAAAACTTGTATTTCTAAATTTGAGCGTGCACTTTTGAGTTTGTTTGCTTACAAGGGACCCTATCCAAACGGTACTCCCTTATTTCGATTAAACTTTTATCATAGGTATTATTCATGATGTGATGAAGAATGATGCCAATTTCACTGGCCATCAGTACTTTTAAAGTATTTGTAAAATATGTGAGATGCAACTAATGAAAATCGCTAAATGTCTTATTCAAAAATATTCCAATAATTTCAATGAACGTAATCGTCACAGAAATTATAATTAGTATAGAAATGAGTATAACACAATGAATTTTTACATCATCCACAAATTATAAAATGAAAATTTTCAAATTCATGAGTCTCGTTTCTATTACTTGTGTTATACAAAATCAACAGTATTCTGGGAAGCCGCGCTTTTCTTCAAGATATCCACGTTTAACCCATGCATATTTGCTAAATAAATAATAATTAAAATAATACTTAAATATAATACTTACAAATAATAATTAATAAATAATACTTAAAAACCTTGAAATTGGCCGAGAAAATTGATATCCTTCTTCATCAAATCATGAGTACTATCTATGATAAAAGTTTCATCGAAGTCGAGGTGTACCTTTTGGTTAGGGTCTCTTGTTAGGAACAATAACCTAAACCAGTATTACCTTGAAATGACCCAACTGTGATTGATTCCACCTCCAACCTCTTTATTTTGACGGTCCCATGCAACATCTTTATTTTTTAATAACAAATGCACACCCACAGACTCATCAATAAACAACATCATTGTTCAACATCGTCGTCCACATCGTCACCGACATCGTTGTTCATCAAAAAGCATGACATACATCCTTGCATATAATGATGGCTTATTCTCGGACGATTTTGTTGTATTAAGTTAGCCTACATACGATATTCATTTTTATGTATTTTAAGATTTTAAAATCAGTTAGTATCAAACGCATACTTATACTAAATAAGACGTATGTTCTTCGGATACCTCTTATTTATTGCTACCAACCACACAACACATCCCATCCATATCCATGCAGATCATAATGACCCAACTTCAACTGGAGGAAGTTTTTGTCTTCCTTTAATCCAAATATAGTAAAATGTCTAAACGGAACTGGTATATAACAGAATCGTCACACAGACTGACAAGTCACATAATTCCGAAGGAAAAAAACTCCACCCCTTCGGTAGACAAAACTAATTTAAAACGATTTTTTTTTTGCCGTCCGTCCCACACGATTCTACTTTCACAAGTTTTAATATATAAAAATAAACAAAGGCATGATTTAAGACATAAGGTTATTGAGAAAGACTTAGAACCACCACTGAAAACCGATACTATTTATATAGGGGATCAGGTTTGTTCCAACGTTGCATTTATTGAAAATACTTCTAAGTAATGCTAATTTAAGAAAAACATAACTGTGAAAAAAGGAAGCCAAGTTCTGTACAAAAAAAAAAAAAAAAAAAGAAGAAGAAATGAAATGATATGTAAGTGGGTGCCCAGTTCAAATAAAATTCACTCAAACTTACCTACTGAAGTATTATAGCTGTTTAAATTGTTTAAAAATAAAAATTATTGATAGCATATTAATAATAAATCTAGAATTTGGCAAGTTTTTACCTTTCAGCTCGTCTTTGATTATCACTCTAGCGACCCCGACGCCGTTAAACCTCAATACAAACTAGAGTCATTTATCTTTATTAATGACATTATTATATCAAAACTTGTTATTTCATGTTTGGAGGCCTTAATTTGAGTGTATTAAGGCTCCTGAAAGTTGTGGAGTCTCTAGAGTGATGACCAAGGACAAGCGTCAGTGTATCTGTCTCTTTTTCAGGCCTTAGTTTGTATTGAGGTTTAACGGCGTCGGGGTCGCTAGAGTGATAATCAAAGACGAGCTGAAGTGTATCTGTGTGTTTATTTGTTTATCAAACCTTTAACACGAGTCATTTGTTCATAATAATATCAATATTATATTATTATAATAACAGCGTTATTAATATTATCATCATCATTTTATTAAGACATCGTCAGAACA
Source organism: Maratus michaelseni (assembly GCA_963931845.1). Taxonomy (NCBI): domain Eukaryota; kingdom Metazoa; phylum Arthropoda; class Arachnida; order Araneae; family Salticidae; genus Maratus; species Maratus michaelseni. Next base: position 472,470,796 of record OZ007588.1, on the reverse strand, counting down.
CGCGCCCCTTTCCATTACGTTACTACACGCGCGGGATAAATTTTACCCCAATGGGTTTTCTTGTGTCAATTCCCCCCCCCCGGTTTGATTATAAACAAAAATTTATATTTTGAAATAAACTGTAAATCAATAAAGAACATAATTTATCTTAAAATAAGAAGTTCTTTTATATTTAAAACAAAAAACAAAAAACAAAAAAAAAAATCTAGCACTAAGATTTTTTCTGCATATCAGTACATACAAAGCTTTTACAATCCAAATTCAACCATGAAAATACAAAAAATATAAAACTGATATATAGAAACTGTATGTGCAAGAGTTGTTAACATAAGAAAAATTATATTATTATTTGCACACTATATTTTTGACATAAACATTTGCATTAACATTTTCCTATCATTATGGGTTACGTTATAAGACGCGTGGGGTCAATTTCCTCTTACGTGATATTTTTATAACAAAAGAAAGGAAAATCCACAACCGGAGGAAAAATCTTTTTGGCCACATCTTGATATCTTTCAGTTTGAAAGGTACTATAAAGCTCATAATGATCACGAACGATTTTCGCACATTTTTAAGTAATAGTTGTGAGCTGGGGTAGATTTTATCCCAGCGCGTGTGCTGACGGGTTAAATAATTTAAACATAGCTACAATACTGCAGTAGGTAAGTTTGAGTGAATTTTATTTCAACTTGGCAACCATTTACATATCACTTCTATCCTTGTTTTTTCTTCTTTTTTCTTTATACAGAACTTGGCTCCCTTTTTTCACAGTTATGAGTTTGTTAGATATCATTACTTTTTGTCCCGTTACAATAAATATACTTAAACACTTTAATTAACGTTTTTTAATGTGTTTACAAGTGACTATTTTATTCACCATGCAACATTCAATTTAATTTAAATTCCTACAACAAAATATTTGGCTGTCTATTTGCGGCAGAAATCTGTATTTTAATACTGCTGTATTTAATGTTTGTTTTGAAACGAAATGTATTGATTCGAAATTTTTATTATTTCTGAAATAACAATAATTATATTGACATAATTTTATGTTTTACCATTACAGACTCATTAACATATAAATCAACAGTTCGATTCATATTTACAAATAAAATGACGAAGCTATCCAAATAATATCAAACAAATAGTATAAAATTTAAACAAGCATTAACAAGATAATCCGGCTGACTTTTAGCCTTTACTAATGTAAGTTTTTAGTCTGGTGAAAGAAAGTATTGGCTCAAACTATAGTTAAAAACAAAATGCTAATGCACCTTTTGCTTAATTATAACATTTATTTGACACACAGCATACAAAATTGAAAGTAAACAGATAGTAATTATTAAAATTCGAATTCTTCCACCGAAACTAGAGCATAGCCAGAATTTGCATCTTCAAAACCTTCCGTACCCAACAGTTTGAAAGTTCGTGTTGCTATCGAAAGACATCGAAATGATACTTGATAGTGCTCTGCAAGCATTATCTTTATACTCAGCGGCAATCGGTAGAGTACCTTTATCCGCAGCGGAAATTGGTAGAGTACTCCTAGCACTGGCGTTGAGAGTCCGAGACACCGCAAGGTTGTCCACAGCTACATTGCCCAGACCCATGGTAGCCACACATCTATCATCAATATTTATGTGAATCATAGGAATGACTCTCTTTTGTTTACATTTTTAATTCTGAGATTAGACGAATTTCAACTTCGGAAGTCTCGAAATATATGCGTATTTCGATATATGTATTCTCTCAAGATGTTTTTGTTTTTTCACAATATGTCTAAAAAGGTAAAATTTATGCACCATTACTCAAAAAATTAATTCTCTGAAATTAGCCCAAAATGGCAGATATGATACAAAATAATCAGATGATTTTGCTGCAAGGTACTGTATTACTGGGGGGGGGGGGAAGGCTCGAAAGCCAAAGCACCGCGACCAGAGATCTATTGTACTATCCCCCCAGGTCTCCTAATTTTGAACCAATTCCAGATGAGAGACCTGCATCTGGATTGGCACCCCCAGAGGTAGCGCTTATACAGAACTTGGAGGACTTTGGAGCCACGAACAGATTTAACGTGCACCAGCTCCCATTAACGTACACGGTCCCACAGCAGAGGCAGACGAGAGAGGATAGACGATGCACCCTCCCAAGCAGTGACCGTGGTCGATGCTGCTTGGCTTTCGGCGATCTTACGAGAGCCGAGCTTTACCGTCCGCGCCACTGCGGGACTTGCTGCAAGGTAAGTCCGGATTGAACATTTGGCTTTTTTTTGGCAAATTAAAATTTCGCCTAATAGACGTAACGTTAAAGTAAAAATGGACACCCCCAAATGGGTAATTAATCGATTTTCAGAATTTTTTTTTTCGATTCCTAATAGTGTAAACGAACTTCGTACTAAATTTGAAGTCTGTAATTGCAGTAGACACATGAGATCTTTTTTATGAGTGAGTGAGTCAGTGATAAAATTATGGATTATCAGACATTTTCAAATATCATTATCTCAGAAACTAATTATGAGTTGTTTATAAAATTTTGGATTCTGGATAGTTAAGGGGGCCTTACGACACATCTAAAATTACAAGTACGTAGGTCAAATAGATTTTCAGTAGTAGAGTGTTGAAATTTGCCGAAAACAGCTCGAAATGGTTCGCGTAATATAAAACACTAGTATGTTAGACGAACTTGGCTGACACACTGCCGTGTGTCTAGATATTATTGAAATAATCGATTTACATTGAAAATATTTGCAATAAACCATCAATAATGCAAGAACGTTGGCTTTAAATCAGAAATATCAATAAGGAAAAGCGATATACTTGCTAATGTTAGCATAATATTACCATTGTTGAATATATATTTCATGTCAGTATTGGCCAAGACCTAGCGAACATATAGCCAATACAAATAAATTACATAATATTCTTACTACCAAGGTAATTTCGGGCGACACTTGATTGCTGTAAATTACAAAAGAATGACTGCGTTTAGAACTATGTATAAGATAACTATGTATGCTGCTATGTTTTTTATAAACAATTATATAGCTGCTAAATGTTGATCATAAGAAAAACAATCCTAAGGAAGATTATAGAGCAATGGTTAAAAAAATCGCAGTTATAGCAAATGTAAAATTATAAAAAACTAGCAAAACAATCGGCTTTGCTCGCATAAATGTAGAAAAAAGCCAAGTGGTACTTGTGGGCCTATTTTTATGAGAAGAAATTTTACTGCCACAGATAATTCAAAAATTACTAATTTAGACACATTTTGAGTAACCTTCATTCTTATACTGCATAAGGCAAACATCAGACGTAAATGAATAAGAAGCGCTAAAATTATTTCCAAATTAATGGTAATTTAGAATATATTTTGAAGGTTTTTAGCTCATTTAATTTTTTAAAAGAAATTTGGAAATTTTCAGAAACAGTTCTAAACGAGTATTTATATCTTAAAAGTAAGCATCATGCCAAATTCCAATCTTCTAGTTCCAATCTTTAATAACTGTGTCACAGGAATTGCAATTTTAGAACTTTTTGTTCCTGCACACATTAACATTTCCAATTTTTTTTAAACTGTTCTGTGAATGAATTTGTGTCTCTAACGTAACTCCATGTAAAACTTCAAGTTTGTATCCCTAACAATTTGAGATAAATCATAGTTTAGAAGGTTTTTAGAATTTTTCCAACGCATTTCGCTTTTTTAAATATAGAATTTTTTTAGAAACCGTTCTTTAGCAACCACTGAAATTATAAAAATAGCCACCGTGCCAAATTTTGACTTTCTAGACCAACAGCATCACTAAACTCACAAATTTAGAAAGTTTTTTTTATTCTACACCTTTTTAAATTTCAAATTTTGTAAAAACTATTCTGTAGAAACATTTACGTCTAAAAAAACAGGCATGTTAAATTTTAAGTTTCTATCCCTAACAATTTAGAAACCCCCCCCCATAATTTATAACATTTTACACTTTTAAACTTTAACAGTTTTTTAATAAACTGTTTATACCGAGCTAAATTCGAAGTTTCTAAACCAGATAAATCCAATTAAATCGAACGTTTAATAGAACGTTTTTGAACGTTTTCCGCTCATTTCAGCATGTTAAATTTCAAATTGTTTAGAAACCGGTCTTAGAGAGCATTTTCATTTTAAGAGTAACCACCATGCCAAATACGAAGCTTCTATACCGCCTGCACCACATTATACACAAGTAGTATATATATTGCAGTTCCACGCCACCTGAGTCGAGCAGGTGGAAGGTGGAAGGCGTAGGTGGAGCAGGTGGAGGTGCAGGTGGAGCACAGGGGAGCAGTGGACAGGTGAAGCTGCAGGTGGAGCATCTGAAGGTGGCGATAAGAGCATGAGCACTGATAAGAATGGGAGGGGGTCGATCACTGGGTTCGATGGGAGGGGGGTGCGATAAGGATTTCTACTATAAGATAAGGGGATTATTTTAATTAATTTTAATTGGGGACTTGAAAAATTTCGATTTTTTTTTTCGGTTTGTAGCAAAAATATGAATTAAAAATGGTCATTAATTAATTGTAATTGGGGAACTTAGAAATTTTTCGAAGCAATTTTTTTTTAACTAGAGTATATAATAGCGGGTAGAATTTTAGATTTGAATGGAAAATCGCAATACATTTTTGGTGCTGTCATCTATCGTTTGAATTTAGTACTTTTACGAAAAGTCTGGCTGAGGATCGAACCCTCACAAAATGAAATCATAGCACACTGATTTTGCGTTATTCTAACCATTGTGCTATGATTTCATGTCTCTGAAAGTATTTTAAAAGAAGAGGTCTGTGAAGATTATACGTTTTTAGTTTGTTAATTATTTTTGTAGATTATTAACCAATGATAACTATTTATTCAGGAACCAATCACATAGGATTTTTTATAATCATGCGCGCCCCCTAGATTGGTATAAATTGATGTGAATCCTGTTCATTACATTATTCATTACATTGTCGTTGATGTGCAAGGTTGTATGATTTAAGTGGAACTTGGTTTAAAAAAATGTCTAGTGTAGAAAATCAAAAATCCTTCCTGATACCCAAAGAAGAACCTCTAACGATGGACATTACCCCCAAAGAAGAACCTGTTTCGAGTATTGAAGTGAAACCGTCATCGTCAGGAGAGATCAAGTTACCCCATTTTTGTGAGATTTGCAAGAAAGGCTATTCTACAAAATTTGCGTTAAATAGACACATGACTCATCATTCAGATGAAAAAGTTCTTACCTGTGGTGTTTGCGGAGAAACCTTCATTTGGAAATATGATTTACGAAATCATGCTAAGACTCATTCAAGGATATATAATTGTAAGCTGTGCAATACGGTGTTTCCACGATATTTTGATTTGTATAAACACAAGAAGATTCATAACACTTCCAAACCGAAGAAAACGGCCAGGTTCAACAGCAAAAAGATGATCAACGTAGGGTACTGATTAATCGACTTTGTAATTTATTGCAACAAGTATGTACTTCCTATGAGCAAACAAAGTAACTTATGATGTCATCTATTTTTCGAGTTATATGATTGGGTTAAGCCTTTTAACTGTAACTGAGACTGATTTTTAAACCTATATAAGCAATGAATACAGACACCTCATCTAATTCCATGTGAACTTTAAAGAAGATTGTAACCAAGTAACATGGCAAAAAGGAATCACGAAGAACAAGTGTTTTCGTCTAATAAACGTTCTCGTGTAGATTCACGTTTGGTATCAAGAATTGAACGTACTGAAGACCTTGTCTACATTGATGAAACAACCTCTTTTCCGGACATCTGTTGTGAGCCCACCAAGGATATATTGAATGAATTTTTCATTGACTTTAACTTTGCAAAGCCTTCTACCCCAACGACATCCCATGAACTTATTCAAGAATCGTTACAAGAACCCATTCAAGAACCACTACAAGAATCGACTGCTCATGCTTCGAATGATGACTCATTTGTATTTTGGAAAGAACTTGGAAACTCAATCTTTTTAGGGTTCGAGTTACAGAATTCTGATTATTCTATACATATAAGGGAATTTACATGTGAAGGAATTCCCACCAGGAATGGAATTACTATGGACATCCAGACTTGGTATGAGTTCCAATATAAAATTGTTGCCTTTAATTTAAGATACAAAAGTTCCTCCTTCGTTATCAATAACAAGATGTTAGTTTTAAATGAGGATAATTCTGTTATGTGTCTTAAAAGTTTAACGAACGATTCTCATATCAAATTAAACAATTATCAATTAGAACAATTAAAAGAAAAAGCCTATAAACTGAATAAGAAATTGACTCATCACCAGTATGAAAAACATTTACCTAACTTATTAAAGAAAAAATGTAAACAGGCTACAATGACAAAAGAAAATGAATTTGTGTTATGGTCTAAACTAATTTTCTACATCGAGAATAATATTATAAGTATACTAGGGGGCCTACCCCCTGCGAGCTACGCTCGCCAACCCCCGCTCAGACTTCGAGGCCTCTAAAAACATGACAGCGTGCTTTATTTTAAAAATATTGGTAAATCTGTAATTGGGTTGCCATGCTTTTAACATTTTAATGGGACATTTTTCGATTATCATGGCCTCATACACAGCTGTTGCGACAACTGACGACTGTTTTCGGGATTGATAAGTAAAATCAATTACTACTTGAAAACCAGCTTGTATGAAATGGTTAGGTTTAAATTGTGACTACCTCTCGGACTTTTATAACAACAATCTCTATTCTATTCTTCCTTTGCGTTTAAGGATGAGAAAAATTCCATCTGCTTGTGAATAACATTAAGAACCACGGTATTGAAAAGTACTATGTTATAGACATTTTCAGTAACAGGTTTTAATTTTCTCTCTAATTTAGTGCACCATCATGCATATTTTCATGTTATTTTAAATATGTAAATTATTTTTTTTAATTAATATGTATATACGAATTTTCTAATAATTATTTATCATACAAAATTAATTAAATATTTTGTGCATGCATGCCTGCATTTATTCGGCATCAATTGATGAGATATTTAAACAAATTTGCTATCCGCGGTAATTTTACACCATGTTCTGTCACTTGAATATTGTCCATAAGAAAATCGGGTACTTTTCCAGTATAGGATCCTTTGCTTTTAGGTTTGGCGTAATTCTAGCTTCAAAAAGGGATAGATTCGTTTACATAGATTTGTTGCCAAAAGTTATGAAAATAAACCCAATGAACTTTTGGTGCTTTTCTATTATAGGGGTCTTGACGCTTTTTTAAAAAGCTTGGCAGAAAAAACCAAGCAGGATATTTTATTCTTCCGTTCAGTTGGGCAATTATTATTTTATATATTAGTTTCAAATATCCGAATTAATGATTTTATAAATTCGTTTAGTTAAATTTTACAAAAAAATAACAAAATGATATCAATAAATAATAATTACTATTAATTCCTTTTCCTCCCTTTCTTTTGCGTTTACCTAAATGACGTCATTTGGACGAATTTATTCAAAATATTTTCAGTTTATAAATTAAATGCTGACAGACGATTGAATCCTGACGATAGAAATGTGATTTTTTTTCAGTATTTCCTGAAAAACATAATTTAATCACAATCTTATCTTCATTATCGATTGAAATAAAAGATAAATTCAATTTCAATTTGAAAATGACGAATAAAAAGAAATCAATAATCCCTATCGGGATCCTTTTTAATTTTTTTCCCTTTTTTGTCACAAAAAAACTGAGTAATTAGTTGCCATCATTACAGAAATGTCATTAAAATTAGAAAAAAATTAATATCTCGAAAACTAATTTCAATTTCAAAATTCTATTATCAGTTTTGACATCCGCGGATTTTTATGAACAATTGGTATTAATTTCACCATAGCCTTGAAAATAAATAGCCTTGAAACATAATCAGTCGTTTAATCAGTCGTTTCATAAAATCGTTTCATAAATTCGTTTCATAAAATCGTTTCACAAATTCGTTTCATTAGGATTTTATATATATAGGGTAGATTTAATGAAATTTATCAATGTACCGGATGTGTTTTTAGACATCCAAGTGTTAGCCTGCATTCGTGTTTTACATTTAACAACCGTGAAAAATTTAAACAGGTTGGAGATATGATTTTAATGCTTGTTAATTTTGACGATGTACTATCCATGTTTTTAAAGAAAGTGGATTTTGTTAGCGACCACTTTTTATGTAACCTGAATGTACAAACTTTTAAAAGCGTATTGTTTGAATAAACTATCTTGATTTTACATCTGTGTCATTATTTCTATAAAATACATGTTTAAAATATGGGCAATAAACTTGATTAAAATACAATAAACTGAATTACTATACAAATGAATGAAAAAATACTTACACACCAGATTGAAGAAAACATGTCTTGCACATACCACTACTTAAACTGTTCATCTTATCTAATTGGGAATCCTTACAAGTGAGATCACCCTAACCTGTGCCTTCATGATATCACCTGGGATATCACTACGCATGTGCGAGGTTATCTAATCAGTGATAAGATTATCAGATAGCAACCCCCTATATAAGATCGAACATATCGTGTGGAATCATTGCTTAGCGGTTCCTGTCTCAGTGTTCCTGCCTAGTTAGTGATTATTCCTTGACTTGCTTGTTCAGTGATTTTCAACTTGTAAAAATGTCTTCAATCATCTTTTCGGATAATGGCTTAAACGTCCAATATATAAGTGACTTTATAGAGAAAGCCCATGCTGATCGTTATTTGACGGTGTTAAAAACATTACCATTCTACAGACCTACTTTTCATTTGCGAGGAAAGGATGTGAAACCTAAGCGATAGGTTTTAGCTTATGGTGATCCCAATACCAGCTATGCCTTCAGTGGAACAAGTGTGCCCTCCAAACCTTGGACTTCACTTATAATTGAACTTCGTGATAAAGTGGAAAGAGAAACAGCTTGTACTTTTAACTATGTTCTACTTAATTTATACCAGGATGGAACTACCTATATCAGTCACCACAAAGATAATGAATCCAGCTTAAATGCTGTGTTCCCTATTACAGTACTCAGTTTTGGTGCTCAAAGAACTATTGAATTCAAGAGACCTAGTGTACCCTCGACATTCATCAAGCTAGAACATGGATCCTTCTACAACCTACAAAACGAATTATTCTCACATGGCATCGGAGCAGAACCTGCTATTAAAGACGTTCGAATTAGCCTCACTTTTAGACATTTAATAGTTAATCCTCTTGAATTGAAAAAGCCAAGACTGAACTTGGTGAACGATCCTGAACTGAATTTAGACTTGTTTGCTGTATCCCCTGACTATGCTCCGCCTACCGCGTCTAAACATGTTTCACCATTAAACAGACCTGAAGAGAAACTGTCTACACATACATTTCATGAATCAGACGGATATTTCTCAATTCCTTGGAATCTCGAATGGAATACCTGTGCTCAAATTGAAATGGATAAAAACTGTAATTTAAAACTGCATATACGAATTTTTAAAGAAGGTGCACGCGGAGAATTGTTCCCAACCAAAAGTGGCATCGTAATGACACCTTTAACTTTTGATCATTTCCAACAAAATATGATCAAGTTCAACTTTTATTCTGTGAAAGACAGTTACGTGTCCAATAATCAACTTTTAACAGCATTTTCCGATGAAGGACATTGCATATTACAACAGATTTTCAAGGCAAACCAACATAGCTTTCATTTTAAACCATAAGGAATACGTTTATCTATAGATCAATTTTTAAAATTACGTGAAGCAATTCCTGAAATTACCGAATGCATGATCGATATGCTTCTTGTGAAAGCGATTCCTATGTCTGTATTACGAAAATCAAAAAAGTGTATTCAGACACACACTAATGAGGATACTGCGAAGAAGCATTTCCTTTCATGTTTTGACCAAGAATTAGAAAGATCTCTTAATCAAGTATATACTTGTTATGCCTGTACCATTAGCCAGTTATCACAATTAGACCATGACTGCTTAAATACTTCGTTAAGACTAAAATTTCTTATGTATAGAAATAGTGCATTATTAAACTTTAATGTCTATCAGTTTGTGAAGAATGTCACTGCAAACTGTCTTTGTCACTATACACCTGCATTTTTTGATACTTTGAATTCAAACTTTTATGTAAACTATTTAGAAACTGTGTTTGTAAATTCCCATGAAGCATAATACTTTTAAAATCTACAAAATATTTGTAACATTTGCTTGAATAAAAATAATTTTTTTCCTCTAAATAATTTCTATGTGATTATTTCCTAAACATCTTTAAGTGTTTCTTTTTTTCAGATTTGAGATATGTAGAAAAAAGTTTACAGTTACGAAAAATAGTTTTGAACTAAGAAAAAAGGTTTTAAATAATTTTTGAAAATATATTAATGAATACTCTACAAGAGGGTACCTTTTATTTATGAGAAAGTATTTATATTTTAAGAAAGTTTTAAGATTGTTCTCAGATAAAAAAAAAAGTATACTTTCTGACACATTTTTAAATTTAATATTTGTTCACAAATGTGTTAGAATTTTTCGCGTTGAGAACCATCTTAAAATAATATAGGTTCATTAAAAAGCAATGATTCATTCTTCACTTGATTGAAACTTTATAAAGGAAAATGTTTTATATTAAAAAGTTAAGCACATGAAAAAAAAGATTAATTACTATTTCAGATACACTTACTCATTAAAACTTTGTTTTTACACTCAAATAATTATTTTTTGTTAATAATTAAACAAGAATTTAATTTACAATCACTCGTTAAGATTTTGTTTTTACACTCTAATAATTATTTTCAATAATAAATGTAGAAAAAGACTACATACTTTACAAAATCAACATTTCACGTAGAATTCTGAATTTAAAAGGGTATGAAAGAACGATTTTTTTTCTTATAATTATAATTAAAATTTTAGTGAATACTATTTCTAATTAAGCAAAGAGTACTTCTCAGTTAGTGAAAATTTCATATATGTTCATATCAGCTATGATTCACCGATAAGCAATCGCTTGGAAAAACTTTATCAGATAACCGATAAGATGAATCACGCGCCGCAGATAAAAACAGATTGCGGGCGAATTTTCAGTTATAGTTTTTTCCTACTTGTGTAGTTTGTGACCAAGTTGGTTAAAAATTGTTTTAACTTGTGTGTGTTAGAGTTTCTGAAGAATTTGAGAAGTTATCAGGAATTCATCCGTACAGCAGCAGATCTCTTCAAACTTTGATGATGAAGTAAGTGGATTTAAATATATATTTTTATTATATAATGTACTTTCAAAAACTAATTTTAACTCAGCAAATTTATTAAATAATTTCTGAAATGACTTAGCCTAAAACAAGACTGATTTTTACCCGAGGGGTATATTTTACTTAGCGTAAAGCATACTAAAATCTATTTTCAAATTTTATGAAGGGTTTTGTATATGCTATAAAATTACTATTCTAAGCTGTGATCATTCATATATTTTACTTAGCATAAAGTATACTAAAATCTATTTTTCAAATTTTATGAAGGGGTCGTATATTATATAATTGATATTTTACTTATCGTAAAGCATACTAAAATCTATTTTTAAATTTTATGAAGGGTTCAGTATATTCTAAGCTGTGATATTATTATTTTTTGATATATTTTACTTAGTATAAAACATGAATAATTTTTACCCGAGGAATTTTTATATTAAATAGAGTTACTTAACTAAAACTTTATGAAGGTTTTATTTAAGCGACATGAGTATAATTTTTTGAAATATAAGATTGATTATTGTGAACTATAGTAATGATTTTTTTAAGGGTAACTATTTTTAATGCATATTTAAACTATTTTTAATGTATATTTCACCTTAGAAGTGTATATGTCTTAATAATGCTACTCGTAATTTATTTTCATACCAGTATAATGTATTAGTTCTAAATTGTTTTGGGAAATATATTTCGAAATGATTTTATTCTGTGGAAATATCTCTCAATATTTTTAAAAGTTTTTTGAAATGCTATTATTCATATGGAAAACTTTTTAGGACTCTATATTTTTAAACTGTTAGTTTAAAAAAGAACTTTGTATTTTTTAATACTTCTCACAATTAAATATATTTACTGTAAAATTCATATGTAGCGGGGAAAAAGTTAAACTTTATTTGAAACAGTTTTTCTTATTATTACAAATTTTTAATCTAATGTGTGGACCTTCATTAGAATAATGCAAAGTTAGTTTATAATGTCAGTCATGAATATTATATTTAAAATAGATCCTTTTTATTTGAAGTATATTTCCTTTTACTTGAATATTTAAAACAGTATTCACATTACCATACATTTTTTTAACTAAGTATTCTAATTAAACAATCTTCATTAATTCAGTTAATTAGTAGCGATATCTTGTAATGACTCATTGTGGAAAATCCCATGACATCATACCTGGAAAAACCTATGAGGTCATAGATAAGATTCTCTTATCTGATTAAATAGATAAGCGCGCTGATGTGGGTTCATTCTTATAGTAGTTGTCCTAGAGAGTGTATGTTATAATTAGTGCTTCAAGCAATTTTACTTTATTAATCTTTTTGAAAAAGTAATAAAACGATGGATTAAAAAATTAAAACTCAAGTAAGTTAATTATTTTGAAAAACTGTTTAGTATCATTCTATATTTTTTTATAAGATTGTTTTCCTTTCTAAATGATTTTAACCTAAGAGTTTTCCATATGTTATGTGGTTTAATATTGCTAAACGATTTATTTTTGAAACTCTCTAAATGAATCTATTCAAATACCTATCTATTGTGATACTAATTTTCTTGAAAAACTCCTAATTTAAAAAAAAAAATTGTTCTTTTAGAAAGATATTAATTTTCTGATTTAATCTCGATATTAATATCTATATGTGTGCTAAATGTATAGTTATTTTAGTGAACGAAATTTTAGTTTAACAATTTAACTTAATTCAAAATATAAACAAAAGTCATTATTCTCTAGCACTATTCTATATGAAATTTTTTATAGCATGTTAATGATGAACCCTTTTCGAAAAATGATTTATGTTTTCTAATTTAGTGGGAAACTGATTTAAACATCAGTCCCAGAAAAATCGACGCCATAGAGATAAGAGCTCTGAAGGAAATGGCTGAGAAAACCCCAGCACCTTCAACGCAAGAGTCTTCTCAGGTATATTATTATTATTATTTATTGATATTATTAGTGTGTAAAAATTATAATAAATGTAGATTGTAAACAAGACTTTTCTTTTAAAGTGGGATATGGATTTTTCCCTCACGCCTCACCAAACAAATCTTATGGACCAAGTTGAGAAGATGTACAGGAGTGAGAGAGAGAAAAAAAATCTAATGATGGAGTCTCTTAAGGTATTTTTTAAAACTTTATAAAACAACTAAAGTTTAAATTAATTTTTTTTTGGTAAAATCTTATAGGGGATATTCTTTTTTTAGCGTAACCTGCCCAGTATGGTTGAAGCAACCATATCGAAACCTCAAACAGAGTCCTTCCAAGGTATCTATGTTTTGTTTAGTATATGATAATGTTGTAATTATAAAATAAGTATTTTTTAAAAAAAAACGATAACTCGAATAATATATAACAGAGTATTTATAACTTTAAAATAAAAAAAAAACTCAAAGTTAATTTTTTAATAGTAGTAGACCTTTTTAACTTATACTCTATGTAATCGAACGAGTTTAAAAGGTGTTTTTATTTTCAGGATGAACTTGTTTACGTATTTTGTGAGAAATCATTTACTAGACGAGATGCCTTGAAAAGACATAAGCTAACTCATCAACCAAAAAATCCAGAATTAAGTTGCAATGTATGTAATATCGCTTTTACCCGAAAGGACAATTTGATGTGCCATATGAAGAAAAAACACCTGATTGGCAAATTTAATGGAAACGTAAAGAGTCAAGTTTTAGGACCTAATGTAGATGTTGAGAAAGCAGGCCCCTCCACGGACGTTTCTCAAGAGAATGCAGGTGTCTCGACAGAAGCTGCCAGGTTAAGACCTATCGCCGAATTAGTGTGCGAAGCTGGACCCTCCACTACAGAAAAGGTATGCGATTTTTTTCTTTTTTAAATGATGTGTAGGATGAATATAAGAGAGATTATTTTTTATAAAAAAAAAAGTAGTGAATTTTTAAACTTAATTACATTTAATTTATATATTTAAAGGTAGGTATTAAATATCTATGGGGTGGTGAAATAATAGAAATTTAAAGCGAGTGTTAAACTTAAAATCTATTTAGTAATCGCTTATTCAAAAAAATGATTCCGTTTCAGTGTGAATGAAATAAATGTTAAAGTGAGTGCAGTAAAATAATTTTAACATAAAAAAAAGTGCATAAATAGTCTAATTTGTTTTTTTAAATCTTTTTACAGAAATGCCTACTGTGTGATAAAACATTTTCAAGAAATTTCAACCTTAACAGACACATGAAAAGTCATTCGAGGCCGATCAGTAGCCATCCTTGTGACGAATGTCAACAAAGTTTTTCCCGTAAAAGCGTACTCTTGGCACATAAACGCATCACGCATCAGCAATCTCTAAAACGCAATCAAAGCTATCAAAATGCGCCCCCCGCTAAACGATTACGTACACTAAAACGTACTACAGCCTTGAACGACACATTAGTCCTCATGTCGTTCGAGGCTAATGAAGATAATAAGTATGATTTAAATGTATTCTTAGATAGCATTCGATCACAACTGCATGAAGAAATTAATTTTCAATTAATAGACAAAGATTCTGTAAAATGGTACACCATCGTGCACGTCAATCTAAGCCGGACCACACAAGACGGCGAATTACAAATCATTACCTCACATTTCAGATCCTATTGCGCAATTGAAATGACAGATCTAACAATTGGGGCACACATTGAAGAAGCCTATACTAAAATGAAAAAAAAACATTTAAAAAATTCACACAACTAGGATCGGGATGGACTTTGAAAAGCATTCAAAACCTGGAATTGTTTGTAGCCAAATACAATCCCCTCGCAGCAAGCTCCTTTATCGCCCGCCACACCTGAAAAATTGAAAAATAAGAATGCAATCTTAAATATTTTGAATACTGATAATAAATGTCTTGTGTGGTCTCTGCTGGCTCAAAAACATCCTGATGAATGGAATAATCATGCAAATCGAGTCTCCAAGTACGAACCTTTTGAAGCTGAAATCCAATTGGGAGACATCGAGTGCCCAGTGCCCCTCGCAAAAATACCAAAGGTTGAAGAATTAATTAACATAAGGATCAACGTATTCGGGTACGAAAATGAAGTCTTTCCACTGCATATTTCGGAACGGGATGATAACGAATGTTATAATTTATTATTAATATCGAATGAAAACAATCACCATTATTGCCTCATTAGAAATTTTTCTCGGCTCATGGGTGATCGCACACATCATGATCCGGCATCATATTATTGCTTTCGGTGTTTACACTGATGCTCATCGGAACGTGTGTTAAAAATCATTCATCATACTGTAAAAATTTTAAGCCACAACGGATTCAAATGCCACGCCCTGAAGACAGCATCATGGAATTTTCGAAGCCTCAATATCAACATCCCGTTCCCTACATCATTTTCGCCGATTTTGCATCCATTCTGCTCCCCATGGCAACGGCAGATCCTAGTTCTAAAACTTCTTTCACTAATCAGGTGAATATGCATCAAGCCTGCGGATATGCCTATGTTGTCGTGGGACCCGACGGAAGCTGTCATAAAAAAATCAAGTGCTATAGAGGACATAATGCAGTGGACAATTTTTTGCAAGACATAATTCAGGAAAAAGACGAGCTGGCAGAAACTTTAACACGAATCGTACCCATTCAGATGACAGCCCAAGACGAAGAAGACTTCAAAAATGCTAGAGAATGCTATCTATGCCACCAGCTCTTATTTCAAGATAAGGTAAAAGACCATGATCACCTAAACGGACAATACAGAGGGGCACTTCATTCATTATGCAACATACAATATCGTCTACGAAAAATGATTCCAGTCGTATTTCATAATCTCAAGAACTATGATGCTCATCTGATTATGCAGGGTCTGGGGAAACTTCAAAAGCATCAAATAAATGTTATTGCTAATAATATGGAGAAACATATCTCCTTCTTTCTGAGCAAGATACATAATAAATGCCGTGTTTTTCTTTAATTCATCGACAGCTTCCAATTTTTGTCTTCTTCTCTCGAAAAGCTAGTGGCCAATTTACGACTGGATGATTTCAAGATTTTAAAAGAAAATATGCCTCATATCGACTTGCTGCTGCGAAAAGGTGTGTATCCGTACGAATATATGTCATCTATGCAAAAATTCAATGAAACCTCATTGCCTCCACGTGAAGCCTTTTTCAGTTCATTAACGCAGCAGCATATCTCTGAAAACGACTATGCACATGCCCAGACCGTTTGGGACACGTTCGGCCTTCAAAATATGGGTGACTACCATACCTTATATGTTAAAAGTGATGTTCTTATATTGGCGGACGTGTTCCAAAATTTTCGTAAGCTCTGTACGCAGTTTTATCAATTAGACTGCGCACACTTTGTCACAGCTCCCGGTCTATCCTGGCAAGCATCCCTTAAAATGAGCCAGCAGCCCCTCGAATTGCTCACAGATATTGATATGCATCTGATGATAGAAAGTGGCATTCGAGGGGGAATTTCTATGATCAGCCAGCGTTGGGCATGTGCGAACAACGATTCATTGCCAAACCCAGACCCTGCCAAGCCCAGCTCGTACATCCTTTATCTAGATGCCAACAACTTATACAGTCATGCCATGTCTGAACCCCTACCGTACGGCGAATTCGAATGGATCACCCATGAAGCCGATACTAAGTGGATTTTATCATTGGAGGATTATGCTGAAAATGGTTACATTTTCGAGGGGGATTTAGAATATCCACCTCATTTGCATGACCTCCATAACGACTACCCACTTGCCGTCGAGAAAATAAAAATCTCATCAAAAAGTCACCTGTAAAAAATGCAGCCAAGTCTCGTAACTCATTTACCGTAAAAAGTACTGAGATCGTATAAAGCCAAGTTTAACTATCTTATTAACTCTGAAATTTTCATTCACAAATCACTCCTAGTCCCTACATCTTTAGTTAATTATTATTTTGTGACTTGGCAATTACGTAGCACGAGAATGTGATGTATATAGTTAGTCTTAATCAAATAATACTATAACATATTAAAGTGCAATAACTTCCCCGTGCGTATATAATTTGCTTTAATTAAATTATCCCATCCCATCCCATAACATAGTAAGGTGTAATAACTTCCCTGTGCTGCGTAATTGCCAAGTCACAAAATAATAATTAACTAAAGATGTAGAGACTAGTAGTGATTTGTGAATGAAAATTTCAGAGTTAATAAGATAGTTAAACTTGGCTTTATACGATCTCAGTACTTTTTACGGTAAATGAGTTACGAGACTTGGCTGCATTTTTTACAGGTGACTTTTTGATGAGATTTCACTTCTTTTTGTAAGTAATCCTCCTTTTCTTGATTTTGGGTTCTTTTTGGAGATTATCCACTGATTTTCGCTAAGCCCACACTCTGTCCCTATTATTTACAGGTATAAAAAATTTGAAGCTTTAGTTTCGTTTGCAAAGTACTGTAGATAAAAAGAGATTTCAGGTTCCTAGGCAAGCACTAAGTTATGGGAGGGGGAGTGTCAAAAGTACTCTCAATTGCTTCCAGGATAGGTGCTATCCGTCTGAGATATTACTCGCAGCCCTGGATACTTGATATTTAACATAAAAGAACTTTTTAGTATAAAAAGAAAGCCAAAATTAAAATTTCCGGAAATTTCCAATAAATCAAACTATATATTCCTTTTTTCGATGGTTTTTTTTTTCGTTTTTTTTCAGTCTTTTTTTTTTATTATTTAAGGATTTTTTAATTTTTTCTTACTTTGTGTACTAAACCCTGCCTTTCTGCCAAATGTCAAGCTTCTAGGACTACAAAATCGAATTATTTTCAAATTTTCGACTTTTTTATAAATTTATTGATTTTTCGATTTCAATTCTAAGTTACCTGATTGTCATGCCAATATAGTAATTATTTGATTCGTCTTCTTAGGATCATTTAGGTTCAATTTAGAGATAAATCAAGTGAATCTTAGAGTCACCATGATTTTATTTAGAAAGGACTATCAAGCCATAACCAGCCAGTAATGTCGGAAGGGTAGGGGGAGCTGTGAAAATTTTTGTGGGGCTAACATCATTTAACAATCCATATTTCATATGTGAAGTAAATAGAGTACAACCTATGAAAGAAAACAAACCTGTCTATAAAGAAATCGCCTATATCGTAGCCAGTCTATAGCGGAACTTTTCTATAACGAAATTCATAAACGAAAGAAAAGAAAACCATAATCCGGGGGAAATAACATAAAACAATTACGGGCGTTGTACTAGCTATTTGAATTTAGCTAGTTGAATTTAACGAATATTTTAATTGTTCCTTTTATTGAATAGTAAATACTACCTTTACACCAAGTTTTAAATTTCTAAGACTACAAGATAAAATTATTTTCAATTTTTGATTTTTTTCGAATTTTTTTTATAATTTTCTGGATTTTTTTATTTTTTCTTATTTTGTATCCTTTATTACAAAGTTCAAGTTTCTAGCGCTACAAAATCGAATTATTTTGAAATTTCTGATCTTTTTCGAGTTTTTTATTTTATTTTCAAATTTATTGTGTTTTAATTTTCCCTTTTTCTGTATCCTAAACAATAAGTTTACGCCGAATTTTAAGTTCTAAAACTACAAAATCGAATTTTTTTCAATTTTTCGAATTTTCGAATTTTTTGTTTCGAATTTTACAGATTTTTTCTTTCTTTCTTTTTTTGTATCCTAAATACTACCTTTATTCCAAATTTTAAGTTTCTAGCTTTACAAAATCGAATTATTTTCAAATTTTCGTTTTTTTTTCCGATTTTTTGATTTTATTTTCAATTTTTGTTGCGTTTTTAATTTTTTCTTTTTCTGAATGCTAAACACTACCTTTACACCAAATTTTCAGTTTCTAAGACTACGAGATCATATTATTTTCAATTTCTCTCTTTTTCTTTCTTTCTTTCTATTTTTTTTTTTTTTGAAATTTTCGATTTTTTTTTTAATTATCCATATTTTTTTATGTTTCCTTATTTAGTATCTTAAATATTACCTTTATTCCAAATTTCAAGTTTCTAGCGCTATGAAATCGAATTATTTTCAAAATTTCCTTATTTTTCGATTTCTTTCGATTTTTTTATTTTATTTTCGAATTTTATTGCGTTTTTATTTTAACTTATTCTGAATCCTAAACACTATCTTTACCGCGAATTTTAAGTTTCTAAGGCCAAAAGATCAAATTATTTTAATTTTTTTCGAATTTTTGATTTTTTTTTTCGAATTTTCTAGATTTTTTAATTTTTCCCTATTTGGCAGCCTAAATACTACCTTTATTCCGAATTCCAAGTTTCTAGCGCAACAAAATTGGATTATTTGAAATTTTTCGATTTTTTTTCGATTTTTCGATTTTATTTTCAATTTTTTTTGTGTGTGTTTTTCATGTTTTCTTTTTCTGAATTCTAAACACTACCTTCTAACTAAATTTTAAGTTTTTAAGACTACAATATCGTGTTATTTTCAATTTTCAATTTTGTTCGATTTTTTTGAATTTTCGAATTTTTTTTTTTTTTTTTTTTTTTTTTTTTGTGAGTGTGTGAGTGACAAAAAATCGAAACTTAGAGTTCATATATCGTCTGCACTACTTTATGGGTATTTTTTGAATTATCCATATTTTTTATTTTTTCCTTATTTAGTATCTTAAATATTATCTTTATTCCAAATTTCAAGTTTCTAGCGCTATGAAATCGAATTATTTTCAAATTTTTCTTATTTTTCGATTTTTTTATTTTATTTTCGAATTTTATTGCTTTTTTTATTTTAACTTATTCTGAATCCTAAACACTATATTTTCTGCGAATTTTAAGTTTCTAAGGCTAAAAAATCCAATTTTTTTAATTTTTTCAATTTTTTTTCGAATTTTTCGAATTTTTGATTTTTTTTTCGAATTTTCCGGAATTTTAAATTTTTCTTATTTTGCATCCCAAATACTACTTTTATTCCGAATTCCAAGTTTCTAGCGCAGCAAAATCGGATTATTTGAAATGTTTCAATTTTTTTCGATTTTGCTTTCGATTTTTTTTGGTGTGTTTGATGTTTTCTTTTTCTGGATACTAATCACTACCTTCACACCGAATCTTAAGTTTCTAAGACTACAAGGTCGTATTATTTTCAATTTTCAATTTTGATGGAATTTGTTGAATTTTCGAATGTTTTTTTTTCGAATTTTCCGGATTTTATAATTTTTCCTTTCTTTGTATCCTAAACACTACCTTTTTTCCAAATGTCAAGTTTCTAGGGCTACGGGATCTACCTAATCTTTTTGATGACGCGTGAACGAGTGAGTGAGTGAGTGACAAAAAATCGAATGTTTGAGTTCATATATCGTCTGAACTAGAAAAGACAGAAAGTTGTAATTTTAAATTTTGGTCCTGTGTGCCAAATACTCTAGAAAAACAAAGTTTCAAATTTTTGGGATACTCCAGCGCGGAGATATGGGGGGAGGGGGTCAAAAGTGCCCTGAGTACCCTGAAAGTATGCTTACGGCTGTCCTCTCTCGACTTGGCGGAGGCACTCCAGATCTTGCAAAGGCTGTGGTTTTCCTATTAGACTTAATGTTAGCTATATGCTCCATTTTTCTGCAACTAAATTTCCTCATGCCAATATAGTAATTCATTGATCCGTTTTCTTAGGATCGTTTATGTTCAATTTAGAGATAAATCAAGAGAATCTTAGAATCACCATGATTTTATTTAGAAAGGACTATCAAGCCATAACCAACCAGTAATGTCGGGAGGGAGGGAGAGATGTGAAAATTTTTGTGCGACCAACATCTTTTAACAACAAATATTTCATATATAAATTAAATAGAGTAAAGCCTGTGAAAGAAAATGAACCTGTCTATAAAAAAAAAGGTCTATAACGTAGCCAGTCTATAGCGGAACTTTTCTATTACAAAATTCGTAAACAAAAGAAAAGAAAAGCATAATCCGGGGAAAATAACACAAAACAATAACGGAAGGTGTACTAGCTAATAGGACAATTATCTTAAAACCTATCTAAAACAAACTATCCCCATCCTGTGGGATTTGTTTTTCAATGTTTTACTTTATTTAATGCAAAACATAGATTGCATCCGACAACTCATAAAAAAGTCCTCCGGCCTGTACCGGCAGGAAAAGGTAGCTTTCCTATATCTTCGTAAAACAGCAAGTTAAAATGCAAAGAAACCGTTTACAAAAGATTCGTTTACACTGAATTTGAATAAGAAATTCGCTAAATTATTGAGCTATAGCCAAGTTGGCTTCATTTATGAACTCTTATTTTTCTCGCCAAATTTGGCGATATTTCGCCAATTATCGCCAAGTTTGGCGAGAATTTGGCGCTAATGGATATGAATATATAGTTTTATGCGTATGATTGGGAAAATGATTACAACAATGAAAGAAAATAATTTGCGAGAAATCGCGTTCACTAAAACTTGTAAATTTATATTAAAATCATTAAAATTACAGACATTACAATACACTTTCATAAAACATTAAAAACATATTAAAATTGGACGTTTCGGATTTACATGGAAAATCCCTCTTCAACAACAACATTTCACTTAGCGTAAATCATAGTTCAAAAATATCAACAAATAGAAAATGCAACGTATCAAAATTTCGAAGTCAAAGTTACAGTTATAATAACACGGAGTATTCATTCGGGATTGCACCTGCTTGACCATTATTGACCATAAATTTATCGTTGGTTTTTTGTAATGTGCTGTTTTGTTTCAAAATGTCAGCCACCCTAGAATTTCAAACTGCTCTATCTCAGCCAATTTTTAAGATAGAGGTAAAACAAAAAATGCTCTGGAATCCTTGTATCAAGTCCTAACACCTAATTAAAAATAAACTTGATTTTTTAACTTTTTTGTATATTTATTTTAGTTTTAAAATTTTCCGTGGCCGCCATCTTGAAACAAGATGGCGGACCAAGCTGGCCAACGAACTCGGTCGAGGCATTGGTGAGCTTAATACACACAATTAGTTTCATCCAAATTAATTTATAAATACGAGCGTTATCGTATCAAATTATTTTCATTTTTTCAATTTTTTTCGAATTTTTTTATTTTTTTTTTCGAATTTTCTGGATTTTTTTAATTTTTCTTTTTCTGTATCCTAAATACTACCTTTATTCCAAATTTGAATTTTCTAGCGCAACAAAATCGGATTGTCTTCAAATTTTCGTTTTTTTTCAATTTCTTCGATTTTTTCAATTTTGCTTTCGATTTTTTTGGTGTTTTTGATGTTTTCTTTTTCTGGATGTTAAAAACTACCTTCACACCAAATCTTAAGTTTCCAAGACTACAAGATCGTATTATTTTCAATTTTCAATTTTGATGGAATTTGTTGAATTTTCGAATGTTTTTTTTTCGAATTTTCTGGATTTTATAATTTTTCCTTTCTTTGTATCCTAAACACTACCTTTTTTCCAAATGTCAAGTTTCTGGGGCTACGGGATCTACCCAATCTTTTTGATGACGCGTGAACGAGTGAGTAAGAAGTGACAAAAAATCGAATGTTTGAGTTCATATATCGCCTGAACTAGAAAAGACAGAAAGTTGTAATTTTAAATTTTGGTCCTGTGAGCCAAATACTCTCTATAATTGAAGTTTAAAATTTTTGGGATACTCCAGCGCTGAGATATGGGGGGGTCAAAAGTGCCCTGAGTTGCTTCCAGAAAAGTATGCTTACGGCTGTCCTCTCTCGACTTGGCGGAGGCACTGCCGTGCCTCCAGATCGAAAAAAACAGGCTATCTCCTTACACACAAGATCTCATAAAAAATTCGCCGTACGTTACAACTAAAAAATTAGTACCAAATCTCATGAATAAGAGCCATTATATCGTTTGTTATAGAAATTTAAAATACTATTTGAGTCTGGGAATGAAATTGCAAAAAGTTCATCGTATCCTGAAATTTAAACAGAGGGCGTGGCTTAAGCCATACATTGAGTTTAACACAGAACAAAGAAAGAATGCTACATCACCATTCCAGAAGGACTTCTTCAAACTTATGAATAACTCAGTGTAAGGCAAATCGATGGAATCCGTCAGACGGCGAGTGGATATAAAATTGGTGCATAAAGAAAAAAAATTTAAAAAACTTGTGACAGCACCAACCTTTCAATCCTTCAAAATCTTCGATGAAAATTTAGTAGGGGTTCAACGATTGCAGCAAACAGTCACCCTCCACAAGCCCCTCTATGCCGGCTTTGTCATTTTAGAGCTGAGTAAACTCCATATGTACAAGTTTCACTATGATTTTGTGAAGGCGACATATGGAGAAAAAGCTCGGCTCTTATTCACCGACACAGATAGTTTAACCTATCACATTGAGACTCCCAATATTTATACAGACATGGCATTGCACTCTGATTTATTCGACACATCTGACTATCCCCAGACTCATTTCCTCTATAGCACGAAAAACAAAAAGAAGATGGGCTGTTTTTTTTTATACCTTAAACCAGGCCCCTACCTGCCCAGCATGAATGCCTAGCTTAACGGGTTAGTACCTGGGTGCGGGGCGGAAAACGCCTGATCACAGCATGGCTGTGATCCACCTGATTATAGGTTTGTTCACATAGCTGCTGTGCTTGATCTCTTGTGATTTGCTACCGTTATCTTTGTTTGCCGGTTCAAGGTTTCTGTTTAACTTTGTTGAATTGACAGATTTAATAGGTCTTGTAATTTAGAAACTTGATCAGGTGACGAGACCCTCACCTGACTAGGCACCCCCAGAGGTATTATTCACAGGTAACTTGGAGGGCTTTGCACCCACGACGATTTTACATGCACCAGGTGCCTTTAGCGTACATAGAATTACATATTTACCATGTCTGTTGGCTTGTCACGTTCATGGTGGGTTGTCGCTGTAGTGTTTATCGCCTCTTTTATGGGCTGATTTCACTTCTTGTTGTATTTGTCTCTGTCAAGGCTTATTAGCGTTTTTATAGGCTCACCTCTGTTGTGGGTTGTTTTTTGTCTATCATTCATTGGTGTTTTGTATCTTTCTTGATATATTTTTACCTCTAGCTTGTGCTAGAGCTGGTTTTCACATTTTGAATCTTGGTCTTCTTAGCGAGAGTTCACCGGTTATTATGTCACTATCGTGGGTTTTGTCACGTCGTAACTTTTGTTACTGGTGGTTGACACATTGTAACTTTTCTTACTGGTGGTTGTCATATTGTAACTTTTGTTACTGGTGGTTGTCACATTGTAACTTTTGTTACTGGTCGTTGTCACATTGTAACTTTTGTTACTGGTGGTTGTCACATTGTAACTTTTGTTACTGGTGGTTGTCACTTTTCTGGATGTTGCACACTCATTTTTGTCGTCTTTGTCACTTTATCTCACCCAAGCATTGGGGGTTTTGATTTTTTTTCCTTCGTGAATACGCTTTTTGCGATCAGTCCATTGAATCCTAATGGCTGTTATCACTGCTTTTGAATTTTGTGCAACTTGATGATTTGTTGTTTGAGAAACTTGTCGCACTAATGGAGTGGGGCTTGTTCCATGGCCTTAGTCCGTCATGTATCTATGAGGCTGTATTCACTTAATGTGACACTGTTTTTTTCAAGATCTGAACTCCAATCCGGCATATGAATTTGTGGGGTTGCGAGCAAAAATGTACTCGCTTCTTTCCTCCTAGGGTGCAAAAAAGACAGCCAAGGGAGTCTCTAGAAGCGTTGTGGCCAAAACAATCAAGGATGAAAACTACAAAGACGCACTTTTCAAATCAAAAATAACCAAAGAAATTCAATATCGCATTCAGAGTGAAAATCATATTCTTTATACAATGAAGCAAAATAAAGTGGCGCTGTCTCCCCTAGACGATAAAAGATATATAATGGATGATGGGATACACACCTTAGCACATGGTCATTATAAAATAACATAAAGTCTTCTTATTCTTCTTCTTTTTTTTTGTGGCGATGCTTTATCGAAAGGCATTGGGCGGACGGTGGGTACTTTTTTCTATCAAGAAATCTTATTTTTCTGATGAACGCTCATCCTTTTTTCCTTTCAAGAAATTGATAACAATCATTCATCGTTTTTAAATAATAATAATAATTCAATCGTCATCCAAAGGCTTCACGAAAAAGGGGGCAATGAAGTATATATAAATAACTCTTCTTTTAGGTAGCTTTCAATACAAAAAAGTATAAAGCTACCTATTGCAGCCGTTCGGAGGAAAGCAGTTCCGGAAAATTTCGATATATTTTCACCGATCACGACACCCAGACCCCAAAACCACCCTCCGTTCAAATGTTGATTGATATATATATATATATATATATATATATATATATATATATATATATATATATCTGACCTATGTCATACGATAACGCTCGTATTTATAAATCAATTTTGATCAAACTAATTGTGTGTATTAAGCTCACCAATGTCTCGACCGAGTTCGTTGGCCAGCTTGGTCCGCCATTTTGTTTCAAGATGGCGGCCATTTAAAAATTTAAAACTAAAATAAACGTACAAAAAAGTTAAAAATTCAAATTTATTTTTTAATTAAGTGTTAGGCCTTGATATAAGGATTCCAGAGCATTTTTTGTTTTACCTCTATCTTAAAAAATGGCTGAGATAGAGCAGTTTGAAATTCTAGGGTGGCTGACATTTTGAAACAAAACAGCACATTAACGCGATTACTCCCAAATTATTTTCTTTCATTGTTGTAATAATTTTCCTAATCATACGCATGAAACTATATATTCATATCCGTTAGCGCCAAATTCTCGCCGAAATTGGCGACATTTGGCGAATTTCTTATTCAAATTCAGTATTAACGAATCTTTTGTAAACGTTTTCTTTGCATTTTAACTTGCTGTTTTCGTGTAACATTAGGTAAAATTTTAAAACGAAGATATGGGAAAGCTACGTTTTCCTTCCGGTACAGGCCGGAAGGACTTTTTTTTTGTGTGATGCTTTATCGAAAGGTATCGGGTGGATGGTGGGCAATTTTTCAAAATACAATTTTTTTTTAATCTTCTTGGAAGACATCAAACACTTACAAGGACTTTCTTTGTTCTTGCATCATGTAAGACATCAAGGACTTCCATCTTTCTTCCAGCATGATACAGTGTGTTAAGACTTCAAGGACTTTCATCATGTAAGAAATCAAGATCTTTCATCGTTCTTTCATCATGTAAGAAATCAAGGACTTTCATCGTTCTTTCATCATGTAAGAAATCAAGGACTTTCATCGTTCTTCCAGCATAATACAGCGTGTTAAGTCATGACAATTCGTATATCAGTGCTTGCTGAAATCTTTATCATTAAAGTGGGGGCGCATAAAAAATATATATATTCTTTCAAATGTTGCAAACAATATCAACGGTGTACCATAAAAAATGAACTTGCTGCAATCATTTTTCAAGTCTTCTTCAAATCCCTATATTATCTTCATTTTTCAAGTCTTCTTCCAATAAATAGAATCATTTCCAAGATATGTTAAAAAAAAAAAAGGCTTCTTCGAAAAAGTGCTGCAAACAATTCCAGGATTGATCTAATATTCTTCTTCTTCTAATTAAAAAAAAATCAAGAGGAGCTCATATTCTTCTTCTAATCCAAAGAAACAGTACCTTGAAAGATGCTGTCTTACCCTAGCTAGCTCAACATGACGTGCTGAGACCCTGCTTTGCTGAGTGATGAAGCGTGCCAGAAAAATTGTGAAGGACAATCTCCTGTTTTTGCAGAACAAAGTAACTATCTTTTTAATATTTTCTTTTATAAATGTTATTATGTCTAAAAATAAATGAATTCCAATAATCATTCCTGACGTCTTTTTTCGTTACAGGTATCTCTCAGAAAAAAAAAGGAGGTTGAAAAAGGTAAATTTTTTTTCCTTATTTCAAACGTATGGATCTATCTTAATACACTTGTAACATTTTTTTTTTCTTTGCAGGTTTCTCGTATAAAAATGGAGGACTAAGACGGAAAAAAACTGACATCTAGGTGGTATACAAAAAAGATTGTGGCGCTATGATTTTTTTTCATAGCGGGTGGTTATGGAGGGTCCACAATAAAAAAAAAAAATCCTACAAAATTATTTTCATAATTCCCATATTTCATTTAAATATATATTCATTACATAAAAACATTCTATCTCTCAAAATTATTTTTAAAAATATTTCCTGCAGAAAAATATCTCTCAAATTTCTTAAGTCCACCAATTAAAATTAATTAATTTTTTTAATGACCATTTTTTTAAAAATTTATTTCTTAATGACTATTTTTAATTATTCATTCACTTCTACTGCATACACTCCTATTCAAACTGCGTACTCTAGTTGAAAAAAAATTGCTTCAAAAAATTTCTAAGTTCTTCAATTACAATTAATTAATAACCATTTTTAATTCATATTTTTGTCACAAACCGAAAAAAAAATCGAAAAATTTTCAAGTCCCCAATTAAAATTAATTAAAATAATCCCCTTATCTTATAGTAGAAATCCTTATCGCACCCCCCTCCCATCGAACCCTCCGTTTTTATCAGTGCTCATGCTCTTATCGCCACCTTCACCTGCTCCACCTGCTCCACCTGCACCTTCCACCTTCCACCTGCTCGACTCAGGTGGCGTGGAACTGCCATATATATATACTACTTACACACCTGCAATTGTAGAACGTTTTTTTTTTTTTTTTTTTTTTTTTTTTTTTTTTTTTTTTTTTTGCTCCTGCCATTTTAAATTTTGCATTTTTTGTAAACTCTTCTTGGGTGATCATTTACGTAACAGCCATGCAATATTCCAAGTTTCTAGTTTTAACAGTACCAAATAAATCGTAATTTAGAACGTTTTTCGCGCTTTCACACTTTTCAATTTCAATTTTTTTTTAAATCTTCTGTCCGACCAGTTACGTCTTAAGAGCAACAGCCATGTCAAACTTCAAGTTTCTATAATTAACAATTCCATAGAAATCTCAATTTAGAATGTTCTTTCCCCCTTCACCCTTTTAAATTTCGATTTTTTTATAAAATTGTTTAGTGTGCATCTGCGTCTTAAAAAATATCAGGTGAAATTTCAAGATTCTGTCCTTAACTATTTCATACAAAATGTAATTTAGAATGTTTATAGAATACTTTTCAATCATAACAACGTTTTAAATTTCGAATTATTTAGAAACTGTTCTTAAAGAGCATTACATCTTATACGTAACTACCTTGCCCAATTTAAAGTTTCTAATCCATTCAGTATCGAAAAAATTGCAATTTTAGAGCGTTTTTTGCTGCTGCAACGCTTTGACGGTAGTGGCTCTGACATAAAATATAGCCTAAATGGGAGCAGAGGCTGTCACCATAAATTTCCTGTTACGTTCCAAATCGGTTCTCTTGTTTTAGAGATTACATAGAAATTGTAATTTAGAATGTTTTTAGAACGCGTTTAGCTCATTTCACCTTTTTAAATTTCGAATTTTTTAGTTACTGATCTTAGAGAGAATTTATATTTTATAAGTAACTACCGTGTCAAACTTCAAATTTCTAGCCCCTTCAGTATTAAAAAAATTTCAATTTTAGAATGTTTTTCGCTACCGCACCCCTCTGGGATAGTGACACTGACATAAAATATATTCTGTATTAGAGCACGGATTGTCACCTTCAATTTGCCAACATTACGTTTGAAATGGGTTCGGTAGTTCCTGAGATTTAATAGAAATAGTAATTTAGAATGTTTTTAGAATGTTTTCACGCTTTTCGCTGAAATTACCCTTTTAAATTTTGATTTTTTAGAACTTATTCTTGGACTGCATTTACATCTTATAAGTAACTACCATGCCAAATTTCAAGTTGCTAGCTCCCTCACTATACAAAAAATAATCGCAATTTTAGATCGTTTTTCGCTCTTGCACCCCCTTGCGGTAGTGGCACCGACATGAAATATAGCTTAATGTTGCAGGAACTGTCACCATCGATTTGCAACTATCACTTTTGAAAAAGTTTCTGTAGTTCAAGAGATTCCATAGAAATTGTAATTTAGAATGTTTTTAGAACACTTTTTGCTCATCTCACCCTTTTAAATTTCGATTTTTTTTTTAGAAATTTCTCTCAGAGAGCATTTACATCCTATAAGTAACTACCATGCCAAATTTCACGTTTCTAACACCTTCAGTATAAAAAAATCGAATTTTTAGAACGGTTTTAGCTCCTGCACCCCCTGTGGTAGTGGCGCCGACATAAAATATAGCCTATGTTGGAGTAGGGACTGTCACCATAAATTTGTCACCATTACTTTTGAAAACGGTTCTGTAGTTCCAGGGATTCCATAGAAATTGTAATTTAGAATGTTTTTAGAACGCTTTTTGCTCATCTCACCCTTTTAAATTTCGAATATTTTTTTTAATTGTCCTTAGAGAGCATTTACATCCTATAAGTAACTACCATGCCAAATTTCATGTTTCTAATACCTTCAGTATTAAAAAAAAATCGAAATTTTAGAACGTTTTTAGCTCCTGCACCCCCCGACAGAATATAATAGCGGGCTTCGCCCGCTATCGGGCTGGTTTAGATATTCGAAAAAACGAGAAAAATAGATCGGTAAAATTTTACTTTATAAAAAACATGATTTTTTTTTTTTGGTTGCTAAATGAAATTTATTTGGATTTACTAAAGAAAAGATAAGTGTTTTGAAAGGATTATTAAATGAAACCCTTTGAGCGATCTTCGATCGCACTTACCCACTTTTTTTAATATATCGCCGATTTTACTTATAGAATTATTCACTGCGTCAAAAGTTAGGAACTAAAGAATATTCTTAAGGAGATGTGTGCAATTATGCGTTATTACTATCACAAAAGGCTACATTTTGCAATAAAAATTGCTTGCTGAAATAAATTTTCGATGCTCTTTTTGATTCGTCATTTCTTTTTAGTCTTTTCTGCATATCTTCCCTTCTTTCAGGAAAGCTTTTAAAAGGTATTGGACTAATCGTCGGTATTCCGGTCACCTGCCAGTTGATATATTGTTGGATGTTTCGTTTATGTTTGAAGGTTACTCTGAACGATGATTCAGATTACAAAAGATTAGACGACTTTTGAAATTAGAGATTGCTAAATTTATGGGGTTTTTTTTCATTATGTTTGACCAAAATAGCTATGCTTCCAATGTACGGGAAAGCTTTGTAATGTCAATGGTGGCGTATGGAATAAATTATATTTGTCGATTTATTATTTCAGCCTAGATAAGAAAAACGAGTACCTGAAATCCTAATTAGATAATTTTTCGATCATTATAAAGCCTTTTCGACTTACACACAGCCCTAGAAGCTAAACATAGTGACAAATGAATTTATTTCTGCGTGTTATTATGCTCTTTAAGTAAATGCAATGAAAATCTTCGGTTTAAGTATTCACCAAAACGATTATTTCTGAGCATTTTGCATAACTAACTTTATCATTGTCAGTTTTATTTAAGGTATGGAATTTTGTTAATGAAAGATCTATAATCGGATTAACAGTAATTTGACTTTGTTTAATGGAACATAGTTTGGATCGTAAATAACTTCGTTTTGTAACTAACTCTGGTAAATTAGTAACCATATCGTTTCAAGCACTTCTAATGTTTGACGTCAAACTTGGATATCGACAAGATTATGGAAGATTAGGAAGATTTTATTGGATGCAAACTAGAGGTTTATTCTTCTACCAGAGTTCATCATTGGGTTTCTTCAGTTTAACGGTTACACGAATGCAACTGGTCTAAAAAATGGAAAGACAGTGAAAAAATGGCGTCATTTTAATTTTATTCAAGCTATTAAGCTTTAAAAATGCACTTTTTATGTTTCACCATTTTTTTATGGTGAAACATAAAATATGAAAATAAATATGAAAGTTATATATGAATACAATATAATAATAAATGAAATATGAAAGTAAATATGAAAGTTAACACTATATATGAAATAAAAATAAATAATAAATATGTATAATGAAAAATAATGATATATATGAAAGTTAAATATGAAATGAACGAATAATATAAAATATTATTCGTAATGTATGAAAGTTAATTATGAAAATATGAAAGTTAAACACTGTTCTTTATGTGCAAACAATTTATTACATTTTTGTCTTTTTTTACTCTGCTGGAATCGAAAGATGAAAAACCGTAGTAGACTTGACAGAAGAGGACGCATATTACGAAATATAACGTAACATTGAGTGAGATTGTACTTACGTTACCAGAATCTCACATGGAGACAAGAAAGAGGGACGGAGTTCAAGAACTTACAGACGAAAATGAATCACCCGAACGTTATTTAAGTTCAATGGTCAATCTATGCAATCGTTGTAATGCTCTCTTTTTTAGTAGTATGTTGACGAGAGAACATTTTAGTTCCTGTTGCCATAATCTCATAATGGCCTCATTTCCCTAACAAACTTTATAATAAATGATCAACTAAACGAGTTGCTTTTATTAGCCCAAATTTTGTCCAATGTATGATATAATATAACGCAATGTCGTTCGCATCGTTTACAGCAATATTGAAGGAAAAACCAGATGGACGAAATATTGCTTTAAAATACATGCTCATGTCCATTGATATAATTCGTTTGATTCAAGCTTCGTTTGAAAATTTTGACTAAGTTAGTATCCGTAGGTGAAGTTTCCATATTCCTTTAAAATACAAAGCCATTTTGTTTGATTTAAGGTACGTTTAGAAAAATGGCCCAGCGCAGCGGGCGTAGCATGCTAGTTTTTAAATAAAATGATATTTGTCTTATATAGTTTTTTTCTTTTTAAATGTCTACTTATGCATGCTTATTTGGATTTTTTTACTTATTTAAATTTTTAATATAATGAAAAATAATTATAGCAGAAAAATATCCATATCTTTCTATTAAAATTATAGCTATCTTAAGTTACTTCTTTTTTTCTTAGAGTTTTTTGAAATCATGAAATGATAAAAATGATTAATGGTTTTTAGAATCAATATTAATTTTATAGTTATAGTTAATTTTAAAAAAAATAAAGTAACAGAAAATTCTAATTGACGTTTTAGTTGAAAAATGATTTTACTTTAAAAATATTAGTAGTTTTAATGTAAGTAAATTTTATCGGTGTACTGTCATCTGTAAAAATTAAATACGTGTGTCTTGTTAATGTAGAAATGTTTAATCCTGTATTATCCAGGAGGTCATAATATATTCCTACTATGTTCATATAAAATTTCAAGAAATGCAGTTATGTGTAGAAAAAAAAATAATGAATTATGATTTTTTTAAATACTTTTAGAATTTTTTCATACATTATGCACTTATCGACTGATATCTATTAAAAGATAAAGTACAATTATATGCATCGATAAAAATCATCGATAAAAATTGAACGTTTTTTTTCTTAAATACCATTTCTCAACATATATGTATTAGGGGCTTTAAATACCCGGGCTTTCAGCAGACTTGTTGCTGTGTTGTTCGTAATTCATCCATTGTTGAAAACAAGCTGTTATCTACCCCAATAACAAATTTAAAATTCTTGTATTTAACAGCATTTTAAGAAATTTAAATTGTGTATGAATAGACAGGCTGGCAGACGGATTAATTGTATTTAATTTGTGTTTGGTTGTTTTATGCAACAACTTAGTCATTTGTAATGACTGACTAATGACTGTAGGCAATGAATTGCTAATTTGTAGTTATTTCCATATTAATCATTTAAAATTTTGTGTGGATTACAAATGAGTTAATTTCAAAGGAATTACCGTAAATGCCTTCATACAGTAAAATATAAAAAAAATCAATTTTATTTAATTGTGCATAGACTATTTCCCTCCAGACCTCTATAAACGCAAAAGAAAATTGTGCTAAATCAGTACTACGTATTTTTTATCGTGAGTGTAGCTGTATACTGTTTTGTAATGTTTAGTTATTCCCACATTCATAACTTATAATTTTCGTTAGTATTACAAATTAAAGTTTACATTTAAAGTAATCACGGTAAATGTCGTCATATAGAGAATTGTAAAAAATCTATTTTATTTTAAATTTAGTTAATCTATTTCCTTCAATGGGCGATATAAACGCAAAAAAAATTGTGTTGAATCTGTACTACTCATTTTTACCTTCAGTGCGGTTGTCATTGTCTGAGTGCAACGAAGGCTCATACACAGCGCAGTATTACTTTGCCCCATATATAGCTACGATGGATATTAAAACCTATCGTCAAGCATAAATCAAAAAATATTTAACGGATTTCGTTCAAATTTTTACAGCAGGTACCTATAAAGGTGACAACGACGTCTATTTATTACCAAGAATAAATGTCAAACCGTTTGGAAGTTATATTAAAAAAATATATAAAAAAGCACAATTAAAGTACATACGTCACGAAAATTGTGTGCGTACGTCATTTTCACCGGCGGGAGATTTTCGTAGACTTTTCAATCGGAATTAAAAAGTTCATGGAGTACATGGAGCAAAAAAATATGCACGCACTAATATTCAGCACAATAAAATATATTTCAATTTAATAGAAATCGAAAATTAATCTGGATTTTTTTTCTGTTTGAAAGAAAAACACCGCAATAACTTGGTAGACTTGGTATTAGAGATTTGGCGCAAATCTCAGCAATAGCAGTTTTTTTTAATTTCGCGTGTGTAAATTAAACAAAAAATTCTTTGGTGTTTAAATAAAAGGTTTCGATTTATGAAATTATTTCTTTTTTTTTCTCTCTTTTTAGCATTTTAAATGGGATTAATGAAAGGCATGTATTTTAAATTAAATGAGTGAAAGGTTTATATTTAAATGAAATGAATTCAATATGAAAATGTTATAGGAACAATATTTGGCGATTTATCAACTGCGCCAGGATAACATAAAAGTACCAATATATCAAACGGTATGTAGTATGTGAAATGAAACAATTATAATCACCCATCGTACAAGAAAAAAACTAATATTCTGCATTCAGAGGAAAAAATCCATCTCCTGTGCCGTAAGATTTTGGCGAGTTCTTTCTTGGTGATAAGTTTTTCGATGTGATTGTTGGGATCTTATTTTTTTGCAGATATTTTTCTATTTTGCAAATATATATATATATATATATATATATATATATATATATATATATATATGCAAATTGTAATGGCATTTGGAAAAGAGATTTTACCTTTTTATCCGGAAATATTAAAAAATAAAAAAAGGTTTACATATATCAAGCGTATAATGTTATGATTTACATTTTTATACGGACCACTTCTCCATTTTTAGATTTTAAATGCTATTTATTATTTACTAGCCGTTTATTAATTGTTTACAATTTACCCCCCTGGCAATAACAATTATTTATCACAAAAATGCCTCTTAGGTTTGTTAAATAATTTTGTTTATGTATTTTCATTACTTATTAAAATATCGAATATGGCGATAAAATCTTTTTTAGCATCGTGCTTAAATATTTAAGATGGTGCAAAAACACGCTTTAATAAACGTATGTTTGTAAATATTTGAAAAACATGTTTTACCGCTCTCTTGAAAAATGTTGTAAGATGCTAAAACTACCTTTTGGCAGCATTAAAATTTTTTTTCGCCAACCGACATTGGATACGAAACTTTTCCCCATTCAGATACACAGGCAAGGCTGGTCTCAAACAAGAGTAAAGCTAGCAACAATATTGTTTTAACTCTATAAGAGTTACAATAATGATAGTAAATGCTCCGATTGGCTTTGGGCCCAATTACGAAAGTTTCTCCTAAAAAAAACTGTAGAGGTCTTTTACATTTGTTTCAAATAAAGCTCGGTCTACAAGGTATTAGTTAATAATACAAACAACACTAATGGCATGGAGGCAAAAGTTTTAATTTAAATGTATATAATTAAAACCATCCTCCCCCCCACCCCAAAAAATAAAGAAAAAAGAAAGAAAAGAAAAGAAAGTTACAGTAATGAATTTAAAATGGCGTTAAGCTACGCTTTCTGACATAAGCAATTGGCTGCAAACGCGATAACGAAACTTTCACTTAACTTAATAACATGTAGCTAATATAGCCCTCAGGGTACCTTGCAGTTATACAGACCTTGTGGTTTTTTTAAAAGCTTGAGACAATTCAGGTTTAAGAAGTTGAGATTTACTGTCAAATGATATAAACAACTATGAACACAAAACTGATGAATTATTATTCAGGTTTATGTATGTATTTAAAAAAAAATTGCATCTGATTACACTTATTAGATAAATTACTTCTGTTGCATTTAATAACTGATAAACGGCTTCTGTATATTAAATGAATTGTTTAAATATTTGGAAGAGGTGGCGAGAGGTAGAAAGACGAGTAAACAAACGGGTAGACAGACGGGTAGTGAGATGGGTAGAGAGACGAGTACCGACATAGGTAGGCTGACGGGTAGCGAAACGAATAGACAGACGGCTAGAGAGAAAGGTAAAAAGAGGATTGACAGTGGGGTAGCGAGATGGGTCACGAGACGGGTAGCGACACCGGTAGACAGGAATATAGCGAGAAAGATTGCGAGACGCGTAGCGTGGTAGATAAAGAGACGAGTAGATAGATGAGTACAGAGACAAGTTGACTGACAGGTAATGAGATTGGTAGCGAGACGGGTAAAGAGTCGGGTACAAAAACAGACGGATAGTGAGACGGGTATACAGAAGAGTAGAGAGACAGTAGATGGGTACGGAGATGGGTAAGAAAATGGGTAGAGAGGCGTATAGCCAGACGGGTAGAGAGACAGATAGACAAATGGGTAGCGAAGTGGATAGAGACACGGCTAGACATACAAGTAGTTAGACGGATAGACAGACGGTTAGAGAAATAGATTGGCGGGTAGAGAGACCGGTAGAGAAATATAGAGACAGGTAGCGAGACGTGTAGAGAGATAGACAATCGGTTAGAGAGACGGGCAGAAGAACGGATAGGGAAACAGACAGATTGTGGAGAGACAGACAAACAGGCAAAAGAAAAGTCTGCGGATTGGCGCAGTAAAGGCGCAGGGGGCAGGGCCTCCTAGAGAATAATCAAGAAGTATCTGTTAAGCTTAACTTTGAAATATATATAATTTTTCAATTTTGCCGATATGGAGATTTAATGTAAAAGTTATTTTACAAAAGTAATCGAAAGATTTTTTGTATACTGTAATAGTAATTTAGGCTATAGTTTTGCAATCTGGTTTGTAGAAAAGCATGCTATCAATGTGGTTTGAAGTATAAGAGTTTCTATAAACAGTTATACAAATAATAGATATATAATCAAGGAAGAAAAATTTTAATGTCGCACACAAAAAAAGGTGCAACAATGAAATTAAATTTGCGTTAAGCCACGCTTGATAGAATAATCTATTGGCTGCAAATCCAATTACGTAACTTTAAAAAGCTTGGCGTTTTAAAAGATCCGGCGTTTTTTTTTTTTTTTTTTTTTTTTTTTTTTTAAAGTTTTGCGCAATACGCGCTTAAGGAAATGCGATTCTTTGCCACATGTTAAAAAAAAAAATATGACGACACATCTGATGAACGGTACTTCTTTTCAATTTTTTTAACAGTTTATATGAATTTATATATGATATTTTGTAATTCTATCGTTTAATTTGCTCTTTTTCTTTATGTTGTAATTGTTAACCCTATCTTCTCAGCAATATCACTCAGACTAATCCCTTTGAGGGAAGTCCTAGTACTGTCATGCATACAGAAATCTTTATTTAAATATGGTTAATCTTTTTCTCATTAAGGAGCGTTATCAACATAAAAAAAGAAGTGTTGAATCTGTCCCATCTAATTTTAACTTGAAATGTGATTGTGCCATAATAGAAAACATAAAAACTTCATTTAAATTTTTAGTTATTTAATTTCTCACCAGGGACTCTATCAGCTTAAAGTACTATGATGTACATTTTTTTAAATCAAAATATAAATTTGACAATGACCAAAAATTATTTTGAAGATTTATTTTTAAAAAATTAATTTTATTTATTTATTTTTTATTTTTTCCTGCTATGAGGTACTATAAAATAAAATTAGGTTTTATTTGACTTCATACAGTAAAAATAAAAAAAGTCTGTTTTATTTAAATTTGGCTACTTTATTTCTCGCTAGGGAGCATTCTTGGCATAAAAGAAAGTTTAGTTGAATATATCTTTTCCAATTTTAACTTTGGGCATATTCTTGGCAATAAGAGAAGATGTAAAAAAATCCATTTTAAAATTTTAGTTCTGTAATATTTCATTAATATTTACCCGGGGCGATACTACCATAAAAACCTATTACGTGAAATTTTGTGATAAAACATAAATTTAACCGTGGCGAAAACTTGTTCTGATATTAAAAAATATAAAAAAATTTTTTTATGTAACTCTATTTATGATATTTCCCGTCAGTGAACGCTATAAATGCCAAAAAATATTTTGCTGTGTGGTGCCAACTTCTAACACCAATATAGATGTCATACAGTAAAGCACCAAAAAATGAATTTTATTTAAATTTGATTTCCCTATAAACGGAAAAAAGAGTTATTAAAAGAGTAATTAATCTGTACTACCTATTTTCATCTTGAGTGCAGCCATCATAGAGTGAAACATAAAAAAAAACCTTTTCTTAAAATGTAATTAATATATTTCTGTCTTGAGAGCATTATCGGCCTAAAAGCAAGTTAGGTTAATATTAATTTTAACTTGGAATTTGGTTCCCATGTGAGAAAACATACAAAAAACCGGTTTTAAAATTTTTGTTGTGAAATTTCTCAGCTGGAACCTAGCAGCGTAAAGGAAACTATAATGTGGAAATTTTTTGTCAATATATAAATTTGACAATGGCAGAAGGTCAGTATGAAATTTTGAGCGAAATTATTACGTGCGAAGGTAGTTAAAAATGTTTTATAAAAGTTAGTTGAAGACAGTTATTTATAGTGATACATGATGCATCATAATATAGATAAAGATTATAGAAAATAGCTTTTATAACAGTAATTATGGCGATAAAGTGTAATCCATCTGAATTTTTTTTGTGTTGTTCTGTAAATGACCTTTATTTGCAATAGAGAACATGCCATAATAATCGTTAGCAACATATATAAATCTCACAATTTTTCAAATAACACAATGGCACTATAATGCATTTTAAGTAATAACCACCCATAGACGGTAGTGTAATTGAATACTTTGTACGGATCTGTAAAATAATTATAAAGTATTTTAACACCCTTTTCAAGGAGAAAAAAACATGTTCTAGGTGACTGCATACTAGAGTTACACTACCATCATTGTTCTATAAACTCCGCATTTAAGATTTTCAAAAAACGTTTAATAACATTATCTCATGAAACTGTTTTATAAAATTGTTACATTAATAATAATATGTATATAGAGTAGATGCGTAGATTTCGTGAGCAGAAATCTCCCCCCCCCCCCCCCCATTTTCGTTTTCCACTAATCCTCAAAATTAAAATTTTTCAAACCATTTACATTTTAAATATTTCTGTCCTATTTGTTACTTTTTTTCTAACAATAAATATTTAATCAATGATATCATCCCTCAAAATTTCTCTGTTTTCATACTTTGTCTCCCCTCTGCACCCAAGGCTTTAAAACTCTAAACATGGTCTGTCCCAATTGTTACTTTGTTTTTTAAAAATAAGTAAATAAGCTAAATTTTGCTTTTAAAAGTTCCTCCCCCTCCCCCTCTAAACCCGAGGAAAGTGAAATATAAATCTCAAGTTGTGGTCGGGTGGGGGGGGGGGGGAGCAAAGCAAACAATCTCCTTCCACATATGGGTTTGTTATCACGTTTAATATGTTTATTTAAGATTTGTGTGAAAAATTTAATGCATTTTTCATTTCATTTTCAAAAATTGAAATAATTATTTTTTTCGCAACTTTCATTTAAAAAATGAAAAATTGATATAAACAAAGGGGAATATAATAAAAAAAAAAATTCGATATTGTTACACTAATTCCGCGAAGGAAGAGCAAAAAAATTAATATACATTATTTAAAAAAAAAACATGCATTTAGTAATCCTAACAAAACTCAAACTTAATCGCAATAGCACAATCGAGAAAAAAAAATGCCTACTACGTCTAAACATTCCAAATTCGGACCAATGTTGGCAAATATAATCGAACCACTGTCGTACATCACATATCGGTCCAGCGTCATTTGTCGGTGTAAGTTGCTTGCCGATATTTAACTATAAGGAAACCGATAACAGTGACCGGTATTCGGAAAAGCACGGTTGTTTAGTAGTTTCCGACATGCTACCGACACTTGACCGCTACCACTGTGACGATGCCGACACAAAACCGATACTGCTGGCTGCGGACCGATCGTGTGCCGAAAGGTATGCGTTTGCTGAGAAATGGTTTACTTTCTGTTGTTTTCCCTGTCCTTCATTGGTAGTTTTCACTTTTCGTGTTAGTCTGTCTAGCGCCGGCGATTTTCGTGCTATTGGTACCGTTCCAAACCTTTTTTTTATGGCTTTTCTCTATGAAGATCACATTCTAATAAAAAAAGGTAGGTGTTGCCATTTGAAATTTTCGAAATTTTTTTTCACTGTAACCGTAACTCGTAGAGTTAACTGTTGCTTTTCATTTGATTCTTGAGCGCATACCTCAAAATACTTTAAACCAAAATTTCATTTAGTTTCTGTGAAGGGTATGATAGCTAGGGGCTCATATTGTTATAAATATTAACCTCATCCGAGAAATTTATTTACAGAAAAACCACTCTTTCATTTCCTTTTTCAAAGGGGAAAGAAGGAACGACCTTGATAAAGAAAAAGAAATAGCAACATTTCTTTCAACGCATAATGAATTGCAGAGTGATATTTATGACTACTCAACTTCGAAAAAATGTTCGGGGGCTCTTCTAAATTGATAAACTGTTATTATACGAAATAGATTAAAGACTTTAGAACAATAATTATAGCAGCAAATGAAACTTTATTATTCCAATTGCGTTCTTACGCTGAAACCCTGCAATGTGTATTTTCCACTGACGTATGCGTAATTTCCAATGATGTAATGATAAACTCTGAACTTATTATTTTTGACTTTAACATCTTCAGTCCTCTACCAAAATGTAAACGCGTAAACAACTAGAGCGAGTAAGCTCTAAAATGTCAATTAATACAATCTAAACTTAATTGTTAAATGTTAATTCATTCTTGTAATGTCCATGTGCTCTAAACAACTAAATATATAATTAATCAAGACTGCGAAAAATGTGAATTTATTCAGTCTCACATTAATATATAAACTTAGTTTTTCAGCATAAACGTCTTGTGTTCAGTGCGACCGATTACTTAAATCCTTGGATTATTCAACTGGATTACCTTTAACTGGATTAACTCGTCGAAGTGAGATGCACCTTCAGAAAAGGTAAGAGAATTTTATCTTATCCTTTTTAATCTTCTTGAGACACCATTCGCGCTTGATCGACCTCCTCCTTCACATATATCGGGATAGTTATTTTATACCCAGCCTGTGGATTGCAATACATCATTTTATTAGTTTTTTTTTCATTGTTCAAAAATGTGTGATTTTAAGTAATAAAACGTTTGTTTACAAATCTGTAATAGTTATAACATATTTTTGCAAACCCTTAGCCACATTTCAGTAATACACGTACTTCATTATCTTTCTAATTTTTGAGCTTTATGGATGAAAAATGATGTTATTGACAAACTTTGTATAATCTAGCAAACATAGCATCATGTATAATATCGTATTATCAATATTTTTATGGTACACTGCTTTTAAAACGTTATATATAAAACTAGCTTAAAAATGTTTAAGTATTTATAGATTTGAAAATTGTAATAGTTAATTAATAGCAACAGAATAATAATAATTTTTTTTTAATAAAATAAAATAAAATAATATAAAATGAAATAAAAAAGTTTTTCCGGCCTGTACCGGGAGGAAAAGGTAGCTTTCCTATATCTTCGTTTTAAAATTTTAGTTAATGTTACTCTAAAACAGCAAGCTAAAATACAAAGAAACCGTTTACAAAAGATTCGTTAATACTGAATTTGAATAAGAAATTCGCCAAATTATTGACCAAATTATTTGCCAAGTTGGCTTCATTTATGAAAACTTGTTTTGGTCGCCAAATTTGGCGATATTTCGCCAAATTTCGCCAAGTTTGGCGAGAATTTGGCGATAACGGATATGAGTATATAGTTTTATGCGTATGATTGGGAAAATGATTACAACAATGGAAGAAAATAATTGGCGAGAAATCGCGTTCACTAAAACTCATAAATTAATCGTTGTTTTTAGGTAGCTTTCAATACAAAAAAGTATAAAGCTACCTATTGCAGCCGTTCGGAGGAAAGCAGTTCCGGAAAATTTCGATATAATTTCACCGATCATGACCCCCAGACCCCAAAACCACCCTCCGTTCAAATGTTGATTTATATACACTATATTGCCAAAGGTGATTGGTCACTTGCGATTTTAGACGTTTTGTTAACTATCTAGAAAAATACATGAGGAATTAACCTGAAACTGCAGGTGTGTAAACAGTATAATATAGCTTATATATTTCCGTGAATATTTTTTCGCGAAACCCCATAGGGGACTGTCAACAAATTGAAAAAAACGAATATCTTTTGGATTACCCTGTAAAACCTAATGTAGCAAAACTGTTCAATCTCGAGATTATTAATAAGTGGTTTATTGTAATATACTGTGTTCATTTTTATGAGGATAACACGAATATTCGAAGAGAAATTAAGGTTTTTATAAAAACCGACACAAATTTTGTCAAGTTTTTTGCTTATAATTTGCAGAGTTCTTAATATAAAAAAAAGTTATTTTGAGAAAATATGACAAACAACATTGTACATAATACTCTGCAATCGGAATTAAAAAATAATAAAAATTGGATGAAAAATGAGCAGGTTTACTAAAAAACGTTTCACTGCGCATGCGCAAAAGCAATCAAAATATAATATGCATGATGTATTAGCTAAGTATATAGAGCA
Source organism: Maratus michaelseni (assembly GCA_963931845.1). NCBI lineage: Eukaryota > Metazoa > Arthropoda > Arachnida > Araneae > Salticidae > Maratus > Maratus michaelseni. The sequence goes on along the minus strand of OZ007588.1, from coordinate 472,428,652 downwards.
ACTTTTGGAAAGTCTCAAAATCATAGCTTGAAAATTCTGAAAATTATCGTCGATAGAAGAAGCTCGAAACCCGTTGTTCCCAAAAGGAAGCAAAAAGAGGAGGGGTTGTATCCAAATATAGTAGTACGTGCAATATTGTGTACGTTATCTTGGCACTAATCAACAGATATTTGATGAAATATTCAGTGAAACATTTTTTAGTAAACCTGCTCATTTTTCATCCAATTTTTATTATTTTTATTTTTATTATTTTGCCACGCTATCCAAAATCATAAGTAAAATTTATGTAAATGATTATTTTGCGTCATAGTATCCAAACAAAGGAAAATGTATGCAAGTGGATAATATGGCGCAAAATAATCATTTACATAAATTTTACTTATGATTTTGGATAGCGTGGCACAAAACATAAATCAGTTTATTGAAATAAATACATTTGAATACATAATATAGGCTCAGTGAAAGTAATATATTTAACAGTGTATTGAAAAATTAAAAGTATTGTTTGTATGTGTAAATATACTTTAGAAGACAAACGAAAATAAATTTAAATTGAATTTTAAAACTATCCTATTAAATTCACGTCAAGGTGCACTCAAATTTTGATACCATTTCTTTTAAAACCCATATTTTGAATTCCTGAGGGATCTGAATGAAAAAGCATCAGCGAATAAATTTTATGTATGTTTTCATGTTAAGATAATAATTGCACCTGTGGATATAAATAAAACTAAAAAGAAAATGATGATTTAAAAAAAAAATTATTAACATAGCGTCACTCAAATTTGATATCACTACTTTTAAGACCCATATTTAAAATTCTTAGAACAAAAAGAAAGTGCTGCGTCACAACTTTTAACCCGTTAAGGGTTTTTGTACTGATATCATTACTTTTGTGAGGTTATTGATATAAATTTCATTCAGTCGAAATTAAGCATAGGGTATAAATTTATAAGAATAAAACTTAGTGGTTTCGCCCGCTAGCGGGCCTTCAATTTATCTGTTCACCAATTCAAAAAATGAATCCACCCTTTCCGAGAAAAAAAAAAGGGGGGGGGGTACATCAGATAAATTAACTGAATAAAATGGATAGCCTTTGTGCGTCTTTTTGGAATTATATATATATACATATAGGTTTTTTTTTTTTTAAAATCTAAGATGAATGTTGTGATTTTTAAATGTTTATATCCGAGTAATTCTTGAAATTATATTTTAAGCTCACAGGCTATCAAAGCCTGAGAGTTAATGTGCACCGGTTCTGTATGTACGTATGTATGTAAGTATGTACGTAATGCGATAAATCTTGATAGAAATATCCGTTTTGCTTCACATTTTGGTTATAGGTTTATAGTGATAATACTTCCCTGATTAGTTTTGGGGGTTCATTGGTTAATTATAAAGGGGGGAGCGGGGTACTAACCCCCCCTTAATTTATATAAATGGGTTTTTCATGCAGAATTACCCAATTTTCTTCAAATTTTGTATATAGATTCATTGTGGTAAGACGCTTCCCTGATTAGTTTTGGGGGTTCATTGGTTAATTATAAAGGGGGGAAACGGTGGTCCAATCTTCCCCTCTTGATTTATTGTCGATCTCTTTATTTTTCGAGGGGTATTATTCTTTGAAATAAGAGTATACTAATATACAATTAGTGTGAATAGCCTGTGGGCTCAATGCCATCAGTTTAACTGGGCACTTTTCTTTTCTTTTTTTTTTTTTTTTTTTTTTTTTTGTATTTGTCTTTGTTAAATAAATGTTTGTTTCTTAAATAAAGATATATAATTTTTCTTGTGTAATCTTTATTTAAATATACACACATAGGCACACAATTTTTTTAATTTATCAAAATATCTTGATCATATGCAATAAATACATAGACAATCAAGTTATGTTTTGATTTAAAAAAACAACAAAAAAAATCTATATTTCAAATAGGAAGTTATTGACAACAAGTCTTAAATGTAGAAAATGATTCATGTTATACATGTATTAATTTACAGAAAAAACTTGTTGTATTTGTATTTATATTACATTTAATATAAGAATAAAATTACGATAATCCAGCAATATATGAAACCCTATTTCTCTTTTCCAGGGTCCCCTTTCCTTTATGGTCATAAAAATTTGAGCATTTCCAATGTATCAAAGTATAGATCGGAGTATGTAAATAAATATTTAGATAAATATATTTATTATTAACCTACTCTATTAGTATAAAATATCAGCTTTAACTGAAAATTACATGCTAAATTTGGGGACCGAGGTCCCAATTAGCGTGCAATCACCCAATTGCTACAAGTTTCAAATTTATTTTACATTTACAGTAGGCATATATATTTTTTAAATCTAGCTACTGTCTTACGCTCTTTAAATAGTTTGAGTACAATAAAATTAATGCTAATAAAAATTTACCTTATTCCAATTACTTGATTTTGAATAGGAATTGATATTTTTTGCTCATTTTAAATAATACAGCTGGGAAACAGAATGTATATATATAATAATAATAATTTTTAGTTATTTACAGTTTGTAAAATTTATTATGGATATTTAACGAATTCTTAAACTGAAAGTCCTGGTTTTCATATTTTATTTATTTAAAAAAATACATAAAAGCATATAAAACCATTGCATCATTTGTTTTAATTAGAAAAAAAAAGTTATTCTATAAAATATTTACGAGAATTACATGATAAATCCCGGATATCAAAGTACAATAAAATTTAATAGAAAAAAAGATATATCTCAGTTCCAGGCTTGTTTTGAATAAGAATGAATATTTTTTGTTCCTTTTTAATAATACAGTGGGAATATATATATATATATTATTTACAATTTGTAAAATTTAACATAAATATTTTACAAACTCTTAAAATAGTTCGTTTTCTGTTCTGTTAAGTAAAATATTCGTAAAAAAGCATAACAAAATTTCTTTTTAAGTACAGCTCAAGAAAAAAAAAGTTTTCGATTTGCTGAACTTCAATTACTGACAATAGATGGCGCTCTGGCCAAACATGGCGTTCCCCTACCTGAGGTATTCTATTACCATGCGCGGAGAAAATGCGTAAAAAGTCTACGCAATAGGCTTAAGAAAATAGTCCCATTTTTAAACCAGATTATGTAAAAAACTAGAGTTTTCCTATTTAAGCGGATCAGGGGATTCGCTTCATCTAAAACCAATTAGTATCATATATTAATTTTTAAAAAATCGTCCTGGCGGATATCGAGAATAGCGTTTTACACCATGACACCATTAATTGCAGAGAGAAAAACTTCCCATTTTACTTAAAAATGAGTTTCCAGATCTTAAAATCTACTGCATGTAGAAATCTATAAATTTCAGGATAGAGTTAGACCGGAGATATAAGACAGCTGTGAAAAAATCAAAATGTTATGCCTCATATTTGCTGAGATATTAAATGTCGGCTTTTCGCTTTTCCTTTGAACTCAAACTAGGTGTATATATAGAGTGACGGGAATCTTCGGTTTTCGTTTTTTTGCTGCATCACTCGAGAAACTACCGTCTCTCACGATTTCATCGATATTTCATCGAGGAATTTTTAATTCAACGTTTATTTGTCTTTTGATCCATTACCCCGTCGATCAATTTTCTTTAAAAAAAAAAAAAAAAAAAAAAAAAAACTATCGCGAAATTGTAACGCCAATTAAACAAATAGAAGAATTTTGCCATTGGAATCTCAAGAAAAATAAATAAATAAATAAATAAACAAACAAATAAATAAATAAAATACAAGAAATTCTGAAAAACCCCCACTCACCAAAGTGTCAACTATCAGTAAGTTTAAACAATAAAATTTACAATATATTAATGAAAACAGAAAAAAAATCTTGGATATTTATTTACATTATTTTTCTTAATTATCCCTCTTGGCTGTGAATAAATGTTTGTGACGTCAGTTGAAACTGATCTATTGTGTTTAACTGTTCTTCGCAACATTTTTCAATGCTTTTTCTTTTTTAATACCATGCCACTGCCGTTTAATGATGCAATTGTTATTTTAATTACTAAATCGATAAAGCATAATGAAAAAAAATATATATATGTCGGATTAAAAAAAACTTGATGGTATAACATACACATGTAATGCCTCTGACGTCAAGTGAATGTGACGAAACGATCATGCATTTTTGGTGTTAAAGTTAAATCCTATAGTTTGGCGATAGTTTTTTGTTATGAAAAGTGGTCGACGGATAAAAGAGAAGTACTATATTGTTAATGATATTTTAACAATTTATTAGTTATTTCGGTATTTTAAAGGTAATTATTAAGCGTAAAAATATATATTTTAATTGAGAGGAAATATTATTATTTACGCTGTTTTAAAATTTGCAATAATAGGTAAAAGATTTGTCGAAATAAATTGATCTTTCGTGTAAATATAATTTTTTATTGAAATTGTTTGAAAATATTGTTATTTGAGAATTTTAAATATGACGTAAATTTCCGTACTTAATGCTTTGAAAACACGTAATGATTTAATTATTTCTCTTTTAATATTCACGCGCAAGTATATTTTTATTACGTAATTTTCTACATTTACTGCTTTTAACACGTGCTCATTTAATTATTATTCTATAGTTTTATTTCTGTTTTTAATAGACACGTGTAAATACATTTCTTAATTGAAAGGGAATATTATTATGTGCGCTATTTTACAAATTGGCAACAATTCAAATAATGGATTTTATGAAATATGAAGTAAATCTTCATCAAAATAATGAAAAGTTTGAATAAAAAATTTAAATATAACCTCAAACTAGTCGGATAGACAGACAGAGGTCACGGCTGCCGAAGGCAAGTCGCGCATCATCCGCCGATTCCAGGCTCTTGGAGAGCCCATACTAGACACGACCAGGAGGGATCCAGTTTACCCGGGGACCCTCTAGGTGGTGCTCTTCGGCCGGAGAGCAAAGCGGGGGCGTACGCCTACCTGCACTTCAAACTCTCTTTCCCAAGTGAGGAGATGACATATAGGTCGAAGCGACATTAGTGGCACCTTATAAAAGGGCCACTAGGTTCACACTTGGGCGGATAGCGAGAGTGAGCCACGGCTTCGTTGCCGGGAACCCAAAAGGGAACCGGGTCCTATGCCTGATGTGAAACACTCACACTTGCCAATCCCAAAACTTTCTTCTATCTCAGTCATGTTAATACTTCAAAATTCGCTATCACATCGCCAATAAAATCAATATTTTTTGTCATTCTGTTGTACGTCAGCTGCTTGCGAATCGTCGGGTTACAGGGATGTGAACAATCGATGTATACTAAACTACGAAAAGTCCTTCTGGCTTGAACGACAGGAATAGATAGCCTCCCTATTCCTTTGTTTTACGATTTTAGCTAATTTTACTGGAAAACACGAAGGTAAAGTGCGTGGAACTTAAATAAAGAAGACTCAATCCCAGTTCTCGTCAACATTGAATTTGAATGAGAATATCGCCAAATTAGTCCTCTACAGCCAAGTTGGCTTCATTTATGGCAACTTACTTTGGTCGCCAAATTTGTTGATATTCCGCAAACTGTCGCCAAGTATGGCGATAATTTGACGTTGGCGAATATAAATATATAGTGATAAGCATATAATAGGATTAATGGTGACAACAATGAAAGAAAATTTGCCGAAACCATGTTAACTAAAACTCATAAATTAAATCCGTTTATGGTAGAATTCTGCTGTCTTGTTTGAAAATGTCAGCCCCCCTAAAATTTCAAACCGCTCTATCTCAGCCATTTTTTAAAGATAGAAGCAAAACAAAAACTGCTCCGGATTCTCCGGATCAAGGACGAACATTTAACGAAAAAAAGTTTTAGGATTTCTAATTTTTTTTAATTTGCACATCTTTTTGAATTTTAAATCTTTAAATGGCTATCACAGCACCCCCTTTCGTCGAAATATCCCCAAATTGTAATAGAACCTGCTTACCATAGCCAAAAACAGAGAAAAAAAATGTAGTTCAATTTAAAGCATAACATCATACACTTTTAGATGGTACAATAGTGAAAATGGAACAAAAATATCGATCACAGCGCCCCCTTTCGTCGAAATATCGCCAAATTCTGATAGAACCTGCTTGCCATAGCCAAAAATATAGAAAAAAAATTTGGTTCAATTTGAAGCATAACATCATACACTTTTAGATGGTACAATGAAGACACACAGACGGACAGACGGACAGACGGACGGACGGACAGACGGACAGACAGACATTTTATAAAAACATGTTTTTCGGATTCTCCGACCTCTAAAACGTGTAAATCCGTTGAAAACCGGAAGTCGAAAAAAATTTCGATTACAATACTTTCTTCTATTATAGATAGAAGAAAGTAAAAATGAGTCAAATTGAAAAAATAATTGCAGTCTGCAATTGTCTTAAAAGTGATTGAGAAACTATTTTTAACATTTTATTGGTGTTTGTAACATGCGAGATATATCATATTCTTTGATTTATTTATTTAAAGTCCAATAAGTATTTTTACACGATTTTCGGTTAGAATTATGCCTTGTAGAAATATATATTCATTAAAAACTTCTCGTTCATAGAATTTCTATATTAAATTATTTTAATTAGCAAAAAAGCTAATTTTAATCGATTTTCTGTCGTCATAATTTAAATAGACTTTTATTTCGTATATATTATTTTTTAGAATACCAAAATTGTTCGTTAGTTTATTAATAATAACGATATTTATTTGTAGAAAAATGGATGTTTTCTGAAAGCAATTAATTTTCAGAGGTGAGAATTTTTCTGAACACTTTTTAATTTTTTCAGAGTTTATTGTGACTTATAAAGAAATTTGTTTCTCTAACCAATAACAATATTATCACAATATTATTATTATAGTAGCACAAAAAAAATATAATAAATTAAAATATTTATTGCACTTTTTTTAGAGATAAATATTTTTTTAAGGAAGGGTTAAATAAAAAAAAAATCTCTATTCAGTAATTTTGTATAATCTAGCGAAGAATTATTAAGAGTTAAAATAAACCATAAAATGTATCGCTCATTCATACACCAGAAAAAAATATAAGTAAAAAAATATTTTAAAGACAAGATTTTATTATAGAAATTGTTGAAGGAAAATTAATTGAAATAAATACCTTTTTAAAAAGAAATCAATTAAATTGCGATTGATATTTATAATAGTTTGTTTAAAAAATGTAAATGGATGTACAATTTTAAATCCAGCTTCCTGGCAAGAAAAAAATTATCAATGTCTTCCTGAGGTTCGAACCCGTATCCATGCACCTACGCGGAACTGAAATATGGCGCATTTACCAACCATGCGATGATTTAACACCCTATTTCTGAAGCAATCAGTGACATTTACATGATCTCATAAATGATGACATTTACATAACGTTTTTGGAGAAATGTTTTTGCATTTTGCGAGGTGGTTGAGGCAAGTTTCAAATATTTTTTACAGAAGATTGTATTATCACCGAAAATACATCACACGACCCAAAATTAGATCACTTGTAGCACAAGAAGTGTGTTAAAATTTGATTGCAAGATGTGAACCCAACTGACAGACAAACCAAGTAAACGATTTTCAAAGATATATAAAACAAGAACGAAAAATCATGCGTCAAGCATAGATTATGTAGCACTTTCCAACGCTTCCAAAATAATTTTACAAATCATACCGTTTAATAAGCTAAAAGATAACTTCTAAGTAAACAATTTGGAAAACGCATAACATATTTAAAAACATAATTTCAGGAATTTCCAACATATACAATATTCGGAAAAATGTCCGAATACTTTTATTCAGCCCTGTATAGGATATATAGAATTGTATATATACTACATAGGATGCTAAATTTTAGTTGAGTTAGGAAACGTGTAGCACATTTTAAAATTCTCCGTCTGGAGTTTGTCAATAAACAGAAATGTGTTCGCGAACTTTTGTGCTGCCCTGTATAGGATCTACAGAATTTATACACACCACGTAATAGACAAAAAGCAAGTTAACATTAAAATCGCGTTCAGTAACTTAAAACGCACTTCCAGGAATTATTGTTAACAGACAGTAGATAATTCTTTTGCGTGTCCCTGTAAATGAACGATGACTGCTATACACACAATATTCCGTAGTAAGTCTCTTGTAATGCACCTTAGTGATCTATATAAATTTCAATGCGTTTAAAATAGTGAAACATTATTTAAATAAACCGCAGACGATTTTTCTCCATAGACGTAATGTAACGGAATTATTTTTACTGTCCCTGTAAAGTAACTATAAGTGCTATGCACACCCTGTTCCATATTAAGCTTCTTCTAATGCACCTTAGTGATATATATAAATTTCAATGCGTTTAAAATAGTGAAACATTATTTAAATAAACAGCAAATGATTTTTCCCCATAGACCGCAATGTAACGGAATTCTTTTGAGTGTCCCTGTAAAAAAACTATAAGTGCTACACACTTCCGTTGAAATAGGGAACATGCTATAGATAACGATAATAACATATAAAAATTGCAGAGCAATCCGAGCATATTTACGGGAGTTAGAGCACGGACAGACGGCAGACGGCAGACGGCAGACGGCCAGACGGCCAGACGGCAGACGGCCAGACGGCCAGACGGCCAGACGGCCAGACAAACCGAAGTCATAAGCACTTTTCAACTAGGTTGGAAAGTGCTAAAAAGCTTTAGTTTTAATATTTATCGCAAAATTTCTATACAAAATGTGTATAATAATTCTGTTCTTTACTGCGTTTGAATTAATTAACGTTCGGAAAATTTTCTCTAATGTGTGTAAAAGTTTATTATTCTACTTCAAGAAATAATCCATTATATAATCCAATATTTAGTAAAAATTAAAAATACCTATTGTGTTTTGTGATATTTATAAAGCATATTATTCATGTTTGACGCCACAGTAAGAAAATTGTACGGTAAGTCGAGTATTTGTCATGACAAATATACTTAAGTTAAAATCATCTGTCAATTTCTAACTCATTATTATGATCATTTACAAATTCTAAATGATCGAATTATCTATGTGCTGAAATTAATCAAATTTCAGTAATTGCGACTGTTAATCATTAGCCAGGACGATAGAATAAGTCTGCAATTTGGGTCTCGTGAAATGTAATAAATGCCTTTGTAATGGAGGGTTCCTAACATTGTGACAATTCAGTGCAATTATCATGCATTTTAAGACGATTGCCTTGGAATTTGTCAAGAGAAGACACACATACGTAATTACTGGGATTTAAATTTGCATACATCTTTGCGTAGTGAAACAGGATTCACATTACATTACCTAGGGAAATTGTAATTTAGTAAAATTTTGCATAAACCGTCGATGATGGACTATTGGAAACGTAGGATTGTTTGTTTAGTTAGTGTTTTGTAATGTACTTCATTTTATAATTACTTATAATGAGAAAATATCTAAATATTAATGGAAGAAAATTATGCATCTTTTATTAAATATAATGTATTTAAAGTATATAACATTTATGAAAAAAAAAGTTTTTATAATACATGGTGTTTTTACATAAATTTCTTATGAATCTTTAAAAATAGCTAATAAACGAAAAGTACTAAAATCAACCGCTGAATATTTTTGAATATCTATCTATTTATCTTTTTACTATATATGTAAAATGCAAATGGAAATTGCTTATAACTTTTGATTGCTTATAACTTTAGTTCTCTGCTAAATAAACTTTGATGGGACTTACTGTATTTGTTAGATATTTTTTTCAGGGAAGGTTTTAGTGTACTGAATATTGTTCTACGTTGCTTAGTTTTAAAAATATAGGGGGAAGTTCTATAATCAGGTGCACCCGATGATGAATTATTAGCCTTTTTAAAAAGTTCTGCTTAACTGATTTTTCATGGGACTTCCATTGTTAGTTATATCATTTTTCCGGAATGGTATATTGTATATCCTTCTATTGTTCTTTACCAAATCCTACTGTAAACGTTTAATTAAAAAATTTGATCTTTAACAGCTCAAATTTCGTCTGCCACATTAGAAAATATAATAGCGCAATTGCGTTCGTATCGTTTCCAGCAATGTGGAAGGGCATTCCAGGCAAAGGTACATGTAATTAAAACACAAGATCAAATTCACCGATAGATTTCCTTTGATTCAAAGTTCGTTTGGAGAAACCGACCGGCGTAGCGGGCGAAGCCTGCTACTATTTAATATAAAATTGTTGATAGTTAGGAAAGACTGGGGATGTTTGGACCACATTTTACAGTGCGCTCGTAATTTGTGTTTGAAAGGTTTTAGATTATATTATGCTCCATGCAATCTTCTAGTAAACAGAACGACTACAATTATTGGAAGCTTTCATGTAGTAGATTCTGAATTACTATTAATAATGAATTAGTAATATTAAATGTTACTCATTAAATCATTTAACCTTGCAACTCAGCCTCTCTCATCTATAAAAAAAATTATGTATGCTACAGCGTCCAAATTCTGAAATAGGTAAGATATATTTTTTTTTTAAATTGTTTGCTATATTTCTGTAAGCTGGGCCTGCCACATCTTTTAGGAAATTTGTCCAACTAAATTTGAAATAAATATATATATTCACTAACAATTTTATATTACGAAAAATAACGTACATCTGTTTGGAATTTAATTAACAATTTATGCAATTTTTTTTAATGAGATATACGTATTTGTATGAAATAAATTTTAACTGCGCATGCGCGAACTGCAGCAAAGATTTTTTGTCATGATTTGATAGTCAATACTATAGGGCAACTCATATAAAAATACCAGTGAAATATCGTGAAAACGCAAAACGTTACAGCAATAATTGATAAATTGAGGAGGAAATCTCATATAATCCTGTGAGATTTCCTCCTCAATTTATCAAATTTTAGCAGTTAAAATTTATTTCATACAAATACGTATATCTCATCAAATATTCTATATATTAATATTTTAATTACAGTATCCTATTTCTACGATTTTTACTTTCTTCTATCTATAATAGAAGAAAGTATTGTAATCGAAATTGTTTTCGATTTCAAGTTTTCGAGGGAATTATACGTTTTAGGGGTCAGAGATTCCAAAAATCATGTTTTTACAAAATGTCTGTCTGTCTGTCCTCATTGTATCATCTAAAGTGTATGAAGTTATGCTTCAAAATGAACCAAATTTTTTTTTTGTGTTTTTGGCTATGGCAAGCACGTTCTACATGAATTTGGGAATATTTCGACGAAAGGGTGTGCTGTGATCGCAATTTTTGTTCCATTTTCACTATTGTATTATCGAAAAGTGTATGAACTTATGCAGATAATTGAACCAAATTTTTTTTCTATGTTTATGACTATAGTCTGCAGGTCCCAGTTGAATTTGGGGATATTTCGACGAAAGGGGGCGCTGCGATCGCGATTTTTGTTCCATTTTCAATATTGTATCATCGAAAAGTGTATGAAGTTATTCAGATAATTAAGCCAAATTTGTTGTATGTTTTTGACTACAACCTGCAGGTCTCAGTTGGAGTTAGGGATATTTCGACGAAAGGGGGCGCTGCGATCGCGATTTTTGTTCCATTTTCACTATCGTATCATCAAAAAGTGTATGAACTTATGCAGATAATTGAACCAAATTTTTTGCATATGTTTTTGACTATAGCCTGCAAGACCGAGTTGAATTTGGGGGAATTTCGACGAAAGGGGTCGCTGCAACGCGATTTTTGTTCCATTATCACTATTGTATCATCAAAAAGTGCATGAAGTTATGTAGATAACTGAACCAAATCTTTTGTATATGTTTTCGACTATAGCCTGCAGGTCCTAGTTGAATTTGGGGATATTGCACCTGGAGGGGGGCGCTGTGATAGTCATTTAAAGATTTTAGTTTCAAAAAGTTGTACAAAAAAAAAATAGAAAGCCTAAAAACTTTTTGAGTTAAATGTTCGGCCTTGATCCAAGGATTCCAGATCATTTTTTGTTTTGCCTCTATCCTAAAAATAGTTGAGATATAGCAGTTTGAAATTATATGGTGGCCAACATTTTAAAACAATACAGCAGGATTCCTCCATAAATGGTTTTAATGTATGAGCTTTAGTGAACATGATTTCGCCAAATTTTCTTTCATTGTTGTAACCATGTTTTCAACACTTTCATACTTAACACTGTATATTTATATCAACCAACGTCAAATTCTCGCCAAGCTTGGTGACAATTGGTGAAATATCGCCAAATTTGGCTACAAAAATACGTTGCTATATATGACGCCACTTTCCGCGCATTTTAGCTTCGTGAATTTCAGAAGAATTATCTAATATCTCAAAACCAAGCAATAAGGAGGCTATTTTATTCTGCCGGTACAGGCCAGAAGGACTTATCATACTTTAGTATAATACATCGGCTGCTCGCATCCAGGTAAACCGACGATTCGCAAGCAGCTGATGTACAACAGAATAACAAAAAAAATATTTTTTTGGCGGTTTGACAGCGAATTTTGAAGCATTAACATGCATGAGATAGAAGAAAGTTTTGGGATTGGCTTATCAGACTAGAATATATTTGATGGTGTTATTTCGATAATACTAGTACTAGATTTTGAATTTGGGGATATTTCGACGAAAACAGGCGCTGCGATCGCGATTTTTGTTCGATTTTCACTATTGTATCATCGAAAAGTGTATGAAGTTATGCAGATAATTGAACCAATTTTTTTTCTGTGTTTTTGACTGTAGCCTGCAGGTCCAAGTTGAATTCGAGGATATTTCGACGAAAGGGGGCGCTGCGATTACTATTTTTGTTCGATTTTCAATATTTATCATCAAAATGTGTATGATGTTATGCAGATAATTAAACCAATTATTTTTTCATTGATTTTGACTATGGCCAGCAGGTCCTACTTGAATTTGGGGATATTCTGCTGGAAGGGGACGCTGTGATAGCCCTTTAAAGCATTCAAATTCAAAAAGATGTACAAAAAAATAAGAAATCCTAAAAGTTTTTTCCGTTAAATGTTCGGCCTTGATCCGGAGAATCCGGAGCAATTTTTGTTTTACCTCTATCTTAAAAAATGGCTGAGATATAGCGGTTTGAAATTTTAGGGTGGCTGACATTTTTAAACAAGACAGCAGAATTCATCCATAAACGGGTTTAATTTAACATGGTTTCGGCAAATTTTCTTTCATTGTTGTAACCATTGTTCATATTCTTATATGCTTAACACTATATATTTATATTCGCCAATGTCAAATTCTCGCCAAGCTTGGCAACAGTTGGCGAAATATCGCCAACTTTGGTGACAAAAATGGGTTGCTATAAATGAAGCCAACGTAGCTGTAGAGGATTAATTTGGCGATATTCTCATTCAAATTCAATGTTGACGAGAACTGGGAATGAATATTCTTTAAATGTGTTCCACGCATTTTAGCTTCGTGTTTTCCAGTAAAATTAGCTAAAATCGTAAAATCAAGGAATAAGGAGGATATCTGTTCTTGTCGGTACAGGGAATAAGGACTTTTGGTAGTTTAGTATACATCAGTTGATCGCATCCCGGTAACCCGACTATTTGCAAGAAGCTGACGTACAACTGAATAACGAAATATATTAATTTCATCTGAATGATAGCGAATTTTGAAGTACTAACATGACTGAGATAGAAGAAAGTTTTGGGATTGGCACATCCGACTAGTTTGCCAAGTGTTTGGAAAGCGGTGTTAGATTCGGCTGAAAACTATGCATGCTATAACAAAATTGGGTAAGTGTGATCGAAGATCGAGAAAAGGGTTTCGTTTAATATTCCTTTCAAAACACTTTATCCTTTCTTTAATAAATTCAAATAAATATAATTTAGCAACAACAACAAAAAAAAAGTCATGTTTTTTATAAAGTAAAAATTTACCGGTCTATTTTTCCGTTTTTTCGAAAATATAAACCAGCCAGATAGCGGACGAAACCCGCTATTATATTCTGTCATAATAATATCCGTCATACGGACTAAATGCGATATTTAAAAAATATATAATTTCAAAATTAAGCATGTTGGACGCCTTCAAAATGTTAAAATATGCGAATATTTCCATAATCGGGTTTTTATCATGATTCAATACATTCCTCAAACTCCTATATTTACTATTCATATTGATACTCGCTTTGTATTATTCTCAAACATTTGAAAAATTCGTTAAACTTCCAATAGGACGTCAGATTTTCTTTTTAATTCAATTTTAGTTTCTTATCTCTATTTATTAAAATAATACGAATGTTTCAAATTGTAATATTTTCAGCTCTTCACAGCTGATATTCTGATATATACACGAAGTTTCAACTCTGTAAGTTACATAGTTTTCGAGAATGGCTCTGTGACAGACAGACAAAGGAGAGGGAGCAATAGGGTTTCGTGAGATGAACGAAACCGTAAAAATACCTTTTGAATTTTTTACAGAAACGTTAACATCTTCAGGAATATACGTACTATGCTTACACAAATGCACGCAAATGTTGAACAGGTCATAAATAGTTATTTGCTACGGTGACAGACCATTTTAAACATTTTTTGTTACTTGGGTGATCGAAAATATCATTTTATTATTAAAATTATGATTACCCCCCCTCCTAATTGTCCTCGCGAAAAAAATTTCCCTGAAAAACATGAGGTTAAACATGTTCTTTACTTCCTCAAAGTTCAAGGGCTTTTCGGGCATTTCCTCACGCGTTTAAGTAGATATATTCGACGAAACGTCTGAAATTGGTCACTGCCCCTTAATTTCTGGACACCAGTAAATAATTTGGCATGGAATTTCACTTTTTTAAGAGTGAGTTATGTCAAGGCCCCTATACCAAAGAAATACCTTATTGCTTCCTATAAAATGTGATAAAGCTCTGGTTAATTATATATGTTTTAGGTAGCTTTCAATACAAAAAAGTATAAAGCTACCTATTGCAGCCGTTCGGAAGAAAGCAGTTCCGAAAAATTTCAATATATTTTCACCAATCATGACCCCCAGACCCCAAAACCACCCTCCGTTCAAATGTTGATTTATATATATATATCTCCATATATATATATATATATATATATATATATATATATATCTGACCTATGTCATACGATAACGCTCGTATTTATAAATCAATTTTGATGAAACTAATTGTGTGCATTAAGCTCACCAATGTCTCGACCGAGTGCGTTGGACAGCTTGGTCCGCCATTTTGTTTCAAGATGGCGGCCAATTAAAAATTTAAAACTAAAATAAATATACAAAAAAGTTAAAAATTCAAATTTATTTTTTAATTCAGTGTTAGGCCTTGAAACGAGGATTCCAGAGCATTTTTTGTTTTACCTCTATCTTAAAAAATGGCTGAGCTAGAGCAGTTTGAAATTCTAGGGTGGCTGACATTTTGAAACAAGACAGCACATTACGAAAATTTTCATTGTTGTAATAATTTTCCCAATCAAACGCATAAAACTATATATTCATATCCGTTAGCGCCAAATTCTCGCCAAACTTGGCGACATTTGGCGAAATATCGCCAAATTTGGCGACCAAAATAAGTCTTCATAAATGAAGCCAATTTGGCTTTTGCTCAATAATTTGGCGAATTTCTTATTCAAATTCAGTATTAACGAATCTTTTGTAAACGTTTTATTTGCATTTTAAGTTGCTGTTTTTGTGTAACATTAGCTAAAATTTTAAAACGAAGATATAGGAAAGCTACCTTTTCCTCCCGGTACAGGCCGGAAGGACTTTTTAATTATCGAGTGAAATGTTTTGCTGAATTAATGCATTTATACTTTTTTAATGTTACGTGGACGAAGTCACGGGTAACAGAAAGTTCTTATTATATTAACACTCATATTCACTGTTTTACAAATTGATTAATATTTCCATAACTAGGGAAGTCATACATAATTTGTAAAGCTACTCGTTTTCACCTACAACTGGAGATTGTTTTTGGAAGCTTAAGAAAAACAGAAGTAGAAATTAACGCAATATCTTTAGCATAAATTGTGACATATGTATGTTATGCCCAAAATATAGATTTTTAAATTTTATGTAGCTATATTCGGAATAGCGTTTTCAAAATTTTAATACGCATTTGTTTGAATTTATATTTTGCATTATTTCGTAATAAATATGTTTGCATTCATTTTCAATTAAATTATTCCATTATAGTCCTTATTTAAAGCATACCTATATAAAATTTGGTATCCATTACAGATATAAGGTAATTATTATTATTTTTTTGATAAAGTAAAGCACAATTATTAAAATAGGTTCAATTACACCAAATGACAAACGGGAGATTAACACAATGACAAATATTTCCAAAATGTAGTGGGTGAAACATACTGCAATTGCCATTTTGAAAAAGCAGTATAAAAGCACATGGCAATAGCTATAGCAAGTTTTAATTAACTGTCTTATCTTTTAAGTTCATTAAATTAAGTACACTGTCAGGTTCCCCTGGCAGCTGCAAGACTTTAAAAGCTATTCTTAAGGGAATATGTTATTGTATATGTAGCTGTTGTGTACCGTTTAAGGCTTTCTTAAGAAAAATCTTAATCCGGCGGGAGCGACGTGAATATAATGGAAGAAGTATGTCCTTTGTGATGTTGCCTTTCATAGATAAGACAGATATTTCATCCATTATTTAGGAAGACAGACCCAGCAAGAGGGGATTAAGGGTTGTCAAGGAACCCTTGGGAACAGTCCACGAGCCCCGTTAAGAGAGGTTGTTCTCTGGTGGATGAGGAGAGAGTGAAGTTAGTTTGGAACATAGGAGCGAAGGAGGAAGGTCGTTCAGAGATTTCGCCCTGAGAGACATGTATGGAAGGTGATCTCTCGAAAGGAAGAGATATAGCGGGTGTGAGATTAATAGAAATCTCGGTTCTGGGTCAATTAACGTAGCCTAACGGTACACAGAAAGTAGTTTTCTGTAATTTTTACTTTCTTCTATCTATAATAGAAGAAAGTATTGTAATCGAAATTTTTTTCGACTTCCGGTTTTTGACGGATTTACACGTTTTAGGGGTCAGAGATTCCGAAAAACGTTTTTACAAATGTCTGTCTGTCCGTCTGTCCGTCCGTCCGTCTGTCCGTCTGTCCGTCTTCATTGTACCATCTAAAAGTGTATGAAGTTATGCTTCAAATTGAACCACATTTTTTTTCTAGGTTTTTGGCTATGGCAAGCAGGTTCTATCAGAATTTGGGGATATTTCGACGAAAGGGGGCGCTGTGATCGATATTTTTGTTCCAATTTCACTATTGTACCATCTAAAAGTGTATGAAGTTATGCTTCAAATTGAACCACATTTTTTTTCTAGGTTTTTGGCTATGGCAAGCAAGTTCTATCAGAATTTGGGGATATTTCGACGCAAGTGGGTGCTGTGATCGATATTTTTGTTCCATTTTCACTATTGTACCATCTAAAAGTGTATGAAGTTATGCTTCAAATTGAACCACATTTTTTTTCTAGGTTTTTGGCTATGGCAAGCAGGTTCTATCAGAATTTGGGGATATTTTGACGAAAGGGGGCGCTGTGATCGATATTTTTGTTCCATTTTCACTATTGTACCATCTAAAAGTGTATGAAGTTATGCTTCAAATTGAACCACATTTTTCTTCTAGGTTTTTGGCTATGGCAAGCAGGTTCTATCAGAATTTGGGGATATTTCGACAAAAGGGGTCGCTGTGATCGATATTTTTGTTCCATTCTCACTATTGTATCATCGAAAAGTGTATAAAGTTATACTTCAAATTGAACCACATTTTTTTTCTATGTTTTTGGCTATGGCAAGCAGGTTCTATTAGAATTTGGGGATATTTCGACGAAAGGGGGCGCTGTGTTAGCCATTTAAAGATTTCAAATTCAAAAAATGTGCAAATTCAAAAAAATTAGAAATCCTAGAACTTTTTTATGTTAAATGTTCGGCCTTGATCCGGAGAATCCGGAGCAATTTTTGTTTTGCCTCTATCTTGAAAAATAGCTGAGATATAGCTGTTTGAAATTTTAGGGTGGCTGGCATTTTCAAACAAGACAGCGGAATTTCATCCATAAACGGGTTTAATTTATGAGTTTTAGTTAACATGATTTCGGCAAATTTTCTTTCATTGTTGTAACCATTCATCCTATTACATGCTTATCACTATATATTTATATTCGCCAACGTCGAATTCTCGGCAAACTTGGCGACAGTTGGCGGAATTTCACCGAATTTGGCGACCAACATAAGTTACCATAAATGAAGCCAACTTGGCTGTAGAGGACTAATTTGGCGATATCCTCATTCAAATTCATTGTTGACGAAAACTGGGATTGAATCTTCTTTATTTATGTTCCACGCATTTGAGCTTCGTGTTTTCCAGTAAAATTAGCTAAAATCGTAAAACCAAGGTATAGGGACGCTATCTGTTCCTGTCGGTTCAGGCCAGAAGGACTTTTCGTAGTTTAGTATACATCGGTTGTTCGCATCCCGGTAACCCGACGATTCGCAAGCAGCTGACGTACAACAGAATGACGAAAAATATTGATTTTATTGGCGATGTGATAGCGAATTTTGAAGTATTAACATGACTGAGATAGAAGAAAGTTTTGGGATTGGCACATCCGACTAGTTTTGATTTAATGTTGAACCGGAAAAATTACATCTGAGTTTAAGTGTAAATATTGTAAATAAAGTGTTAGTTTAAGTTTAATTGAAAGAGGTAGGTTTCTCTTGAATATACATCACGTAACGTGTTCGATATCACGTATTCATATCGGTGGTGGCAGCATATCAAAAGACCGGATTATACTTCGAAGTTATGTGGACGGAGAAGAGGAATCCGTCATACACTATAAAAAAGTAAAAATTTCTTTAGCTTTATTTCCAACAAGCATATTGGTTCAATGGGCTTTATTGGGAATCTGGGTTCGAGATTGTAAGAAATCACGTATTGGTGATATTTTACCATCGGAATTTCCAATGCGACACATAGACAAACAAATATAAACACAGCAGGGAGGTCACATGATGGTGGTTTTTGACGTCACGCCAATAAAGCCCATTACACCAAATGACAAACGGGAGATTAAAACATTGACAAATGTTTTCAAAATGCAGTGAGTGATACATACTGAAACTGCCACTTCGACAAAAAAGTGGCAGTGGTCTCCAAAAAGCGGTCTCCATTTTGCAGGGGCCGAGCCGGAAAAATAAAGAAAAACTTTCAAATGGGCCGGCAGAATAAAGACAATTTATTAACGGGTCAGATCAATGAAAACAAGTGGGTAGGTGTGATCGAAGATCGCTCAAAGGGTTTCGTTTAATATTCCTTTCAAAAGACTTTATCCTTTCTTTAATAAATCCAAATAAATTTCATTTAGCAGCAACAACAAAAAAAAGTCATGTTTTTTATAAAAAATTACCGGTCAATTTTTTCTTTTTTTCGAATGTCTAAACCAGCCCGATAGCGGGCTAAGCCCGCTATTATATTCTGTCATAATAATATCTTTCATGCGGACTAAATGCGATATTAAAAAAAAAAATTTCAAAATTAAACATGTACACCTTCAAAATGTTAAAATATGAGAATATTTCCATAATCGGATTTTTATCATGATTCAATATGTTTCTCAATCTCATATATTTACTATTCTCTATTACTCATATTGATACGCGCTTTGTATTATTCTCAAACTTTTGAAAAATCCGCTAATCTTCCAATAGGACGTCAGATTTTCTTTTTAATTCTCTAACGACGTGATATTAATCTGCTTTGTGTACATGCACATACTCATACTTCTTGTATTATTGAGAAATCTTTGAAAATTTCGTTTTATTACCACTATGACGTCAATCATTTTTATTTCATATTAATATTTTTTTCAATTGGTGAAACTTTTTATTTCATTTTTAACACTTTCCAACCTAGTTGAAAAGTGTTTATGACTTCGGTTTGTCTGGCCGTATGGCCGTCTGGCCGTCTGCCGTCTGGCCGTTTGTCCGTGCTCTAACTCCCGCAAATATGCTCGGATTGCTCTGCAATTTTTATATGTTATAGTCGTTATCTATAGCATGTTCCCTATGTCAACGGAAGTGTGTAGCACTTATACTTTTTTTACAGGGACACTCAAAAGAATTCCATTACATTGCGGTGTATGGGGAAAAATCACTTGAGGTTTATTTAAATAATGTTTCACTATTTTAAACGCATTGAAATTCATATATATCACTAAGGTGCATTAGAAGAAGCTTAATATGCTTAATATGGAATAGTGTGTGCATAGCACTTATAGTTACTTTACAGGGACAGTCAAAAGAATTCCGTTACATTACGTCTATGGAGAAAAATCGTCTGCGGTTTATTTAAATAATGTTTCCCTATTTTAAACGCATTGAAATTTATATAAGGTGCATTACAAGAGGCTTACTACAGAATATTGTGTGTATAGCAGTCATCGTTCATTTACACGGACACATAAAAGAATTCTCTACTGTCTGTTAACAATAATTCCTGGAAATGCGTTTTAAGTTACTGAACGCGATTTTAATTTTAACTCGCTTTTTGACTATTACGTGGTGTGTATAAATTCTGTAGATCCTATACAGGGAAGCACAAAAGCTCGCGAACACATTTCCGTATTATTTAACTCCAGACGGAGAATTTTAAACTGTGCTACGCGTTTCCTAACTGAACTAAAATTTAGCATCCTATGTAGTATATATACAAATCTATAGATCCTATACAGGGCTGATGAAAAGTATTCGGATTACTTAGATGTTATCTTTTAGCTTATTAAACGGTATGATTTGTAAAATTATTTTGGAAGCGTTGGAAAGTGTTACATAATCTATGCTTGACGCATGATTTTTCGTTCTTGTTATTTTTCACGTGGAAATCGTCTGATAGAAAATTAATTATTGTAGAATAAATTTCATCGTGGATTTTTAATTTTTGGCAGCTGCTATAACGAAACATGTTTAAATTTAATAGGAAAAGGCTGTTAGAATTTTGGTTTTTTATCTCTATTTATTAAAATAATAGGATTTTTTCAAATTTTAATATTTTGAGCTTCATAGCTGATATTCAGTTATATATACGCAAAGTTTCAACTCTGTAAGTTACATAGTTTCTGAGAATGGCTCTATGACGGACAGACAACGGAGCGGGAGTAATTGGGTTTCGTGAGATGAACGAAACCCTAAAAGTAAACGGCCTGGTGTGATGAAAAAAAATAAACGTGCCGGGACGATAAAAAATTTAAACGAGCCAGCCAGGTCTATGATAAAATTAAGCACTATATTATGGAAATTTTTACAAAAATATTTTTTTATTATAGAGTCTCAAAAGTTATGATACTTTTAACAATATTTTGTCTTTTATTTTAAGCTACATATGTGTCTTTTTGTGAATGTAATACTCTAAAAGATCACGAATGTTGCTATTCTGTATTGTATGGCGTGCGGACATATAGAATAAAATATACTCTAAAATTTTCGCATAAATAAGTATGGAGTATCTCTCTATAGTAAAAAAAAGTAACCTCCGCTGTCATCGCCGACAATATTAGTTAGCTTCCAATACAAAAAAGTATAAAGCTACCTATTGCAGCCGTTCGGAGGAAAGCAGTTCCGGAAAATTTCGATATATTTTCACCGATTATAACCCCCAGACCCCAAAACCACCCTCCGTTCAAATGTTGATTTGGATATATCATATATATATATATATGAAACAAATTAAGAAATTTTTCTCCGTTGGCCTCATTAAAACTATAATTCTGTGTAAATCCCATTAATCTAAATTATTTTCACGCTCCAGTATTTCGATTGTCAAAATTCAATCTAGCTAAAAATAGTTTATTCCAAATTCATTTTCTTAAAAAAATGGCTCATCGCGATGTTCTATTAAAATTACGCACTTTTATTTCATTAAATAAAATGCATCCTAGAATTTAATTCTTTAAAAACACCAATCTCCCAGCTAAAAATATTTTACTCTCTTGAAATAACAACCTATATATTTTTATTTATTTTATTTTATTTTCCTATGTTTTCTGACAAAATAATATTACTTCCCAAATTATGAAAGTTACTTTAATCTCAATATAAAGATTTATCTTGGCATCTTGCCATGCTCGATTAAACGTATGTATTTCTTTTCTTTTCTCCTCTTCTTATTTATTCGAAGTAATTAGATTCTGCGGGAATATTCTCGAAGCATTTGTTTGTCGCGCTTTTTCCAGCTCACGGTAAAATCGCTTCAATATAAGAGCGCCGAAGAATTAATCCGAACGCGCTGATTGGTCGAGAGACTTTTTAGTTAACATGTATTCTGGAGCGTTCAAGAAATGATATACGGCGTTTTTCCCGCGAAATAGTCAGATTGTTCCGGGATGCGGTGGTGCATGCAAATCTCGGCGCGTACGTCACGATCATAGAACATTCTCCTTGGCCGTCGATAGATTAAAAAAAATACCTGCCTATACGAACCAAAAGTCTTTTTAATTAATACATTAAATCATCAAGATTCTTCACGGTATTAAAATCAGCACGTATGTATTGAACATCATAAAGAGTAAAGCCTAGCCAGTTTGTTTTTGAGTTTCGAATAAAAGTGAAATGGAAATGGACTGTCTCTTCTTTGCATTCTATACGTACACTACGAAGTGAGTTCTCGGTGCTCGACTGTAAAAATCCTCGGAGAAGCCCTTGCCTTGAGTATGATTCTACAAAAACTGTGGTGATACACGTTAAATCGTGACATTATTAAATTTAGTCGACGAGGATTTCGAGATATTTTTAAAATTGACCAGGATGGCCAGATATTTTTAAAAGCCTAGTGGATATGCCAGATGCAGGTGCTTTTGTCCTATGCTTTTGGTGCTGGTGTATGGACTTCAGCTATTATGACAGTGTGGAAATTGAGATAGGAATATGTTTATGTCACTGAGTGAGATTTGTAAATCCTTCGGATGGAATTAAATGGAAGTTTGATGACTTACTGTTTTGATGCTGATTGAAAAATTTATTCTATGATATGCGGCCAAGTAAATAAAAAGAAGACACGGCAGTGTAAGTTATGTTTTTTATGATTGAAATTTTTATTTTGTGATTTTATGCTATTTGAATATTTTTATGTGTTTTTATTTCATTGTTAATGATTATTTAAATTCTATTGTTATTTGAATGTTACAAAGATCGGGGCTTTGTAAAGATAATAGAGTACCTTCTTATATTCATATTGATAAAAGTAATAAGAATATGGATGAAATTAAGATGATTGCATTTGACCCTGATTCGGGAATGGGGATTCAGCAGTGGCTAGAATATTTCAACAAAATTTGTAGAAGTGAAAATAAGAATGAGGGATGGAAATTTAATCATATATCTCAATATCTTAAGGGTGAAGCTCTTAAAGTGTATGTTAAGATTGTTTAAATTGTGATGATTATGAACAAATTGTAAATATTTTAATAGAGAGATTTATTGACTTAAAATGCCCAAAATTTTCTGATTTTACTGCACTTAAACTGGATAAATTGAGTGATTTAGAAGATTATTTTAGAAAAAAGGTAGAGATAGGTAGGCAGTTAAAATTATGTGAAACTATTCTATTACAAGGATTGACTGATGGATTACGACCAGAATATCAAAATTCCATCAATGTAAATCATCCTGAAAATACCACTGACTGGTATAAGATTGTGAAACAATTTGTTGAAGTTTCTCCATCGCTCAATACCCGACAACCAATCAATCAACCATATCATCAGCCAAATTTTTCTACTCCCCGTTTTCCAATGCAATCTTTTCGGCAAAATTATCAGCGTTTCCGACCACCTAGGCAAGAATATGCTCCTCGGAATTGGCTACCAGCACGACTATTTAATCAGAGATCTCCTAATTATAGGAATCCTGTTCAAAACAATCATTTTCAAAACCTTTATCCAAGCAGACCATGCTGAATTTGCACCAATAAGGGGGTCAGAAATGCTTACCGTTAGGAAAGAGAGTGTGTTTTTATAAGTAATACTACTCCATCTGATACTCATAATGCTTCTTCTTTTGATTGTAATCCTGGTAATGAATGACAATTAATATTGTATGGGTACACCCCTAGTTATAATTTACCTTGTATTGTGGATAGTGGTTCCACAATTGCCATTTTACCATTGAAATTTGTAAGAAAACTTAATGCTAAAATTGAGAAAATACCTACTACTATTATTGGTCAGGCAAAAGGGTTTATGGAAATTAATCAGAAGTGTAGAGTGCTCTTCAGGGTTGGGAAAATAAGTAAATGGGTAGATTTTCTAGTATATAATATAGATCTAAATTATGCTATATTGGGGTTAAAAGAGTGTTCAAAATTTGATTTAACAATTAATTGTAAACATTGTATTGTCAAACAGGGGAAAAGAATTGTAAATAGAGGTGTAGCCATACAAAATGAGAAAGCTTTACATCTTCATATTATTGATGTTAATAAAGTAAAACAAGTGAATAATGAAGGTATAAAATTTGAAAATGACAATAGTAATTTTGAAAATAAGTATGATCATTATAACAAGTTTAATTTTTATCAAGTAAATAACAATTTTGAAAGTAATCAAGAGCATAATGATTTGGATTTTTATCATGATGAACAACTAAATTTTGAGAACTGTGGTAATAGTATAATTAAGCAGTCAAATGAGGAAAATAATGACTATGAAGTGCAACCAGATTATAGAAGACTTATGACTCCTCAAATTTCTCGCGAAGTTAATAATTCTAATTGTGAACTAATGGGGGAGATAAATTTGATTCAAAATGGGGATTTAAGGGAATTAATTCAAAATTACATGGATATTTTTGCTAAACATAAATATGATGTGGGTAGAATTAATATTGAACCGCAACGCGTTTATCTTAAATCTGACCTACCAATATCTTTGAGGTCTTATAGAACTTCACCAGCTGAGGAAAAAGAAATTCAAAATCAAATTCAAGGTTTGTTAGAAGCAGGATTAATTAAAGAGAGCAACAGTCCTTATTCGGCTCCTGTCACTTTGGCTATGAAAAGAGAGGAAGGCAAAAAAACTAGATTATGTATTGATTATCGAAAATTAAATGCAATAATAAAAAATGATGCCGAGCCATTACCTCGTATCGATGGGATCTTGGATAAATTGAGTGGTGCCCAGTATTTTTCAACTTTGGACTTAGCCTCCGGCTACTGGCACATACCCATACATCCCGCAGATACTGAGAAATTAGCTTTTGCTACTAGCTCTGGGTTATTCGAATGGTTAGTTCTCCCATTCGGGATAAAAACGGGACCCCCTATTTTCAATAGAACTATTAGAAGAATCCTAAATAAATACAAAATAGATTTTGCTTGCCACTATTTCGATGATATTATAATTTTCTCCTCCTCTCTAAAAGAACATCTTGATCATTTAAATCAAATATTCAAAATTTGTCAATTAGAAAACATTAAACTCAAATTATCCAAATGTAAATTGGCTCAGACTAAGATTAACTTTTTAGGATATGAAATTTCTGATGGAATTCTAACTCCTGCAAATTCAAATACTGAAACTATAAAGAAATTAAAACCCCCAACAAATATTAAACAATTGCAAAGTTTCCTAGGATCAATAAATGTTTATCATAAATTTATAGATAAATATGCTCAAATTCAACAACCTCTTAATAAATTACTTAGAAAAAAATACAATATGGGAATGGACTCCAGAATGTCAAGATTCTTTTTATAAATTGAAAGATGCTTTAATCCAAAAACCTATCCTTAAAATTTATGATGCAAAATTACAACTTCATATGTTTGTTGACGCCTCACAGATGGCAGTAGGTGCAGTGCTTAAACAACCAGATAAAGAGGGGTTTCTGCATCCAATTGCTTACCATTCAAGGAATTTGAAGAGTTATGATCAGAATTACTTCATTACAGAGTTAGAGTGCTTAGCGATTATTGACACTCTTGATAAATTTTATCATTACTTTTATGGAGTCAGATTTACCATCCATACTGACCATGCATCTCTAGTTTGGTTAAAAAATGTTAAGAATCCTAGAGGAAGATTATTCAGGTGGTCTTTAAAATTAAGCATGTTTGAGTATGAAATTAAGTATGAAAAAGGGTCAACAAATGTCGAAGCCGACATGTTGTCCAGAAACCCTGTAACTTTTTTCAACCAGCATATTAATTTATTGTTAGATAAAGATGAAATAATAGAGATGCAAAATAATTAAAATGTAAATGATAGAAAATATCGATCAGAGAATGGAATAATCATACTTAAAAAACATGGATTTCGAAAAGTAGTAGTACCAATGGCTTTAAGAAAAAAATTATTACATATTGCCCATGAGAATTATGGACATCTGGGTATACAAAAAATGCAAAATTTAATTTCTCCAAACTATTATTGTCCTAATATGACTATAGATATAACCCAGTATGTAAAACATTGTGACACTTGTCAAAAAAATAAAAAACCCCAAACAAAAAGATTTGGCTTATTACAAGCTCTACCAGCCACAGATCAACCTTTTGAGTGCCTCTCTATTGATACTGTGGGTGGATTTAATTATTATAACTCAACAAAGAAATTTTTCCATATAATAATAGATCATGCCACAAGATATGTCTGGGCTTTTCCATCTAAAAATGTTACATCAGCCACATATATTAATTGCTTAAAACAAATTTTCAATAGTCCGGTTCCCCAAACAATACTCAGTGATCGGCACAAGGCATTCCGGTCACCTCAATTCAAAAAATTTCTGAAGACACATAACATTAAACAAATATTTACCTCTTCACATCAACCACAAACGAATGGGAAGGTTGAAAGGGTTAACCAGACAATAGTCACTAGATTAAAATGTAAAGTAAACTCAACCTCATCTAAAATTCCATGGACTCGGTTATTAGAGCAAGTCATTCAAGAATACAATAATACTCCTCATTCCATAACTAATTTCCCACAAGCATATCTATTTTATGGCAAATTACCTTATAACTCTCCTTTAAATCAAAATTATTATCCACCTGTTCAAGAAGCACTAAAAATTGCTAAAAAACGTAGTAAAGAATTTCATTTAAAAAATAAAAGGTTATATGATAGAAAATTCGTTGAGTGTCCTTTAAAAGTAAATGATTTTGTAATTTATGAAGAATTTAAATATACCAATACTAGGAAGTTGGAACCCACTTTTTCAGGTCCATACAAAATCATAAACAAACTTTCAGAAGTGACTTATGAAATAGACAGATTTAATTATGAAACTAAAGCCAATTCAGTAATTGTACACGTTTCTAAATTGAGACAATATTATTTCCCAGATGATTTCAAATTATTTCATAAAAATACACAAAAAACAACACAAACAACTTCACATACAGGTTCACAACACCAAACATTAGTAAAAACAATATATTAATTTCTTCCAAAAGGTTTTATTTACAATAACTGAAAAAAAAGGCCTTTCTAAAATTTAAAATAAATTCTTTTTACCAGGTGTATTCTTGGGTATACACAGGGATACTACTTGTGTAATTCAATTAACTTTAAATATAAACAATAACTTCTCAACATAACTGGGTGTCTTCTAGCCTGATCAACTAGTTTTGGTACTTATTTTTGTTGAGTCTTTTAAATTAAAATTAAATATTCTATATAATTACAGTTTTTAGTAAATATTATTTAATGGATTCACAGTAACTATATTTATTTTGTTTAATACAATAAAGGTCTTGATTTATTCTTGAATGCTGATATTCTGTATCAGTCAAAGTTGATATTGTGATATTGTAGTGAAATGTTTTAAGGGAGATTAGTTGAAAAATAAGGATTGCAATAGTGTAAATAATAGTTTTATATTCCAATTCTCTGTCATCTATCTATCTAACAACTATTATTATTATTATTATTATTATTGTTATTATAATTATTATTTTGCTTATTACTTAAAAATGTGTAAAAAGAAGCATATGATTCTACACTTAACTTTTGGTAATTAGCTATACCGATTATGTCATAGATTTTAGTAGTTAAAAGAAGAGTATCAGAAAGGGATATTATTGTTCACAATTGTTGCGTGAGTGAATCCTATCTAAATATTTGGGCATCTAAATTCTTTAGTATTGGAAAAATAATATATTGTTAATTTTTTTATGCACAATTCGGCTAGCCAAAATTTATTTCCTTATCTTTTCAAGTAAGGAAACAAACAGATTTTGGCTATGTAATTTTTTTTTCCTCAACCAAGAATTTTATATGGAATGTAATATTTACTGTGATATATTACTAGAGTAATTATTGAAATTTGTTGATATTATTTATTATTTGAAGAGATTTATTAATGTTATTATTTATTAAGAGAATATATTAGAAAAATGTTGAGAGATATTATTAGTAAGACAAATAGAATTATATTTACAAATTGTTGACAAATTGATTAAACTGCTTACAATGAATTGTAGTTATAAAATATATGATGAATTGGAATTTTGGTACCAAGGTTGTGATATACCTAAGTAGTGTATATACCAGTAAGTGCAATATAACATAAATAAGGTAAATACAAAAAATTACTGATTGTGACAAAAGATAGCTATCGCATGGAATAATTTAGCTCTAATCTCTAGTGTGACCACGAAAAGAGTGGCACCATAGATTAGAGTGGGGTCAATCCAAAACCACAATAGAGACGGAAAATAAGGACTGAAATTTATTGAGAATTGTTTGAGACTGTTGTTGACTGCTGTTGTTGCGCAAACAGTGATTGTTTAAGATTACTGAAGCTTCAGAGATCAGTTTTTTCAATTAGTATGTATAGTATTAGTATTCTTCAATATCAATGTAATTCAGTTTTCAATGTAATTAATTTCCAACTTTTTATTTATTATATTGAATTCTTTATATATTATGTTATTAATATTATTTATTATGTTAGTTATTTCTTAGTTTATCTTGATGTATTCTCATTTATTTACACTTGCAAAAAGTAAGTGTTGTTGTAAAATTTATGTATTTTAGGTTATGCTTTACTCTAGAAAATTTTTCTAATTTCTATTCTTCCAAAATTTTAAGGCAAGTGCTTTGTTCGTGATTCTTGGTGATTTAAAAATTAAAAATTAAAAATTTTAGAATTTTTATAGTTTAGGAAAAATTCTCAATATTTTTTTTTTGTCACTTATCTGAACTACTGTTAGGGAACTGCTGTTCAGATAAGCTTGTTTTGGGAAGGGGATATGAAACAAATTAAAAAAATTTTCTCCGTTGGCCTCATTAAAACTATAATTCTGTGTAAATCCCATTATTTTAAATTATTTTCTCGCTCCAGTATTTCGATTGTCAAAATTCAATCTAGCTAAAAATAGTTTATTCCAAATTCATTCTCTTAAAAAGTGGCTCATCGCGATATTCTATTAAAATTACGCACTTTTATTTCATTAAATAAAATGCATCCTAGAATTTAATTCTTTAAAAACACCAATCTCCCAGCTAAAAATATTTTACTCTCTTGAAATAACAACCTATATATTTTTATTTATTTTATTTTATTTCCCTATGTTTTCTGACAAAATAATATTACTTCTCAAATTATGAAAGTTACTTTAATCTCAATATAAAAATTTATCTTGGCATCTTGCCATGCTCGATTAAACGTATGTATTTCTTTTCTTTTCTCCTCTTCTTATTTATTCGAAGGAATTAGATTCTGCGGGAATATTCTCGAAGCATTTGTTTGTCGCGCTTTTTCCAGCTCACGGTAAAATCGCTTCAATATAAGAGCGCCGAAGAATTAATCCGAACGCGCTGATTGGTCGAGAGACTTTTTAGTTAACATGTATTCTGGAGCGTTCAAGAAATGATATACGGCGTTTTTCCCGCGAAATAGTCAGATTGTTCCGGGATGCGGTGGTGCATGCAAACATCGGCGCGTACGTCACGATCTTAGAACATTCTCATTGGCCACCGTTAGATTAAAAAAAATACCTGCCTATACGAACCAAATGTCTTCTTAATTAATATATTAAATCACCAAGATTCTTCACGGTATTAAAATCAGCACGTATGGATTGAACATCATAATGAGTAAAGACTAGCCAGTTTGTTTTTGAGTTTCGAATAAAAGTGAAATGGAAATGGACTGTCTCTTCTTTGCATTCTATACGTACACTACGAAGTGAGTTCTCGGTGCTCGACTGTAAAATTCCTCAGAGAAGCCCTTGCCTTGAGTATGATTCTACAAAAACTGTGGTGATACACGTTAAATCGCGACATATATATATATATCTGACCTATGTCATACGATAACGCTAGTATTTATAAATCAATTTTGATGAAACTAATTGTGTGTATTAAGGTCACTAATGTCTCGACCGAGTTCGTTGGCCTGCTTGGTCCGCCATTTTGTTTTAAGATGGCGGCCATTTAAATATCTAAAACTAAAATAAATATACAAAAAAAATAATAATTCAAATTTATTTTTTAATTACGTGTTAGGCCTTGATACAAGGATTTCAGAACCTTTTTTGGTTTACCTCTATCTTAAAAAATGGCTGAGATAGAGCAGTTTGAAATTATAGGGTGGCTGACATTTTGAAACAAAACAGCACATTAACGCGATTACTCGCAAATTATTTTCTTTCATTGTTGCAATAATTTTCCCAATCATACGCATAAAACTATATATTCCTATCCGTTAGCACCAAAATTGGCGACATTGCCGACCAAATTGGCGACATTTGGCGAAATATCGCTAAATTTGGCGACCAAAATAAGTCTTCATAAATGAAGCCAATTTGGCTATTGCTCAATAATTTGGCGAATTTCTTATTTAAATTCAGTTTTAACGAATCTTTTGTAAACGTTTTCTTTGCATTTTAACTTGCTGTTTTCGTGTAACATTAGCTAAAATTTAAAACGAAGATATAGGAAAGCAACCTTTTCCTCCCAGTACAGGCCGGAAGGACTTTTTTTGTGTCCGGAGGTTTTCTAGACTAATATTAAGAAAACTATTGCATGTAAATATATAAAATCAGTAGTTTTTATATAGAAAAGTTTAATAAACATGCTGAAGCAGACAGTTTTTAAATCAAAGAATTATTTTAAGAGATATTTGATATTAAAATCTCTCAAAATAGTTCTCTTAAAAAAGTTTTATAAGAACAAACAATATGCTTGGGAATTTAACAATCTTCTGGACATAATAAAGAAGTTTGCGGTGTGCAGTGTGCAATTACTTTTTTAATTTGGCTAATATTTTGTGTGTTTTTTTTTTCGATTTTTTTTTTATTCAAAATTTCATCATTTTAATTGAGATTTATTTCGTATTTCAAGAATATGTGTGTGAATAATTAAAATAAAGTACTATAGGGTACTTTTATGTTAGCTGGGCGCCAGTGATAACTCGCCAAATCTTGTTTCAATTGGCATCATTTGAATTGCTACCTTTTACGTGACATTTTGTATTTGTATTGATATACAATTTGTGTTTATGTATTTTATTATGATTATATTTTAGCTATTTTTAAGTAAGTGTTTTAAGATATTATATTGCAATGTTAAAATTTTGTCTATTTTTTATTAGCTAATGTTACAAGATTGGCAAAAGAAAAAGAATTGGCCAGATTTAAAAATTTTTGGCGCTCATTGGCGCCCAGCTAACATAAAATTACATAATATAAAAATAATTAACAAATACAATTAAATGCGTATGTGTACTAAATATAATGTGTGAAATTGATTTTCTCGCCAAAATTGTTCAAAGAAAAATCGCGCCAATCCCGGTGCGTCTGTGACATCTGTTTCATTAAATCATGTAAGGGTATTTTTTATTTAATAAATAAAATTTATTAATGTTCAAAAATAAATTTTTGAGTCATTTAATATGTTTTAATTTTTTTGTATTAGTTTTATCGTTTCAGCAAATGTTAAAAGTAAATAAATTGGTGAAATAATTGAATATTTTTAGAAGGTAATCGATTTTTCGTTACAATTCTACCTTCTCCAGATAGCTTGAAGTTACGGTCAGAGTCAGACGGTCAGGCTTCAATTTTGGGCAGAGTTGCAGCGTCCTCTGGCGATTGACTCTATGACGTCATACCGCAAATGTAAAAGTTTAATTTCAAATTACAGCTAATTACTAAAACTTTCGAACAAACGAATCTACGATAACAAATCTGTATCTAAATATCTTTCATTTTAAAAAAGAATGATGTAATTTGATGCAGTAGTTTGTTCTCACGGACAGTCGAAAGAAAACGTTTAGCGTTTTAAATATATAGATAATAGCTTACCTTTATGGTATTGTTATGTCAGTCGGGCGCAGGTGATAAATCGCCAAATATTATTCCCATAGCATATTCATATTACATTTATTTCATTAAATAATAAACCTTTCAGTCATTTCATTTAAAATAGCTGGGCTTCACTAATCGCCATTTTTTTAAAAATCTCGCCAACACCTTTTTTTCTGCTCAATCTCTATCACATTAGATAATAACAAATAGCCAATATTTTAATATTGCAATATAGTATCTTTAAAAACTTACTTAAAAGTAACTAAAATATAATCATGTTAAAATAAGTAAAAACGAACATCAATGCAAATTTACAAAATCTCACCTAATCGGCTAGTATTAATGATTATTCTGAGCCCATTACAAAAATGTTAAAATAAGATATAACATAAACTAGAAACATTTTATTTCATAATGAAAGCATCATATCAAATTTTATATACACAAAACTAGAAACTTACGTTATAGGAGATCCCAAAATATTTTAATATAATTTAGAATTTGTAAAATTATATCGTTAGTTGTTCAATAGATCGTTAGTTGTTTGCAATTCAAATGATGTCAATTGAAACAAAATTTGGTGAGTTATCACCGGCGCCCAGCTAACATAAAAGTACCATGCCCTTCACTAATATCTATTAAAATACAAAAAGAAAAAAAAAACTAAATAGAAATAATACCAGAAACCAAAACATTTTATTTCAACAACAAAGCTTTGTTTCTAATTTACACACGCGAAATATAAAGGTTGGTATTGGCGATTAAAGAAAATGTTGTTGGCAAAATTTGCGATCGGCTAACACAAAAATACCAAATTATCAATAGTAATTTCAAATTGTCTGTGCGTTTAATTTTACAAGTTGTCGAGAAAGTGAAATCAGATATAAACAGAGAAAGTTATGCAATAGGGTTTGCAGCCAATTGGTGTATATCATAGCCTGGCGCACATTTAATTTCATCGATGTAACCAAGTTTGTTTGTTTTTGTGTAGAAAACATTTACACTCTAATTCAAACATTTGCCTACATACTTATATAACTGCTGATATAAAAATGCTTATATAATTTACACTTGAAGGTAAGCAATTGTTTCCTTGTTTATATAACTACTTTGATACTATTAAAACCACATTGTTACAAATACCGTCTGATTTTGTGTCCAATTTTGTGACCAATGTTATGTTGCAAAACTGATTATGGAATTCGGCAAATAATAATAATAACTACATTTTACAATTTTAGTTTCTCTTAGCGTTTAATTTTACAAGTCCACGAGAAAATGTAACCAGGGGAAACTGATAAACAACGAGATTAATAAGCTTTATTTTTATGATTTCAAAAATGTTTTATGTCGATGGTAAATTTTAATCATTTTATTTGTGTACAAATTAGAAAGCCATAATAACCTCTATTTAGACTTTTTATGTTCTTCAATCAGTGGTACGTAACATTTCTGAATGCAATCGTAATTACCTACTTTTAAATTTTCCTAAGCCCATAGGAATTCTTTTAAATACATATCGATACTTCTCAAATTTCCCGTCGACCACTTTTCATAAAAAAAATACTATCGCCAAACTATACGATTTAACGCCAAAAATGTAGTACCATTCATTTGACGTCAGAAGTATTACACGTGTTTGTTATGTCATCAAGCTGTTTTTAATTCAACATTTATCTGTATTAGGTAGCTTTCAATACAAAAAAGTCCTTCCGGCCTGTAATGGGAGGAAAAGGTAGCTTTCCTATATCTTCGTTTTAAAATTTTAGCTAATGTTACACGAAAACAGCAAGTTAAAATGCAAAGAAACGTTTACAAACGATTCGTTAATACTGAATTTTAATAAGAAATTCGCCAAATTATTGAGCAATAGCCAAATGGGCTTCATTTATGAAGACTTACTTTGGTCGACAAATTTGACGATATTTCGCCAAATGTCGCCAATTTTGGCGCTAACGGATATGAATATATAGTTTTATGCGTATGATTGGGAAAATTATTACAACAATGAAAGAAAATAATTTGCGAGTAATCGCGTTAATGTGCTGTTTTGTTTCAAAATGTCAGCCACCCTAGAATTTCAAACTGCTCTATCTCAGCCATTTTTTGAGATAGAGGTAAACCAAAAAATGCTCTGGAATCCTTGTATCAAGGCCTAACACGTAATTAAAAAATAAATTTGAATTTTCTTTTTTTTGTATATTTATTTTAGTTTTAAATTTTTAAATGGCCGCCATCTTAAAACAAAATGGCGGACCAAGCTGGCCAACGAACTTGGTCGAGACATTGGTTAGCTTAATACACACAATTAGTTTCATCAAAATTGATTCATAAATACGAGCGTTATCGTATGACGTAGGTCAGATATATATATATATATATATATATATGGATATATCTATATATATAAATCAACATTTGGACGGAGGGTAGTTTTGGGGTCTGGGGGTCATGATCGGTGAAAATATATCGAAATTTTCCGGAACTGCTTTCCTCCGAACGGCTGAAATAGGTAGCTTTATACTTTTTTGTATTGAAAGCTACCTATTGCAGCCGTTCGGAGGAAAGCAGTTCCGGAAAATTTCAATATATTTTCACCGATCATGACCCCCAGACCCCAAAACCACCCTCCGTAACCTATATATATATATATATAGGTAATAATAAAAAAAATCGCCATTTTTCCTTAGTTAAATTATTCCAAATTCTTACAATTCTAATTTTTTCCCCTGTTTTATTCCAATTTACTACTCTATATTCATTAAATCCTTATTCTTAATTTAGCTCTATCGTTAACTCTATTAAATTCCCTTTTATTTAATTCTAAATTGTCCAAATTTACTTAAATATAAAGCTTTTAGTTATTCTTAATTTCTATCATGATCCTCGATCATTTCTGGGTTTTAGAATGTTTTTTGAGAGCCATTTTCATTTTTATTCTTAAATTATTTTCCCGCTTTAAGGTCACTTTACTATAAAATTAATGCACTCATCTCTGTCCGAACTCTTTCACTAATTATCTTTCATTGGTTGTGACGTAGCATGACGCGTCTTCTTTAATTCTTCATTGGTTCAGTGCGCGTTCTACGTCATAACTTGTGTTGTTCCGCGGGGTAACAAAAAGCAGCTGCCTGCGGCGCTCCCTCAGAATTAAGTCGTATTTTCAATTGTACACAACTCCCTGGCTGCTCGTTTTGAGAATTTGAGATGTTCTAATACTTACCCTCTATACAGTGATGATGTAGTGATGCCCAGATTTGATGGTTATGGTGGAAACTGCCCAAGAACAATACTTAATAAAGAATTTCCAGTGAAAGCTTCGTTCGTAACGGAATTATGGAGAAACGCCTCTGGATTTTAAATTCACTGCCGCTATGACCGCGACGAAACTGCAACTAAAATGTACGACTGCTTCTAAATATTTATATCATCCAACAACCAACGTCTTAATTTCATTGTGAAACCATGTGAATTCTTTCTATAATCCACGTTACTGCAACTACAACATATGACGGTGAATCATCGTGATATAATATAAGCCGGGCAGGATCTCAAAGGACTTATGCCACAACTATCCTTCCAAATGATGTGGAAAGAATATTTGAGAATCAAATTGCCGCTTATTTACTGAGGTGTCGTAACAAAAAAGAACGGAAGCAAGGCATCTACGAAATATATTTCATTATAAAGTCAACCCCCCTATCGATGTCAGCCAGAAGAAGTATTGGAACATCGCGTCAATGAAAACAACAAAAAATTGTTGTATCTTTTTTTTCATAACAAGATTTGATGGCGTAAGTTAGATTTTATATTAAATAATATGTATTATTTATTTGTTGCTAAATGTTATAACAACCTTTTTTATTTTGTTAAAATATCTATTCTTACGTAACAAGAAACCAAGTGACAGAGTTTTTTAACAGTCTGAGATTTTTTTTTTATGTTCTTGTATTATTAATTATTCAGAAAGATATTATGAAATTTATTTACTGTTTATGTTATTTCTGTTAAAACTAATATATTAAAGAAGAATTAAAATTATGTTATTATGCTTTAAAGATTAAACTAAGTTGATATTTTGGATTGATGCAATGAGATGCACTTATGAGAATTGCTACTACAATATGAATTGAATAATTTATGTTATCAGTTATTACTTGGCACATGACTTGGAGTAGGATTATGAAATTTACATGATGATATTTTACGATAACTAGAAAAGAAATCTTAAAGGAAGCTGCGCTGAAAACTTGCGTAGCATTGGTAAAGTAAAAATTGTGTGCAGTTTAATTTTTTTTTTCATTACTTCTATGTTCCGAAGTTCAAAGCCAGAGACAAAAAATTTGTTCTTAGAATATTTTAGAAGAATTTTTTTCCTTTTATCATGAATAGTTAGAATGTACAAAATTTAATATTTATTCTTATGTATTGTTAAAAAAATTAATATTATTGGTTAAGCTCACAATATTACCAAAAGTTTTTGAACTGTTCTGATATTTATTATTTCCCATATTACTTCATTTTACAAGAGTAATTTAATTTTATGTTCAGTCGGTGATATTTATTATAGGAAATAATTTCTATTTATTGAAAAAAATATGAGTAATCTCTTTTCATTATTTACTAAATAAAATGTATCTGAACATATTCTATGCCATTTTATAAATGCATAAAAATTTATTAGAGTCTCTGAAACTACAGCTTGCATCATTGATTGCATAATATCAATATGTTATCTCAAAAGAAAGTTGCGCTGCAGTTGCGTAACATTGAAAAGGTAAAATTATTGTGTGCATATAATTTATTGTTTTATTTCATTACTTTTGTTTTTTGATGCTATGTTCAGAGAGTACAATCAAGCTACTTATTTTAAAAAAGTGTTTATTTATTTATTCATTCTATTTTCTTTTGTGATATTTTTTTCATATACAGCAAATTTATTTATAGAAAGATAGAGTAACAGCACATTTACTATTTAAGTGGAATGAATTTGACATTTTTACTGTTAAAAATTAGTTGTTAGTTAAATTATTAAGAGTTAGATATTTTTACAGTTGTTGTTAAGTTAAAGAATTCTTTATATATTGTTATTTTATTTACATGTTATTAAAGTCAGGGTTTGTTAAGTTTATTGCTGAAAGTAAGAGTACTCAAACAAAAATGGCTGAAAAAGAGCTTAATGTTATTATTTTTGATCCAGAAAGCGGAATGAATATTGTGTCTTGGCTTAGACATTTTGAAGGATCAGCCCCTCCGGATAAAAAAGAGTGGAAAATTAACAATATTTCCAAATATTTGAAGGGCGA
Organism: Maratus michaelseni; assembly: GCA_963931845.1. Lineage (NCBI taxonomy): Eukaryota > Metazoa > Arthropoda > Arachnida > Araneae > Salticidae > Maratus > Maratus michaelseni. Next base: position 472,391,064 of record OZ007588.1, on the reverse strand, counting down.
AGCGTTAAAGGTGTATGTTAATGAATGTCTAGATTGTAAAGAATATGAAAAAATTGCTGAAATCTTAACTGAAAAATTTCTGAAAGTAACAGTCCCCCGTTTTTCTGATTTCGCCTCGCTGAAATTGCATGATTTAAACAACTTAGAAAATTATTTCCGTCAGAAAATCGAGATAGGTCGACAACTTAAACTATGTGAAACCATTATTTTACAGGGATTGACAGACGGCTTAAAACCTGAATACCAGAACTATTTAATAGTAAATCCTCCTGAATCTACTACCGATTGGTATAGATTAGTTAAACAACTTGTTGCCATTCCATCTCATTCTAGCAGTAACAATAATAGTAATGTTAGAAATATGTCTCAAAATTCCAGACCTTTTTCTCAACCAAATAATTCACCTAGACATTGGATTCGCCCTCAACCTAATTACAGGAATCCAAATTTCCAAACAGCAACTAATTTTAACCCTTCAACGTCCAGGTTCGTTAGTCCCCGATTGCCTGTCAACCACTATCAGAGAAGGATGCCGAGTCGACCATGTAGATTATGTCTGAATAGGGGAATTTCATAAGCTTATCATTGGGAGAGGAATTGTATCTTTAACTTAAACCCTCCGCAAACAGGTAATATTCCTGTTGATAGTCAGTCACCAAGTCAATCCAATGCCTGACAATTAATTATTGCTGGGTATGCCAATAGTAAAAATTAAATTATGTTATTGATTCCGGGTCGATAATATCTATTCTTCCATTTAAATTTATTCGTTATTTAAGTGCTGAAATTGTAAATATTTCACCTATTATTGTTGGTCAAGCTAAAGGTAAAGTTACAATTAATAAGTCATGTAATTTATTAGTTAAAATAGGTAATATTACACACTATATTAAATTTTTGTTATGTGACAGTGATTTGGACTATGCTATATTATGATTACCTGATTGTTCTCAATTTAACTTAATTATAGACTGTGCAAATTGTCGAGTTACTCAAGGAGATCTTGTTTTAAATCAAAATGTTGACATATCCAGTAATAAATTACGATTATTCCATTTTAATGTTCAAGATCAGTCTCAATATGTGCAACCCGATTATGGAAGAATCATGGCTCCTCAATCCTTCGCGCAACTTAATGTTAATGATTATGATTTAATAGGGGAAATAAACACAATAGAAAACAAAAATTTAAGGGATATAATGGGAAATTATTTGGATATTTTTTCAAAAAATAAATATGATGTGGGGAAGATTAATATTGAGCCACAGCGTATCTTTCTCAAATCTGACCTACCTATATCTATGAGGCCTTATCGTACTTCAACAGTGGAAGAAAAAGAAATCTCTGAACAAATTCAATCATTATTATCTGCTGGATTAATCAAAGAAAGCAATAGCCCATATTCTTCACCAGTCACTTTAGTAGAAAAACGCGATGAAGGTAAAAAAACTAGATTGTGTGTAGATTATAGAAAACTTAATTCCATAATGAAAAATGATGCAGAACCCTTACCCCGTATTGATGACATTTTAGACAAATTAAGTAGTGCCCAGTATTTTTCCACCCTGGATTTAGCCTCAGGCTACTGGCACATACCCATACACCCAGCAGACACCGAAAAATTAGCTTTTACTACCAATTGTGGACTTTGGGAATGGAATGTTCTCCCTTTTGGGGTAAAGGTAGGACCATTGATATTCAATAGAACTATTAGGAGAATTCTTACTAAACATAAAGTTAACTTTGCTTGCTACTATTTTGATGACATAATTATTTTTTCTTCAACTTTGGAAGAACATTTACAACATCTCAACAGAATATTTGAATTATGCAGAATGGAAAATCTTAAACTTAAATTATCTAAGTGTAACTTTGTCCAAAATACAATTAATTTCTTAGGTTATGAGATAAAAAATGGCACTTTAACTCCTGCTAACAATAATATAGAAGCTATCAAACAATTAAAACCCCCTTCAAATGTTAAAGAACTCCAAAGATTTTTAGGATCTATTAATGTCTATCATAAATTCATTAATAAATATGCAGAAATCAGGCAGCCTCTCAATAAATTGCTCAAAAAAGATACTATTTGGGAATGGAATTTAGATTGTCAAAATTCTTTTCAAAAACTAAAAGATGCCCTAATTGCTAAACCTGTTTTGAAAATTTATGACCCTAAATTACTCCTCCATATGTTTGTTGATGCCTCACAGGTGGCAGTAGGTGCAGTCCTTAAGCAGCCTGATAATAATAATTTCTTACATCCAATTGCATACTATTCTAGAGGATTGAGAAGTTATGAAAAGAATTATTTTATTACAGAACTGGAGTGTCTTGCCATCATTGACACCTTAGACAAATTTTATCACTACTTCCACGGTGTTAAATTTACTATTCACACAGATCATGCGTCTCTTGACTGGTTAAGAAATGTCAAACATTTAAGAGGAAGATTATTCAGATGGTCCTTAAAGCTAAGTATGTTCGAGTATGATATTTTATATTTAAAGGGTTCCACAAATGTCGAAGCCGACATGTTGTCCAGAAATCCTACTACATATCTTATTCAACCACTTACCTTTCTTTTGGATGTTAGGGAAGTTATAGAGATGCAACAAAAAGATAATGTGTGTGGAAAAAACTATGTCAAGGAAAATGGACTTATGATAGTAAAAAAGAAAGGTTTTAGAAAAATAGTAGTACCCATGTCTTTAAGAAGGAAATTGCTTAATGTTACTCATGAAAAATTTGGTCATCCTGGTATTAAAAAAATGTTAAACTTAATATCTCCTAATTATTATTGGCCTGATATGACCCAAGATATAACTAATTTTGTAAAACACTGTGATGTCTGTCAAAAGAATAAAAAACCGAGACATTTGGCTTATTACAAGCTATGACCACCACAGATCAACCTTTCGAATGCATTTCTGTTGATACTGTGGGAGGCTTTAATTACTACAATTCCACAAAAAAATATTTACATCTTATAATCGACCATGCTACTAGATATGTTTGGGCTTTTCCCTCAAAAAGTGTTACCGCAGAAACTTATACTAATTGCCTAAAACAAGTTTTTAATATTCAAACACCACAACAATTATTCTGTTTTAATAAAATTCTTAATGTCCAGACCCATCAAAAAGTGTTAAGTGATAGAAATGCAGCCTTTACTTCATCTAGATTTAAAAAATTTCTGCGAAACCACAATATTAAGCAACGTTTAACCACATCACATCATCCGCAAACGAATGGCAAATGTGAGAGAGTGAACCAGACGATAGTTACTAGATTACTCAATTCTACTAACTCCAAAATTCCTTGGACAAAAATTTTGACAGAAGTAGTTAATGAGTATAACAATACCCCTCATTCTATCACTAAATTTCCTCCTGCTTACTTACTTTTTGGCCAATTACCTTATGATTCCCCTCTTCAACAAAATTATTACCCTCCTGTTCAAGAAGCCCTTAAACTTGCTAAAAAACGCACTGATGAAAATTATTGGAGAAGTAAAAAATATTATGATCAAAATTATCTAGAACCAAAATTTGAGATTGGAGATCTTGTAATTTATGAAGAGTTCCAATATCCTAATACTAGAAAACTTTCACAAGTCTTTAGTGGTCCTTATCAAATCCTTAATAAGTTATATGATGTCAATTTTGAAATTAATAGACAGATTCAAAATAAATCTACTGAAATAGTACATGTATCAAAATTACGCCCTTATTATCCTCCTGATCAATTAAAATTATCCCATGAGAAACCACAACAAACTAATGTTAAATCTATAGTTTCAGCTTAAATTTATAATATTCATAAAATAAACTAACTTAAATAAATAAATTTACTAAATAAAAATTAATTATCAATTCTCTTCTGTATACTAGTGTGTTCTTGAATTGAGCTCACAGGAGCATCACTGTTGAGTTTTCACTTGAGTTAACTGTTTGTGCGGGCATAAACTGGTTGATTTAAGTTGGTAAATTCTGATACTGAATTGAATTAGATTAGAATAATAATTTAAACAGTATTAACGAAATTAATAAAATAAACTGGATTAAATTCTATAATAAACTAATCAAATATGATATCTTAATACTAATTGAGAATTGTCCAACCTTTCTTAATATGCTACAAGGTCCTATTTTTTTCATTTCACAACTTATGTTTTCTTGTTTGACTGAAAGCAAGATAGTTACATAACCATCATCTACACAATAATGATTGTTTCACGAATATTTCTTATTTATTCCTTATTTTGTATTATGTATTTTTATTGAGTATATTCTCATGCCTCATTCACTACTATATGGATGAGATATTAATGATATACTTAAGAAAGAATTAAAGAAAGTGTGATATTTTGAATTATACTGCTTGTTATTGCTGAACTTATTGTTGAGAATTATTAATATTAGTAACACTATTTATAAGTTGATTTGAAAGAGAATATGAAGATTATAATGGATAAAAAGTATTTAAAGAGTGGAATTGAAAGTTTTAGGTAAGCTGCATTCAAAAAAGTTTCTGATGTTATGTAAATAAAATTTTGATGTTATTGTTGTTGTTTATTCTTTCTATTGATGATACTATTATTATTGTTATTATTAAGTATTTTTATTTTAAATTTTTATTGTTGATATTGTTCTTGCTATTATTATTATTATTATTGTATTATTTTATTTATTGCAACACTAAGGACTTTTATAATATTCAATAATTGGACTACTACAAGTCAGTAGGACTTTAAACTTCACTTAAGGACTATAAATAAGTGAATAATGCTGACTATTGTTAAATTATTGATAAAAAGAGATATGATTTATATATTGTTATTATATTACTACTTAAATTTATTTATTGCAACTTCATACTGCCATTGCAACATTAAGAACTCTTATAATATTCAATAATTGGACTAATACAATTCAGTAGGACTTTTTAAAAAAAATCACTTAAGGACTATAGATAAGTGAATAATGCTGATTATTGTTAAATTATTGGTAAAAAAGAGATGATTTATATGTTGTTGTTATATTTTCTTGATACAAACTATACTGTACTGTTATACTAATTATTATTGAAAAATGTAATTATTTACAGCAGTTTCCACTTAACCGTGTTTCTTTAAATTTAATTATTAAAAATTGTAGTTAACAGAATTCAGAAATTTGAGCATCGCGATGCAGCAACCAGGTAACTGTATTGCAACGAGGGAACTATTTTGTAACCCAAGTATCTGCTTTATCCAAATGAACATGTAAGTCAATTGGACTTACCGGTTCATACATTTTTTGGGAGGGGGGATATGTAATAATAAAAAAAAATTCGCCATTTTTCCTTAGTTAAATTATTCCAGATTCTTACAATTCTAATTTTTTCCCCTGTTTTATTCCAATTTACTACTCTATATTCATTAAATCCTTATTCTTAATTTAGCTCTATCGTTAACTCTATTAAATTCCCTTTTATTTAATTCTAAATTGTCCAAATTTACTTAAATATAAAGTTTTTAGTTATTCTTAATTTCTATCATGATCCTCGATCATTTCTGGGTTTTAGAATGTTTTTTGAGAGCCATTTTCATTTTTATTCTTAAATTATTTTCCCGCTTTAAGGTCACTTTACTATAAAATCAATCCACTCATCTCTGTCCGAACTCTTTCACTAATTATATTTCATTGGTTGTGACGTAGCATGACGCGTCTTCTTTAATTCTTCATTGGTTCAGTGCGCGTTCTACGTCATAACTTGTGTTGTTCCGCGGGGTAACAAAAAGCAGCTGCCTGCGGCGCTCCCTCAGAATTAAGTCGTACTAGGGGGCTCAGCCCCCTAGTACGACTTAATTATATATATTTATAAATAGTATATATATATATAAATATATATATTTATATATAATTATATATATATATATATATATATATATATATATATATATATATATATATATATATATATATATATATATATATATATCTGACCTATGTCATACGATAACGCCCGTATTTATGAATCGATTTTGATGAAACTAATTGTGTGTATTAAGGTCACTAATGTCTGGACCGAGTTCGTAGGCCTGCTTGGTCCGCCATTTTGTTTTAAGATGGCGGCCATTTAAAAATTTAAAACTAAAATAAATATACAAAAAAAGTAATAATTCAAATTTATTTTTTAATTACGTGTTAGGCCTTAATACAAGGATTCCAGAGATTTTTTTGGTTTACCTCTATCTTAAAAAATGGCTGAGATAGAGCAGTTTGAAATTCTAGGACGGCTGACATTTTGAAACAAAACAGCTCATTAACGCGATTACTCGCAAATTATTTTCTTTTTTTGTTGTAATAATTTTCCCAATCATACGCATAAAACTATATATTCATATCCGTTAGCACCAAATTCTCGCCAAAATTGGCGACACTTGGCGACATATGCCAAATTTGACGAAATATCGCCTATGCCAAATTTGGCGAAATATCGCCGAATTTGGCGACCAAAATAAGTCTTCAAAAATGAAGCCAATTTGGCTATTGCTCAATAATTTCGGGAATTTCTTATTCAAATTCAGTATTAACGAATCTTTTGTAAACGTTTCTTTGCATTTTAGCTTGCTGTTTTCGTGTAACATTAGCTAAAATTTTAAAACGAAGATATAGGAAAGCTACCTTTTCCTCCCGGTACAGTCCGGAAGGACGTTTTTCATTTTGTTTTATCAATTTATTAGTTATTTCACTAATTAAAATAACAATTGTGTCTTTAAATGGATTAAAAGAGAAAATGCATTGAAAAAAATGTTGCATTGTGTTTGTATGGTTAAGTGCAATAGATCAATTTCACCTGACATCACAAACATTTATTCAGCAGCCGAGAAGGATATAATTAAGAAAAATAATGTAAATAAATAGATATCCAAGATTGTTTTTTCTATTTTCATTAATATATATTGTAAATTTTTTTGTGTACAATAATTGATAGTTGACACTTGAGTTGACACTTGAGATAGTGACACTTTTTCAATTTTTTTTTTTTTTTTTTTTTGATATTCCAATGGCAACATGCTCCCATTTGTTTATTTGGCGTTACAGTTTCTAGATAATTTTTTTTTTTTTTTATTAAATTCCTACTATTCGCTCACACTCTCTCTATATATATCTTGTTGGAATTTTCAATCGTTAATAAAATATTTTCTATTCATCCATTCAAGTTCAAATAAATTTTTTTAACTTGTACTGGATGACAATTGATGTTAAGACAGTTTTTTCAAATATTAATTCATTCATTAAATTTAATTAATTAATTTTAATTTTTATATGGGAGAAAAAAAATTCTCCCATTGTTTACGTAAATGAAATGAAAGATTTATCTCAATTGAGTGATGCCGACAAAAAATAAAATACCGCAACTATGATTATAAAATAATGTTCCATAAAGATAACGTGGGACATTAATGCTGCACGGGTTTATTTTATATATTTATGATTAAAAAGTAAGAATTGACTTAATTTTTTTTTATATTACTTGTTTTTATGAAAAGTGGTCGACGGGATAATGGAGAATGACACAGATGCCATATACGCACCACATTGGCGCGATTTTGTTCCCCCGCCAATTTGGCGAAAACTTTGTTTTTGCATTATATATGTTTATTGTTGTTTATTTACTTTTATTTTTTTATTTTAATTCTATAAATTATTTTTATTATGTATATCAATATTTATTTAGACCAAACTATCATTTATTTATTTTTATTTTCTTTTTAAAATAATAGAAGCTGTTATTACGTTATTTCATTTTTATATTGAAATAAAAAATCATGTGCTACTATTGCATGCTATTTGTAACAAATATTTAAAAACAAAGTTTTCGCCAAATTGGCAGGGGGAAAATCGCGCTAATGTGGTGCACTGTGCCTGGAGATGTACCTAAATATCTTTTGGAATCAAATATTACTTGAAAAACTTGGGTCCTGCAATTCTATTGAATGTCATCTTCCTTTATCAATGGAAAAACATATTTTTCTTTTTTGAACTATTACAATCTATAACTTCAGTAGGCCATAAATTAATTGTTTTACATAAAATAATTTTGAAAATTGCTGTCTGATGATGGCTTTCAATACCACTTTTTAAGTATAGAATTTTGAAATGCTTTAAAATAGAACTAAACAGAGAAATAGCAATATGAAATTTTGACCTTTTTATAATAAAATCATTCGAAACTTAGTGCATGTTTCAATACGTTATCACTATGCCATAATGTGAGTTTTTTTAACTATATTGTCATTCTGGATGTGGTTTTATTGTCCATCCTTCTAAAAGTCTCTTTCTTTCTTTCTTTGTTTCTTTCTAAAAGGTCTCTATCTCCTCCCCCCCACACTTAAGCTGTTACATGGAATTGCGCTGCTTCAGACAATAATTCAGCATTTTCTTTTGATATATAGGCCGGCATCTTAGTAGTTAGAGACTTTGTTTTCTGACCGTTAGAGGAGAACGGCTTGAGGGGCAGAGAAAATCATTATTTCTGACTGGTGATTTGAAATTATCATTCAAAAATTCTCTGATTTCAAACAACCCATGTAACGTTTTATCATTTTGCTCTTGTAATTGAGCCTCCTGGCGAGAAATCATTGCTTTTATATCTTCTAAACCAAAGCTGTTATTGTACGAACTAAATACACCATCTGAAATGTTTACAAAAGAGTTATTTATCTTATAGAGATTTAAATATCCCATTTCCAATAATTTCGACTTGTGTTCTTGATAATGTATCTGTTTTCTTATACAACTAATTTCTTTTCTCAAGTGTATAATCTCCTTCTCTGTTTTTCCAAATTTACTTTGAATTTCTTGTTGAGATTCTTCAATCACTTTCGATTTATCTTTTAATTCTTCTATTTCGGTTTTAATTGTGTCTAACTCCAGACTTCTTCTGCAGTTAATTTTATTAGATTGACTGCTGCAAATTTTGCAGTCACTGTACTTTGACTGGCATTCTTGATCATTTATCTGTTTTCTCTTACAACTAATTTCTTTTCTCAAATGCATAATCTCCGTCTCTGTTTTCTCAAATTTATTGAGAATTTCTTGTTGAGATTCTTCAATTACTTTCAATTTATCTTTTAATTCTTCTATTTCGGTTTTAATTGTGTCTATATCCAGACATTTGCTGCAGTTAGTTTTATTTGATTTACTGCTGCAAATTTCGTGGTCACTGCGGTTAGACTGATGCTTTGTTTTACTTGGATCAATATGTTTTGCTTCACAGATATGATTCCACGATATCTTGGAACTAGCTTTCAGATAATTTGGATACTTGATTCTATTATTAGAAGATGTACTATGGTGCGCATAAGATGCATTATTTTTGTTTAAATCTTCCTTTGTTTTTTGAGGAAGACATTTTCTTTCATTATTATTTCGAATACATTTATCTAACACAATATTTTCTTCATTTTTTGGCTTCATTTTACAAATCTCACTTCTCGAAGCATTTGAATAATATTCATTTTCATCAAAGTTGGGTTTTAAATAGCTTGGATATTTGACGCTGTTATTAGAAGAAGAACTATGTACCACATAAGATGTATCATTTTTGCTTCTGTCTTCACTTGCTATTCGTGACAGCTGTTTATGTTCATAAGTATTTCTAATATGTTTATCTAGCGCAATATAATCTGCATTTTTTGGCATAATTTTACAAATCTTTCTACTTCCTGAAGCATCTGAGTAATATTTTTTTACATCAAAGTTAGATTTTAGATAATTTAGGTATTTAGTTATACTCGACTGTGATTTATGCTGTTCATTTCGGTCATCACTACAATCCACGGACTCTCTTTCACCTAGGCCAGATCTTATGAAAATTCCGCGGTTCTTCGGGCACTTGAAATAGCGGATTCCATCTACAGAACCATCGCATCTTCCTTTAGCGTCGTATAGAATTACGCCAAACCACAAACCTTCCGAAAAGTGTGTTTCACCCATAAAAGCTACTTCACCTGTTCCATTTACTATAGGAATTTTCAGCCTGTCTCCTACTTTAATATCATCCATTGAATTCAAAACAAAAATTCACTTTAAATGTTCAAGTGAAACTTTCATTTCAAATTAGACGATTTAGAAAATGACGTCTGTGTATTGCCAAACGAGAAATTTAAATTGCTTATCTGAATGGGTCATTGAATCATAAAGGTATCATGCAATTTGAAAATGTAGACTAATAATCTTCTATATATTTAAAACGCTAAGCAATTTCTTTCGACAGTCCGTGAGAACAAACTACTGCATCAAATTACATCATTCTTTTTTTAAATGAAAGCTATTAGGACACAGATTTGTTATCATATATTCGTTTGTTCGAAAATTTAATTAATTATCTGTAATTTTAAATTAAACTTTTACTTCTGCGTATGACGTCATAAAGTCAGCAATCTGATAACGCCCAGTGTTGCGAGGCACACAGTAACGAGAAACTCTATGGTTACAAGAATAAAAGAGACATAATAAATATTAAAAGCACGTGGCTTTTAGGCCGAATTTTTTAATTTACAAGTTCAATTTCGGTGAAAATAATTATCCGCATGTTTTATAAGCGAATAAAAATTCATATTTATTGTGAAGTCACGGGAATATTGTTCATTGGGTTTATTTTATCATCATGCAATATAACTTCGTTGATGTCATTTTTTAAATTACAATTAAATACAAAATATATTTTTATTTGTATACGTGGTTTTTAAGCATAAAAGTAACGTATACAAAGTGCGTGTGAAACGTTTGCGCCGGGGAAAATGACGTCATGCTTAGCTTGAAATGCATTTCAACATTGATAAAACTAACTAATAAGAAAAATTTATATGATTGTGTTAAGATGACGTAATTTTAACTGATTTTTCAATTTTTAATTTTAAAGATTAGCTTCATCTTGATTGCATACCTTGATTACATGTTACCAGTTACTTTTTTTTAATTAAAAAGTAATTGGTAACAAAAGTAAAGGATTTCGGGAAAATTTAAATTATTAAAAATAGTGTTATAGTAGAAAAAAAATTGAAATAATGATTGTATTTTAACTAGAATAAACAATGTAAGGCTAATAGTTTATAGGAATTATTTTGGTACGTTTATTTAAGTTCATTTAACAGTTCCTTATTAGCAGCAAAGTCCTATTTCTTTCACTGTGAATTTATCTTTCGATGTCAAAAAATGGTAGTCTACTTTTGGACGCCAGCCGAAACACAGTGACAATTTTTAGAAATGTATAACAGTTCTGACAACAAACGGCGCTATCGCTTTAGCTTTCATCGCGCTTACATCATGTCTAAATAGTACAAATTTCACTTTTTTACTACATTTTACTACATTTTACAATTTTAATTCTTACATCATCAATTAGAAAAAAAATTAGCTTTCGGTTGAAATTTACTTGAAAATTGCCGCTTAATTTAACGACTTTTTAAATAATTTTCAAGCATGAAATATTTTTCAATTTTATCTCAACAATGACTATCAGTTTGCTTTAATAATGTAAAATAGCCCCTGGGAAAGTTGCCACAATTGAAAATAGATTTCCCTAACTATCTTGAAAAGTGAAAAAAAAAATAAAACCCTGATAAATCATAAGACCAGATAATCCATAAGATTATCAGATTATCCATTTTGGCGCTATATTTGACAAGATCTGTCAATTAAATAAAATAAAAACTATTTTCAGTTTATGATTAACATAAAATTGATATGTTGAATTCGTTGATGTAAATGTTGCATCAGAATATGCTAGGAACTGGTATTTTATTATTTTTTTAAGATCCGTTTGATATTTAACTGTATAAGAGGGAAAAGATCCCCGACTGTGATGATAAAGGAATAATCATCCTGAATTCTGATTATGTAAAGGAAACAGTGTTGAATGAGACATTTTTCCTCGGGAAGGATTTCTGAGCCTCCGGGAGAGACATTATACACTTCCGGCGGAGGAATTACAGATTTTGACCTTTAAAAGTATAAAATCTCAAATCTTCCGGATCCGAAAATCCAAACATGTATTTCACTGGTGGAAAAAAACTTTTAAAATAAAATATTTGAAAGACCCGTTCTTAAATAATAAAGAAGCTTATTTTACTGATATTGTTATAGTAATTTATTTCCGTCAACTTTTGACGGGTTCCTTATAGTCTATATATTAAAAACACTAAGCGTTTTCTTTCGAGAGTCCGTGAGAACAAACTACTGCGTCAAATTCCAACATTATTTTTTTTTAATGACAGATATTTGGACACAGATTTGTTATCGTACATTCGTTTGTTCTAAAATTTTATTAATTAGCCGCAATTTTAAATGAAACTTTTACTTCCGCGAATAACGTCATAAAGTTAATAGCCAGAGGACGCTGCAACTGTACCGAAAATTGAAGTTTGTCTTTGACTGTAACTTCAAGCTATCTGGGCAAGGTAGAATTGTAAACAAGTACCTATTGCGATCTAAAATTATCAATGACATCAATTTCTTTACTTTTAACATTTGCTGAAACAATAAAACTACTACAAAAATATTAAAATATATTAAATTACTCATAAATTTGTTTTAAACATTAATAAACTTTATTTATTAAATAAAAAATACCCCTGCATGATTTAATGGAACAGATGTCGCAGACACACCGGGATTGGTGCGATGTTTTTGCGCCATTTTGGCGAGAAAACCCAATTTTCACTCACTATTTTTATTAATCACACGCATTTAATTGCATTTATTAATCATTTTTATATAATTTTTTTTATTTATTTACTCACATATTCAATTTTATTATAAAACACCAGGTTGCCATACAAAGCAAAAATCGCCATTTTGGCGCCAAAAAGAAACCCCGGTACGTCTGTGACATCTGTACCAATTTAATCAAAATTGCTTGGGTTGCACAGCATATTGCAAAATTAATTAAATCCATGATTAATGTTTCTTTCAAAATTTAAAAATAAGAAAAAATAATGCTTAACGAAATACAATTATTTATCGAACGGAATTTTGTCTTAGTTAAAGCTATACCAAAAACAAACATTTTACAAATAACCAAAAACTCGCCAAAAGTGACTGCTTCATCAGCAGTTATGACAGTTGAATTTGGATAAAATCTAATAATCTTTATGCAATGTTTATGCGAAACACCACAGAGATACCCACTATGGTATCTCCGTGCGGCCGGTCTCGGCTTGGCGCGGGAGTTTTCCTTTTAAAAATGTCTTACGCAAAATATCTCAAGCAAAAATCCAATACCCGCTATGGTACTTTTCCGTTATACCAACACTATGCCAAAATAAACGCTTATTCGCCATTTATTTCAACCCTGACCGTGTGACGGGTTTTTATTGCAAACGAAACATTGAGACTCGCTTTTTATTGAACGTGAATCTTTTATTACTAGGACTTCCCTCAAAGGGATTAGTCTGAGTGATATTGCTGAGAACATAGGGTTAACAATTACAATATAAAGAAAAAGAGCAAATTAAATGATAGAATTACAAAATATCATATATAAATTCATATACACTGTTAAAAAAATAGAAAAGAAGTACCGTTCATCAGATGTGTTGTCATAATTTTTTTTAACATGTGGCAAAGCATCTCATTTTCTTAAGCGCGTATTGCGCAAAACTTGAAAAAAAAAAAAAAAAAAAAAAAAAACAAGAACGAAAAATCATGCGTCAAGCATAGATTATGTAATACTTTCCAACGCTTCCAAAATAATTTTACAAATCATACCGTTTAATAAGCTAAAAGATAACATCTAAGTAATCCGAATACTTTTCATCAGCCCTGTATAGGATCTATAGATTTGTATATATACTACATAGGATGCTAAATTTTAGTTCAGTTAGGAAACGCGTAGCACAGTTTAAAATTCTCCTTCTGGAGTTAAATAATACGGAAATGTGTTCGCGAACTGTTGTGCTTCCCTGTATAGGATCTACAGAATTTATACACACCACGTAATAGACAAAAAGCGAGTTAAAATTAAAATCGCGTTCAGTAACTTAAAACGCACTTCCAGGAATTATTGTTAACAGACCGTAGAGAATTCTTTTGTGTGTCCCTGTAAATGAACGATGACTGCTATACACACAGTATTCTGTAGTAAGCCTCTTGTAATGCACCTTATATAAATTTCAATGCGTTTAAAATAGGGAAACATTATTTAAATAAACCGCAGACGATTTTTCTCCATAGAAGTAATGTAACAGAATTTTTTGACTGTCCCTGTAAAGTAACTATAAGTGCTATGCACACACTATTCCATATTAAGCTTCTTCTAATGCACCTTAGTGATATATATAAATTTCAATGCGTTTAAAATAGTGAAACATTATTTAAATAAACCTCAAGTGATTTTTCCCCATAGACCGCAATGTAATGGAATTCTTTTGAGTGTCCCTGTAAAAAAAGTATAAGTGCTACACACTTCCGTTGAAATAGGGAACATGCTATAGATAACGACTATAACATATAAAAATTGCAGAGCAATCCGAGCATATTTGCGGGAGTTAGAGCACGGCCAGACGGCCAGACGGCAGACGGCAGACGGCCAGACGGCAGACGGCAGACGGCCAGACGGCCATACGGCCAGACAAACCGAAGTCATAAACACTTTTCAACTAGGTTGGAAAGTGTTAAAAAAAACGCCGGATCTTTTAAAACGCCAAGCTTTTTAAAGTTACGCAATTGAATTTGCAGCCAATAGATTATTCTATCAAGCGTGGCTTAACGCAAATTTAATTTCATTGTTGCACCTTTTTTGTGTGTGAATTTAAAATTTTTCTTCCTTGATTATATATCTATTATTTGTATAACTGTTTATAAAAACTCTTACACTTCAAACCACATTGATAGCATGTTTTGCTACAAACCAGATTGCAAAACTATAGTCTAAATTACTATTAAAGTATAGAAAAAATCTTTCGATGACTTCTGTAAAATAACTTTTACATTAAATCTCCATATCGGCAAAATTGAAAATTATATATATTACAAAGTTAAGGTTAACAGATACTTCTTGATTATTCTATAGGAGGCTCTGCCCCCTGCGCCTTTAATGCGCCTTTACAGCGCCAATCCGCAGACTTTTCTTTTGCCTGTCTGTCTGTCTCTCCACAATCTATCTGTTTCCCTATCCGTTTTTCTGCTCGTCTCTCTAACTGATTGTCTATCTCTCTACACGTCTCGCTACCTGTCTCTATATTTCTCTACCGGTCTCTCTACCCGTCTCTATATTCCTCTACCAGTCTCGCTACCCACCAATCTATTTCTCTAACCGTCTGTCTATCCGTCTAACTACTTGTATGTCTAGCCGTGTCTCTATCCACTTCGCTACCCATTTGTCTATCTGTCTCTCTACCCGTCTGGCTATACGCCTCTCTACCCATCTTCTTACCCATCTCCGTACCCATCTACTGTCTCTCTACTCGTCTGTATACCCGTCTCACTATCCGTCTGTTTTTGTACCCGACTCTTCACCCGTCTCGCTATCAATCTCATTACCCGTCAGTCAACTCGTATCTGTACTCATCTCTCTACTCGTCTCTTTATCTACCACGCTACGCGTCTCACAACCTTTCTCGCTACATTCCAGTCTACCGGTGTCGCTACCCGTCTCGAGACCCATCTCGCTACCCCTCTGTCAACCCTCTTTTTACCTTTCTCTCTAGCCGTCTGTCTATTCGTTTCGCTACCCGTCAGTCTACATATGTCGCTACTCGTCTCTCTACCCATCTCACTACCCGTCTGTCTACCCGTTTGTTTACTCGTCTTTCTACCTCTCGCCACCTCTTCCCAATATTTAAACAGTTCATTTATTATACAGAAGCCGTTTATCAGTTATTAAATGCAAACAGAAGTAATTTATCTAATAAGTGTAATCAGATGCATTTTTTTTAAAAATGCATACATAAACCTGAATAATAATTCATCAGTTTTGTGTTCATAGTTGTTTATATCATTTGACAGTAAATCTCAACTTCTTAAACCTGAATTGTCTCAAGCTTTTTAAAAAAACCACAAGTTCTGTATAACTGCAAAGTACCCTGAGGGCTATATTAGCTACATGTTATTAAGTTTCGTTATCGCGTTTGGAGCCAATTGCTTATGTCAGAAAGCGTGGCTTAACGCCATTTTAAATTCAATACTGTAACTTTCTTTTCTTTTCTTTTCTTTTTTTTTTGGGGGGGGGAGGGGGTAGGGGGAAGGGTTTCAAATATATACATTTAAATTAAAACTTTTGCCTCCATGCCATTAGTGTTGTTTGTATTATTAACTAATACCTTGTAGACCGAGCTTCATTTGAAACAAATGTAAAAGACTTCTTCTACAGTTTTTTTGTAGGAGAAACTTTCGTAATTGGGCCCAAAGCCAATCGGAGTATTTAATATCATTATTGTAACTCTTATAGAGTTAAAACAATATTGTTGCTAGCTTTACTCTTGTTTGAGACCAACCTTGCATGTGTATCTGAAGGGGAAAAAGTTTCGTATCCTATGTCGGTTGGCGAAAAAAATTTTAAATGTTGCCAAAAGGTAGTTTTAGCAACTTACAAAATTTTTCAAGAGAGCGGTAAAACATGTTTTTCAAATATTTACAAACATACGTTTATTAAAGCATGTTTTTGCGCCATCTTAAAAATTTAAGCACGATGCTAAAATGAAATTTTATCGCCATATTCGAAATTTTAATAAGTAATGAAAACACATAAACAAACTTATATAACAAACCTAAGAGGCATTTTTGTGATAAATAATTGTTATTGTCAGGGGGTTAAATTGGAAACAATTAATAAACGGCTAGTAAATAATAAATAGCATTTAAAATCTAAGGTACTTTTCGGTTAGCCGAGCGCCAGTGAAATGTATATATCCATATATACATATATATATATGTATACATACACACATATATGTATGTGTATATATATATATGTATATATACATACATGCATATATAAATGTGTGTATGTATTGATATATGTATATATATGTATACATAAATATATAAATTTCACTGGCGCCCGGCTAACCGAAAAGTACCAAATCTAAAAATGGAGAAGTGTTCCGTATAAAAATTAAGCGCTTGATATATGTAAATCTTTTTTATTTTTTAATATTTCCGATTGCACAGATAAAAAGGTAAAAATCTCTTTTCCAAATGCCAAATAGAAAATATACAAAATAGAAAAATATCTGCTAAAAAATATATTTACATAATACTACATCTGCAAAAAAATAAGATTTAGAAAAAGTAAGCCAAATCCTTCAAATCCCAACAATCACATCGAAAAACTTATCACCAAAAAAGAACTCGCCAAATCTTACGCGCAGGAGATGGATTTTTCCCTCTGAATGCAGAATATTAGTTTTTTTCTTGTACGATGTGTGATTATAACTGTTTCATTTCACATACTACATACCGTTTGATATATTGGTACTTTTATGTTATCCTGGCGCAGTTGATAAATCGCCAAATATTGTTCCTATAACATTTTCATATTGAATTCATTTCATTTAAATATAAACCTTTCACTCATTTAATTTAAAATACATGCCTTTCATTAATCCCATTTAAAATGCTAAAAAGAGAGAAAAAAAAGAAATAATGCCATAAATCGAAACCTTTTATTTAAACACCAAGGAATTTTTTTTTATTATTTACACATGAGAAATAAAAAAAGCTGCTATTGCTGAGATTTGCGCCAAATCTCTAATACCAAGTCTACTAAGTTATTGCGGGGTTTTTCTTTCAAAGAGAAAAAAATCCAGATTAATTTTCGATTTCTACTCAATTGAAATATATTTTATTGTGCTGAATATTAGTGCGTGCATATTTTTTTTTGCTCCTTGTACTCCATGAACTTTTCAATTCCGATTGTCTACGAAAATCTCGCGCCGGTGAAAATGACGTACCACAAAATTTCGTGACGTATGTACTTTAATTTTGCTTTTTTATCTATTTTTTTAATATAATTTCCAAACGGTTTAGCATTTATTCTTGGTAATAAATAGACGTCGTTGTCACCTTTATAGGTACCTGCTGTAAAAATTTGAACGAAATCCGTTAAATATTTTTTGAGTTATGCTTGACGAAAGGTTTTAATATCCATCGTAGCTATATATGGGGCAAAGTAATACTGCGCTGTGTATGAGTGTTCGTTGCACTCAGAAAATTATTATTATTTTATCGTAACTACGCAAAACAATTTAATTTTCAGTTTTCAAATGAAAAATATTCTCTACAACTTTCATTTTTCGCTATCACAGAGATTGATTTTACAAATTGGCATTTACCTTGGGATGAAGCTGCAATAAAATTGTTTCAGGACTATAGAATTATAGATTAAAAAAATGTGAAATTCCGGTTACAAACAATCCGCAGTAAATCATAAATATAATTATGTGGTAATTCTCTGTTGTTCCGTCGACCACTTTTCATAACAAAAAGCTATCGCCGAACTGTTAGATTAAACGCCAAAAATGCAGTCCCATTTAATTGATGTCAAAAGCATTATACGTGTTTGTTATGTCATCAAGTGGTTTTTAATTCGACATTTGCGTGTATTTTTCATTATGTTTTACTGATTTATTAGTTATTTCATTAATTAAAATAACAATTGTG
Organism: Maratus michaelseni; assembly: GCA_963931845.1. NCBI lineage: Eukaryota > Metazoa > Arthropoda > Arachnida > Araneae > Salticidae > Maratus > Maratus michaelseni. Next base: position 472,372,407 of record OZ007588.1, on the reverse strand, counting down.
TCCTTAAATTCTTATATTTTATTTATTTATTTATTTTGATATTCCAATGACAACGTTCTCCCGTTTATTCGGTGTTACAGTTTTGCGATAGTTTTTTGTTATGAAAGTGGTCGACGGGATAATAGAAAAGTACCAATTATGTTGTCTCTAAACTTGGACGTCATGCACTATCTGTTGAGAAATTATGGGGCATCGCAAAATGGCTTCATTATTTACAATTTTTTCTCACAGAGTTCAGGAGAAGACGTCATTTTTTCAAAAAAATGGAATGTTTACGGCAATGCTAAGAGATATTGACAATTTCATGCCTGTAGTTTAAATGGATTTTTATTATTATTTAAATTTTATTATTTTATTGTACAATATTTATTTGTTCTTTTAATTTAAATAAATATTTGTACTAGCATCGCGCGGGATTACAATTCGTTTTCCTTTTAAGCATGTCTTATGCAAAATATCTAATCAAAAATCAGCAATAGTTGTCTTATTCGTCTAATCTTCCATAATAGGAATGTTATATCCGATGTTTAACCCGATTGGTGAATTTCGAAAATCGCTGAAATACGTGTTTAACTATTTTTTAGTAGATTCGTTATCCTGAATTTTAAGGTACTACTTAAAACTACTACTGAGATATGGCGAAATGACGTGAAACGTTCGATCCCTATATTTAACCCCCTTAGGGAGTGAATTGGTAAAATCGCTGAAATACGTGTTTAACCATTTTTTAGTAGATTAGAAGTGAAAACTTCTTTAGGCGCGTTGGGCATTTTTTGAGATGGGAAAAAACCTTTGAATTCGCGACACTGTTACCGTTACTGTTACCGACACCTCTGTATATTTGGCGACGATTCTGCAATAGCTGGGGCCTTTTTTGAGATGGGAAAAAACCATTTAAATCGCGACACTGTTACCGTCACTGTTACCGACACCTCTGTATATTTGGCGACGATTCTGCAATAGCTGGTTCAGGTAAGTAACCAGATTTGCTTAAATTAATATCTCACTTTGACAGCAAAAGTGATATTAGACTCTATTTAGCATTATTTGAATGACAAATTTCTCGAATGAATATAATACAAGAAAATTGGGTCACACATTTGTTAAGTTTAATTCCGTTATAGAAATCGCCAATATTATAGCTAGAGAACCAGAAACATTGGCGAACAATTACGATTACGTAAAAGATTTACTTCTTAAACGCTTCAAAATGACACCAGAAGAAAATAATGCAGAAATTAATGTCACATAAAAAAATTCTTCAGCCACTTGGCGCGATTTAGCATTTGAATTAAGAAATTATTTGGAAGAATGGATTAGCGGTCTTAAAGTATCTGATTTTGAATCCTTAAAATAATTAATAGTAGTAGATCAAATTAAGAAAAGATTACCTATAGAAATGAAAGCACATTTTATTGATGATCTTCCAAAAATTAAAAATGTAGACGTATTAGTAAGTAAACTAGAGATTATGATGCGGCGAGACGTAATGTTAAAACCATGAATAGAATTTCACCCCACTTTGAAGATAGAAAACCCGAAGTAAGTAAAAATGAAAATTCACAATCTTTCTTTCATCCCAATACCAAAACAAAAGAAATAAATCTCAAATTAGGTGTTTTAGATAGATGTAACTCTCAAGGCCACATAGCGTCTCAGTGTAATAATAGCAATAACGGTCAAACTAATGAGTTCAGTCTAGACTCTACCGAAAACTATCGAAATTATAATCGCCAAAAAAATACAGGAAAAAGCTAACATTGCTACAATTCGAATCAGAAATAAGTCTAAACCTAATGGAATGGGTAAAATAATTAATATCAAAGGCAAAGAAGCAAATCTATTGTTTGATACAGACAGCTACATTTCTTTATTCAGTTACGAATGTTATGTCAATATTGGATAGCCAAATTTGTCTTCTGTTGATATCTTATTAACTGACATTGACGGAGAAACTGTAAATCTAATTGGATATTTTGTGAATAAAATACGTGTCGATGGGTTTCTTATATCAACGAAATTTTATGTTTCAAAATCTCTCGCATACGATATTGTAATAGGGCAAGACGTGATCAGCAAACTAAAGTTGGCGATAGATGAAGAGGGAATTAAAATTATTGGCGAGCGCAATACTTTTCAAGTAGGTTGCCTTAAAGTTGTAAATAATACCGATAAAAAATTAAATTATGTTGCCAATTCATACAATGAAGCGAAAGTATCAAAAGGAAATAGTTCACGTGCAGAAAACGAAATGATTGGTATTATGAATAAAAATAATTCAGAAAATAATTTCAAGATAAATTTAGCACGCGCGGTGAAAAAAAAGATAAAAGTTACTCAACTCGCGAGACCAAATCAAAAGATGAAAATGAAATAACAAAACACGGAAAATATTATAACTTAATGAGCACGAGAAAAGAAATAGACGGAAGTAATATAAAAAGAAAAAATGAAAATAATGAAATATTTCACGAAAGTTTTAAGAAACGTGGTTACTGATACGGTAATGAAGTGAAATCATTTTATAGAAAAGAAAAGTTTGTTGATAGAAATTATAGGTACCGCAAACAATACGCGCAGTATGAAGAATGAAAAAAGCATAATGTTCACGAATACCGTAAACAAGACAGGTAGCAAAGGAGTCATCATTTTTTGGAGTGATAGGAAGCGGGAATCCTATTTTGCAGATAAATGTTATTACAAAAGATATGAAACTACATCTCATGGAAGAAATGATGAATGTATTGAGAGTTCTTTAAATTGTGGATGAAAATTCATAAGTTTCATTGGTATTCATTTCAAAGAACACCAATTAATTAAAAATCATATTTCATGTATTTGTAAATTTACGTTTTAAGCAATAGATTGCAAGTTTTGTATGTAAAATAATATGCAGTATTTTTCATGTACAATAGTGCATTAAATGAAAATTGTAATATAATTTTTGTAGTAGTAGTTTATAATAATGAATAAAAAAACACTTCATTTAAAAGTATTTCCGGCACAATGAAACGTTTCCTGACGATTCAAAAAATACACACGTAATTGTTCAAGTTTTCACTTCTGTCGGCACTCCCGGAGTGCCATTGTTTTTTTTTATCCTGCATTTTACGCTACTATATAAAACTGCTGCTAAGATATGGCGAAATGAGCTAAAATTTTCAAATCCCCCATTTAAACTCCTTAAGGGTTGAATTTCTAAAATCACTGAAATAAGTGTTTAACCATTTTTTAGTAGATTCGTTAACCTGAATTTCATGCTTCTACTTAACATTGCAGCTGAGATATGGCGAAATGACCTAAAAAGGTTCGATCCCCCATTTAACCACTTTAGTGGGTGAATTTCTAGTTTCTTTTAAACACAGCAGAAAACGTGTTGTTTACGTTTTCTTCACTTGCCAAGCGTCTGACAGATATTCAATTTTTCACGTCGAACGCACTTTAGACGATGATTGTTGATTTATATTGAACTATCTTGCTATCATATAGTGTTTTTCTAAGAGTTTAAAAAAAAAAAAAAATTAAGCCATGTTGTACAATATTATAGGCTAAATGAACAAAGTTTTAAATTAATTGTGTTTCCAAGGTAATTTTTTCGGTTAATTATTTTATTTCAAAAATTTGTAAATTTCATAATGCTAAAATGATATATATGCCCTTTGATAGCACCAACTAAATGCATTTTTAATTGTGTTTACAACTAAGTTTTCAATAGCTTTTTTATACATTAAAATAATTTTCAAATTTCATATGTTAAAATGATTTACGATAGTGTACGCATTCTGGATAGAGTTGTTGATAAAAGTGACGAGCGAGCGAAGCGAGCTGGGACCGCATAGCGTTCCCATTGTGAATTCCGTCGCAATTCACGGGGATTGTGGATCGTTAGAAAGCAGGGGGTAGAACCTCCTAGTAGGGAATATATATAATATTACAAAATTTAGATGTCCGCGCTTCATTAAATTTATTCCATAAGATTTTTCCCTTCTAAAATTATTCTACAACCATAATTATTTGATTATTTCCTATCTTAAATAATATTTATTTTATTTTATTTTTATCTAAACATATTTCTACTTTAAAATGCGTAATGAATATTTTATTCGCCTTCAAACTATCCTAAAAAAACACTTCTCGTCATTATTTTCTTCAAAAACATTTTTATTTCTGAATTCTTAAATGCTGATATTTAACTCTATTTAGAATTATCATGTTGTACCTTTTTAAAAACTTCCCAACCTAGTTGAAAAGTGTTTATGACTTCGGTTTGTCTGCCGTCTGTCCATCTGTCTGTCTGGCGTCTGTCCATCTGTCCGTCTGCCGTCTGTTCGTCTGTCCATCTGTCATCTGTCCGTCTGCCGTCTGTCCGTCTGCCGTCTGTCCGTCTGTCTGTGCTCTAACTCCCGTAAATAAGCTTCGATTGTCCTGAAATTTTTGTATGTTATTGTCGTTTACTACAGCATGTTCCCTATTTCAACAGAAGTGTGTAGCACTTATAGTTTTTTCACAGGGACAATCAAATATATTCCGTTACATTACAGTCAATGGGGAATAATCGGTTCAAGGGCATTTGGTGACACTACGTCCTTTAAAACATAATGAAATTGATATATAATTATGAAGCGCATTAAAACATGCTTTTTGTAGAATACGAGTTGCAAAGCATTTATTATTCATTTACAGGGTCAAACAAAAGAATTCTTTTACACATCGTTATATGGGAAACAATCTTCTGCAGTGTAATTTAGTGATGTTTCACTATTTCAAACATAATGAAAATTATATGTATTACTGAGGTACACTATAAATTGCTCTCTTGTGTGCATTGCGTTTATTTACAGGGACACACAAAATATATCGGTTACAGTACATGGGCGATATTTACAGCCCATATGTGATAAGTGCGTTTTCAACTTTGGTTTGTCTTTTTAAGTTTAAAATTTTTTTTTCGTAGTACGTGTGTGTTTATAAACTCGGTTGATCATATATAGGGCTACACAGAAACAGAAACAGAAACCTCCCACTCGTGGACAGCCAACCACTCGGCATAGGACCTATGAGTCCATGATGGGAAAACCTATATCTACCAGGAACCCCAGTGTCCAAGGACCCGGAGTCCCCAGCAAGTTAAAAAAAAATCACATGGAGCTACCCAATATTGCTTATTGCTGGGTGAGCCCAAAGTTATTACATGTATATAAGTTCTATATGAATATACTGATAAGATTACATAATATTAAAAATAAATATTTACAGATATTTACAATAATAATATTGTACTGAAATTTTTTCAATTGTATTATGTACTAGTCTATTAAGTCTTTTAAAACATAGTTTTTAAAATCTATATATCTTCTTTGATATATGAAAAGTTTTTATTTAGGACATTATTGTTTTTATCTAACTTTTCGTAATTGGAAGCGTTGTAGGTTTCTCTTTAATGTTTTATTTTTATTGAAGTTAAATGGTAGGCATAAGAGGGCATAAGAGGGCAGTTACCGAAGATTTAGTGTATAGGAGTTCCAGGGTTTTTGTCACAAGGACATCTATCCGTGGTTCTTTTACCAATTTTATATAAAAAGCTTGGGAAGCTTCCATGGCCGCTAAGATAATATGCTGCTGATTTCTGAACACATAAAAATTTAACATCTACCTTATTAAGAATTTTATACGTTTCTCTTCCTTTCGTTGAGTTGGTCCAATTATTTTGCCAATCTGTGATGATTTTGTTTTTAAAACAACTCTTTAGAATGGATTCTGGAAATGGTAAGACAGAGATATCATCATAATGGTCTTCTGCAATTGCATTTTTTGCGAGAAGGTCTGCTCGCTCGTTACCAGTGGTGCCTACATGTGCTACATAATACGGCTATTTTGATGAATTTATTGGGGGTTTGTAGTAAACTATTGTAGATATTTAAAATTATGGAGTTTCGAGGAAAAATTATCTTGAGTGCATCTACGGATGAGCGACTATCTGTCAAAATAAGGGCTGGTGTAAATTGTGATTGTGTTAACCAAACTATTGCTTTCTGGATCGCATATAATTCGGCTTGGTAAATTGAGTTAATTGGGTGTAGTCTTACAGCATGATCATGGATGAAGTTATTATTAAGAGAGACTGTATATGCACTTGCCACTCCATTTCCCATAGATGATCCATCTGTAAAAATTTGAAGAGGATTTTCCAATATTATGTTTTCTGTCAGGTTATCTATACTTTCTATATTTTTCGACGTGTAATATTCTGGAAATTTATAAGTTGCTTACCGTTGCATAAGATTATTGTACATAATTGTATTGTTGATGTTAAGTAATCTGTTTCCTTGCTTTATCTCATAGACTTGGAATTCGTTTGGTATTTTGATGGTTATTGGAGGCACTCCAGTTAAAATATTTAATGCGTCATTTGAAATACTTCGGTAAGTTCTTATGATGTTTAACAATGCTATTCTCTGAATTGATCTAAGGATTCTGATGCCGTGGCAATTCAAGTTTGGATACCAGAATTCGGAGCCATAAAGAATCGGTCTTTCAATAACTGTTTGATACCAGATCTTCTTGAGGAAGGGACTGATTGCCTTGTTGTAATTGTAGAAACTTTTAAAGCCCGAAACAAATTGGGCGATCTTAGCGTTTAAAATAGTTAGGTGCGATTGAAATTTTAATTTTTGGTCTAGTGTAATTCCTAAATATTGTAGATTTTTAACAATTTTTATAGATTTCTGTTTTATTTTGAAAATTGGCTTTCGATTATTAAGGAGGTTCCTTCCAAATAGGAGTGCTTGGATTTTTTCTTCTGAGATAGTTAGATTAAGCTCTGAACATATATTGACGAATGTTTCTATACGGCTGTTAGCAGTTTGTTCCAATGATGATCTGTTATTGCCTTCAGTGAGTACGACGAAATCATCTGCATAAACGATAATTCCAAGAGCCTTTAATTTGTATCTTGTACTTATGTAATTGGTTATTAGCAACCACAATAGTGGTGCTAAACACGAGCCCTGCGGTTAACCTTTATGTGTCCTGAACCACTCTATGAATGTGTAATTATTTAAACCGATTAATCTCTCACTGATGTAATTTTTCAGGTGCTTCTTTATGTATGTTGGAAGTGGAGAATCATCTATTATTTCAGTCATTTTGTGCCAATCAATGGAGTCAAATGCTCCATGGATATCAATTGAGATCATTCCGCAGTATTTATATTTATCCAAATTTTCCATGATTAGTGATTTTAGTTGTTGTAAAGCTGTTAATGTATTATTTTTTCTCTCTAAAACCTTGTTGTTCTGGTTGAAGAATGGATTTACTTTCTAGAAATGTCATCGTTCTTATTTTTATCAGACTTTCTAAAACTTTTCCCAACATGGGAAGAAGAGTTATTGGTTGGTAAGATTTATGTTGAGATGGGTCTTTGTTCTTTTTTCTAAAATAGATTATAATTTCTTTTTTCCAAGCTTCAGGGAAATGGCATAATTTTAAACATTTATTATAAATCTGTAACCCTAGATCTGGGAATTCCTTTAGCTTGTTTCTTATAGTTATCGCGTCTACTCTATCATAAACTGGGACCTTTTTAATGTTCTGTTGTTTTATTGCAAATTTCAGTTCTCTTAGGGTAAATTTGATGTCTTGAAATTCTTCTTCTGGAATTGGGTAATATTTATATATGAGTGAATTTCATTTGTATTTTGTACAACAATTTGATGTTGCAATAGATCTTGCTGTACAGTTATATATGTATCTTATATTGTTGATGTTTCCAAAACTGTATGGATTAGGTCTGTATTTTTAAGATACTTTCGTTTTAGAATTTTAAAAGCCGTGCCATATTTACTTGTAGTCTCATTGCAGAAAGTTAACCATGATTCCTTCTTGGCTTTCACTATTTTTAATTTGTAGTCTGCTCTTTCCTTTTTAAAATCAATAAAATATTTCTCATTTTCTGGATTTCGTTTGTGTCTTTTACCTAGAGCATTTAAACGATTTCTGAGTATTTTTAAGCTATCTGAATACCAGTTAAGTTGACGATCTGCTGTAATTTTCTTCTTTTTTAGAGTCTTGTCCATAGTTTGAGTTAGTAAATCATGAAAAGAGTTCATCCACTCATTTAGCCCTTGTGGTGTTTGTACATTTCTTAAAGAGTCCATTAACCTTTCTTTATGATTTTTTAATTCTCTATTGAACTTTGTGAAGGTTTCAAATTTAGTTTTATAACGGAATAAATTTCTTATTAATGGATCCGCCTTTAAATTGAATTGGATGTATCTGTGATCGATTAGTGATGGGAAACTTGTATCTACTTTCCATGAATTGATCAGGTCTCTTGATATCCGTCCACATAATGTCAGGTCTGGATTTCCCTTTTATTATTTGTGGCAAAGGTATTGTCAGCTGCAGGATCGTTTATAATTTGTAATTATTTATTCGATATGCATTCTAGGATGACATATTCTCTGTTATTATTTCGAGCATATCCCCATTCGTATGTATTACAGACTACGGGAGTGAATTGCTTAAGTGAATTAAGGGTAGTTTTAATTGTGTTTACGCGTTTTCCCGCTGAACTACGTATATTTAGTAGACTAATAGAAGTTTGTGGAATATAAATAAATTCATATACAGGGCTAAGAATAAAAAAGATACATTGTCATTTACTTTTGGTAATTGCTGCAAGTGAGTTTTAAGTTGCCTTTTAGCTTAATAGGTGATGTGTACAAAAGTCTTCAGATAATACACAGGGCTGTACAAAAGGTTGCGAGTGCATTTCCATCGATTTGCGAAATTTGCTTTATGTGAATATTTTAACTGAACTAAATTTTATCCTACTATATATCCACATCTTTTGATCATATACTGGGCTGCTCAAAATAATTCGACTACTTTTTTGACACTGGAAGGTAATTTCGAAAACTGTATTTTTCTATGTGGTATATGTTTTCTAAACTGTTTACTTACATATCTTCTTTCACCTTATTTAACGGTGATGTTTCGTTATCGTTTTCTGGCTGTGTTGGAAAGTGTTTCATAATCTATGCTTGACGCATGATTTTTCGTTCTTGTATCTTTTTTGTTTCGTTCTAAAAAGCTATTCGCGCGCTTTTTTACTGGTCGTTAAATCACTACAATTTCCTGCCAAGACTAAACTAGAGTCCGGACCTTTTCCGCTACCTCATTGGCTGCCTTTTTGTCCCAGTGCTGTAAAAAGACTTACGCCATTCTGATATTTAACCGAGAACAACGAGTCGGGACCTCATATTTTGTGTGTTTTCAGTTGCCTACAAAACATTTGCTGGTGTGAAGTGATACGTTTGGATATATTGAATGTGCGATATTACTTATCTAAGTAATACAATGTAGTTGATAGATTAAATCGATGTTTTGTTTCAAGTGGCGGATGCTTTATTTTGTAAGACATTGAAGCTCCATAATAAACGTTGTTATCTTGTGCCAAGTAGTTGTGTGTGTAAGTTTATGAGTCGGTACACTCCAATGCTTCGAACACCAGTGCATACAGTTCAATAATAACGGCTGAGAACTTACCATCACAATATAGTAATATGCAATTATCAACGAGTGTCGCAGTTTAGTATTGTAAAATCATCATATATATAATATTAGAATTTCTTGAATTGAAAATAATATATATGCGTAACATATATATGTTAATAATGTAGGTAAATTTCACGTAGAGTCAATGTATACAGTGTCTTGTTTATTCATGTGTAAAATATTTTCTATCTTTAAAAAACACCACTTTTTTCTAAAATAAAGGTACATATTCTACACTGAAAAAAATAAAAACCCAATTTGTGTTAAACGTTTTTTAGGTATGAGCCCAAATTGGGCCATATCTGTTTTGGTTACCACTGTGTATCCGTTTTGGGTACTGTTAAGTATCCATTTTGAAAATGGGTATTTAACAGTGCCCCACAATCCATTTTGAGCACTGTTAAATACACATTTTCAAAATGGATACACAGTAGTAACCAAAACAGCCATGATCCAATTTGGGCTCATACCTAAATATCTTTCAACCCAAATTGGGTTTTATTTTTTTTTGTGTACACACGTCTATTTTTAAAACTTTAATATGTATCCTTTTATATATTTAGAATGAATAGTTTTATTAAATAGATATATTCAAAACAAAAAAAAATATTTTTAGGAATGAAAAGTTTTATATATACAGAAAATTGTATTTACAGATACATATATAAGTTAAGAAAGTATCTGTTTTATATATAACGAATTCTACTTGAAATATGTCTCTTTTGTACTGTAATTACTTCCGATAACTGTAATGGAGTTATTACAAGTATTTTAAAATTGAAAAGTGCAAATATTTAACGATTTTCGCTATTCCCCTGTCATTGTAAAAGTTCTTAAAAGTATTTAACTTTGTTAAACTGGTCATAATAAAATCTCTCTGCTTTGAGATTAGTTAAGTTTAATTAACTAACTCATCAAAAGGAAATATCGTATAATGCGTTATTTGCAATTAATTTGTGATTAAAACTCTTATACTGGCATTAATGTCTCCGAGGTACACTAAAGGAAATTCCTTACAATTGAAAGTTTGTTAATAATCAATTACTGAGCTAAAAAGCTGTTTTTATCTCTTCAATAAAATAAAGAAACCCTATGTTACGTTATGTTAGTTTTCTAATATAATAATATACCTTTTACATTTTTAAGATTGTTATTTTAAATTTAATAAAATGGCATTTCTTTGATTTTGCCTATTTACAAAATTAAAATTCCAAGATAGTTTACAGTTTATTATTAGTAGTAACAATATAGTTAACTACTTCTAAGATTTTTAGAAATATATATTTTTAAAAAATATGTTAATTAATTTTTTAATTTCATAACGTGGTAGATAATCAAAGTTATGTTCAATGCATCTGGAACGTTTGAATCTCATGTCTTATTCGTAGGTTAGCAGGGTAAATGTTTTCATAATTATTTAGTAGTCCTTTCACTTAAGATGTGTTTTTTTTTTCATTTATGTATCCATTTTTAGTGTTTAATTATTATTGAATTAACAATATATCATTACATATTTTTTTCTTTGTAATGATGTCTGTTTCAGGGTTGGGTTCCGAAAGAAATTAGTTTCTACAGGATGGAGGGAAGAAACTGGAAAAATATCGGAAGAAATGGTAGAAACTGGTAACTAAAATAATACCCAAAATTAACATACATCAATTATATAAAATATTTTAAAACAGAGAAAAATGATATGAAATATTTTAACTTTATTAATCTGGTGAAATATTAGTACACTGGGATGCAAAATGATTGGAACGATCATTTAATTGACTAAATAATAAATATAATTATATTAATACAGATATAAACCTTCTAAATTGATTTTATCAAACTTAATAGGCAAAATAATCATAAAGAAAACATTGTTAAACAATTGTTATTGTTGCAATGCAATAAATTGCATTTTCACTGAAGATTCAATAGGAGCAAAATGATAAGAACGGACATTTTTTTTTCTAAATTATAGAAATAATACTTGTTCTTTTACACTTAATAAATCCAATGCAGCGTTGTATAAATTTTTCAAGGTTTTGAATTTATCGAGGTCGCAAAACACGCCATGCTACACAAATGGCATATTTAAATTCAGTTTTTGAGTTATACTAGACCATTTGACTATTTTTTGGTAGATATGCACCCTTTTAACAACCCAAAGGTTCTCCATGGGATTTAGGCCCGGACTATTAGCCGGCCAATCAAGTGTGGGAATCTTATTATAAACAATTTATTTCTGTATTTTTCAAAGTGAATTGAGCCATCATCTTGTTGAAAGATATGGTTAAGACCTGATTTTTTTGTTTCAACAAATGGTGTTCTAACATGTGTATATAGGTATATCTGTTTTGTTGTCCTTCCAGAAAATCAATTGTAAGCTTAACTCTTAGGGAAAAGCAACTTAAATTATTAGGAAACCTCCACCCAGTTGACTCGTGGAAAATATGCCCTTCTCCTTTAGAAGATCATGCCAATATGCATGAGTTTCGTCCCGACCATCAGAATTATGCTTCTTTTCATCACTGAAAATACATTTAGACCAATTCGTTCGTTGTTTTAGATGTTTCTGTGCAAACTGAATTTCGGGCTTTTCTATGGCCAGATGTTGAACAAGGACACGGGCGTGGTTTTAGATATTTAAGGATTCCCGACCTATTTATTGCTTTTCTCATAGTCCATTCTGATTCTGGCGTCTTTATCTGTCTTCCAATTTCGTTTGCTGTCATCCTTTTGCTTGCGATCGCGCAAACAATCAAACTTTCGGATTGTTTTCAAAGAATTCTTGTACTACCTGTAGATTTTGTAGTACCATAAGTAGTTGCATTTTGTACGAAATAAAAAATAACAGTCCATGAACGTTTAATTTTATGAACAATTCTTTGGAATGAAATTCCGAGAATTTGACATCTTTCGAAGCAGAAAGTATTTTTCTTCTCCCCATCGTCAAAAAGTTTAGCGAACTAAACAAATGCGCTCATAATCTTTTCCATATGCTTTGTTAAATGATATGAGAAAGTATCCGTCAACCACAAGCCGTGGTTCCAAAATCATTATGGCGTTATTAGATAGCTTTCATTACACAAGGCTACACATTGCAGCTTTTCGGAGGACAGCAATTCCAAAAAAATTTGGTGTATTTTCAGCGATCATGACCCCCAAACCCTCAAACCACCCTCCGTTCAAATGATGATTTATATATATATATATATATATATATATATATATATATATATATATATATATATATATATATATACATCCATATATATATATATATGTATGTATACATCCATATATATACGTCTATATATATATATGTATATCTGACATATGTCATACTGTAATTCTCTTATTTATGAACCGATTTAGATGTGACTGAGTATGTGTATAGGACATATCAAGGTCTCGACCGAGTTCGTTGGTCAGCTTCATCCGCCATCTTGTTTCAAAATGGCATACAGTTAAAGTTTTTAAAATTTAAAAAAAATCACACAGATGTACAAAAAATTATAAATTGAAAAAATGTTTGCGTTAAATTTTAGAAAGTAGTACAAGGATTCTGGAACATTTTTTGTTTTGGCTATATCTTAAAAAAAGACAGATATGGCAGTTTGAAATTCTAGGGTGGCTGAGATTTTGAAACAATCTGATATCTGTTATGCTGTAACTTTCGTATTTCTGAACCCATATGAATGTGACTGATCATGTGTACAGTACATACGAAGGTCTCGACCGAGTTCGTTGGCCAATTTCATCCACCATCTTGTTTCAAAATGACGGCAAGTAGATTTTAATTCTGATATAATCTGATTTTTGTTACGCTGTAACAGACATGCTGAAATTCGCATTCAAATTCTGTATAAACGAAAGCCGGATTGAATATTATATAATCGTGTTCCAAGCATTTTAGCTTCGGGTGTTTGAGTAAAATGAGTTGAATTTTTAAAAAGTCCTTCCGGCCTGTACCGGGAGGAAAAGGTAGCTGTCCTATATCTTCGTTTTAAAATTTTAGCTAATGTTACTCGAAAACAGCAAGCTAAAATGCAAAGAAACCGTTTATTACTGAATTTGAATATTTGTATTTGTTACTGAATTTGAATATTTGGTATTTGTTATTACTGAATTTGAATAAGAAATTCGCCACATTATTGAGCTATAGCCAAGTTGGCTTGATTTATGAAGGCTTATTTCGGTCGCCAAATTTGGCGATATTTCGCCAATTGTCGCCAAGTTTGGCGAGCATTTGGCGCTAACGGATATTAATATATAGTTTTATGTGTATGATTGGGAAAATGATTACAACAATGAAAAATAATAATTTGCGAGTAATCGCGTTCACTAAAACTCATAAATTAATCATTGGATTTTTTGTAATGTGCCATCTTGTTTCAAAATGTTTGCCACCCTAGAATTTCAAACTGCTCTATCTCAGCTATTTTTTAAGATACAGGTAAAACAAAAAATGCTCTCGAATCCTTGCATCAAGGTCTAACTTTTTTGTATATTTATTTTAATTTTAAAATTTTCAGTGGCCGCCATCTTGTATCAAGATGGCGGATCAAGCTGACCAACGAACTCGGTCGAGGTATTGGTGAGCTTAATACACATAATTACTTTCATCCAAATTAATTTATAAATACGAGCGTTATCGTATGACATAGATCAGATATATATATATATATGGATATATCTATATATATAAATCAACATTTGAACAGAGGGTGGTTTTCGGGTCTGGGGGTCATGATCGGTGAAAATATATCGATATTTTCCGGAATTGCTTACCTCCGAACGGCTGCAATAGGTAGCTTTATTTAAGTATTGCGTGGCAGCGCAATACTTATTTATTTCCAGTGTTACTTCTTAATGTTAATTTAACACAGCATCTCCCATTGAACGAGTTAATTACTAGACTTTTCCCCACCTTTGTACGCTTTGCCACAAAATTTTAACTGTGTCCTAATTCTAATAAAATTTGAAATTTGAAATAGTGAAATTCTTTGGCTGACGTCAGGATCAAAATGGATTAAATGCCGTTGCATATAGGTGAATTATAATCCAGGAAGTAATATAAGCTATGTTTTATTTACGTTATTCAAATATTTTTCTTAATAATTTAAAATTTCACAATTTTCATTGGGAATTAATGGACGTTTTTCCTATAAAATTTAACTATGTTTCTTTATTGTTGCCAGCTATTCAAAAACCATAATAATAATTTGACCACAGCAATAATTTTTCAATTGAAAGATTTCCATGTTCAAAATAAAACTGAATTAGAATTTTTTACGTTTTAAAAAATGGAACAACACGACGTCATACTCTAAATAAACGGAAATTTTCAAGTATTTGGTTATAATTCAAGCAGAAAGCAGATGAATATGTCACCATATTTGTAACAAAAAGAGCATTTTCTTAGTTCAGTATACATTTGTTAATAATACAAGGAGCATCAATATGAATAAATGCAGGAAGCAATTGTATATGACGTCATATTTATAATAAAAATTGAAATATTTTTTATCGATAGTGATTAATAAGTATGAATATTAGTTATATGCAAGAGAAAATTTTCTGTCAAATAGTTTATAAGAGATTTCGCTGGCGAGAAAATTGACGTATTATTATATACTAGCTAACATACCCGACGTTGCCTGGGACCATGATAATAATCCTAAAAATACCTAAAATCAATGTGGAATGATTTTATATTTTTAAATGAAAATCCATCCGAACGAACTGAAGGACAGTCGTTATAATTATTGCCGATTTAATGTCGAATTAATTTCTGACGTTTTGATATATTAAACTTTCAATTCTGACCAAAAGTTCCCGAGGAAACCTAGATAATATAAAGCGCTCCTCCACCTTTCCTCTTTTAAACTGAAAATAATATACAATATTAGCCAATTTATTAGTCCAATTCGAAAAAAAATTCCAAAACTATGTTTCTAAGATGATTACATTAAAATTAAATAAAAATAATGCACTCGTGGCATCATAATTCACTTTTATATTTTAACAGAATGGTAATGCTACTATAATTTGTGACTCGTGCTATAGCATTATACACGTCAGGACACATATCTTTTTACGCGTGAAGATTTCGCTATCCTACTCCATTGTGAAATTTGGTAATTTTTGAGAAAAAGTCCATAATCATTAGATTTGAAATGTATATCAAGAAAAATACAATTTTTTACCTTTCTAACGCAGTTTGTCTAACAATTTTCTGACAAATACTTTTCGAGCAATTAATTTTTTCAGTAACTTCAAACGTTTCTTTTTCAGAGATTAATCTGTGGCAATGATTATCGAAAATCCCAGTCGTCAGCAAGACGTACCTTTTTATTAAAGAGGATTAAGGGCGTGGATGGTTATTATGAAATAGATTGTACTGGTTCAACACAATTTACTTTTTAGTTTATAGCGCCCATGGGAGGAAATAATGTAACCAAATTCAAATAAAATTGATTATTTTAATGTTTCATTTTATA
This sequence comes from Maratus michaelseni, assembly GCA_963931845.1. Lineage (NCBI taxonomy): Eukaryota > Metazoa > Arthropoda > Arachnida > Araneae > Salticidae > Maratus > Maratus michaelseni. Next base: position 472,356,355 of record OZ007588.1, on the reverse strand, counting down.
ATCGCTATATTGAAATTAAAAGTAGTTGTCACAGATTCAACACAATTTTCTCGAATTTTGTGTTTATAGGGTCTCCTCGCGAGCAAATCTTCCAATCAAAAAACTCTAAATTCTGGTGGTGTTATTTTCTTTAGAGACCTGTCAGGCTTCGACTAGCGCTTCGACCAGGAAGATAGATTATTTTCGACAATTCATCCGTTTAAACTGCATTATGGGTAAATTAAAGCTTTCTATTACAGTGCGGGCGAGATATTATGATTTTAAGAATTAGGCCGTGTAAAAAATTAAATGGAGGAGAGGGGGGGGGGGCGTTTTGCCCTTTCGGGAGGGGAGGGGAACACAATTAGGAAATACAATAAAGCGATCTGTTTTAAACTTTACGATATTTTATAACGCATAATATAATTTTTTAAAAATGAAGCCGCTTTAAAAATTATGGGGAGGAGGGGGGGGGGCGCGTTCTGCCCACACGGGGGGCACTTTTCTAAATTTTGCCGATACCCCTCATGTGATATATCGTTGGTAAGGTCTGTGACCGTTTAATCATATTATGCATCTCCAGTGTCCATCGCCCCACTTTGCCACCCGAGGGGAGTACTTTTCTAAATTTTGCACACATCCCTTATGTGATAGATCGTTTGAAAGGTCTGTGACCGCTTAATCATATTATGCTTCTCCAGTGTCCATTCCACACTTTGTTCCCCCAAGGGGGTACTTTTCTATATTTTGCACACATCCCTCATGTGATATATAGTGTTGGAAAGTTCTGTGACCGCTTAATCATATTATGCATCTCCGGTGCCCATTCCCCACTTTCTCCCCCAAGGGGGGCCCTTTTCTAAATTTTGCCGATACCCCTCATGTGATATATCGTTGGAAAGGTCTGAGACCGCTTAATCATATTATGCATCTCCGGTGTCCATCCCCCCACTTTGACCCCCAAGGGTGGCACTTTTCAAAATTTTGCCGATACTCCTCATGTGATATATCGTTAGAAATGTCTGAGACCGCTTAATCATATTATGCATCTCCGGTGTCCATTCCTCCAGTTTGCCCCCCCCCCAAGGGGGTACTTTTCTAAATTTTGCACACATCCCTCATGTGGTATATCGTTGGAAAGGTCTGTGACAGCTTAATCATATTATGCATCTCCCGTGTCCATCACCCCACTTTGCCCCCCCCCCCCAAGTGAGGTATTTTTTAAAAATTTTGCCGATACCCCTCATGTGATATTTCGTTGGAAAGGTCTGAGACCGCTTAATCATATTATGCATCTCCGGTGACCATCTCCCCACTTTGTTCCCCCAAGGGGGTACTTTTCTATATTTTGCACACATCCCTCATGTGATGTATAGTGTTGGGAAGTTCTGTGACCGCTTAATCATATTATGCATCTCCGGTGTCCATTCCCCACTTTCTCCCCCAAGGGGGGCCCTTTTCTAAATTTTGCCGATACCCCTCATGTGATATATCGTTGGAAAGGTCTGAGACCGCTTAATCATATTATGCATCTCCGGTGTCCATCCCCCCACTTTGCCCTTCCAAGTGGGGCACTTTTCTAAATTTTACCGACACCCCCTCATGTGATAAATCGTTGGAAAGGTCTGAGACCTCTTAATAATATTATGTATCTCCGATGTCCATCCCCAACTTTGCCCTCCCTTGGGGGTACTTTTCTAAATTTTGCACACACCCCTCATATCGTTGGAAAGGTCTGTGACCGCTTAATCATATTATTCAGCGCGTGCGCAGCACAACTGCTATACGGTGCCGCAGGCAGCGGGAACCCGAGACGGAGGTTCGTTCAGTTAGAGGTTTATACTATTCGATGTGCAAACTAAGGGATCACCCGGTGCGTGCGTAGCACGAATGGTATACGGTGCCGAAGGCAGCGGGGACCCGGGTCGGAGGTTCGTTTGGTTAGAGGTTTATAGTATTCAATGTACAAATTAAAGGATTATCCGGTGCCAAAGGCAGCGCAGACCCCGTTTGGAGGTTCGTTCGGTTCGAGGTTTTACAAGATTCGAGGCACCGATGTAAATTCGCCCGCTAGCGGGTGAAGACAGCTAGTTTTCTTATTATATGTATTATATAACAAAAACTCTTGACGCATTCACTGTTTAAAATTATATTCAAGAACATTCTGCTGATATATACTCGTTATTATTTTTATACCTCTTATTTTGTGATAAAACAACACAAGATTTTATCGATAGCTTTCACACACCACTTACTAGAGTCTCCTTCCAAAGTGGTTGCAAACGTATTTTAAACAATGGAATAAAATTTATTGCAAAAATGAACATGATTCGTTTATTATTATCATTATGAAGATGAGAAACAATCCGTTAAAGCCTGTTATATATATATATATATATATATATATTTGTTAAAAATTACTTTTATTATTTTAATTATTTACAGAATAATCAATGTTTGAACTGTATATTACATATTACCAATACTGATTTTGATCTGTGCAGTCTTTTACATACTTGCCTCGTGTGAATCTTATCTGCTTCATATTAATTTGTTATTAAAAAACTTGAGATATTAAAAACAAAAACGAAAAATCATGCTTCAAGCATAGATTATGTAGCACATTCCAACGCTTCCAAAATAATTTTACAAAACATACCGTTTAATAAGCTAAAAGATAACATCTAAGTAAACAATTTGGAAAACGCATAACATATTTAAAAACATAATTTCAGGAATTTCCAACATATACAATATTTGGAAAAATATCCGAATACTTTTATTTAGCCCTGTATAGGATCTATAGATTTGTATATATACTACATAGGATGCTAAATTTTAGTTTAGTTAGGAAACGCGTAGCACAGTTTAAAATTATCCTTCTGGAGTTTCTGTCAGTAAACGGAAATATGTTCGCGAACTTTTGTGCTGCCCTGTATAGGATCTACAGAATTTATACACACCACATAATAGACAAAAAGCGAGTTAAAATTAAAATCGCGTTCAGTAACTTAAAACGCACTTCCAGGAATTATTGTTAACAGACAGTAGAGAATTCTTTTGTGTGTCCCTGTAAATGAACGATGACTGCTATACACACACTATTCTGTAGTACGCCTCTTGTAATGCACCTTAGTAATATATATAAATTTCAATGCGTTTAAAATAGTGAAACATTATTTAAATAAACCGCAGACGATTTTTCTCCATAGACGTAATGTAACGGAATTCTTTTGACTGTCCCTGTAAGGTAACTATAAGTGCTATGCACACCCTATTCCATATTAATCTTCTTCTAATGCACCTTAGTGATATATATATAAATTTCAATGCGTTTACAATAGTGAAACATTATTTAAATAAACCGCAAATGATTTTTCCCCATAGACCGCAATGTAACGGAATTTTTTTGAGTGTCCCTGTAAAAAAACTATCAGTGCTACACACTTCCGTTGCAATAGGGAACATGCTATAGATAAAGACAATAACATATAAAAATTGCAGAGCAATCCGAGCATATTTACGGGAGTTAGAGCACGGACAGACGGCAGACGGCCAGGCAGCCAGACAGCCATACGGCAGACAAACCGAAGTCATAAGCACTTTTCAACTAGGTTGGAAAGTGCTAAAAACCGAAGTCATAAGCACTTTTCAACTAGGTTGGAAAGTGCTAAAAACCGAAGTCATAAGCACTTTTCAACTAGGTTGGAAAGTGCTAAAAAGGAACTTGCAAAGCAAATTAAAAAAAATTAATTTATTTCCATATTGTTAAGCCCGAGAAGAGACAGGTATAAAAATTATATTATTTAGTCAATGCTACAATAATGTTGCATTTTTTTATTAAATCTTGCTCAGTCTATTTATTCTTAAGAAAGTAAATTTAAATTTGAAACATGATATTAAAGCAACTTTAAAATATTTCATTTAATTGAAAAGAAATCTAAATAAATCTTCAACTTTTTTTTCAGTTTTACATGCATTATGCAAAATTTGTATTGTAGCAAATTCTAACAGACAAGAAACATGACAAGTTGAAATAATTTAAATAGTTGAAGATTTATTTAGATTTCTACTAGATACGCGGTATTTTTGCTCGATTATAGGATGTTAAATCTAACCTGTTCAATAGTCTTTTTGATCTCTGAACGATTTGGTGCTTATAAAAATTTCAAACTGAATTAAAAGAAATGAAAATATATCCACCGTTTTATTCTGCATCATGAAAATAACAAAATTTCAAATTTCTGGAATTGAATGCTTTTCATCTCATCTTAAATGCTTAGAGAAGTAATTAAGGCAACTAAAAACATTGAGTAGTGCGTTAATAAATGTCGAAGAGTAAAATGAATCAGATCCTTGGGACGTTTGGTCAATGAACTGTCTTCAACTTTAATCTTTTAATTACGGGGTTGGGACCCATACGTCCCAGCGACTATTGTTTTAGTCTACTCATACCTCTTTGTTTGGAAAATATACTCTACCATACACTTATATTAGGATATTTTCAAGAGAAATCTACCGCAAATATATATATTTTTTTGTAAATTGTGCTACGATTCAGTATAAAAATAGTTGCCAGTCCTAGCTAGTTATCAAAAGGTTGGAGAATGGTGGAGAACGTGATAAAAAATTTATTGTTTCAAAAAAGAGAAATGTTAATCAAAGCTTTGAAAATAATTGTAGCGTAGTGCTTAGCTACTCTTCTTATGAAAGTATTCTAGGATTAAAAGAATTGTTGAGTTTTGTGTGGCAGCGTGTTCTCAATAACACTGGTTATATGAAAGAGCCTCCTATTCTGCCATTTCTTTTACTTCTGCTAAGGATGATTGAATCTCCCGGAATCTGATTGTCGTGGCCATTTTATGCACTGATATGTTAATGAAATCTCTGTGGCCAGATGGCTAGTATGAATACGCTCGTAAAAGTTGGTCGGATCCTGCCATCTTCTAAAATAAAAGCGTAAGTCATGTGACTGTCATCAACAGTTCCGGGATGGCCGTTTCACTTTTTCATATGCCAGGCGGCCATTTTTATTCAAAATTATTTTTTCGAATAAAACTGCATAAAAGTTACATTTTTAGAAAGATCGTTCAAAATGAATGAATATTTGAGAGATACTTACGCTCAATTATGCATATATTCTGCAATAACCTCAGTCGAAATTAGGTTCACAGTTCAAATTCTCTATTCATAAAAAAAAAAAAAAAGATTGATTCGTCGTGAACATTTAAAATATTAAATCATGGAGGTAATCATTCGCAAAGCAAGTTCTCCGCGAATGAATTTTTGGACTGCTGCCTCGCGTCAAAAAAATAATTCGCACCAGTGAGACAATCAAAGTTTACCATAATTATGTGCTGTACAACTCAACTTCCTTCCGGACCTTTTCTTGACGTAAATTGAACTCATGTAATAATATTTAATGAATCAAATTTTTAGCATTTTTAAAATCGCTAATACAGCTTTTATTTATGTGTACAAATTAGAAATGATACTTTGATTTTGAAATCAAATGTTTTGATTTATGATATTATTTCTTATTTATTTATTTATTTTCTATTTAAATGAAAAGTGTGAAGTATTTTAAATTTATGTAATATAAGCATTTTAGATTAAAGTTAAGTATTTTAAATGACATGAGTGACAGGTTTGTAATTTAAAATTAAATTAATGTAGTATGAATGATGGTGATGGGAACAATATTTGGCGATTTATCATCTGCTCTCGGCTAAAAAAAATACTCATAATTAAAAAAGGAAATAAAAATAAATAAATGATAGTGTGATGTAACTAAAGATTGATATACATATCAAAAATAATTTATAGAACTAAAAAAAAAAAAAAAAAGTAAATAAACAACAATTTCCATAACAAAGTTTTCGCCAAATTGGCGGGCGGAAAAATCGCGCCAACGTGCGTATGTGACACCTGTGCCCAAAAAATATGCGAAATGCTACCATGATCGCAAAAGTTCATGATTTGTCTATTAGAATCTTCCGATTTGGCGAAGTATTAAGGGAAAATTAAATTATGAATAAATGTAACGTGTTGCAATGTTTAACATACATTTAAGGGAGACCAAACTGGTCGCCAGTGGTTGCTAGTCTAAGGATAATTAGACTAGAGCTTCATCACTTCGGGATTCTGCCTCGTGCAGACCGTTCAAGTTGTTCTTTTGAGTTGAACCTTCAACTGAAAGGTTTGGTTTCGTGGTAAGGCGTTAATGTTTGGTGTTTTTAAATAAAGAGGAGTAGGAATACACGATGTTCCCCTTTAATGCAAAATTATGCAACTGACATTTTTGTAGAGTGTTTTCTAAGTTTTAAGTGATCTAAGGTGAACTCCTTCGTTTAGTGCGAATTGTTAAAGTAACCATATTAACCCCTTGAACACTAAAGTCTAAAAACGCAATAGCATTCAAAACACGGCAAACACCCGAACGCTGAAATATGCTGTGAGACTTTTCTTCTGAATGCCTACGTCTCAGCGGACCAATAAGAAATAAGCTATCTTCGAAAGTGGAACTTCTTTAAAATCATTAGTACAAAAGGCTGTCCACCCGTTGATTGCAATAATCCCTTACTGTGTGACAATAGTGGGTCTTTGCAGTGGGAGAAAATGGAACACCCGTTTTTCAGGCGCTCGGGTGGTCTGGCAGTAGTTTGCTTGGCTGGGCGTCTTGGGCGGTTTGGTAGCAAAATGGTTAGCGTAAGTCAGTGTTTAAATTATGAAGTAACCCACCATATATTACAAGTACATATATATCTAAAAATAACTTAAACAAACAATAGCCAACATTACGTCAATGTCACCTACCCAAAAACAAAATTTCGATGATCTTGATAAAGGTTAAATATTACGTCACATTATTATGATGTACCATATGTATTTATACAAACCATATGTCAAAACACTAGCGCCACCTAGCTAAGTATACGTCGTACGCTCTTTAGACGACCTCTTTCGCATTCTGTCTTCCACAGAAACCACACGACCCGAGGTAAGTAAAACTTTCGAAAAGTATTTTTATTATTATTATAAAACACGCATATTTTCAAGCCATACGATACATATATATATATATATTTCTAAAAATAACTCCGAAGCCAGAGAAATGCCATAATACCGATTATTTTCTACTTGTAAATTAGAGTTTAAAAAAATTTCTTACCCCAACCACAACATTCATTTATATAAGAAACATATATCGAAAAAAATCTATGCAAATAATCCAAGTTTTACAGAGTGTATATATATTTTTAAAAAATCGAATTCTAAAAATGCTGTGTAAGTAAGTAAATTAAACTTAAACTTTAAGAAATACAGTAATATGCATATAACTTAAAAATTAAACGGCTTTAAAGTGATCATGCTAGCATTATATATATATGTGTGTGTATATATACATAAACCAGAGAACGAAGGTAAGTTAAACATATTTTATTATTATTATAAAACAAGTGCATCTTAAATCTTTACCATACGTATACTTACACACATATATATGTCTCAAAATTATCAAACCCCGTGTAAAAAATAAAAAGATTCCTCCCACACAACCCATAACGAAATAAAAAATATTTAAATTTCTCTCTCGAAGCCAGACTAGAGTAAGAAACAATGACCCATTCATTCGTCAACTTGTCCAAAGTGTCACCACAGCTATCGTATATATATAGATTTAGAAATATATATATATACAGATTTATTCCCTTACATACTTGGATACTTTTGTACTTCCCTGTATATTACTTAGATATTTTTATACACGTTGCATATTAAGCTAAAATCTAATTAAGGCTACAACATGCTTAAAACTACTGAAATCATACTTTCAGAAATTACCATCCATAGGCGACCATGTATCCATTTATTTCCGTGGCCCTGTATATGATTTTATTTATATTCTATGAAGATCGCCTTAGAATACTATATATAGTTGAGCTTGAAAATGCATATCTCAATTAAAAACCACTTTTATGCAATACACGCTCATATTCAGTGAAGCTTACGAATTCTTAAATGCTTTTCCAACAATTATCGCTAACAGACAGTACTTCGGATACACTATACTTTATCCGAAATATTTTGTGTATCCCTGTAAATGAACGATAAATGTTACGCACATCCTGGTCTAGAGCAAGTGTCTTGTATTAAACCCCAGTTATGTATATCGATACCATTATATTTCAAATAGTATAACATAATTTAAATACGCTGCAAACAATTTTTTCTTCCGTAGACCGTTATTAAAAGGAATTCTTTTGTGTAGCCCAGTAAATGAATAATAAATACTCTGCATCCCATATTTTGTAGAATGCATGGTTTAGTGTGCTTTATAAATGCATATCGATTTCATTACGTTTAAAATGGTGTAACACCATTAAAATGCACTTGAAACGATTTTTTCGCATTGATCGTAATGTAACGGAATATTTTTGACTGTTTCTGTAAATGAACTATAAATGCTACACATTTTATTTTCATTAGCGACCGTGCTATAATAAAAGTCAATAACATATAACTATTATAGGTCTATCCGAGTACATTTACGAGAGTTAGAGCTCGTGAAAATGGCGAAACGGACACTCGAATACACAAACCGATGTCGTATATACAAGGTGATTATAAAAAAACTATCCCGACATTTGGGCCCCTAACTATCATACCATTCAAAGAAACTGAATGAAATTTTGGCAAAAGGTATTTTGAGGTATGCGCTCAAGAATGATATGGAAAACAACAGTAAACAGTTACGGTTACAGTGAGAAAATTTCAAAAAAATCAAATCGCAACACCCAGTTTTTTGTATTGGAATGTGATATCCATTGTGAAAAACCCTAAATAGCGTTGGAACGGCAACTAGTAGCATGAAAATCACTGGAACTAGGCAAGGGAAAAGTAAAAAGGGCTTTGCCGTGCACAAGAGCATTAATTTTCGTTTCATTTACGTCACCGTCACACCCTTTCTTTGGCTGATATCCCAGCCTGATTAGTTCTCCAGAAAACGAGAAGAAGAAACCAAGAAACGCAAATTTCGGGTTCTACGCAAGACACAGTCATGACTGACGTCGTCACGCTAGGTGAAAGAAAAGGCACTGCGAAATGCGAGCCGCGTATGTTAATTTCTGCCATTCCCAACAAGATGCCGCTTTCAGGGAAAGAACGTGGGGAAATCGTAACGATTTATTACCTGAATGAACAAAATTCCGCAGAGACATTGCGTGTTTCCCGCAGAAACCATGGATTACGGCAAGGCCCGTGCACTGTCAAAGCTGTACGGGACTTGATTCATAAATTTGAAGAAACTGGTTGCACATGCGATCAACCTCGGTCTGGACGACCTTCCGTGCCTGTGGAAGCTGTGGCAGAAATCCATCAGACGATAAGCACAGTTGATCCCGCAACTGCACGCTGTGTTTCACGTGTTCTGGATCTGCCGAATTCAACTGTACGCAAGATTCTGCGCTCCACTGTTAAAAATTTGCAGCAAACTGTCCAGTCATTTGACCGTTTTTATGGAAAACGGTTACATAATCATAATTAAACTCTGTTCTGACCATATTATTGCCCATATTATGGTCAGAATAGTCTTAATTTACGGTTATGTAACCATTTTCTATAAAAACGGTCGAATGACTGGACAGTTTGCTGCAAATTTTTAACAGTGTCTGTTCTAAACATGTTTCCGTATCGATTCCAGCGTGTCCAGATGTTGGAAGTGGGAGACTATCAATTGCGGCTGGATTTTGCAAATCAATTCCTTTTCCGGTACGATGAAGATAGCAGCTGGCCTTTACGCATTCTATGGGCAGATGAGGCGCATTTCTCATTAACTGGTAACGTGAAATCGAAAAATTGTGTGCACTGGGCAGAGAATAATCCACATGATGTGTATGCACGTCCAATACACGAGGAAAAACTGACTGTGTGATGTGGTATAAGGAGTACGTTCCTCCTCGGCCCTTACTTTTTTGAAGAGGTTACTGCCGGGGATCTGCAAACGTGTACAGTAACGAGTGCTCGCTATCTGGACATGTTAACTCATTACGCGATTCCCGCTTTGCAACGGCAAAATGCTCTATCTGAAGTTGTGTGGATGCAAGATGGCGCTCCTCCACATGTCGGGTCTTCAATCAAACGTGTATTAACTCAACAGTTTGGAGGCAGAGTTATCTCCCGTCATTTCCCGTTTCCGTGACCACCAAGGTCTCCTGATCTGACACCAATGGATTGCTGGCTGTGGGGATATCTGAAATCCAAAGTGTATCAGTTTCGTTCTCAAACTGCATCTGATTTGAAAGATGCCATCAGAACTGCAATTCAAGAGATTCCTATTGCCATGATACGTGCTGTAGTGCTATCCACCATCAGCCGCATGCAAAGTGTCATCGTGTGTGAAGGAGGTCATGTGGAAAATTTGTGAAACACAACAAAATGCTTTATTTTATGCTGCTTCTCTGTTCTTATTGGTTGTCCTCACTTTTAGCCTATCTACCGCCGGTGATTTTCATGCTACAGTTGCCGTTCCAACGCTATTTAGGGTTTTTCACAATGGAGATCACATTCCAATACAAAAAACTGGGTGTTGCCATTTGAGTTTTTCGAAATTTTCTCACTGTAACCGTAACTGTTTGAGTGACACTGTTGTTTTCCATATCATTCTTGAGCGCATACCTCAAAATACCTTTTGCCAAAATTTCGTTCAGTTTCTGTGAATGGTATGATAGTTAGGGGCCCAAATGTCGGGATAGTTTTTTTATAATCACCCTGTAATTTTCAACTATTTTGGAAAGTGTCAAAAAGACAAATTTTTATTCTGTATAAAACATTTATTCTATATGCAATTAAACTTAAAAATGTATCTTTGTGTGTATTTTAAAATTATTTTTTCTACTTGAAATAATTATTCTGTTGAATTACAATCTTTCAATTCTTATTCGTGTTAATTCAAAATTTCGTATTTAAATGTATAACAATTTACACTTTAAATATAATTAAGCTAGAGCTTAACATTTCAAAAGAACAGCTTATTTAATACTCATTTTTATAACCTTTAACTTTTAAAACCACGAGACAATGCAAGTCTACATTAGTCTTCATTATGATTTCTTAAAATTTTAGAGTTTTAAGTAGTAACATGTACCATTAAGATGAAAAACAATTTTTGATAAACATAAAATTTCGAAACTCTATAATCCTGATCTCTAAAATTAAAAGTAATGTTATCATGTATAATGATTAATGATGACTTTGTAATTGAAGAATTAAGAATGCTTTAATTAAGACATTAAAAAACATTCTACATTGCCATTTAATTTGAAAGATATTTATTGTTATTTTCTGTTAAAAATTGGAACTTTAAAAAAGGTTTTAAGTCCTTTATGCTTTATATTTAAAAGTAGAAGATTAAAGTTCTATATAAAATCATTTCAACATATTTTAACACATTTAAACATAACCATTACTTTTTCTTTTCCAAATGTGTGACATGAGCTGAAAAATAAGTACATTCAAGGAAAAAATAAAATAATTAGACAAAGGCCAAAAAAAAAAAAAAAAAAGAAAGAAAGAAAGAAATTCTATGGAAAAAATACGTAACTTTTGTATTTAACATTTTCTTCGAAAAACCGCAGATGGTGTTGTAATCCAGTTAAATGCAGTGAGAATAGTTTCCATTGAAAAGTCTGGAAACGGTCGAATAACTCGAGAAATGTACATCGAATTGATTTTCAATATTTTTTAAAAATCTGTTTAGAGATATCAAAGTTGCCTCCCCAAACCTGCCCCCTGGGAGGAAATGGGGACAACTTTGAAATCTTATATGATAACCCCCTTTTTATTGCATATTCCGAGTCTACGGGAAAAATCACGTAACTTTTCTTTGTAACATTTTTTTAGTAAAATCGTATATTGCGCTGTGATCTAGTAAAATGTAGTGAGAAACATTTCCATTGAAAAGTCCGGAAACGGTCGAATAAGTCCAAAAATATGCATCGTATTGAAAGACGGAAAAATATGTATTCAATATTTTAGAAAAATGGCAACTTTGATATCCCTAAATATATTTTTCTAAAATATTAAACACGTATTTTTTCGTTTTTCAATACGATGCATATTTTTGGACTTATTCTTCCGTTTCCAGACTTTTCAATGGAAACGATTCTCACTGCATACAGCGTCATCTACGATTTTCCGAAGAAAAATACAAAAGTTACGTTTTCCCCCCCCGTATAATCCAAATCTGCAATAGAAAAAGGGAGGGGGGGGTATCATTTAAGATTTCAAAGTTTCAAAGGATATCAACTTTTACAACTTTTTTATCAACTTTTACTTTTTTCTATCTCGGATTCCTTTGGCTCGATTAAAACGGGGTTTGGCTTATTCGACTTGATATCGATAGCCTTAAATAATTTAGCTTTATGGACCCGATTACGACGGGGTTTGATTCATTCGACTTGATTTCGATAGCCTGACAGATTTCAGTGATGTTCGTATAGAATAGATTGTTATTATCCCGGGCCCGGGCGACGCCGGGTGGGTCAGCTAGCATATTAATATTTCAAGACTCTATTACAAATTTCTCATGTATTCTTAACAAATTTGACAATTCCGTAATATAATCATTTTTTTTTTCCTTTCTACGTCTACGTCAGAAGATTAATTAATTTGAATTTTAAAACAAAAAAATATATGTAACTTTGTTCGAAACAGATAGGTGATTGCATTGAAACAAGTATTATTTCTATAAACAGGATTAAATGATTGTAGGTTGTATTATTTAATTTTTACATTCAGTTATTTTATCTCATTTGAAGCAAATTGATTTTGATCTTAGACGAATTTTCGTTGCTTCACTTTTGAGGTTTTTATTTTAAAGCAAAATTGAGGCTTAATGTTTCTTAAAATTAATGATTTTTTAAAAGCAAAGAGTGATACCTATAAAAATATGGACATGACAAATCATCAGAATTAAATTTTAAGAATCCGTTCTAATAACATTAAGTATTTTAATATCACTTAATAATATAGAAAATAAAATACATTTATAAGTCAATTAGAAATTAGTTTAATTCCAAGGCATGACTGTTTTTTAGATGTGTTAAAGAGATATAAGCATTTTTTAATTGCTTTTATATTATTCCGAAATTATTTGAAAAAAAAATTGTTCGATATCACGTGCTGGAAATTTGTTTAGAACTGAATGCATCCCCTGGCGGTTTAACTAAACATTTTCCTGCGCTGCACCGAAAATGGCTATTTTTAATGAAACCGCAAAAGGAAGTTACCGATTTGATAATCACAGACAACGAAATAGTTTCATTTTCACTCATCCTCGAGTATTAAAAAAACTTATTGGAGGTATTGAATCGAAACTCATAGTTTGTACGTAGTTTATTTTTCTGATTCCAAAAATGCAAATTTTGTGAAAATCCGTCGGTAACTTTTTTGACCACAAACTGACCCGCTTTGAATTAAATGATCCAGACATTTGAGAGGGTGGTAACGAATTTATTTCCGCTTCGGGGTCCATCTCTATTTAATTTCCTAAAGTTACCAGAGGAACGTTTTTTTGCAGCGATTTTTAGACTGATTTTCGCATTTCGTATTATTTTTTGACGGGGCCGGGCAACGCCGGGCGGATCAGCTAGGGTTTAATAGATTAATTTGTTAAGTTACTTATACCTTTGGTTGAAATTTTATATGTTTTACAATTTAATAATTTTTTTACAGTGACAAATGGCCTTCACATTTCACAGCATAACCCTGCACTATAAAAATGCTAAAAAATATATAGAAATGCTTTCTGTAGTTGCAAATCAAAGTGTATTTCATCAAATGTTTATAAAATATTTTTTATATTATTTCGTAACTGTTGTTTCCAAATTAAAGATATGTTTCATTTTTATCTATTAAATATTCGGTACTTCTCTATTATCCCTTCGATCACTTTTCATAACAAAAAACTATCGCCAAACTGTAAGATTAAAAGCCAAAAATGCAGTCCCATTTACTTGATGTCAGAAGCATTATACGTGCTTGTTATGTCATCAAGTGGTTTTTAATTCGACATTTGCGTGTATTTTTCATTATGTTTTACTGACTTCTTAGTTATTTTATTAATTAAAATAACAATTGTATCCTTAAATTCTTATATTTCATTTATTTATTTATTTTGATATTCCAATGGCAACGTTCTCCCGTTTATTTGGCGTTACAGTTTGACGATAGTTTTTTGTTATGAAAAGTGGTCGACGGGATAATGGAGAAGTACCAAATATTCAATCCTCTTTAATAAAAAGCTATGCGTTGCTGACGACTGGGATTTTCGCTAATCGTTGCCACAGATTAATCTCGGAAAATGAAACATTTGAAGTTACTGAAAAAATTAATTGCTCGAAAAGTATTTGTCAGAAAATTCTTAGACAAACTGCTTTAGAAAGGGAAAAAAATGTATTTTTCTTGATATAAATTTCAAATCCACTGATTATGCCATTTTTCAAATATTGAATTTCAAAAATTATCAAATTTCACAATGGAGTACCATAGCGAAATCTTCACACGTAAAAAATAATGATAACAGCAATGTGTCAGCACGAGTCAAAAATTATAGTAGCCTTATTATTCTGTTAAAATATTAAAGTGAATTATGATGTCACGAGTGCATGATTTTTATTTAATTCTCGACAAATTCTAGATGCGCCATTTCTATTTAGTTGTGAATAATATTGGTTAATTCACTTTATTAAAAAATGTAGCTATAAAACATATAAATCAATGAAAAACGGTAAGTAATAAATTGTAAACGTAATAGTAAACCGTATTAAAAAACATAACTTAGTGAAATAAGTATCCGTTTTTATATTATTTTAGGATATTCCAGGTAAAGGTACATATTACTTTAAAATACAAGGTTAAATTCACCGATATATTTCGTTTGATTCAAAGTTCTTTTGGAGAAACCGACCAGCGCAGCGAGCGTAGTCTGCTAGTATAATATATTAGAACAATCAATAATATTGGGGTTAGTAATTATAATTATGCTATAGTAAATTTAAATTATATTAATAATTTTTTAGGGAAATAATATCCATGAAGTTTTAAAAGATCGTTCATCTAATGAAGATGATTTGTTTAAATATATAAAATAACAACTCAATTTATTCTTTTATGTCTAAGGCTTTTCACGAAAACTTAGTATCATCGTGCTTATCAGAAACTGAATTATATAAATTTTTCCCAAAATATGACACCGTATTGAATTCTTGAAATGTTTTGAAATGTCAAATGGCATCTTAAAATATTGAAATATTTCTATCAATAGGCTGTTAACATTTGCAATTCAAAGGAAATTACGTATCGGGTGCTTGGTTTACTCTTGAGATTTCAACGGAAGTTTTATATAAGTATTCAATATCCGAATTAAAAAGAGAAAAACATAAAACCAGAATATATGACTTTTAAGACCGGAAGGTGAATTTTATTTGAATATTTCTGATGCAGATTTCTAGAGGAGTAACCGATATGAGGGAACATCATAAATTAGTGTATCGGGCGTAACTAATCTGAATCAATTAGAGAAAGAAAAGTCTAATGGCAAAATACTTGTAAAATAATTGCATATACATTTTATGAGCGTTACAAAATAGTTCGTGTATTGCATTTTGTGTTTAAAATATTATTTCTTAAAGTTAGCCGAGTTTCTTCGTTACAAATAAATATTATATGTACCAAAGTCTTTTAAAAAGGATATTTGTGGGTTTAATGTTATTTGAAAATTTAATAACGCATATATAAAAGTTAAAATAATTAATACTTTTTTTAATGGAGGACAAGTTGTTTAACCCATTCTACGCACGGGAGTTCATGGATTTAATTCTAAAACAAAAATTTAATTGTTTATTTAATTAAAAAATAAATATAAACTAGTCTTTGGAAGCCACCGTAATGCTTACCCATCATGGATATGCATAATATAAAATATGAGAATAAAACATGTGTAAACTATTTATAAGATGCATTGCAATTCGAATAAAATACTGGCTTGATGCCGTCCTAAACTTTAAATGCTCAATTACTGAATTGCGTAAGAGAAATATCCTTCTAACTCTAAAAATGATAATCCTATTAACTAACAGTTTACTGCGTCGGATTAAGCGTCTCTTTACTAATTAAAATATATCTGTGAATAGAAATTTGAATGAAATACAGAGTCATGAAAAATCGAAGAGTGTGGAAAATGTGATTACAAATATCTCGGCAACTGATTCTCCGACCGACTTCATTCTTAATGCAAAATTTATGTTTTTTTTTAATTGTCTTTTATATTCACTCCTTAAAAAAACAATTTCGAAAAATTTTATATACCTTTAATCAGAACGAATATTTTAAGAGTCCGAAAAAAATAGTTCCGGATAATCGAGGTTACTGAAATTCAATAAGCTTCTTCCCCTTATTACGTACTAAGTACACACCAAATTTCAAGTCTCTATCTCAATTTGTTCGGGAGATAGAGCGTTTACAGACACACAGACAGATGGACGGCAATTTTTTTTCTAAAAATATGTTTTTCGGAATCTCCAGTGTCTGAAACGTGTAAATCCGTCATTTTTTTTTAAATTTTCAAAACGATTACAAGACTTACCCTATACTACGTATGATGGGTAAGGAAAATCAGTACAACCAAATGTATCTACAACCAAATGTTTCTACTACTGTGATTTTTTAAAAAAAGAAATTTAATTTATCATGTTGCTAATGTATCTACTGCCAAATGTTTCTACTACTGTGATTTTAAAAAAAATGAAATTTAATTTATCATGTTGCTAACGGCAGCATATATCGTAATACCCGCTACAGATTCTTTTAGTGTTGCAGCGTGGCGTAGGGGAGACCGGGGCAAGATGACTATGTTAACAATTTTGTTGTTTATTAATTTATTTTGAAGTAATAGTAAAATTAATTTTACATGAACTGATAGAGTACACCTTTGTATTATTAAATACATCATCATTTAATTTTTCAAATAAAAAAAATAAAGGATAATTTTATTCAGTACTGGGGCAAGATGACAACACTGAAAAAGATTGAATATATTTTATCTTTTGAATATGTTACATGGTTTAACAAATGATAACTGTGTTTTTACATCTTACAAAGTATCAAACTAAGCATAATGCATTGATTGTAACGTATTTTTGAAGTGTTTAGTTGTGCAGCTAACAATAGTCACAAATAAAAATGCCATTTTCATAATTGGAACATTCCTCCTGCCACCACTCTAGGCATTTACAGCACTGGATCCATTCTTGTGTTGGTGGGTCACAATGCCGGAATTTCGCCTTAAACGCTTTTTGAATTTTTTGGGAGGAGGGGGACCAGCGGGGGAGGGGGAGGTCTTGACCCCGTCGAACGGTACTCTCCTCGTACCGATCGGACGCTTGGAAGTGGAGATACGGACCCCGATAGGGTTTTTCTTTCGGGAGACTAGGGGGGGGGGCTTAGCGGATGGTAAAAATGTCTTCCTCTGGTCGCCCCCTTTCGAACGACACCTCCCCGATCCCATTGGCCCCTTAGCCCCAGAGGAGATAGAAGCGCAAGGTCGTGCGAACAAACACACAGACAAACAAGCGTTTACAGGATTTAAATAGAATGGACAACATAGTTAGTTTAATAAATTCCGAAACACAGGGCCAGATGACGAGCTTGTCATCTTGCCCCGGACTGCCTGTTTAAAAATATTCGTTTTCATTGCCATGAAGGAAGGCGATTAATTGGCGTTTATTCATGGTAATAGGTAGTATTTAAACTAAGTTACTCATAAATATTAAAGAGAAACGATATATCTTGCCTGTATCTGTGGCAGAGCTTATGTACACATGCATAAAAGTTATAACGTGGCAGCGGAAAACAATCAAAGCTTCACAACTGACAGAAAAATGGCGATTTCAGCGTCTGTATAGTATTGTTTAACGAACGGCTGATAGGAGAGCCAGTAATGTCCGGTTGATGCTGCCACCTAGCGGAAAACGGAAAAATTAAGACATTCGTCATCTTGCCCCGGTCTCCCCTACGTAATATGTATATCTCACATTGCAGTTAACATTTAGAACCGGTTAGAACTCGCACGATTATGGGTTGAACATTTAAAAAAAAAAAAAGTCACCAAAAACATTAAAAAAAAATCGTCAAAAACATTTAAAAAAAAAAAATCTATTTAGAATTTTCGAATTTTTTGCCCCAATCGTTCATGGACCCCCTACCAGCAATCCGTGTGCCAAATTTCGTAGTCTTGCGCCCTGTAGTTTCAGAGTTTTTGAGGTTACATAAATAGATACGCGCACGGATTTTAATATGGTAGACTAGCTGTTTAACCCGTTCTACGCACGGGAGTTCATGAATTTAATTCTAAAATGTGGATAAAATGAATTTAATTCCCCTGTTAAAGTGTTGAGTTGTTCAATAACTATACGATTTAGAAAAAAAAAATACTACTGTGCATTTTTTTTAATGAAACTTAATTTTTGTTGCTATGACAGCAGACGATAAAACGATATCTTTGGAATAAGGGAATAAATAGAATACAAATGTTGTTGCCGTTTGTGATAAAATGTTTTTCTTTATTTAAAAAAAATTAAATAATAAAACGCAATTAAATAATCCCTAATTATTTGCATGCGAGGTAAAAGAATTATCGTAATACCCGCTACAGCTTGCTGGTATTGCAGCGTGGCGTCCGTAATATGCATATCTCACATTGCAGTAAAGAGGGGTGCCGGGAGGAGGGGACGTTCAAGTGTCCTTCAGAAAATGACTAATTAGGAGGACTACTATGCATCTTTAAAAATTTGTCGTTTGGTTAAGCTATCGTAATTGCAAATTTGGCTTAAACTATTATTCGAAAATAGTGGTAACTACTACTCATAAATTTACTTTAATGTTATAGAGGGTTAATTATAATGTTTGTAATCAGTTGCGTTGAAATCGGAAAGATAGTTGCTGAGTTATGGAAACGGGGCATAGTTAGAGAAAAAAACGTTGAAGGAGGTGCCGGGGAGGAGCGAATGTTTAAGTTCGCTTCAGTAAATTACTAATTAGGAGGACAACTATGCATCTTTAAAAAAATCGTTCGTTTGGTTAAGCTAGGAACTTAATTAGAAATTTGTCTTAGACTGTTATTCGGAAATAGGGGTACCCGCTACTCACAAATTTATTTTAATGATATAGATGTTGATTATTAAGTTAAATGTGTCATTCCATGCAAAATGAGCAAAAATTAAAAAAAAAATCGTGGCCACATAGTAACCGATTTTAATGAAATTTGGTACACAGATTCAATTCATATTTAAATAGAGCTATTCAAAATATCTTGACAAAAAATAAAATATTTTGGAAGTTCAGGACATTTAAAAACTTGTGACATACAATGACTTGGAATCGTTCAAAGTTGCAAGTTTAAAGTTCCATATCTTTAAAACTATTTAACATAAATAGATTTTTTTCATACTATTGTAACCCATGGACATTTATTATCATATTTATTTAGTAATAATAATTTCGTAACACTATGGTTGACCTTAAATTGGTTGTAAAAATTAAAAAATTGAAAATTTTGAGAAAATTAAAAGCGTTATAAAAATCAAAGGAATTTAAAAACGTATGTGAAATTGATGTATAATGTAATGTTACATATGAAAACCAAATTTCTCAAATTTGGAAGTTGCTATTTATTTTCTTCATCTTCAAAATAGCTTAGAAACTTAAAAAAAAATTACAAAATTACAATTTTTCCTCTTATGTAAACTTAAAAAATCAAATGAAGGAAAAACCTGACATTAACAATATTGCGGAAGCGTAAAGTTCAAAAAGCCCATGATATGCTGAAAAAGTTTCATAATTGCCTTTTGATTCCTAATATAGCAGAAATGACATCAAAAAGGTAATATTTTATACGTTCTATGGGCTATTTCACTTCAAATTTAAGCGCCTTTTCTGCCATCTTGCAAAAAAAAAAAAATGTAGTCCTGCCATCTACATGGAAATTTGATAAATATATAACCACTGACCCGTTTAAAACAATAATTTATTCTACTCTAATTTAAAATATTGTTGAGGAAAAATAAACTGAAGGCAAGAATGAAAGTTTCTGTATTTAAAATATACAATTTTATCTATAACGTCAAATAATTTAAAAATCTTAAAACCTTTCATTCATGTTTAAACAAGTAATAGAAATATTGCATTTTCCTCTCAAAATTTTTCATTATTTATTTTTCTTCTCAATAAGGAATAAAAAGGCAAGAAAGAAATTTTCTATATTTAAAATATATACTTTTATCTATAACGTCAAACAATTTTTAAATCTTAAGACCTTTCCTTCAAGTTTAAACAAGTAATAGAAATATTGCATTTTCCTCTCAAAATTTTTCATTATTTTTTTTCTCATTATGGAATGAAAGGACAATTACTAAATCTCTCCAATCTGTTATTTATTATTCATTCCTAATTATAAATAATTTTTGATAAAGTCTTTCCACTCCTACGGCTAATAATGAAAATTGAAATTTCAAGCATGTAGACAAAACCACGATCTTATATCAACTTTTAATGGAAGTTTTAATACTTAAATAAACAATCCTGAAATCTATTATTTTACATTTACTCATAAATAAATATGATCTACTTATATGCTGATTTTCATTAAAATCTATGACATGTCAGCCACAGCGGATTTGCTCATTTAGCATAGAATGACCCAAATATGATGTTTGGAATGAGTTGCACTGAAATCGGAAAATTAGTTGCTGAGATATGGAAACGGTACAATTAGACAAAAATCATTGAGAGAGGGGCCGGGGGGAGCGGATGATCAAGTGCCTTTCAGCAAATGATAAATTAAAAGAGCCACTATATGCATCTTTAAAGATTAATTCATTTGGTTATGCTAGGAACTTAATTTGAAATTTGGCTTAGACTATTATTCGGGAATACTGGTAACTGTTTTTTAGAAGTACACCCTGAAGCTATGAATCTGATTTTTATGATAATTTAGCAAAATGGAACTGGTTTGGAGCAGTTCGGAACATAATTACCTGAGTTCTGGAAACAAAGCACAGTTAGAGAAAAAACCTTGAGGGAGGGGCCGCGAGGAGACGCGCGGTCATTTGCTCAACAACAAATCACTAACTTTGACTGTTGGTATGCATAACTGAATACTGGCTCTGTACTTTTATTAAGAACATAAATTTAATTTTTACGAAAATTGTTATTCTAAAATAGCTGTATCATCATTATAAATAAATAATAAATCTATATAAATATGTTAAATAAAGTTTTCTATATTAATAATCTCTATCATACTAATATATGTCATGTAAAAAAACCTTAAACCCAGCTAATTATCATTCATTAAGTCGATAAAATCTTTTAAAATTAAGTTTTTAGCATTTGGCAACGGTCAATAATTAAGTTGATTGTCTACATTTCATATAATCTCTGATCCATCGATTTTAAACACTCGACTGGGAATTGCAATCATCCCTACCTTGATTTATTTAATTACTTCTGTGGAGATTTTATACAACCAACCAACCGAAATTAAAAAAGCATATTTTTGATGAGATCTCTTTGTGGATAGATTCTAATTAATATTTAATCTATCAAAAATCTATTTAAAATTTTCGTTTTAAAATTAAGTTTTTAGCATTTGGCAACGGTCAATAATTAAGTTGATTGTCTACATCTCATATAATATCTGATCCATCGATTTTAAACACTCGACTGTTGTTGTTGTTGTTGTTTTGACCCGGAGGCCCGGTGAGCAGCTTTTTATTTCTATATAGCTGTCCTACTCCACAAGCACCAGAATTCCGAAAACAGTAATCTCAACCAAAACCAATTCTACAGTCTGCTGACACCAAAACTACGACCATCCCTGACACACTCACTACCCTGCACCATCCTTCCAACCAGGGCAATAATTGTAAATCTCGTCCAACAACCGAGATAACAACGCCAGACACTCTCCACCCTTCTTTCCTACCACCGCTCAAATATCCTCGTACGAAGACGTATTCGAAACCCGTACCTTCCGATACACAAGCTCACGAATGCCAGAAAATTTTTTGCACCTCAAAACCAGATGCTCCTCCGTTTGATCCTCCAAACCACATAGATTACAAATTGCACTCCCACTTCCTAAAAACCTCTGACGCCGGGATAAAGTTAAAACTGTCTTAGTCAAGAATCTGGCAAAAATGACAGCGCTCTTTCGCACCAACGACTGATGTGGATATCCAATATCTACATAATCCCAACAACGATCCGTATGACTTCTCCAATATAACTTCCAACTCCAGTCTGACTCTTTCTGCTTATTGTTCCTGACTTCCCTCATCCAATCCTCCGCAGAGCACCACGGGATACTGACATTACAATAAGGACCATTCCTGGCCAGGTTATCCACACGTTCATTGATTTCAATACCTTTATGCCCGGGAGCCCAAATGAAAGTCAAAGAATACTTATCCGCCCTCTTCCTGTTAATTTCCTCCCTCAACTGAGTAATGATAGCAACCGACTTCCGGTTGACATTTTGTATCGCCTACAAAACACTCTTAGCATCCGTAAAAAACATATAACTACCACCGTTCCCCGTATAGTATTTTATGGCCACCAACAATGCAATAGCCTCTGCCGTAAATATTGAGTTAATATTGGGAATCTGAAATGCCAAGTGACTAGCTTGTATTTTGGTTAACCATCCCGATCGTAGTTTTGTGATCATCTTTTGATGCATCAGTAGCAATGAAAACTGCCTTGTTCCAATACAATTGAGAAAACTGATAGTATGAATTCTTGATGACATCCTCAGGAAAATCTTTGTTCTGGAACGCCCATGTATTGAGAAAGATCTGACACTGATCCTTAATTCTGCCTCCCCACTTATAAGTGACCATTTCAGTAATATTCCTACCCTGAGTTAGTAGGATGTTTTTTTCCCTGTAGATTAATTCTTTCGATAAAACCTCCGTGTATTCCTGATTTTTGATTTCTGACATAGATCTTTTGATGGCCAGATACTCCGTTCTCAACTCACTCCTCCACACCCCACTCTCTTGTAATAAAATCGGGATTGAGCACCACTTCGGCAATCCACTGGCCCAACGTAACCCCATGTTTTGGATCACCTGGAGCTGCCTGCCTTCAGTTTTGTTCGCATGTATTAAAATCCGTGGATTACCATCTAGAAGAGATCCCATCATACTCTTAGTTATTTGTAATATATGTTTCGTTTCTGTGCCCCAGCTCATTCCAGCAATCATCTTGAGCATATTCAGACGTTTGCATGATTTTTCCCGTAACATTGCAATATGATCCTGTAAATTCCCCTGTCGATTAAAGTATACTCCTAAAACTCTGACTGAATCAGAAAAACACACTTCCTGACCTTTAATAGTGAACATATCCGCTTCCGCTTCCCTCCATCTCCCAATTTTCATTATTTGACATTTGCTGAGATTCACTTCAAGGTTCCAAGCCTGTAACAATTGTATTACCCTATTGATATTATCCTGTAACATCCCCTTTAACCACAAGATATTATCATGATAGCCGTAAACAAAAATATCATCTGCATATATCACACATTGAATACACGAGTCAAAAATTTCAAAAATATCAGCTAGGTAAATAGCAAACAGAAATGGTGAAAGTGGGCTCCCCTGTAGCAGCCCTCTATGATATTGGAAAGGAATCGACAGCGAGTTCCTCCATTTAACCCGGATCCATAACTCATGTACCAGATTCCGAAGAATTATACTTAAATCAGCCCCCAAGCCAAAGGACTTTAATTTATAGAACAGACCCTCCCACCAGACATTATTGTAAGCCCCCTTGATGTCCAAAGCCACCAAAAAACCTTTCCGCTTTATTTGTCTTGCAATCCTAATGTCCCTATAAATCTTATAAGCCGCTGCCTCACAGTCCCTGAAAGGTATAAAACCATAATGATTTCTGTGAAATAACTTCTTTTGCATACTCCAGTTTAGTAATTTTTCTAAAATCAATTTTTCAAATATTTTCTTACTGGTGACCGTTAAAGCTATGGGCCTATACCCTCCTACGTCGTTTCTGTTTTTACCCGGTTTTTGTATGGGAATCATAGTGACCTCTTTCCAAGTTTCTGGAATAATCTTGTTTTGTGCGATAACATTATACATCTCTAGTAATTGAGCCAATGTTCTACCCTTCAATTGTTTGTAAAAACTCATTTTTAGACCGTCAACACCAGGAGTCGTAGATTTACTTTTCTTGATGATGCTTTGTAATTGAAACCTAGTGAATTTAAGATCAACTCCGTCATCTCCCCAGAAATCAATAGGAATGCACTGTCCCACCGGACTATTTTGAAACACTATAGAAAGAGCATTCGCTTGGGACTTAGCATGTTGCGGACAGTTCGGGAAGCAATAATCTGTGTTCGTATCCCCATCATCAGTATTACTGACCCTACGAATTATCTTGTAAATCTTTGGTCCCCTTCCTGCTTCTCTAGTAACAGTGTCCCAGAATTTTTTACTATCCTTTTTAATTTGTTTCCTTAGTTTAGCATTATAAAGCTTGTATTTACACCAAACTTCCATTTGGCATGATCTAATCGCTTTTCTATGATAGTACCTTTTTAACGCCAGCAGTCTCCGAGAGACCACCCACCACCAAGGTGGGATATTTCCCCTCTTCATTGGCACCCGTTCAGTACAACAGTCAATCGCCTGGGTAATAGCTTTGGTCCACCTATCTAGACCCTCCTCATGCACTTGATCATCAAAAGCAGCGACCAACGATTCTACTTTAGACCAATGAACCAAACGCCAAAATTCCATCCTATCTGCACTTCCACCACTGACAGTCCGAACCTCGATTGGGTAATGATCAGACCCCACATGATCCAAGTGTACTGTTACTTCAAAGTCTCCAGCTAGACTATCTGAAATCATGGTTAAATCAAGCAGAGACCCATTACCACCCCCTTGCACTATTGTTTCTTGATTCATATTCATTAACACCACGTTACTCCTGTTAATCCAGTTAACCAGATTAGTCAGTTTGTTATTTTTGGGGTTGTTATGCCAGTTCAGGAAGTTAATGTTAAAATCCCCAAGAATAAAGTAATGATCCCCAATTATGTTACTGATATTCTCCAACCAATTAATAGCAACAAAACCAGTAGGAGCGTAAATATTAATAATTGCTATCCAATGATTCTTATACCAGATTTTAATGCCTTGAGCTTCATGATCATGAGTTATTGTAGGTAAATTTATAATTTTGACTGGGATACACTTTTTAACCGCTAGTAACAGCCCACCACCCCCCCCTTCGAGAATTGTCCTGGTTTAACAAAACAGAATATATTTCTATCCTTGAACGGAAGAACATGTTTTTCTTTAAAAAAGGTTTCCTGAAATGCCCAGATCACACTCCTATGAAACCTCCCAGTTCTAAGCCAGGGCAAGCGAGACCTAATTCCTGGAATATTCCACTGAACCAGAAAGTTCTCCATGATATACAACAAAAACACAATCAAATGCACAATAATAAATTCTCTCACCAAAATATAACTTAGAGAAAAAAAATTGGTACAACACTTACCCCAATAAAGGACACTAACACAAAAAAAAACCCAGCATACGACAGTCCATAATAACTACAACATAACACACATAAACTTTCCGCACCGCAAGCATTCATATTCTTATCCCACATCTGTAACCATATCCTCATTGTCCAGGGAAGCTTGATTCTGGATTTTTCCACTGAGCTGACTATGATCACTTTTTTTTAACTTTTTATTCTTCAAAGCATTATATAATTCCGTCATGACGTCTCTTTTAATAACCTTGGATGTCTCAGTCGTCTCTTTGGCATTATCTTCCGATACTGAAGCTTTTTGAGTATCACTTGTCTGAACCACATCACTTTTCTGAACAACATATTCAACTACTCCCCATAGGTGCATGACTACCTGCATCATTTTTTCAAATTTCTCTTCTATTATTATGGCCAATTTATGTATATTTTCCTCCACCGTGTCATTCACAACATTTTGTTTAGTCTTTGCCGCGTAGCTGTTCGATGTTTTCAAGTTGTATTGTCTGCGTGCTTCTGCCAGTGTAATATGATTTTCGCTTTTCATTTTTAAGATCTCTGCTTCCTTCTTCCTCTCTACACATTCGCTATCGTCTGCTTCGTGTTCTTGTCCACAATTTGCACACTGTATTTCTAATTCATTACAGTTTAATTCGGGATGAGATTTGTGCGCCGTTTACATTTTTTACCATAAGTACATTTATTTGACCCGTGAGTGTAACTTTGACATATGTTGCACCGCCTCGGTCGGTCTATGAACATTTTACTCTTCTGCCTGATATAGAACATTTTCACATATTCTGGGATAGTATGTCCGTAAATTGTGATCAGTACTGTTCCAGTAGGAACCATTAGACCTTCTTTTCGTGTCAAAAATCGCTTCACATTTTGAACTACAAGTTCATTTTCTTCTTCAAGCTCTTCCTGTATTTCTTTCGGTGTAATGTCCGCATCAATTTGGAAAATAAGGAATCTTGTAGTAATGTTCTCATTCATGAGATTGTGCTTGACCTGTCTATCAAATTTTTTTTTTTCGTGACAATTTCCTTGGCACATTCATAGCTCTTGGTAGTTATGAGTAATTTGTTATTTCTAGTGTATCGAAATGTATCGATACCGCTGTGTCTGTCGAATGTTTTTTTTATCTCCTGTTTCACCTGCATAGGATTTAATTTCTGAAAATTTTCGTTTTCGCATTCCGTAATTATCACATATTCTTTCAATTCCGATATTAGTGTTATTTGTTCCTCTGCTGTTCTACCATCATTTCAAATATATTTTTTATATTCCTCTCTGTATATGACAGGACTCTCTTTTATCTGGAACGCATACCCCGCCATTGCTGTGGAAGGGAAACAGACCCACCGGCCGTTTTAAATTCTATAATACCAACCTATCAATATCACCAGTATTGACAACAATGTAAACAAATAAAAATTCAATATATCCCGACTATTAGTGAATTCTTCAACTACCGCTACCAAAATAACTAACTTCACACGCGAAATTTAAACCACAATTAGAGCTGGAAAAACTCAACACTCGACTGGGAATTGCAATAATCTCTACCTTGATTTATTTAATTACTTCTGTGGAGATTTTATACAACCAACCAACCGAAAAAAAGCGTATTTTTGATGAGATCTCTTTGTGGATAGATTTTAATTAATATTTAATCTATCAAAAATCTATTTAAAATTTTCGAATTTTTTGCCCCAATCGTTCATGGGCCCCCTACCAGCTACCCATGTGCAAAATTTCGTAGCTCTGCGGTTTTCGAGTTTTTGAGGTTACATAGATACGCGAACGGTTTTTAATAGTATAGGTAATTAATATGAAATAGTGTTACTGTAATGTTGAAATACTGATCTGAGACCGCACATAGTAAAAGTATGCCCCATTGTTAATAGGGTTAAAGTCATTTTTTAGGTTTTAAAATATAAGAGGCTGAATAATTCTGACATTCACAAAATGAAATGAAAAATGAAATTACGCTTTCTATGTATAAAAAGGTTTCTGTTATAAATTAAGCATCATAATTCACAAATCGTAAAAAATACAATTAGTATAAGGAAGAAAGTATATAAACCGAAGTTTTAAGCATTTTAATAATGTGATTAAAAACGATACTCCAAATTATGTGTCAGCTACTTGGTAAAAATACAAATTAAAATATATATTAAAACATACAATAAAATAAAAAATGTGTTGAATTAAATATTCTTCAGGCTATTATATTAAGGTCCTTTCCCCTCACGCGAAAACACCCGCTCGCTAATGTTAATCTTATGGGACAGTTATTGTTTTAACCCTTTAGCGGGCGGTGGTCACAAAAAAGGACACCTAATTTTAATTCCAAAACTGACAAATGGCACCAAGAATATTTAATTAAATTTTTCCTTTTATAAAGTAAGGTAAAATCAACAAGTTATTCTTTTCTAAGGAAATCGTTTGTCAGTCCATTATTTCATTATTTTACAAACAGATTTATTCCGCGCCGGAAAGGGTTAAGGAGGAAACTTTCACATTTGAAACCGTTTTCTAAAGTAAAATTATCTTCGTAAAAAAAATCCGCAAAGAAAATCGAAAAAGTAAAAAGGAGATAGATCTCAGTTATCTAATAGAAAAATATCTTTTAGAAATATTGAAATGCAAACAAGATACTGTAAAATAACTGTCCTATAGTATTTACATTAGCGAGCGTGTGTTTTCGCGTGAGGAGAGGTGACCCTTAAGCAAACTACAAGTACAAAATCACCTAATTAGTCTGTTAAGTTCTGTGTGACTTCTTGCACTTACAGGAGAGTTTGTTGCGTGTAATTTATTAAAGAGGATGAGTTTATATCTTCGAAATAAATTACCATGTTTCAGAAGGTTTTCAAAATCTCCGTATGCATAAAATCCGTAGCGAGAGTTAAGTAATTTATAGATATAAACGAATATTCTAAAATTTGAATTTCTTTGTCCATTGCGCCCACAAAGGCATGTGGATTGCGATTTTTCACAAATATGAGAAGTTCATACACTGTAAACTGAAATATCTTAAATTCAGACACTTAAGTGTCTGAAACGGATGGTTAAAAAAAAGACACTTTTATGTGTATTAATTTTTTAGACGCTTGTTTGCGACTGAATTTGAGACACTTTAAATGTCTGAAATATCGCCAATTTTTTTACTCAGGCAAACAGCTACAAGAATTTTTTTTAAAAGTGAAGTGCTGCCATCTATGTAATGTAATAACCTTTATTTTTGAGTACGGGAGGATTCCCTTCCTTCCCACGCGAGGATCGATCCTGGGATCATGTGGTTACCGATTAAGCTATCAAAAATTGTGAGTGAGTGTTTTTTAAATGGATGTAATGTCGGAAATAAGTCGGCTGCGTGTTGATATTTTTATAGGAAAGGTGGTAATTTATTGGTGCTGTCATAATACTTAATTCTTTTAATTAATGGGGTTAATTTATTACTAGAGTTTTTCTATTGTTAATGGATATTTAGAATATAATTTGATTAATATAATTTATTAGAGAAATTTTCTTTGATTAACAAATGGTTAGAACATAGTTTGATTCATTTGTTGCTGAGAAAATTAGGAATTTTGGCGAGATTTGGTCAATTTGAAATGATGGCTAAGATTGTAAAACGTTATTATTTATGTGAGGGGAGGAAATATGAATTGTACATATTTTTTTTAATGTTTAGGTGTTAAAAATTTGTCACAAACGGATGGTTCAAGACAATTTTGAATTTAGCGGTGGATTGGTGGAATAATCTCCCTCCCCCTCCCAACTGGGTTTCTCACTTAAGTATGATTATTACAAATATGAAATTTAATCTTCCATGTGACTGCAGAAGGATTTACAGGCTACACTGTAAAAAAAATTATCTGGTTACTAAAAATTCTTTAGTATATTTGTATTCCACAGATTTTTTTAGTAACCGGTACTAAAAATCGGTACAAAAAGACTAAAATTTTTTTTTATTCTTACTCAGTTACAAGATAATCTGTAAGAATTACTAGAAAACAGCTAGCAATGATTCCGATTTTTTAGTACCGGTTACTAAAAAAATCTGTGGAATACAAATATACTAAAAAATTTTTAGTAATTTCCAAAAAATCTGTTAGAAAAACTAAACTTTTTTTAGTAGATCGACCCATTTTTTTTACAGTGTAACAGAAGAAGTAAATACGCATTTTTTGTCAGTGAACCCCTCTATGAAGTTCCCGAACCCCTCTTGAAAGACAATTTTAATTTATATTTTCTTTTTAAAGTTATGTGTGTTTACTTTAGCTTAAATGGGGTATTCTGGAGGGCAGAGCCTCCTGACGAAAAAAAAAAAAAACGTTTCATTTCTTTATTTTTAGA
Source organism: Maratus michaelseni (assembly GCA_963931845.1). NCBI lineage: Eukaryota > Metazoa > Arthropoda > Arachnida > Araneae > Salticidae > Maratus > Maratus michaelseni. Next base: position 472,326,358 of record OZ007588.1, on the reverse strand, counting down.
AATATTGTTAAAAACCTATTATTTAGTATTTAATAATTCTTAATTGTTAAATTTTACATCACTTTTATGTTAAAGATTGTTTGCATATGGAGACCTGAGATAAAAATCATAATTTAGCTTACTTCTTATAATAATTCTTCTAATTACTTCATAATAAGTATTTGTTCATTCCCTTATATCCCGTTGAAGTCTAATAATATGTGCCGTCATCTATTATCTCTTTTGCATATATATCGGAAACATTATCTGATATTGCTGCCATATACGTACAGAACGATTCCATCACAGTCATCGCGCATGTACCAATATATCAAATCAGTGTCGTAACCCGTGGGCAAAGTCGAAGGGCGTGGGGGGTCTTTCAAATGGGGCTGATTTACAGCTTGTCGTTGCCCCTTCTATTTTAAGGATATATGAATATAGACAGAAGTAGATAGCAAGGCCCACTGTCATAAAACTTTTGATTATAAAATATTAAAATTCTTAAATGTAATAAATTATGTTATTCGTATGGAAAGATTATGAAATCTAGAGGGGCCTCAAGAATTTGCTAGAAGGGACTCCGCCCACCCTGCCCCGTCTCATTACGGCCCTGTAATCAAATTCAGACATTTCAGTGTCTGATTTTCTGTATGTCTGAATTTCAGACACATCATAGTTATTCAGACATGTTTCTCAGTTCTTTTACACCCTGATCATAGTAAGACACTTATGGGTCTTAAATTGAGACATCTATGATATCTGAAATTTTACATTCAGACACTAGTGTCTGAGTTATTTTTTCAGACGCATAAGTGTCTGAATTTAAGACGCCTCTATTTGCTGTGTAGGTTAAGTCACAAACGTGAGTTCATTACTTTAACCTTTTCAGACCCGCGGTACACGAATTTGGACCTCTATTCTTTTCCTCATAAAAACTAAACTGCTTCATTTTTTTTTACATTTTTCGTACACTTTTATATAGTTGAATCTTATTTACGTTGGAACAAAACCAATAAATGGCAGCATTGATGCTTATTTCCTCATAAAATAAATGTTATTTTCATCCGAGTTTGCGAAATGCCTTCAAGACTGTTTGGCTAAGAAAGTAAGTAATTTTCAGTATTATTAAATCCCATTCCATAACATAATAAAGTGTAATAACTTCCCTGTACGTATATAATTAGCCTTATTCAAATTATTCCATCCCATCCCATAACTAGTGAGGTATAATAACTGCCCTGTGTTGCATAATTGCCAAGTCACAAAATAATAATTAACTAAAGATGTAGAGACAAGGAGTGATTTCTGAATGAAAATTTCAGAGTTAATAAGATAGCTAAACTTGACTTTATACGATCTCAGAACTTTTTACGGTAAAAGAGTCACGAGACTTGACTGTATTTTTTATAGATAACGTTTTTGATGAGAATACATTAAACGCTTCACAATAAAAAAAATTGAGAATTTGTGTAGATCATACACTAGTTTAAAGCCCTTCAGTTTGTTATTACGTGAATGTGGTTATTGATAACTAATTGATATTTTAAAGGAGCTATTAATTTTAGATCCACATTTGTGTGAACCTAAATTACCAGTCCACTAAAGTATCCATTTCAGAAAAAGGGTGCTTTCTGTGTCATTTTGTTTGTTCAAAAGCAATGCATGTGTATTTGTAGTGTTAATTTAACTTCGGTACTCAGGAGGTTATAAGAGTGGGTTTCATTCCGTTTGGTGGGAGAGGAGCGGCTATATCAATTTCTAGGGTTTCGTTCATCTCACGAAACCCTATTGCTCCCGCTCCCTTGTCTGACTGTCACAGAGCCATTCTCGAAAACTGTGTAACTTACAGAGTTGAAACTTCGTGTATAAATCAGAATACCAGCTGCGAAGAGCTGAAAACATTAAAATTTGAAAAATTCGTATTGTTTTAATAAATAGAGATAAAAAACCAAATTTCTAATAGCCTTTTTCTATTAAATTTAAACATTTTTCGTTATAGCAGATGCCAACAATTTAAAATCCAGGGCTGGCTGGTTTAGATTTTCGAAAAAACGGAAAAATAGACCGGTAAATTTTTACTTTATAAAAAACATGACTTTTTTTGTTATTGTTGCTAAATTATATTTATTTGAATTTATTAAAGAAAGGATAAAGTGTTTTGAAAGGGATATTAAACGAAACCCTTTGTGCGATCTTCGATCACACTTACCCACTTGTTAAATGTATTTTTAGCTTAAAGATGAGAACTAACTTAACAGTGTTAACCATGAACCTAAACAAACAAATACATGTTAATATTTTTACGCGTTAATTTTTTTTAGGTAGCTTTCAATACAAAAAAGTATAAAGCTACCTATTGCAGCCGTTCGGAGGAAAGCAGTTCCGGAAAATTTCGATATATTTTCACCGATCATGACACCTAGATCCCAAAACCACCCTCCGTTCAAATGTTGATTTATATCATAAAAATTTAACTTATAGTTTCAATGTTATGGCAAATAATGAAATTAATTTTCTTGATCTAAAGATAATTCTTAAAGATAATAAACTTTTGTTTGACATTTATGACAAGCGAAATGATTTTACTTTTAAGGTTAACTTATTTACTAACTATTTGTCATGTATACATAAATCAGTATTTGTAAATATTTTACTAAATTTCGCACATAGAATTAATAATCTTTGTTCAAATAACTTTAAAATTCAAAATTTAAAACATATCCTTCAAATTGCACAAGTTTATGGATATCCTTACTATTTAGTTAAATCAATTTTACACATATAAATATAGATTTAATTTGGGTTAAATGTCTGTATTTTTTTTTTTTATTTATTTATGTTTGTTAATATCTCCTTGATAAAAATGATAATCAACTTTTGATTGTTGATATATTTGGCTGAACTATGAATCCTACTGTGTGCGTTGCTGCATAGGATTATCCTAGTTTAATGTCATTCATATTTTAAAATTTAACGTTAATTTTCAACTTTTGACTGTTGATATATTTCGCTAAATTATAACTCATATTAAGAGCATGTGCTGCATAGGATCATCTTAGTTAAAAGTCATTCATAAATTAAAATTTACACGTGGGCGAATTCTATAATTGTTGTTATGATTATATGGAGTTAATATTATTGGGGTTGTAACAAAAGTTAAAATTATCAAGGATGTTACAATGGGTTAATCAATACAATATAATATTAATGTGTTAAACATATTTAATTTTAGTAAATATTAAATATTTATTAAATATAGTACACTAATAAACATATCTCTTAGATTTATATTATTTATTTTATTTTATTTTTAGATCATTTAATTTAATTAATATTTTTTTTCACAGTAGATAATAGCTGGATTTAAATCATTTCCATATTGAATAATCTATGTTATTTCTAAGTATAATACTAATTTATAAAATGAAAGCATCATATGGATTCTACATTAATGTTTGGGTAAAATTAAGATATATTTTAAATGGGTTAGTTAAAATAGAAAATATATTATACTAGTAACTCTTATTTTCTAAATATATCATTAATATTAACTAGTAAAATTAATATATTTACACTACATTACAGCTGCATATAAGTAATTATACATACAATATTAAAGTTTTAGTAGAATATCTGTACACCAGATGTCAGCAGCAAAAGTAAATTATTTAATGAATTTGATAGTATGCTAATATAGTCTAATATTTTTACAATAGATGGCAGTAGTATAGCTTATTTAAAATATTAAAACTTGGAAATTTAGTATGGAAGTAATAATAATACTTTCAAATTATCAAGTAATATTATATATTTTAATTTATTAAATTAAAATTAAAATAAATTAATTAATGGTTTTTATTTATATGTATATCATAATTTTTTTCTACATTTTTTAAAATGTTGTAAACTATGTAGTTAAATAAAAATAACTGTAACTGTAGGATACAATTTATGATCTGAAGGATTCTCTATTTAACTGTGAATTTAACCTCTTCTTTTGGATACAATTTTGTACATGTGCTCACAATATACTAAATATCTTGGGATATTATTAATATAAGTAATATATATATATATTTTTTTTTCTTATTTTTCACAATCCTTTTCAAATTGTATGTATAATTTATAATATTCCATTGTAAAGGTCTTGTTATTCAATATTGTTTCAGTGATTGTTCGGGCGAGATATGGCACTATATTTAGCAAAAGCTGGTGTCATATACAGAAAACAATCGTTCTTTGCTTATAAATGTGATTTTCTTGCCCTTGAAAAAGTAAATTACTTTATAAGCCTTTATTTGTGTATATACTCGTGTGGTTTATATTTCATTCCTTATTTTCTATTTATTTATTTTTTTCTTCGTCTTAATTTGAATTAAGAATGTTACATTTATTAGGACTACAATTTTAATTTGTAAATTGATAGGGCTCTTTGGTATCGGGATTTCAGTGTATGTGGTCAGTTTCTTATGTTTCAATGGTTAAATTTTACTTAAAGTTTTATATATATATATATATATATATATATATATATATATATATATATATATATATATATCCATATATATATATATATATATATATATATATATCCATATATATATATATATATATATCTGACTTATGTCATACGATAACGCTCGTATTTATAAATCAATTTTGATGAAACTAATTGTGTGTATTAAGCTCACCAATGTCTCGACCGAGTTCGTTGGCCAGCTTGGTCCGCCATTTTGTTTCAAGATGGCGTCCAATTAAAAATTTAAAACTAAAATAAATATACAAAAAAATGAAACATTCAAATTTATTTTTTAATTCAGTGTTAGGCCTTGAAACGAGGATTCCAGAGCATTTTTTGCTTTACCTCTATCTTAAAAAACGGCTGAGATAGAGCAGTTTGAAATTCTAGGGTGGCTGACATTTTGAAACGAGACAGCACATTACAAAAATTTTCATTGTTGTAATAATTTTCCCAATCAAACGCATAAAACTGTATATTCATATCCGTTAGCGCCAAATTCTCGCCAAACTTGGCGACATTTGGCGAAATATCGCCAAATTTGGCGACCAAAATAAGTTTTCATAAATGAAGCCAATTTGGCTATTGCTGAATAATTTGGAGAATTTCTTATTCAAATTCAGTATTAACGAATCTTTTGCATTTTAAGTTGCTGTTTTCGTGTAACATTAGCTAAAATTTTAAAACGAAGATATAGGAAAGCTACCTTTTCCTCCCGGTACAGGCCGGAAGCACTTTTTAATTTCCTCTACATCTTCGGAAATTAATAAATTTAAAATTATGTGAGATGTTATTTTGTAGCGACCGGTTTTGGCCAATAACTGTGATTAAATAAGTCAAAGATTTCTACGGAATTATTGGTGTTGAAAAATCGTAGCAAATGGCAACTATATGTATATTCATATTATGAGTACAAATGTGTAGGGAAAGTTGAAAATATCTAGATAAGTACAAACCACCGCACAATCCACAGTCGAAACTCAAGCGATGAAACCATAAAAAGCACTTTCTGTAGACGCGTTTATGTTATAAGTTCTGGAAAAGGAGTGTTGAAATTTCTTTCATGTAATATTGTTAGCAAAGAAAAGCATAAAATGAAACACAAGAAAATGTAAATGATAACAAAAAAGTTTTTATTTAAGTCTATAGAAGAAAGTCACAGTAATAATAAATGTCATTCGTTGAAGATTCTTCAACATAAATGAGAATTCGTATCACTTTCTCTTCTACAATTATTTTCTAGTCTTTGAAGTACATTGTGGTCATAACTAAGTCGCAATACTCAGCGTGCTCTTTGCACAGTCTAATTGCGATAATGGAGCCAAATTTTGTATTATTATTAAACAACACGGGGAAAGAAGGATTCCGCAAAAAAATAGCTCCAAAAGTCACCGCCAGGTAGAAATGCGGCGCTGTGTAATAGAAAAGAGAGTTCAAAAAAGACAGAATCAATAGTGAAATAAAATTAATGTGCTAAATAAAATTTAATTATATTTGAATAATGATTCTGCATTTTTAAAACTCGCTTTTCTATTACATAGCGCCGCATTCCCACCTAGCGATGACATTTAGAACTAAATTTTTTTTCGTGGAATCCTTCGTCCCCCGTCTTATCTAAGCACAATACAAAATATGGATCCATTCTCGCAATTAGATTGCGCTACAGAACACACTGACTAATGTCACTTTAATAATGGCCACCCTGTGCTTTTAGGTCGATACCGAAGGTAATAGAAATAAAACTATTGAAGATTTATTTACCCCAGCCCTTTCTTTTGAGTACAGTTGATCGTGAAATGAAGATTGTTACTTTTCAATTTCTTGATTTTATTTATTATTTTTATATTGTGTGTGTGCATCAGTTTCTTATAGGCAGAAATATTGTGATTAAACAAAAGCATTTAGTTGATATATTATGTACTGAACTGGTTACAACTCTTTACATTAGTAATCCAATTGAAATTAGCAGACCAGTAGTTTTCGCATTCAGAAAGCTTTTATGGAGCATTACTAGTTGAGTTGCATTCACTAGACGCATTGTATGGTATTTCTGCTTGCCCGGATATGTTCTATGTACCGTCAGCGTTTGTGCCAGTAGCTTTGAGACACCATGTGTATTGAAAACTTTACTAAGAAATATTAATTGATTTTAATATGATATCAGTTACAATGAAAAACAAACAAACAAACAAAGAAAGAAAGAAAGCAAAACACCGCGATTGATAAACCACTGTAAAACTAGTCGGATGTTCCAATCCCAAAACTTTCTTCTATCTCACACAGGTTTCGCATACACTAAAAAGAATCATCAACCAATCTATATTAATGTCTAACTGAATCTAAAGTTTTATTAAATTCCGGGCATTAGTTCTTGAGATATGACTATCGCTGAAATCGTGTAAATCCTGCAAAATGCAGCATAGAAGCGCCCCCTGTTGGGAGATTTAGACCAAAACCTAATCAACAACAACTTATGACAACGTCTAACTGAATTTGAAGTTTGAGGGAAATCCGTGCATTAGTTCTTGAGATATAGTTATTCTGATAACAATGAAAAAGTAGCATAGCAGCGCCACCTGTTGGAATATTTACACCAAAATGTAATCAGCATCTCTTTATGTCAAGGTCTAACAGAATCTGAAGTTTGATGAAATTCCGTGCATTAGTTCTTGAGATATAGCTACCATAAAAATAATGAAAAAAGTGGTATAGCAGCGCCAACTTTTTGGATATCTATACCAAAATGTAATCAGCGTCTATATATGTCAAGGTATAACTAAATTGGAAGTTTGAAGAAAATAACTGAATTAGTTCTCGAGATAGAGCCATTGCGGAAATCGCAAAAAGGGCAGCATAGCAGCACCACCTATTGGGCGAGTTTCACCAAAACCTAATCAGCACAAATAAATATTAGGGACTAACTGAATATAAAGTTTTATTAAATTTCGTGCATTGGTTCTTGAGATAGAGCGCCCAGAAAATTTTTGTCACATAAAGACAGATAGACAGAGTCACAGACTCACAGACAGACATTTTCTGAAAACAGTCAAATCATGTTCAGGACCTTCTAAAACGTATAAATCCGTTGAAAACCGGAAGTCGAAAATTTTCATGAATCCAATACTTTCTTCTTGTAAAGATAGAAGAGTACAAATGTGTAGCGGATATGTTGTATTTAGAAAACTTTGAAACCACTCGATATCAGATATTGAAGAAGCAGTTATGTAACAAATGTTTCTTACTTTTAAATGCTAAAGGTGTATAAAATTAACAACTATAATATAAATTAAAATAACTTTTATTAGTTGTTTTACATGTTTCGACTCTTCTGAGTCATTTTCAAAAACAAAATGAGAATATTCTAAAGCTGCACGGGCTTTGAAGTTATTATTTACATGTACTTTTTAAAAAATTACGCACGTACAAAACGTAAAAAGTACATGTAAATAATAACTTCAAAGCCCGTGCAGCTTTAGAATATTCTCATTTTGTTTTTGAAAATGACTCAGAAGAGTCGAAACATGTAAAACAACTAATAAAAGTTATTTTAATTTATATTATAGTTGTTAATTTTACACCTTTAGCATTTAAAAGTAATATACTATTACATGGTGTTATATTTTATTATATTGTTATACAAATGTTTCTTTTGCTGCCCGTAATCGTTTAAACTTTTTAGAGTAATTTTTACAGTGTATTAATCAGGTTTCTCAATTTTTTAAAATTTTCAGAGTAGGTTTTGCAGTATATTGATCAATTTTCTCTACGAGGAATATCGGTTTTTCGGATGCTATCTATTCTGAAGTAAACATTTTCAGCCGCGGTAGCAGAATTTATACATGCAAAAATGATAAAATAATGTTAATTCTAATGTTAATATTAATGCTATTAATTTTTATGTCTATGTTAATGCTGTCAATTTAACATGTTGCTGAACTTGAAAATATTTATTTAAGAATTGATAGTATCCGAAAACCGGATATTTTGAAACTGAATAATACACTGTAAAAACTGCTCGGAAAGGTTTACCCAAAAATTTAGAGCACGAAAATAAACATTTTTATATAATAATTATATGCACTGCCCATTTAAACAGACATTCATTTAATTTAAAATTTATCAAAGAAGCTTCAAAAAATACTTTTTAAAAATTAGAAAAAAACTAGTCAATTTGTTAAAAGTTGTAAAACTATTTTCACCTCTTGTTCTCAAGGCATCCTCAGTTACTGATGTTATGTTTCTTTTTCGTCAGTTTTTTTTGTAATTTTAAAAAGTGTGTTTGAAACTTTTGCACACGTACAGCTCTCTTTCTTGTGTTTTAAAATAAATTAATGTCTGTTTAAATGGGTAGTGCAAGTAATTACTATGTTAAAAAATGACATTATGGACGTTCATAGATAAAAAGATTGTTATGTAAATACTTCTTTAACTCTCGGAAATCTGTTGGTTTCTCAGGTTCCAATCGATAAAAGCACGCTTTTCGGAATCGCGAGTAACTTGGAAGATATTATATTACATTTTCGTATGCATAAATAAAGATAAGATCTAGATTAAGATTTTTTTTTTGTTTACAGTGCAGATTATTTTGGATTTTAACTGAAACTAGTTGTCTAACCCGTTCTACGCATGGAAGTTCATGAATTTAATTGTTAAACCAAAATTAAAAATAAAATCAGTACAACTAAATGTACCTGTGTAATAGGTAGAAAAATATTTTTCTACTACTGTGCATTTTTTTTAATGAAATTTAATTTATCATGTTGTTATGGCAGCAGACGATAAAACGATATCTTTGGAATAAGGGAATACATAGAATAAAAAGTTTTGTTAATGTTTGTGATAAAATGTTTTTCTTTATTTTTTTAAAAAAGGTAATAACTAAGCGCAATTAAATAATCTCAAATTATTTGCATGTAAGGTAAAAGAATTATCGTAATACCCGCTACAGATTCTTATTATTGCAGCTTGGCGTACGTAATATGTATTTCCCACATTGCAGTAAACATTTAGAGCTGGTTAGAAGTCGCGCGATTGCTGGTTGAACATAAAAAAGGCAAAAATTCGTCAGACACATAAAAAAAATCTATTTAAAAATTTCAAATTTTTTGCCCCAATCGTTCATGGGCCCCCTACCAGCAGCCCGCGTGCCAAAATCCGTAGCCTTGCGCCCTGTGGTTTCCGAAATTTTGAGGTTACATAGATAGATACGCGCACGGATTTTAATAGGGTAGATATGTAATATGAATCACTCGGTTTGGTATTTACTGAAATTGTTTACATGTAATACAATAGAAACCATATAATGTCAGCAGAAGGGAAATGTTCCAAATCATTTATAATGAAGTATTGAATTGCATTCACAAGATTGCTACGTTATTAATGTGTAGTCTAGCTCATCGGCAAGTGCGCAATTTCAGATCAATATAACTAATTTATGAGGGGTAGACGATATATGGCCTACATACTCGAGAATCTCGCAAAATATTTATATTTCAAACGAAATAATTTTTTAGAACAAACGCTCTAGTGGAATCCAAAATTATATAGTATACTGCTATACTGAAAGCATACATAAGTATACAAATAGCATATATTTAAATAAACTTACATTTCTCTCTTGCATATATAAATGTTAGTTCATGATTATTACATGAATAATTCATAATCAAATCTATTTTGATTAATGTAAAACATACATACCAAGCAATACGGGTTTTAAATACCTCTGCTTTCGAATAGTAAAATTCGTTTTATTTAATCATAGAATTTTGTGATTAAGTAAGGCGGAAATAATGTTTCAAAATTTCGTGATAAAAGTTGGGACAGGAGTATCATGGATTTTATAAAATTACTTAAAATACTAAGTTATAATTGATATTAAAATATGAAGAAATGTTATTTTAAAAATGGCAGTCATATGCTTTTTATAATTTCTAAAAGGCGTAAAATAAACTCTTTATAAACAGTTAAATAAATTTTATTGCACTGTTGACATGTTTCGGCCCCATCGGAGACATTATCGAAACAAAAAATAATATTCTACAATTGCACAGCCTTTGAAGTTATTATTTAAAACGCCATAATTTAATTCTGCACGTACTCTTACAGATTAGGCACGTTATTTTCTTTTATTTTTATTTGGAGGTTTATTTCCATATTTGTAACCATGAAGTAACTCGAGCCACAATTTTGGTAAGTTAAATGAAGCTGCATCGTAACATATTGTATTTTTACAAGTTAAAATCTCTAAGGTTTCTCTTATAATGGACGGATAATGCAATGGCATACCGGGTGTCCCAAAAATGACTGATGGATTTTAAAAGTCTATACCTTGCAAACAATGAAATATATTAAAATAATTCTTGCAGTAGGGTTATGTATGATGTCAGGAGTTTTCTTACTGTAACTCTTGATTTTAGTTCGAATTTCAAACAATAGATGGCGCTGACAACGACTGGCGCTCATTCGAGGCCGAAACTGACGCCCCTCAGCATTGATGCACCGCCCCTGAATACTAGGCCTGCGCGCAGACAAAAATGGCGGCTGTCTAAGGCAGATTTTTTTTTCAGAGTTTGTACGGTCCCTCGAACTTCAACACCAATAATATCTAAAAGTTTTCTTGGACTTACTTGCTCTCAGAAAAACTATGCGAAGAAAGCTTTTAGAAATTATTGTTGTTGAAGTTCGAGGAACCGTTCAAACGCTTCAAAAAAAAATCCGCCTGCGACAGCCGCCATTTTTATTAGCGCGCAGGTCTAGGATTCAGGGGGCAGTGCATGAATGCTGAGGGGGCGTCAGTTTCGGCCTCGACTGAGCGCCAATCACTGTAAGCGCCATCTATTGATTGAAATTCGAACTAAAATCAAGAATCGCAGTAAAAAAAAACCCTGACATCACACATAATACTCCCGCAAGAATTTTTTTTAATATCTGTCACCGTTTGCAAGTTATAGAATTTTAAAATCCATCAGTCATTTTTGAGACACCCGGTACATATAATGACAACTTACAACGGCAGTCATATTTAATCGTTAATTGTTGAATAGAAAGAATTGTATGCAGAAAGAACCCGAAAGAATATGCAGCCTTCTGCTGATGAGGCTATGAAGTGTTTTGTATGGGCTCAAATTCTCAGTTTAATGTCTCATTTTAAACTACTCGGATGTGCAAATCCCAAAACTGTTTTCTATCTCATGCATGTTAATATTTCCAAAAGCATGATTTTTAACATTTTCCAACATAGATGAAAATTGTTTATGAATTCGGTTTGTCTGTCTGACTGTCCGTGCTTCGTCCGATTTCCATGAAATTGATATCTGTTATTCAAGTTTACTATGGCATGTTCGGTATTGAAAAAGAAGTGTGTGGCGTGTACAGTCCGTTTACAGGGACACTCAAAAGAATTACGTTACATTACAGTCTATAGGGGAAAATCATTTACGAAGTATTTTAATAATGTTACACTATTTCAAACATATCGAAATCGATATATATATATGAGGTATACTACAAGATGCTTACTATTGCATAAGGGTGATCATTTATTGTTCATTTATAGGCAGACTCAAAAGAATTCCGTTGCATTATGGTCTATTTTAAAAAATCGTTTGCGGTATATTTTAATTGTATTACAACAGTTTTCTGACATAGTACACTCACTTTCTTTAAAACATGTATTTTGATTAAAAATTGCAAGTAGTTAAAAATTAAATCGGCATTGTTTTCACAAATAAAATGAAAGGTTTTCCTCAAATTAGTGTTGTCACAAAAATAAAATACCCCAACAATGACTATAATTTTTTTTCAATAAAGATAAAGTGGGACGTAGTTGTTGCACGGGTTTATTTTATATTTATGATTAAAAAACAAAATTTAAATTCAAATGTTCAATTTATTTTTCTTTATCCCACTTTTTTCCGAAACAGCTGACGTCACCCTCTAATGCAATTAAAATACAATTGATTTTTTTTTGTATCTTTGGTCAGGTTTTACTGTAACTTGAATGAAATAAGTGAGATGATATTCTGGCTTGACTAATGTTATTTGCAGATATTTTTAGTCCTTAATTTTTTTAGAAGTTTAAACCTGCATCTAAAGAGTATTAGATATTGCTAAAATATATTAGACTGCAGTGCGAAATCTTCGCACGGGTCTACTGGTTTAGTTAAACTTACAAACGCATACCTAAACTAGTCGTTGGGGGCCACCATAATACTTACCCATCATGGATATGCATAATATAAAATATTAAAATAAAAAATGTGTAAACTACTTACAAAATGCATTGCAATTCGAATAAAATCGTGGCTTGATGACGTCATAAACTTTAAAGGCTCGATTACTGAATGGCTTAAAAAAAACATCCTTATAACGCCAAAAACAATAATCCTATTAACTAGCGGTTTATTGCATCGGATTAAGCGTCTGATTTCCAATTAAAATATATCTTGAATTGAAATTTGGTTGAAATACAGGGTCACGAAATAGGATTACAAATATCTCGGCAACTCATTATCCGATAGACTTCATGCTTTATGCAAAATTTATGTTTTTTTTTATTGTGTTTTATATTCACTCGTTAAAATAAACAATTTCGAAAATTTTTATATAACTTTTATCCGAACGAGTATTTTGAGAGACCGAAAAAAATAGTTCCAGATAATCGAGGTTACTGAAATTCAATAGGCTTCTTCCCATTATTACATACTAAGCACATACCAAATTTCAAGTCTCTATCTCAATTTTTTCGGGAGATATTAGAGCGTTTACAGACACCCAGACACACAGACGGACGGCAAATTTGTTTTGTCTAAAAATATGTCTTTCGGAATCTCCAGTGTCTGAAAAGTGTAAATCCTTCAAAAAAAAATTTCGATTTTCAAAACGATTACAAGACTTACCCTATACTACGTATGATGGGTAAGCAATGAAAGCGCACTTCTTGCAATAATCGCTTATAGACAGTACTTCGGATAAAGTACTATAATACGAAAAGTTTTATGTGTTCCCGTAAATGAACGATAAATGCTATGCACATCATATTGAACAACAGAAAGTGTATCTTGCAGTAAACCTCAGTAATTTATATCAACTTAATTATGTGTGAAACAGAGTAACATAATTAAAATATGCTGCGATTTTTCCCCATAGGACATTATGTAGCCGAATACATTTGTGTGGCACTATTAAATGAATTACAAATGCACACTGATATGCAAATGAATTACAAATGCACACTGATATGCAAATGAATTACAATACACTCCATATTCTACTAAAAGCATGATTTAGTGGACCTCAGAAATGTATATCAATTTCATTATAATACTTTGTAATAGTGTAACATGATTAAAATGCACCGCAAACGATATCCCCCCCATAGACCATAATAACGGAATTCTCTTGAGTACTCCTGTAGGCTGTGTAATAAGTGTTACACATAGCATATTCGATAGGAAGAATATTGTAGTGCACTTCTATGATGTATATCAATTTCAATATAATTGTAATAGTATAACACCATTAAAATACATTTCAAAGAATTTTTTTCCTATAGACCATAATGTAACAGCAATATTTTGAGGGCCCCTGTGAACGAAGTATAAGTGCTACATACTTAATTTTCAATACCGAACATGTCATTGGAAACCTCAATAACAGCACGGGCAGACGGAGAGACAGGTGGCTAGACAAAGCGAATTCATAAACCCTTACATTTTCCAACATAGTTGAAAAGGGTTTATGAATTCGATAAAAAATAACAAGTTTTCACCACAAATAAGGTCTGTTTAGCAGTTGTAGTGAACCTAAATATTGTAAATACTAGTAAAAGCTTCTAAAACAACTATATCACAAAAATCGCGATTTTAGAACGTATTTTGTTCCTGCACACTTTAAAAATTCTAAATTTTTAAAAACTGTTCTGCGGCTGAAGTTATAAGAGCCATGTAAAATTTCAAGTTTCCATGCCTAACAATTTCAGATAAATCTTAGTTTAGAAGGTTTTTAGAACGTTTCTTCTCATTTCACCCTTTTAAATTTTGAATTTTTTAGAAATCGTTTTTAGCCCGCACTTACATCTTTAAAATAACCACCATGCTATATTTCAAGTTTCTAGCTCAGCAGCACCCCCAAAATCCTAATTTTAGAACGTTTTATGCTTCTGCACACTTTTAAATTCTGATTTTTTTAATTCTGTGCGAGCATTTACGTCTTAAATATTATAGATATGTCAAATTTTAAGTTTCTATCCCTAACAATTCTGAATAAACCGCAATTAAGAACGTTTTCAACTCATTTCATACCTTTAAATTTCGAATTTTTAATCAACTGTTTATACCGTTTATCTGTATCTTAAAAGTAACCAGTTTAAACAAATAGTAACAAAGTTCAAAATTTTCAAGTTTCTAACCCGAATAAATCAACTATCATAAATCCTATTTTAGAACGTTTTCCACTCATTTCATCCTTAAAATTACAAATTTTTTAGAAATCATTCTTAGCGAGCATTTACATTTTAAATGTAACTTCTGTGTCAATTTCTAAGCTTCTGTACGCAATTTTAGAACATTTGCACCTTTTTAAATTTCGAGTTTTTAGAAAAGTGTTCTGAGCTATCATTTACATATCTAGAGTAACAGCCATGCTATATATCAATATTCTAGGCTTAACAGCTCCAAATTAATCGTAATTTAGAACGTTTTTAGAACATTTTTAGCTCATATCAGTCCTTTAAATTTCGAATTTTTAAAAGAAGTTCTTAGTGAGCATTTACAAAGTAACTGTAACCACCATGCAAATTCCAGGCTTCTATACCAATTGCAGTGGCGCACCCAAGGGGGGGGGGCAAGGGGCCCTGGCCCCCCCCCAAAGGAAAAGTGAGAAAACACTAGAAAAATATCTAAAATATTTATGGAAAGAAAGTTCGTTCGTTTTTTTTTTTTTTTTTTTTTTTTTTTTTTTGTGTGTGTGTAAAAAAATCCTATAAAAGACCCTATAATACATGTATCCTATAATACATAGTACAATCCCCGTAGTACCATGCAATAAAAAACAATTAAAAAAAAGATGACGTTTTAAGAGGTTTTTCCCCATAAATGCGTGCTGCTTTAGAAAACGTTTATTTTATTGCGAGAATGAAAACAAAGTTGCCAAGAAAGCGATCACCGCCAAAAAATGACACCCTTTGACATGTTTTTTTTCAGTTTTCACTCGGTCGAACAATCGAGTCTGGCGCCGGCATCTAAATTCGGAAAGTTCTCTGGTAAGTTACATTTCATATTTTTAAAATTTCTGTTTTTTTTAATTTTGAATGAACGATTATAATCATGTGTTAAAACAAGCATTTATATGTAGAATATGCAAGTATTTAAGATATATAATGAA
Source organism: Maratus michaelseni (assembly GCA_963931845.1). Lineage (NCBI taxonomy): Eukaryota > Metazoa > Arthropoda > Arachnida > Araneae > Salticidae > Maratus > Maratus michaelseni. The sequence goes on along the minus strand of OZ007588.1, from coordinate 472,310,472 downwards.
ACCTCATTAAGACGAGCACGCTTAAGGCTAAGGCTGTTCTCAAATCCAAAGGGGCTACTTTCGGACACCTTTATTTTATTCATTTTGTTCGGAAACGAATGCAATTTGCAGGTATTCTTGTTCAAAAACCATATAATCGAAAAACTTTTCCATTTTTTTTGGTAAAGACAGAAGATCTTTCAGTCAGAAAATATTGTCAAAGTTGGCGTTTTGAACCGAATTTCTGGAGCTTGAACACGAGAAAGAAAAAAACGTGTCGTCACGTGACACGAATCACTTATATCTGGATAAATAATTTAGTCATCAAAAAATGGAAAACTCATTTCGATTCCAAATCGCTTCAATGCCAATTTTATGCCTTTGAGTTTAAAAATGAGTCAGAAAGTTTCGCATTCTTGAGCAGGTCATTTGAGAACAACCTTAAGATGACAGAGGACTTTCAAACAACTTTTTAAAATTTATTTCTATTTGAGATTTTGTATAAATATTAATAATAACATTGCTTTACAAATGTAATTTAAAAAAATCCCTGATGGCTCGGCCTACAGGCACAGGTAGATTTCGAAGACGCAAACCGTGGGGCGCCTGTTAATTGGGAATTTCAGAAGAAATGACCTTTTTGAAATGATGCGGCAGTTGGGACCGCCCACTTCGAAATCTACCTGTGTCTCAGGTAGGAGCCGGCATATATATATATTTCTTTTTATTTATTTATTTATTTATTTATTTATTTATTTTTTGTTAAAAGGGTTGGTCCTATAAAAAAATTGTCAGTATAAAAGTTGTAGATAATATTAAGAGGATTTATAATAAATTTAAGCGGCTTTGATATCTTGTGAACTGACAAAGTTATGATTTTTTTTCTTCTTAAACTCCTATATTTTCACCTCCTTGAGGCCATTTTTAATGATATCAAAAATCTGTCATACATAAATTTTTGGCCCTTTTCCTATAGAAGTAATAATAACTTTAAACGGATTCGATACGTATCATAATTAAGAAGTTATGGGTTTTTTTCTTTTTTCACAAAATGCTCTCCTTTCTACCCCCTTTCCCCCTAGGTTCGATTTTACAAATTAACGAACTTGACCGAGATTTTATGTATCAGTTTGGAAGAGATTTGTACAGAATTATTGAAGTTATTGTGTCCATAAAAAAGTGATATATAATTTTTGAACTGGGGGTGGTTTTGGGTTCTGTGAGTCATGATCGGCGTAGATCTGCAAAAATTTTCCAGAAATTCCAACACAGGGGAGAATGTAATAGGTAGTATTTCTTAAGAAATCTACCTAATATTCTTCACTTATTTAATAAAAAAAAAAAATCAAAATGCTCCATTCGTACCGAATTTCAATTTTTTCTTCGACTTCATATTAAAAATATTTAACAATACAACACACAAAAAAAAAAATTATGTACACTAACTTTTGAATACAAAAGTTTTTTTTTTCTTTTCTGGGTTTGAACTGGATTTTTATCAAAATATCACAACATTTTTCATCGCATTTTATGGTACTTAATATAACTGTATTCTTAATCAATACACAGCTTTGTTAAAGTATGTATAATAAATATTTCTGTCAAGTTTCATGAAATTCGGACAAAATTTGGATCGCAAGCCATTTAAAGATTTTGAATTTTGTATTTCAGTTTAATTAAATATTTCAAATGCTTCTAATTTTGTTTAAAATTATGTGATTTCGAGCGGTTTTTTGCGAGAGAGAAAGCCGGATTCGAATAATTTTATAATATATATATATATATATATATATATATATATATATATATACACTAATAAAAGAAAGTTTCGCTCTGTGTGTGTGTGTGTGTGTGTCTGTCTGCGATGGTTAGGAAAATTTAGCGCACCTAGAAGTCTGTAAATTTAGATTTAAATAGTCCAAACCATTGACTAGAAATATAAATGGACAGCGGACTAACAACCCTTTCTTGAAGAAAACATGTCCTTTCCTCCAGCAGGTGTGGAGGAAGAATATTCTGCCAAACAGGTTTTTTTTCGCGCCAAACTGTCACGGAAATTCCACAGCTCCCGAGAAGAAACAGAGATTTTTCACTTGCGTTTGAGTTTGTCAAGTTTGAGAAAGGGATTACCGCCAGAAAGCGGCACCCTTTCGCCTATTTTTGGCGATGAAAGGGGAAAGATATATTCTTCAAGTCTGTCGGAAGAAAAGAAAGGAGTCCGCTGTCCATTTATATTTCTAGTCAATGGTCCAAACCCTCTCCTGGTATACCTGAGTCTCAGAATTTTAATATTTTGATAATTACTCTAGATATTAATTAGAATATCATTAAACATCGCATTGAAAATGCCATCTTTTAAATCAAAATGGCTAAAGAAAAGAACTGTTGTTGTGGATTTGCAAGCGAAAATGAACGAATTCGAAATTATTTTACTAATTAGGGAATTCTAAAAAAAACTAATTAAGATATCAATATGAAAATTTCTGAGCATATGTAAAAAATAATTCTGCATCCGTCTATGCAATTTTTGAAAAATTCGGCCGGTAATTTTTCTTAATTTATGCAAAAAACTGCTAAAAATCTGCTGGCGCCAGTAAAAAAAATCCCAGAAAGTTTCAGACAGGGATCTGCTTTCATTAAAAACTGAACTACAAAGAGATCTGTTTCTCTGGCCGATCCCTCCATTTAGTTTGCGAAAAAGAAAGGAAATAATTGCCAATTTTTACTAATGAACAAAAATTGAGATAACTAATTAAGATATAGATCTGAAATTGAGGATGGGAGGTGTTGTCATATGTGTGTTGTCATATGTTGTCATTGTGGGAGGTGTTTGCCGGCTATTTTAGCGTAGCGTCTTCGTTATGTTCAATTTATCAGAAAAATTTAATAATTTTTTTAATGATCGCGTTACTGTAGGTGAAGGTGGTTTTCTTGAACAAATTATTCGTTATATTTGCGGGTATGGGGAGGGAGGGGTTGACGCATTGCTCTGAGATTGTTATTATTTCGGGCCCGGGCAACGCCGGGCGGGTAGCTAGTATATATATATATATATATATATATATATTACAATATTAATAACATTTTCCTCTTAATACGAATTACTGATAATACAAACACAAAGCAATTTTCCATCCCCACTCTAGTGTATAACATTGTTCAGTATTCGGTAATATGAATTATGGTTATTAATTTATTATTTTATGGTCCCTCCGACTTTGACTATGTGTCTGTATATATATATATATATATATATATATATATGTATGTGATATATATATATATATATATCATAGTTTTAAACTATTCCCAACTCTTAAAATAAAAAAAAAATAAAAAAAATTCAATTTTGGTTCCGAAGGTTTCTTACAACTCGTAATTTTTGCAATTAAACTTTTAAAGCTTATTATTATTATTATCATTTTATAAGTTAAACGTTTTCCATCTATGTGGGTGCTTAAAAATTTTTTAAGTATGCCGACAGTTTTCTTCTTCTTTATCTATTTAAATATAATTAATATTTTTCCAAATATATACATTTTAATTCGGAATTAATTTTATTTTCATACATCATGTAATGCTTGTAATTTCGCTGTTTAAAAATAAGAAGTAATTAATTTGCTCAACTAAAATATTTTATTTCCGTATTATCAAAATTTTTAATATATATATGTAACTTAACAAAATAGCTTAATGTAATTTAAATTTTGTTCATGAAGTAATAACGGTCTTGAGGAAAACAAATTGTTGAAATGAAAAATATACTTCTGAGAGAAAGTGTTTCGAAATTTTTATTTCTAGTCACGTGTTTGAACGAGAGGTTAGAAATTTCACTTTGAGTAAAATTTTCTAATTCTTTTTTCTTCTTCTTTTTTTTTTTTTTTTTTTTTTAAATTGGAGTTTTATGAATTCTTTGTTGTAAGCTCGTTGAACTGGTAATTTTGTACTTTGAATTCATATTATCGCCAACTAAGCAAAACATTTCAAAAGTGAAACACGAAAGAAAATAAATACTGTTTACAATCATATTATAATAAAATTATCAAATAATTATAAATAATTGCCATTTTCCAATTGTTCTTTTAAATTTTGTCAGTTGTGTTATAAAAACATAAACACAAATGTTGAAACACAAATCTAATACACACATGAATGCACCAAGTATTCACCTCAACACTGAATAGTTGGTTATTTTTAACTTAAATAACAAAACTCCTATGCTATGCCAATTAAATTGGAAATTAGCATTTTTTTGTTGCTAACATTTTGTCATATATATTAAGATTAATTAATACACCATTTAATATTAATTTAATTGATATTTCAAGTTAATATTTTATGAGATTTTACAGTTTATATAATATTATACGTTAATTTTCAAGCTACTTAAAACGCGTTTTTATATATTTAGCTCATTTCAATTTTTTTACTATTTTAATTATTTTTAAGTATTATTAAAGATATTTGGAATAAATTTTAAAATTAAACCACCAAAGAATAAAGTTTCCAAAGTTTCAAATTCTGATGTGAATTCTGAAAATGATGATAAAAAAAATTTACAAAACTTTTCCACACCGAAAGAATTATTACTAATATGAAACTAAACTCTCGGTAAATAAAATTCGTAGAAGTTTTAAATTAAAAATTTATTTTGTATTCTGCTTGGCTATTTTGCAATGACTTTATTGGCAATCATATCCTGATCTTCAGACTAGCTTTTCACCCGTGATAAGTAATATACATGAGAACTTTTTGATGACATTTGCAAATTAAATTTGTAAAATATTTATTTATTTTATTTTTATTTATTTATTATTTATTTATTTATTTATTTATTTTAGATTTTTTCTTCAAATTATGGCTGAAAAACGTAAACAGAGTAATTTATTAAAATTGAATTATTTCACAAAAACAAAAAAAGATGATTTAAATGTTAGTAATAACGACGTTATTAACACTATAAATACCGATTTGAATTCGGTTTCCCCAGTCGCAAGTCAGTCAAAGCAATCGAATATGCAAGAAGAAAGTATTTCCTCAGCTGTTAACAATTATCAAGACATCGCATTGCTGAAAGAACAAACATTCAATACTGACGATAATTTAGATATTATGAAAAAGTTGTGGGAACCAGAACCAAATTTTAATTTCCCCGCAACCTGTGCTACAGCTGCAAATCATAAACGAAGTTTTCAATACACATGGTTTAAAAAATATACTTGGCTTGTGTATTCTCAAGTTGAAAATAGTGCGTATTGTAAATATTGCGTATTTTTTGCACCTCCTAACGTTGGAAAATCTAAATCGGAAGTAGCTGGGCAGTTGGTCACACAAGGTTATAATAATTGGAAGAAAGCCATTGAGAAATTTAATAATCATGAAAAAACAGAATATCATATCAGGACTATTGCAACTTACGAAAGGTTACAGAATATTCGAGATGGAAAATGTATTTCAGTCGATCGACAAATTGATGTAGGTCAGGCATCGCAAGCTGCAGTTAATCGGAAACGATTAGAGCCGATTATAAAAACTGTAATTTTATGCGGTCGGCAAAATATACCCTTGAGAGGACATCGTGATTATGGAGAATTTTCGATTGATCAGGAGCCAATCGCCAATGAAGGCAATTTTCGAGCTTTACTAAGAACAAAAATCGATGCGGGTGATAAAAACCTGACTGAACATTTTAAACATTCTGCCAAAAACGCTACCTATATTAGCTGGAACATACAAAATCAAATTATAAACGCGTGTAACAATATCATCTTGAATAGTTTGGTAGAAAAAATTAATTCGGCAAAATGTTTCTCTATTCTTGCTGATGAAACATGTGACATTTCTACTATTGAACATATTTCCTTGTGTGTCAGGTATATAGATGAAGATAATGACAACAAAGTTTGTGAACAATTCTTACAATTTATTCCTGTAGCAAGCACAACAGGAAAAAACTTGTCCGACAAAATATTAGAAGGATTAAAGACATATGGTATCGACTTGTCCTATTTACGTGGGCAAGGTTATGATGGTGCCGCATCAATGAGCGGAAAGTTTAACGGTGTTCAGTCTCACATATCAGCTATATATCCGCAAGCTTTATATGTGCATTGTGCCTCACATAGTTTAAATTTAGCAGTTGGAAATGCTGTATCTGTGACAGAAATAAGAAACTGCATTGGCATAATAGAAATGACACACAATTTTTTCACTACACCTAAGAGGCAAGACGTCCTCCGCAATAATATTGACAAACATACACCGGAAATTAATAAACAAAAACTACGAAAAGTTTGTCCAACTAGGTGGGTAGAACGCCATGAAGCCATCATGACCATGGTAGAATTATATGATGCAGTGATTCATAGCCTTGAAACAATCGCAACTTGGGAAGACAGAGACTCGTCTTCTAAGGCAAAACTTTTGAAAAATTCGTTATGTGAATTTGGTTTCCTAATTTCTTTTTTTAGCTTACAGAATATATTTGCATACACTTTACCATTGTCTAAGTTATTGCAAAAATGTGACAGTGACCTTTTAATTGCCTTAAATTTCGTTGACGATGTTGTGGCTCAATTAAATGCTATTCGTAAAGCCCCAGATATTTCTTTCAAGGATATTTATGATGAAGCTTGTGTGAAAGCCGACAACTTTCATGTTGATATTAAAATGCCAAGGACTGCATCAAAACAAACACACAGATCCAATGTTCCAGCCGATTCTGTAGAAGAGTATTTCAGGAGAAATATTTTTATTCCATTCGTTGATCAAATGTTGACTCAACTTAATGAACGTTTCGTTCGGCACCGCAGCATTTTGAAATTTTTTTTATTCTTCTACCTAATGGAAAAGATGCTCCAACAGCAAGTGAAATGAAAGATTTCCGTCAATTGTGTGAATTTTATGCACATGATTTGCATTCCACAAATTCAGAAATTTTGGACGCCGAATTCAAGTTGTGGTACAAAAAATTTGAAAAATCGCTTTCAATAACTCGATGCAAGAATGCCATTGAAGCAGTTTCGAAATGTGACAAAATGTTGTACCCCAACATCTACAAATTATTAAAAATATTTGCAACGCTTCCCGTTACAACCTGCGTCAGCGAAAGGTCATTTTCGACCTTACGCATTTTAAAAACTTACTTAAGATCCACTATGACAGAATCAAGATTAAATGGGCTGGCTTTGTTATATATACACAGAGAGATTAATGTAACTGCGACTGAAGTAATTCAAGAGCTTTGTAAAAAAAAAAGAAGAATAGATTTTATTGTGTAACAATATTTTCATTTTTTTAATTATTAATTAAATTAAATTTTCAGTATATTAATTTTCATTTTTATTAAAATAAATAATTAATTATTGAATACTGAATTAATTAACGGCAATTTGATGATTAATTAGAATCTCCTTGTAATTTCCTACTGCAATCACAACTAGAGAAATTTTCCCCCAATAATTTTATTTTGTTTCGCCACCAATGCTCGCCCCCCCCCCCCCATGATAAAATCCTGGGTGCGCCACTGACCAATTGTATCACATAAATCACAATTTTCGAGCATTTTTTTGCTCTTTCACACTTTTAAATTTCGAAATTTTAGAAAACTGTTCTAAGCCAGTATTTGCATCTTAAAAGTAGCTGTCCTATCAAATTTGAAGTTTTAAGTCATATAACAATTCCATAGAAATCATAATTTATAACGCTTTTTGCGCAATCACTCTTTGAAATTTCGATTTTTTTACACCGTTAATTGCGAGCATTTATATCTTAAAAGTAACCACCATGCCAAATTCAGGCTTCTATTCCAACTGTATGACAGAAATCGCAATTTTAGTACTCTTTTTGCTCTTTCACTCTTTTACATTTCGAATTTTTAGGAAACTTTTCAAAGCGAGCATTTGCGTTTCAAAACTTGCAGCCATGTCAAATTTCCAGTTTCTTTCCTTAATAAATTCTACAGAATTAAATCAAAATTTAGAACGTTTTAAGAACGCTTTCCGTTCATATCACATGATCATATCATAATCATGAAATTTCGATTTTTTTAGAAACAAATCTTTGAGCGCAGTTTTCTCTTAAATATAAAAGTCATGCTAAATTCCATGTTTCTAGTCCTTTCAAGTATCACAAAAATCGTAGTTTTACTCCTACACTCTTTTAAATTTCGATTTAAAAAAATAGTGCTGTGTGTATATTTGCGTCTTAAAAGAAGCAAACATGTCAAATTTCAAGCTTCTATCCTTAACAATTCTATAGAAATCCGAATTTAAAAAGTTTCTAGAACGCTTTTCCCTCATTTCACCCTTTGAAATTTCGAATTTCTTTTAGAAGCTTTTCATAGCGAGCATTTACGTATATCTTATATGTGACCGCCATGCCAAATTTCAAGTTTCTAGTCCTTTCAGAATCACAAAAACAGTCATTTAGAACGTTTTTTCTCCTTCACACTTTTAAATTTCATTAAAAAATACAGTGTTGTGTGTGCATTTCCGTCTTAAAAGTAACAGTCATGTCAAATTTCAAGTTTCTATCCTTAACAATTCCATAGAAATCATAATTTAGAGCACTTTTAGAACGCTTTCCGCTCATTTCACCCTTTGAAATTTCGAATTTTTTTAGAAGCTGTTCTTCGGGGGCATTTTTATCTTAAATATAAATGTCATGCAAAGTTTCAAGTTTGTAGTCCTTTCAAATATCAGAAAAATCGTAAATTAGAATTTTTTTACAACTACACCTTTTTATATTTCGATTTTTTTAAACAGTGTTGTGTGTGGATTTGCATCTTAAAAATAGAAGTCATGTCAAATTTTAAGTTTCTATCCTTAACAATTCTATAGAAAATCCTAATTTAGAACGTTTTTTGAACGCTTTTCCCTCATTTCAATCTTTTAATGTTCTATTTTTTTAGAAGCTGTTCTTAGCGAGCATTTATATCTTATATGTGACATATGTAACCTCGTGCCAAATTTCTAGTTTCTAGTTATTTCAGAATCCAAAAAGCAGTAATTTAGAACTTTTTTTCTAATGCACACTTTTAAATTTCGATTTAAAAAAAAACAGTGTTGTGTTTGCATTTGCGTGATAAAAGTAGCAGTCATGTCGAATTTGAAATTTCAGACCTTAACAATTTAATAGAAATCATAATTTGGTCATTTTTTTGAACGCTTCTCCCGTATTTCCCATTTTTAAATTTCGAATTTTTTTAGAAAGTGTTCTCCGGGAGCATTTGTATCTTAAAATTAACTGTCATGCGAAATTTTAAGTTTCTAGACCTTTCAGTATCACAAAAATCGTAATTTAGAACGTTTTTTATTCTTCTGCACCCTTTTAAATTTCGATTTAAAAAAAGGGTTGTGTGTGCATTTTCGTGTTAAAAGTAGCAGTCATGTCAAATTTCAAACTTCTATACTTAACAATTCCATAAAAATCGTATTTTAGAAACTTTTTAGAAAGCTTTTTCTTCATTTCACCGTCTTCAATTATCAATTTTTTAAAAATCTGTTTTTAAAGCAGCATTTACGTCTTATTAGTAACTGCCATGCCAAATTTCAAGTTTATAGCTGCTTCAGTATCATAAAAATCGCAGCTTTAATCAAGCAAATCAAGGCGGAAATTTTCTTGTTTTAACGAAAAAAGGCAACGGAAAAATTTGTTCAATTCACGGATATTTTTGAGAGTGTAGTTTTGTCCCAATCTGTCGCTTGCATTGAGTCTTAAAAGAGTAATAATTTTGCGGGGTAGTGTATTGGGTTTCTAAATACAATTAATTGAAAAACAAGAACGAAAAATCATGCTTCTAGCATAGATTATTAGACACTTTTCAACACATTCAGAACACTTAAAAAAATGTGTCCTTAATAAAATGAAAGATGATGCCTAAGTAAATAATTTGGAAAACGCATGACACATTTGAATGAAATTTTTGTTGCTCTTTTTCAATTGTAAAATAAGAAAACCCTGTTGTCTATAAAATTTTGGGATGCACTGTATCTCTTTTTTTCAGTATACACACACACAGGTCTGGTTTTTATTTAACGAACCCGCTAAGTCAACCGGAAATCCGAAATGAACCAGGCGCACTTCAACTCAAACCAATCCAAAACCCGAAAACATATAATAATCCATATTTTAATTCAATCAATGTTACCTTCGACGTAGAAAAATGAACATAATATATTTATAGTTAAAATGAAATAGAATATTAAATACGTGACTTTTCATATTGCTAACAAAGCGTATAACCGACAGAATGAAAAATGTCCAGGCCGGGAATCGAACCCGGATCCTTGGAATAACGCTCCAATACTCTGCCATTGAGCTATGAGAACGATACCCAGTCTGCATCTTTCACTCACATTTGTCGGTAAGGCTGCAGTAGCAGCACAAGATGGAACATGTTTTCATGAGCACATTCTCTTATGATGGGATTTGTCTGACAGACGAATATATAATTTTTAAATCCAAATGATATTGAAACAACCGGCGCCACATAAACAAGGAGAAATGTATAAAAATCCTACCATCCGTTTAATATTTAAGCGTAGACATAGGTTAGAAAAAAAACCATATAAACGAATTGAATAATACAATTCATTTCACGTTTAAATGGTAAATCATAACGCAAACATATGTGTGTAATAACAGTATAAGTATTCTATTCTACTAATATTATAAATGCGATTGTTTGTGTGAATGTTTGGCTGAAGCCAGCATTAAAACGAAGAATTTAATTGCCCTATTTCTTTGCATATAGATGGATTATAACCCAGAAAAGAACATAGGCTATATTTTGTTTATTTTTTCAAATATTTTTCTTAATAATTCAAAATTTCATTATTTTCATAGAGAATAAATGGACATTTTTTCGTATAAAATTTTAAAATAGTTAAATTTACTTTATCGTTGCCAATACTAAATCAAAACCTGGAATATAATTTTTATTCTACAATTTATTTTCCATTGAAAAATTTCAACGTGAAAAATGAAAGTGAAATAGAAAATTAAGAGTAAAAAAAAAAGATCGATAACATTATTAGACAAAAAACGTATATTTTCAAGCATCTTTTAATAATTCATAATTTCCTTATTTTCATAGAGAATAAATGTACATTTTTTTCGTATACAATTTTAAAATGATTAAATATACTTTATCGTTGTCAATAGTAAATCAAAACCCGGAATAATAATTTTTACTCAACAATTTATTTTTAATAAACAATTTTCCACGTGAAAAACAAAAATGAATTTAAAAGAAGATGACATAACATTATTAGAAACAAAAAGCATTTGATAATAATATAACAGAAGATGCAAGTTTACTAGTACAAGTATAGAAAGCACGCGAATATGACGTTATAAATATCGAAAACAAAACGGATATGCTCTGATGTTGAAATAAAATGATCTTGATTTATGAAATTATTTCTTACTAGCTGTTACCGGTGACGTCACTCACGAAATATTAAAAGAAAAATAAATGCAGTAATTAAGGAAAATATATCATCCCCGCTAATTATAAACATATGTAATTAACCAACTCTTTATCACATTTTATAGGAGACAATACGGTATTTACTTGTTATAGGGGCCTTGACATAACTCGACCTTAAAAAAGTAAAATTTTGTGCTAAATAATTTAAAAACAACTAGATGGAACCCGTCAAAACTTGACGGAAAAAATTTACTATAACAATATCAGTAAAATAGGTAGGGGTGCGTATGAAACAGTCTTTCAAATATTTTATTTTAAAAGTTCCCCCCTCCCCCCCAAATGCAGGACCGTGCAAGAGAAAACTACGCCCGGGGCAAAGTTTCAATTTTGCGCTCCCCTCCCTTCTTTTTGTGACAGGTAACACAAAACTGATAAAGTACAGAAACAGAAATAAATTCTATTGAATAAACATTTCGCGTTTATGTTGGCACTTTAAAAGGTTTAATTTTTATTCAGAAATTGCAAACAACTAAAAGCATAAGAGAAAATTGCACTTATTTGTTGGAGAGATCATGATATTTTGAGACAGAAAAAAAAGAATGATGAAAAGAAAATGATCCCAGAAAATGATCGATGACCAAAAAATGAATAAATAAATAAATGAAACCGTGGTTGGTAGTATAAATTTGGTGCCCCCTCGATTTCCGCGCCTTGGCGCCTTGGTGAAGGCTCCTCTTCGCACGGTCCTTCCCAAATGAAATACAGTACTCTTCCCGATGCAAACTCCAAACAAACAATCTGTAAACAACTGTGTAATGCAAATCAGTTTGACATTACCGCCCTATTCCCCACGGCAAGAAAGAAAATTTCATGGACGTATGAAGTATCATACTAATAGTATATCCCTGCTTTCATCTCATATTCAGTAAACAAAAGAACATAGTAAATACAGTACGCATCCCCCCTGTGATAATGCAACCGAATGAGCTCCTATGCGCATATGCATTGCATCTGCCTATATGCACCGCCGAAATTCGACGTTAAAAAAAACTTTTAAAATGTTTAAATTGAAGGTTTTAAAATGTCTTCTTTAATCATTGTTCGTTTCAAATCCCTATCTTCTAAAACGCATCCATTGTTTTAAGCTAATCAATTTTTATGCAAAGTTGAAGAATTTTTCTTTACAATATTAAATCAACTTGCAGATGAGGGAGATTTTTAATGTTTTTAAGTGTAATTTATTTGTATGATTTCTTCGGTCCCCTTACATAATCAGGATGATTATTCCTTTTCCATCACAGTCGGGGATCTTTTCCTTCCTATACAGACAGTTAAATATCCAATGGATCTTTAAAAAATAATAAAATACAGTTCCTAGCATATTCACATGCAACATATACTTCAACGAATTCAACATATCAATTTTATGTTAATCTTTTTTTTTTTTTGACAAATTTTAGTTCTTTTAGTTCCCTTATGGATAATCTGATCTGATGATTTATCAGAATTTTTTTTTAACTTTTCATGATAGTTAGGAAAATCTATTTTTAATTGTGGCAACTTTGCCAGGGGATATTTTATATTATTAAAGCAAACTGATGGTCATTGTTGAGATAGAATTGAAAAATAATGCATGCTTGAAAATTATTTAAAAAGTCGTCAAATTAAGCGACAGTTTTCAAATAAATTTCAATCGAAAGCTATTTTTTTTTTCTAATTTATGATTTAAGAATTGATATTGTAAAGTCTAGTAAAAAATTGAATTTTGTAGTTTTTAGAAGTGATATAAGCGCGATGAAAGCTAAAGCGATAGCGCCGTTTGTTGTCACAACCGTTATATATTTCTAAAAATTGCCACTGTGTTTTGGCTGGCGCCCAAAAGTAGACTACCATTTTTTGACATCGAAAGAGAAATTCACAGTGAAAGAAATAGGAATTTAGCGTTAATAAGGAACTGTTAAATAAACTTATAACAAACCTACCAAAATCATTCCTATAAAATATTAGCCTTACATTGTTTATTCTAGCTAAAAATACAATCATTATTTCAAGTTTTTTTTTCTTACCATAACACTATTTTTAATAATTTTAATTTTCCTGAAATCCTTTACTTTTGTGAATTATTTTTATTAAAAAATTAAATCTTCTAACCTACAATTAAAAAAAGTAATTGGTAACATTTAATCAAGGTATGCAATCAAGATGAAGCAACCAATAAAGGCTCTAGTTCCAATCTTTAACATTAAAAATTGAAAAATCAGTTAAAATTACGTCATGTTGACACAATCATATAAATTTTTATTTTCAATTTTAGCAATGTTAAAATGCATTTCAAGCTAAGTAGAACGTCATTTTCACCGGCGCAAACTTTTCACACATACTTTGTATACTTACTTGTATGCTTAAACACCATGAATACGATCAAAAATATATTTTGTATTTAGTTGTAATGAAAAAATGACATCAACAAAGTTATAGAGCATAATGATAAAATAAACCCAACGGACAATATTCCCGTGACGTCACAATAAAAATGAATTTTTATTCTCTTATAAAACACGCAAATAAATATTTTTACCGAAATTTAACTTGCTAATTAAAAAATTCGGCCTAAAAGCCTCGTGCTTTTAATATTTATTATTTTCCTTTTATCCTCGCAACCATGGAGTTTCCCGTTACTCTGTGCCTCGCAACAGTAGGCTTTATCAGTTTGCCGACTTTATGACGTCATACGCAGAAGTAAAAGTTTAATTTAAAATTACGGCTAATTAATTAAATTTCCGAACAAACGAATGTACGATAACAAATTTCTGTCCAAATATCTTTCATTTAAAAAAAGAATGATGTAATTTGATGCAGTAGTTCGTTCTCACGGATTGTCGAAAGAAAACGCTTGGCGTTTTAAATATATAGATTGTACAAATGAAAATACAACCAATGAAAAAATGAATCAAATGTGAGCGAGGAAATGATCATATCGAAAACCAAAAAACCAGCCTGATTAGACAAAAGTATTTACTTTTGCGCCAAATCTCGCCCATTACAAAAAGCAAATTTACTATGGACCGGATTACAGAGCCTAACCTTCCTATTCTCAGCTGTTTTCTACATATATTGGGTGTATAAAAAATTGACATATTTTTAAAAAATATGAAACAAAATATATACAAGATATAAACTAAAAATTCACGTATGTGTTACCTGAGATATTAGAGGTTTTTTTTAATATAGTCATTAAATTTCAATATGTTCACCTTTCGTGGCACGCCGAACATCTAGTGGATAATCTAGTTGATGTTACTTTGACGTAATTATATTAAATCTTTACTAGATGGAACCCGTCAGAACGTGACGGAAAAAAAATACTATAACAATATCACTAAAATAATCTTCTTTATTATTTAAGAAGGGACATTCTTTCAAATATTTTATTTTAAAAGTTTTTTTTCCCCAGTGAAATACAGTACTATTTCCGATGCAAACTCCAAACAAACAATCCGTAAGCAACTGTGTAATGCAAATCAGTTTGACATTACTGTCATATTTCCTACGGCAAGAAAGAAAATTTCATGGTCCTATCAAGTATCATACAAGTAGTATATTCCTACGTTCATCTCATATTCAGTAAATAAAAGAACATAGTAAATAAAGCACACATCTACAACATTATTTTTAATAATTTTAATTTTCCTGAAATCCTTTACTTTTGTGCATATTTTTATTAAAAAATGAAATCGTCTAACCTATAATTAAAAAAAAAAGCAATTGGTCACATGTAATCAAGATGGAGCAATCAATAAAGGCTCCAATTCTAATATTTATAATTAAGAATGGAAAAATCAGTTAAAATTACGTCATGTTGACACAATCATATACATTTTTCTCTTTAGTTTTATCAATGTTGAAATGCATTTCAAGCTAAGCATAACGTCATTTTCACCGGCGCAAACTTTTCACACGTACTTTATATACGTTACTTTTATGCTTAAACACCATGTATAGAAAAAAAATATATTTTGTATTTAATTGTAATGAAAAAATGGCATCAACAAAGTTATAATGCATAATGATAAAATAAACCCAATGGATAATATATCCATGACATCACAATAAATATGAATTGTTATTCGCTTATAAAAAATAAAGTGCACGCGATAAATATTTTTATCGAAATCATACTTGCAAATTAAAAAAAAAATGGCCTAAAAGCTACGTGCTTTTAATATTTATTATTTCTCTTTTATCCTCGCAACCATGGAGTTTCTCGTTACTCTGTGACTCGCAAATCCGATCCCCGACTTTATGACGTCATACGCAGAAGTAAAAGTTTAATTTAAAATTACGGCTAATTAATAAAACTTTCGAACAAACTAATGTACGATAACAAATCTGTGTCCCAATATCTTTCATTTAAAAAAAGAATGATGTGATTTGATGCAGTAGTTTGTTCTCACGGATTGTCGAAAGAAAACGCTTATCGTTTTAAATATATAGATGTTTTGTGAACGAAAATGCAATTTTATTAACATGCGTAAAAATACTGTTTTCAGGCAATCGAGTTAAATTTTTTGTTTTTATGAATGAAAATCATAATTTACCTTTAACTATGACGTCATTTTCAACATGGATAATTTTTCATATTGTTGACATTTACTATCCATTTCATTTTCAAACGTTCTTTTTTAAACTTTTTAAAATTTAAAATTTAAATCTTCATATTAGTCGTGCGCAGACGATAAACTCCAAGTATTGTTCCCATCGTCATCGTATTGGTTTCTTTCAATTTAAAAGTCAAACCTTTCACTCATTTCATTTAAAATACAGAACATTATTTTTAAACATATGCATTAAAAATACTCATATTACATATATTTATTATACACGCATTTCATGTGAAATACAAAGGAAAGAAAATAAAAAACGCAAAATAATTTTATTTTAACATTAATGCATGTCCGCTTTATTTTCGACTAGCTAACCCGCCCGGCGTTGCCCAGGCCCGAAATATTAATAATCTGTTCTCTGCGAAACTTGAGCCAACCCCGTCGTAATCGGGTCCATAGAACCAGATATACTCCTATAGTTCCACCTTTCACCGCCAGGGGGTGCAGTCTGTTCTGGAAGAGGCCCTTTCAGAACACTCGACCCAACCAAATTTCCTAGTAGAATTGAAATTTAACCACGGGTAAACATTGCCAAATTAGCGGAAATCGCGAAATTGGGTTACGTAATCCATCAGTTTCTAAAGGGTTAATGTAGATATTTTTTAAAACCCAACCGTGCGTTTTGAAGAAAATGAACGTGTCTATGATCTGGAGTCTACTGTTTGTCCGTAGTTGATGCTGATTTTTAAACCTGGACCGCAAAACGAAAATCGCGTGAGTGAGTTTTGAAAAGGATTTTTTTTTCAGAGAGTTAAAATTAAAATTTTTGAAAACGGATACCAGTTTTTTAAAACAAAGGGATATAGATAAGGCGCGGTATTTTTAGTTTTTCGTATCTTGTTTATAAACACCAATTCGGATTTTTAAAGGTAGGAGAAATAGTTAAAAAAAGCGAAATTGACTTACGGTAAAAAACGTTTTCGAAAGAGTTAACGTGATTTTTTTTAACTGAAGGTTTCTGCCTAAACGCGATAGAACGTAGATGTCTTTAGGTGTGCTTTTTTTTGTTTGGTTAATTTAGAGAGCCGATGCCAGATCTTATATATCGCAGAAAATCGGAATTTGTAAAAGAAAGTCCTGCGCACGAATTTTTTTTGAATGGTTAATATTCGTATTTTTCAAAAAGAAATGCAGATGTCGAAAAAGGAATAAATGTAAATATTGTTTGGTATTTTTAGTTTTTCGTACCTTTCTCTGAATCACCGATGCAAATTTTTAAAAATTGCCAAAATCACAAAAATGCAAAATGGCATACAGGAAATATACTTTTTCAAAGGGTTAATTTTCATATTTTTAAAAACCAATAGTGGCTTTGAAAAGGGCACACTCAGATATTTAATTTGGTGACTTTCGTTTTTCCATATCTTATGTATTCCGGTGGATGCAAGGTTCGGAAAACAGGATAAAATAAAAAACATGAATTCGATACATTTTTACTTTTTTTTGAAAGGGTTAAATCTAAATTTTTTTCAAACGAACCAGATCGTTTGAGACGTAATACTATGTTCTTTCAGAATATGTAGACGGTTTTTCCGTATTACTAGCCGTTCGCCCATGGCGAAATTAGAAAACTTAAAAAGAAATGGAATGACCCACGCTTTGTTTCGTTTTTTAACGGAGAAACGAATAAATGCCTTCTGTGCATGCGCAAGATTTTTCCGGAAGACATATTTTTTATTTGGGATCTTTGATCAGTTTTTAATTAACAACTACTCTAATTTTCAAAATATTAAAAATCTGACGTTCATGTGCACCAGGAGAGGGTTTGGACTACCTAAATCTAAATTTACAGGCTTCTAGGTTGGCTAAATTTTGCTAGCCTTCGCCAACAGACACACACACACTCAGAGCGAAACATTCTTTTATTAGCATAGATATATGGCGTTATGTTCGCCTGCTTCCAGTACTTACTCAAATTCATGTATCTTGTATTATTATTAAATACTTGAAAATTATGGTTTATTTATAATATGACGTCATTTAATCTTATTTGTAATTCTTGTTTTTTAGAGTTTCGTTCATCTCACGAAACCCTATTACTCCCGCTTCGTTGTCTGTCCGTCACAGAGCCGTTCTCAGAACCTATATAGCTTACAGAGTTGAAACTTCGTGTATATATAACTGAATACCTGCTATGAAGCTCAAAATATTAATATTTGAAAAAATCGTATTATTTTAATCAATAGAGATAAAAAAAACCAAAATTCTTACAGCCTTTTCCTATTAAATTTAAACATTTTTCGTTAGATCAGTTGCCAACCATTAAAAATCAAAAAATTCTTTCTACAATAATTAATTTTCTATTGAAATATTTCCACGTGAAAAATGAAAATGAAATAAAAAGTTTCACCAATTGAAAAAAAAAAGATTATGACGGTATGGGTATGGGTAATAAAACGGAAATTTTCAAAGATTTCTCAATAATACAAGGAGTATGAATATGTGTATGTACAGAAAGCAGATTAATATCATGTCATTAGAGAATTAAAAGGAAAATTATTCTGACGTCATATCGGAAGTTTAACGGATTTCTCAAATGTTTCAGAATAATACAAAGCTAGTATCAATATGAGTAATAGAGAATAGTAAATATATGAGTTTGAGGAACGTATTGAATCATGATAAAAACCCGATTATAGAACTATTCGCATATATTAACATTTTGAAGGTGTACAACATGTTTAATTTTGAAATTATTTTTTTTAAATATGGCATTTAGTCCACATGACATATATTATTATGACAGAGTATAATAGTGGTCTTCGCCCACTATCGGGCTAGTTTAGATATTCGAAAAAACAAAAAAATAGACCGGTAAATTTTTACTTTATTAAAAACATGACCTTTTTATTGTTGCTAAATGAAATTTATTTGGATTTATTAAAGAAAGGATAAAGTGTTTTGCAAGGAATATTAAACGAAACCCTTTGTGCGACCTTCGATCACACTTACCCACTTGTTTTTATTTAATTTTCATTTTTCACGTGCAAATTTTTCATTAAAAAATTATTGTTGAGGAAAAATTATTATTCCAGGTTTTGCATTTATTGCCAACGATAATACTTAGCAAAGTAAAATCGTTAATTAAATTTTACAGGGAAAATATTCATTGATTCTCTATGAAAATAATAAAATTTTGAATTTTTAAGAAACATATATGAAAATAATAAATAACTCCTACCTAATGTTCATTTCTGAGTTATAATTCAGCTACTATATGCAAAGATACAGGGCCATTAAATCCTTCGTCTTGACGTTTACTTCAGCCAAACATTCACACACGCAATCGAAATCATAAGATTACTAGCTGTCGCCCGTGACTTCGTCCACGTAACGTTGAAAGAAGAATAAATGCAATAAGTAAGCAAACTATTTCACTCCCAATAATTAAAACCGTAAATAATTATCTAACCCTTTATCACATTTCATAGAACACATTACGGCATTTCTTTGTTATAGGGGCTTTGACATAACTCAGTTTTAAAAAAGTTAATAATCATACAAACTTTAGGTTTGCTTAAATTTATTATCACGGGCCCGGACAAAGACGGGCCGGTCAGCTAGTACTATATAAAAGACTATATAAAACTACATAATACTATAAATATATAGGGTAAAGTGCTCAAATATGGTATAGTCCCCTAATATTGCATTATCTTATATCTTGTAAAGGAGAAGTCGCACTCTAGTGAAAAAAAATTTCGAACAATAGTTTTTAAGTTTACTCAACAGGGTGCAGTGCGTTCGCATTCATTCTATCGATTTTAGTATTGATATCCACCAGTTGTGTTTCCAAGTGTTGAATATTTTTAAGGTTACATTTTCAAGAGTAACTTTTTCGAAGAAGATAAGTGATTTTGAAATGTTTGAACATATCTGTAATTTCAGTTTACTTATATTAATGTTTGCTAATGTTTGGGTTGAAATTCATCTCCTTTTTGTCAGTAACTAGTATTAGCAATCCATATGGAGTTCCCAATATGGCACTACCAAGGATTCCCAAATATGGGTATAGTGCCATATTTGGTCCTCTTTTTTTCTTGCATTACCTATTTACTTTATCCTTACATATTGCTACGGATTTTGTAAATAGTTAGTGTTTGTGCTCAAAAATAATGTAAATAGTTCAATTAAGTTCTATTCTTAAGCTAAAATTAGTTTTTGTTGCAGTTAAATATCTCAATTGGTTGATTTTCTGCAAGCAAGTAAACCCTATTGGATTACAATGGAACTCTGTGGGAATTTGGTGAAATATTAGAGATATCGCCATGTTGGCGTAACTTTTTGTGACTAATTTTGGTCACCAAATTTGGCGATATATCGCTAAGTTGGAGACAGAACCCCCACCCTCCATGGTAACACTCCTTATAGGTGTGGAGATGATTTAAATGCTGTTCCATGTTTTTCAAGGGGATTCCAGAAAATTCTATCATTAGGAAATCGTGGAATGTTCTCGTACATCCTCTCACTCTCATACATATGGAAGCGGAACATAGTTAGCAGTCAGTGAGTTAGTTAGACGCTTAGATGTCAGACCAACAGAAGACATCCAAAAAAAGAAAAGTTTGGGACATGATGGCCATGACGGAAGCTGTGACTCGCTGTCAAAGAGAAGAAGATGGGCCACTTAAAGGCATCTAAAACATATAATGTCCCAAAGAGAACACTTATAAGGTATGTCAAAAACCATCGGTCAACAGAGAAAGTGATTGGGACAAAATTAGGGAGAAATACTGTACTTCCACCTGATACTGAAACTCAGCTAGTAATTTATCGCATCGAAATTGAGAAACGTTTTTACGGGTTGAGGAGCTGCGACATTAGACGGCTTTCATTGCAATTTACAATGCGAAATGGGTTTAAGCACCCTTTTTTCCGAGAAAAGCAAGCTGCTGGCAAAAAAGTGGCTTCGATTATTTATGAACAGGCATCGTGAAATGTCAGTGAGGACGAAAGAAGCTTTATCAATGTCAAGGGCCAAAAGTGTTTTCCCTGAAAGTGTTTCCGAATTCTTCGACATTTTCGAAAAAAAAATGAAGCAAATAAATATTGATCCTCAAAGATTGTTCAATGTCGATGAGACTGGTATAACGATTGTACAAAGCCACCGAAGCAAAGTTATCAGTCTGAAAGGGAAGAAAAATGTTTGTACTATAACTTCTGCAGAAAGAGGTAAGCTTACGACTGTCATTACTTGCACGAATGCTTGTGGCACGTATGTCCCTCCTCTATGTTCACTCCACAGGAAAAATTATATTGCATCAGACTGTCAAGGAGAAAGTAACATTTATATTAACACTCTGAGTAGTCTTTTGGAATTGATCCTGCTTCGTTAAGAATGAAATTGGTAATTCTAGTATACCATTCTTCTACGAAAGTTCGACTACTATAGTTGCTGCACTTCGATCTAATTATAAAAGATTTCGCAAAATCTGAAAAAATCGACAGTTTTTAAGGCATGGTTTACAATTTTGGAATTTATATTTTTATTTTCGAATGCATGCCTGTGCTCTTTGAGCCTTATTTCGAAGGTTCGACTTGTCTCCCCTATATAAACTGTTTTGCACTGGAATATCCCAATTCCCAGATTAAATATGTGGTATATGATATCCTATGCCAACATTCCAATGCAGTTTATATAGGGGAGACAAGTCGAACAAGTTAACTATGTTGTCAACTATCTTGGAAAGTGTTAAAAAAGAAGGAAACTGGCATCCAATTACCCATAACTCCCACTTCCACCCCGCTTGACCTATTTCTTTATATTACATTTCACGATATGATAGAGATATATCTATATTTAGTTTTAACTTTTCAGGTATGTACACAGTGCGTAACCAAGTTCATCAACAACGTAAAGTATCACAGCATAAATTATAGAATATGCGAAAATTGTGATGAGCAACTTTTCTTAGGGTTGCTTTATAGGCACTCGCTACTCTGGACTTTGCAAAAAATGGCGAATATATAATTTTTTTCAGTTTTGTGCTTAAAATTTATTTAGACGTCTCTTAGTTATCATTAAATATTCTCTAGTATACAGAGGGTGTTCGCACATTTTGTATGTGATTTTCATGGTACTTACATAACTAATTTACATTAAATATTTGTGTTTTAAATGTTCAATTTGGTAAGCCTGATTTTCGGCTACCTTTCTACACCGTAAATTCCATGACAATAATACCTTTTGTAGTTTTGGAAGAGGTATTTTGGCCCACGTCCCTTGAACAGCTTTCCAAAGTCCACGAAGGATTGCAGATCGACATTTAGATAACGTACTTTTTCAAAGTTCAAAAGCACAAATATCCAAGAGTGATACACAAGAAGATTTATCAGGTATACCAGTGAAGGTTACAGACCATAATGCCTGTTTCTCATTCCATTTTTTCCAGATAAATAACAATTGATTGTGATGTGTGGCTGCTTGCTTTATCTTGAAACATTTCAACATATTGATGGCACTGGGGGAAAAGAGATGGTATTTCATGTTTAAAGAGTGGGAGTAAAGTATGTTTCTGATAGTATCTGGAGTTGATCTTAACATTTTTATCCACTCTCTTTATTTTTAATTTGTCATTATATGCAAAGCCAGCAACAATCACAAATCCATTGCTAAAACTTTGCTAAAACTTTTTTTAGATACATTGAAGAATATTTTGAGATATTTCCTCCCTCTTAGCTGAAAAGAAAGGTATCTTTTTTTATTACAATCATTTAAAAAACCAAAATTTCCAACCAAAAATTTCATCTATTATAAAAACATTTTTCCATTTTTCTGCGGATAAATACTTCTTAAAAAATATTTTGTATCGTGTTTTAATTTTGACGATATGTCCTGGAGAAAGACAATGAACATTGTGTTTTTTGGCCTTTCTAAAATTCATACCAGTTTTAAACATTTCGTTAACAGTTGGACATTTTAATGATTTATAAGTCGTCCTTTGAATGGAGGATTTTATTTAACCGTAAAGGTTCTTACCTTCGGTATATGTGAAGAATTCCTTTTTGTTCTTTGGTGCATATTTGGAACAATATTTCCACTTGAAGCCAGGCGTTCATGTTTTTCACACTCTCTCTATATATATCTTGCTGGAATTTTCAATCGTTAATAAAATATTTTCTATTCATCCATTCAAGTTCAAGTAAATTTTTGTAAACTTGTACTGGATGGCAATTGATGTTAATACAGCTTTTTCAAATATTAATTCATTAATTAAATTTAATTAATTAATTTTAATTTTTATATAGGAGAAAAAAATTCTTCCATTGTTTTCATAAATGAAATGAAAGATTTATCTCGAATTAGTGATGCTGTGACAATTCCTCATTATCCGGATTTTAATTAGTCCAATTAAATCTAATCTCACTCATACTTAGACATCTGAAGTGGAAAGACCATATGTGAGCAGTAATCCCATTAGAGGAAGCCGCGACCATATGTTCGGCATAAAAATTCGTCTGTTCACACCGCCAGATCTCTTCCAGATGAAATTACTAACAAACTCGAGAATCATTGCATTTTCAAGTAGTTATAACTTTTTATCGCTCCCTAAGAAGTGACGTTACACGGACATAAATGATCTAATATATTCTGGCCACTTGAGCCCAGATTGCTACGTCTTTCAAACACTTCAGAAACCGCCATCTGCTCACCTCTAAGAGACTAAACATTCATGAACACTTAAGTTTTCGCCGAACAGATATACCCAACGGGCGAGAGGCCTTAAGAGAGAACTCTGATTCCTGCAGTGAAAGAGCGAACAGCTCTGAAAACCTCTACCTTGTGAGACGGTAAATTTTCCGACGGCCCTCTGCGCCGAGTATATGTATGTAAGAATCTGCCTGGAAGTATTCGGGTGTCTTGACGAAAAATCCCATAGAAAGCCTACATGTTCTGCTTTTATGTAATTGTCTTAAGTGTACTGTTAAGTATCGTAATTAAAGTCTGTGTTGCTTAAAAAACTGTTTGATGATTTAATAATACGGTACAATGCCAACCAAAAATAAAATACCGCAACGATGATTATAAAATAATGTTCAATAAAGATAACGTGGGAACTTAATGCTGTACGGGTTTATTTTATACAGGGACATTCATAATTCCCTCCGGGGTTTCGAAACGTTATAGTAAAAAAACGAAGACGAATATGAAAAAAAGAAACATAGAAATTATTCCGAAACTATTCAAGTTTTACTTACATACATTACAGGTGTTCTATGTGTGAACCCTTGGTCACACGGCATACATCCATGCGATAGTCCAGTTCCTGCCATACTCCGTTTCTTTAAATCTGAATCAGTGGTGTCAGTTCAACGGGCCTTTCGTAATAAATATCGACAACAGGGACCAACTGACAAAACAATTCATGTGTAGTACCGGAAATTTAAAGAAACGGAGTATGGCAGGAACTGGACTATCGCATGGATGTATGCCGTGTGACCAAGGGTTCACACATAGAACACCTGTAATGTATGTAAGTAAAACTTGAATAGTTTCGGAATAATTTCATATGTTTCTTTTTTTCATATTCGTCTTCGTTTTTTTACTATAACGTTTCGAAACCCCGGAGGGAATTATGAATGACCCTGTATATTTATGATTAAAAAGTAGGAATTGACTTAATTTTTTTTATATTTCTTGTTTCCTTGTAATTTTGAGAAAATTACCTTTATATATATTGCATGGATTTTCATCAAACTTCAGGTTCAGTTAGATGTTGACATAAGTTGTTGCTGGTTAGGTTTTAGTGTAAACCGACCAACAGGTGGCGCTGCTATGTTGCATTTTTCAGGATTTAAACTATTTTAGTGATAGTCATTTCTCAAGAAATAATGCACAAAATTTCATCGAACTTCATATTCTGTTAGACCTTCACAGAAGTTGGTGCTGCTTAGATTTTCGTGTAAATCATGTAACAGGTGGCACTGCTATGTTGCATTTTTCAGGATTTAAACTATTTTAGTGATAGTCATTTCTCAAGAACTAATGCACAAAATTTCATCGAACTTCATATTCTGTTAGACCTTCACAGAAGTTGGTGCTGCTTAGATTTTCGTGTAAATCATGTAACAGGTGGCACTGCTATGCTGCATTTTTCAGGATTTAAACTATTTTAGTGATAGTCATTTCTCAAGAACTAATGCACAAAATTTCATCGAACTTCATATTCTGTTAGACCTTCACAGAAGTTGGTGCTGCTTAGATTTTCGTGTAAATCATGTAACAGGTGGCACTGCTATGCTGCATTTTTCAGGATTTAAACTATTTTAGTGATAGTCATTTCTCAAGAACTAATGCACAAAATTTCATCGAACTTCATATTCTGTTAGACCTTCACAGAAGTTGGTGCTGCTTAGATTTTCGTGTAAATCATGTAACAGGTGGCACTGCTATGCTGCATTTTTCAGGATTTAAACTATTTTAGTGATAGTCATTTCTCAAGAACTAATGCACAAAATTTCATCGAACTTCATATTCTGTTAGACCTTCACAGAAGTTGGTGCTGCTTAGATTTTCGTGTAAATCATGTAACAGGTGGCACTGCTATGCTGCATTTTTCAGGATTTAAACTATTTTAGTGATAGTCATTTCTCAAGAACTAATGCACAAAATTTCATCGAACTTCATATTCTGTTAGACCTTCACAGAAGTTGGTGCTGCTTAGATTTTCGTGTAAATCATGTAACAGGTGGCACTGCTATGCTGCATTTTTCAGGATTTAAACTATTTTAGTGATAGTCATTTCTCAAGAACTAATGCACAAAATTTCATCGAACTTCATATTCTGTTAGACCTTCACAGAAGTTGGTGCTGCTTAGATTTTCGTGTAAATCATGTAACAGGTGGCACTGCTATGCTGCATTTTTCAGGATTTAAACTATTTTAGTGATAGTCATTTCTCAAGAACTAATGCACAAAATTTCATCGAACTTCATATTCTGTTAGACCTTCACAGAAGTTGGTGCTGCTTAGATTTTCGTGTAAATCATGTAACAGGTGGCACTGCTATGCTGCATTTTTCAGGATTTAAACTATTTTAGTGATAGTCATTTCTCAAGAACTAATGCACAAAATTTCATCGAACTTCATATTCTGTTAGACCTTCACAGAAGTTGGTGCTGCTTAGATTTTCGTGTAAATCATGTAACAGGTGGCACTGCTATGCTGCATTTTTTAAACGATGCAAGGTGAAACTGTGGAGCACATGATTTTTCAAGAATAAACAAACTTTCGAATCGTCTAGAGGCTATTTTGTTTATTTATTTTAAACGATAGAGAGAGAAACTGTAGGACAGACGATTTATGAGCAAGTCAATTTCTTGTAATTTCGAGTACTATTAAAATGATTTAAATTATTTCATTTATACAGGGTGTTTCACTACCAGACCGACAAACTTGCAGGAGGTGTAGGGGGCACAGAGACGACTCCGAATCACATAGCAATGCAGGGTCGAAAATGCCGTAGTTGCGAACTATGGTTCAAAGAAGCAGAGAAAAAGAACAGAAACAGCAACACATTAATGGGACAGAAAATATTTTATTGAAAGTTTGTACTACAGAAGGTGTTCGAAATTACGACCAGAAGTCGTCAGGTAGTTTGACAGCGGCACCGCATGGATTCCCTTACGAACTGGAAGATTCCTAGTGTGTCGCGTATCTTCCCGGCAGATACAGATATTCAAGAGGCCTTCCGTTCAGCGCCACCTGCCACAAAACTGCAAGCGCTGCTGTCAAACCTGCCTGATGGCTTCTGGTCGTAATATCAGACTCCTTCTCTAGTACAACCTTTCAATAAAATGTTTTCTGTCCCATTAATGTGTTGCTGTTTCTGTTCTTTTTCTCTGCTTCTTTGAACTATAGCATTTTCGACCCTGCATTGATATGTGATTCCGAGTCCTCTCTGTGCCCTCTACACCTCCTGCAAGTTTGTCGGTCTGGTAGGGAAACACCCTGTATAGAAGAAGGTTTTGTGATGGCCAGAACATACTAGTTAAGTTTTAAAAACTCCTTCCGGCCTGTACAGGGAGGAAAAGGTAGCTTTCTTATATCTTCGTTTTATAATTTTAGTTAATGTTACTCGATAGCAGCAAGCTAAAGTGCAAAGAATCTGATTACAGAAGATTCGTTAATACTGAATTTGAATGAGAAATTCCCCAAATTAGTCAACTACAGTCATATTGGCTTTATTTATGGAAACTTATTTTTTGGCCGCCAAGTTTGGTGAGAATTTGACGCTAACTAATATGAATATAGTTTTATGCGTATGATTGGTAAAATGATTACAACAATGAATGATAAGATTTTGCGAGAAATACCGTTCATTAAAACTCATAAATTAATCCCTGATTTGTTTTAATCTGTTGTTTTGTTTCAAAATATCAGCCACCCTCAAATTTCAAACTGCAATATCTCAGTCATTTTTTAAGATAGAGGCAAAACAAAAGTACTCCGGAATCCTTGTATCAAGGTCTAATACTTAAGCAAAAAATAAATTTGAATTTCGAATTTTTTTGTAATTTTTTTTTAGTTTAAAATCTTTTAGTAGCCGCCATTTTGATACAATATGGCGTACCACGCTGGCCAACGAACTCGGTCGAGACATTGCTGAGTTTAATAAACACGCTTTGTTTCATCCAAAATGGTGTATAAATATGTGTGCTATCGTATGACATGGATGGTGGTTTCGGGGTCTGTGGGTCATGATCGGTGAAAATATACCGACATTTTCCGGAATTGCTTTCCTCCGAACAGCTGAAATAGGTAGATTTTTACTTTTTGTAATGAAAGCTACCTTAAAGGGTTCCTTTTTTATGAGATATCCGGTATAATAATAATGTAGTATTTCAAGTATGTAAAACTTCGTTAGAATAAGCATAGTGTATTGAATTATCATAAATAAATTATTGTTAGAAGCGTTTGGGAAAGAAAAGCTTTTTATAATTTTTCATCGTTTTCTACAATTTAATATAATAGAAGAATTGACAAAATTCCTAAATCTGGTTTTCGTCCTGAATAAATTAAACTAAACTGTATTTCAATAATCTATATTTTTACCTGAACCGTTCAAATGTAATCATTCCCTGAAAAAGATTTATCATCATAATCCGTATATACATACTCAACACTTTATGTTAGGGGGAAATCTTATTACAGATTTCCAGAACCATCTTGATAGATGTCTAAAGCTTATGAGGATTGAAAGTGTTACTTTTCGATTCAAACATATAAAACATCAGATCACTGTCAGTGAAAGCATTTTTCAGAATTCCAAAATATGTTTAAAATATTACCTGTCTGCAGTACTGAATAAAACATTATATATTATATAGAATATAAATAATGCAAAAAAATTAAAACAAATCATCTTCCACTGATAAAAATCTTTAAAACAGAAAGAAAATTGAATCATTTAAAACTAAACATGAAAAAAACAAGAACGAAAAATCATGCGTCAAGCATAGATTATGTAGCACTTTCCAACGCTTCTAAAATAATTTTACAAATCATTACAATCATTTAATAAGCTGAAAGATGACATCTAAGTAAACAATTTGGGAAACGCATAACATATTTAAATACGTAATTTCAGGAATTTTCAATATATACAATATTCGGAAAAATATCCGAATACTTTTATGTAGCTCTGTATATGATCTATAGATTTGTATATATACATCTACAAAAACAACTTTTCAAAAGTAAAAAAAGGCCAAGCGTAAAAAAAAAAAGTTGTGGCTAAAAAATGGTGTGATATCAAATTTCCAAGCTATTATATTGCTTATTTACCTTTTTTCCATTAAATAAGTTATCATATATATAAGTCGAGTGCCTACGTATATGTTAATAGAAATCGTTTTCTCCTGTACTAAATGAATCCTAATGAGTTTCTGAAAATTCAATTTTTTCCAAATTATGCATGATGGGCTTGGCGGCCATCTTTCCATATTTCTAAGCACCCAAATTTCTGAAGTAAAAGCGTAATATGTTTGCAATGTAATATGTTTATAACAATTTCGAACTTCAGATTCTAACTATGGACAGATAAATTAGATAAGACTGATATTTTGATAAATTGATTTTTACTAGTTTGAAATTAATAATTACTCTAAAAAATAAATCATAAGATGAATCTTTAAGATAAGTCATCATTATCTTAAGACACAATTTTCAGAGCATACAAGTCTATAAATGAAACTCTTAAATATTTGCTTAAATAACAATTTTGAACTTCGGATTTTAACTACGGATTTGGGTGGTTAGAATTTTGTGAATTATATGCAAAGATGGCCGCCAAGCCCATCATGCATAATTTGAAAAAAATTGAATTTTCAGAAACTCATTAGGATGTATTTAGTACAGGAGAAAACGATTTCTATTAACATATACGTAGGCACTCGACTTATATATATGATAACTTATTTAATGGAAAAAAGTTGAATAAGCAATATAATAGCTTGGAAATTTGATATCACACCATTTTTTAGCCACAACTTTTTTTTTTACGCTTGGCCTTTTTTTACTTTTGAAAAGTTGTTTTTGTAGATATCATTTCTTTTTTTAAAAATATATTGAACATAATTTAAATAATATAAACAGGAGAAATAATTTAAAAATACATTTTACTTTCAGTCATTGTTTAAAGGGTTAACTAGAAATACCAGTAGATTTTTCAATTAAATTAATTACACTCTTAAAAACAACATACTAAATGTGGCTTGTTATAATACTTATTATCCTCCGTTAAAAAATATCACTGACTAATCCATTGAATGAATAAAAATGGAATATGTACATAGCGTGTCAGCGCTGCATTTGAAATCAAACGTGATATCACGCTCTTTTATTATTAGCACTAGCTGGCTTCGCCCGCTAGCGCGCCCCTAATTTACACCGGGGCCTCAATCCTTTAAAACCTCGAATAAGATAAACCACGAACCTCCGACCTGGTTCCACGCTGCCTTCGGCAACGGATAATCCATTAATTTGCACATCGAATTGTATAAACCTGTAAACAAACGAACTTCCGACACGGGTCCCCGCTGCCTTCGGCACCATATAGCAGTCGTGCTGCGCACGCTCAAGTTCTATCTTCCACCACCAGGTAGCGCAATCTGTTCTATACGAACCTCGGGCACTGAAATCGTTAAGGCTATAGATGTCGAGTCGAATGAGCTATACCCGTCGTGATCTAGCCCATAGAACCAGAGATAAGAAAGTGCCCCCTGGTGGTGAAAAAACGAACTAAAATCGGAAAGCTCTATAGATGTCGAGTCGAATGAGCCATACCCCGTCGTGATCCGCCCCATAGAAACAGAGATAGGAAAGCGCCCACTGGTGGTGAAAGCTAATCGCGTTTGGGGGGCAAAGTGGGGGGATGAACACCGGAGATGCATAATAAGATTAGGCGGTCACAGACTTTTCCAACGATGTATCACATGAGGGATATGTGCAAAATTCAGAAAATACCCCCCCCCCCACCTGTATAATTTGATTAAGCGTTCACAGACCTTTCCAACGATATATCACATGAGAGGTGTCGGCAAAATTTAGAAAAGTGCCCCCTTTGGGGGGGGGGGGTGAAAGCGGGAAGATAGACCCCGAAGATACATAATATGAATAAGCGGCCACAGGCCTTTCGAACAATATATCACATGAGTAGTGTCGGGGGGGGGGCGCAAAATGTGGGGGTTTCACCTGTGGTGCATAACATGAATAAGTGGTCACAGCCCTTTGTAACTATATGTGACATGACGGATATCGTTAAAATTTAGAAAAGTGCCCCCCCCCCCTTGTGTAGGCAAAACGCGCTCCGCCCCTCCCTATAATTTTTGACGCAGCTTTATTTTTAAAATTTATGTTATGTGTTATAAAATATCGTAAAGTTTCAAACAGATAGCCTTATTATACTTCCTAATTTTGTTCACGCTATTCCCCATCCTCTCTCCGAACTGTGACGCGCCATTCTTTTTTATAATTTTTTTATCATGTGTTATAAACCATCTTAAAGTTTAAAACAGATCGCATTGGAATTTAATATATTTGCTGAAATTACTATTATATGTAGAATAATATAGAAATAAACCCTCCTTTAGATTGTAATTGAGATATATGAACAATTTTTAGAATTTATGAAAGCTGATTTTTATTTATTTATTTATTTATTTATCTATTTATTTATTTTTTGTTTATTTATTTATTTATTTATTTTTGCACTGCCCTGTGCATGTTTGGAATTTCTTAGCAATTTCTTAGATTTACATTATTTTATTCAATTAAACATTGTACTGTTACAATAAATTTAAATGGAAACTTCACTTCTAAAACAAAAATAATTTAACAACTGGATTTCATTAATTTATAGAAAAATGACGTGAAAGGTATTCCTGCGAACGAAATGCCTATCCTTTACCGTGTTTTTTTTTTTTGTTTTTCTTTTAGAAATAAATGAATCACATTTAATTCATTTCAAAAATTTTGTTTACGTTTGGAAATAAATTTTAAATGCCGATAACTCTTAATGTATACATTTTAGAAGGTACATCTTCCCTCAAAAACTAATTTATTTTTAAAGATCTTTCAAAAACGTATATTATATATTTAAAATATTTTTTAAAGCATAAACACTACGTCTGATTACTTTATTTTACAATATTTTAAGAACACGCATTTTATCAGACAATTAAATGCACTAAACAAACACGAGTGAAAAATTGACCTGGGCCAGGACTCGAACCTGGGACCTTACGCATACCGTGCCGCCGCTCTGCGACTGAGCCACCCAGATCGATACGCTTGACGGGAATTTCTCATACTTATTCTTGTTGGAAACAGTCATCTGCCACAGTTTGCAGTCATATTTAATTGTTTGATAAAATGTGTGTTCTTATAATTATGAAGTTTTATTTTTTTTAAATATCTTCAGAAGAAAATGGCTGACTTGCAGATGAAATTTGATGTTGTTATAACTTGTAACTGATTTGTGCTATTATAATACAGACTATCTGCCACTGGCGACCAGTTTGGTCTCCCTTAAATGTATATTAAGCATTGTAACACGTTACTTTTAATCATAATTTAATTTTTTTCCTTAATCCTTCGCCAAACCGAAAGATTCTAATAGACAAATCAAGAACTTTTGTGATCATGGTAGCATTTTGCATATTTTTTTGTTGTTATGTATTTCATCTTCCATGATAAAAACCGCTTAACCCACTTAAGCATTTGTCCTTCATGTCCGTTTGCTTATCAGTTGCAATATGTTCGCTAAGGCGGAGATTCTTAAACATATTAAGTAATTTTTCGTAATTGGGTCCATTGCCAATTGGCGTATTTTAGTTAATACGATTTGATGCAATGAAGTCTATTTTGTGAAAGTCTTTAATGATATCCACATTTACACTGAACCATATTGTTGCTAATATTTGTTTTTGTTTTTCGTTAACTTTGGCTGTAGACTCGATTGCGAAAGATTATAAAATCTATCATTATTCTCATCTAAAACGTCTTGAGTAATGTGCCATAATCGGGCTACATATTATTACACGTAATTTTCGAGTATAGTTTGGTGGAAAATTGAACTTTTGAAGGCCAGTTTTGATAATCGCATTCCCTTTAAACCATATTTTCTGTCAGGACTTTTTTCCCATGACGTACAATCTGATTAAAATTCACGAACTTCCTTTTAGATGCCTAGTACGACTTTGTTTTTCTCTGCTCCCCTTTCTTGATATAGTTCGGGAGTTTTTATAATAGCGTAATTCTCTTATTTCGGCATGTCTGCTTAATGTCTACTGACTATTAAAATTCGTAACAGGTAAAATACGCCGCGCCAACATTGGCACCTATAATTCTAATTACAGCAACCCGTTTTTTCTCTCTATATTGTAACTCTATAGTTAATATTACGTAGTAGAAATATAAAAGACTATTGAAGACGGTTCTATTGATATAGTAGATATAGATATATATAGTATATTCATGGGTATATAATATGTGATTAGAATATATATATCTCATATTCATTCCGTTGGATATAACATACCCCAAATAAAATTTCCATCGTAAATGTCTGATCTAAAAATCATCAATATGATTTTATGTGTTTAGTAAGTGTATACAAAAAGAATTTTCTGCATTATTTTAATTTAATTCTATATTATTAACCATTTTTAATGATGGGTCCTTTTGGGTACAGTTGTCGCAGACGCATCGGGGTATCATTTTGGTGCCAAAATGGCGATTTTATGCCTGGCCAACCTGGCGTTTTAGGCTAGATTTTGCTTCGTATGGCAACCTGGTAGAGCAGATTCCGCATGCTTTATAATAAATTGAATATTGTGTGTTTTATAACAAATTAATGATTGTGTGTGTTTTTAAATAAAATTGTGTGGTTTTTTTTAATATAAAATGACTTATTTCATAATAAAATAAAAGTAACATGCTGTTTTAGCAATCTCTAACAGGTGTCTGAAAATGGGATTTTCTCGCCAAGATGGCGCAAAACAAAAATCGCGCCAACCCCGGAGCGTCTGTGACAGCTTTTCCAATTTAAAATGCATGCCGTTCACATTTTTCATTCAAAATAGAAAATAGATAAATAAAGAATAGGTACTTTTCCGTTATACGAACACCATGCCAAAATGTATGCTAATGCATAATGTATGTAAATGTATGTAAATGTATGCTTGGCGACAATGGTGTCCGTATAAAGGAAAAGTACCAAAAAATAATATCATAAATCAAAACATTTGATTTCAGAATCAAAGTATCGTTTCTAATTTGAACACGTGAAGAATAAAAGCTGGTATTGGCGATTTTAAAAATGATATTGGCGAGATTTGCACCCAAATAACATAAAAGTACTTAATGATGTTATGTATTTTATAAATGTATATTAAATTACTATTTGGAACGCGATTGGTCATTAACAATGGTAAATATGATTGGCAATTAACAATCATTTTAGGTGATCTCTCTTCCTGCCACGTATAATACATAAATATCAAATTAACTGACAATTCGTTTCGAAATGTGATTCATTAAATATTATTACATGACTTGTATTTGTTTACATTCAACTTTGTCAAGAAAAGATTCCGAAGGAAGTTGAGTTGTAAAGCACTTCACCAAGCAGAATTATGGTAAACTTTGATGGTCTTACAGGTCCTGGTGCAAATTACTTTTTTGACACCAGGCAGCGCTCCAAAAAATCATTCATGGAAAACTTATTTTACGAACGATTATCTCCATGGTTTAATGGTTTAATATTTTAAAACTTCACGACGAATGAATCTTTTTTTTTTTTTTTTTTTTTTTTTTTTTACTTTCATGGATAGAGAATTTGAACTGCGAAGCTAATTTCAACTGAAGTTATTGCAGAATATACACCTAATTGAACGTAAGTCATCTCTCAAATATTAATTTATTTTGAACGATCTTTATAAAAATGTAACTTTTATGCAGTTTTATTCTAAAAAATAATTTTGAATAAAAATGGCCGCCTGGCATATGAAAAAGCGATACGGGCATCCCGGAACTGTTGATGACAGTCACATGACTTACGGTTTTATTATAGAGACTAGCCGCCACTGGCGGCCAGTTTGGTCGCCCTTAAATGTATGTTAAGCATTGTAACAAATTATTTTTATTCATAATTTATTTTTTTCCTTAATCCCTCGCATAACTGGAAAAATCTAATCGACAAATCAAGAACCTTTGCGATCGCGGTAGCATTTCGCATATTTTTTGTTGTTATGTATTTCATCTTTCTTGACAAAAACCGCTTAACCCACTTAAGAATTTATGCTTCATGTCCGTTTGCTTATCACTTGCAATATGTTCGCTAATGCGGAGATTCTTAAACATATTTGGCGCAAAACAAAAATCGCGCCAACCCCGGTGCGTCCATGACAGCTGTTTCAATTTAAAATACATGACGTTCACATATTTCATTTAAAATAGAAAATAGAAAAATAATAATTATCATAAATCAAAACATTTGATTTCAAATTAAAGTATCGTTTCTAATTTGCACGCGCAAAAAATAAAAGCTTACAATTCTTTTCGAAATTTGATCCATTAAATATTATTACATGAGTTCAACTTACGTCAAAAAAGATCCGGAAGTTGAGTTGTATGGAACAGAATTAAGGTAAACTTTGACTGTCTCACTGGTGCGGATTATTTTTTTTACGCCAGACAACGATCCAAAAATTCATGGTTTAATATTTTAAACATTCACAACGAATGAATCTTTTTTCTTTGTTTACTTTCATAGATAGAGAATTTTAACTGCGAACCTAATTTAAACTGAAGTTATTGCAGAATGTATACATAATTGAACGTAAGTCATCTCACAAATATTAATTTATTTTGAACGATCTTTCTAAAAATTTAATTTTTATGCAGTTTTATTTGCAAAAATAATTTTGAATAAAAATGGCCGCCTGGTATATGAAAAAGTGAAACGGACATCCCGGAACTATTGATGACAGTCACATGACTTACGGTTTTATTATATAGATGGTACATGGTCGTTGGCATGTTTTATCTCTGTTTTGGCATAATTTTTTAATCGCCAAGTTAATTAACAGTTTTTTGCTAATTAAGGATAGAAAATAATATTTTTTTACACTGAATTTTATAAAAGCACATAGATTACGTAATTACTTGTCCAAAAATGCAATCCTTTTTTTATTCTGCCGAATATTAAGGTCTGTAGGTTGTTTGAAAAAAAAAGATTGACGAAGAAAAAAGTGATCATTTTAAGTATCTCGACGTTTTTAAAAAAAATCTATATCTCTGTTTATAAATCACTTATGAAGATGAGTTTGGTCTTAAATTGAAGAAATTCTTCATTAGATTCTTCTAGTTTTCGTTTTTTTTTTCTGCGACGCTTAGTTTATTTGATATCTGATATTTTAATCTGGCATGTTTTGTCGATTTAACATTGCGAAGTTGATTCCTGTAAATAAGCAGTAGCGGTCTAGTTCAGTTCTTGGCGTTGTTTGTGTGACGTTTTTTTTTAAGCTTGGCTTGGCAGAGCGACCGCCCTGCTTGATATGATGCTAAATTTTAGTTTAGTTAGGAAACGCGTAGCACAGTTTAAATTCTCCTTCTGGAGTTTCTGTCAATAAACGGAAATGTGTTCGCGAACTTTTGTGCTGCCCTGTATAGGATCTACAGAATTTATACACACCACATAATAGACAAAAAGCTAGTTAAGATTAAAATAGCGTTCAGTAACTTAAAACGCACATCCAGGAATTATTGTTAACAGACAGTAGAGAATTCTTTTGTGTGTCCCTGTAAATGAACGATGACTGCTATACACACACTATTCTATAGTAAGCCTCTTGTAATGCACCTTAGTAATATATATAAACTTCAATGCGTTTAAGATAGTGGAACATTATTTAAATAAGACGCAGACGATTTTTCTCCATAGACGTAATGTAACGGAATTATTTTGACTGTCCCTGTAAAGTAACTCTAAGTGCTATACACCTACTATTCCATATTAAGCTTCTTTTAATGCATCTTAGTGATCTATATAAATTTCAATGCGTTTACAATAGTGAAACATTTTTAAAATAAACCGCAAATGATTTTTCCCCATAGACCGCAATGTAACGGAATTCTTTTGAGTGTCCCTGTAAGAAAACTATAAGTGCTACACACTTCAGTTGAAATAGGGAACGTGCCATAGATAACGACAATAACATATAAAAATTGCAGAGCAATCCGAGCATATTTACGGGAGTTAGAGCACGGACAGACGGCCAGACGGCCATACGGCCATCCGGCCATCCGGCCAGACAAACCGAAGTCATAAGCACTTTTCAACTAGGTTGGAAAGTGCTAAAAACAGTTAAAAATTAAAACATACATATACAGGGTTCATCTGGAACTGATGGTCAAAACAGCACGAGGCAATAGTACACGTTAAGCATAAACATTTTTTTTATATAAGAAGCCATGGTAGTAATCTATTTTTAAAGTAAAAATTACAGGGTATGTCACCCCCATCGAATATTTTTTCTTGCTCATAACTTTAACATTAATAAAGATAATTATTCGAAACTTTCAAAAGGCTAACCTTGCTTTGTGTGAAAAAAATATGACGTTTTTAAATGTGCAGGAATATAGCTCGTTCAAAGGCACCGTATGTAACGTCAACTACAATGCAAAATATAGAGCGTTTCGTTCAGATCAGTTTTGATGTGATGGGTAGTAGCCGTTACTGCTAATTCTCACGATATTATTACGCTTAATACAGAGAAATGGGATGTTCATTGGGAATTTTGCTAAAATATCTTCATTATTCACAAACATTTGAACGAAAGCGGAGGGGAAAGAGATACCCTGTATTTTCTACTGTAAATTCGACTTGAGAGCTTTGGTTCATGTTGTGTCAGCCCTTACAGTTATAACCACCAGTTCAGATACAGCCTGTTTTCAGGGCAGATATAATCAAAGGAATTCAAATAGAATCAAAAGTAGATTTTAAAATATAAAAGAAAAGCAAGAATGAAAAATCATGCATCACGGCATTGATTCTGAAACACATACATTGAATCTGGAATATTGTTAAGAGATTTCAATTTTGTTCATACAGTGAAATGAGGTAGCTTAATAAACATGAAGAAAGCACAGAAGAATGACACACTAAAAAAATATTTACTGTGTCATTTACAATGGCTGTCTATACCGGTAATGTGTGCAATTCTTTTTTGAAGCGCTGTATATAATCTACACACATCGTAATACACTACATATAATTTAAGTTTTAAAATGCATATCACAGCTGAAAAACTACATCAAGCATGTATGGCTCATAGTCAGTCCTGCAACCGAATTCTTTTGAGTGTGTCTGTAAACAAACGACAAAACTGAGCTTCGCCGCCAGGCTCCTGTAGGTGACCGTCAAGCATGTCATCCACCGTTCCCAAGTTCTATGGAACTTTTAACGTCCACGACCAGGAGGGTTCCTGGCGACGGGCAGTGGAAGCGCCACCACCTGCTGACCATTCCTGTTTTCCTAAAGAAATGACGACAAAGGTCACTGCGACAAGCGGTGATGCCTACCCTCTTAAGTCACCATCACTTTGCACTTGGGGAGTACGCCGAGTCCCACAACAGCTTTGTAGCCGGAGACCAAAAGAGGAAACCGGGTCCTAGACTTTATACCGAGCTTCCCCAACGACACTTAATTTATCGCCGCTTTCGATGAGAAAGCTCTGAAAAAGGATACGACTAGTTCGTCGGCAGCGATGAAGGAGGAGCCGCTCGATAGCCTGGGATGGCGCGGATGCATCCCTGAACGCATTGACACGTCTTAGCGTAGGTCGTTCCTGTGTGACCCCCGGCGGCTTCCAATTAGATCATATGCCGCTGGCAGAACAGCGACGGCGGGAGTCTGTAGAAGGGTTCGAAAACACATGAAAAACATGCATTAATAAGTATTAGCAAAAGGAAGGTTATGTTAGATGTGGCTATCAGACTCTAAAGGACGCGGAATCTGTCTTAAAAAGCTTAAAAGACACAGTCTCGAACGAGGTTAGTAGGTTAACAGTTATTTCTTAGACTCCTGCTAATCCAACCGTCGGGCACAGAAAAATCTGACTACGCATAGACACGCTGGGTTGGTTTTCGACCGGGGTCTGAGTTTTGGTCTCATCGCCGCCGCGTTAGTCGGTGAGCCACCGGTTTCGTTCCTCGTAATCGGGCAGTCTAGGAAGTGGTCTAGATCCTCTACCAAGGATGTGGCACAAGCCGCAGTTGATCGTGTGGTCCCCCAAGGACACGAGCCACTCTTTGTCAAACGGACACTTCCCTTTCTGGCGAACCATTTAGGTGATACAGAACTACTCCAGCTGCAGTGCGAGACGCGATGGAAGCGGACCATGCGTTTACGCCCACATGCCGTTATCTATACTCTGCCGCCTGTCAGTACCGAGAACCCCTGCACGCCGCCTCACGAACTGACCAGATGTCACAACAGATTCACCACGCTCCTTGCTCTTCAGAGTTCGCTCTCACCTCCGTCATTGACCCGGATAAATTGTGGAAGTGGTCCTATTGCCATTCGCTAATATGTTGCCCTAGAGTCACCATCCCGACCCGGGCGAGATCCGGGACGGGCAACTCGGATTAGCCTATGGGGCTCTTTCCACCACCTAGTGGAGTCTGTAATCTGCATCATAGGCCTAGTCCTCTCGCCGCTGAGAACTAGCACTTAAGGGGGACCCCAGAACTGTTTCACACGCTGCACAGTGGCGCAAAATCCCTAAAAGCTGGCCAAAATATAAAAATGTTATTCAAATTGCACGAAACTTCGTACTCAGGTGTTTTTCAGGATGCTGATTACGATTTCGTAGTTAATTTTTTTTTTTTTTTTTAAAGGGAGATTCAATATGGCGGACTAAAAATTTAAATATTTTGAAAGCTACTAGGGGGTCTACCCCCTGCGAGCTACGCTCGCCAACCCCCGCTCAGACTTCGAGGCCTCTAAAAACATGACAGCGTGCTTTGTTTTAAAAATATTGGTAAATCTGTAATTGGGTTGCCATGCATTTAACGTTTTAATTTGGCATTTTTTTATTATCATGGCCTCATATACAACTGTTGCGACAACTGACGACTGTTTTCGGAATTGATAAGTATAATCAATTACACCTTGAAAACCAGCTTGTATAAAATGGTTAGGTTTAAATTGTGGCTACCTCTCGGACTTTTATAACAACGATCTGTATTCTATTCTTCCTTTGCGTTTAAGGATGAAAAAAATTACATCTGTTTGTGAATAACATTAAGAACCACGGTATTGAAAAGTACTATGTTATAGACATTTTCAGTAACAGGTTTTAATTTTCTCTCTATTTTAGTGCACCATCATGCATATTTTCATGTTATTTTAAATATGTAAATTATTTATTTTAATTAATATCTATATATATGAATTTTCTAATAATTATTTATCATACAAAATTAATTAAATATTGTGTGCATGCATGCCTGCATTTATTCGGCATCAATTGAGATATTTAAACAAATTTGCTATCCGCGATAATTTTACACCATGTTATGTCACTTGAATACTGTCCATAAGAAAATCGGGTACTTTTTCAGTATAGGATCCTTTGCTTTTAGGTTTGGCGTAATTCGAGTTTCAAAAACGGATAGATTCGTTAATATACATACATTTGTTGCCAAAAGTTATAAAAACAAACTCAATGAACTTTTGGTGCTTTTCTATTATAGGGGGTCTTGACGCTTTTTTAAAAAGCTTGGCGCAATTCGGCATCAGAAAGTGAGATTTGGTGCCAAATGACATAAACAGCCATGGAAACAAATTCGATGATTTTTTTGTTTATATGCGTATTTTAATTATACGTATATTATTATTGTTTTTTCTATACAAATTACTTCTGATTATATATAAAATAGGATAAATGACATTTTACGCTAAACAAATTGTATAAATATTGAAAAAATGCTTCTGTATACGAAATGACAAAGTGAATAGGTTGACAGAAAGTATGTTGCCAAATTTCCTTTTCGCCAAGGCTATTTTTTCTGTTCCGTCAAGGCCCCATATACTGGAAAAGCACCGAACTTTTATGCTTGTTTATACATATATTTATATGTATATATACAATTTATTTATAATTGTCTTTCAATTTACCTCTTTTTGTACATAAAAATAGATAAATGGCTTCTTTATATTAAATAAATTGTATAAATATCGAAATAATTGCTTGTGTATATCAAAAAGCGAATAGATTGTTAGAAAACATGTTAAATGACATCATTTGGACGAATTTATTCAAAATAATTTCAGTTTATAAATTAAATTAAATGCTGACAGACGGTTGAATCCTGACGATAGAAATGTGATTTTTTTTTTTTTTCAAATTTTCCTGAAAAACATAATTTAATCACAATCTTGTCTTCATTATCGATTGAAATAAAATATAAATTAAATTTCAATTTGAAAATGACGAATAAAAAGAAATCAATAATCCCTATCGGGATCCTTTTCAATTTTTTCCCCTTTTTGTCACAAAAAAACTGAGTAATTAGTTGCCATCATTACAGAAATGTCATTAAAATTAGAAAAAAATTAATATCTTGAAAACTAATTCCAATTTCAAAATTCTATTACCAGTTTTGACATCCGCGGATTTTTATGGACAATTGGTATTAATTTCACCATCAAGCGTTTAATATTTTATTAAAAATAGCCCTGAAACATAATCAGTCGTTTAATCAGTCGTTTCATAAAATCGTTTCATAAATTCGTTTCATAAAATCGTTTCACAAATTCGTTTCTTTAGGATTTTATATATATAGGGTAGATTCAATTTGTATGAAATTTCGTATACAGGTGATTTGAAGAATGCTTATTACGATTCAAAAGTTAAAATTAAAAGCAAAAATGGCGAATTAGTATAGATACCAAAAGCATACAGTAGAAAATTGTTAATAACATTTTTAAATTGTTTCAAGAATAATTTTATCATTTAAATATCACTTCTTATGTGGAAATAGTATTAATTGTAAACATTCCCTCATGACAACGTTTCGTGACTTTCATGTCCTTGAATATTGGTTTAAATTTACAACTTTTTTAATTATACCCAACCACTGGCAGAAATCTGACAAAACTCAAAATTCTTATTATTTTAAAATATCATTGTACAAGTGCGGCACAAAGACATGAACACTTTTTCCCGGTAATTCTGGAAAAAAACGTCAAATAAAAAGCGAGGATAGATAAGGGATAACTCACGGTTTCTTTATATTAATAATATCGACCATGCAAAGGCTTAAGAATCACACAGAATATTTCTCTTTATATTCTTATCAATAGCAACTCATTCCCATTTCAAAATGATCTTCAAAAGGTTGTAAAACATTTTAAGAAACTTAGACTACAACCTTGTTTATCAAATAGCAAGTTTTTTTTTTTCAATCCTAATAATATTATAAATCTGATTGTGCGCAAATGTTAGGCTGAAGCCAGCGTCAAAATGGAGCCTTTAATGATCCTGTATTTTTGCATACAGATTGATTATAACCCTCATTTGAACATAGGCTGGTTTTTGTTTATTTTATTCAAATATTTTTCTTAATAATTCAAAATTTCGTTTTTTCATAGAGAGTAAATGGACATTTTTTTCGTATAATATTTTAACATGGTTAAATTTACTTTACCGTTGCTAATACTTTATCGTTGCCAAAACTAATTCAAATTCCGGAATAATAATTTTT
This sequence comes from Maratus michaelseni, assembly GCA_963931845.1. NCBI lineage: Eukaryota > Metazoa > Arthropoda > Arachnida > Araneae > Salticidae > Maratus > Maratus michaelseni. Next base: position 472,268,120 of record OZ007588.1, on the reverse strand, counting down.
AGTCAACAATTTAGTTTCAATTGAAAAATTTTCACGTGAAAAATAAAAATGAAATAAAAAAGTTAAAGAATTAAAAAGAAGATTAAATAATATTATTAGAAATAAAACGTACTGATAATAATACAAGGTTTTAATATGAGTAACCATAAGAAACAGGCGAATATGACGCCATACATAAAAAATAAAGCGGATATCTTTGATTGGTGAAACAAAATGATCTTGGTTTTTTTTTTCTTTTGTATGGTAATAATTCTTGGCGTTTTACCGTCTGCGCATGGCTAATATAACTATACCGTATTTTTTATTTAAATTTTTAAAAAGTAAAAAGAAGTTTCAAAAGAAAATGGTCAGCAAATGTCAATAATATGCTCCGCAAAATTATCCATATCGAAAATGATGTCATGGATAGCGAGAAATATTTATTTTCATTCTTAAAACTAAAAGAAATAACTCGATTACCTAAAAAAAAAATGACGAATGTTAATAGTTCCATTTTTGTTGATAAAAACTAAAGATTTAATATTATTTCGTTAAATCAACATAATTTCCCCTATGCCAGTACTGAAATTAATTGCATGGAAAAGAAAATTAACAAGAATTATGTCATTAAAAAGGGATTTCTCTGCGGGAAAAAGAGGCGTCATATTTGAAATAAAACGGGAATTTTCCAATGTGTTTTAAAATGAGTGTGAATCAATTCCTTACATTAATAATACAAAGATCAGTAAGTATAGAAAGTAGATGAGTTTCACGCCATATTTATAACGAAAAATTTAAATGTTTTTTTTATCTATACTGATTATTAAGCATGAATATCCGTTATATACAGATGAGAATTTTCTGCTAAAAATCGCATCATAATTTTAAGAAAAGGAAAATGAACACGAATCTATGTTTGTATTCCGCAACTACTCCTCACTGTAAAAAATAGCTGCAGTAAAATTACTGCAGCAGAGATTCCAGGCAATGTCCATAAGAAAACAGGTTTTGTGACTAAATAAACGAGCTTTGTTATTAGATAAACGGTTTTTGCCGGTAAAAACATGAAATTTACTGAAATGGACCGTTTACCTTGAAAAGGGGTCATTTCCCGTAAAATTACGGCAGCAATTCACGGAGAATGCCCGTGAATTTACAATTTTCATTTACAGTGCCAGAATATCGAACGCAGCGTGATTTACTTTATACCGGTTATCATTGATCCGAGGATGTTACACAAACTGTCAGAATTTAAAAAATTAAATTAGATGCCAAGATTTTTTTTTCTTTTTTGTTAATTTTAACGAAGTTTCTCTAAAAACGGAAAGTAAATTACTCCATATTTGTTTATAAAAAAAGGAGAAATAAAATAGATCTGTATATTTTTTACACCATTTTCTCATTAAAACTGAAAAACAGAATTGATTTTCACTTTGAATAGATGGTGAAAACAAAATCTTGATTTCAGTAAATTATCCGAAAAATAAAAACATATTTTCACATATTCAAACTTCATGAATCAATTTATTCTGGAGAACAAAAATTGCCTGTCAACATACTGTCATTTAGAAAATAAGATTTGTTTCAGCTATACATTAAACCAAGGAGGCAGAACTGAATTTAAAGGAAAAGCATGTACTATATTTTAAATGTTTTTTAATGTTTTTTTGAAGGATGGCTGTTAAAACGTTTCACAAAGGCGTTAAAAGTAAAATTGTTTATTAGGTAAAATTGCCATTTGTTTTTACCCAATTCGTCTATTTCCACGATTTTATTTGGCACTCCTTTTTGCATTGGTTGCAATTTCATTTTCGCGATTATTTGGCACAAAATTTCACTTTTTAAAGACTGAGTTATGTCAAGGTCTCTATAACAAAAAAATACCGTATTGTCGCCTATGAAATGTGATAAATAGTTAGTTAATTTTAACGTTTTTAATTATCGGGAGTGAAATATTTTCTTAATTATGTATTTATTCTTCTTTTAATGTTGCGTGAACGAAGTCACGGGTAACAGCTTGTTTGTAAATAAATAAAATTTTTACTTTGAGCCCGAGCCGTACAAAAGATAAAAGAGAACTGTATCACACTTTAATTAAACCCTCAAAAAAAAAAAAAACTCTTGTTATTATATACATAAAACAAGAACGAAAAATCATGCGTCAAGCATAGATTATGTAACACTTCCCAACGCTTCCAAAATAATTTTACGAATCATACTCTTTAATAAGCTAAAAGATAACATCTAAGTAATCCGAATACTTTTATTCAGCCCTGTATATGATCTATAGATTTGTATATATACTACATAGGATGCTAAATTTTAGTTCAGTTAGGAAACACGTAGCACAGTTTAAAATTCTCCGTCTGGAGTTAAATAATACGGAAATGTGTTCCTGAACTTTTGTGCTTCCCTGTATAGGATCTACAGAATTTATACACACCACGTAATATACAAAAAGCGATTTAAAATTAAAATCGCATTCAGTAACTTAAAACGAATTATTGTAAACATACAGTAGAGAATTCTTTTGTGTGTCCCTGTAAATGAACGATGACTGCTATACACACAATATTCTGTAGTAAGTCTCTTGTAATGAACCTTATATAAATTTCAATGCGTTTAAAATAGTAAAACATTATTTAAATAAACCGCAGACGATTTTTCTCCATAGACGTAATGTAACGGAATTCTTTTGACTGTCCCTGTAAAGTAAGTATAAGTGCTATGCACACCCTATTCCATATTAAGCTTCTTCTAATGCACCTTAGTGATATATATAAATTTCAATGCGTTTAAAATAGTGAAACATTATTTAAATAAACCGCAAATGATTTTTCCCCATAGACCGCCATGTAACGGAATTCTTTTGTGTGTCCCTGTAAATGAACGATGACTGCTATACACACAATATTCTGTAGTAAGTCTCTTGTAATGAACCTTATATAAATTTCAATGCGTTTAAAATAGTAAAACATTATTTAAATAAACCGCAGACGATTTTTCTCCATAGACGTAATGTAACGGAATTCTTTTGACTGTCCCTGTAAAGTAAGTATAAGTGCTATGCACACCCTATTCCATATTAAGCTTCTTCTAATGCACCTTAGTGATATATATAAATTTCAATGCGTTTAAAATAGTGAAACATTATTTAAATAAACCGCAAATGATTTTTCCCCATAGACCGCCATGTAACGGAATTCTTTTGAGTGTCCCTGTAAAAAAACTATAAGTGCTACACACTTCCGTTGAAATAGGGAACATGCTATAGATAACGATTATAACATATAAAAATTGCAGGGCAATCCGAGCATATTTACGGGAGTTAGAGCACGGACAGACGGCAGACGGCAGACGGCAGACGGCCAGACGGCCAGACGGCCAGACGGCCAGACGGCAGACGGCCAGACGGCCAGACAAACCGAAGTCATAAACACTTTTCAACTAGGTTGGAAAGTGTTAAAAAGCAAAAATGGGGGGGGGGGCGTAATACTTACCCATCACGGATATGCATAATATAAAATATGAAAATAGAATATGTGTAAACTACTTATAAAATGTATTGAAATTCGAATAAAATTGTGGCTTGATGACGTCATAAACTTTAAATGCTCGATTACTGAATTGCGTAAAAGAAACATCCCCATATCTCTTAAAATGATAATCATATTAACAAGAGTTTACTGCGTCGGATTAAGCTTCTCATTTCCAATTGAAATATATCTTTAAGTTGAAATTTGGATGAAATACAGGGTCATGAAAAATGGAAGTGTGTGGAAAATAGGATTACAAATATCTCGGCACCTAATAGATCGACTTAATTTTTTATGCAAAATTTATGGTTTTTAATTGTCTTTTATATTCACGCCTTAAAATAAACAATTTCGAAAAATTTTATATACCTTTTATCAGAAGGAATATGTCGAGAGTCCGAAAAAAATAGTTCCGGATAATCGAGGTTACTGAAATTCAATAAGCTTCTTCCCATTATTACATACTAAGTACGTTCCAAATTTTAAATCTCTATCTCAATTTGTTCGTGAGATAGAGCGTTTACAGATACACACATACAGAAACACAGACGGACGGTAGTTTTTTTTTCTAAAAATATGTTTTTAGGCATCTCTAGTGTCTGAAATGTGTAAATCCGTCAAAAATTTTTTTTTTCGATTTTTAAAACGATTACAAGACTTACCCTATACTACGTATGATGGGTAAGTAAACAGTGACATTTCTACTTGCTGTTGCAAAAACTTGCGCGAAATGTAAAATGGCAGTTTTTGGCAGCTGGTTTTTTTATTATTCATAAGATAATAGTTCAGGATATTATCTCCTTAAATTTCGTCGCGGAACACTGTGGAACTTATAAACTTTCTGCTGTTTGAAAACAAAAAAATAATATTTAAAAAAAATATTTTAATCAAAAATAATCATGACACTATTAATTTTTAAGCGCTTAATATAAATTTTCTAATGCATACTAATAATTTACACACCATCATCGTGTGAATCCATTTTACAGAATTAAAATTGGGTGATATGGAAAAATGTAGCACGTGTTTAGAGGAACCACTGTGTTGCTCTCTTTGTTCACCTCAGATGATACTTCCGGAAGCGTCACTTTTGAAATGATGCATGTTGTCAGGGAAACGTGAAAACCTTTTTCTAAATACAAATTCCGATCCTCCAAACATTATTCTAGCCAACTGTGTAATCAAAATTCCTGAAATAGTAACTTTATTTTTCGACTTTTGGCCAGCTTTTTGGGATTTTGCCTCACTGTGCGCTGGTCCAGTGCCTCCTTAACCTGGCCCTGGCCCCATCGTGTCGAAGAACATCTGGCAATGCCGGGCTCTCGGTCATCTTCCCCACTGAAGGGGCCGAGTCCAGACCAGACGGAGAAGCGCACCAGTAAATAAACGATAAATTCTATTTACTCAACAATCTATAGAAAATATGTTGTAGTATATTTCTGTAATGTGTTTCAGTTTCATTATGTTTGAAGGAGTTTAATATCATTAAAGTACACTGCAAACAATTTTCTATATAGATAATAATAGAATGAAATTATTTTGAGCATCCCTGCTATTTTCTCTATACTATATAGAAAACAATATTGCCATCCATTTCAGTGAGGCTTACCAATTTAAAATGCACTAAAAATAATTTTCACTATTGTCTGTTATCTAACGGAATAATTTTTAGTGTCCCTGTAAACTTTATTCCATACCCTATAAATAACACATTGTCATTCACCTGCAGGATGTATATCAATTAGAACACGGACAGACAGACAGTTTTCATAAACATTTTTCAACTATATTCGAAAGTGTTAAAAAGAGTTGACAAAATAAATGTTGGCAAAACCTTATGCAAAAATAAGTTTTAAAAAAAAAAAGAAAACATTAATGCTATTCTAATGTTTCTTGGTTTCTGTAAACGATTCACGAATAATGATTAATGTACCGGTTGCCCCGAGAATGACGGGTCTATTAAAACGCAATAGCTTTTTTTAAAATGTCAAGCGACAAGAAATGCATTGTTTGCTGCAATGTACTTCAGAAAACATCAAATTTCGAGCACAGAATTATATTTAAGTAATATTAATTGAACATAAGAAGAATAGAACTAAAATTATATAAATTTTCAAATAAGAAAAGCCATTTTTGGAAATACTGGCACAACATCGCTTGTGATTACCTCTATATTGTACAGGCATAATTGGTGTGATAACATCTGGTAGGCAACTAAAAATTCTAGTCGCAGTAAAAAACATTTAAATCCCCCTCCCCTGAGCACATTTTTTTTTTATTAATTGAGAAAAAATAATAACAAGCATATTTTAGAATTATTATTCACCTAGTTTAGAACAGTACATAATTTAGAAAGAAAATATAAACTATGTTTTCTAATGAAAATAATGAAAATTATATTCTAAAAAATTAAAATAAATACTTTAGAAATTTAATTAACCGGCATGTTCCGGAAATGCTGATTGCCGAATGCTTCAAATTTCCGGACAATTGAGTGCTATATCGATGAAATAGTAAAGAAGGAAACATTTTTTTAATTTTCTCTATTTTCCCGTAGAATTCGGTGAAATAATTCTAATTTTGTTGTTTTAGTATTTGCATTTGATGAACTTATTTTTGTCAAATAAAAAATAAAAGTTATAAATATTTTTATTTAAATATAATTTCTAAGTTTATTTCTATATATTCTGTAACTTTGCAATCCCTATAATGAGACATCTTCTGAGAATTTTAATTTTCTTAGGTCAATTTTTGTACCAAAAAGAACTACCTGCAAGATTAAATAAATTGGTTGCGGGATAAAAACTTAGTCGCCAGTGGCGACCTGGCGAAAGCAATTGTCAAGCCCTGGATGTGTCTATCAAGAAGTGGTTTTTTTTTTATTTTCATTTAAAAATTTATAAAACATAAGCAATAATAAAAATAACACTTAAAATTTGACATTTACGGTAGATTTCTTTGAGCAAAATATTTCAAATTACTAAAAGTAAGAAATTTTATTTATTTTCACTGTGAATATAAATATCGTTTAGATTTTAAAACATTCGCAGAATGTAAACAATGCTGCTAACTTTCAACTGAAATTTGTTAGTAACTTAAGTTTATTTTGGAGATAATCTAAATGAGTTGACATTTAATATAGAATATCGTTTACTGGAATGGAGCCTTAATTTTCAGCCTTTAAAATTCGTAAAAATTTATTTTATTCCTGGAGGTTTCTAAAGATTCAGCCTCTTATCAGGTACTAATGTATACAGAAATGTACAAAGATAAATGTATAACGTCAATGTACAAACATAAATACATACATAAATATACAAACAACCACAACAAAATTTTTAACGATTTAAAACAAAAATATAACTTTATAAAACATAAAAAAATTTTAGTATATGAACTCTTCAATACATAATTTTTTTAACTTAACTGAAGAAAATAATAACATGAATACATTTTAGTGTCTGAAATGTCATAAATGTATATATATACTATATATAATTACATTTTTAAAATTTAGGCTGAAAACTAGTTAATAAAGGATTTTAGCTACATACATGTTTCATTACACACGGATCAGAACTGTGCAATTGCCGAAAAGAATTCGGTATTTTGTGCAAAAAAATTGGCAGATGGACGAACGGCGTTGAATTCCGTTTTCAAACCGGAGACAAAAATGAGGAAGACGAAGGAGACACACACGGATAACAAATGTACAATTGTGGATTAAGACTTATGAAGACATTTCGACTGTGAAACACTTTTTGCATTAGGAAAATCTCAAAGGCACTGCTGTGGAATACTTTGTTAGAGATATGTGAACTGCGTATAGGAAAGAAAAATATTTTATGTACTTTTTTACGCTTTTGTGTACGCTTTTTTTTTACGTGGTTATGGTGTATTCAGATTTTGCTCCTTTTTCGGTCATGTTGCTATGTCTTCAATCATGTATTTTGAATACATGACTGTTATTAAGCTGTGTTTTACAAAAATTGAAAAAATCATGCATGATAAAAATTCTATTTTAAAAATAATAATCACTTTCTCTATAGTTTTGATACATTTATGAACAACTTTAACAAAACAGAAATACCTTTCCATCTTTCAAAATGTATGTTTTGGCGAAAGGTTATAGATTTAAACGAAATAGAAAACACGGTGCGATGAAAAATGTTATAACCTTATTTTAAAGTTTATTTTAAAAAAACATTTACTTTCAAAAATATTTAACAAAAAAGTGTTTAAATATATATTTATGTATATTTACACGAGAAATAAAAGTTTTAAAGCTAAAATAGGAGATCCAAATTTCAAAGGGTAGTATTTCTACTCTTAAAATTTTTCAGTGAAAATTTTCCTAATCACGTATTTTCAGCATACATCTTGACTCCAATTGAGAACAAGAAAATATTTCTCTCAGCAGGATTCTGAATCCTAAATTATGCAATACGTGATTTTCTTTGAATTTTTCATCTTAATGATTTCTTTCAGAGATATTTTCCATTCGCTATAAACTTTTTTTACCAGTTTTCAGAATCGAGCGTTTTATTTTCCCTACTTTGTTGAAAATATGCATGTTATAATGGAAAATAGAGAAAAACCTTTCAGTTGTGTTTTATTATTCTTTAATTCACCTGCAAAAATATTTTATATTTTCACTAAGAAATTCCTTTATATTTCCTTCATCTATAAATATCTTATACTAATAAAAGCAAGTTTCGCTCTAGGTGTGTGTGTGTCCATGTGTGTGTCTGTTGGCGATGGCTAGGAAAATTTAGCCCACCTAGAAGGCTGTAAATTTAGATTTAGGTAGTCCAAACCCTCTCCTGGTGCACCATTACTTCAGAATTTTAATATTTCAATTACTTTCTGAAATATTAATTAATATTCACAAAGAACTCTCATTAAAAATACGCTTTTATTCTCTTAGGTTGGTTGGTTCACTGGTTGGTTGCATCCATTCTTCAGAGAAGTAATTAAATAAACCAGAGTAGCGATGCATAAATAAGGATTTCCAACTAAATAGTGTCAATATGGATTGATGTTATCAGCGTAGAGCAGCCATGCGAATGTCGCGCCACCTGTACATGACAAATTACACATACGTCCCACTGATTGAAATATTTTACAGGCACATTTTTCTTCATGACAATTAGTTGGGTTTAAGGTTTTTTTTTTTTTTTTTTTTTTCTTTACATGACATTTATTATTATGATGGAGATTTTTAATACAGAAAACTTAACAGATTCTTTTTTATATTTGCGGTAATGAAGAGGGGCAAGTGTTTAATTACATTTAAGCTTCAAGGTGTATTTCTACAAAGCAGTTACCAGAATTTCCGAATAATAGTGTAAGCCAAATTTCAAATTAAGTTCCTAGCTTAACCAAAGGAATCAATCTTTAAAGATGTATTCTGATCCTCCTAATTAGTTATTTGCTGAAGTCACTTGAACAACCCCCCCCCCCCCCTCCCGGCCCGTCCTTCAAGGTTTTTTCTCTAACTCTGATCCGTTTCCATATCTCAGCAACTATTTTTCCGATTTCAACGCAAGTGATTTCAAACATTATAATTAATTTAATAGTCACCCTATATAACATTAAACTAAATTTATGAGTAGCGGTTACCACTATTTACGAATAACAGTTTAAGCCAAATTTATAATTAAATTCAAAGCTTAAGGAAACGAACGAATTTTGAAAGATGCATAGTGGTCCTCCTAATTAGTCATTTGATGAAGGGCGCTTGAACATCCCCTCCCCCCCCTTCCCCCGGGACCTACTTCAAGGTTTTTTCTCTAACTATGCTCCGTTTCCACATATCAGCAACTATTTTTCCGATTTCAACGTAAGTGGTTCCGAACTTTATAATTAACTTAATAGTCACTCTTTATAACATTAAACTAAATTTATGAGTAGCGGTTACCACTATTTCCGAATAATAGTTTAAGACAAATTTGTAATTACGTTACTAGCTTAAGCAAACGAACGAATTTTGAAAGATGCATAGTGGTCCTTCTAATTAGTCATTTGCCGAAGGACACTTGAACAACCCCTCCCCCCCCCCCCGGCCCGTCCTTCAAGGTTTTTTCTCTAACTCTGCTCCGGTTCCATATCTCAGCAACTATCTTTCCGATTTCAACACAAGTGATACTAAACATTATAATTAACTTAATTGTCACTCTTTATAACATTAAACTAAAATTATGAGTAGCGGTTACCACTATTTACGAATAATAGTTTAAGTCAAATTTGTAATTAAGTTCAAAGCTTAAGCAAACGAACGAATTTTGAAAGATGCATAGTGCTCCTCCTAATAAGTCATTTTCTGAAAAGTACTTGAACAACCCTCCCCTCCCGGCCCCTCCTTCAAGGTTTTTCTCTAACTATGCCCCGTTTCTATATATCAGCAACTATCTTTCCGATTTCAACGCAAGTGATTCCAAGCATTATATTTAACTTAATAGTCACCCTTTATAACATTAAATTAAATTTATGAGTAGCGGTTACCACTATTTACAAATAAGAGTTTAAGCCAACTTTGTAATTAAGTTCCTAGCTTAACAAAACGAACGAATTTTTATGCATGCATAGTGGCCCTCCTAATTAGTCATTTTCTGAAGGACACTCGAACATCCCCTCCCCTCGGCATCTCACTCAAGGTTATTTTCCTAACTGTGCCTTATTGCAATAACTGGGCTAATAATGTTCCAATCTTCTCTAAACCAGCTCAATTTTGTAGTGCGCCTACTATACAGTAACGTAGGCAGCGGGGACCTGTCTCAGAAGTTCGTTCGGAAAGAGGTTTGTTTAGAACAGAATGCTCCCCTGGCGGTGGTAGGGGGAAATAAAAGATTTTCTAGAGCGTACGAGCATGCCGGGTATACGGTTCCGAAGCCATCGTAGACCGTGGCCAAAGTTCCGTTTTTTAAGAGATTTAAGTTTATTACAAGGGCTCGGGCAACGCCGGGCGGGTCAGCTAGTAATATGATAAAACAGACAGACGATAAAATCACTTACTAAAAATATTGAAATATCTATGATGTGTGTCTAATTTTCCATTAATTTTTATTTTCTCATTGAATATATATTAATATTAATAAAATCATATTTGATAGTGGTAGTGTTTCATATATATTTTTAGATATAGTTGTTTTGTAAGAATAGTTTTATCGCATACACTTATGATTATGCTGCAATAAAAAAAAAATGAAAAGCATCCAACACTAGAGTAAAATATATTTGTTTAACACTATTTAAATATACTTTTTAATTTTAAATATTTATTAAATACCAAATTACTAATTTCTTTTGTATAATTAGGAATAGATTTAACACTATAGAATTCTTCTTTCACATTATGACAAATTCATTTCATCACGAATTTATACGGTTCTGTATAGCATTTTAATAACGTATATAAGGTCGTTTCAAAGTTTCAGTAAATAGTGTATTTCTACGACTTTTCAATAATAATATTAAACAAGTGGGTAAGTGTGATAGAAGATCGCACAAAGGGTTTCGTTTAATATTCTTTTCAAAACACTTTACCCTTCCTTTAATAAATCCAAATAAATTTCATTTTCAAAAAAAAAAAAAAAAAAAAAAAAAAAAAAAAGATCATCTCTTTTATAAAGTAAAAAATTTAGAGATCTATTTTTCTCGTTTTTTCTAAAATCTGCACCGGTCCGACAGCGGGCGAAGCCTGCTATTATACTCTGTCATAATAATATCTGTCATGTGGACTAAATACGATATTAAAAAAAAATCAATTTCAAAATTAAACATATTGTATAGAGACCTTCAAAATGTTAGACGTCAGATTAATTTTCTTTTTAATTCTCTAATAACGTCCTATTGAGCTGCTTTCAGTATTTACACATACTCATACTCCTTGTATTATTGAGAAATGTTTGAAAATTTCCGTTTTATTTCCAATATGACTTCATATTATTCATTTTTTCAATGGGTGAAACCTTTTATTTCATTTTCATTTTTCACGTGGAAATATTTAAATAGAAAATTAATTATTGTAGAATAGAAAATTAATTATTGATAAAAATTGTTTTTAAAAGCTTTCTTTATTATTTGGCTCCTACACGTAAGGTAAAGCCAGGAGAGATGGCGCGGTCGGAGAGATTGCGCACATAGAGGTTTGAGGGGGAAGGAGTAGAGTAAGCGCGCAGCGACTCTAAGTACAACAGCAGTTACAACAGCAGTTACAACAGCTAGTTACAACAGCAGTAGTGGAGTGTCTACTTGAAAGTACATGTTGATTGTTTTGAGCGTCTAAGATAAAGCATTGTTATTTTGTTTTGTTTCTCCAAAGTAAGTGCTTGAATTTTCATAGCTATTCATCAGAATTTCTATACAATGTCAATAGTACAAAATATTTTAAACTTAAACGATTTATCATAAGCTACTAATCTAGACTAACAATGTGAACATCATCGGTTCGCTTTAGAAGAGGTCATCTTTAATTAAAAGGCCGCGCAATCTCTCCTACCGAAATTGGAGAGTTTGCGCATCTGCTACTTAGGAGAGATGGCGCAGTGTTCCCATTAGTTTCCATGCTGGAGAAATTACGCAGGCTATTGTGTAAATTTGCATAAAAAATGAAAAATAAAAATGGACTAACTTTAAGTTAAACGTGTTATCAAGTAATATAATTTTATTTTGTAATCTTATCTGGACTTGCTTTTTCTGATTCTTTAATTTTTTTCCCTTTAATTGAAATTTTTTAATCGTTTTTCAAATTATTTCCTTTTTCTGATTCTTTAATCACTAGGTTGAAATATTCACTCCTAATACAATAATATTTGTTCATAAAAAATTACAGCAATGTCATTTAAGTGTAATTATTATTGTTAACAATTTAATTGTAGTTTTTATTAGTAACAATCACTCCTACCCATGTACGCAATCACACCAACCCTGCAAGGACAGATTGCGCAAAATAACTTTCTTGGTTTTATTACAACTGTTCTATTAAATTACAATATAACAACAAAACAGCAATGGAAATGCATAAAAAACAAATGAAGTAAAAATTATTCATGGATAGTTTAGCAAAAAATTAATATATAGATTTTTTATTGTTATTCTTTTGATTTGTGCGCAGACTCTCTTAGCTTTACCTTATTCGAAAACAAATTTACTAAATGATATAGCAATTATATCTCATTAAAACATGACTATAGTAAATTATTCTTATGTAAATGTGTACTTATTTACCTAATGTAATTTTCTTAAATGTAAAACCATTTGAATCACCTAGGTTCCATGTTTTTTGTCACTTGGAGCCATTCGTCACTGTGTGATATCTGCTGTCAGGCCCATTTCATTCTTACTTGTTTATGATGTAATTGTAAGCATGACGACCTGTACACTTTTTTCGAATGTTTGCACTACGCCTACGCACAGTTTCCCGGGTAATTGTGCACTTAATGAGTTTTTAATTTCATTCACAGATTGTATTTTTTTAAAAATCTGAAGTTAGTCTATCATCACGTTTACGAACATTCGAGGTCTCTTGTGTCGTGATTTTTATTTACATTTACGTCGATTATTTAATACTCGATAAAAATATCATTTTGGGCTTTATAATGCAGGAGATATAATAAAAATTGATTTATCTTTCCCTTTCTTTCTCCAAATCTTCAAATCTCGCGATTAGGAAATCCTATGGCTTCGACCTTTTTCTACGCGTTCAACACTACTTCGGAAATTAAACAACAGCTTTATAAAACGTCTCTTTAATCATGTAATCACTTCCCATCTCAAATTTACAAAAATCTTACAAACGGGGCTGTAGTTTTGTTGCAAGCAAAAAACAAGTTGTTTCGCTGGAAAAAACATTTTTTGTAAATCTTTCACTTTGTACAATTTACTATTTGACAAAAATTTCTATTCTTTTTAGGTGCGTTCGTAATTATATAAATACGTAGCACCTATTGTCGTCGTCTCGTCAGTCTGTCTGTCTGTCCGTCCGTCCGTCTGTCTGTCTGTGCGTTCGTCCGCATATAACAACGCAAAAACTACCCAATCGAATGGTTTGAAATTTAAGATATATTATCTTTGCAGAATTTTGTCGAGACGTCAAATTTTATGAAAATCGAATCAAAACTTTAGAAGATATTAATAAAAACATTTATTAAGAAATTTGCATTTTTTTAAAAAGAAATCGGTGGTTTCTTATTATAGGAGCTTCCGAAGTTTGATCGTCAAGCGACCGAGATACTTATTTTGCTACAGAAATTAATCTGCAGACAATATAATTCATTTTCACAGAATTAAAAATCTTCAAGATCTGAATATTTATATAACTAACTATAGTACGAACGCACCTCATTTGTCACATTTGACGTACAATTTCCAACTTGTTTACTTTTGGACTGCCGGCGCAAACCTCCACCAGTAGTAAGGAATAGATTAGTTTTGCTTTAATTTGTATCAGTTATTCTGCATGAATAAAGCATGTAACTAAGGAAAAAAAATAATTCAAATTTACTGGTGGAAGTTTGCTCCGGTGGTAATCTGCCCTGCGGAACCGGTTGCAATTGAAGCTTCAACATTTTCAGGACATGTCAGTTTCTCTTTAGTCATAGTTCCATGGTCCATACTGCTTGTCTGATAATAGCAGTTCGGAAACGTCTCGGTATCGTGTTATAAAGAGTGTAGTTCTGTCCATGTTTGCAGATTCTGCATCAAAGATGTCTATGCAACGTTTAGGATAAGTAATAAAGCAGACGAAACGTATGGAGATAAAAGTATTTGCAGACTATGTCATAGTAACCAAGAAATCAGGAACAAGATATCAGCAGCTCATGTCAGTTTTCAGGAGCAAAGATAACTAAAAAATCAGATACAAAATTCCCACTAGCTAAACTTGTAACGTAATGTAAACAATAGTATTCTAGATGTTGACAGAGATCGCGGTGATCTCAGTGTGACGTTGTTGAACTACTGTCAGTGGTAAAAGATTTCAAGTTACTTAAATTACTAATCCACAGGTTCACAAACTATACAAAAAAAACTCCAATCCAATAATGTGAATAGCTACAGTGATGTTTATTATTTTACCAACAAGTTCATGATTTAGTGCATGAGGATTTGTACGAAGAATTTAAAAATACGGAAATCTGGGACAGCAGGTTTTTACACAAGATAGACGAGTAAGTGAAGTTATCTAATCAACTTTCATTATCAGGCTTTGACGAAAAGGACACGAACTCGCAAAGGATTTGGTGATTTTGCATCGGGAAACAAAGGGATTGACCCGTTAAATGATTTCTCTTTAACGGAGAGTTGCCTGCACAACCTAGGGTTAAAAATATTCTTATGGTTTTGGGCTCGGGTGAGAGATTTTTGACCGTGAGATAACTAACCCGAGTAAAGACTAGAGAATGCAAAACATACGAAAATGCGTTAGAGATATCAGACATAACGTTCACTAATTTTATTAACTTAACATACTTTTGCGGTTCTTTACAAACAAAAAAAACGAGATAAAAGAAGGTAAAAGGAAATATTTTAACGTGGAAAGTACTTGACTAGAAATAAATGGTGTGAAATTTGTAAAATTTAATAAATCAGTTCCAGGACCTAAGTTAAAATATAAGAATATTTAAGTAAACTATTTAACTTTAGGAGATGGGTTATAACTAAAATAAACAACATATATAACTTCTGAGTTTCTGTTATACCTAGAAGCGTGCTTGGAGTTTTAATGAACATCGAGGACGATTTCAGAAATTTAGAAATGGACTATGGTGTTCTCACACAGCTGTACTCCGCAAGTG
Source organism: Maratus michaelseni (assembly GCA_963931845.1). Taxonomy (NCBI): domain Eukaryota; kingdom Metazoa; phylum Arthropoda; class Arachnida; order Araneae; family Salticidae; genus Maratus; species Maratus michaelseni. Next base: position 472,252,810 of record OZ007588.1, on the reverse strand, counting down.
CGTTTTCCATTTTTGACGAGAAACTATTCGCACTGGAATCTGTAGGTAGAGAATAAAAATCACTACGAACCGCTGCGCTGCATCATCCCAAACATTGACCAACGGCCAAAGTTATATTAGATGCAGGTATGGTACTAAGTACACAACAAATCACTGCAATTGTAGAAATTAGAAAATGTTGTGCAATTCGAGATGTCATGTCGAAAATCGAGTTCTGCTTGGTGTAAAAAGTGATGATTGAGATTGATAAATTGAAGTTGATAAACTTAATTATCAGAATTTATGTTTAACTAGGTGGCATTCATTCACAGAACTGTTCATGCCATCCATAGATACATGTTTGAATATGTTTAAGAAAATGTGATAATTTTCTTCAAAAACAGCCTGTATAAATTTTCATAATTATTTTTTTAAATCGTGATTTCAGTGCATCAGTTCATCCGCGACCTACGTTATACACGGCCGGTGCAGGACGTTTAAAACGTCACATGAAGTGGATCATTTTTTCACAACGATTGGTGCAAAGTGGCGCGCCCACCGTTTTGCACCAATCGCCGTACAAAAATGATCCACTCCATGTGACGTTTTAAACGTCATGCACCGGCCGTGTATAACGTAGGTCGCGGTTCATCTATGAAAATATAATAAAACTATTTAATGCAATTTGAGTTTTATATAACCAAAATATGCTGGAAATTATACAAATAATTCAGGAGAAAATATGTAAAGATACACTAAGCAATTAAATGAAAAACAAGTTAATATTCTTTTTTTAATAAATGGGATTTCTTTTCATTGTATTTTACACAGATGTTTCCGAATCTATAGAAATACTGTTTCAGATAGCGAATTCGTTATAAATGAGATAGCATCTTAGTTTTAGGAATGAAGTAAACATTCTAATCTACATAATGCATTTTCTGCGTGCATCATTTTTCTTTCGACTGATAACGTACTTCGGAAAGCAGAATCACATTCACCGTTTGATCTAGGCATTGTATTTATTATTTTAAGTATTTCTTTTAATTAGTTTTTTTCTTTATTATCACAAAAAATTAATTGACAATACTTTGATTTACTGTTACAATATGTATGTAACAAATAAAATGCTGATTTTCTTTAACAAACAAGTACTATAAAAAAATTAAGTCAGTTCCTACTTTTATAATCATAAATATATAAAATAAACCCGTGCAGCATTAATGTCACACGTTATCTTTATTGAACATTTTTCTATAATCATCGTTGTGGTATTTTATTTTTGTGGCATCACTCATTTGAGGAAAATCTTTCATTTCATTTATGAAAACAATGGGAGAATTTTTTTTCTCTCATGTAAAACTAAAATTAATTAATTAAATTTAATTAATGAATTAATATTTGAAAAAACTGTATTAACATCAAGTGTCATCCACGACAAGTTTTAAAAAAAAATTGAACTTGAGTGGATGAATAGAAAATATTTTATTAACGATTGAAAATTTGAACAAGATATATAAATATATAGAGAGTGTGAGCTAATAGTAGGAATTGAATAATATTAAACACTAAAATAAGAAAATAATAATAAATGCGGATATGTAAAATTATGAAAATTTTAAAACACATTTTTTTTTATAAATCTATAGCCAAAGTTATAAGGGCACTGAGAAATGTAAATAATCATGGATTTTATACAAGTCTAAGTAATTAATATACATTATATAACATGTATTTTTAATCCAATTTCATCTTACATATTTCTATCCAAAATATGAAATAATAAAAAATATTACAATTTGTCTGTGGTTCTGAAAATAAGGACGCTGATTATAAGTTTAAATAAATACAAGTTTAATAAGAAATCTAACCACCTTTATTTTGCTGACACACACCTATATGATTGGACATGTTTTGCTTGAAACAAGTTTTTAAAATTGTGATGTGGATATAGCTGCCGAGTGACTGTAAATAGATTCCTTAAGATCTATAATGTATGAATATTGCTTGCCACTGTCATAAAAAATTCATCATTGCACGTCGAACAATTTTTTATAATGTTCTTATCGTGCGACCGAGGATGCCAAACGAATAATTGGATATTGTTAACATTGTACAATTTTTTACGTAGGTTTGACGTACTGCCCAATGCATTATTTTATTGGAAAATTAATGTTTCACCTCATGAAAGAAACGATATGCCAAAGTTTGTGTTTCTAATGTACGGCTGTGCATTTTTGAGTTTATCTCATTTGAAACGTACCATTTGGGATGACCTTGAACTGACACAAAACACCCTAAACCCTCACTGATCCTCTTTTATTTTGAATGCTCTGTGCAACATTTCTATTCCGCCACAAATCAAGTATTAAAATATGACTTTTAGCCTATCAAAACTTAAAAGTTTTTCATCTGCTGAAGTTTTAATTTATTACTGACATGATTTGCGAAGGAATTGAAACATTGCATGGAGTCATCAAAATAAAAAGTACCGGTTTGAGTGTGCTGAGTCCGCTCAATGTAAGATTAATCTAGTTATTGTTTCTAAAAAAATGAACTTAAAAGTGTTTACCCGTATTTTATAAACACACTTTTTTGTATTTTCTTTGAGAAAGTGAAAAATACATTTTCCAACAAGTTCAATTTCCATCGTGCCATAGCCCCACCAGTGGCTGAGAGGTTCTGCTTTAAAAGCTGGTAGACACGAGGTGCTGGGTTCAAACACCTTTCGCGCTTGTCGACCTAACCGTTCGGAGTTTTCCGTGGTTTTCTTCGAACCTTGCCGTAAATACGGGTTAGAATCCCTTAAAAAGACCCCCACGGAGGGCACTCCCCCCGGGGCCTATATCCCTCGTGTTGATAATTGGCAGTCATAAATCAACCCAACCCAACCCATCGTGCCATATATCAAAAGCTAGGAATAAATGTCGCCATGACAACAATAGGACATCATTTGATTTGTCACATCGATCGCACGATATGAATAATAAATAAAAGTGAATAGAGAAAAATGGGGAACTTTTTTTACTTTCTTCTATCTATAATAGAAGAAAGTATTGTAATCGAAATTTGTTTCGACTTCCGGTTTTCGACGAATTTACACGTTTTAGGGGTCAGAGATTCCGAAAAACGTGTTTTTACAAAATGTCCGTCAGTCCGTCCTCATTGTATCATCGAAAAGTGTATGAAATTATGCTTCTAATTGAACCACCTTTTTTTCTATGTTTTTGGCTATGGCAAGCAGGTTCTATCAGAATTTGGGGATATTTCGACGAAAGGGGCGCAGTAATAGTGATTTAAAAATTTCAAATTCAAAAAGATGTACAAAAAAATTAGAAATCCTAAAAGTTTTTTTCGTTATATGTTCGGCCTTGATCCGGAGAATCCGGAATAATTTTTGTTTTGCCTCTATCTTAAAAAATGGCTGAGATACAGCGGTTTGAAATTTTTGGGGTGGCTGACATTTTCAACAAGACAGCAGAATTCATCGATAAACGGGTTTAATTTATGAGTTTTAGTTAACATGGTTTCGGCAAATTTTCTTTAATTGTTGTAACCATTCTTCCTATTATATGCTTATCACTATATATTTATATTCGCCCACGTCAAATTCTCGCCAAACTTGGCGACATTTGGCGAAATATCGCTAAATTTGGCGACCAAAGTAGGTTGCTATAAATGAAGCCAACTTGGCTGTAGAGGACTAATTTGGCGATATTCTCATTCAAATTCAATGTTGACGAGAATTGGGATTGAGTCTTCTTTAACTAGGTTCCACGCATTTTACATTCGTGTTTTCCAGTAAAATTAGCTAAAATCGTAAAACCAAGGTATAGGGACGCTATCTGTTCCTGTCGGTTCAGGCCAGAAGGACTTTTTGTAGTTTAGTATACATCAGTTGATCGCATCCAGGTAACCCGACGATTCGCAAGCAGCTGACGTACAACAGAATGACTAAAAATATAGATTTTATTGGCGATGTGATAGCGAATTTTGAAGTATTCACATGACTGAGATTGAAGAAAGTTTTGGAATTGGCGCATCCGACTAGTTATGTAAATGACAAGCTATTTTCATGCATTACAGATCTTGAGGAAGCTACTTACAATCACTGGGCAGCTCTACCTAAATCATAATTTTCAAAACTTGTTCTAAGCATGTCTAATCCCGTGGCTGCGTGTTTTTAAAATGTAAGTGATTCATTTCTCATTAAAACTGTAACTATTCGAACTTATATGCAGTGTCTTTATACTTATGATCAATAAAGAAATTTGATGATATTTTTCATTTTATTATTATTGTTCTGTATAAATAAGCAAAACAGTTCTTTTTGTGTTATAAATTATATTATATAATGTTTATTAATAGTTAGAATTGTATAAAATTGATGATCCTTTACGGTTTTGTAGAGTCCTTATAATTTTTGCCTGGGTTGTATATACTATATGAAATTAGGGTAATTAAAAAAAAAAGACTACGCTATTTCTGATGAATATATAACATTTCATCATATTGAAGCAATAAGATGCTAACTGGAACACCACAGAAATGCAAATACAGGGTGGGAATGATGTAACGTGAGTTTGCGGAACCCTCTGGTCGTACGATAACTATAAATGGTATACACACCCTCTTTAAAATAAAGTATGCTATAGGTGACTGTAGCAACATGCTAAAATTACATTTCCGCAGCGTTGTACAAATCCCGCATGTAACACATATTCCTTTCGTATATTCATATTCTTTTGCGTGGCCATATAACATAACTATAAATGTTATATACACCTTCTTCTAGAAAAATCTTACTGTAAGTGACTGTAAAAACATACTAAAATTAAATAAATATTCTACAAACCCCTCATTTAAAATATAATATGTGTTTCATAAATTCATATTATTTTTCGTGACCATGTAAAATAACTATAAATACTATATTCAGATTCGTCAATCAAAATCATGCTGTGGGTAATTATAACATCATACTAAAATTAAATTACCGTCAGCGTTTTTCAAACCTCGCATTTCACATACATTATTTTCATATATTTCGTATTTGTACAACCCAGTAAAATAACTATAAATGCTATATACACCATCTTCAAGAAATAACATGTTGCATGTGACTGTGACTACATAGGGAAATTACATTACCACCAGTGTTCTACAAACTCTGCATTTAACATATATTCGTTTAATCAGTCGTTTCATAGAATCGTTTCATTTGGATTTGACATATATAAGTTGGATATATATGTGTGTGTGTGTGTTCAATACTTATGTGTACCAGTTAATTGAATATATATACGTATATGTACTTTAAGAATTTTCAAATTTGAAGCGTAATTTATTTTCCTTAAAAAGTTATAAATTTTCATTATAACATACTGCGAGAGGAAGATGAAATAAGTTTTAAAGATAAATTTTTATCGTAAGACGAATGTTCCTTTCCTAAGTTATTAAGGAGAAATGAACCAGTAAGTTTAACATCAAGAAATTGAACTTCAATCAAGCGAACTAATTTAATCAGAAATATTTACTTTTCTTAAGAGGATTATTTTTGCTTTCAAACTATAACTTTTTATTTCTAAAGATTCTTCTAGAAATATCTCACTACTTTCAAATGCCAAAATAAACATTTATATTTTTAGAAGATTTATTTTCTTTTGGAGAAAACTGAGAAGATTCAATAAACATATACAGAAAAAGAGACTTTGTAAATGGTAGCAATCAATTTCTTCAATGATAACATGTCTGCATGAAATTCCTTTTCTTCGTACATATTTCTTAGTGTAGTTTATCAATGCTCAATTCTTACTGCATTATTTTAATCATTGTTTTTATTATGGTTATTTAAAATATATTCATAAACTTAGCAGAAACACCCGGTTTCGTCCAAATTAAACTTGGTCCTGGTAAAAGAAAGATTATTGCAATATCCTAAAAATACAGCAATCACAATAAAAGAACTATATGCATTCGCGCTTAGAAATCGTTAAAACAGCAATGAGAAAAAATGATGTTACTTTCACGCAATCATATTAAAATACACGAGCTTTATAATTGAGAATGCAGTATATTTTTGCGACATGTAAAAAAAAATATATATGAAATTCCTGACAAAAAAATGCAAAAAATTCAACCAAATAGCATAGCATTTAGTAAAATACTCTATTTCGTATAGCTTGACAGTGGAGCTTTTAACTTATATGATGAACATTAATTTCACAAAGACAATGGGTCTAGAATCATAATACAAATTACTTTTCGGATCCTTATTGGGTAAGGAAAGTATCGTAATCACGAGAAAAAACCGTCATTTGCCGTGATATTTTGCATTCATGATAAAAATCCGTTTTCATAATAATTTTGGTATTTTTTCACCTTTTGACACCTCCCTGAATCCGTTTTCAGTATTTAAAAAATTATTCTATATGTATCTGTGTATGTATACTTATATGGTGGTGTTTGTTAAGGTTTCCCATTCCACAGAGTTTGAGATTCGTGTTTTTAAGATGATGTCGATATGTATGTACGTGTGTGGGTGAACAACATAGCGCCTAAACTATACTTTTGGTTGAGTTCCCATTTGGTGAATATGTTACTGGCCTATGTCGAAAGAACTGTATACATTTTCGAGAAAATCGGATGATGCGTTTGGTATCAAAATCATTTTTCAACAATACTGTGACGGTTATTGATAAACATTTTCTCTTATAGACTGTTAAAAACCTCTGTTCAACGTTGAACCAATATATGGAGTAAAATAATCAGAAGCACCAAAATATGGTACTTCTTAAATTTCAAAAACACCACTTCATGGTGTAACCTTGGAAATTGGGCTTAGTTGAAACAAATCTTGGCACTACTCGACAGTTAATCAAAACACTGATTTTTGCGGATGTCTACGCCACAGAACGAATTAAATTTGTCTCCGCCATTGCTGAGATTAAAAGAAATGAATATTATTAAGATGATTATATATGGAACGAAAGGGAAAGTCTTATTTAATTTAAATATCCTATTTCTGTAGATTGTGTACCTTATGAATATGAGTTAAATAAACTTTATGTTTTATTGAAAAAAGATTGATGTCGTTTTTATAGGTTAATGTTAGATTCCTGATTTCACAACCGAATTGTGTTTTTGAATAATTTTAGCTTCGGAAAAGTTAAACAGATGGTTGGGATTCCAACAATGCTTTGCTATTGTGGATTTATTTAACCTCCTTAGACCCCGCGTACATCCTATTGGACATTTCTATTTTTCGCATAAAATCCTTAATTTCAATTGGAACTTGTAAAAACTTGCTCCCCATTATATTGGATAGTCTAGTCCTCCTATCTGTACACCGAAATAGTAAAACTATTGCAGCAAAATGTGTATTTTAATCATTTGAAAATGGCGGCGAACAGGTGAATGATAGTTGAAGGTACGTACTCAGTTTTACCTCAAATTTCATATATTTTGGAAGAGTATTTTGATATTAATGCAACATATTTTTAATTTTAAATGTTGTATTAATGAAATTAAATCGTAATTTAAATAATGGAATGTACTTTTTGCAGGATAAACACATGTTTTTATCGATGTCCATTGTATTGGACGTTGGGTCTTCATCAGTTGTTTACATTCATATTAGGCTCTTTTTGTATATTAACGGGAAAAATTAGTTTTTATTAAAAATTCCATACTGTATTGAAAAAATAACAAATACAGAAGTAGATAATATACATTTCTATATTGTAATTAAATAATTATTTAAATATTATCCTAGAAATGTATAATTCTACAGATAAAATGCTTGTTATAAATTAGTATATTGTTTAATTTGATATTTCAGGGAAACGTGTTTTTTGCAGTATTTGGTAAATAAAGAGATTTACAATTAAGCTTTTCTTTTGAGAAATTTTTATTTACTCATTGCAAGATTTTTGTATTATGTTTCTGTTAGTATGTTGTTTGTAATTAAATTAATTAACTTAATCAAATTAAAATAACAAAATTTAAACGAAAATATAATTAAAAAAAAGATTATTAATAAACTCTTTTTATTTCTTTTAAATTTCTACTTGGCATTCATTTGCCAATTGTGGTCGCTGTGCCACTAGTTATTATCATTATGTTGGGAAACAAACGGTTGTTGTTGAGATAGATTTTAAACAAAATTATAATTGAAAATTATTTAACAGTTTACTAAATTTACCTACAATTTTTCTATTTGATGATGTAAAAATTGAAATTGTGCAATACTTAGAAGTAATAAATGAGTGACAAAAACACACTTCTGACGACAAAAAAGTTTAGAGTAAAAGAAATAGGACTTTGTCGCTAAAAATCTTATTTTTAAGGCCAATCTCTTTTTAGAGATATTTGAAAACTGGCGTTATTTAGAACTAAAGAAAGTTACTGAACCAATTTTGGAAGCAATAAAATGAATTGTGACGTGTCAGATCTTGACATTAGTAATGAAGCCAAGGATGAGGAAAGCAACAAAGAATTTGAATTCATGCAAATTCATCCAATTATTATACTTCAAAGTGCTTAGTGCTGATCAGCTTTTGAGAAGTTGAGTTACTCAAGTCATAACGAAAATTCATACCCCCAAAACTTCTCCACCTAGAAACCATGCACAAACGCAACAGATCGGATACAAGTATCGTCTACCCAGTTCTAAAAAGAGTGTCCAACAGTTACCTAAAATAATGGACAAACAAATTAAAATGAGATTCAAAATCAAATTTTGTTTTTAAAAAAACTAAATTTGTGTGTACGAAATGCAACTTGTATGTCTGTTTAATTAACAAAAAGACTTGCTTCAGCTATGTATTTTTCACGTGTAATTATTTTTTTATAATTATTTAGTGTCTAATTAAATTCTTTTATCATTAATTTGTGGCCAATTAACTTTTGTGTCATTATTTTGTGTCTAATTCAATCTATATATTTAAAACGCTAAGCGATTTCTTTCGACAATCCGTGAGAACAAACTACTGCATCAAATTACATCATTCTTTTTTTAAATGAAAGATATTTGGACACAGATTTGTTATCGTGTATTCCTTTGTTCGAAAATTTAATTAATTAGCCGTAATTTTCAATTAAACTTTTTCTTCTGCTTATGACGTCATAAAGTCGGCAATCGGATTAACGCCCACTGTTGCGAAGCACATGGTTTATTCTCTGAAGTCTGTGGTTGCGAGATAATAGAGAAATAATATTTAAAGCACGTGGCTTTTAGACCGAATTTTTTAATTTGCAAGTTAAACTTCGGTAAAAATATTTATCCGCGTGTTTTATAAGCGAATAAAAATTTTATATTTATTATGCTGTCACGGGAATATTGTTCATTGGGTTTATTTTATTATTATGCATTATAACTTTGTTGATGCCATTTTTCATTACAATTAAATACAAATATATTTTTATTTGTATACATGCTATTTACGCATAAAAGTAACATATACAAAGTAAGTGTGAAAAGTTTGCGCCGGTGAAAATGACGTTATGTTTAGCTTGAAATGCATTTTAACATTGATAAAACTAAAGAGAAAATTTTATATGATTGTGTCAACATGACGTAACTTTAACTGATTTTTCCATTCTTAATTAGAAAGATTAGAATTGGAGCCTTTATTGATTGCTTCATCTTGATTGCATGTTACCAATTACTTTTTTTAATTATAGGTTAGAAGATTTCATTTTTTAATAAAAAAAAATTCCCAAAAGTAAAGGATTTCAGGAAAATTAAAATTATTAAAAATAGTGTTATGGTAGGAAAAAAAAACTTGAAATAATGATTGTATTTTTAGCTAGAATAAACAATATAAGGCTAATATTTTATAGGAATTATTTTGGTAGGTTTATTATGAGTTCATTTAACAGTTCCGTATTAGCGGCAAAGTCATATTTCTTTCATTGTGAATTTCTCTTTCGATGTCAAAAAATGGTAGTCTACTTTCGGACGTCAGCGAAAACACAGTGGCAATTTTTAGAAATGTATAACGGTTATAACAACAAACGGCGCTATCGCTTTAGCTTTCATCGCGCTTACATCTCTTCTAAATACTACAAATATCAATTTTTTACTACATTTTACTACATTTTATAATTTTAATTCTTACATCATGAATTAGAAAAAAATTAGCTTTCGATTGAAATTTATTTGAAAACTGCCGCTTAATTTAACGACTTTTTAAATAATTTTCAAGCATGAAATGTTTTTCATTTCTATCTTAACAATGACCATCAGTTTGCTTCAGTAATGTAAAATAGCTTCTGGGAAAGTTACCACAATTGAAAATTGATTTTCTAACCATCATAAAAAGTGAAAAAAAATAATAATCCCTGATAAATCATAAGATCAGATTATCCATAAAATAGAGCATCTTGGCGCTAAACTAAAATCTGTCAAAAAAGAAAAAAAAACTATTTTGAGTTTATGTTTAACATAAAATTGATATGTTGAATCCGCTGATGTATATATTGCATCAGAATATGCTACGAATTGTATTTTTTTTAAGATCCATTGGGTATTTAACTGTACAAGAGGTAAAAGATCCCCGACTGTGATGGAAAAGGGATAATCATCCTGATTATGTAAAGGGACGGAAGAAACTATACCAATAAATTACACTTGAAAACATTAAAAATCTCCCTCATCTGCATTTTAATGAATCATTACAATCATTGATTTATTATTGTAAAAAAAATTCTTCATCTGATTACCTTAAAACAATGGATGCGTTTTAGAAGATATGGATTTGAAATGAACAATGATTAAAAAAGACATTTAAAAATTTTTAATTTAAACATTTTAAAACTTTTTTTTTAACGTCGAATCTCGACGGTGCTTTTGGACAAATGCAATGCACATGCTAATATTAGCTCATTCGGTTGCATTATCACAGGGGGGGAGGGGGGAGAGATGTGTGCTTTATTTACTATATTCTTTTATTTACTGAATATTAGATGAACGTAGGAATATACTATTTGTATGATACTTCATAGGTCCATGAAATTTTCTTTCTTGCCGTAGGGAATATGGCGGTAATGTCAAACTGATTTGCATTACACAGTTGTTTACGGATTGTTTGTTTGGAGTTTGCATTGGAAATAGTACTGTATTTCACTGAGGAAAAAAACTTTTAAAATAAAATATTTGAAAGACTGTTTCATTTGCACTCTTCTTAAATAATAAAGAAGCTTATTTTACTGATATTGTTATATTATTTTTTTCCGTCAAGTTTTGACGGGTTCCATCTAGTTTAGTGTAATTATTTTTTGTCCAATATTACGAGTTCTCGATTCTGATTCATGTAATATGTTTTCACAAGACAAAGACCAAATGTCCATTTTATTGGACACGCTAAAAAACAATATATATATATATAAATATATTAAATAAATGAAAATGTGTATGTCTTTCTAGTCTCAAAAGAAGCAATAATCTGAATTAATTTATAATTTGCTCGAAAAACACGAGCTTGGGTCTCAAGAGGATAATTTTTGCTTCTGAACATAAAATTCTTGTTCCTTCAATCTAAATCTAGGTTCCCGCTTCGTCTGTCCTATGTAGCGAAGTCCACATTCATAAACAAATCTATAGATACCCCAACTATTTTGACTGTCAATAGGAACCTTGAGATTGGAGAAAACACCTTTATTAACGGGAGAAAAAAACAACTTTGAAACTAAACTTATTGAGAATACGCGAAATTTGAGCACTGGTGTAAAATTTCCTTATTTGCAGTTACAGACCTTAAGTGATTTAAATAAAATACTGTCAATACTTTCGCAACTGCATTGATATAATTAATTTCGCTATTAAATAATTTTGAACTACTTTATCTTTTTCGTACCATTTATTTTTTATAATTAATGCTGAGCATGATATAATACGGTATTTTATTTTTGTGGCAACATTGATTTGAGTATAACCATACATGTCGGTTATAAAAACAATGCTGATTTAATTTTGAATTAAAAATATGTTTTAACAAAATGTGACTATACTATGTCAGGATCCTGCGCTGAAACTTTTCGAATGATACCTCACACATTTTTGTACGTTTTTTAAATGCATCGAAAAATGGATGTTGACAACTGAAATAACATACACGATTCATCGCAAAACAGATCGCAATACGAGTAGTTTTTTAAACATAACTCAAAAACTACTTCGTGAACTTCAAAAACTACTTAGTGAGCTATAATTAGTATGTTTATGTTTGAAACTTTTAGAAATCGATTTCTTTTAAAACATTATTTGAAATTAATATTCAAAAGTGAAATGTAACAGCTAATTTTTTAAACAGGAAATAGATTCCTAGAAACTTCATAAATGCGAATGTTAAAAATGCGATGATAAAAATATTAGCAAAATTGTATGATAAAAATGTTAAGCAATGAACGATAAAAATGTTAAGCAATGAATGATAAAAATGTTATATTAATATCTTCAACAGTTATTTTGTTCTAATGTTTTGTAATCAGGGAGAGGTTTTGTGCTCAGCCTATATACCAGTCAGATCTGACAAAACATCCTCTGAAATAATATATTTTTATGAAAAGCAAACTTGTATAACAGAAATAAAAGATATTCCCCTAAAGCGATAATGCAATTAAACCTAACTATTTATACTGCTCTTATCAGATGCTAAAAGTTTATTTTTTGTTCTTCTTCAAACTAAATTCTATACGAGAGGAAGTTAAGGTAGCGCAATGTTAAAATAACAATCAGTTCAACTCCCATTTAATTAATGATACTTTCTTCAGATGCCGCTGTAAAAGGAAAACTTTTGCTCGAGGAAGATTGTGTTCTTTAATGCATTTTTACTTTTTAAAAGCAAGCTACAGAAAAGCGTGATATTTCAAACGAACAATTGTGTAGTTATTTTTTTTCCTTTTGGATGCTGATTAAAAAGTACTTGAGCGAAATAATTTGATTTCGTGTTTCTGTGAACATAGGTTTTGAGAAATGACATCAACGTTAACAAGGTACACTGCAAACAAAAAATTTTTGATTTTGCAGTGTCATACTGGTATCCCAGCTGCCAGTATTATACCGTAAAGTTAACAGTAATAAACAATAAAAAACATTAATACTGGCAGCTGAGATACCAGTATTATCCTGTAAAATCAAAAATTTTTTTTGCAGTGTAATTGTAAGAGCTGTATTGTAAAATAAAGTCGAACACGTTCAATGCGAGCACGTCTAAAATGAGGACACGATTAAAACGAGCAATTTGAACGTTAAAAATGGCTCATCATTTAAATTATATTAATATTTTCAAGCTGTTTAAAACTACAACGCCCGAAATGGTCATTGCGTCCGATAGTGGAATATTTCTTCATAAATTTCATTTATTTTTTATAGTCTGATAATTTCCTTCCGTTACATTTTCAAATACCGGGTGCGTCATAAATTCGTGCAAACTTTAAAAAATCATAATAAAAGAAGTAATGGTCGAAAAAATTTTCGGTTTACGCAAGTATGATCAGAAAGATTTTGGATTTTTTCCCCATGTATAATAAAAAATGATTCCAAAAGTAACCTATAGAGGGCGTTCACAGGTCATACTGAGGCGTTTTATGCAAATTAGGCTCGCAATAAAACACCTGGCTGGAAATGGTTTCGTCATTCGATCTCGGCAGTATGCTATCGTTACCAGATCGAGCGCTGGTGGTTAAACTTTTCTACAAGAATGGTAGATCCACAACTATTGCATTGCGAAAGTTTCGCACGGAGAAATAACTTAAGGCGCAAAAAAGCCCTATTTCATTGAATGGGATACTCAATTTAGTACGACTGTTTGTGTTTGCCTGATTTGCATAAAACGCCTCAGTATGACGTGTGAGCGCCCTCTATTGGTTACTTTTGGAATCATTTTTTATTATACATGAAAAAAAAATCCAAAATCCTTCTGATCGTACTCATGCAAACCGAAAACTTTTTCCGAGCATTACTTCTTTTATTATGAATTTTTAAAGTTTGCACGAATTTATGACGCACCCGGTATTTTTCTCTTTACATATCCTTTTACTTAAAACAATGTAACTTAATTTTTTCATTAGATTTCTGTAATTATACCCAAAGCGGTGATTTTGACCGATGCTTTGTATCTGTAAGGAATCAATCGTTATTTTTGTTTTCTTCAACACTCTCAGGTATAACATGAATCAAGAATGCACTTGCAGTCAAGTCAAGGTCAAAGAAGGTGGATTCCTATTGGCCAGAGCTTTTTTCTGAACAGCGGTCAAATTAATCGTACGGGCTTTGTAGGAAGTTCGATTTTGCCGTATTTCTAATGTTAAGAGCTACAAAAGCAAGATTTCGGCTAATACGAGCAGAACATATTTGTTCATTCCAAACTGATTTTCAGTGAAAATTAGGCAGAATTGGGAAATAAATCCCTTTCTTACCGAAATCTTTTTTCTGTCAGCGATAATGTTCCTACATTGCATCTGTCTATCAAAATGTAGCAATTTATCAGTTTTACCGTACAAAATTTAAACCTTCAAGCAGACCTCCACCCCTTCCCGTCACCTTAGAAAATGCAAAGGAATGTCCTGAGTTCTTGAAAGAATTAAATAAAAAAGACAGAGATAAGGACTTTTCATATACCGTCCCTTTGTAAGATTTACAACTGAGCCATGGAAAGAAGGGATTATAAAACAAAACTTTTATGTTTTTATTTCAGAATCTGAGCCATTTTAACCAGCCTTTTTAAATCTCTTATTGCACTGTTTAAATGAAAAGGATATAAAAGCTGAGCAGCGCCGTCAGGCACGCCAAACGCCGTTCCCTATGTAATCAATAGTTCGAAAATTTCAATGACTATTGAAATATTAGCTAACTTTTTTGGGGAATAAGGGGAAGTGATCAGCCGCATTACTGTACGTCATTCTGTGATTTGGTCGAAACAAAATGAAACTCAAAAAGTTAAGACTGAATAATTTATGTTAACTGTATGATATTAATTTTAGTATTGAGATAATTAGAGTAATTAACAGTAGTAATTAGTTTAATTCTATGTGTTTTTTTAAGAATCTTCACAGGTATTACGAGTAACTGTTAATATGAGGACTTTTATAATTCTTCTGCTTCTTGAGTTCGACTGTACATTGCAGGGATTCATTCATTTTCCAGTATTTGAATTTATTTCTAAAACTGTTTAGTTTTTGTTAGAGTGTGAGAACTCCCTTTGGGGGTGTGAAATGGAAAAGAGGCCATGACACAGATTTAACAAGACACAACAGTTTATTTATAACAGTAAACAGGGAATTGCCAGTGGTGTGGGTATATTTACTTCAGATATTCAAAAACAAGCTCTTTACGAAAGAGTGAGAGGGGGTAATCCTTTCCTAAAATTTATTAAACGTCACTTACTTAACTCGACTCCTAATGACTTCACCGCTCGTTCTTCAGGAACCGAAGAAATTCACTTTAGCATGTAATATCACTATAAAGGAAATCCTATGGATTTCAGTGGCATTTTATTCAAGTAGAGCACTCAATTTCTTACCAAATTGGCGGCAACACACAGTCGAAGACTCTATCTAGATTGCTAATTGGAAACTTCATTTGAAGGCAACACGTGCCTCTAATTTCACGAGAGAACGGGTGCAAGATACATTACCCTTATTCCATCTCCTACCGCATTATATATAGCTACTACACAACCACAGTTACCTAATTAACATATCATTGCGATAAAAATTTTGACAATCAGATTTCCGGAGATTCATACAAAATTTGAGAAACTTAAAAAAGTGACAGAATCGGCTTCATTCACACATAAATGTTAAAATTCAGGACTTCAAAAGTTCTTCAAAAGTCAAAAGTTCAAAACTGATTCGACCACAAGAGTACCGTTATAAAACAGCTGCTAGACACTCTGTTACAAATGTTTTAGTGCTTTTATGTTAATTGCATTTGTAAACATGTATGCCTAAAAACATTATCAAAATATAATAATGGCAAAAAAAATTAAGAATAAATAAAAATGGTTATTGTAAAGTAAAAAAAAAATATGTAAAAGTATGTATTTTAATTAATTTTTATATTGAGACTTATATTAGTTTTTTTTTAATTGGAAGTGAGATTTCTCTAAAAATTAAGTAAAATCATTGTACTATTTGTAGTATAACGAATTCAGTCGTAAGATACCTTGTAGCATAGTGGCTAGGTATTCTTTTATAAGGGTACTCTAGTTCCCGAGTGAGTTTTGCGATTTTGCATGCAATCAGGGTGTCCTAAATTCTAACGTTTGTGCGTGAATGACACCTATTCTGTCATTTATATAAGTTCAGCAAAGTATGTCTGAATCTCCGGGAATGTGATTGTCACAGTTATGCTATGTTAGTTACTTTTTTTGTGGTTGTGTAGTTGCTAAGATTGGCAAGTTTTTGCCAAAAATGAAAAAAAAAAAAAAAAAAAAAAAAAAAAAAACTTGGGTACTTTTGGTAAAACCGTCCCGGCAAAAATAGGTATATGTTTTATTTCCAGGAATGCAATTAAGTTATTTTAATCTTTCTTTATTTTAACTCTAATAATATGTAACTTTGAATTTTTTAACTTAGAATATTCAATGCATCATTCAAACAGTAAACTTAATGCAATTAAATTTTCATTATTTGTTAAGTAAAATATCTTTTACTTTAAGCTATGGATTCAAAGATTGAGAAAAGAGAGAGAGTAAATAACAATCAAATAACATCTTGAGTATTAGTTTAAACAGTCATAATTATTGAAAAACTAATTTTTATGCATCCGTTAATATTTAACAAAGTCTAAGAAACATAATCCATTTTGATTTACTATCAGAATAATAATAATTTTAAAATACAAAGTAAAATCTACCCTATATATACAGAATCCTAATGAAACGAACGTAGCTCAACGTTTTGCCTAGGTTAAGTTGAGAAGACAAGCAAAAAACCTGTTTGTTGACAGACATGCACATTATATAGAAAATTAAATGCATATTTGTACATGATCATGAAGTGAAAGATTTTTTTTTTATAACTTGATAAGTATCAGTTCATAGGAAAAACTATTCTCGGGGAAGGCTGCGTCATATTTTACATCCCTTGCTGGTTTTCATTCAGAAAAATAAAATTGTATTTTATAGAAATTACACAAAGTAGCGTAATTTCCGAAGAATCTATTGGTCACCAAAATAAAAGTTTATCACCCTTTCACCGTACAATCTTCCAGAATATTAAATTTTGATAAAAATTATTAAATATATTAAAGTCGATGTAAAAGTTGTTAGCATATGCAATTTTCCTTAGAAAATAGGATTTTCCTTTGATATAGTTCATGGAAATTCAAAGAATAGTAGATGCCACAATTTAAACAAGAAAATCCCCCTCTTATCTTTTAAAGTTACCACTATTATAAAAACGCAAGATAAAATCCAATTAAAAATCCAGGTGTTATTAGTTATTTTTCTCTGATACTTATATAATTCTTTATAATTTTTAATTATTTAAATCTATAATTTAAAATATCTCTGCAGCCTAATTAATTTTTGTTCCTCATTGGAATATATGCCTGTCAAATTTCGAAACTTCCATAATCCTAAATTACAACACAAAAATCAATATGACAATGCTTATCCATAATTGAGGTGCCTTTTCAGATTTTGTTTTCGCCATTGAAATAAATAAGCAATTCTATTGCTTAACAAATAAGCATATAAGTTTTGAAAGTTTTTGGAGGGTGTTAATCATTTTGATATTGTAGGTAGATGTACAGCTGCTAAAAGTGTAGCACTGTGAAATAAAAATACAATACATATATGATGGTTATAAGTTTTTTAGGTGCGTTCGTAATTATATAAATACGTATAGCACCTATAGTCGTCGTCTAGTTCGTACGTCTGTCTACTGCCTGTCCTTCTGTCCGCATATAACAGTACTCAAAGTACCCAACCGAATGGTTTGAAATTTAATATATATAATCGTTGCAGAATTTTGTCGAGTCATTTGAAATTTTTATGAAAATCGAATCAAAACTTAAAAATATATTAATAAAAGTTTTCTTTATTCTATTAAATCTTATCATATGTAATTTATATGATAAAAGCGCAAGTCATACGACTAAGGAAAACAAATACCGGCTAACCAAATATTTTTCAATATGACAAGCTGCCATTTTAATTCAAAATTAATTTTTCGAATGAAATTGCATAAAAGTTACATTTTTAGAAAGATCGTCCAAAAAAAATGTTTGCTTGAGAGATGAGTAACATTAAAAAATGTATAGATTCTGAGATAACTTCAGTGAAAATTAGGTTAACAGCCGAATATCTCAATCCATTGTAAGTAAATAAACAAAATATTCATTCATCGTGAATCATAGAAGAGGTAATCATGCGCAGAGCAAGATCTCCATGGTGAATTTACAGCTCTGTCTGGTGTCGAAAAAACAAAATCGCATCTGTAAACATGGCATACGTAATAATAAACAAGTGGGTAAGTGTGATGGAAGATCGCACAAAGGGTTTCGTTTAATATTCCTTTCAAAACAATTTATCCTTTCTTTAATAAATCCAAAACAATTTCATTTAAAAAAAAATAAAAAAGTCATGTTTTTAACACAGTAAAAATTTACCCGCTATTATATTCTGTCATAATAATATCTGTCATGTGGACTAAATGCGATATAAAAAATATCAATTTCAAAATTAAACATGTTGTATAGAGACCTTCAAAATGTTAGACGTCAGATTAATTTTCATTTTAATTTTCTAATGACGTCATGTTAAACTGCTTTCTGTTTTTACACATACTTATACTCCTTGTATTATTGAGAAATGTTTGAAATTTTCCGTTTTATTACCAATATGACGTCCTATTAATATTTTTTCAATTGGTAGAATTTTTATTTCATTTTCATTTTTTACGTGGAAATCTTTCAATAGAAAATTAATTTTTGTAGAAAGAATTTTACTGTGGTGGAGTTTTAATTGTTGGTAACTGCTATAATGCAAAATATTTAAATTTAATAGAAAAAGACTGTTAGATTTTTGTCTTTTTATCTCTATACTAGTATATAACCCCCGTCAAAAATGACGGAATGCTACGTTTCATTTTCACAAGACTTTATTCAAACAAACAGCATTACGATGTTATGAAATAGTATTCAATCCTTTGATTTAAACAACGACATTCCCAAAGGAAATAAACTGTTTTGATTGAACTTCAATAGTTTAAACATTTCCCTATAAAAAGTATATATAAAGATAAAGTATACCGTAAAGATTAAGAATGTTAAAATCTTCAAAACATTGTTTAGATCAACAAAGTTGTTTAAACACCCATTACTGGGTTAACACATCTCCGGGCCCGCTTGCTCCCGCTAGCGGACCCCTAATTACATCAGGACGGGGCCTTGCATACACACCTCGTAAAAAACTGCTCTAACACTTCATCAGGCAGCGCTGCAAAGCATATTTTTAAGCGACATTAAAATTTTCGAGGAATTTGGGCAATCTGCGTAATTTCGATCTTTTAAACTGCCCTGCTATATCAGAGTAAACATTTCATTATTCAAATTCCGATTTCACAACTGTATACAACTGTAATAAATTTCGATCATTAAAATAATTTATTTTATTTTATTTCTTAATTAAATCGCATCTATTAATTGTATTAATATGACTGATATTTTTTTTTCACTACAAAGTTACTATGTTAAAATTCAAAATTTTATCTGCATTGATATAACTAATACTTGTTGTACCACAGTATTATATTATATTCCTTATATTTTAATTATATTTTATATAAAATATTCATTTTACTTACAATGCAAGCAAAATTTTTAAAATACAGTACAAGGTGCAATTTTAGTAGAAAGTTTGTTTGCCAAAATAATAATTAAATAACTTAAATTTTAAAAAGTTTATCTCAAATTAAATTCTGATTTTTTATAAACATGCCTAAAGAAACCCGTGATAAATTTAAAAAAAAATAAAACTTTAAAAAAATACTTATTTAATAAAAGATGATCTTTAATGATCATATTTTATTAAATAAGTATTTTTTAAATTATCTTATTAAATTACAAATTTATTTTCACTACAGAGTTTCTACTATGCTAAAATACAAAATTTTATTTGCATTGTTATAATTAATATATGTAGTATACGGCATTACATTTACAAGATCCTTATATTTTTATTACATTTTATAAGAAATACAGTGACCTCTCACTTATACGCGATGTTCAGTATATACTTTTTGTACCACTATTTTAAAACAGCAAAATTCGATTTATAAATTCTACGATTAAATAAGTAGAAAATTACTTTAAAAAGGAACTAGTGCTGAAAATTAATTACAGTGTATCGCGCATAAGTGAGAAGTCACTGTATTCATTGAGAATTAAAACTACAATTTTGGAAGAACATTTTGTTTATATTAATCTCCGATAGATGGCGATAAAGGCTCACAACGAATGAACGAAGTATTTTAACGAGTACCACAGAGGAAGGTAACTTCTTCCGTTTGCGATCGGTTTCCGAACGGTTACCTTCATGGTTTAACATTTTAAACGTTCACGACGAATGAATCATTTGTTTATTTACTTTCATGGAGCAATAAACCTAATTTCAACTGAATTTATCTCAGAATATAAACATAATTTAATGTAAGTCATCGCACAAACTTTAATTTATTTTGCAAGACATGATTTAAAGTAGGAGAAATTATCGTTTAGTTGTTATATGTTATAATAGGTTTTACATTAAGCCTAACTTGGCGTTTAACTACGGTCAATTCACAGACCAGAGTGGTTGAGCCCGGAATGGTTACAGACACTTTCTTTCCTTCGGATTTTATTGTAAGTAGATATTAAAATAATACGATTTTTTCAAACTTTATGATTGTGAGCTTCATAACAGGTATTTAGCTATAAGTACGCAAAATTTCATTACTGTAAGTTACATAGTTTCTGAGAACCATTTTCTGTCGGTAGATGTCGAAACCATCTGTGACGGACAGACAACGAAGCGGGAGTAATAGGTTTTCGTGAGATGAACGAAACCCTTTAAAAAAGCCATCCTCATTTCTTTCATAGCAGATGATATAATTTATTTCACTGTAATAATAACGATGGTGTTTTTACATTGTAAAACGAATTATAGCACGAAACGAACGCACCCCATTTGTCACGTTTAACGTTTAATTTCGAATTTCTTTCTATTTTTTTCTTTATTTTTAAACTTTTAAGCTCCACCACGCTTTAATTTCTTTTTTAGATATCATATAACATCAATTTGTTTTTAGAAATGTGAAGTGGTTTGGAATAGAATCATAATTTATATTGATTTTTAAATTATTTTAATCACATAAAAGTCATATCTAAAGTGACTTGTTAATTAACAAAATTCCTCAAAAATATTCACTAATATGTTGCTTAATTAATGCATTATTTTTTTTTTAATGTTACGTGAACGAAGTAACGAGTAACAGCTAGTTACTTATATTTATAAAAAATAACTTTTAGTTTGATATAATGAGTTGAAAGTTACAATTTAAAATTATTGATATTAGTCATACTCTTCAAATGATTTTTCTTAATTAACTAACTATAAAATTTGTGTGATTTAATTTGCTAAACTAAAAGTAACAGTTAAAAACAAAAATTTAGACACAGTATTTTTTTTCTTTTTTGTAAAATATATAAATTATTTTTATTAGCAAATTACAAATTAGCTTTCTTTAATTTACATAAAATAATTGGAAAATACATATTTATTAAACAAATATATTTAGTAGACAGATATGTGCAGCATTAAATTATTTTTCTTCATCACGAAGTAGAGCATGATCAAATTTTAAAAGCATCCTTTTAAAAGAAAAAGAAAACAAATAAAAAACGGCATAATAAATATAATTGCTAAAACATTTGAAAGCATCAAGCTTATAAATGTGTTTGAATGTGACATTTTAAAATTAGCGACAATAGGCAATTTGCAAAAGGTTTTCCTAACAGACTAATAAAAAAAACGTATGTGATTTAATTCGTATAAATAGAAAGATACAAACACACACTAGTGTTTTAATGCAATTAATTTACATTATCAGATTTTTATCAACTAAATACTCCTTCTTTTCTTTTAATTAACAGAAAATATATTGTGAAAATGTTTTAAATAACAAAAAATATGGTTGGATTCCAAATGCTGATATGTGTAATATAACATATCCATTTTTCACGATTCATAATTTATGAGCAAATTTTAAAAGCATCTCTTAATCTTTTTTAAAACAAAGAACGAAAACTCATGCATTATGCTATAGATTATGAAACACTTTCCCCCACTATCGTAATCATAAAATGAAATGAGACATTTAAACATTAGAAAACAAAAACGAAAAATAAACATTTAAACAAAAAAATAATTTTCAGCAATTGTTGTCCATAGCTTGTACTGTGTGCAAATTATTTCGTGCAGCCCTGTATATCATCTACACATGTCGTAATACAAAGGTTATTTAAAATTAGGTATGTTTTAAGAATGCATATCACAGCTGAAAGCGCACATCTAGCACTAATGGCTCATAATCAGCCCTGCAGCAAAAATCTCTAAAAGTATTATGAAAGAGTAATGCTTTTTTGAAATATTCATCTGAAGAAAGTAAAAAAAAGGAGGGTGGAGAAAAAATATCTTTTTCAAAATTCTGTATTTAAAAAATATGACTACAGTAGATAAAAGACGTTACAGTGTCAGATTGTGGAAAATCCTAAATATTATTTCTGTTGTCAACATCCCTTTTTCTATGCAAATGAAAAACGCAGGACGATAAATGATATACCATATGAAAGGATTTTGAAGCGTCTTCTGACATTGTATACTCACAAATCTTTAAAACATGTATTTTGATTAAAAATTGCAATTAATTAAAAATTAAATCGGCAGTGTTTTCATAAATGAAATGATAGGTTTTCTTCAAATTAGTGCTGCCACAAAAGTAAAATACTGGAACAATGACTAAAAAATTTTTTTGAATAAAGATAAAGTGTTACATAATTGTTGCACGGGTTTACTTTTAGTTATGATTGTTATGATTAAAAAGCAAAATTTAAATTCAAATGCTCGATACATTTTTCTTTTCCGAAACAGATGACGTCACCCTCTAATGCAGTTAAAATACGATTGATATTTTATTTATTTACTTATTTTTTGCGTTTGCTATCGTTGGCGTCGGTCAGTTTTTACTGTAACTTTGATGGAATAAATGAGATGATATTCTGGTTTGACTAAATGATTTTTGCAGATATTTTTAGTCCTCAAATTTTTTTAGAAGTTTAAATCTGCATCTAAAAAATATTAGATATTTCTAAAAAAATATTACACTGCAGTGTGAAATCTTCGCACGGGTCCACTGGTTAAAAGAAATTTCCATTACAAATAAAAATATTGAAATCGATAATTTTATTAACAGCCACACTAAGTAATCAAATTTACTTGAAATACGAGGTATATTCACAAAGTAAGTTCCGTTTCTATTTCTATCCGCAGCAGCGCTGCGATCGCAGTTCGGAGCATGCGCGGCAGTTACTCTGACTGAAGGAGAAGAAATGTACGCCATAGATCGCTGCTGCCGACGTGTTATTTGTAGTGCTAATTTAGAATGTCAGCCTTATTTGAAAATGCCGCCGCTTGTGAAATCAGATCTGTGATTCGTTTTCTCAATGCAAAGAATGTTAAACCAAGTGAAATTTATCAGCAAATCAGCGAGGTTTACGGACAAAATGCTATGAGTGATTCAATGGTTAGAAGATGGGTCAGACAGTTTAATGAAGGACGTGATCAAGTGCACCATGAAGAACGAAGTGGACGCCCGTCTTTGGTTACTGATGAACTGGTTCCGCAATTGAAGAGAAGGTTAAGCAAAACCGTAAGTTTACAATTAGTGCTCTTGCTGATGACGAGCTGAAAGAACATGTAACCACACGGTTGAAAACACAGGCGGCAACCTTCTATGAAGAAGGCATACAAAACCTTGTAGCACGCTACGACAAGTGCCTACAAAATTTCGGAAGCTATGTAGAAAAGTAGTTTCACAGTTGTAGATTTTTGTACAATAAATATTTTGTTTTGTATCTGTACACGTTTTTTTATATAACCAAACGGAACTTACTTTGTGGATATACCTCGTATTTCGCAAAAAAAATACAAATTTAAATGTGAATTATCACTTTACTAAACAGCGTAGAACCATTAGTGATAATTCACACCATTAGTGATAATTCACATAATTTGTATTTCATTAATTTACAGCGGAATTTCAGCTCTGCTGAAAAATTAATTAGTGTATAAATATTAACCGATACTGGGTTTCATTTGTCTCATGCATCCAACGGCGTTGTGCTCATGATTGACTTTCCATCTTGTGCTGCGTGATTGTAGCCTTGCCATATAAGAGTGAGAGAATGCTAAACTGGATGTCGTCGGGATAGCTTAATTGGTAAATCACTTGGTGTGCTATACCAAGGGATCGAACCCCGGTCTGTGTCATTTTTTCATTCTAATGGTTCTACGCTGTTTAGTAAAGTGATAATTCACATCATTTGTATTTCATTAACTCATTTAATTAAAAAATATATAATAGTTTTTTCACAGTTTTATGAATCGTTGTGTGATCGGAGGTATTGAGACAAAAGTATTCAAAATTTCAAATTTCTAACTTATAGAGTTTCCGAGAACGAACTCTGTGACAGACAAACAGAGAAATAAGACGAATAGGGTTTCGTCAGATGAACAAAACTTTAAAAACCAGTGACTACTAACCAACTTTTTTGTCAGCTTTAATATACTTGATATATTCAGTTTGTATGTATTAGCAGAAGATGTACGAGCATTAATTATATCTGAAGCTATATCCATTAGTCCTGTTTTACACTTTCAAACGGAATAATAATTTATAACTTTAACAGGGATAAAGGTTAAATAAAATAAAATGTATTGCAATGTATACTAAGAAACTATAAAGAATAAAACAAGAAATTTTTATGCCATTAAAATAATGCATTGTGATATTAAAAATAATACAATGTCCACATTGTGCTATAACATATTACACTATTAGTAAATTTTAATAAAAATCATCATGAGTAAAGTTTTTAACAGAATAGTTTTACTACTCCCCCCCCCCCCCCAAAAAAAAAAAAAAAAAAAAAAAGTTAATGATAGAAAAATATTTGGAAACTTTTATTTATTTAAAGTCAAAGTTAAATTTTTTAATTAAAGGAAAATGCGAACAAAAAATATTCATATCAATAAAGATTTATGTCTTTGTAATTTTTAAAGAGGCGTTACAAAGCAATTTAATTGTATTCAAAAGTATTTTGAATTTAACATTTTGAAAGTATCAGAGAAAAAAAATATTTAAATAAAAATATTAATGCTAATACTCCTTTTGCTGTTGTTGAGTTTTTCTTGAAATCAATATTTAATAGGGAACTAACGCAGGAAAAAACAGAAAGATATTGTATGATATATACTATATATATATATATATATATATATATATATATTGCTTTTTGATGCAGCTTTGGGAAATTGAATTACGTGTTGGATGAAAATTGAAGATGAAAAGTTTTATTATTTATATTCATTTACTTTTTTTAATTTTGTGTCTGCATTTTTAATATTTTGAATACTTTGGATTAAATTTAATCCTATGCACCATTTTTCTATAAGAAAATAAAAATTCACCTGCACTCAGAATTTAAAATTTATTTTTACTTATTAAAAAAATCTATTTTATTATATTTGGATAAAAGAATTGAAGTTGATAAGTAAGAGCCTATTTTTTAATACGCAAGTTTTGTATTTAATATGTATAATCAAATTTTAAAACGAGATGTGTTAAAGCATAATAATGATAATAATATTTAAAACACAGATGCAAATTATTAATTGGATAGAATAATAATATTATAAAGTTAAATATTTTTTGCATGTGTGATTAATATAATTTGCTTGAAATAATTCTCGCAGTTTGAGCACTGAGCTCCATATATAACATGATGATAAGTTGAATTACACCCCGATGAAACTTGTAAGACAGAGTGAGAAAGTAGTCCTCATAGTCAATGCTATACAGTTTAGTGTTCTCATTTACTATTATCCTAATTTATGCTTCACTTCTTAAGCTATAACTTCTCTAATATTTTAATCTTCTCGAATAATGTAAGGCAATATGATAAGGAGAATTGTCATGAATGTGAACTACAGCTATCGTCACATCAGGGCTCGCAGCATTCATAAATTTTTCCCACTTTTCTACAAGTATTATAAAACAGAAGTCCTAGAGGTAGATTCCTTTAACATTTGCAGTAGAAGTATACCAAAAAATTTACTCTTTTATAATAGTGGTAGAAAAGGGAGAAATTTTTAGGAACGATGCGAGCCCTATACACTGTATTCTTCTGCACTGACTTGAAATCATGTTGGGGAATAGGAAGACAGATGTTCTATGAAGTTCTGTGAGTTTTAGTTCCTATAGGATTAGTGTCAACCGTAATGTATATTTCGTTATTGTTTTCGACAAGTTTGCACCCAAAATCATAATTTTCTCGAATATTCGGTTTCGATGAAAAAACAGCCGAACTTTTTTTGTAGGGTTTATTGGGGTAATTGTAAAAAGATTTTGCTAGTTTTAATTACTGACAGCTGATTGATGTGTAACCTTGTAAAACTGCAATAAAACTATTGTTTCCCTCCTATTCTTCAATTACAATTAGTTATTGATGTTGTTCGGATGTAATTAATTATCTAAAAAGGCTTGTTAACAACTACCCCATTTGATCTTAATTACCCCCAAAGATTGCGAGGTAATTGTGAACATAAATTGTTGTGTCGGAACGGTATACTACAAACATTATCAAGTTCATGCACAACATTTGTTCAACAAGTCCATACATATTTTATTATATCACTAGCTGACCCATCCGGCGTTGCCCGAGCCCCTGTTATTAGCCTTACATATACCTGAATTCAGTGTTCAAAGATCTTATATTTTTAAACAAAAATCTTTCCAAACGAACCTAATGTTGAGGTGACCAGTGATTTCGGGAGTCAATCACCCTCGAAGATGTATGATTTTATATTTTTTAACGAAAATCTATTCAAACAAACCAAGAGTTGAGGGGATTCTGGCTGTCTTCGGTAGAGTACACAGGGTGTGTTACACACGTTCCGGTCTGTTTTGATTTTTTTATTAAACGGAAATATTTTTAAACAAATCTAATGTTGAGAACACAGCTGCCTTATATTTGTAACAAAAAATTGTGCAAACGAACTATTGAGACCCGTTATAGTGATTGCTAATTTAGTTTCTGGTATTTAGATACATTAAACTTTCAATACTGAATAATAGAGTTCCTGCGGATATCGAAAGTGTCAACTGTACGAGCAATTACTTCATGCAAGACTTAATGCGACCGATTATGGAACAAAACACTTATAAAAAACTGTTCATAACTACCCCATATCACAAAAATTGTGTTGTAATTATCAACATAGTTCAAAAGTCCTTAAAAAATTGATGGACCAAAATGTTATTGATATTCAGTTAGACTCACAGTTAGAAATTTTCAACTTAACCAATATTTATAAAAAACAACAAGTTACTTAGATTTAATCTTATAAAAACGAAGAATATTATCTTCACATTGTAGTATACTGGGAATAGAGATGTCAGGACACGGCTGGTATTTTATGCTTTTTTATTACGTATACAGCTACAGACACATAGATACACACTTTTGGACAATATTACAGAACTTTTGATTGAAAGACTAAATTAAGTTTAGCCTGTCAACAGTTTCTAGCTGTTCGTGGGCCTCTATTGAGGGACTTAAAGTTTCCTAGCTAACGTCTTGTTAGCTGCCCATGAGACTATATCTCCCATGCATTACATAGTAGCTTACCAGACTACCCTCGCTTCAAAAAGCGAATCTCAAAAGATGCGTACAGCAGCAGATCTGAAGTAAGAGTCCCTGATGTCGCCTCTTGTCGACGGTATATGTACCTAGCGATTTTTTAGTACAATCTGAAGTAGAATATAAGTAGGACATATGGTTTTCAAGTGGTCTGAAAGTTATTACATTCCGGTGTCAGATTTAACATCAAAGTCTGAAATGCAAAGAGACTTACGATTTATTTTAGTGTAAGATCAAAGCCTACTGGGAACTAGAAATGGAAATTATGAGTTTGAGAATAAAATGTTATATACCAAATGACTCTTTTATGGAGGGAAAATGTAGGAGTTCTTTGAAAGCTCTGAGGTCTTTCTTTAAATGAGTAAAAAGAAAGTAAGAAGAATTCAATTCTTCACAACATGCACTCAAAACCTGTTTGCCACTTTGAACTGTAAATGAATTTGAGTTTATGTATCCAAACGCAAATTTTTCCCCATTCACTATCTATTCATCCGAATGATTTGAAAATTCAATTACAAAAACCGTATCTTAAATATTTTCCCAATTTTTAGCATTAATTTCTCCCTCTATGTTGCGTTTCCAAGATTTCACAGGAATTTTATCTTACCCTATACCTAAACTGCAGTCTAATTAAATAAGGGCGTGCCTATAGAAACATGAACAGCCTGTTGTGCAATCTGGTATTTTTCATTCATGCTAGTAACGTTGTTTTACGATTCGAACAGATTTTTGATAATAAAACTATTAATAATAAGAATAACAAATGTTACAACAAAACAAATATTTCTAATATTAAAAAATTAAAGCAAGATATTTTTGACTAAAACATGTTGACGAAAGCTGAAATTACAATGGATTAGAATGCTAGACAATTTGTAAAAAAAAACGTTTTATTCATTTATTATATTTTCACTACTTGCATTTATTTCTATGGATGTTTTTGTTTTAGTTTAAGGATGATTAAATTACTTTTTTAAATCTTTCTACATCGGAATCAATTTATAGATATTCATAATGTATGTTTTGCATTAAAAGGGATTTTTTCTATTTAGTAATTTACTTGAATAAAGTTTACACAATAAATCACGTATTACAATCACTGTTTATAATTCTATGTTTGGGTTAGGCAAAATATCTCAATTAAATGTGAAGTTATTTTTTTTTTAACTAATAAGATGAGATTCATATTTTTTTTATGTTTAATACTGATTTTTATAAAAAATAAGAATAATGTTGTTTTATGAAATACTCTATATTATTGTAAAATTTAACACTACATTGATATCTCAATATTGCGTTTCTCGATTTGTGTTCTTTCCTGGCATGATGAATGGGAAAATAACACTTTGTATTTCTGATATCAAGCCCAAATCTGAAACTCCTTTCTGCGGCATATGCGTAAAACTTTGAACATTTCTAGAGTTTTTATCGCTAAGAGAAATAATAATTACAAAAAGACTTTAAGATGATGATGATGGGAATGAATTTTATAAGTTTGCTATGTTTTCATGTAAACGCCAATCAATATGTCGTTATATTATCAAATGTAATCAGTGTTTTAATGAAGCAGAAAATTTCATGTTATAATCAAGGATTAAAATAAGACTTCTAGAAAACTAATTGGCTTAGTCTTATGTAAGTATCACAAATGATCTTTCTTTAGAGTAAAGTGCGTAATATAAATTAATACTGCTATTTTTAAACATAAAAAAATGAAATAAATTAAATATGTTAATGTGAACTATCCTTTTAAAGATAATACTAGTCTTATCACTAATAATAATTTTAGGATCTAAAAAATTTTCATTTATTCCTTTTATATAATATATATACATTAAATAAGAAATAACAGTCTCTTCTTTATGTGCTGTTTTCAGCTATCAGCCTTTTTAAAGATATCTATTTAATCTCGCAGTGAGAGATGTCTGCATTAAACTTCGGTCCCAAATTAAATATTTCCAGTATTTATAGTGTAAAAATGTGTTTAAATACATACATATATATTTATAAATGTTTTTGTAGAAATAAAAATTGTAAATTGTAAATAGCTAGATATATTTTTTTAAACCTTTTCAAAAATATATGTACTGTTATTCTCTTAGAAAACCAAATTTTACATAATTTTATATCGTATTAAAATCTAAATATTCAGTATTTTGAAACTCTTTTGTTCAAACGTTTTATTCTATGAACAACTGCAAAATGAGTATTGAACAAAAGTTTGGGATATTTGTTATAAAACATTAAAAAAATGTTGATTCAATAGATTTTTTTGTATTTTATTGAAAATAAACACATTCTCACATCCAGGCATTTGCAGAAATAAAAATGTCGTAAGTAATGTATGCGTGTTTAGGAATATTTGCCGAAACGTCAGTTGAGGCTTACTGTGGAGACCCGAAAAGTTTTTAGTTTCTGTCTGTCTGTCTGTCTGTCTGTTCCGCGATAACTGCCGTAAAAATGATCCGATTAGTTTGATTTTTGGTAGGTATGTTGGTGAAATACCCGGAATTAGCTGTATAGTTTTTAGTTACATTTGGTTCATTCGTTCGGAAAATGTAGAACATTTCTTTTTTGATCATAATGCTTTCATATGGAAATTCAGACGATTTTGAAAATTTTCAGTCGTTGAAAATAAAATGGCGCATTTGATTAATGTATTTAAACGGTAAGTTATGAAGACTAAAATTTATCAAGTCAGGTATTAAATTATTCAAATTAATTTGAAATTTTGTTTATACATTCGTCAGATTTTTTAAATTAGGTGTATAATTTTTTGTGCAAATTTATACATCTGTTCTAATAATATAATACATTTTATTTTATCATTTTTTGCAAATTTTAAAATGCATTTATTTTTATTTTTCTCTTTAATTTAACCGCAACCTAGCAACGATATTTCAAAGAATATCAAAATAATAAAATTCAAATAACTCAGGCTATTTTGCTACAGTAGTTTATTCGCAAAATAAAATATTTTTCGATGATTTTAATATTTTATTGAAATAAATGAGAATTTATTTTGATACAAGTTACCTTTTAACTACTATAGAATGATAACCGAAACATTTTTACATGAGATATTATTCATTTTCTGGAAGAATTGGGGATTTTTCATGGTTGAAAATTAGTATTATTTTTAAAATAATACTAATTTTCAACCACGACAGATATAATATCTCGTACAACGAGATGGTTAATCTAAAGAACTTAGCGTAGTAAAACCAATTCATACAGCCTGAAATAGCACAATTACTGGAAACTAGGATCATAAAAAGTTACCACAAAAACACTTTATAGCGCCAAATCACGGTTGTTATTTAGTGACTTGACAGTGACACAATTATGAATGATTACAAAATAGGTTTAAAAGTTTCCAAATAAGTCTATTTTGGGGAGATTTTAGTATGCTATTGCCATCGAGTTAGATAATTATGTATTAAGGTAAAATAAATATTATAGAATGACCATCAAACCTGTTTTTCCGAAACAAAAATTGTAATAACACTAGATTTCTGAAATAGAATTCAACTTATCTATCAGATGCGAGTGCTTCGTGGTTGGCAGGTAAGTAAATATTGCTGTTTAGGTATTACATGAAATTATTTTCGAAATTTTTGCTTTTCATAATAAAACCAATGTGTAGAACGAAATCCAATATGTACTAGAATCATTCACACAAACAATAGGAAACCACGAATATAAATTTAATAAGATTACGGGGGGTTCAGGGGGGCAGAGCCCCCCCGATGAAATGTATTTTTTTACCTAAAAAATAAAATAAGAAGTTCATAAGAATGTCAGAATATTATTGCATAAACCGTGTTTAATTTAATGTTTCTAATTTCTGAAACCTTCGAATTATTTTATATGCGTATAAATATACATGTAATAATTTAAAAACATTGATTTCGTATTGTAAGATGTTAAATATTATGAGAAATGAGATTAAAAAGCATTGACTTTCAGAGCTGACGTTGAGGCTCCTGATCTGTAGATTTACTAGTTATTGCCGAAACGTCAGTGAAGGCTTACTGTTGAGACCGAAAAAGTTTTTGGTTTCCGTCTGTTTGTCTGTTTGTCTGTTTGTCTGTTTGTCTGTCTGTTCCGTGATAACTGCCGTAAAAATGATCCGATTAGGTTGATTTTTGGTAGGTATGTTGGTGAGGTACCCGGAATTAGCTGTATAGTTTTTAGTTACATTTGGTTCATTTGTTCGAAAAATATAGAACATTTCTTTTTAGGTCATAATGCTTTCCTATGGGACTGCAGACGATTTTCAAATTTCATTTTTAACTGAAATGGAAATCGCATATTTGAATAATGGATTTCAACGTAAAATTATGGATGTTGATTTTCGATATGCAGGTTTTAAATATATCCAATAATTTTGAAAAATTGCCGATACATTTATTAGAATTGAGATATTAATTGTTTAAATGATTGGAAATTTTGTTGCATCTGTTCCGGAAATATGAAACTTTTATTTTAATGTTTTTTACAAATTTTAAAATGCATTTCTTTTTACTTTGCTCTTTAATTTATCAGTTGCCTAGCAACGTTATTTCAAAGAAGATAAAAACTAGTAAATCTACAGATCTTGAGCCTCAACGTCAGCTCTGAAAGTCAATGTTTTTTAAACTCACTTTTCATAATATTTAATATCTTACAATCCGCAAATTAAATTATTTAAATTACTACATATATATTTATATGCATATAAAATAATTCGAAGTTTCAGAACTTAAACGTTAAATTAAACACGGTTTGTGCAATAATATTCTGACATTCTTATGAATTTCTTCTTCTATTTTTTAGATTAAAAAAAAACATTTCTTCAGGGGGGGGGGGGAGGGCTCAACCCCACTGAACCCTCCGTAATCTTATTAAATGTTTATTCGTGATTTCCTATTATTTGTGTGAATGATTCTAGTATATCTTCCATTTCGATCTGCACAGTGGTTTTATTACGATAAGCAAAAATTTTGAAAATAACTTCATGTTATCCTAATACCTAAATAGCAATATTTACCAATCACGAAACACTCGTATCTGATTGATACGTTGAATAATATCTCGTGTACAAAAGTAACTTATGGAAATGTAAACTGAATCTACTATATATTTCACTTATCTATTTCAGAAATCTAGTATTATTACAATTTTTGTTTCGGAAAAACAGTTTTGATAGTCATTGTACAATATTTATTTGACCTAAGTGCATCCTGATCTAATTCGATGGCAATAGCATACTAAACTTTCCCCGAAATAGGCTTATTTGGAAACTTTTAAACCTATTGTGTAATCATTCATAATCGTGCCCACTGCCAATTCACTAAATAGCAACCTTGATTTGGCGCTATAATGTATTTTTTGTGATAGCATTTTATGATCTCAGTTTCCAGTAATTGTGCTATT
Organism: Maratus michaelseni; assembly: GCA_963931845.1. Lineage (NCBI taxonomy): Eukaryota > Metazoa > Arthropoda > Arachnida > Araneae > Salticidae > Maratus > Maratus michaelseni. Next base: position 472,219,446 of record OZ007588.1, on the reverse strand, counting down.
TCAGGCTGTATGGATGCGTTTTACTACGCTAATTTCTTTAGATTAACTATCTCGTTGTACGAGATATTACATTCTATTTTTAAAATAATACTAATTTTCAACCACGAAAAATCTACATCTCTTCCAGAAAATTAATAATTTCTCATATAAAAATGTTTCGTCTATCATTCTATAGTAGTCAAAAGGTAACTTGTACAAAATAAATTCTCATTTATTTCAATAAAATATTAAAATCCTCCAATAATATTTTATTTTGCGAATAAAATATTGTAGCAAAATCGTCTGAGTTACTTGAATTTTATGATTTTGATATTCTTTGAAATATGGTTGCTAGGTTACTGTTAAATTGAAAAGGAAAATAAAAATGAATGCATTTTAATATTTGCAAAAAGTGATAAAATAAATGTATTATATTATTAGAACAGATGTATAAAATTGCACCAAAAATTATACACCTAATTTAAAAAATCTGACGAATGTATAAACAAAATTTCAAATTAATTTAAATAATTTAACACCTGACTTGATAAATTTTAGCCTTCATAACTTACCGTTTAAATACATTAATCAAATGCGACATTTTATTTTCAACGACTGAAAAATTTCAAAATCGTCTGAATCCCCATAGGAAAGCATTATGATAAAAAAAGAAATGTTCTATATTTTCCGAACGAATGAACCAAATGTAACTAAAAACTAAACAGCTAATTCCGGGTATTTCACCAACATACCTACCAAAAATCAAACTAATCGGATCATTTTTACGGCAGTTATCGCGGAACAGACAGACAGAAAAAACTTGCTGGCACAACTACTGGGTTATATAAAAAAATCGCAAGTGGATCCTCAAAAACCTCCTATTTTCAACATCTTCAAAACTTTGTATGTAACTACATACTTTTTCATACTTCCTACATACTTGGAGGCATTGATTACATAGACTAGTAAATCTACGGATCAGGAGCCTCAACGTCAGCTATATGAAAGTCAATGTTTTTTAATCTCATTTCTCATAATATTTAACATCTTATAACATGCAAATTAAATTTTTTAAATTATTACATGTATATTTATACGCATATAAAATAATTCGAAGGTTTCAGAAATTAGGAACATTAAATTAAACACGGTTTATGCAATAATATTCTGACATTCTTATGAACTTCTTATTTTATTTTTTAGGTAAAAAAATACATTTCTTCAGGGGGGCTCTGCCCCCCTGAAACCCCCGTAATCTTATTAAATTTATATTCGTGGTTTCCTATTGTTTGTGTGAATGATTCTAGTACATATTGGATTTCGTTCTACACATTGGTTTTATTATGAAAAGCAAAAATTTCGAAAATAATTTCATGTAATACCTAAATAGCAATATTTACTTACCTTCCAACCACGAAGCACTCGCATCTGATAGATAAGTTGAATAATATCTCGTGTACAAAATCAACTTATGGAAATGTAAACTGAATCTACTATATATTCACTTATCTATTTCAGAAATCTAGTATTATTACAATTTTTGTTTCGGAAAAACAGTTTTGATTGCCATTGTACAATATTTATTTGACCTTAGTACATCCTGATTTAATTCGATGGCAATAGCATACTAAAATCTCCCCAAAATAGGCTTATTTGGAAACTTTTAAACCTGAAAACTTTTATTGTGTAATGCTTCATAATCATGCCCACTGCCAATTCACTAAATAGCAATCTTGATTTGGCGCTATAAAGTATTTTTTGTGATAACTTTTTATGATCTCAGTTACCAATAATTGTGCTATTTCAGGCTGTATGGATTCGTTTTACTACGCTAATTTCTTTAGATTAACTACCTCGTTGTATGAGATATTACATTATATTTTAAAAATAATACTAATTTTCAACCACGAAAAATCCGCATCTCTTCCAGAAAATTAATTGCCGAAACGTCAGTTGAGGCTCACTGTGGAGACCCGAAAAGTTTTTGGTTTCTGTCTGTCTGTCTGTCTGTCTGTTCCGCGATAACTGCCGTAAAAATGATCCGATTAGTTTGATTTTTGGTAGGTGTGTTGGTGAGATACCCGGAATTAGCTGTATAGTTTTTAGTTACATTTGGTTCATTCGTTCGAAAAATATAGACCATTTCTTTTTTTATCATAATGCTTTCCTATGGGAATTCAGACGATTTTGAAATTTTTCAGTCCTTGAAAATAAAACGGCGCATTTGGTTAATGAATTTAAACGGTAAGTTATGAAGGCTAAAATTTATCAAGTCTGGTGTTAAATTATTCAAATTAATTTGAAATTTTGTTTATACATTCGTCAGATTTTTTAAATTAGGTGTATAACTTTTTGTGAAAATTTATACATCTGTTCTAATAATATAATACATTTTATTTTATCATTTTTTGCAAATTTTAAAATGCATTTATTTTTATTTTCCTCTTTAATTTAACCATAACCATAGCAATTATATTTCAAAGAATATCAAAATAATAAAATTCAAATAACTCAGGCTATTTTACTACAATATTTTATTCGCAAAATAAAATATTTTTGGGTGATTTTATTATTTTATTGAAATAAATGAGAATTTATTTTGATACAAGTTACCTTTTAACTACTATAGAATGATAACAAAATCATTTTTACATGAGATATTATTCATTTTCTGGAAGAGATGTGAATTTTTCGTGGTTGAAAATTAGTATTATTTTTAAAATAAGATGTAATATCTCGTACAACGAGATGGTTAATCTAAAGAAATTAGCGTAGTAAAACGCATTCATACAGCCTGAAATAGCACAATTACTGGAAACTGAGATAATAAAAAGTTATCACAAAAAACACTTTATAGCGCCAAATCACGATTGCTATTTAGTGAATTGACAGTGACACGATTATGAATGATTACCCAATAGGTTTAAAAGTTTCCAGATAAGCCTAATTTGGGGAGATTTTAGTATGCTATTGCCATCGAGTTAGATCATTATGTACTAAGGTAAAATAAATATTATAGAATGACCATCAAAACTGTTTTTCCGAAAAAAAAATTGTAATAACACTAGATTTCTGAAATAGATATAAGTGAAATATAGTAGATTCAGTTTACATTTCCATAAGTTGATTTTGTACACGAGATATTATTCAACTTATCTATCAGATGCGAGTGCTTCGTGGTTGGCACGTAAGTAAATATTGCTATTTAGGTATTACATGAAATTATTTTCAAAATTTTTGCTTTTCATAATAAAACCACTGTGTATAACGAAATCCAATATGTACTAGAATCATTCACACAGACAATAGGAAACCATGAATATGAATTTAATAAGATTACGGGGGGTTCAGGGGGGCAGACCCCCCCCTGAAGAAATGTATTTTTTAACCTAAAAAATAAAATAAGAAGTTCATAAGAATGTCAGAATATTATTGCATAAACCGTGTTTAATTTAATGTTTCTAATTTCTGAAACCTCCGAATTATTTTATATCCGTATAAATATACATGTAATAATTTAAAAAATTTAATTTGCGTATTGTAAGATGTTAAATATTATGAGAAATGAGATTAAAAAACATCGACTTTCAGAGCTGATGTTGAGGCTCCTGATCTGTAGATTTACTAGTAATATATCATATAAAAATGTTTCGGCTATCATTCTATAGTAGTTAAAAGGTAACTTGTACCAAAATAAATTCTCATTTATTTCAATAAAATATAAAATCACCCAATAATATTTTATTTTGCGAATAAAATATTGTAGCAAAATCGTCTGAGTTACTTGAATTTTATCATTTTGATATTCTTTAAACATGGTTGCTAGGTTACGGTTAAATTGAAAAGGAAAATAAAAATGAATGCATTTTAATATTTGCAAAAAATGATAAAATAAAAGTATTATATTATTAGAACAGAAGTATAAAATTGCACCAAAAATTATACACCTAATTTAAAAAATCTGACGAATGTATAAACAAAATTTCAAATTAATTTGAATAATTTAACACCTGACTTGATAAATTTTAGCCTTCATAACTTACCGTTTAAATACATTAATCAAATGCGACATTTTATTTTCAACGACTGAAAAATTGCAAAATCGTCTGAAATCCCATAGGAAAGCATTATGATAAAAAAAGAAATGTTCTATATTTTCCGAACGAATGAACCAAATGTAAAGAAAAACTATATACAGCTAATTCCGGGTATTTCACCAACATACCTACCAAAAATCAAACTAATCGGATAATTTTTACGGCAGTTATCGCGGAACAGACAGACAGACAAACAGACAGACAGACAAACAGACAGACAGACAGACAGACAGAAACCAAAATCTTTTCGGGTCTCCACAGTGAGCCTCAACTGACGTTTCGGCAAATATAATTTATCGCGCGGAGGGTTTTCCGTTAATGGACACTGAGACAATGTAAGAGTATTGTCTAAAGACAGAACCGTTTTTATTTCGAACAAGCGAATTCGTTTAGATGTATGTCACAGAAAGAACTGATATGAGTAGTTTAATTTTGCGTCAGGCAACAATTTAGATTATTAATATTTTTAGAAAGTCAGTAGAAAAACGAAGAATCGTTAGAAAATCGATTATGTTAGAAAAGTATTTACTTTTAAAATTATGAAGCTCAAAATCATAAAATTTGAAAAAAATCGTACTATTTTAATATAGAGAGTTAAAAAACCAAAAAATCTAACAGCCTTTTCCTATTAAATTCAAACTCTTTTTGTTATAGCAGTTGCCAACAGTTAAAAATCCACAATAAAATTCTTTCTACAATAATTAATTTTGTATTGAAAGATTTCTCCAGTGAAAAATGAAAATGAAAAAAAGTTTCACCAATTGGAAAAAATATTAATATGACGTCATATTGGTAATAAAACGGAAATTTTCAAACATTTCTCAATAATACAAGGAGTATGAGTACGTGTAAATACAGAAAGCAGCTTAATAGGACGTCATTAGAGAATTAACAAGAAAGAAAAATCATGCGTCAAGCATAGATTATGTAACATTTTCCAACGCTTCCAAAATTATCTTACAAATCATACCGTTTAATAAGCTAAAAGATAACACCTAATTAAACACCTTCTAATGCACCTTAGTGATATATATAAATTTCAATGTGTTTAAAATAGTGAAACATTAATTAAATAATCCGCAAATGATTTTTCCCCATAGACCGCAATGTAACGGAATTCTTTTGAATGTCCCTGTAAAAAACTATAAGTGCTACACACTTCCGTTGAAATAGGGAACATGCTATAGATAACGACAATAACATATAAAAATAGCAGAGCAATCCGAGCATATTTACGGGAGTTAGAGCATGGACAGACGACCAGACGGAGAGACGGCCAGACGGCAGACGGCCATCCGGCCAGACAAACCGAAGTCATAAACACTTTTCAACTAGGTTGGAAAGTGTTAAAAAGAAAATCAATCTGACGTCTAACATTTTGAAGTCGCTATACAACATGTTTAATTTTGAAATGGATTTTTTTTAATATCGCATTTCGTCCACATGACAGATATTATTGCTATCGGACCGGTACAGATTTTCGAAAAAGCGAGAAAAATAGACCAGTAAATTTTTACTTTATAAAAAACATGACCTTTTTTTTTTTTTTTTTTGAAAATGAAATTTATTTGCATTTATTAAAGGAAGGATAAAGTGTTTTGAAAAGAATATTAAACCAAACCCTTTGTGCGATCTTTGATCACACTTTCCCATTTTCATGTTTGTATTTATTTGACACTAGCAGAACCACCCGGCTTTGCCCGGGTTAACATAAATTAAAATACAATAATACGACAATAACAATGACGACAACATGATTTGTACATACTGAACCATAAATCGATAAAAAAGACAATTCGAAAAAAAAAAAGCGTTACTTTAACTCAACCATAGTAATAGTTTTAAACTTTATAAATGAGAATGCACGTTTTCTTTGCGCATACAATATAAAAATATACGATTTTCCTGACTTTGAAAAAAAATTACCAAATTTCGTAAGATTTTGCGAAATTCGCTTTCATATGGCATCTATCTATATTATAAAACAAAAACATATCCGTGAGTAATGTCGCCATCATATGGACGGTAGCACCGACCTAACCATTAAATTTTGCTTGAACTGCATATTTGTAACTTCTAAATATCGCATAATTTCATTTTTTAAACTATCAAGTCGAAAAAAATGCACTTTCAAATGTAGTTGAAAAGTTTATCTCAATTTACTGATTTTTTATGGATTTTAAAGTAATTTTAAAGCATGTATATTTTTTAATTTGTGTCCAATCCAATTTCGAAAGATTAACTTGTTTGATCTTTATAAAGTAAAGACATTTATTTCTAAACATAGCACATTCAATTTTTATGAGGTCGAATAAAATAAATGTACTCTCAATGTTATTCGTTTGAAAAGCGTATCTCAATTTATATATCGGATTTTATGTATTCGGTCTTATGGATTTTAAAGTAATTTAATATTCTGGAAAATTGTACGGTAAAAGGATTTTAAACTTATACTTTGGCGACCAATACATGAAAATTACGCTACTTTGTGTAATTGCTATAAAATACTGTTATGAATTTTGTATATATCTGTAAATATTCCATTTTTTTAAATTTATTTTATTATTGTGAAAATTGCAGTATTATTAATGTATTTCCTATTGAGCATCATGTAACTCAATGCTAAAGGCCTCAGGTGCTTTGCAAGAAAAACAACCTTACACCCTCATCGTTTTTAAAATGTAGTCTATGGAAAAATCGCCAAGGAATGGGTTTATCGCCAAGTTGGCGATGGTTTTGGCGACTTATTTTTGTCGCCAAATTTGGCGATATATCGCCAAATGTCGCCAAGTTGGCGACGGATTTGGCGACTTTTTGTGCAACCACACCCCCCTTATACCTATACATTGGGATCCTTTCTTGCTTGGGTTCTCTATCGAAAGTTAAAGCACTTTCTGGCAATTTCTAGCATCTGAAGGCTCTCGAATAATCTGGAAAGATCTCTGAAACCTATATAAGGACCTCCATCAGTTCAGTTAGTTAGTTGTCTGTCAACTGCGATTGAATTCATACGAGAGGCTTTGCATTGAGAACTGTGTTTCTCGGATCGATTTTGTCGTTGATACGTCGTATTGAACGCATTGTTTCTGTGTGAAATTTTGCTTAGCTTTTCTTGTAATTTTCAGAAGATATTTGTGAAGGTATTGCACTGTTTATAGTGAATAAAGCCTTTTTATTGTTCTTATATATTGGCATCAGTCCTTTCGAACCCCGAGCTCACAACATTTGGTGTCAGAAGTGGGATTGAATGCCGATCACCAGAGCAATGGAGGCGCAACTGACTAAATTATTGGAGAAATTAGGGGAGATGGACGAGAAAATGACTGCCAACCTTGGCGACTTAAAAGATGAAATGAAAAAGGATATGTCAACCAACCTTGGAGAGTTGAAAGACTTAATAGAGGATAAAATAACATCTTTAAATGACAGAATTGACGGCGTGGAAGACAAAGTTGAAGGAAGATTTCAAGAAATAGAAGGAAAGGTAGAAGAAATTCAAATGACAGCGAAAACCGTAGAAGAAAGAGTAGAAGAAAAAGTTCAAAAGATCGCCAAGACCGTTGAAGAAAGCATAGAGAATGTAAAAAAAGATTTGGAAAAAATCAAGAAACAGAAGATAACTGCCGTAAACTTTTCCGAAGATTTCAAGTATCCAGATATGCTTCCTCGGGCCTTTATTAAACTTTCGACCTATGACGGCAAATCCTCCTGGCCAGTTTTTAAGACACAATTTGGGATCGTAGCGGACGCCAATGGATGGGATTCCCAGACAAAGGCTTGCCAGTTAGCTGCTTCTCTACGAGCTGATGCTGCCGACGCCTTACAGACTTTGCCTGCAAATGAACCGCTGGATTTTGAAACGCTCGTCAGTGCCTTAGAATTGCGCTTTGGCGAGAAATGCATGAAGGAATATAGCAGACTCCAGCTCAAATCTCGACAGCAGAAATCCACTGAATCCCTGCAAGAGCTTGCTACGGATGTCGAGAGACTTTCCCATCTTGCTTATCCTGACTGCCCGACTGAAACTAGAGAAAGTTTAGCTCTGCAGCATTTCATCGATGGTGTGCGTGACTTTGAGATCCAGAAACAACTCCGGATTGCAGATCTCAGTGACTTAAAAGGGGCTTTAGTTTATGCCCTGAAATTCGAGGCAGCCCAGCAAGCTACGAGGAAAGATCGACACTTTGTGCAAGCAGCCAACCTGCCTGAGACGTCGGATAGAGCTGTGGAGTGCTTACAGCAGCAGATGAATGACATAATGAGAAAGATGAACTCCATAATGGCCAACAAACCTTACAGGAAGATCAAGTGCTGGAGATGCGGTGGAGAAGGCCATATACAAATCGACTGCCCAAGACGACCCAGCACCGAAGGTAATAGCTCACCCACTAACGGAGGAGCAAGAAAACTGATTATTGACCATCTTGCGGGGCGGAGGTTTCCAGATCTTAAGAAGCCTCATTTTCAAGTATGTGAAATTTCTGCAAGAAGTTGCGGCGAGAACGGAGTTTTTCTAGTCGGAAGTGTGAATGATTTGCCCTGTAATATGATCATCGATACAGGAGCCAATGTGACCATCAGTCGGAAAGATCTAGCTCAGCGGCTGAAAGAAAAACTCTCCTGGACCCCGCCACGTGTAATCCTTCAAACTGTGACCGGAGATAAGATCGATATACATGGAAGAATGACACTGAAAATAAAGTTTGGGAACGCCGCTTATCGCCATACAGTCTACGTGGCCGATATTTCAGATCCTTTCATACTCGGATTGGACTTTTTAAAAGAGCATGGATTCACACTGGACTTTAAGAATAATGAGTTACGCTCTGCTCAAGAAGATGTCACTATTTTCAAACTTGGAAATGAGTCCGGGTCTATTCAACGGATCACAGCCAAGGCAGATGTTATCATCCCTCCTCGGACTGAAATGATGATACCTGGATTAACTGGAAACGAAAGAATTTTCCAGTATGGCTTGACTGGATATCCTGAGAAGAGCCCAAAGGGAGTGCTAATAGCATCAGCGCTGGTAGATCTGTCGAGAGATGTGATACCTGTGAGGATTGCGAACGTAAGTGAAAAGTCTAGAATTATCCAGAAAGGTGAAGTGCTTGCAACCTGTGCTCCAGTCACCTGTGTTTGCAAAGACCCGAGCTTGACGTTATCGGAGCCGCCTACAAGCTTAACACCTGTAATTGGACGAAATGAAAATTTATATCCTGAACAGAGACATGCCGCAGAAAGACTGTTTCAGGAATTTAAGGATGTGTTTTCACAAAACGAGAGTGATATAGGGCGCACTTCACTGACACGTCATAGAATTGATACTGCCAACCATCCACCGATTAAACAGCATCCAAGACGCTTGCCGTTCACAAAACAAGAAGAGGTTTCTAAGCTCTTACGAGAGATGCAGGATAGTGACATCATCGAACCGTCATCAAGTCCGTGGGCCTCTCCCATCGTGTTGGTCCGAAAGAAAGATGGCTCCACAAGATTTTGTGTGGATTATCGTAAACTTAACGATATCACGAAGAAGGACAGCTATCCTCTACCAAGAATAGACGACACGCTAGATACTCTTTCAGGACATAAATGGTTTTCCACGCTGGATTTGAAGAGTGGATATTGGCAAGTGGAGATCCATCCTGATGACAAAGAGAAGACCGCATTTACTACTGGACAAGGACTTTGGCAATTTAAAGTTATGCCGTTCGGGCTCTGCAATGCTCCAGCAACGTTCGAGCGCCTCATGGAGACAGTGTTAAAAGGTCTGACTTTTGAAGCTTGTCTCATCTACCTAGATGACGTCATCATTGGTGGCCGCACGTTTGAAGAACATCTAGAGAATATTCGAAAAGTGTTAACGAAACTAAGAGCGGCGAATTTAAAGCTGAACCCTTTGAAATGCAAGTTCTTCCAACGAGAAGTAACCTATTTAGGACACATCATCTCAGCTGAAGGTGTTCGAACAGATCCTGAAAAAGTGTCTGCAGTAAAGCACTGGAAACGTCCGGAAAATGTCCATCAGTTGCGAAGCTTTCTGGGACTATGCACGTATTACAGAAAGTTTGTACAGGGGTTCTCCAACATCGCAAGACCCTTGCATAGGCTCACTGAAAGCAAACAGAAGTTTCTATGGACACAAGAATGCGACAATTCATTCCAGCGGCTGAAAGAAGCTCTCACATCCTCTCCAGTCCTTACCTATCCAGACCCCGACAAACAATTCATTGTGGACACGGATGCCAGTCAGGAAAGTGTCGGCGCTGTACTTTCCCAAGAAATAGATGGCCAAGAACGAGTCGTAGCATACTGGAGCAAATGTTTATCGAAACCAGAGCGGAATTATTGCGTCACTCGTAAGGAGTTATTAGCTATAGTGAAAGCCATAGAACACTTCCATCACTATCTCTATGGCAGGAAATTTCTCCTTCGTACTGACCACGCATCCCTAACATGGCTGATGAATTTTAAGAACCCAGAGGGCCAAGTAGCCAGATGGATACAACGACTCCAGGAATACGACTTTGACATCAGGCATCGCAAAGGCTCATCGCATGGAAACGCCGATGCCCTATCAAGAAGACCGTGTCACGAGAGCTGTCGCTATTGTTCCAGAGCGGAGAGCAAGTATAATCCCGAATATGTCATACGCCAGACGAAGACTTCACTATTGACGCCACCAGATCCCTGGAGTGATGAGAAGATTCGAGAAGATCAAATGGCAGACTCTGAGATCAAACCAATCTTGGAGTTATTAGAATCTTCTAGCACGAAGCCCAGTTGGAAAGACATCTCGACTTACAGTCCTACGACGAAGCAATATTGGGCTCTTTGGAACTCTCTCCACGTCAGGAATGGTGTCCTGTTCCGAAAATTCGAATCGGAAGATGGGAAGACATCTCGGTGGCAGTTGGTACTTCCTCGATCTCGAATCCCAGAGGTCCTCGAAGAATTACATGGCAGTCCCACTGGTGGCCATTTTGGAGTCATGAAAACATTACACAGAGTCCGAGAGCGCTTCTTCTGGGGAAAAGTGAGAGCTGACGTCGAACGATGGTGCAAATCTTGCGATGCATGTGCAGCTCGAAAAGGACCAAAGAAACGTAGCCGAGGAAGACTACATCTCTACAATGTAGGAGCACCTTTCGAACGCATCGCCCTTGACATCCTAGGCCCTCTGCCAAGAAGTGCTGATGGCAACAAATACCTCCTTGTCGTCATGGACTACTTCACGAAATGGCCTGAAGTTTATGCCATCCCTGATCAAGAAGCTTCTACGGTTGCGGATGCCTTGGTACACCAGTGGATATCAAGGTATGGAGTCCCCCTTCAAATGCATTTTGACCAGGGGAGAAATTTCATCTCTGCTGTGATTGAGGGTCTCTGTCAACTTCTCGGAATGGACAAAACTAGGACGACGCCTTTACATCCACAGTCGGATGGCATGGTTGAGAGGTTTAATCGTACCCTCCTCAACAACCTCTCACTGCTAGTTTCAAGAAACCAACAAGACTGGGACCAAAAACTTCCCTTGTTTCTCCTCGCCTATCGCAGCGCCGTCCATGAAACGACCGGCTATTCCCCGTCTCAGATGCTTTTCGGTCGTGATCTTCGTCTACCTTGTGATCTGATTTTTGGTCGCCCTCCAGATGCGCCTTCATCGCCAGAGGGATACGTGCAGAATCTCCAGGCACGATTTGAAGACGTCCACAACTTGGCTCGAGAGCGGATCAACATACAGACGGAGAAGATGAAGACCAGGTACGACACGAAAGCCACGGGACATCAATTCAAAGAAGGTGACAAGGTTTGGTTTTATAATCCGACTCGACACAAAGGACTTTCTCCCAAACTGCAGTCGCACTGGGACGGTCCTTATACAGTCCTAAACAGACTGAACGATGTCGTAATTCGGATCCGAAAGTCACCAAGTTCGAAGCCTAGAGTCGTTCATTACGACAGGCTGGCTCCATACTATGGCCATAGTACTTAGTTCATTTATTGTGAATAGTGTAATGTAAATAATGTAAATTAGTATGACCATGGTCTTGTATATAAATTAATGTAATTATTTATTTTGCTTAGCATTATCATTATTATTGTTAGTATTATTTAAATACTTGTATGTAATAATGTCTATGCTTTAATTTAATTTTATTTTTAAATAAGTGTATATTTTGTATAATTCAGCATTATGAATGTGTTTTGAATAGTATAGCATTTGTTGGTAACGGGTTTGCTTTCCGATCAAAGGTTGAACTGCCCGGGATGTGCAGTCCTTGAGAGGGGGGCAATGTTATGAATTTTGTATATATCTGTAAATATTCCATTTGTTTAAATTTATTTTATTATTGTGAAAATTGCAGTATTATTAATGTATTTCCTATTGAGCATCATGTAACTCAATGCTAAAGGCCTCAGGTGCTTTGCAAGAAAAACAACCTTACACCCTCATCGTTTTTAAAATGTAGTCTATGGAAAAATCGCCAAGGAATGGGTTTATCGCCAAGTTGGCGATGGTTTTGGCGACTTATTTTTGTCGCCAAATTTGGCGATATATCGCCAAATGTCGCCAAGTTGGCGACGGATTTGGCGACTTTTTGTGCAACCACACCCCCCTTATACCTATACATTGGGATCCTTTCTTGCTTGGGTTCTCTATCGAAAGTTAAAGCACTTTCTGGTAATTTCTAGCATCTGAAGGCTCTGGAATAATCTGGAAAGATCTCTGAAACCTATATAAGGACCTCCATCAGTTCAGTTAGTTAGTTGTCTGTCAACTGCGATTGAATTCATACGAGAGGCTTTGCATTGAGAACTGTGTTTCTCGGATCGATTTTGTCGTTGATACGTCGTATTGAACGCATTGTTTCTGTGTGAAATTTTGCTTAGCTTTTATTGGATTTGAAGATTACTGAATATCTTGTAATTTTCAGAAGATATTTGTGAAGGTATTGCACTGTTTATAGTGAATAAAGCCTTTTTATTGTTCTAATATATTGGCATCAGTCCTTTCGAACCCCGAGCTCACAACAATACTAATATTTTGTGAATGAAAACCGGCACATGATTTAAAATATGACGACACTTTCACCGCGGTAGATTTTTCTCTGAACCTCTGAAAAGCAAAATAGTTTGTTGCGTGTTTACTCAACTTAACGTAAGCAAAACGTTGAGCTAAATAGCTTAAAGTTTCGTTAAATTTCCCGTAATTTTCAAGTATTTGGAATACATTATATTATGTATAGGAAATAATACATCATTAATTACTAAATCTGCAAGAATTGTTCTTTTCGCCTAAAATTAGTTGAGAAATACGCCTTTACTTGAGTGCATGACGTTACATTGCACATTATCTATTTAAAACATAAAAGCGCTTAAAGATATTCAATATTATTGTACTCAAAGAAAAATTAAAAAAAATAATATTATTAAATACTAAATTTAACTAAGAAATTATAATCGCAATGTAATTTAAACTGAATTTGCTAAAATTGCGTTTTGAAATTATGTGATTTTTGATGCAAAACATTATTTTCCAAAAATATAGTGTTCTCTTAAGAATTGGATAATAATTTCGAAGCTGGTGAAATGAAAATGTCGCCACGTTGTCGAACGTATAAAAAATATATTATTTTTTAAAAAATTAAAATAAATGTTTTATATTTAAAAAAAATGCATTAATTTTTTTTTCCCCGATAAACCATTTTACTTTTAATCCCATTTTTAAAGAAAAAATAATGGAAAATACCGTATTGTTTTCTTTAAATTCAATTTTTATTAATAGGACATCTACTGTCCACCTACATCCAAGGAATTTAAATATGTCACCTTGGTTGAGGCTCAATCTGAAAAAAGTTACGATGTAATGATTGCTGAATGTCAATATTTGACAGACGATTTTTGATTATGTTGAATAAATTCAATCATGAAGTTGGAATGCGCAAAAAATATGTTTTTATTTCTTAGAAAATTAACTTTAATATTAACAAACCATTGGAAACAATTTGCCTTTGTAAAATTAGGAGGTAAGGTATTTATTTTTCTCCAAACACTTTTAAATGTATGTACTGTGTCGTTTAAAGCATTTATATCTTTGTAATATGCGAAAAAAATCACAACTGACAAAATTGACGTCACTTTCAGATTTCAAATTATAGCGAGTTAATCTGAAATTGGTTTATAAAAATATTGTCCATACGCAGTTCCTTTGAATGGGAACGGGAAAGAAATTGAATTGGAAATTGAGGGAAAAAATGGATTTCTGTAATGATAAACTATGGGAAATATTTGAAAAAAGTGGTAAAGAATGGTCTGAGAAATTTTTAAAGTTGACAGTAATTTTACTCGTGTTCTAAAGTATATGTACACCAAGTTTCGTTCAAATCTGACAAAAACTGTAGATTTGTATAAGGAACCTACATACCAAGAACGGCTTTTATATATATAGATTTTTAGATTTGATTAAGTAAATTACATTAACTCATTTATAGAGGAGGTTTGACTTTTTAAAAAGCTAAATAATTACATGTCTTTTTCCCAATTCACGTAAATTAATATTATTACTTTTCCTCTAATTTATTTGTTATTTTTAAGTGGTTGTATATTCTAAAAATAAAAATTACCATTGTATAACTTTATCTCTCTAGTCGTTGATCCGTTATCCTTGTATTCACATTTCTGGACGACAGCCAGGATAATGATGTTTTAATGAAAAAAAAAAATCTCTGCATTATTTCATTTTAAGGCTTAGCAAGTTTGATACTGCTTAAAAAACATTTTTTATGTATGTTTTATACATATTTTAATTCAATTATGTATTGTAATTCCTAATACAATCAAAACAGGAAAAATACACAATAAAAGACTTTACGTTTCAATTGATGTAGTTAGCATTTCAAATATTTTCTAAATAATGCTGCTAGAAACTCCGTTTTTAATAAATCCGTTTTAAATTGTTCTAGAGAGACTTAACACTTTCTAACATAGTTGAAAAGTGTTTATGAATTCGGCTTGTCTGTTTACCGTTAAGTCTGCCGTCTGTTCGTGCTCTAACTTGCGTAGATATAGTTGGATAGCCATGCAATTGATATATGTTATAGAAATTTACTATGGTTTGAAGGGTGTTGAAAATGAAGTGTGTGGTATTTATAGTTCATTTACAGGGACACTCAAAAGAATTTCGTTATATTACAGTGTATGGGGAGTAATCTTTTGCGGTGTAATTTAATAATGTTACACAATCTCAAACATATTGCAATTGATATATATCACTGAGGTGCACTACAAGATGCTTCTTATAGAATAAGGTGTACATAACCTTCATCGTGCATTTACAGAGACGCACAAAGTAATGCGGTTACAGTATTGTCTATCAGTAATAATTGAAGAAAAAATGTTTCATTTTCTGTTGTAATACGCGTTTTTATATTTAAACCATTTTTTGCGTATTACTTAGATTATATAAATTCAATAGATCATATACAGGGCTGCACAAAAGGTGTGAAGAAAATTTTCGTTTTTTGGCGGAATTTGCTGTAGGGGAATTTTCAAGCGTTTCCTAACTGAAATACATTTTAGAATAGACTACGTAGTATATATTAATATCGATAGACGCTATACAGGGCTGCACAAAATAATTCGGATACTTTTCCGACTAGTGACGATAATTTCTGGAATTGGGTTTTCAAATGTGTTATGCGTTTTTCAAATTATTTACCTAGATATCATCTTTTACCATCTTATATTGTGAATATTGTTACAGTATTATGAATCTGATGGATAGTGTCTCATAATTTATGCGTGATTTTTCTTTGATGTTATTTATAACATCTAGTTCTTAGATTAGTAGAAAACAAAACTCTTCGCTCCAGGAAAGAGACATGGAAGTCAAGTAACAAAAGTTTCATTATAAATATTGAAGGAAATTTTTTTAATGTTCGCCAAAATGGTATCTAGTAATCTTTAGAGTTTCAATGGAACTTAGATGTTTCTAGAGATTATTATTTTTCATGTAATATAATAATGAAAATTAATAAAACTAGTCGGATGTGCCAATCCCAAAACTTTCTTCTATCTCATACATATTAATGCTTCAAAATTCGCTATCACTCCGCCAAAAATAAATCAATATTTTTCGTCATTCTGTTGTACGTCAGCCGCACACGAATCGTCGGATTACCTGGATGTGAGCAGCGGATGAGTTATACTAAACTACGAAAAGTCTTTCTGGCCTGTACCGGCAGGAAAAGATAAAATCCCGATGGCTTGGTTTTAAGATTTTAGCTAATTTTACTGAAAACAGGAAGCTAAAATGCGTGGAACCCGATTACAGAAGAGTCATTCCCAGTTCTCGTCAATATTGAATTTGAATGAGAATACCGCCAAATTAGACAGATATGGCTTCATATATGGCAACGTATTCTTGTTGCTGAATTTGGCCACATTTCACCAATTGCCCCCACGCTTGACGCGAATTTTACGTTGATGAATATAAATATATAGCATGTGAGAGTTGAAACGATGGTTACACCAGTGAAACAAAATTGCCTAAAACCATGTTCACTAAAACTTATAAATTAAACCCGTTTATGGAGGATTCCTGCTGTATTATTTCAAAATGTCAGCCAACCTAAAATTTTAAACTGCTATATCTCAGCCATTTTTTTAAGATAGAGGCAAAACAAAAAAATGCTCTGGAATCCTTGGATCAAGGCCAAACATTTAACGCAAAAACAATTTTTGGTTTTCTAATTTTTTTGTACATTTGTTTGAATTTGAAATCTTTAAATGACTACCACAGTGCCCCCCCCTTTCGTCGTAATATCCCTAAATTCAAGTGGTACCTGCTGGCGATAACCAAAACCTATAAATGAAATTTGGTTCAATTTGAAACGTAATTTTTTATACTTTTCGATTATACAAAAAGGACATACACAGGGACACACGGACAGACATTTTGTAAAAACATTTTTTTCGGAATCTATGATGCCTAAAACGTGTAAATCCGTCAAAAAAAATTTTGATTACAATACTTTCTAATATTATAGACTAGCGACTCGCCCGGCGTTGCCCGGGCCTGAGATAATAACAATCTCAGAGCAAGGCGTTAACACCCCCCTCCCCATACCCGCAAATATAACGAATAATTTGTTCTCAAGAAACCAACCTTCACCTACATTAACGCGATCATTAAAAAAAGAATTAAACTTTTCTGATAATTAGAACATAACGAAGTCGCTACGCTAAAATAGCCGGCGGATGACAACACTTCCCATCCTCAATTTCAGATCGATATCTTAATTAGTTATCTAAATTTTTGTTCATTAGTAAAAATTGGCAATTATTTCCTTTCATTTTCGCAAACTAAATGGAGGGATCGGCCAGAGAAACAGATCTCTTTGTACTTTGTAGTTCAGTTTTTAATGAAAGCAGATCCCTGTCTGAAACTTTCTCGGATTTTTGTCACTGGCGCCGGCAGATTTTTGGCAATTTTTTGCATAAATTAAGAAAAAATACCGGCCGAATTTTTCAAAAATTACATAGTCGGATGCAGAATTTTTTTTTTTTTTTTGCATATGCTCAGATTGATATCTTAATTAGTTTTCTTAAAATTCGCTAATTAGTAAAATAATTTCGAATTGGTTCATTTCCGCTAGCAAATTCAGAACAACAGTTCTTTTCTTTAGCCATTTTGATTTAAAATATGGCATTTTCGATGCGATGTTTAATGATATACTAATTAATATCTTGAGTAATTATCAAAATATTAAAATTCTGAGACTCAGGTGCACATGGTTAGACCTTGGACTATCCACACCTAAATTTTCAGACTTCTAGGTGGGCTAGATTTTCCTAGCCATCGCCAACAGACACACACACACAGAGCGAAACTTTATTTTATTAGTATAAGATAGAATAAAGTAAAAAAAAAAATGAATGTTCATTAAACTAGAAATGTTAATTCATGTGATTATCTTTTTCATCTTAATTTTTATTTTTTTCATTTTCGCATGTGTGCATTTCGATGAATTTTTTTTTCAAAAGTATGTGTTATACGCCAGGTTATATGGTAATTCATTTTTAACACTTTCCAAAGTAGTTGAAAAGTGTTTATGAGTTCGGTTTTTGTGGCCGCGCTGTGACTCTCGTACGTATAGTCTGATTGCCATGTAATTGATATATGTTATTGTTATACAATGGCATGTTCGCGGTATTCAAAATGAAGAGTGTAGTATTTATATTTCGCTTACAGGTACACTCAAAAGAATGTCGTTAAATTGCGGTCTATGGGGAAAAATCATTTTCAGTGTATTTTAACATTGTTGAATTATTTCAAAGATATTAAAATTGATATACTACATCACGGAGGTGAACTGCACGATGCATACTATGGATTAATGTATACATAGAATTTATGGTTCATTTATAGGGACACACAAAATAATTCGGCTACACTACAGTCTATGAGGAATAATTGCTGGAAGTGCGTTTTCAATTGTGGTATGCGTTTATAAATTGAAATAACTTTTTGCATATTAATTGATGTGTATAAATTCTATATACAGGGCTGCGCAAAATAGTTCGATTACATTTACACTGAATGTCGGAAATTGCCTAAGTGGAATTTTCAACTGTGGCATGCGTTTCCAAACTGAGGTAAATTTTGCCATACTATGTATTATATATACAAAACTGTACATCATATTCAGGACTGCACAAAAATCTTCAGTTAGTTTTACGACTATAGATCATAATTGATGAATTGTGTTTTCAAATGTATAATGCGTTTTCCAAGCTGTTTACTTAGAGATCATCTTTCCTTTTATTATTCCTTTATATCTTCTCGTTGCATATCTGTAACATACTCAAAAGTCAATGTTACTTATACAGTGGGCTATAAAAGACGATTTTTTTTATTGCTGCTATCTCACAATACAGCAGTTAATATAAGTTGTTCACGAAATTCTCAACAGACGGCGGTACTGGGTTCATTTTGCATGCCAAAGTTTTATTTATCATTTGGGCAGTTTTGCATCGTTATTTCTAAAATGAACTTCGTAAATTTTATAAAATTAAAAAGATTGAAGACGTCTAGAAAAAACTTTAACAAAGATAAGTCCCTATACTTAACAATTTCGTATTAGAATATTGAAAATATTTATGAGAAGTGTGTAATTTTCTGTTTATTTCAGATGTAAACAAATTGGAAATTGTACGTTAAACGTGACAAATGAGGTACGTACGTTTCGTGCTATAACTAGTTTTACAATGTAGAAAATCATTGTTATTATTTCAGTGAAATAAATTATATCGTCTGCTATGAACGAAATGAGGATGCTTTTTTTAAAAAAAATCTTATTACGTTTGCTATTTTTACAGATGAGATTTTTTTTTCGACAACCCACAGAGCTGTAAATTCACCATGGAGGTCTTGCTCTGCGAATTATCACCTCCATAGTTAATATTTCTATGTCTCACGATGAATGAATCTTTTGTTTATTTACTTTAATGGATTGAGATATTCGGCTGTTAATCTAATTTTCACTGAAATTATATCAGAACCTATACATTTTTGAATGTAACTCATCTCTCAAGCAAACAATTTTTTTGGACGATCTATCTAAAAATGTAACTTGTACGCAATTTTATTAAAAAAATTAATTTTGAATAAAAATGGCCACTTCTCATATGGAAAAAGATGGGGTTAACCTGTATTTGTTTTTCTCAGTCACATGACTTGCGCTTATATTATATACATTACGTATGATAGGATTTAATACAATAAAGAAAACTTTTATTAATATACTAGCAAGCTTCGCCCGCTACGCTTGGTCGGTTTCTCCAAGCGAATTTTGAATCAAACTAAATATACCGGTGAATTGCATTCATCCAACAATGTACGCTTTTGGTCAGACAGCTACAGGAAAATATGAAAAGAGATCGCATATCAATTTATTGCCTTGGACTACTAAGTATTTGTCTGGCTTTAATTATGATCCTCATATTGATTATTCCAGGAATAAGGCTGTTGATCTCGTATCTCAGTTACCCTACACCTCGTGCCATGTCTTGAAGTGGCAGGATGAGACTCCCTGGATATGTTGCAGTGGTGGTAGTAAAGAAGATCTCATCAAAAAGTCACCTGTAAAAAATGCAGCCAAGTCTCGTAACTCATTTACCGGAAAAAGTACTGAGATCGTATAAAGCCAAGTTTAACTATCTTATTAACTCTGAAATTTTCATTCACAAATCACTCCTAGTCTCTACATCTTTAGTTAATTATTATTTTGTGACTTGTTAATTACGTAGCACGAGAATGTGATGTATATAGTTAGTCTTAATCAAATAATACTATAACATATTAAAGTGTAATAACTTCCCTGTGCGTATATAATTTGCCTTAATTAAATTATCCCATCCCATCCCATAACATAGTAAGGTGTAATAACTTCCCTGTGCTGCGTAATTGCCAAGTCACAAAATAATAATTAACTAAAGATCTAGAGACTAGGAGTGATTTGTGAATGAAAATTTCAGAGTTAATAAGATAGTTAAACTTGGCTTTATACGATCTCAGTACTTTTTACGGTAAATGAGTTACGAGACTTGGCTGCATTTTTTACAGGTGACTTTTTGATGAGATTTCACTTCTTTTTGTAAGTAATCCCCCTTTTCTTGATTTTGGGTTCTTTTTGGAGATCATCCACTGATTTTCGCTAAGCCCTATTCTGTCCCTGTTATTTACAGGTATAAAAAATTTGAAGCTTTAGTTTCGTTTGCAAAGTACTGTAGATGAAAAGAGATTTCAGGTTCCTAGGCAAGCACTAAGTTATGGGAGGGGGAGTGTCAAAAGTACTCTCAATTGCTTCCAGAGATATTACTCGCAGCACTAGATACTTGATATTTAACATAAAAGAACTTTTTAGTATAAAAAGAAAGTCAAAATTAAAATTTCCGGAAATTTCCAATAAATCAAACTATATTCCTTTTTTCGATGTTTTTTTTTTTTTGTTTTTTTAGTCTTTTTTTTATTATTTACGGATTTTTTAATTTTTCCTTACTTTGTGTACTAAACCCTGCCTTTCTGCCAAATGTCAAGCATCTAGGACTACAAAATCGAATTATTTTCAAATTTTCGACTTTTTATAAATTTATTGATTTTTCGATTTTAATTCTAAGTTACCTGATTGTCATGCCAATATAGTAATTATTTGATCAGTCTTCTTAGGATCATTTAGGTTCAATTTAGAGATAAATCAAGTGACTCTTGGAGTCACCATGATTTTATTTAGAAAGGACTAACAAGCCATAACCAGCCAATAATGTCGGGAGGGTAGGGGGAGCTGTGAAAATTTTTGTGGGGCTAACATCATTTAACAATCCATATTTCATATGTGAAGTAAATAAAGTACAACCTGTGAAAGAAAACAAACCTGTCTATAAAGAAATCACCTATATCGTAGCCAGTCTATAGTGGAACTTTTCTATAACGGAATTCGTAAACGAAAGAAAAGAAAACCATAATCCGGGGGAAATAACATAAAACAATTAGGGGCGTTGTACTAGCTAATAGGACAATTTTCTTAAAACTAATGTTTCTAGCAGTACAAAATGAAATTGTTTTCGAATTTTCGATTTCTTAAAGATATTTCGATTTTTCGATTTTATTTTCGAATTTAACGAATATTTTAATTGTTCCTTTTATTGAATAGTAAATACTACCTTTACACAAAGTTTTAAGTTTCTAAGACTACAAGATAAAATTATTTTCAATTTTTGATTTTTTTCGAATTTTTTTTATAATTTTCTGGATTTTTTAATTTTTTCTTATTTTGTATCCTTTATTACAAATTTCAAGTTTCTAGCGCTACAAAATCGAATTATTTTGAAATTTCCGATCTTTTTCGAGTTTTTTATTCTATTTTCGAGTTTATTGTGTTTTAATTTTCCTTTTTCTGTATCCTAAACAATAAGTTTACGCCGAATTTTAAGTTCTAAAGGTACAAAATCGATTTTTTTTCAATTTTTCGAACTTTTTTTTTCGAATTTTACAGATTTTTTATTTATTTCTTTTTTTGTATCCTAAAATTTTAAATTTCTAGCTTTACAAAATCGAATTATTTTCAAATTTTCGTTTTTTTTTTCGATTTTTTGATTTTATTTTCAATTTTTGTTGTGTTTTTAATTTTTTTCTTTTTCTGAATCCTAAACACTACCTTTACACCAAATTTTCAGTTTCTAAGACTACGAGATCATATTATTTTCAATTTCTCTCTTTTTCTTTCTTTCTTTCTATTTTTTTTTTTTTAATTTTCTATTTTTTTTTAATTATCCATAATTTTTAATGTTTCTTTATTTAGTATCTTAAATATTACCTTTATTCCAAATTTCAAGTTTCTAGCGCTATGAAATCGAATTATTTTCAAAATTTCCTTATTTTTCGATTTCTTTCGATTTTTTTATGTTATTTTCGAATTTTATTGCGTTTTTATTTTAACTTCTTCTGAATCTTAAACACGATCTTTACCGCGAATTTTAAATTTCTAAGGCCAAAAGATCAAATTATTTTAATTTTTTGCAATTTTTTTCTAATTTTTCTAATATTTGATTTTTTTTTCTAATTTTCCGGATTTTTTTTATTTTTCCTTATTTTGCATCCTAAATACTACCTTTATTCCGAATTCCAAGTTTCTAGCGCAACAAAATTGGATTATTTGAAATTTTTCGATTTTTCGATTTTATTTTCAATTTTTTTTTGTGTGTGTTTTTGATTTTTTCTGAATTCTAAACACTACCTTCACACTAAATTTTAAGTTTTTAAGACTACAAGATCGTGTTATTTTCAGTTTTTAATTTTGTTCAATTTTTTTAAATTGTCGAATGTTTTTTTTTTTTTTTTAATTTTCCGGATTTTATAATTTTTCCTTTCTTTGTATCCGAAACACTAGCTTTATTCCAAATTTTAAGTTTCTGTGGCTGCGGGATCTACCCAATCTTTTTGATGACGCGAGAGTGAGTGAGTGTGTGAGTGACAAAAAATCGAAACTTTGAGTTCATATATCGTCTGCACTAATTTATGGGTATTTTTTGAATTATCCATATTTTTGAATTTTTCCTTATTTAGTATCTTAAATATTACCTTAATTCCAAATTTCAAGTTTCTAGCGCTATGAAATCGAATTATTTTCAAATTTTCCTTATTTTTCGATTTTTTTATTTTATTTTCGAATTTTATTGCGTTTTTTATTTTAACTTATTCTGAATCTTAAACACTATCTTTACTGCGAATTTTAAGTTTTTAAGGCTAAAGAATCAAATTATTTTAATTTTTTCAATTTGTTTCGAATTTTCGAATTTTTGAATTTTTTTTTTTCGAATTTTCGGAATTTTTAATTTTTCCTTATTTTGTATCCTAAATACTACCTTTATTCCGAATTCCAAGTTTCTAGCGCAACAAAATCGGATTATTTGAAATTTTTCGATTTTTTTTCGATTTTTCGATTTTTTCAATTTTGCTTTCGATTTTTTTGGTGTTTTTGATGTTTTCTTTTTCTGGATACTAAACACTACCTTCACACCGAATCTTAAGTTTCTAAGACTACAAGATCGTATTATTTTCAATTTTAAATTTTGATGGAATTTGTTGAATTTTCGAATGTTTTTTTTTTTTCGAATTTTCCGGATTTTATAATTTTTCCTTTTTTGTATCTTAAACACTACCTTTTTTCCAAATGTCAAGTGTCTAGGGCTACGGGATCTACCTAATCTTTTTGATGACGCGTGAGTGAGTGACAAAAAATCGAATGTTTGAGTTCATATATCGTCTGAAATAGAAAAGACAGAAAGTTGTAATTTTAAATTTTGGTCCTGTGTGCCAAATACTCTAGAAAAACGAAGTTTCAAATTTTTGGGATGATCCAGCGCGGAGATATGGAGGGGTCAAAAGTGCCCTGAGTTGCTTCCAGAAAAGTATGCTTACGGCTGTCCTCTCTCGATTTGGCGGAGGCACTGCCGTGCCTCCAGATTATCCCGTCGACCACTTTTCATAACAAAACGCTATCGCCAAACTGTAACGCCAAATAAACGGGAGAACTTTGCCATTATAGTATCAAAATAAATAAATAAATATAATGTAAGAATTTAAGGACACAATTGTTATTTTAATTAAGTAAATAACTAATAAATCAGTAAAACATAATGAAAAATACACGCAAATGTCGAATTAAAAACCACTTGATGACATAACA
Organism: Maratus michaelseni; assembly: GCA_963931845.1. NCBI lineage: Eukaryota > Metazoa > Arthropoda > Arachnida > Araneae > Salticidae > Maratus > Maratus michaelseni. The sequence continues at coordinate 472,195,115 of OZ007588.1, read as the reverse complement.
AACACGTGTAATGCTTCTGACATCAAGTAAATGGGACTGCATTTTTGGCGTTTAATCTTACAGTTTGGCGATGTTTTTTGTTATGAAAAGTGGTCGACGGGATAATAGAGAAGTACCGGTTTTTCTTATAATACATGGTTTGTATAGATTCGAGGGGAAAATTATATTACTTTCATAAAAATGTATTTGGATGGTTTTTTGTTAATACAATCTTGCCAAGGCTGTGGTTTCCCTATTAGACTTAATGTTAGCTATATGCTCCATTTTTCTGCAGCTAAATTTCCTCATGCCAATATAGTAATTCATTGATCCGTTTTCTTAGGATCGTTTATGTTCAATTTAGAGATAAATCAAGAGAATCTTAGAATCACCATGATTTTATTTAGAAAGGACTATCAAGCCATAACCAACCAGTAATGTCGGGAGGGAGGGAGATATGTGAACATTTTTGTGCGACCAACATCTTTTAACAACAAATATTTCATATATAAATTAAATAGAGTAAAGCCTGTGAAAGAAAATGAACCTATCTATAAAAAAAAAGGTCTATAACGTAGCCAGTCTATAGCGGAACTTTTCTATTACAAAATTCGTAAACAAAAGAAAAGAAAAGCATAATCCGGGGAAAATAACACAAAACAATAACGGAAGGTGTACTAGCTAATAGGACAATTATCTTAAAATCTATCTAAAACAAACTATCCCCATCCTGTGGGATTTGTTTTTCAATGTTTTACTTTATTTAATGCAAAACATAGATTGCATCCGACAACTCATAAAAAAGTCCTCCGGCCTGTACCGGCAGGAAAAGGTAGCTTTCCTATATCTTCGTTTTAAAATTTTAGCTAATGTTACTCGAAAACAGCAAGTTAAAATGCAAAGAAACCGTTTACAAAAGATTCGTTTAAACTGAATTTGAATAAGAAATTCGCCAAATTATTGAGCTATAGCCAAGTTGGCTTCATTTATGAAGACTTATTTTTGTCGCCAAATTTGGCGAGATTTCACCAATTGTCGCCAAGTTTGGTGAGAATTTGGCGCTAATGGATATGAATATATAGTTTTATGCGTATGATTGGGAAAATGTTTACAACAATGAAAGAAAATAATTTGCGAGAAATCGCGTTCACTAAAACTTATAAATTTATATTAAAATCATTAAAATTACAGACATTACAATACACTTTCATAAAACATTAAAAACATATTAAAATTGGACGTTTCGGATTTACCTGGAAAATCCCTCTTCAACAACAACATTTCACTTAGCGTAAATCATAGTTTAAAAATATCAACAAATAGAAAATGCAACGTATCAAAATTTCGTAGTCAAAGTTACAGTTATAATAACACGGAGTATTCATTCGGGATTGCACCTGCTTGACCATTATTGACCATAAATTTATCGTTGTTTTTTTGTAATGTGCTGTTTTGTTTCAAAATGTCAGCCACCCTAGAATTTCAAACTGCTCTAGCTCAGCCAATTTTTAAGATAGAGGTAAAACAAAAAATGCTCTGGAATCCTTGTATCAAGTCCTAACACCTAATTAAAAAATAAACTTGATTTTTTAACTTTTTTGTATATTTATTTTAGTTTTAAAATTTTCCGTGGCCGCCATCTTGTTTCAATATGGCGGACCAAGCTGGCCAACGAACTCGGTCGAGGCATTGGTGAGCTTAATACACACAATTAGTTTCATTCAAATTAATTTATAAATACGAGCGTTATCGTATCAAATTATTTTCATTTTTTCAATTTTTTTCGATTTTTTTTATTTTTTTTTTTTCGAATTTTCTGGATTTTTTTAATTTTCCTTTTTCTGTATCCTAAATACTACCTTTATTCCTAATTTGAATTTTCTAGCGCAGCAAAATCGGATTGTCTTCAAATTTTCGGTTTTTTTCAATTTCTTCGAATTTTTCAATTTTGCTTTCGATTTTTTTGGTGTTTTTGATGTTTTATTTTTCTGGATGTTAAACACTACCTTCACACCAAATCTTAAGTTTCCAAGACTACAATATCGTATTATTTTCAATTTTCAATTTTGATGGAATTTGTTGAATTTTCGAATGTTTTTTTTTCGAATTTTCTGGATTTTATAATTTTTCCTTTCTTTGTATCCTAAACACTACCTTTTTTCCAAATGTCAAGTTTCTGGGGCTACGGGATCTACCCAATCTTTTTGATGACGCGTGAACGAGTGAGTAAGAAGTGACAAAAAATCGAATGTTTGAGTTCATATATCGCCTGAACTAGAAAAGACAGAAAGTTGTAATTTTAAATTTTGGTCCTGTGGGCCAAATACTCTCTATAATTGAAGTTTAAAATTTTTGGGATACTCCAGCGCGGAGATATGGGGGGGGGGTCAAAAGTGCCCTGAGTTGCTTCCAGAAAAGTATGCTTACGGCTGTCCTCTCTCGACTTGGCGGAGGCACTACCGTGCCTCCAGATATAGTAATGGATGCATTTTTAGAAATTGTAATGTTAGAAATATTGATGAGTTGGCGCTAAAGGCATCACCAAATTATAGATAATGTGCAATATCGAAACCGTACAGTCCCGCGAAACTTTACTTCAGCAAGCTTATATTTAAAAATCACAATTACATAAATATCCGTATGAATAATTGGTACTTTTATATTGATGGCCGCCAGTAAAAACTCACCAAATCTTGTTTCAATTAGCATAATTTGAATTGAAATATTTTGCGCGACATTTTATTTGTATTGATATGTTTGTGTTTCTATATTTTATTATGATTATATTTTAGTTATTTTAAATAAGTTTTTTAAGATATTATATCGCAATGTTAAAATAATGGCTAGTTGTTATTAGCTACCGTTAAAAGATTAGCAAAAAAAAAAAAAAAAAAAGGATTGGCGCGATAAAAAAATAATTGGCGATCACTGGCAACCAGCTAACATAAAAATACTGAATAATATTCAATTCCAAATTCCCGAAGCAAACAAAAAACTTAAAACAAAGAGCCCGAGAACAGGCATTATTGAGATTTCATCTAATCAAAATATCAGGTGATTGTTTTCTTATCCGGTATCTTATAAATCGCCAAGTATTGTTTGATCTTTAACAATGACGAATGTATTTTAGAAAATATCACTTGGCGATCAATGCAGTAAATTTTAAGGTATTGTCGCCAAAGGCAACGCCAAATTCGAAAGTGTGCAATATCTCACGAATTGTTGGAGTTAGAAAATTTTTATTTGGTACCATTCGATTCAGCATGCAAAAATACATTGAAATATGTTATCATTTGACAAATAAATATAAAACCCGATTTTTAAGAAATTTTGTTATTGTTTGTTCCCATTTTAACCCCTTTAGGGATGGAATTTTAGGAAAACTTTCTTATTGCGCCTCTACATCCGAAGGTGTATTTTCCCCGCAAATTTCGTGTTGTAACTTCAGTAGTTTGGACTGTGCGTTAATGATCTCCCAAGTCAGGACTTCCTTTTACATAATATAGAATTTTATATACAGATAAAATTAACCATTATTATTACCTAGCAGGCTTTGCTCGCTACGCTGGTCGGTTTCTCCAAAACAAAAACTTGAATCTAACGAAATATATCGGTGAATTTGATTGTGTGTTTTAAAGAAACATGAACTTTTACCTTCATGTCCTTCCGCATTGTGTAAAACGATAGGAAAGCCATTACGCTGTTATATTTTCTAATGTGTTACACTAAATTTAGGCTGTTAAAGACCAATTCGTTTATTTAATCATTTACAGTATGATTTTCTAAAAAACGATATAACGATATGCAATATACTAAAACTATCCCTGGAAAATTAACAATGGAAGTTCCATAGAAATCCATTCAGCAGAATCTTTGAAAAAGTCTAATGTTTCATAATTGGGTTCAACTGATTATAGAAATGCCCCCCACCCCCCTAATTCTTTAACTAAGCAACATAGAACGATATGTTATGCACTAAAACTTCCCCTCAAAATTTAGCTAACTAACAGTGCAAGTTCCAGCATAATCCATTCAGCAGCATTCAAGGTATAAGCGGCAGGATCGGAATTCCCTTTGCATTATACATATACAGTAGACAGATAAATGTACGTTTCATAATTATCTTCACGTGATGATAGAACTTTCAGGGATTTCGTAGTGAGTATATGCTGGTATACGCCGTTAACCTTCTGCAATTTTTAAGACGAAACTCTGCTATAACATATACTCTCTAGTATATATCCTCTGTCTATAGAATAAATGCACGGTTTCTTATGACTACACCACTGACAACTTTCTCAAATAGCTCCATAACTAAACAATGTAGAAAATCAATTCCTGAAATATTATCTCACTGCGAAACTCTCATCAAAATCCGTCCCGTAGAACTTTAAAAAGGGTAATCTTTCATAATCAGGCTCACCTAATTTTATCTATAACCTCCCCGCATAGCTCTATAAATAAGCAATGTAGAACAATGTGCTTTATTTTAAAACCTTTCTAAAATAAATTACATAACTAATAGTGAAATCCTATAAAAATCTCTTCGGTAGAACCTGAGTTTTAAGGAATAAAATACAAATTTGCGTTTTTTAACTATTGTAGATGATGATGATATGATTTCTGTAATCGGATTCGTTGTTAAGCTTTCGCTTCAGAAAACACAACGCAGACGAAAGCTCCAGAGAAGTACCAGCCATCCCCACAAAATTGCCTAACTAACAGTGTAAATCCCACCAAAGTCCGTCCAGCAGAACTCAAATTATAAACGGTCGAAATGAAATACGAATTTGCATTTTATATATACAGTAGATATATCTCTGATAATTGCATTCACCTTTCCCAATCCCTTTCCCATTAGCTCTACCACTAAAAGCAACATAGAATGATATGTTATAGGGTCATTAACCATACCTGAAAAATCACTTCCATTAAAATTTGTTCAATAGAATTTTTTTTGAATAATCTTTAATAATCGGGTTCACATAATTTTAGAGCTCTCCTCTTTAGCTCTATAACAAAGCAACGTAGAATAGCTATACGCTAAAACCTTTCAAAAAACATTACCTGATTAAAATGTGAATATGCGATTTATACTCATAGTAGATGATGATATGATTTTCTGTAACAGGATTCATCATAAAGATTTCGCTTCGAACATAAACGATGCTTTCAACATTGTGGCTAATACGCCAGTTGGCGAGATATCCGATTGCGGAAAATTAGCCCGAAATCGTATGAATAACTACCCAAAGAAAAAGAGAAACATGGCTGAAGAGTGAAAACAAATAAAGAAGTAATGCATAATACTAATCAGACCTTCGACACTTTATTTGGAATTTCTCCAGTATCCCGTCGACCACTTTTCATAAAAAAAAAAAAAAAAAACTATCGCCAAGCTATAAAATTTAACGCCAAAAATGCAGTCCCATTCACTTGATGTCAGAAGTATTAAACGTGTTTGTTATGTCATGAAGCGGTTTTTAATTCGACATTTACCTGTATTTTTCATTTTGTTTTTCTGATATTTTAGTTATTTCGATAATTAAAATAAAAATTGCGTCCTTAAACGTTTGTGCCATGACATTAAAAGAGAAAATGCATTGTAAAAATGTTGCGTTTCATAGTTAAGTGCAATAGATCAATTTCAACTGACGTCACAAACATTTATTCACCAGCCGAGAAGGATAATTAAGAAAAATAATGTAAATAAATAAATATCCAAGATTTTTTTTTTCTATTTTCATTAATATATTGTAATTTTTTAGTGTTAAAACTTACTGGACACTTTGGTGAGTGGGGCTTTTCCAAATTCATTTTATTTTATTTATTTATTTTGATGTTCCAATGGCAACATTCTTCCATTTGTTTATTTGGAGTTCATGTTTGGATATGACTTTTTTTAATGAAAAGTGGTCGACGGTATAATTGAGATATACCCTTTATTTTAGCAATCACATTTTATTTTAAATCGTGGCGTTTGTAGAAATAATAATAATACATAATACATAAATATCCGTAAGAATAATATTCAATTCCCAATTGAGCAGTTAATGTTTCTATATGCAAAAATAAACAAAAATATTTAATTTGAATTTCTTCCATTGCTATAGTAACGGACGTATTTTTAGAAATTATCACTTGTATTGTTAGAATTGTTAGATTTTGACGTCAAAGACTTTGCCAAATTAGAAAAATGTGGAATATCTCACGAACTATTTGACTTATGAGTATTTAATTGATACCATTCGATTCAGCATACAAAAATACATTAAAATATCTTATCATTTGTCACGTAACTATAATACCCGATTTTTAAGGAATTTTTTTAAAGTTTGTTCCCTTTTTTTACCCCCCTTAGGGATGGAGTTTTTTAAAATCCCGTCTTAGTGCGCCTCTACATACTAAGAAGTATTTTTCCTACAAGTTTTGTCTTTGTAGGTTCAGTAGTTTTGGCTGTGCGTTGATCATCTAGCCAGAAAGGACTTTCTTTTATATATATAGATTTTTAAGTTTTGATTCATTTTTCATAAAATTTGAAATGGCTCGACAAAATTCTATAACGATTATACGTATTAAATTTCAAACCATTCGATTGGGCAGTTTTTGCACTGTTATATGGTGACAGACGGACGGACTACACGACGACTATAGGTGCTACGTATTTATATAATTACGAACGCACCTAAATAAGTACCGCCTTTTCGACAATATATTTTTATTTTTATAGTTCTATTTGTTTTAAATTATATTTTCATTCTTAAAATGATGTATTCTATCATCTGAGTAAATATTTTTGAAATCGGAATTGTCGAGTCACAAAGGGTTAAAGGGTGATTTCATAATCTATGCTGGACGCATTATTTTTCTTTCTTGTTATTAAAGATTTACTTACAAATTATGTGCTTTAAACAGATTTTCTTTTGCGAAATGGAAACACAAAATTCTCTAGTGTTGCTGCTCTCAAATAATCCAATAGCTTCGAAACATTCCATGATATTGTTTCAGTTTTCTGTTTTACAATTTCAGAATAAATTATTTGGAATTAACTATGTTATAATAGACAATGACAAATTTGCATAACTCCCCAAGTCAATTTAAAAAAATGTTAAGCTAGTACTTGAATCATACGAATTGAAATTTTCCAACTGAGCGAAAAATTGCCGAAGCCGGAATTCGAACTCAGAATCTTTTGACTTAAATTGCCAATGCTCTACCAATTGAGCTGCTTTGACCGACATCAGGCGGGGTACTTCGCTCAGATAACCTTATTGGCAATAGCATCTGGTCTGCCATGTAGAAAGCTCAGTAGAATATACCTCAGGTACGGGACTTCCATTAAACTATGAGAACATTGATAAACTAGGTATTAATAATAGTATTTTTTTTCTATCCGATTGATTAAAGAAAACAATTGCATCTGTATTTAGTATTTGTCTAAGCATTGTGAAAAAGAGGATGCATTTCGCGTTATTTCGACATTAATTGCGATGAGAAAACTATTATATACTAGCTGACCCGCCCGGCGTTGCCCGAGCCCGTGTAATAAACTCAAATCTTTTAAAAAACGAAACTCTGGTCAAGGTCTCCGATGGCTTCGACGCCGTATACCGGACACGCTCGCACTCTCCAGAAAATCTTTTATTTCTTCCTTCCACCGCCAGGGGAGCAACCTCTTTTGGAACCTCTGAGACAGGTCAACGTTGCCTATGGTACTGTATAGTAGGCGTGCGACAAAATCGAGCTGGTTTCGAGAAGATGGAACATTATAAGCCGAGTTATTGAAATAAGGCACAGTTAGAGAAAATAATCATGAGTGAGGTGCCGGGTGAAGGGGATGTTCAAGTGTCCTTCAGAAAATAACTAATTAGGAGGACTACGACGCATCTTTAAAAATTCGTTCGTTTGCTTAAGCTAGGAACTTAATTACAAATTTGCCTTAAACTATTATTCGGAAATAGTGGTAACCGCTACTCATAAATTTACTTTAATGTTATAGAAGGTGACTATTCAGTTAATTATAATGTTTGGAATCAGTTGCGTTGAAATCGGAAAGATAGTTGCGGAGATACGGAAACGGGGCATAGTTAGAGAAAAAACATTGAAGGAGGGGCCGGGGGGGAGGGGATGTTCAAGTTCCCTTCAGCAAATGACTAATTAGGAGGACCACTATGCATCTTTAAAAATTGGTACGTTTGGTTAAGCTAGAAACTTAATTACAAATTTGGCTTAAACTATTATTTGGAAATAGCGGTAACCGCTACTCATAAATTCACTTTAATGTTATAGAAGGTGACTATTAAGTTAATTATAATGTTTGGAATCAGTTGCGTTGAAATCGGAAAGATAGTTGCGGAGATACGGAAACGGGGCATAGTTAGAGAAAAAACTGTGAAGGAGGGGCCGGGGGGGAGGGGATGTTCAAGTCCCCTTCAGAAAATGATAAATTAGGAGGACCACTATGCATCTTTAAAAATTCGTTCGTTTGGTTAAGCTAGAAACTTAATTACAAATTTGGCTTAAACTATTATTTGGAAATAGCGGTAACCGCTACTCATAAATTTACTTTAATGCTATAGAAGGTGACTATTAAGTTAATTATAATGTTTGGAATCAGTTGCGTTGAAATCGGAAAGATAGTTGCGGAGATACGGAAACGGGGCATAGTTAGAGGAAAAACTTTGAAGGAGGGGCCGGGGGGAGGGGATGTTCAAGTTCCCTTCAGAAAATCACTAATTAGGAGGACCACTATGCATCTTTAAAAATTCGTTCGTTTGGTTCAGCTAGAAACTTAATTACAAATTTGGCTGAAACTATTATTTGGAAATAGTGGTAGCCTCTACTCATAAATTTAGTTTAATGTTATAAAGGGTATCTATTAAGTTAATTATAATGTTTGAATCACTTGTGTTCAAATCGGAAAGATAGTTGCTGAGATATGGAAACGGGGCATTGTTAGGTAAAAAGCCTTGAAGGAGGGGCCGCGGGGGGGAGGGGATGTTCAAGTGCAGTTCAGCAAATGACTAATTAGGACGACCACTATGCATCTTTAAAAATTCGTTCGTTTGGTTAAGCTAGGAAATTAATTAGAAATTTGGCTTAAACTATTATTCAGAAGTAGTGGTAACCGCTACTCATAAATTTAGTTTAATGTTATAAAGGGTGACTATCAAGTTAATTATAATGTTCGGAATCACTTGTGTTGAAATCGGAAAGATAGTTGTTGAGATATGGAAACGGGGAATAGTTAGAGAAAACTTTGAAGGAAGGACGCGGGGGGGGGGGGGGTAGTGGTGGCGGATGTTCAAGTGACCTTCAGTAAATAACTATTTAGGAGGATCACTATACATCTTTAAAGATTGATTCATTAGGTTAAGCTAGGAACTTAATTTAAAATTTGGCTTAGGCTATTATTCGGAAATACTGGTAATTGCTTTTTAGAAATACACCTTGAAGCAATGAATGCTGATTTTTACGATAATTTAGTAAAAATGGAACTAAATGGAGAAGTTCGGAACATTATTACTGAGATATTATTGAGAAACTGAGATTTAAAATAGCGGTATTCTGTATTTAAAACAACAATTAAAAGCTACGGGTGAAGCTAAAAATGCTAAAATTGTTAAATGTAATTAGACCCCTACCCCTCGCCATTCCCGCACATATATAACAAATAATCTGTTAAATAAAGTTTTCTGTATTAATAGTCTCTATCATAATAATATATGTCCTGTTTTAAAAAAAACCTTAAACCCAGATAATAATAATGAAGAAAAACGTGCCTGAAAATGTCTTGAAATGCCGTGCGTAGATGGCGCTACATTAGCTTGGCTAAATGCAGGTAACTGCAATCCATGTTGGCACTATTTCGTTATAAGTCCTTATCTATGCATCGTTACTCTAATTTATTTAATGTGTTCTGAGAAGATATTCTACACAACCAACCAAGAAGAAAAAAGGCGTATTTTTAATGATAGTTCTTTGTGCATTTTAATTAATATTTCAGAAAGTAATTAAAATATTAAAATTCTGACGTAATGGTGTATCAGGAGAGGGTTTGTACTACCTAAATCTAAATTTCCAGCCTTCTAGGTGGGCTAGATTTTCCTAGCCATCGCACTTCCAGGAATTATTGTTAACATACAGTAGAGAATTCTTTTGTGTGTCCCTGTAAATGAACGATGACTGCTATACACACAATATTCTGTAGTAAGTCTCTTGTAATGAACCTTATATAAATTTCAATGCGTTTAAAATAGTGAAACATTATTTAAATAAACCGCAGACGATTTTTCTCCATAGACGTAATGTAACGGAATTCTTTTGACTGTCCCTGTAAAGTAAGTATAAGTGCTATGCACACCCTATTCCATATTAAGCTTCTTCTAATGCACCTTAGTGATATATATAAATTTCAATGCGTTTAAAGTATTGAAACATTATTTAAATAAACCGCAAATGATTTTTCCCCATAGACCGCAATGTAACGGAATTCTTTTGAGTGTCCCTGTAAAAAAACTATAAGTGCTACACACTTCCGTTGAAATAGGGAACATGCTATAGATAACGATTATAACATATAAAATTTGCAGGGCAATCCGAGCATATTTACGGGAGTTAGAGCACGGACAGACGGCAGACGGCAGACGGCAGACGGCCAGACGGCCAGACGGCAGACGGCCAGACGGCCAGACAAACCGAAGTCATAAACACTTTTCAACTAGGTTGGAAAGTGTTAAAAATGCAATGAAACAGGGCAGTAAATGGGACGTTACTCTGATAGATTTTCGTAAATTTTTATGTAAATCACAAAATTTTCTATTAAAAGAAACGCAAATATTCTTCGGATTTAATAAGAACATTTTTATGCTCTTATTAAACCAGAAAAATAATTTCGTAAAATCAGAAATGTAATATCCGTAGTGCATTGTTAAACTCAAATTTAAAAGAAAAATGCATGCATGCGAATTAAAGATCTGTAAATAATGATGTAATATTAAACATTCATGTTCTTTAATTATAAAAATGAGAAAGTTTCCCAATAAAGCTTAATAATTAGCTGCATCTTTGAGTTTAATGTATAATTACCAGGAGGGTACTATGTTATAACAACAGAAATAAGATAACTTTATTCAAAGCAAATAAATAGTTTATTCAATAACACGTTCAATACTGGGATAAAATAAACGGAATTTTATTTTCAGACATTCCTAATTCACACCAGAAAATACTAACGGCAAGCAATATTTGCTTTATTTAATGACCGACCTTTCGTGATTATGTAAAATAAAAATTCTTCTTCCATAATTTCCGGTATGAATTCGTAATTTTGTATTAAAAATGGTATATCAAATGAGTGACCAAGCGATGCCACGTATGCGTACTCGGTAGCGAACGTTAAGAATTTTTTACACGATTTTAAACAATATCTTTTATAATCTAATTAAAACAAATTTCTAGATTTTTAGAAAATTATAAGATTAATTACTATGGACTTGTTTTCCCACGAACAAAATACGCCTCATAATTATTTATTTTAAATATATTTTTTTTTTGTTGTTTAAGTCTAACTGGCTTCCGCCCGCTTGCGGAACGCTAATTGAATCGGGGCCTCAAATTGATACTAACCTCCAAATAAATATAAATCTCTGGTTCGGGTTCTACTGCCTACGAACTGCGTTACCGGCACGTGCTGCGCAGGCGCCGGAAAATCTTTTAGTTCCCCCTCCCATTGCCAGGGGCCGCATTCTGTTCTAAACGAACCGCCCGACACATGCCCTCGCTGATTTCGGCACCGTATAGCAGACATGCTGCAAAATCATTTAACATTAAAGCAATATTTAAACTACCAACGACCCCCCTCCCCCACCGTCAAAATTAAACCAACAACATTAACAAATATCGTTAACTTTTGAAATAGAAACAAAATGCTCCCTCTATTCGTTTGACTTTGAAATTTATTTATTATCGTTTTGAAAAGTAAATGAAGAGACCTGCCCTGAAGCAGAAGTAAATTCAGTACGACCCTCTCTTCCGTCTGCGTCACTTTGATTACGTCGGGTCAGTTTTTTGCAAATATTAAGAAAAGTTACCGGTCCATTTTCATAAAATTTGGATTTTCGGAATCAGAAAAATAATATACGCATATATTGTGAGTTTAAAATCGATACCTCGAGTAGTTTTCTTAATGTTTGACGATAAGTCAAAATGTGAAAAAGCAGTAATTAATGAAGCACTCGACTTGCATCGCTACCCTGTTTTTTTAATTACTTCTGCAAAGACTCTATACATCCAACCAACCGAAGAAAAAAGGCTTGTTGAGGTTCGTTGTGGATTTAAATTAATATCTCGGCTAATTATTAACACAAATAAATATCTGAGCCTCAGGTGCATCAAGACTTGCTTTGGCCTAACCTCATCCAAATTTTCAGTCATTTAGTTGTGGTAGATTTCGCTAGCCATTGCCAACAAACAAACAGACAGACACACAGAACGAAACATTGTTTTATTAGTACCTTTTACTCGCAAACATTTACAGCTTATTTTCTCAGAAATATGTGATGGTTTATCTTACACTCGCAAAAAACTGCAGCAAACTGTCCAGTCATTTAACCTTTTTTGTAAAGAATGGTTTCTCCAACGTATTATTAAGGTATTACAACCATAAGTTATTACGACTGTATTATGTACAGGATCGATTAAAATTATGGTTCAGTAATCATTATCTATAAAAACGGTTGAATTCCTCGACAGTTTGCTCCAACTTTTTAACAGTGTATATTTTTCCTCCGTAGAACATTTTGTTATCCAGGGGGCGCTGCTGAGCGCTCAAGTCTGGAGGATGCGCGGAGCGGATTCCCGCCAGTAGATATGTATTCTTTGAGACGTAAGCGCAGTGTACCAACCGCTGCCAGTCATTTTTGTTCTCCTTGTAAATAAATATTATTGTTAAGTTTTAATTCAAGTTTTTATTGAATGCGAAGTGATTAATTAGTTTTATTACTTAGAAATACAGTCCAAAGATTACCCGAGCTATCTACGGATCATGTTTTGGTCCTCCGAGCCGCAGCGCTCATTTAGAACACTGTGAAGAATCATCGCCCTTGGATTTTTTGCTATCTGTAGTTATAGATAGAATATTGTAATGGCTACTATTTCAGGTACTGTGGTACTAAATAGGAAACGCGGAAATATACGTGGCCAAGTTACACGTATATCAAATGCAATAAAATCAAAACTTGGCCAGAAAGAATTGGAACTCAAATTAAATGCTCTTCAGACGTTAAAAAAGAAGACAGATGAATTACGCAACGAGTCGTATTCTGTAATTTCTGATGATGATTTACCGGAATTTGAAAATTCTTTGACCGAGATAGAAAAACAGTTAGAAGCTCTCGAAGTAAGTGTTCTTGATTTAATAAAGCCTAGTGTTTCTAATGTTGAAACTCAAAATAATAATGATAGAATTAATGCTAATGAGTCAAAAATTAAATTGCCGTCAATTAATTTACCCCAATTTTCGGGTCGCTACACAGAGTGGTTTAATTTTAAATTACAATTCACCACCTTGATTGATAGCAACGATGAATTAAATGATGCTCAAAAATTATATTATTTACAATCGGCTTTAACAGGCCCTGTGAAACAATTGAAAAAAACATTGATGATTCTTATGCTTCCTTATTCGAAGCTTTAAAAAAACGATTTGAAAACAAACGGTTAATTGTAAATTCTCATATTTCAGAGTTATTGAGTAACAATAAAATAAAAATTGAAAATGCGAAAGAAATATGCAATCTGGTAGATAATTTATTGAGTCATTTGAGGGCTCAGAAACAATTAGGACTAGAAAATAATAACTTATCAGAATCAATCGTAACGAATTTTGTGTTACAAAGAATCGATGATGAGTCAAGAAAGGCATTTGAAATGAGTCTTTACTGTAACGACTTGCCTGAATGGAATATTTTTATTGATTTTTTACTAAAAAGGGCTCAAGCTCTCGAAAACCTACAAAAAAGCAACATCGTTAAGAAACCTAGGTATGAAATTACTCAGAAACAAAAAAGTTTAGTATTACAGAATGACAAATTTAATTGCGCATTATGTAAACAACCTCATATGATATTTCGATGTCAAAGGTACTTAGATTTATTGGTTCAAGAGAAATTGAACCAAGTAAGGAAGTTGAAGTTATGTTATAACTGCCTATCGTTATCTCACGCTGTTAATCGATGTAACAAATTAAATAATAAGTGTAGGATTTGTTACTCCAACCATCATAGTTCTCTTCATGGAGCTAATTTTTCGAAACCTGCTTAAGAAAAGCGAAAGGCAAGTTAATTGTATTGCAAATGAACCGCAGTTGAAAACGGAAGACAACGTAAATTCTAATTCAGTAGAATCTACCGCAAATGCGTTTACCTTGAGCTGTCAAAACAATTATGATCAAAATTTGTCTTGCACCAGTTATAATGGTTTGATTTCGACAGCTGTGATTTATTTAAGGGGAAGTAATGATTCTTTTTTTCCTTGTATTGCGATTTTAGATACTGCCAATAATGTCTCATTGGTCACGTTTTCTGTAGCAGATATGTTAGGGTTGCAAAAATATAAAGTTAAGTCATTAATTACTGGATTAAATGATTCTGTCTGTAAAATTAAAAACAGAATAAACGTAGAAATTTTCAACAAGGATAGAAGTTTTAAAAAATTATCTAACATGCTTTTGGTTCCTAAAATCACTGATTTAACCCCTTCAAGCGCCGTAGACATTTCTAATCTGCACTTACCACAGAATTTAACCTACGCGAACCCAAGATTTTTTTAACCTCAGCGAATTCAATTGTTATTAGGAGCAGATGTATATTACGAATTGTTATTAGCTGGTCAAATAAAAATTCCTAAAACTTCTATAATTTTACAAAATTCTCATTTAGGATGGATCGCGGGTGGAACAATACAAGATAGAAATGAAAGTAAATTTACGTATCATTTAATAGAAAATCAAGATGAATTAGATTTGAAAACCTTTTGGGACTTAGAGACGTTGGGAATTAAAGATGACCCAAATAGTGTTAAAAACGAGAAAATTGTAGAAAAATTTCATGAAACTGTGCGTTTTGAAAATAACAGATATGAAATCAGTCTCCCTTGGACAAGGGATTGGAACCATTTAGAAAATAATTATAAAACCGCCGAAGCGCGACTCTCAGGTCTTATAAAAAGAATGAAACGTGATACAAAGTTATACGAACAATATCGCAATATTTTGAATGAGTATTTAGAGATGAACATAATTGAAAGTGTACCTAATTTAGAAAACCCTTCAGATAAACCAGTTTTTTACTTACCGCACAATACAGTATTTAGAGAAGATAGTGTTTATACTAAATGTCGAATAATTTTTGACGCAAGTTCCCATGAAGCAGGTCAATTATCCTTGAATGACTGTCTTGACGCAGGAACTAATTTAAACCCTAATATTTTTCACTTATTGATTTTTTTCAGACTAAACAAAATTGCTTTTCTAGCAGATATAGAGAAGGCTTTTCTAGAAATTGCCATAAACGAAAAGGACAGGGATGTTCTGAGATTCTTGTTTATAGATAAGAATCCTGTCGACAATGACGCATTTAATGTTATCGTCTACAGATTTTTACGCCTAACATTTGGCTTAAACCCAAGCCCATTTTTGCTATCTGCTACAATTAAGCATCATCTTAATAAATTCGAAACGGAATATCCGATAACGTCAGAAGTACTCCACAATTGTATTTATGTAGACGACTGAATAACCGGGACAGGCACAGTCGAAGATGCGGTGAACATTTCGGAACAATCTCATAAAATAATGAATAGCTAGCATGAATTTACGGAAGTGGATTTCGAATAACAACCAGTTAATGGAAATATGGGATAATCGTGGATTTAGTACTATGCCACAATCTTTTGAGGATAGTACAATACATAAAGTTTTGGGGATATCGTGGCAACCCAAAGCAAGATATACTTTTGATAGATATTGATAATTTGCTCGAATTTTTGCGTAACGCAAAAAATACAAAACGTTTTGTATTACAAGTTGCAGGTAGAATATTTGACCCTCTGGGTCTAATTTCTCCGTATACAATACGAATTAAATGTTTATTTCAAGAACTGTGGAGTAGGAATTTAACATGGGATGAAGAACTGCCCTCCGATATTACAAAGACGTGGAAACAATGGTGTTCCGAACTTCCCCAGTTGAGAAATCTAAAAATGCAAAGGAACATTTTTCAGTTTCCTGATGACTCCAATTACACCCTAACTTTGCATACCTTTGCCGATGCCAGCCCAAAAGCATACGGTGCTTCCGTGTATCTACAAATTGATTCACTAAGTGAATCTTCCTTATATTTGATTACATCAAAATCCAGAGTGGCACCATTGAAAAAATGTCACTTCCTAGACTTGAACTTCTAGCAGCATTACTTGCTGCACGCTTAACTTGTGAAGTAAAAACGGTACTAGACCGCAAGGGACCATCATCTATGTATTTGTGGACAGATTCGCAGATTGTTTTGTAGTGGATCAAAGGCTCTGGAAACAGGTGGAAGTCATTTGTGTCGAACCGTGTAAAGGAAATCCAAGCTCTGACAGACCCATCCAGGTGGTTTCACTGTGCAGGGTCCGAGAATCCTGCAGATTTGCTAACAAGAGGTGTCAAGTGCGACCTTCTCGTTCAGAGTTCCAAATGGTGGACTGGACCAGAGTTTTTGAAAGACTTAGATCTGTGTAACAACGACCAGACTTTAGTGATTCCTAACAAGGACATATATATAAACGAACTAAAAAGAGACTCCGTGAACATTAGTAACGATGACTTTGTTACATTAACTATTTCTCATGAAAAACCGTTAATTCACCATATTTTTGCATGTACTAATAATTTTGTAAAATTAATTCGTATAATGAGTTTTATTTTTAGATTCACCTTCAACTGTCGTAATAGATTGAAGAGAAGAAGTGGACCACTATCGAGGAGGTGAGAGAGGCTGAATCGTTTCTAATTCGGTCAGTACAAAGGGGGGATTTAGGGAAGAATTAAAATGTCTCGAAAAAGGTAAGCCTGTTCACAATAAAAGTAGATTATCTTCCTTAAACGTATTTGGAGGAGAGGATGGATTAATTAGAGTTGGCGGCCGTTTAGCACATGCAGATTTGCCGCTTAACTCAAAGTTTCCAATTGTTTTCTCTGCCAATCATAAGTTAACGGATATTATTTTAAATTACTTCCATCTCAAATACTTTCATTTAGGCCCACAAGCGTTGCTTTTCCATGTAAGACAAAAATTTTGGCCACTTAATGGCAGGAATAATTGCCGAAGCATTGTTCACAAATGTGTGACATGCTTCAAGAATAAACCTGTTGTCAGCTCCCAATTAATGGCTGATCTGCCGGGAGAACGTGTGACACCAAATTTTGTATTTTCGGTGACAGGTCTGGATTACTGTGGCCCATTTTCTATTAAATTTAAAAATCAAAGGAAGGGTGTATTGAATAAAATTTATGTCGTAGTGTATGTGTGTTTATGCACAAGGCAATACACCTGGACTTTGTTTCAGATCTCACAACTCAGGCTTTTATAGCTAGTCTAAAACGTTTCTTTGGCAGAAGTGGGAAATGTGCAAAAATCCTATCTGATAATGCGAAAACGGTCATCGGAGCTGACATCGAGTTGAAAAAATTGCTTAAACTGATTAGTTTCCCAGATGAGGAATTGTGTAATTTTTTAACCCATGAAGGTATCAAATGGGAATTTATTCCCCCCAAATCCCCGAATTTTGGTGGCCTCTGGGAGGTGGCTGTAAAATCATTCAAGTTTCATTTAAAACGGGTAATAGGTGATCAAAAATTAACCTTAGAAGAGTTTCTTACTATACTAGAGGAAATTGAGGGAGTTTTGAACTCCCGTGTCCTCTCACTCCGCTGTCCCCAAATTTCGAAAAATTTGAAACCTTGACACCCTCTCATTTTTTAATCGGTAGACCTATCACTTCGATCTCCGAACCACCATTAGATAACATTAATGAAAATAGGTTAGCAAAATGACAGAGAATCACCAAATTTAGTCAGTAAATTTGGAAGGCTTGGAAGCGCGATTATTTAAATAATCTGCAGCAGAGGGGGAAATGGAAATTTAATAAGGATGATGTACAGAAAGGAACTTTAGTACTAATAAAGCAGGAAAATTTACCTTCCACCAAATGGCAGGTTGGAAGGATAGTTGACATTTTTAAGGGAAGGGACAATATAATACGAACGGTAACCTTATGGTTACCAGACGGACGAATTTATAAGAGAAATGTCAGAGATGTCTGTATATTACCAGTTCAGTAACAGATTTCCTTTCTTTCTTTAAGCAATTTTTAAGGTATATATTATTTCTGTATGTAATGTAGAATTATAGTGCATTTATGATTGTATTATTATTGTGTATGTAAGTTGTTATATCTTTTAATTTTTTCTTATATGATAATTTTTGCAAATTTATATGTGAATGTATATTGAAATTTGCATTTCAATCCCCGGGGGAGTGTTTCCTTTGTAGAACATTTTGTTATCCAGGGGGCGCTGCTGAGCGCTCAAGTCTGGAGGATGCGCGGAGCGGATTCCCGCCAGTAGATATGTATTCTTTGAGACATAAGCGCAGTGTACCAACCGCTGCCAGTAATTTTTGTTCTCGTTGTAAATAAATATTATTGTTAAGTTTTAATTCAAGTTTTTATTGAATGCGAAGTGATTAATTAGTTTTATTACTTAGAAATACAGTCCAAAGATTACCCGAGCTATCTACGGATCAGTATATAAAATAAAACAGAGCGTGTATGTCCGTCATCTTATGGACGAACGGTAGCACCTAACACTAACAAATTTGGGCAGTCCTAGACCAAACTTATGAACATCTTTACAATTTGTACTTGCACATTTCTAATTTAATTAAATAAAAGAGCGAATGTTTATCTGTCCATCCTTTAAAGTGTGGCGAATAAGAATTAAGTTTTTCCCTTTCGTCAGAAGTTAAAATTTTGCCTTCATCTTCACGTAAGGCGTATGGACTGACTTCGACCGCACCAGCTGACGAATTATTTTCTTCAATGTATTCATCTACAAAATGAAACTTTTTCTGAGGTTGATTACTGAAATACCACGTTTTGTTGGCAGTATCTATCACCATGTTAGCATTGTGCAAAAAATCCATGCCTAAAAGCGTTACCCTTAGCGTTTGGTAATACAATGAACTCAGTTTTGAAGACTCGACCTTCAATCTCTACTGGAACTGTAGCAGACAAAGTTTCTCTGGCTATAGTAATTCCGTCAGTCAACGTGACATCATGAGTATGAGGGTTCAGTGCAAGACCAGTTTTTAAAAATAGCTCATACATACGTTCTCCCGCAATGGAACGATTAGCTCCCGTATCTGCACAGACTAACACATTCTTATTGCAGATCGTGATAGGCACATTTGGAGCTGAAACTGTTGAAGTATTTAAATTATGCAACTTAAGACGACGTGCTTGCACATTTCCTTTTTTAACCGAAGGGGTACAATCTGGACATTCCTTCTTTATAAATCCCAGTTTACCACATCCATAGCAAACAATATCGGATTCTAAGCGTCGATTACTAAACTTAGGAGGAGATCTGTCTGTTTTTGGAGGCTTACTCTGCTTCCAATTATTATCTCGACGAGAAATCTCTTTTTTCACTTGGGGTACCACCGGATCTCTTTTAGGAAACGTACTTCTTATGATTTCGTTGGCATCTAGTTTTTCGGGGAGGTCTACTGGGCGAATTTAAATTTTCCCAATCATCTAACATATGCTGTTTGCATTCAACAGGCACGCGCCTTTTCATTTGACAAGCTATGATCAAATCCTGAAGAGCTTCAAAAGACGTCACAGATAATTCTTTAAGCCAGTTTTCAAAATAAGCTCGAAGTTCGAAATAATAATCTCTCCAGGTGATATCTTTTACCTTGCGATGAGCAAAGAACAGCTGTCTGAATTTTTCGCCACTAATCTTAAACCGTTTTAGAAATAAATCTTTAACATGCGAAAAATTTGAAGCGTTTTCTACCGATTCACCAGCGATAAGCGTAGAAATAGAAGATGAGACAACACTGAGTAAATACGATACCCATAGATGCTCAGGTACCTTAGAGAGCTTTAACTGGCGTTCTAGGAGTACCAAAAACAAATTTACATCATCTGTTTCTGGCCTGAATGTAGGCAACAACCTTTGGACATCTATCTTACTTTCCGCGTGAGATATCCCTGTCGCATTACCACCTACCACTCCACTGGAAACATTTTGGCTCTGAACCTGTAGCTTAAGCTTCTCAACTTCAAAATTCATCTCAAGCTTTTTAAACTCCATCTCTTCTGCCCTACGCTTCTCTTCTAATTCCAGCTTATGCTGTTCTAACTCTGTTTCTTTTTGTTTATCCTCTAATTCCCGCCTACGTTGTTCTTCTTCCCGAGTTGCAATTTGATTCCTGACTAATGAATTCCCAAAATCAACATCGAACGAGTGGGAGGATTTAATTTTTTCCCGCAATGTGACAACTGTCATACTGGTTTGCACATCTAAATTCATTTCTAACGCAACCTGGAACAAATCTTCTTTACGAGCTTTATTAAGTTCATACATTTTAAATTTTAGCAAAACAACTAGCCGAAAACCCTATAAATGCCAAAACATTCGTTTAAACAGTACCCCAGACGTGAGCTTTGCCGTTACAAATCATATAAACTTTTAATAAATCAAAAGAGTGAGCTTTAACCATAATATGAACTCTACAAAACAGAACAAACATTAAATCTCTTTTGATTTAAATAAACTGGATTTCATAACGCGACACATTCAAAACAATATTTCAAATGAGATAAAAAGAAACATAACTGAATAGTTGTCACTTAAATAATATTCTAGATGAAAACAAAACACATAACTGAATAGTTGTCACTTAAATAATATTCTAAATGAGATAAAAACAGATAACAGAATAATTAAATTTTCAACCAATATTATTTTTAAATTACTAAGACAACTTAATATCGGTTTTGTTCAGTTCTTTAAAAAACTTTGTACTTTTGTACTTTAAAAAATAATACATTCTACCTGAATAAAATCAAAACAACAAAACTTGCCTAACTTACTCATTCACTTCTAAATTTCACAACAATGCTCCTTTTCTCAATAAATCGAGAACTCCTAATTAAATACTTACGTTCAGCATTAAATAAAAACAAACATTTATATCGAAATTGTACTAAATTATTTTAAAACCAATAATATAAGAGAACAAAAGTAATCAATTCTTTTAAAACTAATAATAAAAGAAAAATAAACCATCTTTATGATAACAGCGATAAAATTATGAATACTTTATATTATTTTGACCTGAAACTGATAATATAATAATTTTATTTGAAACTGATAATATAATATTTTTACTTGAAACTGATATCAGTTTTACTTTCTTTTTTTTTTTTAAATCAATAAAAACTTATTTCAACCACAGTCACAATAAGCAATCAAGGGAGGGGGGGAAGGAGAAATATATAATAAAATAACAAAATAATGCAAGAATGAACCAATAAAATGTTAAGAATAATTAAAATAATGTTTTGAATAATCTAACTGAAGTTGAGAATAATCAAACTAAAGTTAAGAAGAATCCCAATGATGATAAGAATAAGAATGCATTCTTTGTAGCTATTAAAAAAATTACGGATCCGTTTTAACATACACACATAAACAAATTGTAGCACTTTAAACGAAGATTAAGAACATATCAAAAATCGTATGCTGCAATGGCGACCGGTTGCGCCATTTTTTTATTGTAACTGCTGAGAAAAGAAAATCTTCCAAAAGATCTTATGAAAGATCTTTTGGATCTTTTGAATCTTTCATAAGATCTCAAGATCCATCTTGATGTAAAACTATATCACTGCGGATTTGTAGAAATAAATCACATTATCATAATATCATTATAAAAATCATTGTGGATTTGTAGCCCGAAGTTGGTTAGGCAATTTGTATCATCACTGTCGAATAACTAACCTTTAGAATCTCGGGGCGGAAAGAATGGTTCTTTTATAACACCAGAAGTAAAAGTTTGCTGGCATTTTCATATAGTTTATTACTTGTTGACACAAAACATCACAAAACGGCACATTACACACAGATAAATAAGACTGACACTTTACTTTTTACATTTTCGGAGAACAAAACAACACGACTTAACAATTTTCTATTTACAACACCGCTCTTCGAATAATGAACTCTTTTCGGCCAAGCTCACGCGTCAACTGATCAAAAGTCTCTTCCCAGATCACGTGATGCGTTGCGCATTTCGCCGGAAGGGTCCATTTCTTCTGGAAGGGTCTTTCTGCGTTACATAGATATATAAAAATAATGAAATTGGTCCCCCATAGCCTAAAAACCCAAGGGTGCTTAGGTCTGAGGCTTCAGGACTACGAAGGTACGAAGTAGAGGTCTGCACGGGCAGAAATTTCCAGGCCCGGGCCCGGCCCAACCCATACAAAAAAATTCGGCCCGGGCCAATACAAAAACTAAAAGTTCTACCCGAGCCCGGGCCGGCCAGATATAAAAGCTAAAAGTTCAGCCAGAGCCCTGCCCGGACCGGAAAAAAGTTAAAATCTCGGTCCGAGTGAATTTCTACTAAACATTGATTTTTACGTCGATATGGTTAAAATTTTGCCTCGTAGGAGGAGATCTAACCAAAAATTCCTATCTTAGCCTTTTTTTATGTTTATAATCTTCATTTTTATAGAGGTGCCGCAACCTGGAATATTTATTTTTTATAAATCTCTATTTGTTGTATGTATGTGTATAAGTTATCATTAATATTGTTAATCCATATTCCATTTATTGAAGTGTTAAAAATCAGAAAAATGCTACACAGTAAAATCTTCTAAGATGGAATTGCATGGGGAAGCAAAAAAAAATGAATTATAGACAATTTGCCTTCTTAGCAGGTGTAAATGTATTATACATTCTTTTCTTACGTGTATTAGTATATTCATTTTTCATGGATCAACACATTTTTCAGTTTAAGACAGGATTCCGTCATAATTCCGTCTTTTTCACACGTTTTACTATATTTTAATTTAGCCATATTTTTATAAATGGATAGATCTACTATTCTTTAAAAATAATAACTTTTAATGTTTAATTGTAGAATAATGGTGATTTAAAAATGTATGCATGTTTTGCAAAGATTTTTGTGCCAGGTCTTATTTTACTGACTTTCGAACGGACCAGGCCACGCCGAGACGATGATTTTCATACCTGTCAAAACCATGACTGAAAATGTTGGGGCGTGTAGACAAGGAAGAATGAAACCAGTCCCGGCTCTGTACGGAATAAATAATTTAAGGCACGGCCTTATCCTGCAGGAAAAAAGTAAGGCCCAGCCCGTAAAGAGTAATCACTAGGCCCGGCCTGGCCCGGCCCGAGCCTTAAAAAAAGTATGGCCTGGGCCCAGCCCGAAACGTGTGGAGACCAGGCCCGGCCCGAGTGAAATGAAGGAAAATAGGCCCGAGCCCCGCCCGTGCAGATCTCTAGTAAGAAGTATAAAATTAAAGCAAAAAAGTGGTCCGGCCTGACTTGATGCCGTCTGTATTCCCTTAGATCGTCCACTTAATAGACAACCACCAGCTTTCATTACTACGAAAAATGCGCCCCACAGCCGCCACCTCTCGTAGGAGAAAGAAGAGTCCACCCGATGCTGTCATGCCCAACCCCACTGCAAGCAGTTTTCATCATTTTTCTTCAATTAACAAATTTCCCTTTTCTTTTTTGTATGAGCTAAAAATAGTTTTGTAATTATTAATATGAAAACCATTGATGCCCAGGAATTCGATAATGTTAAACTATACAAAGATAAATGTTATCCTTTTTCATTTTTTCATTGGACATTTTTTATATCAAATAACAGTAAATGAATTTTATTTATTTTTGTGAGGAGTCAATTATTTTAATATTAATGAAGACTTAAGCATATATGTCAAATGCTTCAGTAATATTGAATAAGCTCTAACAATAAAAAAATGCACTTGTTTTCACGCCTTGTTTATTTATTGATTTTATTTCGAATGAAACTGACGAGGAAAAAATTTTAATCTTGTCACTTTTTTGTAGCATGGCTTCATATTTTTTCGAAACTTTTAAATCCACACAAGCTTGTGGTTGATTTAAATATGCCAGAAAAAAAACACATTAAAAACTTCATTCCTACTTCATCATTCCATGTCATTGTTTTTCAGATAAACGTTGCTTGTGTGTTTAATTCTTAATTTTTAATTGTACTATTCGACACAATTACTTTACTAAAATGGATGCACATTCATTCCAGATTAATTGTTTAAACTGTTTCTGCTGTAAAGAATTGGGCCTCCTCATCTAGGTGCACGATGTGTCATTCTAGCATTTCCTGTGAGTACACTTAACTGCATACCTTCCCTCGCTATTTTTGCCTTGAAGACTAGCAGACGCCGAATTCTATTGTACTGTGAGCGGAAAGTTCGGACAGTGATGTAGTGGTAAGGCGTTACCCAAAGAGGGGTCTTATGCTTAGATCCTTGCCGAGTTCGTGGGAAAGAGTTCATCTGCGAGAGAAGCGATCTCTGCACACGATTTTTAGGTTTGCGCCCGAAACTTTGCCCTTTGTCTTAGAACGTCCAATGACGGACTTAGTGAAAACGAAACAGAGGGATCTCAATGCTGCTAAGAGGCTGGAGAGTTTCGAGGGGCCCGCCTCGACAAAGCCCCCGCCCCTAGAAGGAGTTCTCCGGCGAGAATGAAAAAGTGAGAGAGGAGAGTTTTTGAATAGATCTGGACGAGAGTGGTGACTCTCTGGAAATAGTGAGGTCTGACCTCTATTTAATTGATACGGCAGGTATCAGGTGAAAATCCCAGCGAAGTGAAAAAGCATGACAAGTGCGATAGTGAGAGTTCTTTAACTCTGAAGCATCGTGATTTAGTATATTTTTGCGAAGAGAAGGAACGGACGAGCCCTGTTCCGAATGAACTTTCTTTAGAAGTTACGACAGACAGTAATTTCCTGAGACTTTTGATTGATCGAGCTGCACTAAGAGTCAAGAGAACATTAATTTATTAGCGATTGACTCACGGAAAATAATTAAATGCTGTATTGACGTCTTGTATATATTTTTCATTAGAATTAACATTGTTATACAATAAAATTCTATTTTCTAATTTATGCGAGAAATTCTCTGTGCCAACGATCCGATCTCGCTACCACTCACCATCTTTTATCGGGTCGGTATAGAGGAGTTACTACAAATGGTGGCTTGCGGTGATGGATTAATTAGCAAAAATTAATGACATTCTCTAAAGACAAAGAGTGGACTCCGAAATTTAAATCATCAAAGTGCTCCAAGAAAGAGTCTCCTTGTGACTTGTGACCTGAGTCTCCTTAGACGCCCCTGTGGTTCAACACAGCATCAGAAAGAGAAATCTACCAAGAATTCTAGAGTGTTCCCCCATCAGAAAGAGAAATCTACCAAGAATTCTGGAGAGTGTTCCCCCATCCGGAAGAGTCCCCATCCGAAAAGTGTGATAGAGACCCCTGTCTGTGCTTCTGACGCCCTGAAAGACTCTTAGTAATGGAGGTAAGCTCTTTTTATACTCAGAGTGGCTTTAATTGTTATTAGTGTTTATATAGGTGTTGTAGGCTTTAAAAGAAAGTTGTATGTTTATTTTTGTGAGAGTAAATATTTTGAGAAATTTTTCCGGTAGAAAAAAATAAAGTATGATGAGATATTTCCGATATAACTGTAACTTATTTAATAGACAAATTTTGTAGTTAAAATTAAATTATTGTTGAATTAATTTAATGCAAACTGAGAGTTGTGCAGTGTTACAAAATTTTAGCTGAATCTATAAATGAGAGATCATTAAAAAAAAAAAAATTATCGAACGCATTTCATATTTTAAGATAACAGAGTTGATTTTATATGTTTTTTGTGAATTATTCTAAATCTTTTAAGAGTGGATGCAGAGATTAAGACCACCATTGATTTAAAAAAAAAAGGAATTGAATGAGACTTTTGCAATTTAAAATATTTTTACTGTGCTTTTTGAAATTGAAATTGTTGTTTTGTGTCAAATTGATCCCATATGTATTTTATAACCAAATACCAAGGTGAATGTGGACGATAGGATAGGGTTGCTTAATTTTATATGTTGCATATTTCTTATATATTATTGTTATGCGTACTTTTTATGAGTGTATATTTCAGTATTATTTTAGTGCACTTGGTAGAAATTACATTTAATCTTATTGTATTGTTTTATAATTGTGGGAAAGATAATTTCTAATTTTAAACTTTAAAAATGTCGGAGCTTAAATATTTTAGGAAAGCTGATTTGCAAACGTTAGCTTACGAATTTGAGGTCATTTTAGAGAAAAATGATACTGTACCGAAAATTATAAAAAAATAGAGTCGTCAGAGGGATTTGATAAAGAGCTAGCCTTAGCGCAAATTAAACTGTTAGAAAAAGACAGGGAAAATAAGTTATTGGCGGAGAAGGAAGAGAATGATAGACTTCAGTTAGAGAAAGAAAGATTGTGGGAGAAAGCAGAAAAAGAAAAAGAACGCGAACATGAGTTAGCTAGGTTAAAAGCGACACAAGAGTCAGATGACCGGAGTACCGCATCCAGTAGCATCTCAGTTAGAACGAATCATTTACCCCTAAAAACAATTATGCATCGCTTTGATGAAAAGAATTCGGATATTTCGTTGTTTTTGAATTTATTCGAGAGACAGGCAAAAAAATGTAATCTAAATTCGGATGAGTTGGTGACGAACTTACTATCATTATTACCTGTGGGAATGGCCGAGTTAATTTTGAGAGAACCCGAAGACAAAATTGATGACTTTCAATATGTGAAAGAAAAATTGTTAGAACGATATCGTTTGAATGCAGAGACGTATAGACAAAAATTTAGTCAGCATCCCCGAAATCCTAATTCAGTTTGGAAGGACCTGATCTTTGAACTTAATAGTTTTTAAGAAGGATGGCTGTCATGCTTACAAGTTTCGGATTTTGAGGGTTTGAAAAATTTGCTTGTCACGGACCAAATCAAACGGAGAGCGTCTCCAGAAATGCGCGAACATTTTATAGATAACTGGGCGGAGATTAAAGATCCTGAAGAGTTAGTGAGGCTTTTAGATGCGTACGAAGCGATCAAACGCCCTTCTAAAAAAATGTGGAATCCTAAGCCACCGACAGAGAAGAAATTTGAAAGACCCAGAACTTTTGAAAATGGGCGAAACAGTAACAGAAATCCGGAGACTAACTTTAACTGGAGGGATCGAAATGATAATAAAGAAAGGGTTTACGAAAATAGGCGAAAAGTCAAGTGTTACGCGTGTTTTCAAAGCGGTCACTACAAAGTAGATTGTCCGGAAATTAAAAAGAGATATGTTGCGCGGGTCGGTCACTTAATAAGTAAACCGACACTTGAAGAAACCTTCTCCCCTTATTTGAGTAAAGTGTTAGTGAATGGAATTCAGACAACTGCTTTAACTGACACTGGGAGTGAAATTGATATCATCGCATACGACTTGGTCAGTCAAGATAAATTGAATGGAGATCACGTATGGATTAAAACTCCGCTGGACAGTAAATTATACTGTTTACCTATAGTAGAGGTCACTTTAGAAATTGAAGGCGTGGGGGTCATTGAAACCAAGGCAGGAGTTAACAATAGAAATTCAGATATGTACTACTATTTGTTGGGTAATCGCACTCAGAAATTATTAGAACAGGCGAAGAAAAAACCCGAATTGATGAATGCAGTTTTGATACGCGCTCAAACGAGAGAAAAGGTGGCCCAGCTCCGAATCCGGTAAATAAACAAATTATGATTTCCGAGGGGGAAAAAGAAATTTCTAGCGGGAATGTTGAAGCGGAAACTTTGAATTCCGAGGAAGAAAAAGAAGAGGATATTTCTAGCGGGAATGTTGAAGCGGAAACTTTGAATTCAGTAAAAGAAAAGGAAGGGGGGATTTTTCGCGAGTGCAGTGAAGCGGAAGCGTTGAATTCAAAACTAGAGGGTGAAAATCTAGAAAGCCCTATTGAATTGGTTAGTGTGGATAAGGGATTATCGCCTTTGTCGACATGTGAGGGATCTTCGATCTTAGCAGAAATTGGAGGGAAGGATAGTCAAATTGAATTAGACAGAGATCAATCTCTCAAAGAGATTAGTAAAAAAAACGGAAGGTGAAGAATCGCATTGTAATGCAGGAGATTCTTTGATAGTGGCAAAAGCCAGTGACAATCGCGTGAGTGGGGGGAAGCAGGTGCTTGTCCCATTGCATTGTCAGGTAGATATTTTTGGCGCGTGCCTAAAAAAAGTGTCATTACACTTAGGGAAAGGGAAAGTTAAAGGAAATGTGTCAGGATACTTTGACTTCGGGAGAAGTTTGATGAATGATTTAGCGACCGCATTTCTAAAACGGTTCTGTGTTAAGATGAGAGATTCGATAAGCGATAGTATTGCATGTTGGCATCGAAAAGTTAGAAAGCTTTTGAAAGCGTTAGTATTTGGAGAATGGATAAGAGAAACGGAGGAAAATAAATTCGTGAAGGGATGTGTGTTTAATCTCACGAACAGGTTAAAAAGAGGTCGAGTTTTAGCCGTTGAAAATGTGTCAGAAAAACGAGAAAAGATGAAATTTTGGTTTGACAGAAAGGCGGTAAAACGGAAGCTTAATGTGAAAGATGATGTTTTAGTGTTAACTACCAGAAAGCCAATTAAAATGTCAGATAGTCGGATAGGGCCGGGAAGAAAGGAGTCAATAATTACGGAAACAATTGATATTGTGAATGTTCCTGGGAGGCGACAGAAATCTCAGACTTCTCACGTGAGTTTAGTAAAGCCTTACAGAAAACGGGTGGAGTTAGCAGATATCTGAACGCGGGAAATAAACGCACTTAAGAATTTCTGTTTACCGTATCTAGATGATATGGCGATTTTTTCAGATAGTTGGGAGGACAATATGCGTCATCTAGAAATAGTATTAAAAAGGGTTAATGACGCGAAACTAAAAATCAAATTGGCGAAATGCAAGTTCGCTCAGAAAACCGTAAAATATCTTGGGCATATTGTAGGTGAGGGTAGACGGAGGCCAGCTGAGGCGAAAGTAAGGGCAATTAAGGAATTACCGGTTCCGAAATCGAAAACTGAAATTCGTAGATGTTTGGGAATGGCTGGATATTATTCCCGGTACATAAAAGATTATGCAGTGATTGTAGAACCATTAACGAGGGCGCTTAAAGGGAAAAATAAAAAAGAAAAGATTGCGTGGAGCGACGAAATGGGAAAAGCCTTTGAGACTTTGAAAATGAAACTTACTGAAGAACCGGTGCTTTACGCTCCTAATTTTCAGAAAGAATTCATAGTACAAACTGATGCTAGTGACTTAGGTATTGGCGTAGTTTTGGCTCAAAGAGAGGGATCGGAAGAGCACCCCATAATATATTTAAGTCGAAAATTTACTGATAGTGAGAAAAGTTTCTGCGCCACTGAAAGAGAGTGTGCAGGGATTATTTTTGCGATAAAAAAGTTAAGGCATTATATTGATGGACAAAACTTTTCTATCGAAACCGATCACAATCCTTTGGTGTTTCTAAAAAGAAATTCTGGAAATAATCCCAGATTATTAAGGTGGTCCTTAGCTCTGCAACCTTATAATTATGCTATTTCTCATCGCGCAGGCAAAGACATTCCGCATGTTGATTGTCTGAGTCGAGTTTAAGGAGATTTCTTGATAAACTTTTGTATATAATTATTTTAAGATTTTTTATTTTTTATTTCACTGTGTTTTATTTCATTATATGTTCATGATTTCTTATCAGAGCGCGCCAAAAAAAAAGGAAGGTAGTATTATCTTATTCATGTATGTTTTATTTCTTGCCACTCTGATGTAATTTGAGCTTGCAATTCTTTATCCGACTCTTAGAGATTCTTAGTGTTTCACCCTTAAGAATCGTTTGAGGTGGGGGTGTTGTAAAGAATTGGGCCTCCTCATCCAGGTGCACGATGTGTCATTCTAGCATTTCCTGTGAGTACACTTAACTGCATACCTTCCCTCGCTATTTTTGCCTTGAAGACTAGCAGACGCCGAATTCTATTGTACTGTGAGCGGAAAGTTCGGACAGTGATGTAGTGGTAAGGCGTTACCCAAAGAGGGGTCTTATGCTTTGATCCTTGCCGAGTTCGTGGGAAAGAGTTCATCTGCGAGAGAAGCGATCTCTGCACACGATTTTTAGGTTTGCGCCCGAAACTTTGCCCTTTGTCTTAGAACGTCCAATGACGGACTTAGTGAAAACGAAACAGAGGGATCTCAATGCTGCTAAGAGGCTGGAGAGTTTCGAGGGGCCCGCCTCGACAAAGCCCCCGCCCCTAGAAGGAGTTCTCCGGCGAGAATGAAAAAGTGAGAGAGGAGAGTTTTTGAATAGATCTGGACGAGAGTGGTGACTCTCTGGAAATAGTGAGGTCTGACCTCTATTTAATTGATACGGCAGGTATCAGGTGAAAATCCCAGCGAAGTGAAAAAGCACGACAAGTGCGATAGTGAGAGTTCTTTAACTCTGAAGCATCGTGATTTAGTATATTTTTCCGAAGAGAAGGAACGGACGAGCCCTGTTCCGAATGAACTTTCTTTAGAAGTTACGACAGACAGTAATTTCCTGAGACATTTGATTGATCGAGCTGCACTCAGAGTCAAGAGAACATTAATGTATTAGCGATTGACTCACGGAAAATAATTAAATGCTGTATTGACGTCTTGTATATATTTTTCATTAGAATTAACATTGTTATACAATAAAATTCTATTTTCTAATATATGCATTCTATATGACTATAACTTGGCCACATACGTCAAGAAATGTTATATATGTATCATATATTTTTATAATGTCATACATGCTTTATAATTTTGCGATAAATCTTAGCCGCTTTGCGATTCAACCTTGGGGGCCGCCATAACACGAAAGTACCAAATTTAAAATGTATTAATGAAAACAGAAACAAAAAAATTATTTTCTTATTAAGCTTTTAATTAAATTAAATTTTTCCATTCTCTGTCCTCGTAAAAATATTCGCTTGAACCATCGCCGCAGTTACTGAATCTTATGTTAGACTATGAAACATTTTCCAACACTAACTTAAGTTATGAATTCGACTTTTCTTCATATCTGATGAATGTACATGTTATGATAAAAAATATTTCATGCTTGGTGGCTGCTATTACACGAAAGTGCCAAATTTCTTCTTTATTTTTCATATCTGATTGTTTGCACCTGTCCTTTTTGTAACATTAACATATTTGTAACGATTTTATGCATTTCTATTGCCTATTCAAAGAAAAATTCTTCTAAAGTTACAAAATTTCGTTAAAAACGCTTTAAAATTCTTCTAAAGTTACAGAATTTCGTCAAAAACGGTTAAAATAGTAAAATGCGAACATCATTTGGTCCATTCGTGAACGAAAACAACAACCATTTTGCCAATGGTTTAAAATTGGCAGAATCACAAAAGAAATCATTTTGTACTGTATATATTTTTTTAGTAAAACTCTGGCTGTACAAAATTTTAATTAGATTATGATATAACATTCATTATTCTTCAACGTATTCTTTAAAAGTTTTCTTCGTTGTTACAAAAAAAAAAAATTTTCTTGTCCCAAAACAATTTTGTTTAAATTAGCTTTACTAACTACTGTCAATTATGCAGAGTGAGAAAACAACTTTTTTTTTGGTAACTGATAATAATATGATTCCTTTCTTAATTAATGTTGTGGTTTTTTTTCTTCAGGTTTCAATTTTTCATTATCCAAATAATAGACTCTTGGTACAAAAGGATAAAAGAAAATCCCCAAGATGTTATCACATATTTAAATTACTTTACAAATACGTAAATTAAAATGGAATAAAACTGACGAAATAAAAGTAAATAATGCTTTTAAATAATGAAGATGAAAATATTCATTCTTCAAGAAGTAATTTAAATTCTGCCAAAATGACTCTAATCGTATTTATTTTCATAATTTAAAAAAATTACTTAATTCTTATTACGAAATGAATTTCAACTTATAGGATTGTTTGTATTGTATTATATGCGTTAAACTGTGCAACGGGAATTATTGCATGATTTAAAAAAAGTCCTTCCGGCCTGTACCGGGAGGAAAAGGTAGCTTTCCTAAGTCTTCGTTTTAAAATTTTAGCTAATGTTACACGAAAACAGCAAGTTAAAATGCAAAGAAACGGTTACAAAAGATTCGTTAATACTGAATTTGAATAAGAAATTCGCCAAATTATTGAGCAATAGCCAAATTGGCTTCATTTATGAAGACTTACTTTGGTCGCCAAATTTGGCGATATTTCGCTAAACGTCGCCAGTTTTGGCGAGAATTTGGCGCTAACGGATATGAATATATAGATTTATGTGTATGATTGGGAAAATTATTACAACAATGAAAGAAAATAATTTGCGAGTAATCGCGTTAATGTGCTGTTTTGTTTCAAAATGTCAGCCACCCTAGAATTTGAAACTGCTCTATCACAGCCATTTTTTAAGATAGAGGTAAACCAAAAAATGCTCTGGAACCCTTGTATCAAGGCCTATAAATTTGAATTTTTAACAGTTTTGTATTTTTTTTTAGTTTTAAATTTTTAAATGGCCGCCATCTTGAAACAAAAGGGCGGACCAAGCTGGCCAACGAACTCGGTCGAGACATTGGTGAGCTTAATACACACAATTAGTTTCATCAAAATCGATTTATAAATACGAGCGTTATCGTATGACATAGGTCAGATATATAGATAGATAGATAGATAGATGGATAATATATATATAAATCAACATTTGAACGGAGGGTGGTTTTGGGGTCTGGGTGTCATGATCGGTGAAAATATATCGAAATTTTCCGGAACTGCTTTCCTCCGAACGGCTGCAATAGGTAGCTTTATACTTTTTACTTACCCATCATACGTAGTATAGGGTAAGTCTTGTAATCGTTTTGAAAATCAAAAAATTTTTTTTGACGGATTTACACGTTTCAGACACTGGAGATTCCGAAAAACATATTTTTAGAAAAAAAATTTTGCCGTCCGTCTGTGTGTCTGTGTGTCTGTGTGTGTGTGTGTCTGTAAACGCTCTATCTCCCGAAAAAATTGAGATAGAGACTTGCAATTTGGGCTGTACTTAGTATGTAATAACGGGAAGAACCCTATTTCATTTCAATAACCTCGATTAACCGGAACAATTTTTTTCGGACTCTCGAAATATTCGTTCTGATGAAAGGTATATAAAAATTTTCGAAATTGTATATTTTAAGAAATGAATATAAAAGACAATAAAAAAACATAAATTTTGAATAAAGCATGAAGTCGATCGGATAATTAGTTGCTGAGATATTTGGAATCCTGTTTTCCACACTCTCCGATTTTTCATGACCCTGTATTTCATCCAAATTTCACTTCAAAGATATATTTTAATTAGAAATTTGACGCCTAATCAGATGCAATAAACCCCTAGTTAATAGGATTATTATTTTTGGAGTTATAAGGAAAAACCTCTTTCAAGCAATTCAGTAATCGAGCCTTTAAAGTTTGTGACGTCATCAAGCCTCGATTTTATTTGAATTGCAATGCATTTTATAAGTAGTTTACACATTTTTGTTTTAATATTTTACATTATGCATATCCATGATGGGTAAGTATTACGGTGGCCCCCAACGACTAGTTTTGTATTGAAAGCTACCTAATATGCAAATACTGATAGGCTATAATGAACAAGCATGGAAAATATTTCAATAAGTTCACATTATTATACCTGCTAACTATCCAGCATAGGAAAATATTTTTAACATTTCACGGAAGATTTGTATTTCAATAAAATTAAGTAGAAACTAGATGGAACCCGTCAAAACGTGACGGAAAAAAATTACTATTACAATATCAGTAAAATAAGCTTCTTTATTACTTAAGAAGGGGTGCGTATGAAACAGTCTTTCAAATATTTTATTTAAGTTTTTTTTTAAGTTTTTTACTCGCCAGTGAAATACAGTACTATCTCCGATGCAAACTCCAAACAAACAATCCGTAAATAACTGTGTAATGCAAATCAGTTTGACATTACCACCATATTCCCCACGGCAAGAAAGAAAATTTCATGGACCTATGAAGTATGATACAAATTGTATATCCCTACTTTCATCTCATATTCAGTAAATAACAGAACATAGTAAATAAAACACACGTCTACCCCCCCCCCCTCCATTCAAGTGATAATGCAACCGAATGAGCTCCTATGCGCATGTGCATTGCATCTGCCCAAATACACCGTTGAAATTCGACGTTCAAAAAAGTTTTAAAGTGTCCTCTTTAATCATAGTTCGTTTCAAATCCATATCTTCTAAAACGCATCCATTGTTTTAAGCTAATCAATTTTTATGTAAAGATGAAGAACTTTTTTTTTTACAATAATAAATCAATCTGCAGATGAGGGAGATTCTTAATGTTTTCAAGTGTAATTTGTTTATATGGTTTCATCGTTTTTTTTACATAATCAGGATGATTTTTCCTTTTCCATCACAGTCGGGTATCTTTTCCCTCTTATACAGTTAAATATCCAATGGATCTTAAAAAATAATAAAATACAGTTCCTAGCATATTCTGATGCAACATATACATCAACGAATTCAACATATCAATTTTATGTTAATCATAAACTGTAAGTAATTTTTTTTGACAGATTTTAGTTTACTGTCAAAATGCTCTATCTAATGGATAATCTAATCTTATGATTTATCAGGGTGTATTATTATTATTATTATTATTATTCACTTTTCATGATGGTTAGGGAAATATATTTTCAATTATGGCAACTTTTCAAGTGTCTATTTTACATTACTGAAGCACACTGATGGTCATTGTTGAGATGCAATTGAAAAATATTTCATGCTTGAAAATTATTTAAAAAGTCGTTAAATTAAGCGGCAGTTTTCAAATAAATTTCAATCAAAAGCTAATCTTGTTTCTAATTGATGATGTAAGAAGTAAAATTGTAAAATGTAGTAAAAAATTGAAATTTGTAGTATTTAGAAGTGATGTAAGCTCGATGAAAGCTAAAGCGATAGCGCCGTTTGTTGCCACAACTGTTATACATTTCTAAAAATTGCACTGTGTTTTGGCTGGCGTCCAAAAGTAGACTACCATTTTTAACACTTTCCAACCTAGTTGAAAAGTGTTTATGACTTCGGTTTGTCTGCGTTTGGCCGTCTGGCCGTCTGTCCGTCTGTCCGTGCTCTAACTCCCGTAAATATGCTCGGATTGCTCTGCAATTTTTATATGTTATTGTCGTTAACTATAGCATGTTCGCTATTTCAACGGAAGTGTGTAGCACTTATAGCTTTTTTTACAGGGACACTCAAAGAATTCCGTTACAATGCGGTCTCTGGGGAAAAATCATTTGTGGTTTATTTAAATAATGTTTCACTATTGTAAACGCATTGAAATTTATCTATATCACTAAGATGCATTACAAGAGGCTTACAACAGAATATTGTGTGTATAGCAGTCATCGTTCATTTACAGGGACACACAAAAGATTTCTCTAATGTCTGTTAACAATAATTCCTGGAAGTGCGTTTTAAGTTACTGAACGCGATTTTAATTTTAACTCGTTTTTTGTCTATTACGTGGTGTGTATAAATTCTATAGAATCTATACAGGGAAGCACAAAAGTTCGCTGACACATTTCCGTTTATTGACAGAAACTCCAGACGGAGAATTTTAAACTGTGCTACGCGTTTCTTAATTGAGCTAAAATTTAGCATCTTATGTAGTATATATACAAATCTATAGATCGTATACAGGGCTGAATAAAAGTATTCGGATATTTTTCTGAATATTGCATATGTTGGTAATTCCTGACATTATGTTTTCGTTTTCCAAATTGTTTAGTTAGATGTTATCTTTTAGTTTATTAAACGGTATGATTTGTCAAATTATTTTGGAAGCGTTGGAAAGTGTTACATAATCTATGCTTGACGCATGATTTTTCGTTCTTGTTTGACATTCAAAGATAAATTTACAGTGAAAGAAATAGACATTGTCGCTAATAAGGAACTGTTAAATGAACTAAATAATAAATCTACCAAAATAATTCCTATAAATATAAAATATTAGCCTTAAATTGTTTATTCTAACTAAAAATACAATCATTATTTCAAGTTTTTTTTTCACCATTGGAAAAATGGTTGTTGCTTTCGGTTGAGAATGGACCAAATGATGTTCGCATTTCACTATTTTAACCGTTTTTAACGAAATTCTGTAACTTTAGAAGATTTTTTTAATCGGTTTTATCGAAATTCTGTAACTTTAGACAAATTTTTCTTTGAATAGGCAATAGAAATGCATAAAACCGTTACAAAAATATTAAGGTTACAAAAAGGATCGATGCAAATTATCATATATGAAAAATAAAGTAGAAATTTGGTACTTTCATGTTATAGCGGCACCCAAGGATGAAATATTTTTGTTTCTGTTTTCCTTAATATATTTTTAATTTGGTACTTTCGTGTTATAGCACCCCCCCCCCCCCAAGGATGAATTGCCAATCGACCAAGATTTATCGCGAAATTATAAAGCATGTATGTCATTATAATAATATATGATATATATATATATATATATAACATTTCTTGACGTATGTGGCCAAGTTATAGTCATATATATGATGCTTATATAATTTTTATATATGACATGTGTATATGATGTATATATGACATACAAGACGTAAATAATATGTGTATATTGACGTATATAGTACATATAGAAGTGTCTGGAATATATATATGCGTATATAGGATGCATATATAAACTTTGCGATGATCTTGGCGAAATCTTAACTGCAACCTTGGCATAATCATAAATGTGGGGACCGCTATAACACGAAAGGGCACAGATGTCATATGCGCACGATATTGGCGCGATTCTCCCCCTCCCCCCCATGCCATATTAGTTACAAATAGCATGCAATAATAGCACGTGATTTTTTTTTATTTCAATATAAAAATAAAATAACGTAATAAATGAAATAGCTTCTATTATTTAAAAAAAAAAAAATGATAGTTTGATATAAATAAATATTGATATACATAATAAAAATAATTTATAGAATTAAAATAAAAAATAAAAGTAAATAAGCAACAATAAACACATATAATGCAAAAACAAAGTTTTCGCCAAATTGGCGAGGGGAAAAAATCGCGCCAACGTGGTGCGTATATGACATCTGTGCCCACGAAAGTACGGTAATTTTTTTTTTTTAAGTTTTCGGAACATTTTCCCAATGGTTATTGTAATTTGTTAAATTATATATATTTTTTATTTACAATAACATTATTTTTAATAATTTTAAGTTTCCGGAAATCCTTTACTTTTGTGAATTTTTTTTATTAAAAAATGAAATCTTCTAACCTATAATTTAAAAAAAAAGTAATTGGTAACATGTAATCAAGGCATGCAATCAAGATGAAGCAACCAATAAAGGCTCCAACTCTAATCTTTATAATTAAGAATGGAAAAAATCAGTTAAAATTACGCTATGTTGACACAAACATATAAATTTTTCTTTTTAGTTTTATTAATGTTAAAAGGCATTTCAAGCTAAGTATAACTTCATTTTCACCGGAGCAAACTCCTCACACTTACTTTGTGTACGTTAATTTTATGCTTAAACTCCATGTATACAAATAAAAATATATTTTGTATTTAATTGTAATGAAAAAATGGCATCAACAAAGTAATGCATAGTGATGAAATAAACACAATGGACAATATTCCCGCGGCGTCACAATAAATATGAATTTTTATTCGCTTATAAAACATGCGGATAAATATATATTTACCGAAATTTAGCTTGCAAATTAAAAAATTTGGCCTAAAATCCACGTGTTTTTAATATTAATTATTTCTCTTTTATCCTCGCAACAACAAATTTTAGAGAATAAACTCTGTTCCTCGCAACAGTGAGCGTTATCCAATTCACGTCTTTATGACGTCATAAGCAGAAGTAAAAGTTTAATTGAAAATTACGGGTAATTAATTAAATTTTCGAACAAATGAATGCACGAGAGCAAATCTGTGTCCAAATATCTTTCATTTAAAAAAAGAATGATGTAATTTGATGCAGTGGTTTGTTCTCACGGATTGTCGAAAGAAAACGCTTAGCGTTTTAAATTTATAGATATAGCATTTTGAATATTTTATTAGAGTGTTTTGTGAGTTAAAATTTTAAACATTTGTGTAAATGGAATAGTGTTTGTCATATAAATAAAAATCTGATCTGTAGATATATTATTGTGGTTTTTATTAGAAATATTCTTAGATGAGATCATAAAATTGAAATTTATACCAAAAAACTTCAAATCATCCTTTTTTCTACTCATTTACGAAACGAACAACAATGAATGAGGTATCATTCGAAAGGTTATTGAAGCCACTTATTACATAGTATATTCACTCTTCGTTAGAACCTTTTTTAATTTAAAAATTGCAGTTAACAAAAAATTAAAGCGGCAGTGTTTTCACAAATGAGAGGAAAATGAAAGGATTTCTCAAATCAGTGTTGCCACAAAAATAAAATAACGCATTATGTCGTGCTCAACAATGATAACAAAAAAAAAAGTAAAAAAAGATAAAGTAGGACGTCTCAGCACGCGTTTATTTTATATTTATGATGGAAAAGAAACTCGAATGTTTAGAAGAAAAAGACACCATCAATCGACAGAAGCAGTGGTATTTCACGTGTAGTCTAAATATTTGTTTTATTATATTAAATTAAATAGTATCATGTATGTATTCAATTTGCTTTTCTTTGTCTTGCGTTTTTCCCGAAACTGTTGCTAGTACTAAACGGTTGCTAACGGTTAACAGTACTAATGCAGTTAAAATAAGATTGTTAACGTTTTTCTCGCATTTGGCTATCTTTGATCGGTTTTTACTGTACCTTTTATGGAATAAATGAGATGTATTATGATTTGACTAATGCAGTTTGCAGCGGTTTTTATCGTTAATTTTTCTTTAGAAGTCTGACCTTTATATAAAAATTATTACGCACTAGCAAGCTACGCCCGCTACGCTGGTCAATTTCTCGTAACGAACCTTTAATCAAACAAAATATTGACATTTCATAATTCACTTTTATATTTTAACAGAATAATAAGCAGGGTTGAGCAAAATTTTAATTAGATTAACTATTGAAAACTAACGATTAAAAGTTTAATCATGACTAAAGATTGACAATTGAACTTTATCGTCAATCTTTAGTCATGATTAAACTTTTAATCGTTAGTTTTCAATAGTTAATCTAATTAAAATTTTGCACCACCCTGATAATAAGGCTACTATAATTTGAGACTATAGCCAATATACACGTCAGGACACGCCGCCCTTATCATTATCTTAAAAACATATGAAGGTTTCGCTATGGTACTAAATTGTGAAATTTCGTAATTTATGAAATTCAATATTTGAAAAATGGCATAATCATTAGATTTGAAATTTATATCAAGAAATATACGATTTTTTACCTTTCAAACGCAGTTTGTCTAAAAATTTTATGACAAATACTTTTCGAGCTATTATTTTTTTCAGTAACTTCAAATGTTTCATTTTACGAGATTAATCTATGGCAAAAATCAGCGAAAAATCCTGTCGTCAGCAACCAATAGTTTTATATTAAAGAGGATGTTGGAGCAAGGATTGTCACCATCACTTTTGAAATCGGTTCTGTAGTTCCAGAGACTCCATAGAAATTGTAATTTAGAATGTTTTTAGAACGCTTTTCGCTCATTTCACCCTTTAAAATTTCGAATTTTTTTTAAAAAATTATTCTTAGAGAGCATTTATATCTTATAAGTATTTACAATGCCAAATTTCATGTTTCTAACACCTTCAATATAAAAGAAATCGAAATTTTAGAAAGTTTTTCGCTTCGGCACCCCCTGGGGGTAGTGGCACCGACATAAAATATAGCCTATGTTGGAGCAGGGATTGTCACCATCAATTGCCATCATCACTTTTGAAATCGCTTCAGTAGTTCCAGAGATTATCCCCAACAAACAAACAAACAAACAATCTTTACTACTTTATAATATTAGTATAGATTGCTAAAAAAAAAAAAAAAAAATATTATACTGCAGTGGGAAATATTCGCACGGTCCGTTGGTCTTATTTAATTTTAGTGTATTGTAATTTAAAACACAATTGATTAAAATTGAACAAAAAATATAAAATATCCTCTTTAATAAAAAGCTATGCGTTGCTGACGACTGGAATTTTCAATAATCGTTGCCACATATTAATAACGGAAACATTTGAAGTTGCTGAAAAAATTAATAGCCCGAAAAGTATTTGTCAGAAAATTGTTAGACAAACTTCGTTAGAAAGGTAAAAAATTGTATTTTTCTTGATATTAATTTCATATCTAACGAATATACCATTTTTCAAATATTGAATTTTAAAAATTACCAATTTTCACAAAGGAGTACCAGTACTTTCACTCCACCAATGGAGTGGAATCTTCAGGCGTGAAAAGATAATGATAACGGTCATGTGTCCCGACGTATACTGTCTATAGCACGAGCCAAAAATTATAGTAGCCTTGCTATTCTGTTAAAATATAAAAGTGAATTATGATGCCACGAGGGCATGATTTTTATTTAATTTTAATATAATCATCTTATAAAGGTTTTGGAATTTTATTTCGAATGGGACTAATAAATTGGCCAATACTGTATATTATTTTGAGTTTGAAAGAGGAAAGGTGGGGGAGAGCTTTATATTATTTTGGTTTCCTCAGGAACTTTTGGTCAGAATTGAAAGTTTAATATATCAAAACGTCAGAAATTAAATCGACATTAAATAGGCAATAACTATAACGACTGTCCTTCAGTTCGTTTGGATAGATTTTCATTTAAAAAATATAAAATCATTCAGCATTGATTTTTGATATTTTTAAGGTTATTATCATGGGCCCGGGCAACGCCCTGCATGTCAGCTAGTATAATATAAAACTTGAGATAAAAATGGAAGTTATTTCTGAGGAGGTAAAAACATAAAGTCAGAAACAGAATATAAATATACATTACATCGAATTTATTATTTTTATATTTTAATATAAAATAGAAAAGTAATTATATTTCCGTTGAAATCACCTATTTACATTTTTTATTAAATTTTAGCAGTAATATATAGTCATAGTTCTATTTTAAATTAAAAATTTTATTGTAATTTGGTAAATAAAAAAATCTTTATGTGTATCTTCACTTCAAATCTAAACAGTTTAAATTGAATTTAAAAAAAATGTTCTACCCCAAATATCAGATTATAAGCATTCCATTGACTTGAAAAAAACTGAATGACGTTTCTCCAGCCTCAACTTAA
The DNA here is from genome assembly GCA_963931845.1 of Maratus michaelseni. Taxonomy (NCBI): domain Eukaryota; kingdom Metazoa; phylum Arthropoda; class Arachnida; order Araneae; family Salticidae; genus Maratus; species Maratus michaelseni. Next base: position 472,153,573 of record OZ007588.1, on the reverse strand, counting down.
CTTAAAATATCTAATAATGCATGTAAGGATACGATACACGAATCTTTTTGCTAATTATTTTTTAAACACCCCATCGTTTCTTCTTTCCTCTTTGGTATTTTTTTAAATAAAGAAAACGAATCAAGGCATTAAAAAAAAAACATTAAATGAAAAAATGAACAAAGACCACCTATTTACAAAAAATGTAGTTTTACATATAAATCAATACTTTTTTTTTTATTTAAACAAATATTCACGGAGTGCAGAGATTGCTTTTTATTTTTTTAAGAAGTTAAAAAAAAAATATTTTTTTGTGTTTTTAATGTACTAGAATAAATAAAATACATACAACCACATTATCATAGTTTTATATTCTATCTTTTTCTGTAGAAAAAAAAAATTCTATTAAAACGAAAAATAATTCTCAATTTTAATGCGAGTATTTTTATCGCATGAAGACATTAAAAAAGAAAAATGCATTGAATGAAATAATTAACAAAGATCAACTATTTACAAAAAATGTACTTTTACATATAAATGAATAGTTATTTTTTTTTTCAATTTACTAGGGGGCTCTGCCCCCTACGAGCTACGCTCGCCAACCCCCGTTCTGAAACCGCATGATTTAAAAACACTCTGATTTGATCATCTCTAAAACGATTACGGAAGATTGTATCCTAATAATATTATAAATCTGATTGTGTGCAAATGTTAGGCTGAAGCCAGCGTCAAAATGAAGCATTTAATTATCCTGTATCTTTGCATATAAGTTTATTATAACCGTCAAATGAATATAGGCTGGTTTTCGTTTATTTTATTTCAATGATTTTCTTAAAAATTAAAATTTTCATTATTTTCATACAGAATAAATGGACATTTTTTCGTATATTTTACAATGGTTAGTTGGTTTGGCCCAAAGGGCCCGGTTTTGCAGCTTTTTTTTTAAATAGTTAAATTTATTTTACCGTTGCCAATATAAAATAAAACCCCTGAGTAATAATTTTTAATCAACAATTTATTTTCAAGTGAAAATTTTCCACGTGAAAAATGAAAATGAAATGAATTATTTAAGAATTAAACAGAATATGAAATGATGTCATATTAGAAATAAAACGTGCGTTTTCATATATTTGATAATAATACAAAGTGCATAAATACGAGTAAGTATCGAAAGCAAGCAAATATGATGTCAATTATAGAAAAATAAAACAGATTTGTTTTGATGTTGAAATAAAATTATCTTGGGTTATCAAATTATTTGTGATTAATTTCTCTTTTTTTTTCTTTTTCTTTTTCACATGAAAGGAATTATTTTAAATGTACACAATATATGTATTTTAAATGTATGTGTTGTAAATTAAAGTTCTGTGTTTTAAATGAAATGAGTGAAATATTTATATTTTTAATGAATTCAATACGAATGATGGGATAGGTTGGCGATTTATCGTCTGCACACGGCTAACATAAAGATACCATATTTTTAATTTAAATTTTAAAAAGTAAAAAAAAAAAAAAAAAAAAAAAAAAAAAAAAAAAAAAAAATTGGATGGCAAATGTTAATGATATGCATCGCAAAATTATCCGTATCGAAAATCAGAAAATCTTAATAAAAATAACTATATTTTTTAAAAGAAAGTTGCTTTTCTCATAAACGCTAAAGATTTAATATGATGTGTCGAAGTAACAGCATTTTTCCTCTATCATTTTCCCACAATCGAAAACACATTTGTAAATCGTCGTTTCGAACCGGAATTTAATTTTACATTTCTTTTAGTTTTAAAATAGGAAAATATTTGTTGTCTTTTTTAAATATAACTTTTTTTAAAGTTGTTTCATAATAGATTTTTGTAAAGTCTTGCAGGATAAGAAAAATTGCATAGATTTTAAAGCAATGTTTGAATAAAATTACAATATTTTTTAAACTTAAAAAACAACAATCTTATCGAAAAGAAAATCGATTTTATCAACAAATTCGCGTAATGCAAAAGCAAAGAAAAAATAAAAAAGTAATGAATCTTTTCTTCCAGCCGAATTGTGTAAACTTGAACAAGCCGATCGTGCCAATTCATAACATTATAAATGTGAAAGCGCGTTCTATACAGTAGATTTTTTTTTACATATAGGTAGAACATTTCTGAGAATAGGAAGGTTAGGGGTCTGTAATTAAGTCCATAGTAAATTTGATTTTTTTTTTTTTTATCAAGTGAAATTCGGCGCAAAATTAAATACATTGTTGTAACCAGATTTGTTTTTTGCGTGGCAAACACTTAATGGTATTTTAGATGATCGTTTCCCCGCTCACCTTTGATGCCAACTATGACTGTAAAACATATTAAAAAATATTAGCCGATAATTTTCTAATTTTCTTATTGCTTCATGATGTAAATAGACTTCCTGGTTCATACTTTAAACCTGAATTGGTCATGCCATTGTCGTTCAATTTTTATTCCTAATCCTAACCCTAATCGTATCCTATCCTAATCCTGATAATAACTTTAAAGAATATTCTTTGACACGAATATGTAAATGAAATCAATATCCATAAATAGAATGAATGGAAAATATAATAAATAGAAATGGCAAAATAAAATAACAAGAAAGTACATTTATTCGACACCTAACCCTAGAGAAAGCGTAAAAAATTTCAAGCGAATGAAATAAATCAAAATAATCCTATATATACTAACAAAAATATGTAAATTTAGATTATCAGATTTGTGTCGTCGGTATTTATTTGCTTATAGTGTTCTTGACGCGATAGAGAAAATATGAGGTTAAATTGGGCAGAATTTAAAGTACTTTCTAGCAACCTTTATTTACATTTTAGAATCGCATCAGATTGTTATATCTTTGTGAAATATCTATCAATTTATAAAATCCACAAGCAGTTTGTTCACTATTTACACCACTTAGCGTGAAGCACTTAATTTTATATATACATAAACAAGATAATATAGTAAGAAATATATAACATATGTCCATTTAGCAATGCACACATATACAAATTGTACACCAAATACCACCTAAAATGCACTGTTGTATAGAAGAATTCTGCCAGTGTTGTTTTTCGTTTTACGAAGAGGAATTCCTCGATTTTCACGATTTTACTTGGTCCTCCTTTTTTCATTAGTTGCAGTTTCATTTTTGCGATTGTATATATTATTTGGCATGAAATTTCACTTTTTTAAGACTGGGTTATGTCAAGGCCCCTATAGCAAAGAAATACCATATGATCTCCTATAAAATGTGATAAAGCTTTGGTTAATTATATATGTTGTTAATTATCAAGTGAAATGTTTTACTAAGTTAATGCATTTATTCTTTTTTTAATATTACGTGAACGAAGTCACGGGTAACAGCTAGTTATAAATAAACGACCAGTGGCGATCTGCTGTAACCGGGTTTCCATTCATTTTCCTTCGACTGAGGGATTTTAAGGTCGAATGAACTGCTGTTGAAACAGCTTACAACTGTAACTGTCGCCAAAATATATGATTTAACGCCAAACGTGCATAATTGTGGCGTCGCGTCACATTCAGTTGACATCAGATGCGTTACACTTATTAGTTATTTCATCGAGGAATTTTTAATTCAACGTTTATATGTCTTTTGATACTTCTCCATTACCCCGTCGATCAATTTTCCTTTAAAAAAAACTATCGCCAAACTGTAACGCCAAATAAACAAATAGAAGAATTTTGCCATTGGAATCTTAAATAAATAAATAAATAAACAAAAAAAACTAATAAATAAAATTCAAGAAATTCCGAAAAATCCCACTCACCAAAGTGTCAACTATCAGTAAGTTTAAACAATAAAATTTACAATATACAATATATTAATGAAATCTGAAAAAAAATAATCTTGGATATTTATTTACATTATTTTTCTTAATTATCCCTCTCGACTGGTGAATAAATGTTTGTGACGTCAGTTGAAACTGATCTATTGTATGTAACTGTTCTTCGCAACATTTTTCAATGCCTTTTCTTTTTTAATATCATGCCACTGCCGTTTAAGGATGCAATTGTTATTTTAATTACTAAATCGGTAAAGCATAATGAAAAATATATGTATATGTCGAAATAAAAACAACTTGATGGCATAACAAACGCATGTAATGCCTCTGACGTGAAGTGAATGTGACGAAATGATCATTCATTTTTGGTGTTAAATCCTATAATTTGGCGATAGTTTTTTGTTATGAAAAGTGGTCGACGGGATAAAGGAGAAGTACCGTATTGTTAATGATATTTTAACAATTTATTAGTTATTTCGGTATTTTAAAGGTAATTATTAAACGTAAAAATATAGATTTTAATTGAGAAGAAATATTATTATTTACGCTGATTTAAAATTTTCAATAATAGGTAAAAGATTTGTCGAAATAAATTGATCTCTCGTGTAAATATAATTTTTAATTGAAATTGTTTGGAAATATTGTTATTTCAGCATTTTAAATATGACGTAATTTTCTCTACTTAATGCTTTGAAAACGCGTAATAATTTAATTACTTCTCTTTTTAATATTCACGCGCGAGTACCTTTTTATTACGTAATTTTCTACATTTACTGCTTTTAACACGTGATCATTTAATTATTATTTTAAAGTTTTATTTCTGTTTTTAATAGTCACGTGTAAATACATTTCTTAATTGAAAGGGAGTATTATTATGTGTGCTATTTTACAAATTGGCAACAATTCAAATAATGGATTTTATGAAATATGAAGTAAATCTTCGTCAAAATAATGAAAATTTTGAATAAAAAATTGAAATATAACCTAAAAAAATGAGTTCAATTGAAAAAGTAATTGCAGTCTGCACACCGCAACTTTGTCAACTATATCCTTACAAATTATGATTAAATTCCTGTGCATAGTTTTCGTTTCTATAAAACTTTTTTAAGAAAACTATTTTGACCAACTTTTATATTAAATATCTCTTAAAATAATTCTTTGATTCTAAAACTGTCTACTTCAGCGTGTTTATCGAACATTTCTTTATAAAACCACCAATTTTTAAATTTTTATTTGCAATAGTTTTCTAGATATTAGTCCAAAAAGACTTCAAGGCACAAAATATTCATTGACAGCGGGTGCGGCTGCGGCTGAGGTGGTTACTATTTTTTTAATATAGAGAGAAACGAATATTCATGGAAGGCGGAAATTGTTATTTATTTTATTATAAGAATTTTTTAAAATATTTTTTTGTTCTTTTAATGTACTAGGATAAATAAGATACATATATATCTACATTATTATAGTTTTATATTATCTCTATTTCTGTAGAAAGAAAAACAGTATTTTGAAACGAAAAATATTATATCTCAGTTTTAAAGCGATTATTGTCAAACGTATTTTCATCTCCATTATACGAGGAGCGTATAAAAAATTTCGTAAGTTGACGTCCATTCTGAGCTTTAGAAACATTTAAAAAAATCCAAAAAAGGAACAATAGTTATGCAGCTAACTAGTTGTACTGCCCTAAAAGAAAAAAAAAATGAAAAATCATCTGTCAAGCATAGGTTATGTAACACGTTCCAACACGTAGAAATCTTTACCACGTATTATACATTTAGAAAACTTTACCACGCATAACACATTTAAAAATCCAATTTCATGAATTACCAACAATATTCAAAAAAATATCCGAATTATTTTGTTGATCTCTGTATATTATCTATATATTATTCTATAAACTATACATATAATTCTAAAATTTTGTTCAGTTAGAAAACGCATAGCACAGTTAAATGTTCCCTTTCAGCAATTTCCCTCAACAAACTCGAATGTTCTCGACATATTTTGTGCTGCCAGGTATACAATCTGTAGCAGTTATACACAACAAGTAATAGGCAAAAAATTAGTTAAATTAAAAAAACGCGTACCGCAATTCAAAACCCACTTTCGGAAATGTTTTTTAACAGACAGTACGTTAACAGAAGTGAGTCTTTGTAAATGAACAATGAATGCTATACACACGATATTTTGTAGTAAATTTCTTGTAATGCACCTCTGTGATACATATAAATTTCAGTTTGAAGTATTGAAACATTATTAAAATAAACAGCAAATGATTTTTTCCCATAGACCGTAATATAACGGAATTCTTTTGAGTGTCCCTTTAAAGGAACTATAAGTGCGAAGCACAACATAATCGTATGCCTCTTGTCCTGCATATTAGTGATATATATAAATTCGAATATGTGTGAAATAGTATAACATCATTAAAATAAACCGCCAACGATTTTTTCACATACACCGTATGTAGCGTAATTCTTTTGAGTGTCTCTGTAGAGGAACTATAAAAGCTACACCCTTCCTTTTCAATACCGAACATACTACAGCAAATTTAAATGACATATATCATTTGCACAATAATACGAGTATATTTACGCGAGTTAGAGCACGGACAGATATACCGAGGGCAGACACACAGACAAACCAAATTCATAAACACTTTTCGATTATGTTGGAATGTGTTAAAGAAGCGTTACTACCCCTACTGTCTCTGACGCAAACCATCGTATAACAATGGGACTGATATCGAGAGGTTACTAACAGCATCTATCACTTAATTCTTTACTGACATCTTGTACAGATGGTCGTCTACATAGAGGAATTGTACCAAAGTTGAAAAATTTTAAATGAAACACCTAATGTTGACACCATATTTGGATTTTTCGGTTTGCATACATAACTGCAAATTATTCGTTTACGTAGTTTAAGAATTCTGCTTTTTCAATTTTGGAAATCCTAATTTAAAATTTTTATTAATCGTAAATAAACGTATTACGATGTGGGTAATTTTTAAAGCATAACTCGAAAACCTCTTGGCAGAATGAGCTGTCAGGTTGTATTTGTGTTGTTGAAACTTCTAAAAATCTATTTCTATTAAAAATCCATATATTACTATTCATATTTTTTCGAAAATTATTTCAAATTGTATATATTTTTGAAATTAATTTTCGAGAAAAATATGAATATTAATCTATGAGTTTTTTAACAGAAATCAATTTCTGTTAACATACAGAAAACTAAAATTACGGCTCATTCCACTAGGTAGTTTTTAGGGTTTCGTTCATCTCACGAAACCCTATTACCCCCGCTGCGTTCTCTGTCCGTCACAGAGCCATTCTCAAAAAGTATGTAACTTACAGAGTTGAAACTTAGTGTATAAATCTGAATAGCAGCTGTGAAGAGCTCAAAATATTAAAATTTGAAAAATTCGTATTATTTTAATAAATAGAGATAAAAAACCAAAATTCTAACAGCCTTTTCCTATTAAATTGAAACATTTTTCGTTATAGCAGATGCCAAAGATTTAAAATCCACGATGAAATTCTTTCTACAATAATTAATTTTCTATCAGACGATTTTCACGTGAAAAAGGAAAATGAAATAAAAAGTTTCACCCATTGAAAAAAAGATAAATATAAAATAAAATTGATTGACGTCATAGTCGTAATAAAACGGAAAATGTCTGAGATTTCTCAATAATACAAGGAATATGAGTATGTGTAAGTGAACAAAGCAGATTAATATCACGTCATTAGAGAATTAAAACGAAAATCTGACGTCATATAGGAAGTTTAACTAATTTTTCAAATGTTTGAGAATAATACATAGCGAGTATCAATATAAATAATAGAGAATAGTAAATATATGAGTTTGAGAAACATATTGAATCGTGATAAAAATCCGATTATGGAAAAATTCGCATATTTTAACATTTTGAAGGTGTACAATTTGTTTAATTTTGAAATTATTTTTTTAAATATTGCATTTAGTCCGTATGACGTATATTATTATGACAGAATATAATAGCGGGCTTGGACCGCTATCCGGCTGGTTTAGATATTCGAAAAAAGGAAAAAATAGACCGGTAAATTTTTACTTTATAAAAAACATGACTTTTTTTTTGTTGTTGTTGCTAAATGAAATTTGTTTGAATTTATTAAAGAAAGGATAAAGTGTTTTGAAAGGAATATTAACCGAAACCTTTTGAGCGATCTTCGATCACACTTACCCACTTGTTAGAGTTAAGGTGAGAAATCTACAAGCATTACAAGGTGTTTTGCAGCGATTAAAATGCAGTTTTACATTAGGGATTCCAAACTTTAAACCTGGATACTTTCTAAACTACTTTACTTACCATCTGATAGCTGAAAATAAAATTTAAAATTATATATATATATATATATATATATATATATATGACGTTTTGAGAGGTATTGGATAGTGATCAAGGCACTGTTCCCCGTACAGGTAATTGCAGACATTCACATCCGAAAAACACATTCGTAGACGTGAAATGAAAATAAGCAGACAGTGGCTTTGATTCAGTTATTTTATTCAATCCAACATATCAAGAATATGAGGGAAATGCTCTTTAAAATTAGACGCTATTGAGTTTCCATGATATTAAAGGTTACGAGAATATACTACAGGGATTTAAATTCTTGTCACTACGACTCCAGAATTATTTGTCAACAACTTCGAAGACGAGTGTCTCCGAGCAGTGCAAGCGATTTTAAGGAAGCTGAGCGCTAGTGTACAAACATGACATGTGATCTGTTTTAGCCAATCATAGTCTAAATTTGAAGGAATTAATCCAATTTCCAACGTAGAGATATCGTAGTGATTAGACTTCCGGATTTTATTGGCGCCAAATGATTTTTCTTGTTCGAACTGGAATTTTCGAGAGGCTTTAAAAACGCGGTAAAATAAAGTAATATTTTAGCTTTGAGAATAGGTATAAAATATATTCTCTGACTGTAGACGATTTTTTAGCATGCGACGGAAGAAATTTAATAATTGACACAGATTAAAAATGAGAAATATTTAAATATTAAAATATAATAGGAGACATTTAAACTATATATATAAATGAAAGTCCTGACTGGGGAGAACATCAACTCGTAGTCCAAACTACGGAATATACAAACACGAAAATTAGGGAAAAATTACTTCTTAGGATGTAGAGGCGCACTAAGAAGGGACTTTCTAAAATTTCACCCCTAAGAGGGAGAAAAGGGTAATATCCAATTCTTTTAAAAATTTCCTTAAAAATCGGGTATTATAGTTATGTGACAACTGCTAACATATTTTAATGTGTTTGTGTATGATGAATAGAATGGCACCAAGTACATTCTTTTAAGTCCCATAGTTCGTGAGATATTGCAGATTTTTGTAACGATTATCGTATAATCGTTCTAAGTTGCTTACTTAGAATTAGGGCGGAAGTTCTATAATCAGTTGAACCTATGAAACATTAGCCTCATTAAAAAATTCTGCAGAATGGATTTCGATGGAACTTGGATTGTTAATTTTCCAAGGATAGTTTTAGTATATTTCATACTGTTATATCTTTCTTTAGCAAATCCTATTGTAAACGATTAAATAAACGAGTTGGTCTTTAATGGCCCAAATTTTGTGTAAAAATTAGGAAATATAATAGCGCAATGGCGTTTGTTTCGTTTTAGAGCATTACTGAAGGACAATCAAGGTAAAAGTTCATACTGCTTTAAAATACAAGATAAAATTCACGGGTATATTTCGCTTGGAGAAATCGAGCTGCGTAGCGGGCAAAGCCTGCTAGTGTTTTAATATAAGGAAGAATTTACGGAAATGGGGTTAGATGGAATAATTTAGGAAACATGTGATTTTATATCTTATTTAATGAATTTAGAGTGATTGTAGATACGGGATTATTTAATAAGGATTTTAATAAAAAATGGTTTATGTCATTACTGCATGCCGATAACAGAAATTCTATGTTGCAGTGTTATTGTCCTCTTCTTCAATATTTACTATTATTTTTTTAATTACCTCTTTATACCACATGCATTAATTAAATCAAGGCATATTTTTTTTATTTTAAAATAGTCATTATATCAAGAATTAAGCATAAATGATACTTTTAAAAATGATGGTTACTACTATTTTAATTTAAAGTATACTGTTTAAAAGTTATATTTTCATAGAAAATGCTTTAAGTTCATGCAATCGATAGTCCAGATTGGCTATAATAGCACTTATGGCATAGCATTGTACCATGATCGGAAGTTTGCTGTTTCAAAGTTCGAAAACATGCAAACATCGCCGGGAACGCAAATGATATTTGGTTATCTAGAATTCATCATTGTCTTCGAATCCTACAGACATGTGCACTAGGTTTCAGATATATACATGGTGATTGGAAAAAGTTGGGACAAACTATAAGAGGTAGTAGGGAACATTGTAAGAAACACTTCTTGTATAGGAAATCAAAGAGCCACAAACCAATTATACTATCAAAAATCCTTGTTTGTCTCATTCCGAGACAAACAAGGATTTCGATACGTCTTTAACGATAGAAGATATTGTAAAGATAGAAGACGATGAAGATATTGTAACTCTATTTTCAGCAGACTTACTTTGCATTTTGAAAAATTTGATTGCATCTTGCGAAGTGCGGAAAACTCACTTTAATTGATTCCAAGACACTGCGTAAACTTTCAGATACATTCCGATTGGGTGATACATCTAAATCAATGTTGTTTAGACGCAGGTAGTAGTCTTTTAAAGCAGGTCTCATGGTGTAGTTTCATTTCACACAAAGCAATGTATCAAGTTTCAAAAATTTCTAAAAAATTTCTTTATCAAGGAAAAATCTGAAGTCAAATATTTCGATGATATAGAGAAAATAAATGCACAAGATTATTCCAATTTAATTCAAATGGAACTTTTTTCAATACTAATCTTGAAAATCCAAAAAGGCTTCAATAAAATGGGAAAATAACGTCTTTCCAAAGAAATGCATTACATTTTATTTTCGTTTAATATTTTGATAAATTTATGCAGTCACCGCAGTTTTAATGTTTAATTTAAAATTTTTCTCTAATGAATTTCTGTCAGATTTTTCGTTTTTGATTTCAGAACTTTTGCCATTAAATCTTAAATTATATAATACTGGCATAATTAATTATGCGCTGGGTGAAAATCGGATTTAATACATTAAAATGTCTATATTAGTTAGCCAATAGATAGTTATTGTACAATATAAAAATATGATAAATTTTATATTCAATAGTTTCAGTTAAATCGCTGAGAAAACATGATTTTATATGAATGATAATACTTATATGAAGGTATTTAAACCTATAAACGATTTTCATGTTAGTTTGGAGTGAGACACCGTGTAATAAGTCTAACATGTTAAGAATCAGGCAATCTATAATCCATGCTACTGGACACAAAAATAACTGTCATTCATTTATTTGTAACAAAAAAACTTGGCAAATATCAAATGCTTCTAATGCAGAAAAAATATTTTTCCGGATTTTGTCTTTATCAAATTTTTTTGGTGACAAAATTAACACATGTTACTGTCTCTCTGTCTACTTTTTGTCAAGAACATAGCCATATTACGACACTCTGAGATTTTTTTTTTTTAAATAAAGTTTGTGTTCACTTTAATATGAGGATAACCACATTAAACTGTTGAACAAACTTGTTTAATACAATAAAGGGCAAAAAAAAAAAACTTCTTAATAACACCATAAAATTAAGAAATATTTTAGGCTTTTCGAAACAACTGCGTCTTTCTTCATCAGACGCAAAGAGACGTGCTATCACTTGGAAAGCAGGAGTGAGACTGTTGCTCTATCTTCGTCGATTCTCAAAATATTTAGATAAAATTTATTCAAATGTAAAAGAAATAGAACAATTATCAAATAGTTTTTTGGTGCATCGCCAAACGGGACGTGATTGCGTAATATCAAGTAATTATTTTTTGTTTCGTCTCGGAATCGTTGAGTTCTTTTTTATTATATTTTTCTTTGAAAACATGACAGAAAACAAACAAACAAAGATGCGTGATACGCATCGGAATTTATTGAAAAAATATTTGAAAAAATTGATCACTATCTAAATAATACGAAATATTTTGTAGAATATTTAGAAGGCCTGCTTGATTAATTAAATGAAAAATATAAACCTTTCCAAGAGCTTGATAACACCATTGTAACTATGGTTAATGCGTATAATATTGAGAATGAAATGATGAATTGTGATGTATATGATAAGAAATTAATATCACATAGACCAAGATCAAACTTCAAGATTTGTTGTGTTCTAATGCTAATATTACTTCTGGTGATAATGTGATTCACTGCGAGCGGCTCATGTTAGTAATAAATTGAAAAAAGTAAAGATACCGAAATTATATAAATAGGATTTTTGGTGAACCAGATAAATTTCTAGAATTTTGGAACACATTCGAAACTGCTATAGTTAAAAACACAAGTCTAACAGATGTCGATAAATTTAGTTACTTGAAAAGCTTGGTTTCGGAAACGGATGCAAATACAATAAGTGGATTTAGTTTAACGGAAAAGATTTATGTAGCGGCTATATCGCTTTTGAAAGAAAGATTTCGTAGACATGATATGCTCGTACATGCTCACATAAATAATTTACTAAATATGGAATATTTGAAAAGTTCTTCTGACACTCGTGGTTTAAAAAATCTATATGATAGATGTTCAGTACGAATTCATAATTTAGAGTCACTAGGTGTAAAATGAGATACATACAGTGGATTACTTTGTCTAATATTACTTAAGTTAATACCTCTGGATTGATCGTTAGAATTCAACAGGAAGCTAAATGAAGGGGAATATGGAATACAGAAAATCTCATAAGTTTTCTTAAAAACGAAGTTGAATGTAGAGAAATGGTATTAACTATCCATGATTTAGATGGTACAAAATCATCTCACAGTGATAATAAAATTGAACATAGGCCAAAATTTACAGACAAACAATCAAAATACAAATCGAGATATCAATATGCTACGAAAGGATGTAAACAAAATAATGTTTCAGCTACTGAATTAATGTCTTCTGTGATTAAGAATTCGTGTTCTTCAGATTAATATGAGTTCCTTTCTGCGTGAAATAAAGTCCCTTTCTTCTGGCAGCTACTATCAAGCATCATCTACAAAGGTGTTGTAATTTGGAATACATTTCATTTTGCATCATCCAAACCCCCTTTCTACTTAAAGTTTTGCAAGATCAAAAGACAACTACACCTATGCAGTGTAGAAGTAAAAATGTACTTTGATTCCCTGATAAAGAGACAATGAGACTGTGATGCATGCACGCAACATTATGTTTATTCCGTAACTGTTTCGAATATTTTTATTAGAACTTTTAGTTTAGTTTTTTGATTATGATTGTCTGAGAGCGTTTTGCCCAATTCAAAAAATGTATATCATAGAAACTCGACAAAGTTTCTCGCCAAGCATAAGAAACAGCAATGCATTGAACCGCAAATGAAAGGAATTTCCGTCAATGGAAGCCAAACGTTTTTACATTTTTTTTTTAACACTCTGTCTAGTTTATATTTTGCGGACGGGACAAAACGGGTTTTTAACACATCTATATCTCGCGTTCTATTTATGATAGAAACAAAATTCTTGATTCTATGGAATAAGGCGTGCCACTTGACTAAGAATTCAAAAGTAAAACGAAATCCGTCGAATATGTTTTCAGTAAATGCGATTTTAAAAGTGCTGTTTTTTGCACTTTTGAAATCTTGTTCAGACCAAAAACTGTTGACAGGGCTACAGCAATGTGTAATTATCGGATTTTTACGCGATTTACGTCATTTGAATTGTTTTTATGAGTAATTCAAACCTTTGTAAGTTCCATGTAACAATATTGATTAGTTTTTGATTTATATCAGTTTAAAGTTATTGATTCCTATACTTAATATAGAGCAAAAAACTGTTGACAGGGTTACAGCAATGTGTAATTATCGGATTTTTATGCGGTTTGCGTCATTTGAATTGTTTTTATGAGTAGTTAAAACCTTTGTAAGTTTCATGTAGCAATATTGATTAGTTTTTGATTTATATCAGTTTAAAGTTATTGATTCCTATACTTAACATAGAGCAAAAAAATAATAAATGACCCAACTCTTTTAGGAATGGTCGTATACACATGATATTAAGATATGTTATTACAGTCGACCCAAGTAAGCTTCCTATTATAAAAAAATAGTAACATTTAAGGTTAATTTACAGGGTCTCACAAAAGATTTTTTGATATAGGGCTAAAGAGTTGTGTAATTATCCGATTTTTACATGGTTTGCAGCATTTGAATTGTTTTTATGAGTAGTTCAAATGTTTAATATTTCGTGTAAATATATTAATTATTTTTTTATGTATACCACTTTAAAGTGATTTATACCTATACTTAAGATGAAGCAAAGAAATATTAAATGGTCTAACTCTTTTCAAAAAGAACGTATGCACATGATGTTAAAATATGTTACTACGAACGACAAGTTAGCTTCCTAATGTAAAACAGAATTGTAGAATTCACTGTTCGTTTACAGGGTAACTCAAAAGATTTTTTAATAAGACTAAATAGTTGTGTAATTAGCGAATTTTTAGGTTGAAGTACTTGATTCCTGTACTTAACACAGAGGAAAAACAATAGTAAATAGCATAACTTTTGTCAAAGTGGCACAAAATATTCAAAGATATTCAAGGTACACAAGAATTTCAAATATGTTACTACATCCGATTCATTTAAACTCTCTATTGTAAAGTGGCATTGAACCATATACGTTTCGTTTACAGGGTCTCTTAGAAGATATTGATTACATTACAACCGATGTATATTTACTGAGTTAGATGTATTTTAATGATTTTATACTCTTTCAATCTCTGTAAGGTTTTATTATCTTGATTTAAAATTTAATACGAGTTCATTCTATCTGCCTGAAAGCAAGGTAACCTGAAGTTATGGTAATCTGAAGCTCTAAACCTATTAAAATATAGTATTTTCATCGATTAAAAAAACTGTGTTTATTTATAAATATATAATTCTAGCGTATCAGGAATTAATTGAAATAGCGATTACAAAATTCCAACTTTACATTCATGCGCTGAGAAACAGAATGTAAAAATGTTGCTACCCCAAGATTAGAAGTTTTGCGTTTAAATATTTGCCGTTCATCGAATCTCCGGCTATGACGAACTTAAGATGCTCTAAAAACGGGCCTAGAGCACAATGAAAAGGAAATAACTTCCTAAATTCCCCATAAAAATTTAAAATGCTAAATTTCGTATACAATAGCTTATCGGTTTATGGTTAAATTTTAATAACATTTTACATTTTTTTAAACGTTTCATTATGTAAACGCTTTAGTCTTTGCAGTATATTTACAAAATTACACAAAATTTTGGAATACATGTCATCCTCTACGAACAGTTTTTATTTTTAAATCACTTTAATAGTTTTTATACTTTTGCAAACGTTGCGAATCTTATATTTTTCCAATTCTCGAAACGTGAAGTTAAAAAACTTAACAAATAAAAATCTTTTAAGGTGCTCAGTTATTTTCAAAAAGAATATTTAATGTATTAGTATAAACATCCTTGTGAATTACAATGGTTGGTAGTTAAAAATTTTTTTGATTATTCTCGGTAAAGTATGCTCTATATACTTATATTTACCGAAAAAAATGCTTCTTATTTTTCCACATTTTTCTGAAACTGTAGTATTTTAATTAGCTTGTAAACTACTGTAAAATTTTCTATTTTTTTGTTTTTTGAATGTATATAAACGGAAGAGTGATATAAACAAAACAAAAAGGAAAATAGACATGTCATAAATAATCTGATGAATACAATGTAAATAAATTAATATAAAAGTTTCCCCGTTGCTATGGTAGCGACTTGTACATTGGAATAAGTCACTCAATAAATTGTATAATTCTGTACATCACTATTATTATTTTTTTGCCCCTTTCATCTTTCTTGTATCTTTTCTTTTGTGAATAAAAATGGAATCTGTATAATTGAAATTAAGTACCTTACAAAAAGGAGTGATATCTCATCAAAAACAACTCGTTGTAAATGATCCCGCCAAGCCACAAACCTAAAACGTCAGTCATAAAAAGAAGTGATATCACATAAAAAGAAGCGATATAGAAGTGTATACTCCGAGTCCCGTGTAAAAATCTATCACCACTCATAATGTTTCCAAAGATCTCGGAGTGAGGTACAGTATGTGAAAACTGCTTGGCGACCTGCAGGTTTTTATAATATATGCAGTATATCAATTTTAAAAATCGAAAAAATTAATTTTTAATTTTTGTTATATCACTTTTATAAATATTTTTGTATGTGAAAGAACTGTCAAAACGGATTTTTCCCCAGATCTATGCGATTCCGCTTACGGTAGAATTACTGCATTATATCTCAATTTAGTTAACGTTTATTATAAGGTGCATTGTTATTATAATTATGCGTATGATCATTATATATATATATATATATATATTACAAACTCATAATCTTTACATGTTTACTTAAAAAATCCTCTTCGTAAGAGTCTAGTTTAAATAATGGTAAATAAAATCAACAAATTGATTTTTCAAGCTCATAAATAAGAAAGGACATGCAAACATAGAAGCTTCAACATTTTACAATTTTATGGCAGAAAAAAAAATAATATAGTCATATGTAATTGCAGGAAACGCAAACATTATAAAAGCCTGCAGGTCGCCAAGCAGTTTTCACATACTGTACCTCACTCCGAGTCTTTTGGAAACATTATGAGTGGTGATAGATTTTTACACGGGACTCGGAGTATGCACTTCTATATCGCTTCTTTTTATGTGATATCACTTCTTTTTATGACTGACGTTTTAGGTTTGTGGCTTGGCGGGATCATTTACAACGAGTTGTTTTTGATGTGATAATAATTTGTGTTCGTCGTGTAGTCTGATATTAAAATAGTAATGTATAATAATATACTGAATTTTATTTTACGTCAAGAGTGGTATTAAGCGGAATAAAACTTTCGTTTGGTGAAAGATGTGGACTGTTGAAGATTCGGAGCCCCGATGTCCCGTTGGAATTTAGAGGTAAGAAAATTTGTTTCTTACCAATTTTATTTTAACTAGTTTTAGAAATCAATTGGATTAAAATTGATTATTTATATGTTGTCAGCTTTGGCTGATTTTTAATATAGGCAGTCGGAGTTGTCACATAATTGTGGCATCCCTGCCGGGATTCGGGTACTGCGTAGTTGATTGGAATTAGAAATTAAAAATTTAATTAAAAGAGATTTAGAAAATTAATTAGAAATTTCAACATTAAGTATGGATAAATTAAAGAAATCAAGGACGCCAGTGCGGTCCAACTTTACAAAGTTAGTAAAAGAAATTGAAGATACTTTGCAGGCTAAATGTGATGATTTAGGTAGTCTGTCGTCCTTTTTAGATAGGTTAGAAGCAAAACACAAAGAACTCTCTGCAATAGATAAACAAATTTTAGATCATTTATCTGAAGACAAAACTTGTGAACAAGACGCGTTTGATTCTGAATATGAGCAAATAGACAAGTATAATACAAATTATTGGGAGGTAAAAAATAAACTATCTAGATAATCCAAAAATTAGAGAAAGAGAGCAGTCAGGATACCTCTTTGTCATTAGATGGTATGGCCACAAGAAGAAAGTTTAAATTACCAAAATTAGAACTCAAGCCCTTTAATGGTGATATAAAAAATTGGTTATCCTTTTGGGGTCAATTTGAAAAAAATCATGAAGATCCAGACATAGTAAACGAAGATAAAATTCAGTACCTTATTCAAGCTACCCAAAAGGGATCTAGAGCTAGGGAAATTGTTGATTCTTTTCCCACTACAGCCGATAGCTATCCAGAGGCGATCCAATCATTGAAGGCACGGTTCGGTAGAACAGATATTTTAATTGAAGTATACATACGCGAAGTCCTAGGATTAGTTATTAATAATTCTTTGGGACAAGGCCAGAGACTGTCTCTTGTTAAGTTGTATGATAAAATAGAAACCTACCTTCGGTCATTAAAAATGTTAGGAGTATCGAGCGAAAATTATTCTTCAATTTTATATCCATTGGTCGAATCAGCATTGCCTTCAGATATTCTTAAATTATGGGAAAGACATCTTGGCACTTTATCTGTTAATGATAAAGATAAAGATCAGGGAATTAATAAATTAGATACTTTAATAAAATTTTTACAAATTGAAGTTGAAATGGAGCAAAAGGTCAAATTGGCTAAGAGTGGGTTTAGATTCGATCGTAAGGATAAAAATTTTTCCCTTCCTACAGCGGCCGAACTGTATAATGCAGATGATAAAAAATTGGAAGAACAGTGTGTCTTTTGCGAAAATAAACACCGTAGTAAAAATTGTAGAGCGGTATGGAAAATGACACTCGCGAAGAGAAAAGATGCTTTATTAAGAAAAGGAGCTTGTTTCCGATGCTTCAATGCCAACCACTTGGCAAAAGCTTGTAAAATCAAAACTAATTGTTCTCATTGTGGGAAAAATCACCACTAGTTCATGTGCATTTAAAAGAATAAAATTAACTTAGGCGATAATTTTAAAGAGGATTCTACTCCTAATAAAGATTGTATGCTTGCGAATACAACTTCTAGAAAAAGGGTTTTGCTCCAAACATTGGTTGTACGCATATACAATGGGGATATCGTACGAAATGTTAGAATTTTATATGACACGGGATCACAACGGTCGTATATATCAACATTTGCTGCTAAAATGTTAGGATATAATAGTATGAGTAAAGGAAGAATAGTGCATAGCTTATTTGGGGGTCGACAATGTGAAGAACTACACGATAGATATTTAATTAATTTGGGAAATATGGATAATAGTTTTCGAAGTAAACTTGAGGTATTAGACCAACAAAAGATTTGCTCTGAAATTTCACCTATACCGGAAGGATCCTTTATTAAAGAAATAAAACGGTACGGAATTTTATTGACTGATACAGTCACTAAAGTTAATGTTTTACTATACGAGTTTTCTCCTGATGAAATTCACGTGTTAATTGGTGCAGATGTCGCCGGAAAATTATTTACCGGAAATTTAAAACAATTACAGGGCGGATTAATTTACATGGGAACTCGTTTAGGTTGGACAATTCTCGGGAAAACTGAAGGTTATGAAAATAAAAATATGAACAATCTAGTTTTATCGCTGCATGTCAAAGAGGCAAAAATTTCCGAGTTATGGCACCTTGATACTTTAGGAATTCGAGATCCTGGGGAGAAAAAGAGTAGAGGAGAGATAGAGTTAGCCACTAAAGAACATTTTCTTAGTAATATAAGAGTAGATGAAGAGGATAGATATGAAGTTAGTCTTCCATGGTTACAGGGCCACCCTAGACTACCCAGTTACAAAAATATCGTTCGACGTAGATTAAAAACATGTGTCGATTCATTAAAAAAGATAGGAAAATTAGGTGATTATAATCAAATATTTAATGAATGGTTAGACGAGAAAATAATAGAAAAAGTTTATCAGAGAAAAACGTTAGGTAGTGAGCATTTCCGTCCTCATAGAGCGGTGTTTAAAGAAAACTCCAATACAAAGGTGCGGCCGGTTTTTGATGGTTCAGCTCGAGAAAAGGACTCACCATCGATAAATGATTGTATTGAAAAGGGGCCTAACCTCATAGAACTGATTCCTTCTGTTTTAAACAGATTTAGATTGGGAAAAATAGGGGTAATTGCTGACATAAAAAAGACTTTTTTACAGATTGGCATTACAGAAAAAGATCGATCATTCTTGAAATTTCTATGGTATGAAGAAGGAGACCCTCAAAAGTTGATAACGCTTCAGCATAGAAGAGTAGTATTTGGCATTTCATGTAGCCCCTACCTTTTAGGTGCTACGTTAGAATATCATTTAAAAAATGCACCTGAACCATTTAAAAACACTGCGTTACAATTGTTAGAGTCATTTTATGTAAACAACTGTGTTACGAGTGTTGATAATAAGGAACAGCTGAACAGATTTATCGAAGAGTCAAAAACTCTTCTTAACAATGCTAAATTCGAGCTTCGCGGGTGGGAGCATAGTTTTCGAGAAGTTTTTACAGGGGAAAATGTCCCTGTTTTAGGGCTAATGTGGGATTTTAGAAGTGATACACTAGCAGTTGATTTAAAAAAAATTTCAGAAGATGATCGCCAAGTAACTAAAAGAAACATTTTATCGGCTGTACACAGAATTTTTTATCCTATCGAATACACATGTCCTGTAACATTAGAACCTAAAATATTATTACAGGAGTGTTGGAAAGCTAAAGTGATATCGGACACGGAATTACCTGTTTCTATCAAGAAAAAATTTGAAAAATGGAAAAAGCAATTAGGAAAATTAGGGACTATTGAAATACCTAGGTGTTTTTCACGAGATGCAGATAAGTTGCATTACTTGCACGTTTTTTGCGACGCTAGTAAAGTAGCGTATGCTACGTGTATATTTATACGGACTGAAAATGAGAACGGTGGTTTCTGTCAGTTGGTTCAAGCAAGAAGCCGAGTTGCTCCTATGAAAACAATTTCCATCCCGAGATTGGAATTATTGGCTTGTAATATTGGGGCTAGATTAACAAATAGTGTTAAAACAGATTTGAAATTAGATAACATTGCCATTTTTATTGAATTGATTCGGCCAATGCGCTTTACTGGATAAAAAGAAATGTAAAATTTGGCACCTTTTGTTTACAACCGAGTGTCCGAAATTCGCTCATTAAGTGATCCTTCAAAATGTCACTTTATTCCTGGCTAATTGAATCCTGCTGACCTGCCTTCAAGGGGTTGTACCGCTGATGTTTTAGCCCGAGATAAATGGTGGGAAGGATCGCAGTGGTTGAGAAAACCAATGGACGACTGGCCAAAATCAGAAATGTTTCCCATTTCGAAATTATCGATGCAGAAAGAAGAAAAACAATTATTAGTGCTAACAATGTAGATGTTCACACTGAACAATTTTACATTAGAATTTCTTCCTACGATAAATTAGTAATAGTAATCGCGTGAATATACAGATTTTACAAAAATTGTAAGAAAGCTAAAGAAGAGAGAGAATTTAAAATTTTAACTGTAGAAGAGCAGAATGAAGCTGAAAATGTATTATTGAAATTAGTTCAAAAAGCCTTTACTGGTCCCCAAGATAAACGTTTAAAAGCATTTCAGACCATGACAGATTCGGCTGGAGTTCTGCGGCTGAAATCACGCATACATTTGAGAGATGATATTATGAATTTCAGATTTCCTATTATCCTTCCACATGACCATCCCGTAGTTGAAAAATTAATTAGATCTAGACACTTGAAACTAGGACATGCCGGGGTACAAATTATGATGTCTAATTTAAGGGAAGATTTTTGGATCTTAAAATTCCGAAAAACTATCAGAAAAATTATTAGAAACTGTGTACGTTGTAAAAGATTTAATTCAAGACCTAAACCAATTGTCCCTTTAAGACCTGACCTACACAATTGTGTAGGTGATCCTAAGGAAAAAGAAAAACAATTTCCTCTTTCCCTGCGATTTAAAGCCAAGCCTGCACCACACAATTGTGTGGATCCTCCTTGACGTAACCTGACAACGTAGTTTTTATTTTATTTTTCAATCAAATATGATCCTATTAATTAGGTTTAAAAACCAAGCTTTTAATTTCTACAAAACTCTTCAGGTCTTAAAGGGTGAAAGAAGCACCTCTTCCGGAAGATCGTATAAAAGAAGCCGCAGTATTAGAGGTTGTAGGAACTGACTATGCCGGTCTTTTACTTCTTCGAGGTGGTCAGAAAGTTTGGATAGTTATTTTCACATGTGCTGTCTACAGAGCCATACATTTAGAGATAGGCACATCCTTATCGACTGACAAGTTTTTGCAATCTTTTAGAAGATTTATAGCACGAAGAGGTAGACCTGCGATACTATATTCTGACAGCGGTAAAAATTTTACGAGTGCTGAAAATTTGCTTAAGCAAATTGATTGGGATGTTATTTCTCAGTACAGCACAGCTCAGAAGATCACTTGGAAATTTAACCCTCCATCTGCTCCGTGGTGGGGTGGATGGTGGGAACGTTTAATAGGCGTAATAAAAGGGATCCTTCGAAAAGTCTTAGGACGAAGCTCTTTGGACTTGGAAGAAATGCAAACTGTTATTTGCGATACTGAAAGTATTGTTAATCAGCGGCCTTTGACCTATGTTTCAGAGGAAATTGATGATTTAATACCACTTACTCCTTCTATGTTTTTACAAGACATTAGAGAATCAGGTATTCCTGATCTTGACATTTGGGATTCATCGTCTATTAATAAGAGACATGCCTATAGACAGCGACTAAAACAAGTTTTGCGAAAAAGATTCCGCACTGAATATTTGGGATGTTTAAAACAATCCTCGAAATTTGACAAAAATCAGAGACCAGATTGGGGATGTTGTTCTTGTGTCTAGTGAGAATGTTAAAAACTTGAATGACCACTTGCCAAAGTTATTGAACTTTATCCTTCAAAAGTTTGAAATGTACGATTAGTAAAGCTAAAGATGAAAGGTGGCGAATTTCTACGCCCTATTCTCAAATTGATTCCTCTAGAAGTAACCCATGAAAGAGGTACTGAACTCCATTCTACAGTTCAGTCGAATGATAAAGAATGTCCTTTAGATCCTACTCCTACCAAACCGACGATAAAATTGACTGGTAAAAACTGTTATTTAGACCCTGCTACGAGTAAGCCGATGATCCAACATTCTGTTAAAGACTGTTAGATACTGAATCTACTGAACCTACTTTCCATAAAGGTGCTAGTAATCCTCCTAGTGGTTCAGTCAGTGACAGTACGTCGGACGTTTCAGTTCATCGTTCCAGATATGGGCGTGTCACAAAACCTCGAACTAATTGGAAGATTCGAGTTCCAGCCTCTGAAACTCAAAGGTGGGAGGATGTTGTAATTTGGAATACATTTCATTTTGCATCATCCAAACCCCCTTTCTACTTAAATTTTTGCAAGATCAAAAGACAATTACACCTATGCAGTGTAGAAGTAAAAATGTACTTTGATTCGCTGATAAAGAAATAATGAGACTGTGACGCATGCGCGCAACATTACGTTTATTCCGTAACTGTTGAGAATATTTTTTATTAGAACTTTTAGTTTAGTTTTTTTGTGATTATGATTGTTTGAGAGCGTTTCGCCCAATTCAAAAAATGTATATAATAATTTGTGTTCGTCGTGTGGTGTGATATTAAAATAGTAATGTATAATAATATACTGAATTTTATTTTGTGTCAAGATTGGTATTATGCGGAATAAAAGTTTCGTTTGTTGAAATATGTGGACTATTGAAAATTCGGAACCCCGATGTCCCGTTGGAATTTAGAGGTAAGAAAATTTGTTTCTTACCAATTTTAATTTAACTAGTTTTAGAAATCAATTGGATTAAAATTGATTATTTATATGTTGTCAGCTTTGGCTGATTTTTTAATATAGGCAGTCGGAGTTGTCACAAAAAGTATGTAACAACTTTTCCTAAATCTTTTGGCATATTACATTCACCGTTGTATATTGACGACCTTATTACTAGTGAAAGTAGAGTTCATTATGCATTTAAATTAAGTAAAGAACCTTTCGAATTATTTCAAGATGCGAGTATGCCTTTTAGAAAATGGAAAACAAACTCATTAGAATTACGTGAAAATAGAATACGCCTGGTTTACACGTTGATGGAATAACTGATAACTTAAATCTCAGTAATCAGCATTTGATACCTTCCAAGGTTTTAGGGGCTGCTTGGAACCCAAATAGTGATATGCTTTTATTTAAAACTCAAAACCTTGAAAATTACCTTTCGAAAAAAATAGTACTGAACGTTTTTTATTACCGACTGTTGGTCGCATTTTCAAAACCAGATAGTTTTCTAAGTTCTTATACTATTAGAATTATATGTTTATCCAAGACATTTGGTGTTTAGAACTTGGTTGGTATCCAAATTTACAAAAATAATTGGATATTATGTGGAATGAATGATTCGAGAAAATAAAAGAACTGAATAATATTAACATTCCTAGATATTATTCGGAAGATATTGCCATCGAAGAAGTTGATTATTTTGAGTTACGCAATTTTTCAGACACGTCAAACAAAGCATATGATACAGTAGTTTACCTTAGAGCAGTGTTAAAAAACAAGAATGCTGTTACCAGTTTTGTGGCAGCAAATAGTACAGTAGCCCCTTTAAAAATTATTTCTTTATCTCCACTAGAACTGCTGGGAGCCTTTTGTCTACTAGACATTGTCATAAAATTGGTAAACACTTATCTTTTCCTACAACTTGCTACTTTTGGACTGACTCTACTGTTACTTTCTATTGAATTAGAGGATAGTCAGGAAGATTTAAAACGTTTGTCAGAAATCGAATAAAAGAAATAAAAGATCTTATTGATTCATTTAATTGGTTTCAATGTCCTCGACGAGATAATCCCGCCGATCTAATTACTACAGGTCGGAATGTTCTAGAGTTGAAAGGTAATCATCTTTGGTGGGAAGGTCCCCAATGGCTAAAGCAAGATAGATCTCTTTGGCCAAAATTCCAAAAACCATTTGATATATTAGATATTCCCGAATTTAAGATCAGTTACAACTAAAGCAAAACACTGCTGCGAAATCAAATATTATAGGTAAAAATGAAGGAAACACTGATTTAATTAATCGCTATTCTTCTTTTATAAAATTAATATAAGTTACTGCATGGTGCATGTGATTTCTCAAAAACTATAAACGGGAATCAAAAATTAGGAAACGTAATTATTTAGATACTTCTGGGTTAAAAAATGTAGCCAAAAACCTAATAAAGATTGTACAAAATTCCACATTTGAAGCGAAAATCCGATGTTTAAAAGCAAAAAACCTTGCCCAAACAGAGGTAAGAACTTGAATTCAAATGTAATTTTAAGTGCAGATGAATTGTTAAAGATCGGTGGAAGACTGAAGTTTTCTAATGTATCAGAATCTCAGAAACACCAAATTTTTTTGTCAAAGTCTTACTATTTCACCGAACTATTGACTGAATGCTATCATACAAAGTTTCAACATTCGAGTACTCAGAGAACTCTCTCTTTATTAAGACAGTTTTTAGGGTTTCTTTCATCTCACGAAACCCTATTACTCCCGCTCCGTTGTCTGTCTGTCACAGAGTCATTCTCATAAACTATGTAACTTACAGAGTTGAAACTTCGTGTATATAACTGAATATTAGCTATGAAGAGCTCAAAATATTAAAATTTAAAAAATTCGTATTATTTTAATAAATAGAGATAAAAATACAAAATTCTAACAGCCTTTTCCTATTAAATTGAAACATTTTTCGTTATAGCAGATGCCAAAAAATAAGAATCCACGATGAAATTCTTTCTACAATAATTAAATTTCTATCAGACGATTTCCACGTGAAAAATGAAAATGAAATAAAAAGTTTCACTCATTGAAAAAAAAGATAAATATGAAATAAAATTGATTGACGTCATAGTGATAATAAAAGGGAAAGAATTCTCAATAATACAAGGAGTATGAGTATGTGTATGGACACAAAGCAGATTAACATCACGTCATTATAGAATTAAAAAGAAAATCTGACGTCATATCGGAAGTTTAACGGATTTTTCAAACGTTTCAGAATAATACAAAGCGAGTATTAATATGAGTAATAGAGAAATAGTAAATATATAAGTTTGACGAACGTATTGAATCATGATAAAAACCCGATTATGGAAATATTCGCATACTTTAACATTTTGAAAGTGTACATGTTTAATTTTGAAATTAATTTTTTTTAAATATCGTATTTAGTCAGCATGACAGATATTATGACAGAATATAATAGCGGGCTTCGGTCGCTATCGGGCTGGTTTAGATATTCGAAAAAACGAGAAAAATGGACCGGTAAATTTTTATTTTATAAAAAACATGACTTTTTTTTTTGGTTGCTAAATGAAATTTATTTGGATTTATCAAAAAGAAAGAAAGGATAAAGTCTTTTGAAAGGAATATTAAAAAAACCCTTTAAGCGTTCTTGGATCACACTTACCCACTTGTTTTGGATACCCTCTGGTCAAAGCCAAGTAAAACGAATTATAAATAGGTGTATAACTTGTCTTCGCACAAAGCATCAAACTATTTAATAAATGTTTTTGACTTTCCCCGGGACTGAATTGTATCCTCTAGACAATTTGAGAAGACTGGTGTGGATTTAACTGGCTCTATTATAACAAAGTCTAACTTAAAACGATAAAAAATAACACTAATGCATACATTGTGATATTTATCTGCTTTTCTACCACAACCATTCTTTTGGATGTTGTTTCGGACAACCACAGAAACACTTTTAGCCTGATTAAGTAGATTTATTGATCGATGATCCAAACTTTGTGTTACATGGAGTGATAATGCCACAAATTGTATAGGTACTTGTGCTCTTTTGAAATCCTTTTATCAGATTGGTGCTTCGGATGAAATTCAGCGATTTAGTGCAGAGAAGGAAAACAATGGAATTTTATAGCTCTTGCATCTCCACATTTCGGTGGTCTATGGGAATCGAACATGAAAACAATGAAGCGATTTCTCTTGATGATAACTAAATCTTCTGTCTTGAAATTTGATGAACTAATGACATTCGTGACGCAAATAGAAGCAGTTATGAATTCACTTTCGTTAACGCCCGTGTCTGCAGATATTTATTTACAACCACTAACATCTGGTCTCTTCCTTTTGGAGGTCCAC
Source organism: Maratus michaelseni (assembly GCA_963931845.1). Lineage (NCBI taxonomy): Eukaryota > Metazoa > Arthropoda > Arachnida > Araneae > Salticidae > Maratus > Maratus michaelseni. The sequence continues at coordinate 472,126,953 of OZ007588.1, read as the reverse complement.
TTTTAAGTAATCATGAAAATAATGCTTTTTTTTTATTCTTTACCCTTTTCTTCTAGGTGACACTAGTTCAAAGATTAACAAGAACGAAAAATCATGCATCAAGCATAGATTGTGAAACACTTTCCAACACAGCCAGAAAACTGTAACGAAACTCCACCGTTAAACAAGGTGAAAGAAGATATGCAAGCAAACAGTTTAGAAAATATATACCACATTTAAAAAATACAGTTTTCGAAATTACCTTCCAGTGTCAAAAAAGTATACAAAATATTTTATGCAGCCCTGTATATGATCAATAGATGTGGATATATAGTATGATAAAACTTAGTCCAGTTAGAATATTCACATTCATAAATTTTCGCGAATCGATGGAAACGCAATCGAAATCTTCTGTACAGCCCTGTATATTATTTGAAGACTTTCGTACACACCACCTATTAAGCTAAAAGTCAACTTAAAACTCACTTGCAGCAATTACCAAACGTAAACGACAATGTATCTTTTTTTTGTGCAGCCCTGTATATCAATTTATTTATATTCCACAAACTTCTATTAGTCTACTAAATATAGTTCAGAAGGAAAATGCGTAAACACAATTAAAAACTACCCTTAAGCAATTTACTCCCATAGTCAGTAATACTTACGGATTCCCTTGTGTTGCCCTTTATATGATTAACCGAATTTATAAACACATACGTATTATGAAAAAAAAAGTCCTTCCGGCCTGTACCGGGAGGAAAAGGTAGCTTTCCTATATCTTCGTATTAAAATTTTAGCTAATGTTACACAAAAACAGCAAGCTAAAATGCAAAGAAACGTTTACAAAAGATTCGTTAATACTGAATTTGAATAAGAAATTCGCCAAATTATTGAGCAATAGCCAAATTGGCTTCATTTATGAAGACTTATTTTGATCGCCAAATTTGGCGATATTTCGCCAAATGTCGCCCAATTTTGCCAATTTTGTCGCCAATGTCGCCAATTTTGGCGTTAACGGATGTGAATATATAGTTTTATGCGTATGATTGGGAAAATTATTACAACAATGAAAGAAAATAATTTGCGAGTAATCGCGTTAATGTGCTGTTTTGTTTCAAAATGTCAGCCACCCTAGAATTTCAAACTGCTCTATCTCAGCCATTTTTTAAGATAGAGGTAAACCAAAAAAGCTCTGGAATCCTTGTATCAAGGCCTAACACGTAATTAAAAAATAAATTTGAATTTTTAAATTTTTTGTATATTTATTTTAGATTTTAAGTTATTTTACATCTTTAAATGGCCGCCATCTTGAAACAAGATGGCGGACCAAGCTGGCCAACGAACTCGGTCGAGACATTAGTGACCTTAATACACACAATTAGTTTCATCAAAATCGATTCATAATTACGGGCGTTATCGTATGACATAGGTCAGATATATATATATATATATATATATATATATATATATATAGCTGGAATATATAGTGGAAGCTAGCATTAATGTGGGATTAAAAATAAATTTGGAAAAGACTAAGGTGATGTTCAATTCATTTGCATCAAAAAAGAAAATCGTCTACAACAACACTGAGATTAAAGATGTTGAAAGTTATGTGTACCTTGGACAAGAAATATCTTCAGACAACAGTATCATGAATGAAATCAATAGAAGAATAAGAAATGGATGGAGTGCTTTTGGGAAGAACAATATTATTCTGAAAAGTAACATGCCTCTTTGTTTGAAAAGAAAGGTGTTTAACCAATGTGTTTTGCCTGCACTAACTTATGGAGCAGAAACTTGGACACTAACAAAACGGATGGTACAAAGATTACAAACAACACAGCGAAGTATGGAAAGATGTATGCTAGGCATAACCAGAAGAGACCGAAAGAGAATAACGTGGATAAGAAGTCAGACGAAAGTTTTTGACATTATCGAGAGAATTAAGTGGCTAAAATGGAAATGGGCTGGGCACATTGCAAGAAGAAAAGACAATAGATGGAGCACAAACACCCTACAGTGGTATCCCAGAGATGTAAAACGACCAAGAAGACGACCTCAAGTAAGATGGAGTGACGAAATCAGAAAAGTGGCCGGTGTTAATTGGATGACTAAAGCACTAGACAGGCAACAATGGAAAAATCTGGGGGAGACCTACATCCAGCAGTGGATTGAAAACGGTTGATGATGATGATATATATATATATATATATATATATATATATATATATATATATATATATATATATGGATATATCTATATATATAAATCAACATTTGGACGGAGGGTGGTTTTGGGGTCTGGGGGTCATGATCGGTGAAAATATATCGAAATTTTCCGGAACTGCTTTCCTCCGAACGGCTGCAATAGGTAGCTTTATACTTTTTTGTATTGAAAGCTACCTAATAGTTAAACTTAAAAACGCAAACCAAAGTTGAAAACGTGCTTATCACCCATAGACTGTAAATATAGCACATGTACTGTAACCAATATCTTTTGTGTGTCTCTGTAAACAAACGCAATGCATACAAGAGCTCAATTTATAGTGCACCTCAGTAATGCATATAATTTTCATTATATTTGAAAAAAGTGAAATATCACTCAATTACACTGCACTGCAAACGATTTTCCTCAATAGAACGATGTGTAACAAAATTATTTTGTTTAACCCTGTAAATGAATAATAAATGCTTTGCCCCCATATTCCATAAAAGCATGTTTTAATGCGCTTCATAATTATATACCAATTTCATTAAATTTTAAAAAGCACTTCAAACGATTATTTCCCATTGACTGTAATGCAACGGAATATTATAAGTGCTACAAACTATAAGTGCTACATACTCCAGTTGAAATAGGGAACATGCTATAGATAACGACAATAACATATAAAAATTTCAGGCAATGCGAGCATATTTACGGGAGATAGAGCACGGGCAGACGGCAGACGGCCATACGGCCAGACAAACCGAAGTCATAAACACTTTTCAACTAGGTTGGAAAGTGTTAAAAATGCAGTTTTTGCGGCGCTGGAGCCGTGAATACTTGAATGAACTGCAAGTCCGCAGTAAAGGAAAAAGCGTTCACTAAATCTTGAAGTTGTCTTGTTGAAGGACGAAAATGACAAGTTTATAGATTGGATATTAGCTCGAACTTTGAAAACTTATAAAGCTGATGATGGACTTCGTCGCTTCTTCGATTTCAAGACATTTACAGTTATATTACGTAGAACCATTACTAGAATAATGCCTTTGTCATTTTATGATAATGTTGGACGTCCATCCAACGCCGAGCAGTATGATCCGGAGTATTCGCAAAACACCTATTTAGCCAGCTCATGCGCAATTTAAACTCATCCTTTGATCTGAACTCAAAAGAAATAATTTGATGTTGATATGTAAATTCGTAGATTTGTTGAGTCGATAAATGGCGCTTATACATTTTATGTGTTTTTCTATGTTATTAAATGTTAATTGTGCCGTAAAAGTGATTCATTATTACTTTCTTCTATCTTTACAAGAAGAAAGTATTGGATTCATGAAAATTTTTGATTTCCGGTTTTCGACGGATTTACACGTTTTAGAAGGTCCTGAACACGAATTGACTGTTTTTAGAAAATGTCTGTCTATGAGTCTACTCTGTCTGTCTGTCTGTCTCTGTGACAAAAATTTTGTGGGCGTTCTACCTCAAGAACTAATGCACGAAATTTAATAAACTTTATATTCAGTTAGTCCCTAACATAAATTGGTGCTGAATAGTTTTTGGTGAAAATCGGCCGACAGGTGGCGCTGCTATGCTGCATTTTTGAGATTTCCGCAATAGCTATATTTTAAGAACTAATGCGATTATTTTCTTTAAACTTCAGATTCATTTAGACCTTGACATATATAGACGCTGATTACGTTTTGGTGTAGATATCCCAACAGGTGGCGCTGCTATACCACTTTTTCCCTTATTTTTACGATAGCTATATCTCAAGAACTAATGCTCGGAATTTCATAAAACTTCAGATTCTATTAGACCTTGACATAAATAGATGCTGATTACGTTTTGGTGTAAATAGCCCGTAAATTATCATTTTTTGGAAAATTTGGTGTAAATTATCACGATAACAATATCTCAAGAACTAATAAATGGATTTTCATCAAACTTCAGATTCAGTTAGATGTTGTCATAAATTGTTGTGGATTACGTTTTGGTCTAAATCTCCTAACAGGGGGCGCTGATATGCTGCATTTTGCAGGATTTACACGATTTTAGCAATAGTCTTATCTCAAGAATTAATGCACGGAATTTAATAAAACTTTAGATACTGTTAGACCTTGATATAAATTTGTTGCTGATTCGTTTTAGTGCATGCATGTTTAACCTGTGTGAGATAGAAGAAAGTTTTGGGATTGGCACATCCGACTAGATTTTATATTAGTTCACTGAACCACCCACATAAGATATTAGAATGCGTTTCTGAAAGCATTTAGATTAAGTTTATTCGATTTTGAAAGAAATAGAACATTTAACGAACAATAAGTCTACATTAATGTTCATTATGTTTTTCAAAAATCTTCCAAAATGGTATTAGCAGTTAAAACAAACTAAATGGGAATTCAAATACTTAAATTTAATACAATAGATAACAGATATCTTCTAGATTATACTGATATTTAGAAGGTATAATATTTTATCATTTTTTTATGTTAGTATTCAGGAAAATTTATTTCATTATGATGCCAAACGTAATATACTATGAAAAAAAAAAAAAAACCCTACAATTACAGAAACAAATTCGTGAAAAATACTTTTATCTCTTACTTTTACAGAGCATTTAATAAAATCACGTTTTATAACTTAAAATTTCTGTTAAAATAATCAGAATTAAATAGAATGTCAGGAAACTTTATATTCGTTTTATTTATATCAGCAGTTCCACAAAAAGAAAGATATTACCTTTAATACCTGCATTTTAAATACTCGTTTTAAAAGAAAAAGTTTTATTAAATGCATATATAATATCTAATTAAATCCTGTCTTGCCATTATTTAAAAGAAAAGACAAAGTTTCCGCCATTTATTCCGTTTGTTTTATTTTTGTATTTTTTTTTTTTTTTTTTTTTTTTTTTTGCATAAATTTAAAACAAAGTACTAATGTTCATTAGTAAAAGAAATAAAAGTTAGTAACAAATACAATTTAAAATAATTACGTAAAAAAAAAGAATAAAATGCAGTTCAATAAATTGCTAAAAGCATATTATCGTGATTTTTTCTTTTTTTTGAAGACTCTTCTGATATATTTATAAACAGTTGCTTTATTTTTAATTGTGCTCACTGCAAATAAAGGAGTCTTAAAGTAACACAAAAAAACGACTGAAAAAGCAATTAAGACACGTAAATGTCTTAATATAGAGCTTAGACATAATAGATACCTTAATTTAAGACACTAATGTGTCTGAACGGACTGGTGGTAAGAAATGAACTAATATAAAGTGTCTTAATATGGTAAAATGTCTTAAAGTAAGACATTGCCTTTGTTGATCACATCTCAAATGAGAAGGAAAGAGAGGGAAGGGCAGGCAGGTGCAGTGATGACGATTAGAGATAGGGACGCAGCCATTACATGACGGCGTAATGCATTCAAAAATATAATAAATACAACAGCTCCTTGGATTATAAAAGAAAATATTTTAAAGAATAAAAGTAAGTTTTATCTTTATGTTTTCTTATATCTTTGTTTTAATAACGTCACATAATTTCTATTATATATTTGTAAGATATGAATTTAGTTTTTAAGCCGCGTGTATATTTAGATAATAGCTTTCAAGTCACTTGCCTAGAATAAGTATTTTATCTTAAATCATTGAAAAAGAGATAATTTTGGTCGAGTTATGTGGTTGTATTGTAGTTTACTTTAACTATTACGTGTATTTTATCACAGGACTTTTCAATTATTTACGTATTATATATGTCTAAATATAGAAGGTTAATGTTGATTTTTTGTCTTTTTTTTTTAAGAAGATTTTTTTTTAATTTCGATATTATAATATATTTTTCAAAAGTCCATTTTGTGCGTTGGTATTCAAATATATTTTCTAAATCATATAAATTTTGTGCTCACTAACAGTTTTCGGTTGACTTTCGGCGTTAATTTAAATATTTATCTATTTAATATACTATTATAATTCACTAAATTTTGAAATCTTATTGCCACCAAGTTGAGTTTCGGCCAGTGATTTGTTTTCGATTTTCTTATATGTACCTTACAAATAATTTATTATGATTACTGCGATTGCACCATTTTATCAATTCCTAACATATTCAAATAGCTTGTTTACTAGTATCGCAGTATCAATTAGCAGCAACTCGTACGTATTGCTTTTGTTTATAATATTCATTATATTTATCTCTCTTTCTTTAAGGTTTTTATGAGAACAGATTTTTTTTAATATTATTATTTATTCTCCTTAATTATAATTAAGAGATTTGAAACAGTTTCTAAACCTCGTATTTTTTTCTCTCTCTTGAGTTCATTTCTTAATAGAATCTGGCGATATTTATAGAATTAAGTGTTGATTTATAATGTTTTCTTAGCATAAAAAAAAGTTTCTTATCTCTAACGTTTCTGTACCAGAAAGTTGCGTACAATAAGGTTTTGGTATTAATTATTTATTTTTGATAGTTTAAATACTAGAAAGTTTTCTAGATCTGTAGGATGGGGACGGGGGGCATAATGATTACATTCAATAAACAAAAATCTTTAAATAGGTGCAGAAAATATAACTAATATAGTTGGAAAAAATATATAAATATATTCATGATTTAAATTAGTAGGTATTTTCAAATACATATAAAAGTCCTCGAAAAATTTAAAGAAGACTTGCTTAAAAGGTGCATTTAATGTCACAAATATAAAAAAGATGTCACAATTATAAAAGGTGTTATTACATTATAAAATAGTTTTTTAAAAGATAAAAACTTCCGACATTTCGCGCCGAGCGCTTTCGATCAGATCTTGATCGTCATCAGGGCAGCTTTGATTGCATACTGAAAAATTTCCTAAACGGGAGGGGGGGGGGGAGATGGGAAGGCAGAAACCTGAACATTACTATCCAAACTTTAAGAAAACACCTTCTATTTTAAAAACTTTAACCATATATCCGGAATGTTATATGACATGTTATCATTAATAGCCTTATTACCCTTTATTAAAATTTCTATGGACTCTTTTATTAACGAAATATGATAATGGGAGGTAGGAATGATGATTCGTGATTCATTAAAACGAATATTTACATTTTGCTGTCTTGCTAACGCTGTGGTTTGTCTACTAAACTTAATATCACTAACGTGTTCTTTCAGTCTGTCCTTAAATTTATGTCCGGTCATCCCAATATATACCTTTTCTTCTTGTATTTCAGTTTCCAATGGAATTATGTAAATACCTGCGATTTCATCATTAGGAATAGGGTCAATCTTACTATGTATTAAGTCTTTCAGTTTTCTTTTTGTTCTAGCTACCAGGTTAATATTAAATTTCTTTACTGCATATCTTAACTTTTCATATAAATCAGGAACATAGCTAAAATTACAAAATTTAAGTTTATTAACTGGATTTCTTTTATGTGCTTTATATTTCATTTCGTAGACCAGTTTGTTAATAAAATGTAGGGAGGAAACCATTTTCCGTAGCTATGCATTTGATTTTATTTATTTCATTAACTAGAAAAGTGTCAGTGCATATTTCAAAGGCTCGTTTTACATAAAACCTATAGGCTGCTATTTTTTTATATCCAAAAGGAGAAGCGCTGTCATAAAGTATGGTGTGATTTGACCTATTGAGTTTCCTATAAACATTTCTATCTAATTTTCTACCATTCCTAGTCAATTCAACGTCTAAAAATGGTAAGGTCTTTTCATTTTCTATTTCCAAAGTAAATTTAATGTTATCGTCAATTGCGCATTGATATTCTGTAAAAATTATTTATTTCTTCAATACTGTAATGCCATACAACAAACACATCGTAAACGTATCTCAGCCTTACTTCAAGGTTTAACTTACAGGTATTCAAGATCTGTTGCTCTAATGGCCTTAATTTAATTTCCGCTAATAATTCCAATATAGGTGATCCCATTGGGGTGCCTTTTATTTGCTTATAGTATATTTGGTTAAATAAAAATACGTTTTTTTTTCTGTAATCAAATTGAATGCAGATTTCAAAGTTGTTTTTATATCCATGGTAAATATGCTATTGGTTTCTATGGAATCTATAACAAACTTCTTCACTTCGTTTAAATCAATGGAGGGGTATAACGATACAATATCCAAACTTGCTATTGTACTATTTTCTTTCAAATTAATATCTTTGATTCGATTAATGAAATCAGTGGCTGGTTTTAAAGCATGGTTAGAAGGTGAAAGAATTGTGTTAAGGAAATAAACAAATGCCTTTTCGATACTGTAGGTGTGTCCTGAACATTTAGTAACAATAGGTCTAAGAGGAAAATTGTCTTTATGATCTTTCATGCGTCCTATTAACCTAGGCGTTGTTGCGGTTTTCTTAATTCTTATCCTATTCTTCATATTTGTAGGTCAATTACCATTTTTGATTAATTCCTTTGCTTTTCTTACTATCGTGGTATTTGGATCTTTATTTAATTGTTTACAACCCTTTTCTGTAATGCATTTCTGTATTTTCATAATATAGTCATTTTTGTTAATGATTGCAAGTTTATTTGTTTTGTCGGTTTGGATAATCGTAATATTTAGATCAGATTCAGGTTGCTTGATTGTTTTATCATATTTATCTTTATAATTTAGAGGCCCTATTGAAAATTTCTTAATATTGTTATGGAGGATACCACGTATTTCATCTTTCGCACTTGGTTCAACCAATTGAATAATATTTTCACTTTCTGCGATCACTGTTTTTATATTAAAACTTGATGGAACCCGTCAAAACTTGACGCAAAAAAATACTATAACAATATCAGTAAAATAAGCTTCTTTAATATTTATGAAGGGGTGCGTATAAAACAGTCTTTCAAATATTTAATTTAATTTTTTTCCCCAGTCAAATACAGTACTATTTCCGATGCAAACTCCAAACAAACAATCCGTAAATAACTGTGTAATGCAAATCAGTTTGACATTACCACCATATTCCCCACGGCAAGAAAAAAAATTCATGGACCTATGAAATATATACAAATAGTATATTCCTACGTTCATATCATAATCAGTAAATAACAGAACATAGTAAATAAAGCACACATCTCCCCCCCCCTGTGATAATGCAACCGAAAGAGGTCCTATGCGCATGTGCATTGCATCTGCCCAAAAGCACCGTCGAAATTCGACGTTCAAAATTTTTTTTAAATGATTAAATTAAAAGTTTTAAAATGTCTATTTTAATCATTGTTCGTTTCAAATCCATATCTTCTAAAACGCATCCATTGTTTTAAACTAATCAATTTTTATGCAAAGATTAAGAAGTTTTTTACAGTAATAAATCTATCTGCAGATGAGGGAGATTTTTAATGTTTTCAAGTGTAATTTATTTGTATGGTTTCTTCGGTTCCTTGACATAATCAGGATGATTATCCCTTTTCCATCACAGTCGAGGATATTTTTCCTCTTATACAGTTGGCAAATGTAAAAAAATAAAAAAATGCAATTCCTAGCATATCCTGATATCTGATGGAACATATTCATCAATGAATTCAACTTATCAATTTTATGTTCAACATAAACTAAAAATAGTCTTTTTTTTTTTTTTCTTGACAGATTTTTGTTTAGCGCCAAAATGTTCTATCTTATGGATAATCTGATCTTATGATTCATCACTTTTTTTTAGTATTATTCACTTTTTATGATGGTTAGGGAAATCTATTTTCAATTGTGGCAACTTTCCCAGGGGCTATTTTACATTATTGAAGTAAACTGGTGGTCATTGATAAGATAGAATTGAAAAAATTTTCATGCTTGAAAATTATTTAAAAAGTCGTTAAATTAATCGGCAGTTTTCAAATAAATTTCAATCGAAAGCTAATTTTTTTTCTAATTGATGATGTAAGAAGTGAAATTGTAAAGATTAGTAGAAAATAGAAATTTGTAGTATTTCGAAGTGATGTAAGCGCGATGAAAGCTAAAGCGATAGCGCCTTTGTTGTCACAACTGTTGTACATTTCTAAAAATTGCCACTGTATTTTGGCTGGCGTCCAAAAGTGGAAAAACAGTTTTAGCACTTTCCAACCTAGTTGAAAAGTGCTTATGACTTCGGTTTGTCTGGTCGTATGGCCGTCTGCCGTCTGGCCGTCTGCCGTCTGCCGTCTGGCCGTCTGGCCGTGCTCTAACTCCCGTAAATATGCTCGGATTGCTCTGCAATTTTTATATGTTATTGTCGCCATCTATAGCATGTTCCCTATTTAAACGGAAGTGTGTAGCACTTATAGTTATTTTACAGGGACACTCAAAAGAATTCCGTTATATTGCGTTCTATGGGGAAAAATCATTTGCGGTTTATTTAAATAATGTTTCACTAATTTAAACGCATTGAAATTTATATATATCACTAAGGTGCATTAGAAGAAGCTTAATATGGAATAGGGTGTGCATAGCACTTTTAGTTACTTTACAGGGACAGTCAAAAGAATTCCGTTACATTACGTCTATGGAGAAAAATCGTCTGCGGTTTATTTAAGTAATGTTTCACTATTTTAAACGCACTGAAATTTATATATATCACTATTGTGCATTACAAGAGGCTTACTACAGAATATTGTGTACATAGCAGTCATCGTTCATTTACAGGGACACACAAAACAATTCTCTACTGCATGTTAACAATAATTCCTGGAAGTGCATTTTAAGTTACTGAACGCGATTTTAAATTTAACTCACTTTTTGTTTATTACGTAGTGTGTATAAATTCTGTAGATCATATACAGGGAAGCACAAAAGTTCGCGAACACATTTCCGTTTATTGACAAACTCCAGATGGAGAATTTTAAACTGGGCTACGCGTTTTCTAACTGAACTAAAATTTAGCATTCTATGTAGTATATATAAAAACCTATAGATCCTATACAGGGCTGAATAAAAGTATTCGGATATTTTTCCGAATATTGTATATGTTGGAAATTCCTGAAATTATAATTTTAAATATGTTATGCGTTTTCCAAATTGTTTACTTAGATGTTATCTTTTAGCTTATTAAACGGTATGATTTGTAAAATTATTTTGGAAGCGTTGGAAAGTGCTACATAATCTATGCTTGACGCATGATTTTTCGTTCTTGTTTGACATCGAAAGAGAAATTCACAGTGAAAGAAATAGAACTTTGCGCTAATAAGGAACTGTTAAATGAACTTATAATAAATCTACCAAAATAATTCCTATGGAATATTAGTCTTACATTGTTTATTCTAGCTAAAAATACAATAATTATTTCAATTTTTTTTTCTACCATAACACTATTTTTAATAACTTTAAATTTCTTGAAATCCTTTACTTTTGTGATTTTTTTTATTAAAAAAGGAAATCTTCTATCCTATAATTTAAAAAAAAAGCAATTGGTAACATGTAATCAAGGTATGCAATCAAGATGAAGAAATCAATGACGGCTCCAATTCTAATCTTTATAATTATGAATGCAAAAATCAGTAAAATTATGTCATGTTAACACAATCATATACATTTTTCTCTTTAGTTTTATCAATGTTAAAATGCACTTCAAGCTAAGCATAACGTCATTTTCACCGGTGCATACTTTTCACACGTACTTCATATACCTTACATTAATGCTTAAACACCTTGCACACAAATATAAATATATTTTGTATTTAATTGTAATGAAAAAATGGCATCAACAAAGTTATAATGCATAATGATAAAATAAACCCAATGGACAAAATTCCCGTGACGTCACAATAAATATGAATTTTTATTCGCTTATAAAACACGCGGATAGGTATTTTTACCGAAATTTAACTTGCAAATTAACAAATTCGGCCTTAAAACCGCGTGCTTTTAATATTTATTATTTCTCTTTTATTCAACCACAGAGTTTAGAAAATAAACTCTGTGCTTCGGAACAGTAGGCGTTATCCGATTATGACGTCATTAGCAGACGTAAAAGTTTAATTGAAAATTACGGTTAATTAATTAAATTTTTGAACAAACGAATGCACGATAACAAATCTGTGTCCAAATATCTTTCATTTAAAAAATGAATGATGTAATTTGATGCAGTAGTTTGTTCTCACGGATTGTCGAAAGAAATCGCTTTGCGTTTTAAATAGATTACCCCCAAAAATATACTTTGGGCCAAGAGTTAAAACTGTGTGCTCTTCTCCACTTAAAATTTTATCAAATAAATTTATATATGAAACTGGTTTCTTTAATGGTCTTTTAGCTACTGAACCTTTGGGTGAGTTAATTTTCTTATACATAATCCTGTCTTTACTCTGGAGTTGGATATTCCTGTACATATGAATAATTCTTAAAAATTCACAGAACTCATTAAATTTTAATGTTTCCGTTAGTTGCACATATAGGTTAAAAACCTTACTTGAGATGCAATCACATGTAATAACATCTTTTATATTTGTGACAGCTTTTTTATGTTTGTGATATTAAATGTACCTTTTAAGCAAGTCTTCTTTAAATTTTTCGATATTTTCAAGGTGAATTTGACATTCCACAGTATATGTTTTTTCATATATATATTTGTGATAAAAGTCCTGTAAAGTTCTGCAAGATAAAAGTCCTGTAAGGAAATAATGAATAATAAATTAAACTGATTAAAGGGTAGATAAACAAATAAAATCTACCTTTGTTATAATTTTTTTAAAAACATTTTTTCTCTAGGCAAATTGTTGTCCGGTTTTACAACTTGACCAAAAAACGAAATTTGTACCTTACATATGTAATATGTATAACAGAATTGATTGTATAATAATCATATTAAAACAGTGATGTAAGTCAACAAAATATAATACTTAGTGCCCAAAGTCTTTAAAATACGTCCCGGGTTAAAATAAGAAAAAAAAAGATAAACAATACATGGAGAAGGGAGGGGGGGGGGGGGGCGTAGGAAAAAAAATATATATCAACAACAAATTTGAAAAGTTTTATGAGTGTTTACAGGATATGAATATCCTGGCAGATTGGGTCCTTTCAAAAGAATAATGTGCTGCTACAGATATGTAAGAATCAAAATAAATTCATTTAAAATTGTAATTTTGAGAAACATTCTAAGCTTATAGTTCTCATCATTAAAAATTAATATAAAAGGTTAACAGTATTTTAAAAATATACTTGACAACATTGCACATGACTTGCTGCAATACAAAATAAATTATGACAGTATAAGGCAAGCTCTTATAGTAGTCTTCCATAATTGGCAACTATTTATTTTGCTGTGTAGCTTGACTGTAAGTCTAAGTTTTAGCCTGCTGTCAATCAGCCAGTGTAAATAAGAGAAAAAAATCATATATGTTTCGGGTGTCTTAAAAACAGCAGCATTTTAGATGTTTTAAATGTCTAAAAAATGGCGACCTTTTTAAGACGTTTCAAGTGTTTTAAAAATGACAGCATTTTAGATGTTTTGAATGTAAAAAAAATGGCGGCTTTTTAAGACATTTCAAGTGTTTTAAAAATTGCGTATTTTTAAGACATTTCAAGTGTTTTAAAAATGGCGTATTTTTAAGACATTTCAAGTGTTTTAAAAATGGCGACGTTTTAAGACGTTTCCAATGTCTTAACTTCAGATACAAAAAGGCGTCTTAAAAAGTTGGACACTTTTTTTTTACTTAAAATGTGACCATCCATTTAAGACACTTTTTTAACTGAATTTCAGATGTTTCTGTTTACAGTATTGAAACATAAGAATTACATTATCTTGTTCCAATATAAAGAGTTTTTGGTATTATTTTCGCTTTTTGTAATAAGTTATTCTTTCTTTTATTTCCTTTGTCTTCTTTTAAGATAGGACATTTTAATTTTAATTTTATGCTTTAAACGTAAATTACCACTGAATCAAAATATCACATAAAATAATAAGGGAAAATAATGTCCAATAATAATTCTCGACAAAAAATAAGTTAAAGTTTCAGCTATTATTCTAAATGTATCTTCGTTCATTAGTGTTCATTAGCTATAATACAGATCGCTAACAGTTCGAACAATCTTGGCTAATGAAAAATTTCTGAATTTCACATGATATTATTTTTTTATACATACTAGGGCATCCAACGTGGGCTTCCCGGAATAGAGAACATAAGTGAAAACCATTTTTCTTTTTTTTTGAAAACTCGAATAGATTTTTTACATTTAATAATTTTTAGATTGTCACCTAGCAACACCAAATAGTATTTTTATGTGAAAAATGTAAATTATATATTCAAATAAAATTTTGAAATTTATTAAAAGCCGTAATTTCGTATTGGCCTCGTGCCAGAAATTAATAGTCGAAGAAATTCCTAAAAATTTTGTTGTATACAGCAGTTTTTCTTATTCTGATAATGTCAGCGGTTTTTAGTGCTTATTTCAATTACATGTCTGTTAAATTTGTGTTTTATTTATACTGTTTTATTTATTGTTTAATGAAGTCTTAATTTCGTTATTGAATATTAGCTGTAAAACAAATGCTGAACTTTTTATACTGTTTAAAGTGCAAATGGATTGATATTTTGTAATCGTCTGCAAGCGATAGAGATAGTTTTATAAAAATTCAAGCTTGAAATTTAATTTAAATGCTATAATAAATCAGTCAATTAAAATGCAGTTTTCAAACAAATTGCTTTTAAAAGTAGATTTTTTTCCTATATAACGGTGTAAAAATTAAAAATGTCTGATGTTTAGAAAAAAAAATTCAGTAGCAAAAATCGCAAAACCGAATTTTCATCGTCAACTGTTGTCATTCGCAAAATGACGTCAGACATACACACGCACACGTTTGTCCTTTATAATATAGACTAGCAAGCTACGCTGGTCAATTTCTCTTAAGGAACCTCTAATCAAACAAAATATTGACATTTCATAATTCACTTTTATATTTTAACAGAAAAGTAAGGCTACTATAATTTGTGACTCGTGCTATAGCCAGTATACACGTCAGGACACGTCGCCCTTATCATTATCTTTTTACGCATGAAGGTTTCGCTATGGTACTCCATTGTGAAATTTGGTAATTTTTGAAATACCATATTTGAAAAAGGGCATAATCATTAGATTTGAAATTTATATCAAGAAATATAATTTTTTTTTTTACCTTTAAAACGCTTCACACCCCTGGAGTTGTGGTAGAGCAAGTACGGGTTGAAACATCCCGACGTAAGGCCTAGGGCCTGGTTCCGTTTTGGGTTTCCAGCTCCGAAGCTGTTGGGGAACGCCGGCCCGTCTTCAAGTATCCCGCGGTGACTCCCCGTGGTTTCACCTCGTATAGTAGCGGCCTACGTCGTCGGCAGGTGGGTTCAAGGTTAGAGGTTCCGTATTGGATCGGCTCTCTGACCGGCCGAAGCGCCGTAGCGAGACAAAGCTACTGGCGCGATAAAAGTCTTTCAGGGCTTGGGTTCGGTGGTCGCCTACGCGCGGTGCGCTCCCTCTTGGGCGACTGCGGTGAAGCTTGCTTTTGCCTTTCAAACGAGGTTTGTCTAACAATTTTCTGAGAAATACTTTTCGAGCTGTTATTTTTTTCAGTAACTTCAAATGTTTCATTTACCGAGATTAATCTGTGGCAAAGATTAGCGAAAAACCGAGTCGTTAGCAATGCATAGCTTTATATTAAAGAGGATGTTGGAGCAGGGATTGTCACCATCAATTCGCCACCATTACTTTTGAAATCGGTTCTGTGGTTCCAGAGATTCCATAGAAATTGTAATTTAGAATATTTTTAGAACGCTTTTCTCTCATTTCACAATTTTAAATTTCGATTTTTTTTTATTTTGTTCTCAGAGAGCATTTACATCTTATAAGTAACTACAATGCCAAATTTGAAATTTCTAGCTTCTTCAGTGTAAAAAAAAAGAAATGCAATTTCAGAACGTTTTTCGCTCTTGCGCCACCCTGGGATTAGTGCCACCGACGTAAAATATAGCCTATGTTGCAGCAGGGATTGACATCAAAAATTTGCCACCATCACTTTTGAAAAGGGTTCAGTAGTTCCAGAGATTCCATAGAAATTGTAATTTAGAATGTTTTTAGAACGCTTTTCGCTCATCTCACAGTTTCAAATTTCGAATTTTATTAGAATTTGTTCTTAGAGAGCATTTACATCTTATAAGTAGCTACCATGCCAAATTTCATGTTACTAACACATACAGTATAAAGAAATCGAATTTTTAGAACGTTTTTCGCTCTTGCACCCCTCCCCCCTGTGGTAGTGGTACCGATATAAAACATAGCCTATGTTACAGCAGGGACTGTGACCATCAGATTGCCACCATCAATTTTGAAAATGGTTCTGTAGTTCCAAATATTCCATAGAAATTGTAATTTAGAATGTTTTTATACCCTTTTCGCTCATCTCACCCTTTTAAATTTCGAATTTTTTTAGAATATGTTTTTGAGAGCATTTACATCTTTAAGTAACTACCATGCCATAGTTTATGTTTCTGGCTCCTTCAGTATAAAAAAATCGATATTTTAGAAAGTTTTTCGCTCCTGCACCCCCCAGGGATAGTGGCATCGACATAAAATATAGCCTATGTTGGAGCAGGGATTATCATCATCAATTTGCCACCATCACTTTTGAAATCGCTTCGGTAGTTCCAGAGATTACCCCCTACAAACAAACAAACAAACAATCTTTACTACTTTATATTATTACTAGCACGCTACGCTGGTCAATTTCTCTTAACGAACCTTTAATCAAACAAAATATTGACATTTCATAATTCATTTTTATATTTTAACAGAATAATAAGGCTACTATAATTTGTGTCTCGTGCCAATATACAAGCCAGGACACGTCGCCTTTATCATTATTTTTTTACGCGTGAAGGTTTCGCTATGGTACTCTACTGTGAAATTTGGTAATTTTTGAAATTCAATATTTGAAAAATGGCATAATCATTAGATTTGAAATTTATATCAAGAAATATACAATTTTTTACCTTTCAAACGCAGTTTGTCTAACAATTTTCTGACAAATACTTTTCGAGCTATTATTTTCTTCAGTAACTTCAAATGTTTCATATTCCGAGATTAATCTGTGGCAAAGATTAGCGAAAAACCCAGTCTTCAGCAGCGCATAGCTTTATATTAAAGAGGATGTTGGAGCAGGGATTGTCACAATCACTTTTGAAATCGGTTCTGTAGTTCCAGAGATTCCATAGAAATTGTAATTTAGAATGATTTTAGAACGCTTTTCGCTGATTTCACCCTTTTAAATTTCGAATTTTTTAAAAATTTATTCTTAGAGAGCATTTACATCTTATAAGTAACTACATTGCCAAAGTTCAAATTTCTAGCTCCTTCAGTATAAAAAAAAGCCGCAATTTTCGAACATTTTCCATTCCTGCACTTCATTGGGGTTAGTCGTACCGACATAAAATATAGCCTATATTGGAGCAGGGATTGTCACCATCAATTTTTCCATTACTTTTGAAATCGGTTCTGTGGTTCCAGAGATTCCATAGAAATTGTAATTTAGAATGTTTTTAGAACGCTTTTCTCTCATTTCATCCTTTTAAATTTCATTTTTTTTATTTGTTCTTAGAGAGCATTACATCTTAAAAGTAACTACAATGCCAAATTTCAAATTTCTAGCTCCTTCAGAATAAAAAGTCTAAAAATTTTCTGACAAATACTTTTCGAGCTAATATTTTTTTCAGTAACTTCAAATATTTCATTTTCCGAGATTAATCTGTGGCAACAATTACCGAAAAACCCAGTCGTCAGCAACACATAGCTTTATATTAAAGAGGAGGTTGGAGCAAGGATTGTCACCATCACTTTTGAAATCGGCTGTGTAGTTCCAGAGATTCCATAGAAATTGTAGTTTAGAATGATTTTAGAACGCTTTTTGCTCCTTTCGCCCTTTTAAATTTCGATTTTTTTTAAAAATTTATTCTTAGAGAGCATTTACATCTTATAAGTAACTATCATGCCAAATTTCAAGTTTCTAGCTCCATTAGTATAAAAAAGTCGTAATTTTCGACCATTTTTCACTCCTGCACCCTATTGGGGTTAGTGGCACCGACATAAAATATAGCCTATGTTGGAGTAGGGATTGTCACCATCAATTTGCCACCATTACTTTTGAAATCGGTTCTGTGGCTCCAGAGATTCCATAGAAATTGTAATTTAGAATGTTTTTAGAACACTTTTCTCTCATTTCACCCTTTTAAATTTCAATTTTTTTTATTTTGTTCTTAGAGAGCATTTACATCTTATAAGTAACTGCAATGCCAAATTTCAAATTTCTAGCTCCTTCAGTATAAAAAAAATGCAATTTTAGAACGTTTTTCGCTCCTGCACCACCCTGGGATTAGTGGCACTAAAGTAAAATATAGCGTATGTTAAAGCAGGGATTGTCATACAAAATTTGCCACCATCACTTTTGAAAAGGGTTCGGTAGTTCCAGAGATTCCATAGAAAGTGTAATTTAGAATGTTTTTAGAACGCTTTTCGCTCATCTCACAGTTTTAAATTTCGAATTTTTTTAGAATTAGTTTTTAGAAAGCATTTACATCTTATAAGTAACTACCATGCCAAATTTCATGTTTCTAACACCTTCAGTATAAAAAAATCGAAATTTTAGAACGTTTTTTGCTCTCTGCACCCCGCTAGGTGTAGTGACACCGACATGAAATATAGCCTATGTTGGAGCAATGTGTCACCATCAATTTACCACCATCACTTTTGAAAACGGTTCTGTAGTTCTAGAAATTCCATAGGAATTGTAATTTAGAATGTTTTAGAATGCTTTTCGCTCATCTCACACTTTTATATTTCAAATTTTTCTTAGAGAGCATTTACATCTTATAAGTAACTACCATGCCAAATTTCATGTTTCTTGCTCCTTCAGTATACAAAAATCGAAAT
Source organism: Maratus michaelseni (assembly GCA_963931845.1). Classification (NCBI taxonomy): domain Eukaryota; kingdom Metazoa; phylum Arthropoda; class Arachnida; order Araneae; family Salticidae; genus Maratus; species Maratus michaelseni. Next base: position 472,107,935 of record OZ007588.1, on the reverse strand, counting down.
TTTAGAACGTTTTTCGCTTTTGCACCCCTTTGGGGGTAGTGGCACCAACATAAAATTTAGGCTATGTTGGAGCAGGGTTTGTTACCATCAATTTGCCACCATCACTTTTGAAATCGCTTCAGTAGTTCCAGAGATTACCGCCTACAAATAAACAAACAAACAAACAATCTTTACTATTTTATAATTGTCTGAGTGCAACGAAGACTCATACACAGCGCAGTATTACTTTGCCCCATATATAGCTACGATGGATATTAAAACCTTTCGTCAAGCATAACTCAAAACATATTTAACGGATTTCGTTCAAATTTTTACAGCAGGTACCTATAAAGGTGACAACGACGTCTATTTATCACCAAGAATAAATGCTAAACCGTTTGGAAATTATATTAAAAAAATAGATAAAAAAGCACAATTAAAGTATATACGTCACGAAATTTTGTGGTACGTCATTTTCACCGGCGCGAGATTTTCGTAGACAATCGGAATTGAAAAGTTCATGGAGTACAAGGAGCAAAAAAAATATGCACGCACTAATATTCAGCACAATAAAATATATTTCAATTGAGTAGAAATCGAAAATTAATCTGGATTTTTTCCTCTTTGAAAGAAAAACCCCGCAATAACTTAGTAAACTTGGTATTAGAGATTTGGCGCAAATCTCAGCAATAGCAGCTTATTTCTTTCTTTTTTTTTTTTCTCTTTTTAGCATTTTAAATTGGATTAATGAAAGGCATGTATTTTAAATTAAATTAGTGAAAGGTTTATATTTAAATGAAATGAATTCAATATGAAAATGTTATAGGAACAATATTTGGCGATTTATCAACTGCGCCAGGATAACATAAAAGTATCAATATATCAAACGGTATGCAGTATGTGAAATGAAACAGTTATAATCACCCATCGTACAAGAAAAAAAACTAATATTCTGCATTCAGAGGGAAAAATCCATCTCCTGTGCCGTAAGATTTGGCGAGTTCTTTTTTGGTGATAAGTTTTTCGATGTGATTGTTGGGATCTGAAGGATTTGTCTTACTTTTTCTAAATCTTATTTTTTTGCAGATGTAGTATTATGTAAATATATTTTTTAGCAGATATTTTTCTATTTTGTATATTTTCTATTTGGCATTTGGAAAAGAGATTTTTACCTTTTTATCTGTGCATTCGGAAATATTAAAAAATAAAAAAAGATTTACATATATCAAGCGCTTAATTTTTATACGGACCACTTCTCCATTTTTAGATTTGGTACTTTTCGGTTAGCCGGGCGCCAGTGAAATTTATATATCTATGTATACATATATATACATATATCTATACATACACACATTTATATATGCATGTATGTATATATACATATATATATACACATACATATATGTGTGTATGTATACATATATATATGTATATATAGATATATACATTTCACTGGCGCTCGGCTAACCGAAAAGTACCTTAGATTTTAAATGCTATTTATTATTTACTAGCCGTTTATTAATTGTTTACAATTTAACCCCCTGACAATAACAATTATTTATCACAAAAATGCCTCTTAGGTTTGTTATATAAGTTTGTTTATGTGTTTTCATTACTTATTAAAATAACGAATATGGCGATAAAATTTCATTTTAGCATCGTGCTTAAATTTTTAAGATGGCGCAAAAACATGCTTTAATAAACGTATGTTTGTAAATATTTGAAAGACATGTTTTACCGCTCTCTTGAAAAATTTTATAAGTTGCTAAAACTACCTTTTGGCACCATTTAAAATTTTTTTCGCCAACCGACATAGGATACGAAACTTTTTCCCATTCAGATACACATGCAAGGTTGGTCTCAAACAAGAGTAAAGCTAGCAACAATATTGTTTTAACTCTATAAGAGTTACAATAATGATATTAAATACTCCGATTGGCTTTGGGCCCAATTACGAAAGTTTCTCCTACAAAAAAACTGTAGAAGAAGTCTTTTACATTTGTTTCAAATGAAGCTCGATCTACAAGGTATTAGTTAATAATACAAACAACACTAATGACATGGAGGCAAAAGTTTTAATTTAAATGTCTATATTTGAAACCCTTCCCCCTACCCCCCCCCCCCCCAAAAAAAAAAGAACAGAAAAGAAAAGAAAGTTACAGTAATGAATTTAAAATGGCGTTAAGCCACGCTTTCTGACATAAGCAATTGGCTGAAAACGCGATAACGAAACTTAATAACATGTAGCTAATATAGCCCTCAGGGTACTTTGCAGTTATACAGACCTTGTGGTTTTTTAAAAAGCTTGAGACAATTCAGGTTTAAGAAGTTGAGATTTACTGTCAAATGATATAAACAACTATGAACACAAAACTGATGAATTATTATTCAGGTTTATGTATGTATTTTAAAAAAATGCATCTGATTACACTTATTAGATAAATTACTTCTGTTTGCATTTAATAACTGATAAACGGCTTCTGTATAATAAATGAACTGTTTAAATATTGGGAAGAGGTGGCGAGAGGTAGAAAGACGAGTAAACAAACGGGTAGACAGACGGGTAGTGAGATGGGTAGTGAGACGAGTAGCGACATAGGTAGACTGACGGGTAGCGAAACGAATAGACAGACGGCTAGAGAGAAAGGTAAAAAGAGGGTTGACAGAGGGGTAGCGAGATGGGTCTAGAGACGGGTAGCGACACCGGTAGACTGGAATGTAGCGAGAAAGGTTGTGAGACGCGTAGCGTGGTAAATAAAGAGACGAGTAGAGAGATGAGTACAGAGACGAGTTGACTGACGGGTAATGAGATTGATAGCGAGACGGGTGAAGAGTCGGGTACAAAAACAGACGGATAGTGAGACGGGTATACAGACGAGTAGAGAGACAGTAGATGGGTACGGAGATGGGTAAGAAGATGGGTAGAGAGGCGTATAGCCAGACGGGTAGAGAGACAGATACACAAATGGGTAGCGAAGTGGATAGAGACACGGCTAGACATACAAGTAGTTAGACGGATAGACAGACGGTTAGAGGAATAAATTGGCGGGTAGCGAGACTGGTAGAGGAATATAGAGACGGGTAGAGAGACCGGTAGAGAAATATAGAGACGGGTAGCGAGACGTGTAGAGAGATAGACAATCAGTTAGAGAGACGGGCAGAAAAACGGATAGGGAAACAGACAGATTGTGGAGAGACAGACAGACAGGCAAAAGAAAAGTCTGCGGATTGGCGCTGTAAAGGCGCATTAAAGGCGCAGGGGGCAGAGCCTCCTATAGAATAATCAAGAAGTATCTGTTAAGCTTAACTTTGTAATATATATAATTTTCAATTTTGCCGATATGGAGATTTAATGTAAAAGTTATTTTACAGAAGTCATCGAAAGATTTTTTCTATACTTTAATAGTAATTTAGACTATAGTTTTGCAATCTGGTTTGTAGCAAAACATGCTATCAATGTGGTTTGAAGTGTAAGAGTTTTTATAAACAGTTATACAAATAATAGATATATAATCAAGGAAGAAAAATTTTAAATTCACACGCAAAAAAGGTGCAACAATGAAATTAAATTTCGTTAAGCCACGCTTGATAGAATAATCTATTGGCTGCAAATCCAATTACGTAACTTTAAAAAGCTTGGCGTTTTAAAAGATCCGGCGTTTTTTTTTTTTTTTTCAAGATTTGCGCAATACGCGCTTAAGAAAATGAGATCCTTTGCCACATGTTAAAAAAAATTATGACAACACATCTGATGAACGGTACTTCTTTTCTATTTTTTTAACAGTGTATATGAATTTATATATGATATTTTGTAATTCTATCTTTTAATTTGCTCTTTTTCTTTATATTGTAATTGTTAACCCTATGTTCTCAGCAATATCACTCAGACTAATCCCTTTGAGGGAAGTCCTAGTACTAAATATAGATAGATAATTGCCGCACAAAATCTAATATGATTAAAAAAATAATCTCCAGTGTTGAATCCAGACATTTTCTTCCGGATTGAATTTTGCATCACCAAGGGAAAGGGGGGGGGGAAGGATATGGAGTTCCATGGGGGAAATTACGCATTTTAACAAGTACCAATTATAAAATTTCAAATCTTCAGGGGACGGATATTTTTATGCTCTGGAGAGGGTTTCTCCCTTCTGCGGCCACGCTCTGGAATTCAACACTGTTTTCGAGTACTATAGACAAGCACATTATATAACATATCTGATAGGCTTCAAATATATAATATACAAATATAAATATCAAACAATAAGAGTTGCTATGGAACATTATAAAAACACTTTTTGTATGAGAAAACAGAGTCACAAACCAATTATTCAATAAAAAATTAGGGTGCCTCATTACGACACAAACAAGGATTTCGTGCAGAACTTTAACAATAATAAAGATATTGTGACGCAATCATTTAATAAAAATATTGTAACGCTTCAACAGTATTACTTTGCATTTTGTGAAATGTGTGATATTTTGGAAGTGCAGAAAACACGCTGGAATTGTATGTATGACGCTGCATAAACTTTCAGATACATTCCGATGTGTGATATGTCTAACTCATTATTATATAGACAAAGGTGGTTTTCAAATCCAACAGTTCTCGTGGTGTAGTTTCATTTAACACAAGGCAAGGTAAATGTTTTAAAAAATGTGGATAAAATATCTTAGTACTGTTGGAGTCATTAACGAAAATTTATGTTCCGTTTGGAGTGAAACACTGTCTATAATATAAGTAGTCTAACCTTTTGTGGATCACACAACCTGTAATCTATCGAAAGTGCCACTGGATACAACAAAAAATCGTTAGTTTATTTGTAACAAAAAACTAGGTAAAAAATAAAACTAATAAAGTATAATCTCCAAATATGATAAACAAGGAAGTTTGTGTGCATGTGTGTGTGTTTGTTTGTGTGTGTGTGTGTGTTTGTGTGTGCGTTTCTCGGTTGTGTTCTGAAGAGACCGCTGCACGCAGAGCTACAAAAGTGGGTGGGAGGGTACCTCTATGCATGTAGATTTACACCTCGAATTCCGATTTTGGAATTTTTAAATAATTTTTTTTATTATTTAATTTTTTATGCAATTTTTAGTGTTTTTTCGCGCGTTTCTGTTTTTTTCTACATTAGTAACAGGAATCCGGTTCCAATCTTTTAGCCCTATATAGTAAATTTTGTCCTCCTTTCAATAAAGTTTATGCAAAATTTGTACCGCGATCTTTGAATTTTTGGCAATTTTTTTTTCCTTCGACACTAAGAAATTTTACCCACATTGCTTGATTAGCATTTCGGCCTCAGCTACGCTGAGAATCGTCATTCCCCCCTCCCCCTCTTTTTAGCTTGGAGAGAGTTAATAATTCTTTACAGATAAAAAATCATAACTTTAAAAGGGAAGGACAGATTATTTATTATCCCGATTTTTTTATTAGATTTTCCCTTTAATTTCACTGTTTATGCGTTTTTTAACCTTTTTTTTCATGCTTTGCAGCGTTTTTGTTTCAAATGACGTTACAAATCGCCCATTAGCAGTCAAACACCGTTGGAGGTCAATTGTGATTGGTAGCTGAAAGGATTGATAGCACATCTGGAAGTCAACCGGGCAGTTGTAATTGGCAGATGAAAAGGTCTTCAGATGAATGTAATTCGAACAGCGAGTTGTGAATTTTTCGCGATTTGTTTTATGCAATTTTTAGAGTTTTTTCATGTGCATAACGTCATTTATGTATTTGATTTCATAAATTGGTAACGATAACTTACTGTTTTTGTATGTCAAAACAAAAAAAAAAGTCATTTTGCTTCTGTTTCAAAAGTTAATGATAACTCCAAATTTTTAAGGCCATTGGTTTAATTCTCGGGGGGGGGGGGGAGTGAATGTCAGGTTGTAATTTAAATATCCCATTAATGTTGTGATAGAAACTCCCTTCTTCCCTCCTGCCTCCAAAATCAGAACTTTTTTATTAGTCCGGAAAGTCTAGCGGAAGGCCCTTCGGAAGGCCTAGCGCATTTCTTTATTTTATGGTATTATTAGGAATTTCTTTCGTTATTAGGAAGGTAACCCCCTGATAAAATGCTGAAACTATCACATAAAGATTGATGTTATTTAGAATAGAATGTCAACAGTTTTACATTACTACTTGCATTTGTGGCAGACTTAATTGGGGGTGTATATATTTACCCCATATTTCTATATTAATGAACATTGTTGTCCTCAAAAACCTTCCAAAATAGTATTAGTCTTTAAAATACAATAAATTAGAATTCAAATACTTAAAAAATCAGGGATTAAATATTAAAAATAGAGAGTTAAGTAACTGCATTCCCACACGTCAATAAGAGACTTCAGAATGCAGCAACGTGTTTAAACGTGCTAAAATTAACGTAATTATTGTTAATGTAAAGGAATGCAGTTATTAGCAACAGTTATGTTCATTTTAGCACGTTTAAACCCGTTGCTATATCCTAAAGTCTCTTAGCGACGTGAAGGAATGCAGTTAATAAACTCTCTATTTTTAATATTTTAGTATGAGCGCAGCTTTGCAACACTTATATTTTTACATATATTATACATTTTGATAAAGAATAAAGTGTTGCACGATTGCACTCATATAAATAATTAAGGTAAAATTAGGAGAAATTGCGTATTTTTCATCAAAAACTACGAATAACACTAACTTTGAGCTTGTGTAGTCATATAAATCCGAACAAAATGCAAAAACTATTGTTGAAATCGTACAGGATAAACCTTCTAATATTAAAAAGTGAAATAATTAAGTCAGTATAACAAAATCGAATTTTAGTCTTATTTCATGGGCCAAAATCACGGCTTATGTACCCTGATCCTTTAATACATTAGATAACAGAAGTCTTCTAGATTATATTGATATTCAGAGGGTATAATATTGTATAATTTCTTTATAGTATTTATGGTAGTATTTCGTTCTAATGCCAAATGTAATAATACTATCAAAGAAAAACCTCCCTTTACAGAACAAAATTCATAAAAAATGCTTATTTTCTTCCTTTTATAAAGCATTTATTAAAACAACATTTAATAAATTAAATTTTCTGTGAAAATATTCAGAATTAAATTGAAAGTAAGGACATTTTTTTTTTTTTTTTTTTTTTTTTTATATCAGCATCAAATATCAGTTCTACGAAAAGAAAGACATTACTTTTACCTGCATTTTAGATACTCTTTTATCAAACATATATATATATATATATTAAATGTATTTATAATATGTAATTAAATCTTTCTCTGATATCCTGTCTTGACAGTGCGTATTTAAAAGAAAAGAAAAATACACAGCCATTTATTCCATTTGTTTTATTGTTGTAAATTTTTTTGCATAAGTTTAAAACAATGTATGCTCATTAGTAAAAAGAAATAAATGTCAGTAATGAATACATTTTAAACTAATTACGTGTAAAAAGAATAAAATGTAATTCAATAAATTGCAAAAAACATATTATAGTGATTTTGTTTTTCAGACTTGTTTGAATATATTTATAAACAGTTGCTTTATTTTCGATTGTATTGAAACATAAGAATTACATTATCTTGTTCCAATGTAAAGAATTTTTGGTATTATTTTCGCTTTTTGTAATAAGTTATTGTTTTTTTTTTGTTTTCTTTTAACGCAGGAAATTTTAATTTTAATTTTATAAATCAATCGCAAAATACTCCTGAATCAAAATAACTCATAAAATAATAAAGTAAAATAGTAAGCAATAATAGTACTCGACAAAAAATAAGTTGCAGTTTAATCTATGATTCTAAATGTGTGTTCATTCATTATTGTTCTTTAGCTGTAATGCAAACCGCAAACTGCTCGACCAATCCCTTGTCAAATTATTTTTTTTTTTTATAAATATAATTATCACACAAAATCTAATATGATTAACAAAAATAATCTCCAGTGTTGAATTCAGACATTTTTCTTCCGGAGTGATTTTTGCATCTCCAGGGAAAAGTGAGGAATATGGAGTTCCGGGGGGAAATTACACTGCATAACCAATAACCACTCCCAAAGAAAAAAATTCAAATTTTCAAGGGGAGGATATTTTATGCTCCACAGAGGGATATTCACCTTATGCGGTCACGCTCCTGATTTGATCTCTATCTTTGATTGCTATAGACAATCGTACTATAGAACATATCTTGTACGTTTTAAATATATAGAGAGTTATTCGAAAAAGATTGGAATAACAATAAGAGGTAGTAGGAAACATTATAAAAAAATCTGTTGTGAAGGAAAATAGAGTCACAAACCAATTATTCAATCAAAAATTTAGGGTGTCTCATTTCGAGACAAACAAGGATTTCGTGCAGAACTTTAACAATAATGAAGACATTCTAACTCTATTTACAACAAAATCTGCATTCTGTAAATTGTGATGACGTCTTGCGCAGTGCAGAAAACATACTTTAATTGATTTCAGGAAAATGCATAAACTGTCAGATACATTCCGAAGTACGCCTTTCTCAATGTGCTATGGACGCAGGTGGTTGTTATTTCAAGCAGTTCTCGTGGTGTAGTTTCATTTCACACAAAGAAAGGTAAATGGTTTCAAAGATTTGAATAAAATATCTTTATTACTGTTGAAGTTTTTAACGAAAATTCTTGTACGGTTAGGAGTCAGACACCGTGTATTTTTATTCAATAAGTACAGTGTGTTTACAAAGTCTCTTTACAATTTCAAGTGTTTTTTACATAAACAAATGTACAGACTCCCGTTTAGAAAATAGTACAATATATTGGGAGTATATATTGAATTTTTTAAAAATTAATTAATATACCTCTAAATCGCGCCACTGGTTGCACGAAGCACGTCAATGCTACAATGCAAGACATTTTCTTCTAATACTATGTTTCGTCCACTCCTGCCTTTGTCCAATACTTAGCCGGTCTTCATGAATTTGTTGTCTCATTCACGAGATGGTGGACGTGTTCACAAGAAATTCATGATATGTACGCAATAGCTGATGTATGCACAAGTGCAAGAAATTATTGGATAAAGCATATTGGATGAAAAACAGTGTCAAACGGAAACGTCGACGATTGAAGTCTTGACGTGTCCTTCGTGTAAACAATTGCGCACATATAGAAGTTTATCAATTAATGCAAACAATTTTCAATATGTACTCCTAATATTGTACTATTTTCCATACATGTATCTGTTCATTTATTCATGTATTAAAAGGTTTACATTGTAAAGAGACTTTGTGGATCACCCGTAGATTGAAACCGAGGATTAATATACAGAACTCACTACATGCACTCTGCTCTGCGACCTCTTGCAAAATAAACAAGAACAGAAAATAATGCGTCAAGCATAGATTATGAAACACTTTTCAACACAGCCAGAAAACTAACGAAACTTCACCGTTAAATAAGGTGAAAGAAGATATGTAAGTAAACAAGTTTAGAAAACATATACAACATTGAAAAATACTGTCTTCGAAATTACCTTCCAGTGTCAAAAAAGTAGCCGAATTATTTTGTGAAGCCCTGTATATGATCATTAGATGTGGATATATAGTATGATAAAATTTAGTTCAGTTATAATATTCACATTTAGCAATTTTCGCCAATCGATGGAAATGCACTCGAAATATTTTAAAAAGTCCTATCTGAAGACATCTGAAACATGATCTGAACTATAAAAAGTTACATGAACAGGATCTATTATCTGAAACAGTCCTATATTTTCTGAAGACTTTTGTACACACCACCTATTAAGATAAAAGGCAACTTAAAACTCACTTGCAGCAATTACCAAACGCAAACAACAATATATCTTTTTGCGTAGCCCTGTATATGAATTTATTTATAATTCACAAACTTCTATGAGTCTACTAACTATAGTACAGCAGGAAAATGCGTAAACACAATTAAAATCTACCCTTAAGAAATTTACTCCCATAGTCTGTAATACTTACGAATTTCCTTGTGTAGATCCCCTGTATATGATCAACCGAGTTTATAAATACGCACGTACTATGAAAAAAAAAATAGTTAACTTAAAAACGTAAACCAAAGTTGAATTCGCACTTATCACACATAGACTGTGAATATCGCACATGTACTGTAACCAGTATCTTTTGTGTGTCCCTGTAAATAAACGCAATGCACACAAGAGAGCAATTTATAGTGCACCTCAGTCACGCATATAATTTCATTATGTTTAAAATAGTGAAATATCACTAAATTACACTGCAAACAACTTTTCCCCATAGAACGATGTGTAACAGAATTCTTTTGTTTGACCCTGTAAATGAATAATAAATGCTTTGCACCCTATATCATACAGAAAGCATGTTTTAATACCCTTCAAAATTATATTTTAATTTCATTATGTTTTAAATGACGTAGCGTCATCAAAATTCACTTGAAACGATTATTCTCCATTGACTGTAATGTAACGGAATACTTTTGACTGTCCCTGTAAAAAAAATTATAAGTGCTACACACTTCAGTTGAAATTGGGAACATGCTATAGATAACGACAATAAAATATAAAAATGTCAGGGCAATCGGAGCATATATACGGGAGTTAGAGCACGAACGGCAGACAAACCGAAGTCATAAACACTTTTCAACTAGGTTGGAAAGTGTTAAAAAAAACAGTAAAAAAGTTGAAAAACAGTATCATATGGAATCGTCGACGATTATCGTCTTGGCACGTTCTTCGTGTAAACAATAGCGCACATGTAGAAGTTTATCAATTGATGCAAACAATTTTCAATATATACTCCTAATATAAATGATAATATAAATGAAGGACGATTACACAATGAAATATTACAACATTAAAGATGTGAGTATAAAACATCACCAATTTTACTGAATGGTGTATACAAATTTATAATTTATACTCCCAATATTGCACTATTTTCCATAGATGTATCTGTTCATTAATTCCTGTATTAAAAGCTTTATATTGTAAAGAGACTTTGTGGATCATCCGTAGATTGAATGCGAGGATTCCTATACAGAACTCACTTTGTTTTAATAATGCTGTTTAATTGTTTAATTTTTGCATTGTATCACTATCTATACTTCTTAAAACAACGTGTGTGTGCTCAGTCGTAATTCTGCCTTTGCTGTGATAGGTTATCAAAAATTTAGGAGGTTTTCTTTGTAATTAATGTAGATTTGGTTGAACTTCCTCGGCTTTTTATCGATAAGTACTTTTATTAAATAATCTTATTTCTTCTAAGATTAGGCATAAATACATTAATATTAGATATCTATACATTAATATCACATACATTAATTTTAGATATCTATACATATTTACTTCATGCATTAAATATAATGCAGGTGTTTTGGTTTAATTCTTTCAAGAATGGGGTAATTGGGACATATATCAGGGGTAACTGGATCCCACAGGACTCAGCTACAAGATCATTTATAAATAATTTTTTTAGAGTTGCTCTTACTACAGGAAATTAATTTCTTCATTGTTTTCTGCTTGAAATAAATAAAATTATATAATACCTACAGTTTTTTAACTGAACACACGTTTGACAAACAAAATATCTTCAATGACATAGCCAAACCATGAAGTTTAATACAGATGAAGAGGCGTACATAAGACAAAGTGGCATTATTAGAAAATTTTAGAGGCGAATAAAAATTAGTTCCGTTCTATATAATAACGTGGTTTACATTCTGAACAAATATATCGGACTTATCGAACATTCATTGAGTTAAATAAAAAAGAGAATGAGATACATAATTACTTAATTACCCAATTGTTAACAGATTTTTCTTGCTCATTTTTGTACCTAAAATAACCATGTAACTATTATACATATTACTTATACTAAAGTATATAAGTACTTACTTAATTCTTAGGGTTATTTTTTAAATAAATAAATGTAATAACTACGCATTTGGTGCTTTTTGTAAACACCTTGGCAGTTTCCTTACAACAATCTTTAGTTGTTATATACTTTACATGATCAGTCTGGCTTAAAATATTTTAAGCTATTTATACTTTTTGAAGCAGGCCCTGCCACCCCAGTTTAAAGAAAATGAACGAGTATGTAAGTAGACCTATTTGAAATTCTTGCTCCATTTCTAAGGGGCAACTAAACCCATGGAGAAGGAAAGAAGAAATATATATACTTTTAAATTATTGACAGTAAGGTGAAATTTTGAAATTTTCTATTTGATAGACTGATCCTCATTGAACACATTTACAAAGGTTCAGACTTTAATTCAGTGTAGTCACAATGTAAAATCATGATCCAATTGTTTCAGGTAACTTTATTTCATTATAATACAAAATGCAATACTGTCAATGAAACATTACACAATGTACAAAGGAAATTCTTATAAAAGAGTACACTTTTATCTAAAAAAAATTCTCATCTCAAGGTATTTAACAAAACATTTAATAACTTGAAATTTCATTTAAATGAATCACAATTAAAAATATAATTTAAACTTTTTATTTTGCTTCTTTTATTTCGACATTAAATAAAAGTTGTTTCCCAGAAAGAAAAAATAATCAATACTAATGCCTCTAACTATTCATTCTGAAAGAAGAAAAATGTTTTGTTAATTGTGTTTTCAATATCGAATTAAACATTTTTCTGATATCCTGTTTTACCATCACGTATCTAAAAGAAATTGCAAAGACATAGATATTTATTCCGAATGTCTTATTCTTGTACATTTTTTCCCTTCTTTGTTTTATTTTTTGCATAAATTGAAAACAAATGTCTTTCATTAGCAGAAGCAAAAATAATGCAATTACAACTAATTATGTGTAAAAACAGTCTAGGTAATTCGATTAATGGGAAAAAACATATTATGACGATTTTTCTGTTGTTTTCTTTTCAATTTCTTTTTTAAAGATATACATGTACGATTGATAATAGGAAATTTTATCGTATTATTATTTTTCTTTATATATATATAAAGAAATATATATATATATATATATATATATCTTTATATATATATATAAAGAAAAATATCGCTCCATTTGCATTGTAAATATACATTTTCCTTTCCTAAATTAATCATAAAAAATAATAGAATTCAAATGTGATAGTGATGGCAAAGATATTACAAATAAGTTCTCACGAGGCACTCTCAAAAAAATTCGTGAATTGAACAAATTTGTCCGTTACCTTTTTTATTAAAACACGAAAATTTCCGCTTTGATTTGCTTCTCTTCCCCCAAAATAAGGAAAACGCACCAATCTAACATGATATATACCTGAAATTCTCCAATCTAAGTCTGCAATTTCTTCAAACCACAGCGATGTACTGGCAACTGTGCTGCGTGTTACCTTTCCGTATTAGAAACGGAATTTTTCCGTATGTTTTTTTTTTCTTTAAAACACGGAAAATTCAAGAAACTTAGATAACATTTTCCTGAAATTCCCCAGTCAAAATGTTTTCAAATAACAGAAAAATCTCGTCCAATCACAGGGGTGTTCCGGCAACTTGCTGCCTGTATTTTTTACGGTTTTTGACGAAATTTATTTTGAGAGTGTGGCAAAGTCAAAATTAAACTATTATTCTGAATAAATCTTCCTTCATTCAATTGCATTTGTTGTAATGCAGATCCCTAATGACTTGACAAACCTTGACAAATGAAGTATCTCTGAATTCGACTTCCCTTTAAATTTTATATAAAGCATAGATATCCCCCAAAAATTAGTTGAGCGGTAAAGATAATCTTTTAATTCTACTGAGATGAATATCACATGAAATATTACGTTGGTACAACTACAAATATTCCCACGATAGCTTCAGTGTTGGGAATGGGTGAACTCAATTAGTTGAAACTCACGAGTTTCACTCACGTTTTGTGTATGTTGAGTTGCGTTTGACTCACTTTTTGAAAAACGACAGGTGAGTTGAGTTGAACTAAACAAATCCGCGAGTTTGAGTGAAAATTACAACTCAAATTCATTAAATTTTTTCATGATTTCTTTAAAGTTTTCTCGCCGTTAAGAGCACATTTTTTCCCCTTTCAAATGCAATTTAGAGGCCTGCACAGGCACAGCGTACCGAGCCTTGTCATTACCCTTTCTGGGCCGGGCCCGGAGCTTACTTATTTTCTGCTGACTCGGACGGGCCGAGATATATTTTTTTCGGATCCAGCAGGGCCTGTATTTCATTCTTCGTAGAGGTCTGAACGGAGCGAAATTTTCAGGTCCGATTCCAACTCAGACTGTATGGAAATCGTTGGTCTGTCCCGTAAAAATGAGGCCAAAAAATGCAGCCGTGCAAAAATGAGGCCAGGCTCAACAATTTTTGCAAAAATGAATATATTTTTAAATCGCTTTTATTGTACAATTAAAATTCTTTTTAAAGTATAGTACATACATTTCTAGGCAAAATAAATTAAAATACAGAAAAACTTGTTAAAAGAAACCTGTCTATGACTAAACCCTCTCTTAAAAGTACAAATGTCTTGAACTGTGCAAAATGAATATAATAATCCATGTGAAAATAATATAACACATTTATAATTGTCTGAGTGCAACGAAGACTCATACACAGCGCAGTATTACTTTGCCCCATATATAGCTACGATGGATATTAAAACCTATCGTCAAGCATAACTCAAAAAATATTTAACGGATTTCGTTCAAATTTTTACAGCAGGTACCTATAAAGGTGACAACGTCGTCTATTTATTACCAAGAATAAGTGTCAAGCCGTTTGGAAGTTATATTAAAAAAATAGATAAAAAAGCACAATTAAAGTACATACGTCACTAAATTTTGTGCGTACGTCATTTTCACCGGCGGGAGATTTTCGTAGACAATCGCAATTGAAAAGTTCATGAAATACATGGAGCAAAAAAATATGCAAGCACTAATATTCAGCACAATAAAATATATTTCAATTTAATAAAAATGGAAAGTTAATCTGGAATTTTTTCTGTTTGAAAAGTATTAGAGATTAGTAAGAGTAGTATTAGTATTAGAGATTTGGGATTAGTATTAGATCACACCATTAGCAGCTTTTTTATTTCGCGTGTGTATGTTAGGAACAATTATTTGATGTTTAAATAAAAGGTTTCGATTTGTGGCATTATTTGTTGCAAATCACGTGAGCGGCGGAGATTGGCGCCGACTGTCTGTCTACCGGGGAGTCCCCTCTGTGACAGAAGAGAATTAATTTCTGTATCATGAGGTGCTCGGATCGAAATGGAAGCAAAATGTCGCTTCCTAAAATTTATTCTAGAATATTTTAATTAATGTTTAATATCTATTTAGTGTTTGATGTGTCTGTCTGCGTGTTATGTGTTCGTATATTAAACCAAGAAAAAGACAAATCGTTAGTATTATTTTACCTGAAATACACCAGAATCTCGTAACAAGAAATGATATTTACTGCATTTCTCCAATTCCTTCAAAAATCATGAATTACCAGATTTCATTCAATAAGGTTGATTTCTATATATTATTATGCTCTCCCAACCAGCACGCTTGAGTGATTATTATGATTAATTATTTTTATGGTGACAACAAACCCGGGAGCTTTAATATTAAAGTTCATGATAAAGATTAAGTTCAACATTTTCGAAGACGACTTACTGGATTAAGATTATATCTCGGCAAAATCAGGTACTGTACCTTTTATTTGTTTTTAAAAATGAATCTCGAAAAATTAAAATCAAAGCGCAAGGTAATTAAAACTGCCTGTACGAAATTTATTACAAAAATTGAAACATTTATGGAAAGTGTAGATTTAGAAAGTGAAAATGATTTTGAGACACTCTCGGAATATTTGAACAATTTAATTGAAAAACAAGATGAATTAAAGTTAATAAATCCTAAAATTGAAGAGTTAATATCTGATACTACTCTTTTTGAAGCAGAAATTCAAAACAG
Organism: Maratus michaelseni; assembly: GCA_963931845.1. Taxonomy (NCBI): domain Eukaryota; kingdom Metazoa; phylum Arthropoda; class Arachnida; order Araneae; family Salticidae; genus Maratus; species Maratus michaelseni. The sequence goes on along the minus strand of OZ007588.1, from coordinate 472,092,083 downwards.
TATTGAGTATGACGATACCATTAATGAAGCAAAATTTAAAATTAAAGGAAAATTAAAAAAGTTTAAAGCTAACGCTGAACTGAGCAATACAAGTACTGCATCAAATGCCAGTACAAATGCCAGTACAATTCCGTATCCTAATACACGATCACCTACAATAAATTTACCCAAGATAACTATACCAATATTTAAAGGTGATCCTAACACATTTCTTGAATTTATGAATAGTTTTAAAAGTACTATAGATTCTAATGAAAACTTGAGTAGCATTGAAAAATTCATATATTTGAAATCGTTTCTGTCAGGAGAAGCTTATAAAACGATTTCAGGATTTGCTCTAAATGAACAAAATTATAAATCGTCTCTAGATTTACTAGAAAACAGATATGGAAAAACAGAATATTTGATTAGTGGGTTTATAAATAAACTATTAGAAATTGAGCCTGTAAAGTCTGCTTCAAATACCAGATCGTTACGAGAATTGTACGATGAATGTGAAGTTAGCATTAGAAATTTACAAGCGATGGGGGTGGCTTCAGATAATTTCGGATATTTACTTATTCCAATAATTTTAAGGCAATTACCCCATAATTTGGTTGTAGAATTTCAAAGAAAAAAAAAATTTTGATAAATCTGGTGACGTCAATGAATTAATGAATTTTATAAAGTTTGAAATAGAATCACGAGAAGCGGCTAACGCGGTGTCAGGAATTTCCTTAAAAAATAATGAAACATCTCGATGGGAAAGAAAAAATCCGACTAGATTAAAAACTAATGTTCCCACTTCAGTCGCGCTTAACACGGTTGTAAAAAATGTTTGCATATTTTGCAATTCAAATCATTATAGTCTAAAATGTAAGGAAATCTCGGACGAACAAAAACGTTATAAGTTAAAAAAAAGTGGGAGGTGTTATCGATGTTTGAATAAAAACCATCTATTATCTTCTTGTAAAGTAAAAATTCAACCTTGCGAATTATGCCAAAGTTATCAGCATAATTATTTATTTTGCCCCACTAAGAAAGATAAAAATCGTTCCGTTGAGAATGCGGAAACACCCGAATCTTCCCGAATTCTCGAAAACCAAACTGTATTATCGTCAGTTATTAAGACTCAAAATTCCTCCGAAAAATATTCAACATTATTACAAACTGCTTGTGTACAGGTGCTAGGTATCTCTAAAACCTTATATACGAGGCTTTTATATGACTCGGCCTCTTCTAGAACGTTCCTTACAAAAAGTCTAGCGACAGCTTTGAAATTAAAACCTATGAAAAAGGAAAGGCTTCTAGTTTATACGTTCGGAAACCGCAAAGCCATAGAACAAGAGTTCGATGTTGTGAATATTACAGTACGCAGTCGCGTTCCCCCCTACGCTGACATACAAATTGAAGCGCTTGTGTCAGAGGTCATCAGCGGAGCGAAAATTATCGCCTCAGTTGATTCTCAGTTAATAAATAAACTCGGTCTTAATGAAAATGAATTTGCTGACACATTTATTCATGCAAAACCCATCCAAATTCTTTTAGGTGCTGATTATATGTTTTCAACGATAATTGGAGAAGATAAAAAAATTAAATCAATCGTTGTTTATTCAACCAACGATATTTGCAAAAACTTTAGTAGGTAGAATTTATGGCGCTAAATTACAGAGTACTTCCTGTTTAAAAATAATATGCTCGTCAATAGATAATGACTTAAGAAACTTATGGGAAATGGAATCGTTTCTATTTAATCAAAAAGATAAACAAGATGATGAACATTTTGAGGTCATAAATAAATTCGAGAAGGAAATATGTTTCGAAAATGGTAGGTATGTAGCACCACTTTTGTGGCGATGCGATACGGATAGACAAAATTTATGTAACAATTACCAAGTCGCGGAAAAAAGATTTGCAGTTTTGGAAAGACGGTTAAAAGATGATCAATCTTTATTTTTAAGATATAATGAAATTATGAAGGAGCAATTGAATGAGGGAATTATTCAAAAGTGCAATGATAATTGTTCTGTAAATTATGTAATGCCTCATAGAGCGGTTTTTAGGGAAAAATCTTCTAGCTCTAAAACTAGAATTGTTTATGATGCGAGCAGTCGACAGGGTAGTAACAAAAGTTTAAATGAATGTCTTTTCTCAGGGGAAAATTTAAATCCTAATCTCGTAGATGTTATACTAAATTTCAGGCGGCATAAAATTGCTTTTTGTGGGGATTTGGCCCGAGCCTTCCTGCAAATAGAGGTATCGAGGAGTGACAGAGATTATTTATGTTTTTTATATTTTGATGACTGCGACATAAATAAACCACCAACCTTATATCATTTTAATCGACATTGTTTTGGCCTCACCAGTTCCCCTACGTGTTAGCTTCAACTCTAAAAAAACACATTAAAAATTATAAGGAGGCCAATCCCATCGCATACCACATGTTAGATAATTATTTATACGTAGATGACGACTTGATTCACGGAGCATCTACGGTACCAGAAGCTTTTAAGCTGTCATCTTGTGCAGTTTCAATTTTTAAAGACGCGAATATGAAGTTACGGAAATTTAACTCCAATTCTGTAGAATTAAAGGAACAGTGGAAGAATGCCGACCCTGTAATTGAAATAGAAGAAAAACAATCAAACCTTAAAATACTAGGAATAAATTGGAACAATAAGGAGGACTTTCTGTCCATAGATTTGACATCTTTAGCGTCAAACGGTGATTTAAAATTCACCAAAAGACACGTTCTCCACACTGCTGCTAAAATATTTGATCCTATCGGATTCCTCAATCCCTTTATGATTAGAATTAAGCTCCTCTTGCAGGAATTGTGGGAATCTGGTCTTGACTGGGATGACACATTTTCCGAAGAAATTGTAAATAAATATCAAACGTGGTATAAAGAAACAAAACTACTAGAAAATATGAAAATGCCTAGATATTATTTTGATTCAGATGTAACAGTAAACAAAGTTCAAGTTCATGTGTTTTCTGATGCCTCGTTAAAATCCTACGGAGCTGTAGCCTACTTTAGATACAGGACATCAGAAGGCTATTTTAATACTTGCTATATAATTTCAAAATCGCGAGTTGCTCCTTTAAAAAAAGTTAGTTTACCGCAATTGGAGCTCTTAGGAGCTTTAACAGCTGCCAGAATTGCCAACCATATTAAACATCTTTTCAGTTATATTGAAAATATAATTTTGTGGTCCGATTCTACTATAGTTTTGCACTGGATTAAGGGATCGGCCGCCAAGTGGAAACCGTATGTCGCAAACCGCGTAGCGGAAATTCAGGAAATGACCGATCCTAGTTCTTGGCGGCATGTTAATAGCAAGGATAACCCGGCAGACATGCTTACTAGGGGGCTCTCTTCCAAAGAGCTAATAAATTCAAGACGCTGGTGGTATGGTCCTGAGTGGCTTATTAATCCCGAAATTGATTGGCCGAAAGAAAATAAGCTAAAAATCAAATCATTCATTCCAGAAATTAAAAATGAATGCAAAGGCGAAATAATAGTTAATTCAATCATTGTTAATGAAAAAATAATTGATATAGAAAAATTTAGTAGCCTAAAAAAATTGTTAAGAGTCACTGCTTACGTGATATATTTTATAAAATTGCTAAAGGGCAATCACGAGAAAGTCTGTGCACTTACACCAGAAAATCTTCGAGAAGCAGAGCTGTATTGGATAAGGCTAGTTCAAAGTGAATTTTTTTCTAATGAAATACAGTGTTTAAAAAATGCCAAACCTCTTCCAAAAGACTCGCACTTGCTTTGTTTGAACCCATTCCTTGATTCCGAAGGCGTCCTGCGTGTCTCTGGTCGACTTGGGAAGGCTGATTTTTCAACGGATAAAAAACACCCGATAATTCTTCCGTCCAAAACGAAGTTTTCCGAATTGATAATTTGGGATGCTCATGTTAGAGTATTTCATTCAGCGGTTTCTCACACCCTCGTACAAGTGAGAGAAAAATTCTGGTTACTAAAGGCTAGACAAACAATAAAAAATCAACTGAAAAAATGCATTATTTGCAAAAGGTTTTCATCAATTCCAGGAGACCAGACGATAGCTCCATTGCCACCTGATCGTGTCGAACAGTCAACTCCATATAGCGTAATAGGAGTCGATTTTGCAGGACCTTTATTTGTCAAAGATTCTGACAGCAAACAGTATATATTGCTAATAACGTGTGCTGTAACAAGAAATATCCACCTGGAACTTGTTGACAATTTGTCAACACAAACATTCTTACTTGCCTTTAGACGGTTCATCGCTCGTCGTGGATTATGCTCCGTTATTTATTCCGATAACGCACGAACATTTAAACGCGCTGAAATAGAACTTAAGAGACTATGGACTATAGTGACTCATCCAGAGGTGAAAGAATTTTTTGCTTCCAATAACATAAAATGGAAAGTATATAGTGGAAAGGGCCGCCTGGTGGGGCGGATTTTATGAAAGAATGGTAAGGTCTGTAAAAACTGCGCTGCGAAAGACATTGGGCAGATCTTCTCTGACCCTTAATGAGTTGCATACACTACTTATTGAGGTTGAAGGAATGGTGAACTCCAGACCCATGACATACATAAGTGATGAAAGGCAGGACCCCCTACCATTAACTCCTGCCCATTTTTTAATAGGGAGAAGAATATCTTCTCTTCCCCCCGTACGGCTTCACCTTGACTCTAATTTCTCTTCTAGGAAAGAATTGCTTAAAGCCTTTAACTATCGGGAAAAATTGATGCGGCTGTTTTGGTCTAGATGGAAGAATGAATACTTATTAAATTTGAGGTCAGCCCACCAAAGTTTAAATAAAACCAATCTTCCCCAATTTAAAATAAATGATGTTGTTTTAATTAAAGATGATAAATTACCCAGAAATTTCTGGAGTTTAGGTAAAATTATAGAAATATTTCCTGGAAGAGATGGCAAGGTGAGAGCCTGTAAAATTAAGACTGAAAAGTCCATATTGAACAGACCTGTACAACTGCTTTTCAATCTTGAACTATAATGGACTGAGATAAAATTTGAACTTTAATAACTGGACTTTAATATAAATTTTCTTATTTCTTTATTTAGTTGAATTAGTGTTGAACTCTCTTTTTTTAAATTAGCCTTGAAGTATGTATAATTTTATTATTATTCTATGTTTGTATTTGATTTAATCTGTATTACTTGTATTATTATTTAATGATTGTATTTCATTTAATTTGTATTGTTATATATATATGTTTAGTGATGAACACCCCTATGTTCATGGTGGGGCAGTGTGTTGCAAATCACGTGAGCGGCGGAGATTGGCGCCGACTGTCTGTCTACCGGGGAGTCCCCTCTGTGACAGAAGAGAATTAATTTCTGTATCATGAGGTGCTCGGATCGAAATGGAAGCAAAATGTCGCTTCCTAAAATTTATTCTAGAATATTTTAATTAATGTTTAATATCTATTTAGTGTTTGATGTGTCTGTCTGCGTGTTATGTGTTCGTATATTAAACCAAGAAAAAGACAAATCGTTAGTATTATTTTACCTGAAATACACCAGAATCTCGTAACAAGAAATGATATTTACTGCATTTCTCCAATTCCTTCAAAAATCATGAATTACCAGATTTCATTCAATAAGGTTGATTTCTATATATTATTATGCTCTCCCAACCAGCACGCTTGAGTGATTATTATGATTAATTATTTTTATTATTTCTTATTTTCTTTTCCTTTTTAGTATTTTAAATGGAATTAGTGAAAGGCGTGTATTTTAAATTAAATGAGTGAAAGACGTGTATTTTTAATGTATGTATTTCAAATGAAATCAGTGAAAGATTTATATTTAAATGAAATGAATGCAATATGAAGATGTTATGAGAAAAATATTTGGCGATTTATCAACTGCGCCAAGTTAACATAAAAGTACCAATACATATGTGGGTACTGGCTCTATTATCCCGTCGACCACTTTTCATAACAAAAAACTATCGCCAAATAAACGGGAGAACGTTGTCATTGAAATATCAAAATACATAAATAAATAAAATATAAGAATTTAAGGACACAATTGTTATTTTAATGAATGAAATAACTAATAAATCAGTAAAACATAATGAAAAATACACGCAAATGTCGCGTTAAAAACCACTTGATGACGTAACAAACACGTATAATGCTTCTGATATCAAGTAAATGGGACTGCATTTTTGGTGTTTAATCTAACAGTTTGGCGATAGTTTTTTGTTATGAAAAGTGGTCGACGGGATAATAGAGCCAGTACCTCTATGTGAAATGAAACAAGGCACAGATGTCATATACGCACCACGTTGGCGCGATTTTTCCCTCCACCAGCTTGGGGAAAACTTTGTTTTTGAATATTAGTTACAAATAGTGTGACAAATAGTACACGTGATTTTTTATTTCAATATAAAAATAAAATAACGTAATAAATGAAACAGCTTTTATTATTTTAAAAAAGAAAATAAAAATAAATAAATAATAGTTTGATATAAATAAAGGCGCGGATGTCATATACGCACCACATTGGCCCGATTGCAACAAAATGGCAATTTTATGCCTCACATGGTAACCCGGTTATTTTGTTTCAATTGTTGTTTATTAACTTTTATTTTTTATTTTAATTCTATAAATTGTTTTTATTATATATATCAATATTTATTTATACCAAACTATCATTTATTTATTTTTATTTCCCATTTTTTAATAATAGGAGCTATTTCATTTATTACGTTATTTTATTTTTATATTGAAATAAAAAATTACATGCTATTATTGTATGGTATTTGTAACTAATATTCAAAAACAAAGTTTTCGCCAAATTGGCGGGGGAAAAATCGCGCCAATCTGGTGCGTATATGACATCTGTGCCTAAATTAATATTGATATACATATAAAAATAATCTATAGAATTAAAATAAAAAATAAAAGTAAACAAACACAACAAACAGTTTTCGCCAAAGGGGCGGGGGAAAAATCGCGCCAACGTGGTGAGTATATGGCATCTGTGCCGGGATTTTTACCCTTTTATCTGTGCTTTCGGAAATATAAAAAAATTAAAATTCTTATATCAGGTGTATAATGTTTTGCATTTTTATACGGACCACTTCTACATTTTAAGATTTTAAATGCTATTTATATCAGATATTTCTTTCTTGAGATTCCCACAAGTTTTTTCCGGTAATTTTTTTAGTTCGCTTATTAATTGTTTACAATTTGCCCGCCTGGCAAAAACAATTATTTATCACAAAAAATGGGTACTTCTCTGTTATCCCGTCGACCACTTTTCATAACAAAAAACTATCGCAAACTGTAACGCTAAATAAACGGGAGAACGTTGCCATTGAAATATCAAAATAAATAAAATATAAGAATTTAAGGACACAATTGTTACTTTAATGAATGAAATAACTAATAAATCAGTAAAACATAATGAAAAATACACGCAATTGTCGAATTAAAAACCACTTGATGGCATAACAAATACGTATAATGCTTCTGGCATCAAGTAAATGGGACTGTATTTTTGGCGTTTAATCTTAGTTTGGCGATAGTTTTTTGTTATGAAAAGTGGTCGACCGGATAATAGAGAAGTACCCAAAAATGGCTTAGTTTTGTTAAATTTGTTTGTTATGTATTTTCATTTCTTATTAAAATATCGAAAATGGCAATAAAATTTTATTTTAGCAGCGTACTTAATTTTTTAAAATGGCTCAAAAACATGGTTTAATAAACGTATATTTGTAAATATTTTAAAAAACATGTTTTTCCGCTCTCTAGAAAAATTTGTAAGATTCTACAACTGCCTTTGGCACCAACCAGTACATGATACGGAACTTTTCCCTATTCAGATACACAGAAGAGGTTGGTCACAAACAAGAGTAATGCTAGCAACAATATTGTTTTAACTCTATAAGAGTTAGAAACAATAATGATATTAAATTCCCCGATTAGCTTAGGGCCCGATTACGGAACTTTCTCCTAGAAAAAAAAAACTGTAGAAGTCTTTTACATTTGTTTCGAATGAAGCTCGATCAACAAAGTATTAATTGATAATACAAACAACACTAATATTAACATGGGGGCAAAAGTTTGAATTTAAGTGTATATATTTGGAACCCTCCCCCCCCCTCCCCCCCAACCACCCACCAAAAAAAGAAAAAGAAAGTTACAGAAATGAATTTAAAATGGCGTCAAGCCACCCTTTCTGACATAAGAAATTGGCTGCGAACCCGATTACGAAACTTTCACTTAACTTAATAACATGTATCTAATAGCCCTGAGGACAATTCCCCTTCCCAGTTATACGGACCTTGGGGCTTTTTTAAAAAGCTTAACGCAGTTCGGGTTGAAGAAGTTGAGATTTACTGTCAAATGACATAAACTACTATGAAAATAAAACTGGTGAATTATTATGCTGGTTTATGTATGTATTTAAAAAAATTGCATCTGATGACACTCTTTAGATAAATTACTCCTGGTTGCATTTAATAACAGATAAACGGCTTCCGTTTACTAAATTGTTTAAATATTGGGAAGAGTTGGCGAGAGATAGATAGACGTGTAAACAAACGGGTAGAGAGACGGATAGCGACAGAGATAAGCTAACGGGTAGCGAAACGAATAGACAGACGGGTAGCGAGGCAGGTGCAAAAAAGGGTTGACAGAGCGGTAGTGAGATGGGTAGGGAGACGGGTAGCGTGGTGGATAGGGAGACGAGTACAGAGACGACTTGACAGACGGGTAGAGAGAGAAGTATATAGACAGACAGAAGTGTTGATAGACGAGTAGTGTAACGGGAAGCGAGACAGGTAGAGACACGATTAAAGAGTCGGGTAGAAAGACAGACGGATACTGAGACGGGTATACAGAAGAGTAGAGAGACAGTAGACTGATGAGTTCGGAGAGAGACACAGCTAAGACATACGAGTAGTTAGACTGGTAGACACGTTTGTAGCAAAGCATGTTATCAACGTGGTTTGAAGTATACGAGTTTCTATAAATAGTTATACAAATAAACAAAGGAATTTTTTTTTATTCAAATATTAAATATTTGATTTAATATTTCAATATTTAATATTTTATTTTTTAATATTTTATTTAGATATTTGTCACAAAGAAAATGTTGCAAAAATTAAATTAAATTTGCGTTAAACTACGCTTGCTAAAATACGCTATTGGCTGCAAATCTGATTATGTGACTTTAAAAATATCGTTTTAAAAGATCCGGCGTTTTTTTTTTTTTTTAAAGTTTTGAGCAATTCCCGCTTAAGAAAATGAGATTATTTGCCAAATGTTATAAAAAAATGCATATGAAAACATAACAGTATATGAATTTATATATGATATTTTGTAATTATATCATTTAATTTGCTATTTTTCATATGTTGTATCTTTATCTATCTCTTGTTTATCATATGCTGTATATTCACTTAGATTCTTGTTGATATCTTCTTTATATCGTAATTGTTAACTTTATGTTCTCAGCAATATCACTCAGAATAATCCCTTTGAGGGAAGTCCTAGTAGTCGATATACCTGCTAAGAAACAAGAGTTTGATTTAAATTCCACAACAAATCTGTCTCTGCAAGATATGCTGTCTCAGAATGAACAATATAACAGTATATACAGTATATAAAAATATATCATTTATCCATTAAACAACCATGAAATTGGACCATGTAGACCAAAAGAAATTTTTGTTGGATCCGCAATGCTTTTGTACGATTATTGTGAATGAAACAAAACTTTCTGAAGCTCAACAGTATTTTATCTTTATATCCCCCAGCTGCAATTCTTGTTTAGCAATCAACATTTGCGTTAAATGAACAAGACAATCAAAATGAACAATTCAAATGAACAATTAATATTCAATTTGATATTTAATTAGTTAAAAAAACAGCCTTGATAAGATATTGCCTATAAATGTCAGTAAGCTTGTACATTTTTAGCTCACAGGCTATCAAAGCTTGAGAGCTAATGTGCCCGCCGGTTCTGTATGTATTTATGTATGTACGTATGTACGTAACGTGATAAATCTTGATAGAAATATTCGTTTTGCTGCAAATTTTGTTTATAGTTCCCTTGTGATAAGGCGCTTCCCTGATTAGGTTTGGAGGTTCATTGGTTAAGTATAAGGGGGGGAAGGGGGGCTAACCCCCATTAATTTAGATAAATGTGTTTTTCATGCAAAATTATCCGATTTACTTCAAATTTTGTATATAGTGTCATTGTGATAAGGCGCTTCCCCGATTAGTTTGTGGGGTCCATTGGCTAAGTATAAAGGGTGGGTACAAGGAGGCTACCCCCCCCCCCCCTTAATTTAGATAAATGGGCTTTTCATGCAAAATGATCCTATTTGCGTCACATTTTGTGTATAGGTTCATCGTGATAAGTCGCTTCCCTGATTAGTTTTGCGGGTTCGTTGGTTGAGTATAAAGGAGTGGGACGGGAGGCTAAATCTCCCTTAATTTATTGTCCATTTCTTTATTTTTCGTGGGGAAATATATTTTGAAATAAGAGTATAATATATACAATTAGTGTGAATAGCCTGTGAGCTCAATGCCATCAGTTTAACTGGGCACTTTTCTTTTTATTTATTACCTATCAAGGTTTTTACTATTGTTATTATTGGTAATTGATGTAACTTGAAATTGGATAATACAGGGTGTTCCAAAATTCGACCGACAAATTAAGAGGGATGATAGAAGGCATCAAGAGGATGAAAAATTACTGTAGAACATGGTGTCGTAAACTACGTTTTGTGGGAGAAAATCGTAAAAATATTTATGAAGGGTGTGACGTCGAGTGGAACAAAATGAACCCATAATAAGTAGAAAAAACATTTATATGACGTCAAGCATGATTACAATGCATTTACGTTCAACGTCAGAAAGGAGACGACGACTCATTTTTATAGAAATTGTTCGAAGTATCGGGCACGAAGGTCATTGCACAACCAACATCGACGGGAGAAGAATTGACGGACTCGTTAAAATGTGTTCCTATAAAAATGTCTCGTCGTCTCCTTCCTAACGTTCAACTGTAATGCATTGTATTCATGCTTTATGTCAAATACATGTTTTTTCTATTTATTAATGGTCCTTTTTGTTCCACTCGACGTCACACCCTTCCTAAATATTTTGGGAGATTTTCTACCACTAAACGTGGTTTGCAACCTCATGTTCTATGGTAAATTTTCATCCTCTTGATGATTTCTATCACACTTCTTAATTTGTCCGTCGAATTTTGGAACACCCTGTATATTGTAACGAATATGAATTTAAACCATTAATTTTAATTTAAACTGATACTTTTATTGAACCAATGATGATCTACTTTTAATTCACATAAGCGAGCAGTAAACAACGACTTTCAATAAATTGTCATTTATTTTTTGAGTGAATAATGCAAAAATTGCTGCAGTGATATCAGGGGATATTTTTTTATTCCCAATTGTACGTAAAAATTCACTTGGATTTTCCTACATGATATCACTAGCTACTCAGCAAACGATCATACGATTTCGTGATACGCTCGGCAAAAGATTTGAAAGTGACCAAATGATGAAAAGCTAGTAAACGAAAGTTTCGCAACTGCCCCAATAATTGTCGGGAAGTGATGGTCAAGAGGTGGATTATCGAACAGGCAGGAAGCGTTTCCTGCATCATTTGATGAAAGAAAAGATTGGAGGAAGAAGAAACAACTGATTAATTTCTGCCATTTTTTAAAAATCACATATTTTGATATCTCGATATTTTATCAAGTAAGTGAACACATTTAAGGTACATTTTAATCGATAACTACTGCATGTTTTGTTGTTACCACGTCACTGATAAGATATTAAGCTACGTTCTTAGATCTTAGATCCTTGATCAAAATATATCTTGAAATGATAATGGATTCCTTTCGGTAAAATTTGATCATAGTCTTTTTGTCTAAAAAGGACAGTCGGTCTAAAAACGGGCTAGCCTTAAACCTCCAACCAATCAGGCTCGTTGAAATCCTGAGTCCACTTGATATATCTCTAGTGCCAACTGATAACAAACAAGAACGAAAAATCATGCGTCAAGCATAGATTATATAGCACTTTCCAACGCTTCCAAAATAATTTTACAAATCATACCGTTAAATAAGCTAAAAGCTAACATCTAAGTAAACAATTTAGAAAATGCATAACATATTTAAAAACATAATTTCAGGAATTTCCAACATATACAATATTCGGAAAAATATCCGAATACTTTTATTCAGCCCTGTATAGGATCTATAGATTTGTATATATACTACATAGGATGATAATTTTAGTTCAGTTAGGAAACGCGTAGCACAGTTTAAAATTCTCCGTCTGGAGTTTGTCAAAAAACAGAAATGTGTTCGCGAACTTTTGTGCTGCCCTGTACAGGATCTACAGAATTTATACACACCACGTAATAGACAAAAAGCAAGTTAAAATTAAAATCGCGTTCAATAACTTAAAACGCAATTCCAGGAATTATTGTTAACAGACAGTAGAGAATTCTTTTGCGTGTCCCTGTAAATGAACGATGACTGCTATGCACACAATATTCCGTAGTAAGTCTCTTGTAATGCACCTTAGTGATTTATATAAATTTCAATGCGTTTAAAATAGTGAAACATTATTTAAATAAACCGCAGACGATTTTTCTCCATAGACGTAATGTAACGGAATTATTTTTACTGTCCCTGTAAAGTAACTATAAGTGCTATGCACACCCTGTTCCATATTAAGCTTCTTCTAATGCGCCTTAGTGATCTATATAAATTACAATGCGTTTAAAATAGTGAAACATTATTTAAATAAACCGCAAATGATTTTTCCCCATAGACCGCAATGTAGCGGAATTCTTTTGAGTGTCCCTGTAAAAAAACTATAAGTGCTACACACTTCCGTTGAAATAGGGAACATGCTATAGATAACGACAATAACATATAAAAATTGCAGAGCAATCCGAGCATATTTACGGGAGTTAGAGCACGGGCAGACGGCAGACGGCCAGACGGCAGACGGCCAGACAGCCAGACGGCCAGACGGCAGACGGCCAGACAAACCGAAGTCATAAGCACTTTTCAACTAGGTTGGAAAGTGCTAAAAAGAGACCACTCGAGGTCGCAAGTCCTCAAATGGATGTTTTGTGACGTGCTCACCCTACCAAAGCGCGTAGACATGGTCCTTGTGCAATTACGCAATAAACAAAACCAAATAGCTGATTCATGTGTTTGTGAGTGCTGTAAAAGTCTCAAACACCAAAAATAAATCTAAAATTGGTTAAACTAAAAGACGCGCAAACAGGCTACAAAGAATCAGCCTTCCTACTCCGAGGATGAACATAGTGAACCGAAGTTTGATGATAGTATCAACGACCTGCATTCTATACCAGGAGATTGCCCTGACGACAGCGTGGCGACCGCAATCTTAGGAAGGAATTTTCTCTGCTGACACAAGAGGGGAAATGTGTGTGCAATGGTTTCAGTGAGAAATGTCGGCACACAGAGAGCTTACGAGGGCAGACATATGTGACATGTGCGACTACTACATATAAAAATAAAAGGTGGCATTTTAACGATATTTTGTTTTTTTTTTATTTTTACACAAATGTTATGGGTAATTTACAGTTAAACCACCATTTGAAAAACTACTAATTTCAGATTTTTTGCAATTAAATTCAGTGTAAGATACATAAAATATTGTAAGCTTTTTTACATTCCTATCTTGATCTTTAGATGTTTCATGCAGTATTAACATATTGACATCTTGAAACTAATGAGCATATAGCTGGTCGGACCGCAAAATGACACATGTAGCCCATATTTCGACTTTTTACTCTATCCTTTTAGACAAAGTAAAAACTATAAAATATTATCTATGATAGCAACTATAATTTTGGCTTTACAGTTTCATGTTTTAAGATAAATTTTAAAGTATTTTTTCATGCGCATAACTAATTTAAATTTTTAAGACACGTTAAATACAGTAATTTTATTACTTCTAAATATATATATCTGAAGATGAAGAAATAAAAATCAGTGAAGTCATATTTTTTCTCGGACCTAAATATAAAAAATGCTTTTGATTTTTTTTTTCTGTGACTTTGTTTCTCCTAGATCTCTTTTAACTGACTACATTTAAAATAAAAAATTGAAATGATCATTATTATATTACTGAATTGGTAGTGGTATTAAAGGTACAGAGTTTTCTTTTAGAGGAAATTTAAAATTACTTTTTAAGAAATATGAAAGAAGACATCTTAAAGAATTATATACTAAAAGAGTCATTTTTACAAACATATATGCTTACATAAATCGAGATTTTTCAATGTTTATTAAAAATATAACTTCATAGATATATTTATTTTTTATATATTTTTATTAAAAATTTATTTTTGAGAAAATTATTTATTTCTTTAATATATTCGTTGATGAAAAGAGAAGGATATGTATACTGTAAAAAAAAGACGAATGGTTCTTAATTTATGAAGATATAATATAACAGTGAACGAAAATATTTTAACAACCACTTATGAGTTATCCAGAATTCCGAGAAGCCTTCTTCACATTTAGAAACCTCATAAACCAATATATTCTTCAGGTTTAAAGAAGTATTTATGAAAAACAAAGATTCTTGTGCTGCCACTGTGCTTAGGAAAAGATTTACAGTAGTTTTTATAGTATAGTAATCAATTTTCCCAACCCATAATATGTTGTTTTTTTTGGATGATATCCTTTCTCATGTAAACATTTTCATGTTCAACAAACATGTTCTATAGACAAGCATGAAAAATTAACAACATTAGCAGTAACATAAAAATTTATTGACATAAAAATCATTATTATATTACTAATGCATGTATAAATTTAATTACACAGCTGAAAATGTCTAATTGGGAATTGACACGACCCTAAATACAGATATTCCTGTTTCAGAAAACTGATACATACATTATAAAAACTACCTGGACCGTATTAAAAAATCAGTGGCCAGCAAAAGAAACTTTACTTTTATAAACTTTGCTTCTTTAAAACTCGAAAATAGGCTGGTTTATAAGTTTCCAAAAAACGTTTTTCGGAATCATGGGTAATTAAAAAGAGATTATTGTATATTTTTGTTTGTGGTTTTATATTTTCGTAGAAGAAACTTTTATATTATTTACAGAGTAAGCAGCATATTTTATCCCAATCCTTAAAAAAATAAACAAATGTTATTCTTAAAATCAATAAGGATTGTTTTTGCTTAATGTTCAAAATATCATATATTCTAATACGAGCAAATCTTGTGTGTGTGTGTGTGTGTGTGGTTATGCAAATTTTATCTTAAAAAGGGCTCTAACGATTTTGACGAAATTTTGTATCCTACCGTTTTGGGGCACGAGAAAAACATTGGGCTAGGTCACGTGTTCGAGAAAATTCGATTAGTGGGTCATTTTGGATCATCAAGGGTCAGGGTCAAGCTAATTCTATCTAAAACACGGTGCAAACGATTTTGACGAAATTTTGTACCTTACCATTTTCGGGCACGAGAAGACTATTGGGCTGGATCACATGTTCGAGAACTTTTGATTAGTGGATCATTTTTGGGTCAACGCGGGTAAAGTTAATTTTATGTAAAAAACGGCTCTAACGATTTTGATTAAATTTTGTATCCTACGAGTTTCGGGCACGAGAAAATCATTGGGCTAGGTCACATGTCCTAGAAAATTTGATTAGTGGGTCAATTACGGGTCATTGTGGGTCAAGCTCTTTTATCTTAAAAACGGTTCAGACTATTTACACTAAAATTGTCATCCTATAGTTTTCGGGCACGAGAAGACTGTTGGGCTAGGTCACATGCTCGAAAAAATTTAATTAGTGGGTCATTTTGATCATGGCTCATTATGGGTCAAGCTATTTTATCTTAAAAACGGCTCAGACTATTTACACTAAATTTTGCCTCTTATGGTTTTCGGGCACGAGAAGACTGTTGGACTAGGTCCCATGTTCGAGAAAATTCAATTAATGGGTCATTTTGGTCATGAGTCATTATGGGCAAGCTATTTTATCTTAAAAACGGTTCAGACTATTTACACTAAATTTTGCATCCTATGATTTTTGGACACGAGAAGACTATTAGGCTAGATCACATGTTCGAGAAATTTCGAATCGTGGATCATTTTGGTCATGGGTCATTATGGGTGTCGCAAATACATGCATAGCGATTTTCGAAAACACTAAAACTACCCGTTTTAATACTTTCGTCATTTTAAAGCAAAGGAAAATAATACTTTAATACGTGAAAAACAGTCCTCTTAAAAAACATAACGAATATATTTTATTCTCTGACTTCCGTGCCGATAAAAACATTCTACAAAAACCATTTCTGACAACAACATTTTTTCACACAGCTTAGAAAAATACAATTTCGAAAAACAAAAAAATCTTTCTCACACAGCTTAGAAAGATACATTTATGAAAACAAAAACATATTTCTCACACAGCTTAGAAAGATTCATCTCTGAAAAATATCTCCTGTTTGTAGGAGCCAAAGAATACATTTAATTCAATTCCATTCGCGACAATCTCCCACCTTGAGTTTTCAACAGGAAAACTCAACAATAGGCACAACAAAATTCAAAATAAAACAAAATAGGTGTAACATTATACTTACATTACATGGCCAAAGTATATATATTCTTAACACTAATTTTCAAAGACAAACTATACAATTTCCTGCAAAAATTCAAACAAAAATTAAACATATTATTACAAATTCAAATTAACACTAGGAAATGAGATATACTAAAAATAAGGGAAAAAGAGTTTATAAAGTTCAATGTTCAAAAATAGTCTTATGACTGATAACGTTTTGGAACAGTCACTGTTCTGCCACTTCTCGTTCGTAATACTGGTTCGAAAGAGTGTTCTTTTGGAATCTCTAGATTGTACAGTTTTTGTATTGGTCTTAAAAGTTCACCATTTTCAGTTTTTACCCGAGCAACTCTCGGGTGACCATCTTTTCCAGAAATTAGTTCTTGTACACGAGCTAAAGTCCAATACGTACGTTTCTTATCAGACTCCACGAGAACGACATCACCAACGGTCAGTTGCTTGGCATTCTTTTGCAGGGAATTTTGTTGGCGTAACTGCCCTAAATACTCAATACGGAATCGTCTTCTAAGATGTTCGCGAACTTGTTGTCTATACTTTGCTCTTCTGTTTAATTTTTGTGCGTCAATTGCATCAAAATCTATCACATCTGAAGATCTTATTTCTTGAAGAAACATTGATGGTGTTAAAGGTGCTAGATCATCCACATCTTCTGAGACATACGTGAGTGGTCTAACATTTACAACTTGTCCGCAGTCACAAAGAATTGTGATAAGCTCTTCATAGGATAATGAGGCTCTACCTAGTATTTTCCTCAAGATGCGTTTCACCATTTGTATCAACCTCTCCCACCAACCACCCCACCAGGCAGCAGTAGGCGGATTGAATTTCCAACGAATCTTTTGTACAGCTGCTGCAGCTGAGATCTGTTCCCAATAGATGTCTGAAAAAGCTCTATCTGCACCGACAAAATTTTTACCATTATCAGAATAAACGGTCGTCGGTCTTCCTCTTCTCGCTATAAAGCGCCTAAAAGATTGGAGGAAGGTATCTGTTGCTAATGACGTCACTAACTCTAAATGTATGGCCCTGTACACTGCACAAGTGTACAACACAATCCATACCTTTTTTCCATTTTTCAAATATAAGGGCCCAGCTAAATCTACTCCAATTATTTGGAATACTGCCGCATCTTGAACTCTTTCTGCTGGCAATGCTACTTCATACCTCCCATCTGAATCTATTCTTATGTTTCTTTTAAAATGTTGCATAGTTTCTTCATGAATTTCATTTTTAGTTTTAGATTCAACCGGAGTAGTTATACCAAGAATATCTAACTTCCATAAGACAGCAACGGAACTTTCGTTCCAAAGAGACGAAATAACCATAAGAGAATCATTTGTTTCAGATTTAATGCCTGGAATTTTCTCCATGAGAGTCCACTCCAAATGGGTCTTTACAGCAACCGGACCACTTTTTAAAACTTTAATATTTCCGTGAGTAATTTTCCCGCCACATCGGAACCAATTAACAATTTAATTTCGTTTTCGGTTTTACATACATTGTTTTCAACAGCCGAAATCTTAATACCATATTTATTTAATTCTTTTAACCAAGGTCCATTTGGCACCTTTTTTATATTAGAACAAATAACAGGAACATCTAAAACATGCATATCACATTTATAACTATTATCAATACTACTTAAATGAATTCTATATTTGTTGTGGTTTGTTTCACTTGTTTCAACACCACGAAATAATTTATGAATTAATTTAACTTCATCAATACTTTTATAATTCAAATACTTAATTACATCTTCTGATAAATATGAACGCTCAGAGCCCGTATCTATGACTCCCCGGACAATTTTTTCTTTACCATCGTGCTTTACACGTACATGCAAAGTTTGTAATAACACTGATGGGTCGGAACCTTGAGTAGTCAAAACAGTATCACTACTCCCTGACTCATGTTTACGACTTTCTAATGCCGTAGTATTCTCTTCATTACAAACATTTTGACACATTACAGCAAAATGCCTTTTATCACAATTTAAACATTTAATCTTCGATTTACAGTTACGTGAAATATGATTTTTCTTAAGACAGACAAAACAAGCCCCCTTTTCCAAAATTATACTTCGTTTATCTTCAAAAGAAAGCGAATTAGCTTTAAAACATTTTTCTGATAAGTGACACTTGTCACAAAATATACATGTTTCCTCTTATTTCTTAATTAAATGTTTATCTTTAGATTTATTACTTACAAATAAATCAGTAGCAGTTGGCACAGAATTATATTCAACATTTTTAAAGCTAGTAAAATTCTTAGATTTATCAAAATCAAAACTAGTACGCGCCAATAAAATACTTTCTTCAGACAGTACTTCATTTTTTAACATAAATTCGAACATAAATTTGAATTAAAGTGTCTTCTCTTCCGAATCTTTCTTTTAGATGTTGAATTACTTTAGGATAATTTTCCGCCGATATAGGATAACTGCTCACTATTTGAGACGCTTTCGATTTCGGAGTAATTGCTTGCATCAGATATACGAACTTCGAGTGATCGTCTAACACAGCGTCTTCGTGAATTTTCTTGAATGTATTCTAAAACGTTAGCCACGATCTTGAGTCCCCATCAAACGGCTGCAAACTAATTTCAGGCAATCTGAGTGTGCGGAATCCTATTCTTTCGTTTTCTATCGAATTAGGTAAAAGAGGTTGATGTTCGACGGTAGGCTTAACAAAAAATGTCTTACACTTTGCTTCACTGTTATTAATTTTTCATGGTATTCCTCGCATGCCTCGAACTCTTTTACATAATCTTTTTCTGGAGACCCATTCGACAACATAAAATTTAATATTTCGTCATCTGTGGAACGTAATCTTGATGCTTTGTCTACTAATTGATCTAAAAGCTCTTCTATTAGATTAACATCTGGGCTTGACTGGTTAATAGCTTCGTTTAAAGCATTTAAAGTCTTCGTAAATGCGCTTCTAAGGGGCGTTCTTTTTATTTTTAACGCATCCATACTTGAACAGTTTTCCAATTAAAAAATATTACTTCCTATGTCCTTCTGTTCGGGCGCCAATTTGTCGCAAATACATACATAGCGATTTTCGAAAACACTAAAACTCCCCGTTTTAATACTTTCGTCATTTTAAAGCAAAGGAAAATAATACTTTAATACGTGAAAAACAGTCCTCTTAAAAAACATAATGAATATCTTTTATTCTCTGACTTCCGTGCCGACAAAAACATTCTACAAAAACCATTTCTGACAACAACATTTTTTCACACAGCTTCGAAAAATACAATTTCGAAAAACAAAAAAATCTTTCTCACACAGCTTAGAAAGATACATTTATGAAAACAAAAACATATTTCTCACACAGCTTAGAAAGATTCATCTCTGAAAAATATCTCCTGTTTGTAGGAGCCAAAGAATACATTTAATTCAATTCGATTCGCGACAATGGGTCAAGCTATTTTACCTTAAAAACGGCTCAGACTATTTACACTAAATTTTGCATCCTATGGTTTTCGGGCACGAGAAGACTGTTGGTTTAAGTCACATGTTCGAGAAAATTCAATTTGTGGGTCATTTTGGTCGTGGGTCATTATGGGTCAAACTATTTTATATTAAAAACGACTCAGACGATTTGAACTAAATTTTGTATCTTACGGTTTTTGGGCACGAAAAAATCATTGGGCTAGGTCACATACTCGAGAAAATCCAATTAGTGGGTCCTTTTGGTCATGGGTCATTACGGGTCAAGCTATTTATATCTTAAAAAACGGCTCAGAGGATTTGATCTAAATTTTGTATCGTGCGGTTGTTGGGCACGAGAAAATCATTGGGCTAGGTCACATACCCGAGAAAATCCAATTAATTGGTCCTTTTGGTCATGGGTCATTATGGGTCAAGCTATTTTATCTTAAAATCGGCTCAGGCTATTTACACTAAATTTTGTATCCTATGGTTTTCGGGCACGAGAAGACTGTTGGGCTAGGTGACGTGTTCGAGAAAATTAAATTAGTTGGTCATTTTGCTCATGGGGCATTATGCGTCAAGCTATTTTATCTTAAAAACGGCTCAGATGATTTGAACAAAATTTAGTGTCCTACAGTTTAAGGGAACGAGAAGACAATTGGGATAGGTCACGTGTTCGAGAAAATTCGATTAGTGAGTCATTTTAGTCATGGGTCAAGCTATTTTTATCTTAAAAAGTGCTGGTGACATTGGCAGGATTTGGCAGGAAAATTGACTTTTAAGATTATCAATGCCAAAACACTTGGTTGGCACCAAACAGGGCCGTAGTTAGGGGGGTGCCAGGGGGAGGGCTCAGCACCCCCTAAAAATTTTTGAGCCCCCCCCCCCTCCCCTGGGAAAATTGCCAAGGCCGCCAAATGAAATTCTGTTTTAAAAATCCAAATGAAAATCTGTTCAAAAATTGAATTTAGTTTTGGGGACTCTTTACAGTTTTGCATAAGTACTAAATTGTAGTATTTGTTTAAAAACTGCAAATAAGTGCTTCAACAGGTGCACATCCTATCTGCGCATACTCAGAATTAGCAACCTTTTGCTGATGAAAACATTGACTTTTGCATTAGTTATATACTGAAATTTTTCACTGTGCAGCGTAATCCATTATTAGCATAAAACAAAGTTATTCTAATGAGTTATAGCCAATTTAAATACAAGTGGTTTTAGTTTTTAACTCGACACAAAAATAATTTTAAAATGCAAAATACACCCTTGATTATTCTAATGTTTTTTTATCATATAATAACATAACTTTAGAATCCTGAAGGGCAGGGAATATTCAGAAAAAAATTAAAGGTTGCAACTCTTTTGAAACAGGTGAAACAGCTTTTTATTTACTTTTTGATAATTATACACTGAAAATTTTCATTCTGCTGCCAATGATGTAGTAGTAAAAAAAACAGAGGGCATACGCTTTAGGCAGAGGGTTTAGGTTACCCTAAAAAGTATATGCTATATTGTTTTTGAGAAGAGGGTATACGGTATTCCTTAAAATAATCCAGAAGGTATTACATCCCTGTCTGCAGCTTTTAATTTTCTTAGCATCAAATAAAGTTATTATAAACAATTTAATAAGAAACATAGTGCCTACATTATGAATATGCACTAATTTACCTTTCTATATAATACTTTGATCATATATATCTGTGTTTGTGTGTGCATGTGTCTGAGAGAGAGAAATAGTATGAGCCCCCCCCCCCCCCCTACATTTTCTTGAGCACCCCCTATTGTTTACTTCTAGCTACAGCCCTGGCACCAAATAAAAAAATATCGCCAAATTTGGCGTAAAAAATGGCTTTTAGAAGCTGAAGGAATTTTCTAGAAATTCCCTATAGAAGCGGAGATAAATGATTCAACTAATCAGAGTCCATAGAACGTTCTCAAAATCAGAATTCAACCAATCAGGGTACATATTATAAGGAAAATTGACTTTTAAGATTACCAATGCCAAAGCACTTGCTGGGAGCCAAAAGAAAAAAAAATATCGCCAAATTTGTTTAATTTGGCGAAAAATTTAACTTTTAGAATCTGAAGGAATTTTCTAGAAATTCCCAATAGGAGCCGAGATACATAATTCAACCAATCAGAGTCCATGGAACGTTCTCGAAAATAGATTTGAACCAATCAGGGTACATAGAACTTTCTCAACGCATGCTTGGTGCTAAATGAAAGAATGTCGCTAAACTTGGTGACATTTGGCGAAAATGTTGACTTTTAGAATCTGAAATAATTTTCTAGAAATTTCCAATAGGAGCAGACATACATGATTCAACTACCAAGTTGAACACAAAGCAAATGTTGACCGAGCATTGCTCGGTCGTACCCGCTGGTAATCTTCAGATCTGTATAAGCCTTAAGTCTGAAAAAACAGAGTAAGTTGTAAAAATAGCCTTTTAAAGTGAACATGTCTACTTCTCTTTTTATACACGTCGACGGGGTTTTTGAAACATTTATTACATATTTCAATTAGAGGGTTTCGATGAAATAAAATAACTTTACCACTGTTCATAATATTAAGCGATTTGCTATCATATGATGTATGTAATATTTTGATTCACCGAGTTACTCTAACTGAAATATGTATTAAAAGTTAGAAGCTAGTAGGGTGTTCCAATCCTAAAACTTTCTTCTATCTCATATATGTTAAGAATTCAAAATTCGCTAACACAGCGCCAATAAAATCAATGTTTTTTTTTTTACAATTCTGTTGTACGTCAGCTGCTTGCGAATCCCTGGGCTATCTGGATGCAAAGCAATTTTCGCAGCACGAGCAGTTGTTGTACAACACAACTACGCAAATCGAGAAAATCACTATCACAGCGCCCCCTTTCGGCGGAATAGCTCCAAATTCGATTGGGACTTGCTGACCATAGTCAAAAACCAATATATCAAATTTGTTTCAATTATATGCGTGTCTCCATACTCTTTTTGATGATAGAACGGACTCACGGACAAACTGAAAGACAGACATTTTGTATAAGCATGTTTTTCAAAATCTCTGACTCCTAAAGCATTTCATCCGTTGAAAACTGGAAGTCGAAAAAAAATTTATTATTTATTACAGTTCTTTCTTCTATTATATATAGAAGAAAGTAACAAAAAAAAACTTTGAAATTTGCAAAAAAGGAGGCAAACACAATTAATTTTAAAAGTGTACCTTTGCAACATACTCTTGTTTATCAGATTTAAATCTTATACAAACCTGGTTATTATACGTTCAACTATAAAAAATACTGTTTACTGAATAAACTTGAGTCATGAAAAACAACACTCATTTGAATCAATATTCACCTTTGTACTATAATAATTATTTAAAAACAACACAAATGTCACAAAACACATATGCATCATTTAATAAAAAACATTTACTTAAGGTGTTTTTAAAAACATACAAAACTGTATTTCACATTTGATAAAACCTAGCGCTTTCGAGCCATCTTAGCTCATCATCAGGGTTAAAAAGCAATAACACGTAGACACACACACAAAACAAATAGTCTAAAACTAGTAAAAACATCATTGTCTGCTGAAGAAATGGCCAAACCATTACAAACAGGTCACTAGGGGTGGGAAGCATTGGGAGGGATGTGCCAATCTTTTTCAATCTTTTTCAATCTGTAAAAGTTTATACCACAATTTAGGGATGTTGTAAGATACCGAATCATTGCATGTTTTATCTTTCCTGGTTAAAATTTCTATGGATTCAGGCAATTCAAGATTGAAAAATATTGGCACATCCCTCCCAATGCTTCCCACCCCTAGTGACCTGCTTGTAATGGTTTGACAATTTCTTCAGCAGACAATGATGTTTTTACTAGTTTTAGACTATTTGTTTTGTGTGTGTCTACGTGTTAGTGTTTTTTAACCCTGATGATGAGCTAAGGTGGCTCGAAAGCGCAAGGTTTTATCAAATGTGAAATACAGTTTTGTATGTTTTTAAAAACACCTTAAGTAAATATTTTTTATTAAATGATGCATATGTGTTTTGTGACATTTGTGCTGTTTTTAAATAATTATACTGTTTACTGATTTTAAGGATAATATTAATTTTTTTACAAATTCACTGGACGACAATACAGAGTTAATTTACTCATCTCATTTCTTTAACATATTCGTTTATTTTTGTTCCATATTTATCATTTATTTTTAAACAAACATTTTTTTTTTTTGAGCAAAATAAAACCATATTGCTATTTTAAAGTTTCTGTGTATATGTCACATTTCTAGCGTGCATTTTCCCAAGATCTATAGCCCCACCAGTGGCTGAGAGGTTCTGCTCTCGAAGCTGGTAGACGGGAGGTGCTGGGTTCGATCCCAATCGCACCCGTCGGCCTAATCGTTCGGAGTTTTCGTGGTTTTCTTCGAGCCGTCGATTTTTCCATGCGTAAATACGGGTTAGGTTCCCTTAGAAAGACCCCCACGAAGGGCACTCCCCCCGGGCCTATATCCCAAGTGTAGATAATTGGCCGTCAATAATCAACCAACTAACCAACCAACCCAAGATCTATAACTTATTCTCTCAATCATAAATGATTTGATCTGATAACGCATTTACCAAAATCCGAGAAGTATTTCATTTGAATATTATAAATAGCTAATAGTAATATTAACTTTCAATTAAACAGTGAGCTTCTAAACTGATAATAAAATATTTGAAACTTAAATTTCTCTCTTGACTTAAGTATTTAATTGAATTAAACATTTCGAACTAAGCTTGCTAAATAGCTATTAAATTAATATATTCTTTACATGTTAAGATAATAAAAGCAATACTTAATATTTTATATATTTCTTTAATTCAAATCCTAGAAATCAATGTAATGAATCGTTGCTTACAAAATTTAAATTCTGTTATTTCATCATGTAATTAAACTTACTAGTTAAGTTTAGTGGATACTTCCCGTAACGACAATTAGCAGGAGAGTATATGTGGACACATAATAGAACACAACTACTGAAATAATTATTTTATTCAAAATTCTTTTGTTCCAATTACAATGTACGAGTATTTCGTATCACAGGTAAAATTGCAATGTGATTGTGTAATTACAGAACAAATTATATATTTTATATGGAATAATGAAAGTCTAATTACGCTTTAGTGTAAATATCACTTATTAACGAAGTATAAGTATTTTGCAGTATATAAATGAAGAAACGTGTTTAATTACAGTTTATTAAAAGCACTTTCATATTACAGATAATAAGAATGTTTTTACATACCTTACGGGCTAAAAAAATAAGATTACAATAAAACACAATTTATTAAAAATAATAAAAATGACTTTGACAGTGGAAAATAGCATTTACTTGAACGATGATCAAATTATAAAATAAAATAAAATTGAATGAGGGGTAAGGCTATTCGAAAGAAACTCTTCGAATACTAACACTAGCTTGAATCAAGATGGCTATGCTGATAGTTCGCTGATAAAACTAAGAACAGATCATCTCTAGTTTGCTCAAAATGTCACTGGAAAACACTGTAAATAGTACTACAATAGAAACGTTCAATACTTCAATATCAGTTATGAAAAAAGAATCCCGTGGATCCGGAAACTCTTTTGTTCAAATACGAATATTTAACATCTTACCACGCAGGCAACCTCACACATGAATAACCCACTCCAAAGGCATTCAAAATGAAACATCACTGTTGTCGGCTTCTGGTGGTGTGATGTAGCTGAAAGGAATCTTGAGAGATTCGAAAATCCAACGATTTTTCTTTTTACCACCGTATTTGTACCAGCTAGAAGCTAGGCGACCACAGGTGCCTAATTAACATATCATTGATCAAAATAACTGCGAACATCTAACTCGGGGAGATACAGGCATACTTTGCCAAAGTAAATGTAATAAGAGAAGAGGTTACTCATTCAGGCACAAATGTTAGAATCAGGACAACACATTCACACACAAAATAAAAACAAGAACGAAAAATCATGCGTCAAGCATAGATTATGTAACACTTCCCAACGCTTCCAAAATAATTTTACAAATCATACCGTTTAATAAGCTGAAAGATAACATCTAAGTAAACAATTTGGAAAACGCATAACATATTTAAAAACATAATTTCAGGAATTTCCAACGTATACAATATTCGGAAAAATATCCGAATACTTTTATTCAGCCCTGTATATGATGTATAGACTTGTATATATACTACATAGGATGCTAAATTTTAGTTCAGTTAAGAAACGCGTAGCACAGTTTAAAATTCTCTTTCTGGAGTTTCTGTCAATAAACGGAAATGTGTTCGCGAACTTTGTTCAACAGGTGCTTCCTTGTATATGATCTACAGAATTTATACACACCACGTAATAAACAAAAAGTGAGTTAAATTTAAAATCGCGTTCAGTAACTTAAAACGCACTTCCAGGAATTATTGTTTACAGACAGTAGAGAATTATTTTGTGTGTCCCTGTAAATGAACGATGACTGCTATACACACACTATTCTGTAGTAAGCCTCTTGTAATGCACCTTAGTGATATGTATAAATTTCAATGGGTTTAAAATAGTGAAACATTTTTTAAATAAACCGCAGACGATTTTTCTCCATAGACGTAATGTAACGGAATTCTTTTGACTGTCCCTGTAAATTAACTATAAGTGCAATGCACACCCTATTCCATATTAAGCTTCTTGTAATACACCTTAGTGATATATATCAATTACAATGTGTTTGCAATTGTGTAACATCATTAAAATAAACCGCAAACGATTTTTCCCCATACACCGTAATGTAACGGAATTCTTTTGAGTGTCCCTGTAAAAAAACTATACGTGCTACATACTTCAGTTGAAATAGGGAACGTACTATAGATAACGACAATAACGTATAAAAATTGAAGGAAATCCGAGCATATTTGCGTGAGTTAGAGCACGGACAGACGGCCAGACGGCAGACGGCAGACGGCAGACAAACTGAAGTCATAAACACTTTTCAACTAGGTTGTAAAGTGTTAAAAATATATTCGACCCTGTGCTACTTTCATAAGGCAATAGCTGGGCACCTACGCTATAATTTGTAATGCGTGAAAATAGACTTTTGCTTTAGTTGATAAAAAGAATAGCTACAATCAATCCAAGTTACTTTGTGCCGATAATTTCGAATACAAAAATTTATTTAATGTATGTATTAATTCTACAAAAAAAAAAAAAAAAAAAAAAAAGGCAAAAAAAAATTTTTTTATAAATGTAAAAGTATTTTGAACTTCTTTCTCAAAGATTCTTGGAAATATTGAATTGGACGTTTAAATGTACCTTATCGAGTAGAGCTATCAAAATAATTCGTTGAAATGTAATGTACACTGTTACAAATTTTGTCCTTGGTTGAACCAACTTTTGGTGTTTTTACTTACCCATCATACGTAGTATAGGGTAAATCTTGTAATCGTTTCGAAAATCAAAAAAAAAATAAAAAATTATAACGGATTTACACGTTTCAGACACTGGAGATTCTGAAAAACATATTTTTAGAAAAAAAAATTGCCGTCCGTCTGTCTGTGTCTATGTCTGTAAACACTCTATCTCCCGAACAAATTGAGATAGAGACTTGAAATTTGGTGTGTACTTAGTATGTAATAATGGGAAGAAGCTTATTGAATTTCAGTACTCTCGGATAACCGGAACAATTTTTTCGGACTCTCGAAATATTCGCTCTGATAAAAAATGTATATAAAAATTTTGGAAATTGTTTTTTTTTAGGATTGAATATAAAATACAATAGAAAGAACATAAATTTTGCATAAGGAATGAAGTCGACCGAATAATTAATTGCCGAGATATTTGTAATCCTATTTTCCACACTCTTTGATTTTTTTTTTGACACTGTATTTCATTCAAAGATATAATTCAACTGAAATAAGACGCTTAATCCGACGCAGTAAACCGTTAATTAATATAATTATCGCTTTTGGAGTTATAAGTATTTTTCTTTTACGCAATTCAGTAATAGAGCCTTTAAAATTTATGTCGTCATCAAGCTACGATTTTTTTCGAATTGCAATGCATTTTATAAATAGTTTGCACATGTTTTACTTTCATATTTTATGTTATGTATATCCATAAATTTAACGGAATTAAAGGTATTACTTAACGGGATTTAACTAGGTATGTTTTAATCTTCATGAATGTTTAATGTGGTTTACTTTCTCTTTAGAAAATATTAGGTTGTTTGTCACTCCTTAAAACTTTTCTATCACTTAATACTTTGGATTTTTAGACTGATTTATAAAAGTATTACTGTCTTTTCCTGTTTTATATTTAATGTCTCTATATTCGAATATCATGAAAACAATTTTCATAAAAATAAAATATTTCATTATGTGCACAGAAAAGTCTTAAAAAGTCTTAAATATGCATACGATAGGAATGGTGAAATTAAAACTTATTTTGATTTCATATATTTGATTCAAACATATAGTATAAAATTATTTTATTAAATTTTGATGCTAAACTAACTTAATCGGGTTCACGTCACATATAAATGATATTGTCAAGAATATGGTTTAGTGTTAATAATAATCTATATTATAAACCAAACACATGTTTGATTATTGCAGAAAATCATTTTGATAGTAGCAATGAATTGACTAAAAAATTTCGATTTTAATGCATATTTTTAAACTTCTGAACACTGCACAATTTCCGTCGAATAGAAAATATAACCGTCCAATAGAAAAAATAAAATTTCTTTGAAAACTGTATTTGAATTTACTAATGTTTTACTTAGCACAATGTAAACACATTGATAAGTTACGTTACTATCGAGGTGCAATAAATCAAAACACAGATTTAAAACATTAAAACTATAAGATGTCAAAATCTATGAGCTTTTGGCTAAACACTAGCCTTCCTCAGATGAACAACCAGCAGTCGAGAAGACGCAGCTCCGAAATGGCGTGCTTTGGACAGGCTGGGATTGGGCGAAACCAAACAGCTATGAACTGAAGGGAGAGACGGAAGTCCGGATGATACCATTACAAGCTGGGGGGGGGGGGGGGGTCAGGAGAAAACCGAAAACCCCAGTGATACCCAGTACATTGTACCATGAACGAGGGATCTGATAAGATAATACATCATTACATGTATTATCACCTCTTTTAAAAATCTCTAGGGGCTCTCTGATTATGCAACTATTATTCTGTGAACCTCGTAGAGATTTTGAAAAGAGGTGATAATACATGTAATGATGTATTATCTTATCAGATCCCTCGTTTATGGTACAATGTACTGGGTTTTCGGTTTTCTCCTGACCCCCCTCTTCTCCCCAGCTTGTAATGGTATCATCCGGACTTCCGTCTCTCCCTTCAGTTCATAGCTGTTTGGTTTCGCCCAATCCCAGCCTGTCGAAAGCGTGCCATTTCGGAGCTGCGTCTTCTCGACTGCTGGTTGTTCATCTGAGGAAGGCTAATGTTTAGCCGAAAGCTCATGGATTTTGACATCTTATAGTTTTAATGTTTTAAAACTGTGTTTTGATTTATTGCACCTCGATTGTAACGTAACTTATCAACGTGTTTACATTGTGCTTTGTAAAATTTTATTAGGTGAATTTGACGTTCGTATTATATAGATTTTTCTATATATTTTTAATGTTTTATGGTTTTTAAAATAATTTCCAAGCATAAGTTATTTTAAAATCTATCTCTATCACTTGTAGCCCGATTGCGACAGATTAATCCGTTTGCATTTAAAACAATATAAAAAGTTCCGCATTTATCCCCGGCTACACTCTATAAACGACCTATTCAAAACTGATAAAAAAAAATACTCAAATCTGAGTATGTCGCATAGTCAAAATTTTCTCAGAATTAAAATTACTCAAGTTTGAAACATGTATATACTCCTTCCTAAAAACATGCACACACTCAAGAATAAAAAATCGTGTGCTTATATTTAAGTACGACCATGTTTCAAAAATGAGTATGAACTGACTTCTATGTGCACATTTTTGAGTATTTCCATGTTTCAAAAATGAGTTTGAACTTATTCTATTCATTTTTGAGTATGTCCATGTTTCAAAAATGAGTATGAACTGACCTCTGTGTGCTCAGTTTTAAGTATGTCCATCTTTCAAGACTCTGAGTATTTCTGGTATTTCAGAATTTAAAACATTGGGTCGTTATATTTGAAACAAAATGTTTCATAACGAAATGAAAGCATTGATTTACTCATATTTGAAAGCGTCATTTTTTTCAGTGTAATATTACAGAACGAAATTAAAACGTCATCAAAATATAAATATAAATAATAATATAATATAAATAAAAATTCAAATTTAACAGACATGTTCTCGAACTACGCGCTTACACAGTTGAAATTTTCAGAATAAAAATACCTGCAGGAAGCAGCAAAATCTTGGACGATTTTTTTGTCCATTAACTCATCGCGTGAGGCTAATACAACAGTTTGGCTTTATTAAATTTCGAAAGTTTATTCGAAAACATTATTGACATTTTTCTTATAAAAATTCTTTTTGGCGTTGTTATTGAATCAGTTTAAATATATATATATATATATATATATATATATATATATATATTAAATATGAAAAATCTGTTAGAATTAGAAAAAAAAATGTTTTCGCCTATGTTCTGTAACACGGATAGCTCGGGTTTGATTCCCTACTAATATATAATGAACTAAAGATTATTTGTTTTTTAAAAAGCATTGAAAGGTTGGATATTTTATTTATAGAAATTT
The DNA here is from genome assembly GCA_963931845.1 of Maratus michaelseni. Taxonomy (NCBI): domain Eukaryota; kingdom Metazoa; phylum Arthropoda; class Arachnida; order Araneae; family Salticidae; genus Maratus; species Maratus michaelseni. The sequence goes on along the minus strand of OZ007588.1, from coordinate 472,061,229 downwards.
TTAGACATAATCAAATATTTTTACGGAAACTTTTTTCTTAAATATGGGAATGAAAATTACTCTTCCTTGTTTGTTGTTGTTTTACAAGATTAAAATTATGTTTAAATAGATTATTTTTTGACTAATATCTGGTAATTAAAAATCATGCGCAATGTATAAATTATACAACACAATTTATGTTCCACGTATTATGTATGAGTTCGTATGCATTCTAAATATTTCCTTTCTTCCGCTTAGAAGAGATCCCTATTGCGGACAATCTTCCCCGCAACCACATTTCCTCTGCATACAGCGCATTATTTCCGTCTCCACCGCTGATCGACTATAGGGAATGTTATGATTTCTGATTGGTTGTAAAAGCGAACGCTTCTTAAGTCATTTCCGGTATGTAAGAGGATTATGAAGATATTATATAAGAAATTATTAGATATTATTAGATTATACAGAAATATTAGATTATATATTATATTATATTATATTATTTTATATATTATATATTATATATTATCATATATTATGTATTTAAATTAAATTAAATATATATATTAAATATATACATATTAATATTATATATTAATACTAGGGGGCCTGCCCCCTGCGAGCTACGCTCGCCAACCCCCGCTCAGACTTCCAGGCCTCTAAAAACATGACAGCGTGCTTTGTTTTAAAAATATTGGTAAATCATCTGTAATTGAGTTGCCATGCTTTTAACATTTTAATATGTCATTTTTTGATTATCATGGCCTGATACACAGCTGTTGCGATAACTGACGACTGTTTTCGGGACTGACGACTGTTTTTTCAATTACATCTTGAAAACCAGCTTGTATAAAATGGTTAGGTTTAAATTGTGGCTACCTCTCGGACTTTTATAACAACGATCTGTATTCTATTCTTCCTTTGCGTTTAAGGATGAGAAAAATTCCATCTGCTTGTGAATAACATTAAGTACCACGGTATTGAAAAGTATTGTTATAGACATTTTCAGTAACAGGTTTTAATTTTTTCTCTATTTTAGTGCACCATCATGCATATTTTCATGTTATTTCATGCATATTTTCATGTTATTTTAAATATGTAAATTATTTATTTTAATTAATATGTATATAAGAATTTTCTAATAATTATTTATCATACAAAATTAATTAAATATTTCGTGCATGCATGCCTGCATTTATTCAGCATCAATTGATGAAATATTTAAACAAATTTGCTATCCGCAATACTTTTACACCATGTTATGTCACTTGAATATTGTCCATAAGAAAATCGGGTACTTTTCCAGTATAGGATCCTTTGCTTTTAGGTTTGGCCTAATTCGAACTTCAGATTTGTTGCCAAAAGTTATGAAAACAAATCCAATGAACTTTTGGTGCTTTTCTATTATAGGGGTCTTGACGCTTTTTTAAAAAGATTGGCGCAATTCCGGCATTAGAAAGTGAGATTTGGTGCCAAATGACATAAACAGCCATGGAAACAAATTCGACGATTTTTTGGATTACATGCGTATTTTAATTATACGTATATTATTATTATTATTTCTATACAAATTACTTCTGTTAATATATAAATAGGAAAAATGCCATTTTACGCTAACCAAATTGTATAAATATTGAAAAAATGCTTCTGTATACGAAATGACAAAGTGAATAGGTTGACAAAAGTATGTTGCCAAATTTCCTTTTCCGCCAAGGCTATTTTCTCTGTTTCGTTAAGGCTCCATATACTGGAAAACCACCGATCTTTTATGCTTGTTTATACATGTATGTATATGTATATAAATAATTTATTTATAATTTTCTTTCAATTTACCTCTTTTTGTAAATAAAAATAGATAAATGGCTTCTTTATATTAAATAAATTGTATAAATATCGAAATAATTGCCTGTGTATATCAAAAAAAGCGAATAGATTGTTAGAAAACATATTGCCTAATTTTAATTCATCGCCACGGTCACTTTCTTTATCTCGCGAAGGTCCCTAAATTAGAAAAGTAACGAAAAACATTTTAATATATAACGCAATTTACACCTTAAGGGTGTTTCGAGTATAGTAATTTAATTATTTGTAGTTTCTTCTTCTCTTTGTTATTTATGTGTAAACATATAATTCATTATTAAAAAAGTAATGCTACTGAAATATTCATTTGTTTTAAACTTTAATAGTATTTCTCTAATATATAGGAAGCATTTTTTTCCTTGCTGCCAATGAAAGAGAGAAAATAGTAAATGTCATTTTAGCATACTTGATGTCATATTCTCATTAAAATTGGAAAGAAAACCAAGCAGGATATTTTATTCTCCTTGAGTTCAGTTGGGCAATTATTATTTTATATATTCGTTTCAAATTTCCGAATTAGTGATTTTATAAATTCGTTTAATTAAACTTAAAAAAAATAACAAAATGATATCAATAAATGATAATTACTATTAATTCCTCCCCTCCCTTTTTTTGCGTTTACATAAATGACGTCATTTGGATGAATTTATTCAAAATATTTTCAGTTTATAAATTAAATTAAGTGCTGACAGACGATTAAATCCTGACGATAGAAATGTGATTCAAGTTTTTTTTCAAATTTTCCTGAAAAACATAATTTAATCACAATCTTTTCTTCATTATCGATTGAAATAAAAGATAAATTCAATTTCAATTTGAAAATGACGAATAAAAAGAAATCAATAATCCCTATTGGGATCCTTTTCAATTTTTTTCCATTTTTTGTCACAAAAACTGAGTAATTAGTTGCCATCATTACAGAAATGTCATTAAAATTAGAAAAAAATTAATATCTCGAAAACTAATTCCAATTTCAAAATTCTATTACCAGTTTCGACACCCGCGGATTTTTATGGACAATTGGTATTAATTTCACCATAAAGCGTTTAATATTTTATTAAAAATAGTCCTGAACATAATCAGCCGTTTAATCAGTCGTTTCATAAAATCGTTTCATAAATTCGTTTCATAAAATCGTTTCACAAATTCGTTTCATTAGGATTTTATATATATAGGGTAGATTACATATTATTTTATATATTACTAGGGGGCTCTGCCCCCTACGAGCTACTCTCGCGAACCCCCGTTCTGAAACCGCATGATCTAAAAACCGTCTGATTTGATCAACTCTAAAACGATTACGGAAGATTGTATTATAATTAAACGACCAGTGGCGATCTGCTGTAACCAAGTTTCCATTCATTTTCCTTTGACTGAAGGATTTTAAGGTTGAATCAACTGCTGTCAAAACATCTAACAACTGTTTTCCAGATTGATTAAATAAGATCGATTAAACATTTAAAAATTAATTTGTGTAAAATGGTTAAGTAAACAATGTCGCTGCATCGTATAATTTTAAAAAGATGCTGTGGAAACTTGGTAAATAATAATAAAAAATAAATAAATAAATAAATAAATAAATAAATAAATGAAATACAAGAAATTCGGAAAAAAACTCCACTCAGAAAAGTACCAACTATCAGTAAGTTTAAACAATAAAATTTACAATATATTAGTGAAAACAGAAAAAAAAATAATCTTGGATAATTATTTACATTATTTTTCTTAATTATCCTTCTCGGCTAGTGAATAAATGTGGCACAAATGTCATATACGCACCACGTTGGCGCGATTTTTTCCCCCGCCAATTTGGCGAAAACAAAATTGGTGTTTATTTACTTTTATTTTTTATTTGAATTCTATAAATATTTTTTATTATGTATATCAATATTTATTTATATCAAACTATCATTTATTTAATTTTATTTCCTTTTCAAAAATAATGGAAGCTATTTTATTTATTACGTTATTTTATTTTTATATTGAAACTAGGAGGCCTACCCCCTGCGAGCTACGCTCGCCAACCCCCGCTCAGACATCGAAGCCTCTAAAAACATGACAGCGTGCTTTGTTTTAAAAATATTGGTAAATCTGTATTGGGTTGCCATGCTTTTAACGTTTTAATGGGGCATTTTTTGATTACCATGGCCTCATACACAACTGTTGCGACAACTGACGACTGTTTTCGGGATTGATAAGTAAAATCAATTACAACTTGAAAACCAGCTTGTATAAAATGGTTAGGTTTAAATTGTGGCTACCTCTCGGACTTTTATAACAACGATCTGTATTCTATTCTTCCTTTGCGTTTAAGGATGAGAAGAATTCCATCTGCTTGTGAATAACATTAAGAACCACGGTATTGAAAAGTACTGTTATAGACATTTTCAGTAACAGGTTTTAATTTTCTTTCTATTTTAGTGCGCCATCATGCATATTTTCATGTTATTTTAAATATGTCAATTATTTATTTTAATTAATATGTATATACGAATTTTCTAATAATTATTTATCATACAAAATTAATTAAATATTTTGTGCATGCATGCCTGCATTTATTCGGCATCAATTGATGACATATTTAAACAAATTTGCTATCTGTGATAATTTTACACCTTATTATGTCACTTGAATATTGTCCATAAGAAAATCGGGTACTTTTCAAGTATAGGATAATTTGCTTTTAGGTTTGGCGTAATGCGAGCTTCGAAAAGGGATAGATTCGTTAATATACATAGATTTGTTGCCAAAAGTTATGAAAACAAACCCAATAGCTTTTGGTGCTTTTCTATTATAGGGGTCTTGACGCTTTTTAAAAAAGCTTGGCGCAATTCGGGCATCAGAAAGTGAGATTTGGTGCCAAATGACATAAACAGCCATGGAAACAAATTCGACGATTTTTTTGTTTAGATGCGTATTTTAATTATACGTATATTATTATTGTTTTTTCTATACAAATTACTTCTGATTATAATAAAATAGGATAAATGACATTTTACGCTAAACAAATTGTATAAATATTTTTTTTGCTCCTTTCTTTTGCGTTTACATAAATGACGTCATTTGGACGAATTTATTCAAAATATTTTCAGCTTATAAATTAAATTAAATGCTGACAGACGATTGAATCCTGACGATAGAAATGTGTTTTTTTTTTCTAATTTTCCTGAAAAACATAATTTAATCACAATCTTGTCTTCATTATCGATTGAAATAAAAGATAAATTCAATTTCAATTTGAAAATGACGAATAAAAAGAAATCAATAATCCCTATCGGGATCCTTTTCCATTTTTTCCCCTCTTTCGTCACAAAAAACTGAGTAATTAGTTGCCATCATTACAGAAATGTCATTAAAATTAGAAAAAAATTAATATCTCGAAAACTAATTCAAATTTCAAAATTCTATTACCAGTTTTGACATCCGCGGATTTTTATGGACACTTGGTATTAATTCCACCATCAAGCATTTAATATTTTATTAAAAATAGCCCTGAAACATAATCAGTCGTTTAATCAGTCGTTTCATAAAATCGTTTCATAAATTCGTTTCATAAAATCGTTTCACAAATTCGTTTCATTAGGATTTTATATATATAGGGTAGATAAAAAATTGCATGCTATTCGTAACTAATATTCAAAAACAAAGTTTTCACCAAATTGGCGGGTGAAAAAATCGCACCAACGTGGAGCGTATATGACATCTGCGCCATAGATACTTATGACGTCAGTTGAAACTGATCTATTGTATGTAACAGTTCATCGCAACATTTTTCAATGCTTTTTCTTTTTTTAGTATCATGGCACTGACCTTTAAGGATGCAATTGTTATTTTAATTAGTGAAATAATTAATAAATCAGTAAAACATAATGAAAAATATAGGTAACAGATTTGTCGAAATAAATTAATTTATCGTGTAAATATATTTTTAATTGAAACTTGTTTCGAAATATTGTTATTTGAGCATTTTAAATATGACGTAATTTTCCCTACTTAATGCTTTGAAAATGCGTAATAATTTAATAGACGCTTTCAGTGTGACGTCAATGATGACGTTTTAGTTGAATACTGACTCCAAACAAACGGTTGCTATGTTTCATTTCTTATTAAGTATAAATCGTAAAAAATGTTACCGCTGCATATAATGTATTGAAAGACTATCCCGTGAGATATATCTATAAGATATAGCTACATGCCGGGTGATCCAAAAGTCAGGACGAACTTTAAAAATGAATAATTCGAAAACGAATCAAGATACAAAGATACGGTTTGCACCAAACGGATGGAAATGAAACCGGGTTTTGTGTGGCAACAAAATAAAAAATAGTTCTGTTGGTTACCAACAGATGGCGCTGTCAAATTTCTGATGTAGGATTTTGCAAAGCAACAAACGATATAGAAAAGAGCAACTGCAGCAGGTAATGGAAGTCGAAGCTTGTATGTATCGATATGCTGTCCATAGTTGAGAAAGCCCTCTTAGTTAAACTGTATTATAAGAACTCGGAAAGTGCCATTGCGGCATTGCGAGCATATCGCCACATGAAGGATATGCGAGATAGCAAAGGATAAATAACGTCTTCTGCATTGAACAAAATGATGAAGATATTTGAAGCCATGGGTTCTTTGGCGTCACGTCAAAGAATGGACGTCCCTTAACAGCCGCTGCTGTTGCCAGGAAAGTGGAGCAGACGTTGCAATCCATGTCGGCGGTTGCTGCACATGGGGTGTGCAGTGCTCGAGAAGTTTCGAGGTAGACAGGAGTGTCGTACGGAAGAGTCTAGAGAGCACTGTGAATAATTTTGCAACGGTATCCTTACAAGATGCAACATAACCAAGAACTGTAACCTCCTGACTTCGACATTCGCCGAGATTTTGAGAATTTGGTATTCAATAAGATGGAAGAGCAGCACGACTGGCTTCACACTGTGCTTTGGACAGATGAAGCGCGTTTCACACTAACTGGCGCTGTTAACAACCACAATTGTCGAGTGTGGACCACAGAAAATCCACATGCATTTGTTGAGGTATCCTTGCAACAGCCTAAAGTGACAGTCTGCTGTGGCTTCACTGCGGATTTCATAATTGGTCCTTTTTTTTGAGGAAGTCACACAGACGGGTTTCAAAACAGTTTCTGTAGCTGGTCAGCGATATGTAGCACTGTTACAGAACAACATTATTCCTGAACTGCAAGCGAGACAGGCACTCCAAACATTCACTTTTATGCAAGATGGAACACCACCTCATATTTCTTTGACTGTGCAACGCCTGCTACGCTCAACATTTGGGAAAGATTGCATTATCAGTCGCTACTTTAATCACGCATGGCCTCCAAGATTTCCCGATCTGACACCCTGTGACAATTGGCTGGATTCTTGAAGTCAAAAGTGTACCGCGACCAACCGGCAGCACTAGCAGAACTGAAAGATGCCATCCGCCAAAATGTGTCTGCCATAACGCAAGAAATGCTACTAAATGCTGTGAACGGCGTGGTGCCTCGTCTCACAGCTGTACTTCTGAATGATGGACAGCACATTGAACATTTACTGTAGTACTAATTAACTGTAACTAAGCTGACTTGTAAGTTGTCAACACTTTTTTCATTTATACATCATCTTTTGGTGCAATAAAACAGTATAGCGCCATCTGTTGGTCGCCAACAGAACTATTTTTTTCTTTGTCACACAAAACCCGGTTTCTTTTCCATCCGTTTGGTGCAAACCGTATCTTTGTATCTTGATTCGTTTTCGAATTATTCATTTTTAAAGTTCGTCCTGACTTTTGGATCACCCGGTATATAAAATATAATAGAAAATACAACATAGCAATCGTTTATTTGGAGTCTTCCAAGCAAAACGTTAGGATTGACGTCACAACTGGAAGCGTCTATTATTTCTCTTTTTAATATTCACGCGCAAGTAAATTTTTTATTACGTAGTTTTTACATTTACTGCTTTTAACACGAGATCATTTAATTATTATTTTAAAGCTATATTTCTGTTTTTAATAGTCACGTGTAAAGGCGTTTCTGAATTGAAAGGGAATATTATTATGTGCGGTGTTTTACAAATTGGCAACAATTCAAATAATGGATTTTTTGAAATATAAAATAAATCTTCTTAAAAATAATGAAAATTTTGAGTAAAAAATTGAAATATAACCTCAAAAAATTACTCAAATTAAAAAAATAATTGCAGTCTGCACACCGCAATCTTGTCAACTATATCCTTATAAATTTTGGTTAGATTCCTGTGCATAGTTTTCGTTCCTATAAAACCTTTTTAAGACAACTATTTTGACCAACTTTAATATTAAATATCTCTTTAAATAATTCTTCTATTTAAAAACTGTCTGCTTCAGCGTGTTTATCGAACATTTCTTTATAAAACTACCAATTTTTACATTTTTATATGCAATAGGTTTCTGGATATTAGTCCAGAAAGACATCAAGGCACAAAATCCTGATTGACAGCGACTGCGGCGGTGGCGGTGGTAACTTTTTTTTTAATATAGAGATGTATTATATTATATTATATTATATTATATTATATTTAGAAATTAATTAGATTATATAGAAATTAATAGATATTATATAAAAAACCAAGTTCAACCGGAAATGACATAAGAAGCGTTTGGTTTAACAACCAATCAGAAAGCGTGACAATCGCAATCGTCTATCCGTGGTGGACAGGGAAATTATGCGCATACAGCACACGCATTTTTCAATTTTGTTAAGCGTTATAACATGCGCGCAGTTGGAGATTATGTGGGAAAATGGTTGTTTGGTTGTTTGAATGGGGTTTAATGGCAAGTCCCTTCTGGCATGGGCTAAAAGCTTCAGCCAAGAGATCCCTGGTTTGAATCGTCGTCCGGACTTTTTCGCCCAGTTCGTAAACTTACAACGCAATGATTTCTTTACCAATTTGTATTATTGTGTCAAAATTATTCTAGTGTAATCACGTATCCAGCATTTACTGGAGTTCCATTACCTGCGATTTATTCTGTTGAGTTGATTCAGATATCATATCAGATGCTATGATCAATAAGGTTAACCGCCATATTCGTTCGGGATTGCTCAGTTGGTAGAGCATTGCAGCTTCAGCCAAGAGATCCTGGTTTCGAATCATGCCCCGCACGTTTTCGCCCAGTTGGGAAACTTACAACTCATGTATACCGAGCATAACATGGTCTCAATCGAGTTCGGTGGCCAACTTCATCCACCATCTTGTTTTAAAATCTCAGCCACTTAAAGATTTTTGAATTTTTAAAATTGAAAAAGATGAACAAAGAAAAATTGAAATTAAAAGTGATTTTTTCTTTTAAGTGTTTGACGTTAGTACAAGGATTTCGACGAAATTCTCATTCAAATACACTATTAAAGAAAAGTGGGATTGAAACTTCGGGTCTATATTCGGGTTCCAAGCATTTTAGCTTCGCGTATTTGAGTAATATTAATTAAATTTTTAAAAAAAGGAACATGGAAGTTACCTTTACCGTACAGGTCGTGAGGACTTTTATTAATTCCATCTATACTATTAAAAACCGTTCACGTATCTATCTATGTAACCTCATAAACTCGAAAACCGCAGGGCGCAGGGCTACGAAATTTTGCACACGGGTAGCTGGTAGGGCGGTCATGAACGATTGGGGCAAAAAATTTGAAATTTTTAAATAGATTTTTAATAGATTAAATATTAATTAAAATCTATCTATACTATTAAAAACCGTTCACGTATCTATCTATGTAACCTCATAAACTCGAAAACCGCAGGGCGCAGGGCTACGAAATTTTGCACACGGGTAGCTGGTAGGGCGGTCATGAACGATTGGGGCAAAAAATTTGAAATTTTTAAATAGATTTTTAATAGATTAAATATTAATTAAAATCTATCCACAAAGAGATCTCATCAAAAATACGCTTTTTCACAATTCGAGTAATCTTCGGTTGGTTGGTTGTATAAAATCTCCGCAGAAATAATTAAATAAATCAAGGTAGGGATCACTGCAATATTGCAATTGCCAGTCGAGTGTTTAAAATCGATTGATCAGAAATTATATGACATGTAAACAATCAAATTATTGAGCGTTGAAAAAATGCTAAAAACTTAATTTTAGAAGATTTTATCGACTTAATGAATGATAATTAGCTGGGTTTAAGCGGGGCCTCCGAGATGTCGCTGTGTGTCCTACACCGGGCCTGCTACAGGTGACGTCACAACCTGCTGACGTCAAAACAGTGATCCATAATAACTTAAAAATTTTCATGTACTTTGTTCGTTTGTACGGATTGTTTACGACAGTATTTTGATTTTATTTATTGTTTTTTATAGTAATTAATAATATTTTTCAGTGTATTTAGATTATAATGCTATCAATAATTATTGATTATAATTATTAAAGAAAGTGTAGATTATATCTATAAAATAAAGAGAAGAAAATGCTTTCTAATCTAAGTCTTCAAATTCGCTACTGATAATGAAAAGAAGAAATTTTAGCTACGAAAATTACCTTGTGATAATTATTTTTACAATTCAGCAGAAGTGGTTTGCATTAAATGTTTCGATATACTTTTCATAATTCGTGAAGCTAGAATTAATATGATGGTATTGAACTTGTGCAGAGAAAAAAAACCTAACAACAAATGTCCAACCTACTGTAATGGAAATAATCTGGCATATTTGATTGAATTTGTACTTCCAAATCGAAAAGAGTCAAATGATCTTTAGAAAAAAAATAAATAAATAAAAGAAGCAGACGATAAACAGTTTAAAAAATGATTTTGAAAGAAATACTGTAATAAATTGACTAATATCTGGATACATTTAGTTAGAAGTGAGTGATGTGCTTTGTTTATAAAATTAAAAGTAACTGATTTACACAACTTAGTAATTCTACGTAGTTCAATTTAACATTTTAGCTAACTTAAGTGTACAAATATATGAAAATAAATCTTTTGATAAGTTATTTTGAGTGGTTATTATGTCCTAGACCCAAGTACAATAAATAGACAATTTTTAAAATATTACAAATCAGTTACAAAGTCAAGATAGAAAATTGGATACTTTTCGGTTAGCCGGGCGCCAGTGATATATATACATATATACACACACATATATCTACACACACACACATATATATATATATACACATATCTACACACACATATATGTATGAATTAATATATATATTTATATATGTGCATGTATCACTGGCGCCCGGCTAACCGAAAAGTACCGAAAAAGGCTTATGGCGAGAGAAGGAAAGTTGCAAAATATTTTCTGGCAACCTATTCGTAGTTTCATATAAATAAGTATTTTTTTTTCAATATTTATATAATTTATTTAATATAAAGAAGCCATTTATCTCTTTTTATATGCAGGTAGAACAGAATTGTATATATAAATAATTTTATACATATATAAATAAACATAAAAGTACATTAGGTTTGTTTTCATAATTGTGTATATAATTTTAAAACATATCTAACTTTCTGAAGCCCGGATTACGCCAAAGCGTTAAAAAAAAGTGCCAAGGTCTCTATAGTTAAAAAATGTCGATTTCTGTATTTAAATTGACATTTATTGTGTTTTGATGGTTAAATTATGGTATGTAGTTGTAAAAGGGAGGAATGGGATTGATTTTGTAAAGTTTTTGGTAGATTTGTTATATTTTTTGTACGTATATTTATTGTAAAATAATGTGTTTAGGAAAAGGTAAGTCAATGGGTTCAATCTGATTTATTAATCTTAGCATTTTTTTAATTTAAAACTTTTAATTTCCTTTAATAAAACAAGTATATTAATTCCCTTTTATTTCACGATTATGAAATTTAATATTATTTATATAATCACAAATTATAAGAGCGAAAATGCTCTTTTTATTACATCTTTCTGCTGCGATACTTTGACCAAAGTGGATCACTACTGTGACGTCACTAATACTTGTAGCAGGCCCGGTGTAGGACACACAGCGACATCTCGGAGGCCCCGGTTTAAGGATTGTTTTACATGACATATATTAGTAAGATAGAGATTATTAATACAGAAAACTTTATTTAACAGATTATTTGTAAAATTTGCGGGGATGGGGAGGGGTGGGTGTAAACGACTTTTTATTAAATATCACATATATTTTACTTGACCGCGCGCCACCTAGCGGTGGTTTTTTCATTAATTGACCCTCCGTATTAATAAATGGAAATCTACTGCTCTGATTTCAACAGAACTAATTACATTTAAGAAATTTAACATTTTTTGCTTCACCCTTAACGTTTAATCACTGTTTTATATAGATGATACCACTATTTTAGAATAACAGTTTTCCTAAAAATTAAATTTATGTTCCTAATAAAAGAACAGAGCCCGCATTCAGTTGATGCATACCCATAGTCAAAGTTAGTTATTTGTTGTTGAGCACTTGAACGCGCACCTCCTCGCTGCGCATCCCTCAATGTTTTTTTTTCTCTAACTGTGCTTTATTTCCAGAACTCAGAGAATTATGTTCCGAACTTCTCCAAACCAGTTCCATTTTGCTAAATTATCATAAAAATCAGCATTCATAGTTTCAGGGTGTACTTCTAGGAAACAGTTACCAGTATTTCCGAATAATGGTCTAAGCCAAATATCAAATTAAGTTCCTAGCTTAACCAAATGAATCAATCTTTAAAGATGCATATAGTGGCTCTTTTAATTTATCATTTGCTGAAAGGCACTTGAACATCCGCCCCCCCCAGCCCCTCCCTCAAGGCTTTTTGTCTAATTGTACCGTATTTCCATATCTCAGCAACAAATTTTCCGATTTCAGCGCAACGGATTCCAAACATCATACTTAAAATAATAATTAACGTCTATATAATTAAAATAAATTTGTGAGTAGCGGGTACCACTATTTCCGAATAACAGTCTAAGACTAATTTCTAATTAAGTTCCTAGCTTAACCAAACGAACCAATTTTTAAAGATGCATACTGGTCCTCATAATCAGTAATTTACTGAAATGAACTTGAACATCCGCTCCTCCTCGGCACCTCCTTCAAGGTTTTTTCTCTGACTATGCCCCGTTTCCATAACTCAGCAACTATCTTTCCGATTTCAACGCAACTGATTACAAACATTATAATTAACTTAATAGTCACCCTATATAACATTAAAGTAAATTTATGAGTAGTAGCTACCACTATTTCCGAATTTTTTGTAGCCCGTCTACTATTACGTTTAAGGCAAATTTGTAATTAAGTTCATAGCTTAACCAAACGAACACATTTTTAAAGATGCATAGTGGGCCGCCTAATTAGTCATTTTCTGAAGGATACTTGAACATCCCCTCCTCCCGGAGCCCCCCTCAAGGTTATTTTCTCTAACTGTGTCTAATTTCAATAACTCGGCTAATAATGTTCCCATCTTCTCCAAACCGCTTTTGTAGCCCGTCTACTATTACGATGGCTTAAGCAACGGGAACCTCTGTCAGATGTTCGCTCGTAAAGAAGTTTGTTTAGAACAGAATGCTCCCCTGTTGGTGGAAGGTGGAAATAAAAAATTTTCCGGAGCGTACGAGCATGCCCAGTGCACGGTGCCAAAGCCATCGGAGATACGGGACATAGTTTCATTTTTTAACAGATTTGAGTTTAATACACCTGTCCGGGCAACGCCGGGCGGGTCAGCTAGAATAATATATCCTATTAAAATCCGTGCGCGTATCTATGTATGTAACCTCAAAAACTCGGAAAGCACAGGGCGGGGGCTACGAAATTTGGCAAACGTGTTGCTGGTAGGAAGCCCATGAACGATTGAGGCAAAAAAAAATCGAAAATTTTAAATAGGTTTTTTTTAAATGTTTTTGACGAATTTTTGTCTTTTTTATGTCAACTCGTAATCGTGTGAGTTCTAAACAGTTCTAAATGTTTACTGCAATGTGAGATATACATATTACGGACTCCACGCTGTAATAGTAAGAAGCTGTAGTGGGTATTACGATATTTTTTGTTACCTCGCATGCAAATAATTAGAGATTATAATTGCGCTGCATTATTTCATTTTTTTAAATAAAGAAAAACATTTTATTACAAACATCAACAAAATTTTTATTCTATTTATTCCCCTATTCCAAATAAATCGTTTTATCGTCTGCTGCCATACCAACATAAATTAAGTTTCATTAAAAAAAATGCACAATAGTAATTTTTTTTTCTAAATCGTATAGTTATTGAACAATTCAACCCTTTAACACGGGACTTAAATTCATTTTATTCACATTTTAGAATTAAATTCATGAACTCCCGTGCGTAGAACGGGTTAAACAGCTAGTCTATACTATTAAAAACCGTTCGCGTATCTATGTAACCTCAAAAACTCGAAAACCACAGGGCGCAGGGCTAGGAAATTTTGCACACGGGTAGCTGGTAGGGCAGTCATGAACGATCGGGCAAAAAATTCAAAATTTTTAAATAGATTTTTGATAGATTAAATATTAATTAAAATCCATCTACAAAGAGATCTCATCAAAAATTCAAAAATACGCTTTTCTCTTTTCGGTTGGTTGGTTGTATAAAATCTCCGCAGGAGACATAAAATAAATCAAGGCAGGAATCATTGCAATTCCCAGTGGAGTGTTTAAAATCGATGGATCAGAGATTATAAGAGATGTAGACAATCAACTTAATCATTGACCGTTGCCAAATGCTAAAAACTTAATTTTAAAAGATTTTATCGACTTAATGAATGATAATTAGCTGGGTTTAAGGTTTTTTTTACATGACATATATTAGTATGATAGAGATTATTAATACAGAAAACTTTATTTAACAGATTATTTGTTAAATTTGCGGGGATGGGAGGGGTGGGGGTCAACGACTTTTTATTAAATATCATATATATTTTACTTGACCGCGCGCCATCTGGCGGCGGCTTTTTCATTAATTGACCCTCCTTATTAATAAATCCAAATCTGCTGCTCTAATTTCAACTGAACTAATTACATTTAACAAATTTAACATTTTCTTTATTCACCCATAACGTTTAATCGCTGTTTTATATAGATGATACCGCTATTTTAGAATAACAATTTTCCTAAAAATTAAATTTATGTTCCTAATAAAACTACAGAGCCAGTATTCAGTTGATGCATACCAACAGTCAAAGTTAGTGATTTGTTGTTGAGCACTTGACCACGCGCCTCCTCGCGGCCCCTCCCTCAAGGTTTTTTTCTCTAACTGCGCTTTATTTTCAGAACTCAGGTAATTATGTTCCGAACTTCGCCAAACCAGTTCCATTTTGCTAAATTATCATAAAAATCAGCATTCATGCATTCATAGCTTCAGGGTGTACTTCTAGAAAACAGTTACCAGTATTTCCGAATAATAGTCCAAGCCAAATTTCAAATTAAGTTCCTAGCATAACCAAATGAATCAATCTTTAAAGATGCATATAGTGGCTCTTTTAATTTATCATTTGCTGAAAGGCACTTGAACATCCGCTCCTACCGGCCCCTCCCTCAAGGCTTTTTGTCTAATTGTACCCTGTTTCCATATCTCAGCAACTAATTTTCCGATTTCAGTGCAACTAATTCCAAACATCATATTTAACTTAATAATCAACATTAAAATAAATTTGTGAGTAGCGGGTACCACTATTTCCGAATAACAGTCTAAGACAAATTTATAATTAAGTTCCTAGCTTAACCAAACGAACGAATTTTTAAAGATGCATTGTCGTCCTCCTAATTAGTAATTTACTGAAGTGAACTTAAACATTCGCTCCTCCCCGGCACCTCCTTCAAGGTTTTTTTTCTCTAACTATGCCTCGTTTCCATAACTCAGCAACTATCTTTCCGATTTCAACGCAACTGATTACAAACATTATAATTAACTTCATAATCACCCTCTATAACATTAAAGTAAATTTATGAGTAGTAGTTACCACTATTTCCGAATAATAGTTTAAGCCAAATTTGTAATTAAGTTCATAGCTTAACCAGACGAACAAATTTTTAAAGATGCATAGTGGTCCTCCTAATTAGTCATTTTCTGAAGGACACTTGAACATCCCCTCCTCCCGGTACCCCCCTTTTCTGCAATGTGAGATATACATATTACGGACGCCACGCTGCTATACTAACAAGCTGTAGCGGGTATTACGATAATTCTTTTACCTCGCATTCAAATAATTAGAGATTATTTAATTGCGCTTCATTATTTCATTTTTTTTAAAATAAAGAAAAACATTTTATCACAAACGGCAACAACATTTTTATTCTATTTATTATTCCAAAGATATCGTTTTATCGTCTGCTGCCATAGCAACAAAAATTAAGTTTCATTAAAAAAAATGCACAGTAGTATTTTTTTTGCTAAATCGTATAGTTATTGAACAACTCAACACTTTAACAGGGGAATTAAATTCATTTTATTCACATTTTGGAATTAAATTCATGAACTGCCGTGCGTAGAACGGGTTAAACAGCTAGTTTCTAATAGTTTACGTCATTATTCTCAGACGATTTTTGGTTTATACGTGATAAAGAAAACTTGAGATGCAAATATAATGCGAAAAAATATTGAACAGAATGTAAAATTTTCATGAATGGCTATTCATACATATTTTTTAAATAAAATAAATAACTAGTCGGATGTGCCAATCCCAAAACTTTCTTCTATCTCAGTCATGTTAATACTTATAAAATTCGCTATCACATCGCCAATAAAATCAATATTTTTCGTCATTCTGTTGTACGTCAGCTGCCTGCGAATCATCGGGTTACCGGGATGCGATCCACTGATGTATACTAAACTACGAAAAGTCCTTCTGGCCTGAACCGACAGGAACAGATAGCCTCCCTATTCATTGGTTATACGATTTGAGCTAATTTTACTGGAAAACACGAAGGTAAAATCGTGGAACCTAAATAAAAAAGATTCAGTCCCAGTTCTCGTCAACATTGAATTTGAATGAGAATATCGCCAAATTAGTCCACTACAGCCAAGTTCGCTTCATTTATGGCAACTTATTTTGGTCGCCAAATTTGGCGATATTCCGCCAACTGTCGCCAAGTTTGGCGAGAATTTGATGTTGGCGAATATAAATATATAGTGATAAGCATATAATAGGATTAATGGTTACAACAATGAAAGAAAATTTGCCGAAAGCATGTTAACTAAAACTCATAAATTAAATCCGTTTATGGATGAATTCTGCTGTTTTGTTTGAAAATGTCAGCCATTCTAAAATTTCAAACCGCTCTATCTCAGCCATTTTTTAAGATAGAAGCAAAACAAAAATTGCTCCGGATTCTCCGGATCAAGGCCGAACATTTAAAGAAAAAAGTTTTAGGATTTCTAATTTTTTTTATTTGCACATCATTTTGAATTTTAAATCTTTAAATGGCTATCACAGCGCCCCCTTTCGTCGAAATATCCCCAAATTCTAATAGAAACTGCTTGTCATAGCCAAAAATATAGAAAAAAAGATTGGTTCAATTTGAAGCATAACATCATACACTTTTAGATGGTGCAATAGTGAAAATGGAACAAAAATATCGATCACAGCGCCCCCATTCGTCGAAATATCCCAAAATTCTGATAGAACCTGCTTGCCATAGCCAAAAACATAGAAAAAAAATTTGGTTCAATTTGAAGCATAACATCATACACTTTTAGATGGTACAATAGTGAAAATGGAACAAAAATATCGATCACAGCGCCCCTTTTTGTCGAAATATCCCCAAATGCTGATAGAACCTGCTTGCCATAGCCAAAAACATAGAAAAAAAATTTGGTTCAATTTGAAGCATAACATCATACACTTTTAGATGGTACAATGAAGACACACAGACGGACAGACGGACAGACGGACGGACGGACAGACGGACAGACGGACAGACAGACATTTTGTAAAAATATGTTTTTCGGAATCTCTGACCTCTAAAACGTGTAAATCCGTCGAAAACCGGAAGTCGAAAAAAATTTCGATTACAATACTTTCTTCTATTATAGATAGAAGAAAGTAAAAAATCTAATAAATCTAAGCAGCTTGCAGATTTTTAGATTTCACCCATTAGATTGCTAATTTATTTTCTTTTAAAAGTAATATGTATGAATATTATTTCTTATTTTTGAAAATTTTATCCAAAATCTTTGACATATCTTCATAATAAATACTACTTTCTAAGGGCAGGCTCACCATTCTACAAGGATTTTCAGATAAAAATGTCATTAACATATAAGGTTTGATAACATAAATATTAATTGAAAGAAATTTAAATAAATGCTCAATTATCACGTGCAAGACCCTAATAGACCTAAACAAGTATATATCATGTTTATTCTTATTTCAATAAAAAATATATTAGATAAAGTAGTGTTTTAAGAAGTGTTTGTAAATAATCTATGCAATTTATTATTTTTTAAACTTGAAAAACAATATTAGCATATAAATATTAAATAATATTATATATCTAGCATATAAATATTAAATAATATTTTTAAGGATATATATATATATATACAAATACAGAATAGCTACGTAACGAGACGTGCTTTTAGTTCTATTTGCACCAATAAAAGATAGCTTAATTTTACATTTACTTCACTTAAAAACGAAGAAAAATGCCACAAAGGAATTAATTAAAATTTTCTTTTGAGAAAACACATTTTAATCCCTTAATGGTATAAAAAGAGGAAATGTGAAGAAAAAATGATACTAAAATAAACGGACGATAAACACAGGTAATTATTTTAAGTTAATAAATTGCTATTACTAAACAGTTTTTAAAGAGAAAAAGAAAATGTCTGAGGCTAAAAACAATGTTTAGAATAAAAGTTTATATGTTATCATTTAAACAGATAATTACAGAGAAAGATTTAATTTTTAAAATTTTGTAAAATAGTTAATAAGAGAGAAAAAATAGTAAATACAATAGCAAAACATGACAAATTATAGAACACAAATATTCTTACATGACTAATGTTTTTCACATGATGAAACACCTTGAATAATTTATAAAAAAAATAATAATGCAAGGTTATCACTGGTATTTAGCAATATTTATTATAACCTTTAAAATGTCTCGGAAAAAGTATGTGAATTAATTTTCACTTTGCTAAACAATGCATAACGAACAGAGTGAAAAATGTGTCCAGACTGGGGATCGAACCCAGATACCCTCGTATAGCGCACCTAGTGCTTTACCATTTAACCTTCTCACCGCCGCTATCTGATATATCCGTTCACTATGCTGTAGGTTTCCCATCAATACAAGGTTTGTTTAAATTAATATAATTCCACAAATATAAGGCATTTTTAAAACATTAAGTAATGATTGATACTCTCCAGGATTATACTTATATACGTAATTAAGTTTTTTATCTCAAGTTTGAAAATTCAGATTTTTTTAAGCATTTTAAAAAAATTAAAGAGAAAACAACATTACAAATTTGCCCTTTTGCTCGGCGGTCAGGGGGTTTTAATTCATCTGGACGACATCCAGTCTGGTATTTTTCACTTATACGTTGGCAACGCTGCAACTTTGCAGAGCAAGATAGAATGTCATACATGAGCACATTACCCAGTGGCGTACATGAGACGAATAAATTCCCAGCATCAGATAATATCTAAATTTCCAGCAGGACTGAAACTGCGCGTAAATTTAATAACACTGACAAATGATGTGAATTAATTTTCCCTTTGTTAAACAACGCATAACGAACAGAGTGAAAAATGTGTCCAGACTCACTCAGAAGGTTATGCGTTGTTTAGCAAAGTGAAAATTAATTCACATCATTTGTCAGTGTTATTAAATTTACTCACAGTTTCAGTCCTGCTGGAAATTTAATTGGAAGTTTTTAATATTTCTGCATCCATTTTTTAAGTTGCATATCCCTCATAAATACTTTTAGAAGGAAGAATACTACTTTATATGTTTTAAAATTGATTCATGTATAATTCAATTTAATGAAAAAATAAAGCAGATATTACTACGGGAATTTTCTTCTCAACTCACCACGTCCCTTTCAACCTTTTACAATAAATTATTTTAAAACCATTAAAAAGTGTTGTACCCATTACATCTTAAAATTTTTAATATTCCGATCTTGCATAAGTTATTTCTTTAAATTTGTTTTGGTCCAAAAATTTCACGTTTAGAGTTTTAAGCAAATAAACTAACAACTAAAGTGTTTAGCATAGCATCAACTGAGGGTACTGAGGGTACTTCCCAGTTATACGGACCTTGGGGCTTTTTTAAAAAGCTTGACGCAATTCGGGTTTAAGATGTTGAGATTTACTGCTAAATGATAAAAACAACTATGAAAATAAAACTGATAAATTATTACGCTGGTTTATGTGTGTATTTTTAAAAAATGCATCTGATTACACTTATTAGATAAATTACTTCTGTTTGCATTTCATAACAGATAAACGGCTTCTGTATATTACATGAATTGTGTAAATATTGGGAAGAGGTAGCGAGAGGTAGAGATACGAGTAAATAAACAGGTAGACAGACGGGTAGTGAGATGGGTAAGGAGAGGGGTAGCGACATAGATAGACAAACGGGTAGCGAGACATGTAAAAAGAGGGTTGACAGATGGGTAGCGAGATGGGTTACGACAAGAGACGAGTATTGGGACCGGTATTCAGGCATGTAGAGAGAAAGGTTGCGAGACGGGTAGCGAGATGAGCACAGACACGAAATGATAGACGGATAGAGAGAGGAGTATGTAGACAGACAGACGTGTCGAGAGACGGGTAGTGAAACGGGAAGCGAGGCAGGTAGAGAGACGGATAGACAGATGGATACCGAGACGGGTAAAGAGTCGGTTAGAAATATAGACGGAAAGTGAGACGGGTATACAGACAAGTAGAGAGATAGACAAATGGATACCGAGACGGGTTAAGAGTCGGTTAGAAATATAGATGGAACGTGAGACGGGTATACAGACAAGTAGAGAGACAGACAGATGGATACCGAGACGGGTTAAGAGTCGGTTAGAAATATAGATGGAACGTGAGACGGGTATACAGACAAAGTAGAGAGACAGACAGATGGATACCGAGACGGGTTAAGAGTCGGTTAGAAATATAGATGGAACGTGAGACGGGTATACAGACAAGTAGAGAGACAGACAGATGGGTACGGAGATAGGTAGAGAGCCGTGTAGACAGAAGGGTAGAGGCACATATAGATAAGTAGTGAGACGGATAGCGAAGTGTATATAGACACGGATCGACATACGAGTAGTTAGACGGGTAAATAGACGGATAGACAGGTGGTTAAACAACCGGATAGACGGGTAGCGAGACCGGTAGAGAAATGTACGGACAGGTAGAGAGACATGTAGGGAGACAGGGAGTTGGGTAGAGATACAGATAGACGAGTAGTGTGACGGATAGGCAGACGGGTAGCGAAACGGATAGAGACACGGCTAGACATACGAGTAGCTCGACGGTTAGACAGACGGTTATAGAAACAGATAGACGGGTAGCGAAACCGGTAGAAAAATATACGGAAAGGTAACGAGACGTGTAGAGAGACATACAATTGGGAAGAGAGACAGGTAGAAGAACGGATAGGGAAACAGACAGATTGTAAAGAGAGACGGACAGGCAAAAGAAAAGTCTGGGGTTTTGCTCAGTAAAGGCGTAGGGGACAGAGCCTCCTAGAAAATAATCAAGAAGTATCTGTTAGATTTAACTTTGAAATATATATATATTCAATTTCGTCGAAATGGAGATTTAATGTAAACTTCATTTTTACAGAAGTCATCGAAAGATTTTTTATACACTTTAAAAGGAATTTAGGCTACAGTTTTGCAACCAGGTTGGTAGCAAAGCATGTATGAATGTGGTTTGAAGTGTACGAGTTTCTATAAATAGTTATACAAATAATAGTTATATAAACAAGGAGGAAAAATGTTTATTTCAAATGTAAATATTTGTCACAAAGAAAATGTTGCAACAATGAAATTAAATTTGCGTTAAGCCACGCTTGCTAAAATGCGCTATTGTCTGCAAATTCGACTACGTAACTTTAAAAAACTTGGCGTTTGAAAAGATCCGGTGTTTTATTTTTATTTTTTTAAGTTTTGCGCAATTTGCGCTTAAAAAATGAAATTTTTTGCCAAATGCTATAAAAACAAACCTGATAGACGGTACTTCTTTTCTATTTTTTTAACAGTGTAAATGAATTGATGTAGGAAATTTTGCAATTCTATCATTTAATTTTCTCTTTTTCATTATATCGTGATTGTTAATCCAATGTTCTTAACAATATCACTCAGACTAATCCCTTTGAGGGAAGTCCCAGTAAATTAGGCTCACTTTGAACAAGTATATTCCAGATGTTCATTGGTTGCCATACACGTCATTATATGCAGACCGTCATCAAAATTCAACGTTCCGAGTTGCATCAAAAAACAGTAGTGCAAGACTATTTCTGAGATGTGTTTCGAATTACGTCACTCGCTCAGTGGATGTTTCTGTTGACTTACGCCAAGAGCATTGATGAGAGGTAACCGGAAAATTACAATATTTTTTTCATCCAAATAGTACTGATTTTTAACAGCCAGATTAAGGAGTTATTGATAAATTTAATGATCAATAACTCAAGTTATGAATTAATGATCAATAGATAAATGTGTTATTGCGTAATTTAAGACATTTTAATTCAGAATGACCTCCATATAGTCTCCAAAAGCTCATGAAGAAAATATTGTTGACATGAGAGAATTCTTGATCTATTACAACGTTCTTTAAGATTTAAAAATACTACTGCGACTTGTAAAGAGTTAAAAACTAACATTTTACAAAAAGTGTGGTAAAAGATACGTTTTCATTTATTTTTTGTATTTAGCTGAATGTCAGACAGTTGCTTGTCTGCATAATATTAATGAGGTCACTAACGACCTTGTAAGCTAAGCTAAAGTTCTCTAAAGTCAATACATATGATATCGGATATTATCTGCAGTTATTCACACAGTCTGATCAAGATCTCATTGACTGCAAAGCAAATAAAACACAACAAAATCACAAGAGTTATAAAACGTTATTCGATAACGATAGATGAGAGCTTATATAGAAAAGAAGTCAGCTAAACATTGTTGAATTCAGGGGGTGGCCCGTAGGGGAAATTCCCCACCGAAGCATTGAAATCCCCCCTGAAGGTTTGAGATTTTATGCTTTTAATGGTTAAAAAGCGCAATTTCCTCCCGCCCCCCCCCGGAACTCTTCAGTGTCCCCCCGGAGCAACATAAATCCCTCTCGGAGAAAAGTGTCTGAATTAAACACTGCATGTAAATACCTTGCTAGCTGACAATGCAAATGAAAAATTTAAGGAACATTAAGGACATTTTTTTTTCCAAAAGACGTTTAAAACTACATTATGATTTGAGAAAAATCTTCGTCCTATTTTTGATTGGCAAATGGGTTCGTGTAAGAAAACGGTCTAAGGATATCTAGGATATCTGAAGAAGGATTGTTGGTAAAATTATACAGTGGTATATGCCGTATGCCTTCTGGATTTTTTAAACTCAGTATACTCTCTGCTTATCAAATAATGCAATAGCTCACACCTCTGCCTAAGCGCATACCCTCTGTTTTTTAACACTTTCCAACCTAGTTGAAAAGTGTTTATGAATTCGGTTTGTCCTCTAACTCGCGCAAATGTATTTGGATTGTCATTCAATTGATACATGTTATTAAGGTTTACTATGGCATGTCCGGTATTGAAAATAAAGTGTGTAGCAATTAAAGCACTCAAAAGAATTCCGTTACATGACGGTTTATGGGGAAAAACCATTTGCGGTTTATTTTAATGATGTTACATTATTACATATATAATGAAATTAATATATATCACTTAGGTGCACTACAAGAGGCCTATTATAGAATATAGTGTGCATAGCACTTATAGTTTCTTTACAGGGACACTCATAGTAATTTCGTTATACTATGCATGGTCTATGGAAAAAAATCGTTTGCGGTTTATTTTAATAATGTTTCACTATTTCAAACATATTGAAATTGATATATATCACTAAGGTGCATTACAAGAGGCTTACTGTAGAATATTGTATGTATAGCATTCATCGTTCATTTACAGGGACACACAAACGAATTCGGTAGTGTCTGCTAAGAATAATTTCCTGATGTGCGTTTTCAGTTGCTGAAAGCATTTCTAAAGTTAACTCACTTTGTGTCTATTACTTGGTATGTATCAATTGGATCGATCTTATACAGTGAAGCACAAAAGTTCTCGAGTACATTTCATTTTATTGGCGGAAATTCCAGAAGGAAAATTTTAAATGGTGCTACGCGTTTCGTAACCGAACTCAAATTTAGTATTCTATGTAATATATATACAAATCTATAGATCATATACAGGTCTGAACAAAATAATTCGAATATTTTTCCGAATATTGTTGGCAATTTGTGAAATTGACTTTTTAAATATGTTAATCATATTTCACCTTATTAAACGGTAAAGGTTTTTTAAATTATTTTGGAGTGTTGGAAAGTGTTATATAATATATGCTTGATCCATGATTTTTCTTTCTTGTTTATTTTTACTACTACAGCACCGATCCCAAGTAAAGAATTGATGAACAGTATAAAGACTGATACGAAAAAAAACTTTCATTACTTCTATTAGATAAAAACAATTGGCTCTTTGTTTTCTTACCTGACATTTGTGAGCAGTTTTGCTGCGTTAGTTATTCTCGCACTTGTCTGCGGTTTCATGTATGTGTACTACTCCTTTTAATCCATTCTATCTGTTGATGTTCTGAAATGTAATCTTATCAAAATGTGCGGGCCGTTCCGTTGCCCGCTAAAAATAATCTTTGCTGTATTTATACTATACTCATGATCAAGAAGATTAAAAAATTGGATTGCAAGTCATACCTAACTGGAGTCTCTCAATAAGAAATAATTCATTCACACAGTGTGAAAGGTTTAACATATTAATTAATATTTTTTATATTTATCTAGCAAATAAAGCCCGAGCGCACCCTGTAGATGTATCAAAATATCAGCGAGTTGAACGTGAAATATGCAGAAAAAGGTCTTTTTCTTACCTCTATTTATAATGTGAAAAATATTAGAATAATAAACATTTCCAACCATTAACTACTGCGCATATTTGTAACAAGTTACAAATTGTACGTCAAAGGTAACAAATGATAACTACGTTCGTACTATAGATAATTATATAAATACTAGGGGGACTACCTCCTGCGAGCTACGCTCGCCAACACCGCTCAGACTTCGAGGCCTCTAAAAAGATGACAGCGTGCTTTATTTTAAAAATATTGGTAAATCTGTAATTGGGTTGCCATGCTTTTAACATTTTAATGGGACATTTTTCGATTATCACGGTCTCATACACAGCTGTTTTCGGGATTGATAAGTAAAATCAATTACTACTTGAAAACCAGCTTGTATAAAATGGTTAGGTTTAAATTGTGACTACCTCTCGGACTTTTATAACAACAATCTCTATTCTATTCTTCCTTTGCGTTTAAGGATGAGAAAAATTCCATCTGCTTGTGAATAACATTAAGAACCATGGTATTGGAAAGTACTATGTTATAGACATTTTCAGTAACAGGTTTTAATTTTCTCTCTATTTTAGTGCACCATCATGCATATTTTCATGTTATTTTAAATATGTAAATTATTTATTTTAATTAATATGTGTATACGAATTTTCTAATAATTATTTATCATACAAAATTAATTAAATATTTTGTGCATGCATGCCTTCATTTATTCGGCATCAATTGATGAGATATTTAAACAAATTTGCTATCCGCGGTAATTTTACACCATGTTCTGTCACTTGAATATTGTCCATAAGAAAATCGGGTACTTTTCCATTATAGGATCCTTTGCTTTTAGGTTTGGCGTAATTCGAGCTTCAAAAAGGGATAGATTCGTTAATATACATAGATTTGTTGCCAAAAGTTATGAAAATAAACCCAATGAACTTTTGGTGCTTTTCTATTATAGGGGTCTTGACGCTTTTTTAAAAAGCTTGGCAGAAAAAACCAAGCAGGATAGAAAACCAAGCAGGATATTTTATTCTTCCGTTCAGTTGGGCAATTATTATTTTATATATTAGTTTCAAATATCCGAATTAATGATTTTATAAATTCGTTTAGTTAAATTTTACAAAAAAATAACAAAATGATATTAATAAATAATAATTACTATTAATTCCTTTTCCTCCCTTTCTTTTGCGTTTACCTAAATGACGTCATTTGGACGAATTTATTCAAAATATTTTCAGTTTATAAATTAAATTAAATGCTGACAGACGATTGAATCCTGACGATAGAAATGTGATTTTTTTTTCAAATTTTC
Source organism: Maratus michaelseni (assembly GCA_963931845.1). Classification (NCBI taxonomy): domain Eukaryota; kingdom Metazoa; phylum Arthropoda; class Arachnida; order Araneae; family Salticidae; genus Maratus; species Maratus michaelseni. The sequence continues at coordinate 472,035,044 of OZ007588.1, read as the reverse complement.
TTGAAAAACATAATTTAATTACAATCTTATCTTCATTATCGATTGAAATAAAAGATAAATTCAATTTCAATTTGAAAATGACGAATAAAAAGAAATCAATAATCCCTATCGGGATCCTTTTCAATTTTTTTCCCTTTTTTGTCACAAAAAAACTGAGTAATTAGTTGCCATCATTACAGAAATGTCATTAAAATTAGAAAAAAAATAATATCTCGAAAACTAATTCCAATTTCAAAATTCTATTACCAGTTTTGACATCCGCGGATTTTTATGAACAATTGGTATTAATTTCACCATCAATTGTTTAATATTTTATTAAAAATAGCCTTGAAACTTAATCAGTCGTTTAATCAGTCGTTTCATAAAATCGTTTTATAAATTCGTTTCACAAATTCGTTTCATTAGGATTTTATATATATAGGGTAGATTCAGATCTTGATAATGTTTAATTCTGTGAAATGAATTATATCGTCTGCAGATTAATTTCTATAAAAAAATAAGTATCTCGGTCGCTTGACGGTTAAACCTCGAAAGATCCTATAACAAGAAAGCACCGATTTTTTTTTTTAACTTCAAATTTCTTAATAAATATTTTTATTAATGTTTTCTAAAGTTTTGATTCGATTTTCATAAAAGTTTAAATGTCTCGACAAAATTCTGCAAAGATTATATATCTTACATTTCAAACCATTCGGTTGGGTAGTTTTTGCCCTGTTATATGCGGACAGACAGACAGACAGACAGACATACGGACGGACCAGATGACGACTATAGGTACTATGTATTTATATAATTACGAACGGACCTAAAAAGAAGAACATTATTACTGCGTGACATTGTTACCAGGGAATCCCGGAAAACAAAATAAGAACGAAAAATCATGCGTCAACCGTATATAACGGAACACTTCCCAACACTTCCAGAATATTTTTAACAAAATTTTACCGTTAAATAAGGAGAAATAGTGTGTCTAAGTAAGCAAGTTCAACTAGGCCAGGAAGCCTGCCCAACCGCTAAAGCTCTGCTAGTCCCACCCATGTCTAAGTGAGAAATTTGGAAAACGCATAATACGTTTAAAAACCCAATTTAAAGAATTACCAATAATAGTCGTAAAAACATCCGATTTCGTTTGTTCTGCCCTGTATATAATTTATAGATTTGTATATATACTACATAGTATGCTAAAATTCAGTTCAAAGAGGAAACGCATAGCACATTTGAAAATTCTCCTTATGGAATTTCTAACAATAGACGGAAATATACTCGTTTAAATTAAAAACGCGTTCCAGAACTGAAAACGCACTTTCAGTAATTATTGTTAATAGACAGTACTGTAACCGAATTATTTTGTTTGTCTCTGTAAACGAACAATGAATGCTATGCACACCATATAGAATAGTAAGTATCTTGTAATGTATGTAAGTGATATATATATCAATTTTAATATGTTTGAAATAGTGTAACTTTACGGTGGCTCCCAACGACTAAATTTAGAGATGTGGTGCAACCGGAGCTCCAAATATTGGGATGAGATTTCACCATCTTATGGTTGCAGCTACTGCAGCACCTAACGTTGGTTCAACCCAACACAGAATTTTTAACAGTGTAATACCTGATTACATTTTGAAAAATACAAATTTCAACATCTATAATATCTCGATAAAAAGAACTAATTTAAATTATCTGTTCCTAATTTAAAAAACTCAATACAATATGCAAGCTTCAGTAACATTTGTAAAGTATATGAATTGTCATGCAAGTTTAGAAAGATCTGTAATATTAAATTTATGTAGCCATTTTGATTTCAATGTCAAAAAGTTTTCGTAGTTATGGCGTTGCTCATATATTCTTAGGATTATTTTATTCAAAATTTAATTTTTCCCTTCTTAAATATTAAAACATTATGTGCTAAATTATTTTCTAAATTAATTCTTCGTATGCGCATTAAATACTTTATTCGAAAAGCTTTCTTTTCATCATAATGTTAATTTCATAACCGTTAAAGATATCTTACTCTATTATTCAGTTTATATGCTTCCAATCTTCTCTTTGTGGTTTTTACATCTGGAAGCAAATACTTCAACTATCCTTTACCCTTTGTTCAGATTCAGAATATAACAAATGCATATCTATCTAAATTTCCATCTGCTGTTTTCGGACTTAATAATAATTGTATATACAGTTCGCTACTATCAAAACCGCATTTCCCATGCATTTTTCAGATGGTCACTGCGTTGCCGTATATGTGAATATATATGCCGTGGTTGTGAATAACTCCGCGCCATTGGCTTGATTCAGCATTTTTTTATGTTGGCATTGTAACGTAATGAAAAACGGAAGATCATCTCTGACTTCCAAGCTAGAAGCATCTAACTATTAAGTTAAGCTACGGAGGCCACCCCTTGTTTTTCATCGTTATGCGTTTTGCAATAAAATAATTTCCATGGATACCGTTTACTTCCCTTCAATGCATTGTCTTTAACATCTACAGGATGAGAATGCTGTGTTCTTGCTTTAGCCACAACGCAACTTTTTGTACTTCCACCGTTTTCACCACCATTCATGTTTCTGTTTATCAGAAATCTAACAATTAATGGATTCCATGTTATTACAACTACTACAACACAAAAAACTACTCCATAGTAGTCTATCTCTATTTTTTTTTTCAATTCCTACTATTAGCTAACACTCTCTAAATATTTATATATCTTGTTCAAAATTTCAATCGTTAATAAAATATTTTCGATTCATCTACTCAAGTTCAAATACATTTTTCTAAACTTGTAGTGGATGATACTGGATTTTAATACAGTTTTTTCAAATAATAATTAATTAATTAAATTTAATTAATTCATTTTAGTTTTATATGGGAGAAAGAAAATTCTCCCATTGTTTTCAGAAATGAAATGAAATATTTTCCTCAAATGAGTGATGCCACAAAATAAAATAACATAACGAGGATTATAAAAAAATATTCAATAAAGATAAAGTAGGACATTAATGCTGCTCGGGTTTATTTTATATATTTATGATTAAAAAGTAGGAATTGACTATTTTTTTTTTATACTAGGGGGCTCTGTCCCCTGCTCGCTACGCTCACCAACCCCCGTTCTGATTTCACAGCCTCTTAAAACCTGGTAATGTATCCTGTTTTAAAAAGATGATGGGGATATCACGAACGGCGACTTTCTTCTGTAATCAGGTTATAATGTTTTTTCATTTAACTGGTTATAATGCTTTTTCATTTAATTCATCTTTTTTATTTTTAATATTCATGTGTAAATCCGATTTTTATGACGTAATATTCTTTTTTTCCTGCTCACTCAGCAAATTATACAAATTGACATAATTTTTATTTTAAATAACGAAAAAACAAATAAATTAGTATAACATTAATAAAAATATAAATAAAACGTCGAAATAAAAATAACTTGATGACGTAAATACGTGTTGTCAAGTGAATGTGACATTTTCGATCAACCATTATTGGCATTTAATCTTACAAGTACCTAGTAGACCAATCCTCGCTCGGTAATTTTTTTCAACAGGTATTTTTTTTTTTTTTTTTTTTTTTTTTTTTTGCTAGCTTATTTGAATTACTTTTTTTTTATTCATGGAATTTTCCAATCGATTTTTAACACAATTCCTGATAGGCAAGAATTATATAAATTATGTTGAAAAGTGTTTTGCCGATGACAATACAACATTTTAATATTTTTACAACTTAATTATAAATTAACCAGAGGGCCCGTGCAAGGATTTCGCACTGAAATCTAATATTTTTTAGGTACTTCTCTATTATGCTGTCGACCACTTTTCATAACAAAAAACTATCGCCAAATTGTAAGATTAAACGCCAAAAATGCAGTCCCATTTACTTGATGTCAGAAGCATTATACGTGTTTGTTAAATCATCAAGTGGTTTTTAATTCGACATTTGCGTGTATTTTTCATTATGTTTTACTGCTTTATTAGTTATTTCATTAATTAAAATAACAATTGTGTCCTTAAATTCTTATATTTTATTTATTTATTTTGATATTCCAATGGCAACGTTCTCCCGTTTATTTGGCGATAGTTTTTTGTTATGAAAAGTGGTCGACGGGATAAAAGAGAAGTACCATTTTTTATCAATATGTAATAGTTATTAGATGCAGGTTTAAACTTCTAAAGAAAAAGCAAAGATAAAAATATCTGTAAACAACATTTAGTTGTTAGTCAATCCAGAATATCATCTAATTTATTCCATCAAAGTTAGAGTAAAAACTGATCCAAGATTGCTAAAGGCACGCGCGAGGAAAAAAAAATAACAATCGTATTTTAACTGCATTAGAGGATGACGTCATCCGCTTCGGGCACAACATGGGACATAGAAATATAAATCTAAACATTTCAATTTAAATTTCGTTTTTTTAATCATAAATATAAAATAAACCCGTGCGGTGTTTTTTATAATAATTGCTGAGCATCATATAATGTGGTATTTTATTTTTTTGGCAACAATGTTTTGAGAAAAACCTTTCATTTCGTTTAGGAAAACAATGCCGATTTAATTTTTAATTATCAGCAATTTTTAATCGAAAACATGTTTTAACGAAATGTTAAGTGTGCTATGTCAGAAGCGTTTTCAAAATCCTTTCATGTACTATCTCATTCGTCGTTCTGCGTTTCGTATTTTCAGAAAAAAAGGGATGTTGACAGGAAAAATAATATATATGATACATTGACTTGAAATTGATTGTTCTTTTTCAATTAGGCGGTCACAGGTGATAAATCGCCAAATATCTCTGTAACTCGTGCAATTGTATGGGAGTTGAAAAACAACGGATTTAATTATGTGACAGTAAAATGCTCGCCAAAATAGGCCAAAGCGCTGTGAAATGGCAAAAGTCAATATTTTAAAGAGTTAAAAGTAAAAAATAAATTGTTAAAAAAATGTAACATACAGAATACGCTTTCATCAATTAATAATTAAATATCAATAAATTTACGATTACACGATGACAAATAAATTTAAAAGAGTAAAAAGATAATTTAAATAATGTTTCATTTTTCTTTCTGATTCTCTTTTGTTGATAAATAAACAGAGCAAAAAGTATATATATTTCAAATAAATTCATTATTTTGAGCTTCCTGGCAAACGTATAAAAAAGAATTGAATTTTTCATAATAGAGGTCTTTGCCCAGGCCAAATTAATGCATTGTAATAGGTATTTTACGTAAAAAATATGAATTGCGGTTAAAAAAATTCCGCGGTATTTTCAAGATGACCATTGGTTGCTTATAAAAGAGTGTTTTTAAAAAACTATTTTTGGTATTTCCGCATTATCCCGTCAAACATTTTCCATAAAATAAACTATCGCCAAAGTAATCGCCAGACCCAGACTTTAACGCCAAATAAACAAATGGGTGAATGTTGGCATTGGAATTTAAAAAAAAAAAATCGAAAAAGCTGCATTCACTCAAGTGTCAACTATCAATATTTTATTAAAATAAATTTTAAAATGTATTAAGGAAAACAGAAAAAAAATAATATTGGATATTTATGTATTTACAATATTTTTCATAATTATCCCACTCGACAGGTGAATGTTTGTGACGTCAGTAAAAACTGATCTAATCTATGTAACTATGCATCACTAAATTTTTTCAATTCTTTTACCGCTTTTAAAATTTTGTCGAGGCCGTTTAAAAACACAATTGTTAGTTAAAGAGGATACTACACTCACACAAAAATACTCGCTGGCTTACTTTAGTCCTGTGGGATATATTTATTTTAATATCTCGTTTGCATTTCAATATTTATGAATGTTTTTTTCCTTTTTTTCTTTTTTTTTGGTACATTTTGGTTCGAAAAGCACCCACTTTTTTTGGCACTGGATAGCTAAAGTCGATCTGGACAAAGAACTTTCTGTACTTTTTCGATTTTGTTTCAAGACTTGTTTTTTATACCACGTCGAGTTTTAAACACAGAAAACGAGTTTTCTCAAATTAGTGACCTAGCTAGATCGATTTATTGTGCTCGAATTAGTGTAGTCATTAATTTTTGTGAAAATTGTTAGTGCCGTTTTCGATATATAGCAGCATTCTTAGTGCTGAGTTCCTTTTAATAGATCAAAATGACCTTTCCCGAATTCGAAACCTAGCTAGATTGATTTCTCGTGCTCGAATTAGTATAGGCAACACGTTTCGTGTAAATCGTTTGAGTATTTTTCCATTTATAACAAAAATCATTTTCAGGGCTGAGTTTGTTTTACCCTGTAAAAACGAATTTTCTTGTATTCGGAACCTAGCTAGATCTTTTTTTCGTGCTCGATTTAGTACAGGGGACAATTTTCGTGAAAATCTTCCACGTCGTTTACGATATCATTCATAATCAGGAAAATCTCTTGCTCGTTTAATATATATGAATAATCGGGAAAATCTCTTGCTCGTTTAATATATATGAATTTGGCGACAGTAATTTGGTCGACAGGATAACTAACAAGAACCAATTGTATATATAGTGTTACGAATATTGTAAATAGCTAGTGTTTGTGCTTAAAAATAATGTAAATAGTTCAATTAAGCTCTATTCATAAGCTAATATTAATTTTTGTTGCATTGCAATATCTTAATTTGGTGATTTTTTGTAAACGAGTAAACGCTATTGGATTTCAATAGGAGTCTATGGAAATTTGACGAAATATTGGAAATAGCGTCAAGTTGGCGCCACTTTTGGCAGCTAATTTTGGCCGTCAAATTTGGCGAGATATCGCCAAGTTGGCGCTAAAATTGACGACAGACTCGGGTCTCTTCCTCTTGGTAACTCCTCTAATAGCGTCCATCCTATCTAAATTCTCTACTTTCATGTTAATTCCCCCCTAAGAAAAGTCAGAAAGCTCTGACCAATCAGATACGTTTCGAGGTATTAGAAGGATTCATGTGTAAACACAATTTTTATGACGTAATTTTCTTTATTTCCTGCTTTCAACACGTGATCATTTAATTATTATTTTAAACTTTCATTATTGGTTTTAATAGTCTCGCGCAAATACATTTTTTATTTGAGATAAAATATAATCATTTGCGCTTTTTTGGCAACAATATAAAAAATGACTTTTTCAATAAAAGATTTTTTACTCGATTTTTAAGGATTTTTTGAGTTTTTTTTTTTGTCCGACCGTGATAATTTTTTGAATTTCTGAAAGCTTGTTATATTTCGCGTCTGGTGGTATGATTTTCGAATCCATAGGATGGCTAGAAAAAAAGTGATCGCTCCTCAAAAAAGTCCCTAATAACAAAAGCGATGAGACTAACCCGGAATATCTACGCAGACTTTCATTGGTCCATTTTTCAGCCAAAACTTTTTTTTATATATAATAGGGGGCTCTGCCCCCTGCTCGCTACGCTCACCAACCCCCGTTCTGATTTCACAGCCTCTTAAAACCTGGTAATGTATCCTGTTTTAAAAAGATGATGATGATGATATCACGAACGGCGACTATCTTCTGTAATCAGGTTATAATGCTTTTTCATTTAACTGGTTATATTTCTTTTTCATTTAATTCATCTTTTTTATTTTTAATATTCATGTGTAAACACAATTTTTATGACGTAATTTCCTTTATTTCCTGCTTTCAACACGTGATCATTTAATTATTATTTTAAACTTTCATTATTGTTTTTAATAGTCTCGCGCAAATACATTTTTTATTTGAGATAAAACATAATCCTTTGCGCTTATTTAGAAATTGGCAACAATATAAAAAAAATGACTTTTTCAATCGAAGATTTTTTACTCGATTTTTAAGGATTTTTTGAGTTTTTATTGTCCGACCGTGATAATTTTTTTAATTTCTGAAAGCTTGTTATATTTCGCGTCTGGTGGTATGATTTTCGAATCCGTAGGATGACTAGAAAAAAAGTAATAGCTCCTCAAAAAAATTCCCTAGTAAAAAAGCGATGAGACTAACCCGGAATATCTACGCAGAATTTGATTGGTCCATTTCTAAATCGTTTTTGGCTCAGTTCCAGATTACTTTTTTTTAATATAGAAGGATTACTTGTTGAAAATGTATTTTAAAAATCCATTGGCAGACCCGCGCTGCCCTTGTTAACCATGGAGGTCTTTCTAGTAAAATAAACAAATATGCAATATTCCAAAAAACACGGAGATCACAGTAACACATGCTGTAAATTTTCAGGAAACTCAATTCATTATATCTTCGGAAACTGCCGCTAATGAAATTTTAATACAAATTCAACAAAAATAAAACACTCAGAAAGAATTTACAAAGAATCCTCTTGGATCCAATCAATTATATTAAACTCACAGAGAACTATAATATTCCAAACAAACACTTTTCATATATCTCCAAAAGTTTATAAGAACTGACATAAACTATACAGGGTGTCCCTAAACTCATGGTACATACGCTAGGGGGTGATAGAACACATCAAGACAAACAATATTAAATAGGAAACTAAGGGTCCCAAACGTCTTCCGAAGGAGATAGGCGCCATTAAAGTTTACGGTCCAAAATTTCAAATGATTATAAAAAACGGAAAAATTGGTCGATTCGTTTGCGGTTTACGCTAAAACTATTCTTTATGTCAGTATTTTCTTAAAAATAAATTTTAAACATAAAGTTCAAAAAATGCCGATAGAGGGCGCTTTAGTCTTTGGAGTAAGAAAAACTATTTTTTACCGTTATTTTTTGCATCTCATTAAATGCTTTCAAAAGCTTAGACTTAAACTTAAATGTCAAGCTCAAATCTAAATCGTTGGGAGTGATTAAATAGCGCAAACTGATCTGCGTTCAGGAGTTGAAATTTGAAACACCTCCCTACCCCCCCTCCCACTCCTGAACACAGTTCAGTTATTCCCGATCTTGGTGTAGTAGACCAGGCGGAAACAATATGAGTTGTAATTTTCCAACTGGACGAAAAATGTCCGGGCTAGGATTCGAACCTGGGATCTCTTGAAGCTGCAATGCTCTACCAACTGAGCTATCCCGGTTGAATCTGGAGGGCATAATTCATCCAGTTCATGCCGGGGTAGCTCAGTTGGTAGAGCATGGCAGCTTCAGCCAAGATATCGCAGATTCGAATTCGCCCGGAAATTTTTCGTGCAGTTGGAAAATTACAACTCATATGATTTCTTTACCAATTTGAATAATTGTGTTAAAATTAATCCAGGCAGAAACTACTACCCCCTACACGTAAAATAAACGATAGAGTAATGACAAAAGTAAACAGGAAATTTATTCATAACAGACATGAGCAATTTCTTCGCGCAAAATAAAAAGAAACAATTTGATTTATGCATGTAGTGCGCAATATGAATGAAGGTTGACACGTAGAAAATGGTACACGCATGATGTCACAAAAACTGCTTGAAAGAGTGCCCACCAGCAACGATGCAGGCCTCACGCTGCCGGCGGAGGGAGTTGCGAACATTAGTGAATACCCCGGGCATCTCCCAGATATCGCCTGCTACGACGGCAATCCTCGCAACCAGGTCCTCGTCGGAGTCGACGGTAAAAAATAGTTGTTCATCACTTTAAAATCTAAAGCGCACTCTATCGGCATTTTTGAACTTTATCTTTAAAATTTATTTTTTTTAATTTATTTTATTTAATTTTGTCTTCCCTCTATCGTTTATTTTACGTGTAGGGGGTAGTAGTTTCTGCCTGGTCTACGACACCAAAATCGGGAATAACTGAACTGTGTTGTTGGTGGTTCAAATTTCAACTCCTGAACACAGTTCAGTTTGCGCTACTTAACCACTCCCAACGATTTAGATATTGAGCTCAAAATTTAAGTTAAGCTCTAAGCTTTTGAAAGCATTTAATCAGATACAAAAAATAACGGTAAAAAATAGTTGTTCGTTACTCCAAAGTCTAAAGCGCCCTCTGTGCACATTTTTTTTTAACTTTTTCTTTAAAATTTATTTTTAAGAAACTGCTGACATAAAGAATAGTTTTAGCGAAAACCGCAAATGAATTGACCAATTTTTCCGCTTTTTATAATTATTTGAAATTTTGGACCTTAAACTTTAATGGCGCCTATCTCCTTCAGAAGACGTTTGGGACCCTTGGTTTCCTATTTACTATTACTCGTCTTGATAAGTTTTATCACCCCCTAGCGTATGTACCATGAGTTTAGGGACACCCTGTATATGCAAATTCATTTTATTCTCTGTTAATTTTAGATACTATTGCCTTTTCATCCTGCACAATAATTCTGCTTCTAACTCTTGAAAATTCTTAAATTAAAATTTCTGTATACTTATTCTTTAATCTTTCTGGACATTTCTTTTAAATGCTAAAAGGTGTAAATTAACAACATAATATACAGTAAAATAACTTTTATTAGATTGTTGACATGTTTCGGTTCACTCCGAACCCACTTTAAAAAACAAATGAGAATATTATATAATTGCACGGTTTTTGAAGTTATTATTTGAAATTCTATCATTTATTTTTCATGTACTTTTTAAAAATTACGCACGTTTTCTTTTATTTTTACTTGGTTGTTTATTTCCATATTTGTAACCATGGAGTAACTCGAGCTACAATTTCGGTAAGTTAAAAGATGCTGCACTGTCACATATTGTATTTTTGCGCGTTACTATGTCTATAGTTTCTGTGGTGGGGAAAATTATTTTACTTTCATTGAAATTTATTTGGATGGTTTCTTCTTGATATAATCTTGCCAGGGCTGTGGTTTTTTTTATTATCCTCTTTAATAAAAAGGTATGCGTTGCTGACGACTGGGATTTTCGTTAATCGTTGCCACAGGTTAATCTTGGAAAATGAAACATTTGAAGTTACTGAAAAAATTAATTGCTCGAAAAGTATGTGTCAGAAAATTGTTAGACAAACTGCGTTAGAAAGGTAAAAAATTGTATTTTTCTTGATATCAATTTCAAATCCACTGATTATGCCGTTTTTCAAATATTGAATTTCAAAAATTACCAAATTTCACAATGGAGTACCATAGCGAAAACGTCACGCGTAAAATAATAATAATAACAGCAATGTGTCTGCACGTGTCACAAATTATAATAACCGTATTATTCTGTTAAATTTAAAAGTGAATTATGATGTCACGAGTGCATGATTTTTATTTAATTCTCGACAAATACTAGATGCGCCATTTCTTTTTAGTTGTGAATAATATAGGTTAATTCACGTTATTAAAAAATGTAGCTATAAAACATATAAATCAATGGAAAACGGTAAGTAGTAAGTAATAAATTGTAAACGTAATAATAAACCGTATTAAAAAAACATAACTTAGTGAAATATGTATCCGTTTTTATGTTATTTTAGGATATTCCAGATAAAGGTACAGATTACTTTAAAATATAAGGTTAAATTCCCCGATATATTTCGTTTGATTCAAGGTTCTTTTGGAGAAACCGACCAACGCAGCGGGCGTAGTCTGCTAGTACTTAATATGAGCTATATGCTCCTGTTTTCTGTAACTAAATTTCCTGCTTGCCATGCCAATATAGTAATTCTTAGATCCGACTTCTTTAATAAAATGTATATTAGTAATAAACAAGAACGAAAAATCATGCGTCAATCATAGATTATGTAACACTTCCCAACGCTTCCAAAATAATTTTACAAATCATACCGTTTAATAAGCTAAAAGATAACATCTAAGTACACAATTTGGAAAACGCATAACATATTTAAAAACATAATTTCAGGAATTTCCAATATATACAATATTCGGAAAAATATCCGTATACTTTTATTCAGCCCTGTATAGGATCTATAGATTTGTATATATAGTACATAGGATGCTAAATTTTAGTTCAGTTAGGAAACGCGTAGCACAGTTTAAAATTCTCCATCTGTAGTTTCTGTCAATAAACGGAAATGTGTTCGCGAACTTTTGTGCTTCTCTGTATAGGATCTACAGAATTTATACACACCACGTAATAGACAAAAAGCGAGTTAAAATTAAAATCGCTTTCAGTAACTTAAAACGCACTTCCAGGAATTATTGTTAACAGACAGTAGAGAATTATTTTGTGTGTCCCTGTAAATGAACGATAACTGCTATACACACACTATTCTGTAGTAAGCCTCTTGTAATGCACCTTCGTGATATATATAAATTTCAGTGCGTTTAAAATAGTGAAACATTATTTAAATAAACCGCAAATGATTTTTCCCCATAGACCGCAATATAACGGAATTCTTTTGAGAGTCCCTGTAAAACAACTATAAGTGCTACACACTTCCGTTGAAATAGGGAACATGCTATGGATAACGATAATAACATATAAAGATTGCAGAGCAATCCGAGCATATTCACGGGAGTTAGAGCACGGACAGACGGCCATATGGCAGACTGCAGACGGCCATACGGCAGACGGCCAGATAAACCGAAGTCATAAACACTTTTCAACTAGGTTAGAAAGTGTTAAAAAGTATATATACTGTATATTATGTTGTTAATTTATACCTTTAAATATTTAAAAGAAATATATTATTACAGGGTGTTACAATTTATTATATCTTTCTGAATAGTTTAAATTTAGTTAACGTGATTGTCAAAACCTATAGTTGAAATATTGAAATTTAAATGCTGGATTTGATAATTTTGATGAACAACATTGACATTAATGTTTGATGTAGTACAAGTGTAGTTGCTTATGAATATCACTATAATTAATTTTATTTGTCTTTAAAATCTCTTGCTGCTCGATGCATTGTTATTGATATCAACTCATACACATCTTAGCATTTTTGTAATAACTATTAGTCTTTGAATATTCATGATATGCAAATATGTTATATTTTGCAATCATTGGTAGAAACTTTAGTATAAAACTGTAATTCAATCTTTCATTTATTTATTTATTTATTTTTTAATTGGTAAATTCATTGTAAAGGCTTATTACCTACAGCTTTTCTAATATAATTTGTATCAGAATATCGAAATCTTACATCAAGATCTATGTGCAATTTACAATTTCGCTCGCCCAGCCACAGGCGAATTGGGCAGCGCGTGTGATTATTATTGTATTGTATATACCTTTACATTCAATTTAATTTCGTCATCGCAACAGAGACCAACCGTTTACCTCTCAGACTATCTCGGGCGACTGGCGGGGTCGGCTTGGGTGGGTCTTCCTTTCCCAGTTACATCAGTTACATCCTGGGTCCAGTCTTCTGACTGTGGTCAGGTAAGCGGTAGGCTCATTCCTCTCGTGGACTGTTTGAACCTATACCTCACCGTTGGGTGTCCAAGAGTGGGTGATTTCTGTAAATTTCTGTAACATAGGCTCTGTATGTTTTCGCCCATAAACCGTTAAAACGACAATCGTAAAAAAAAAAAAAAAAAAAAAAAAAAACTTTCCCCGCAATATTAATCAAGCTTTATAAAATGTATAATGCACGTTTTCTTTGGCGCGTGTATTTTCATTGATAATACTGAAAGAAATGCAATGAATGTATCCACATTTTTTAAGTATTTTCTGAAATTCTATTTAATACGGTTTAAAAATAAAGCCTTTACTTTAATAGATAACATTTCGGAAGAGCAAGAAGCCTCTACTCATGAATTAACATCAATTTTAAATGGAAACTTATATTCCCATGCATAAAAATTAAATCCACATTGATTACATGAAAATGACGTCATTTTCTTTGTGTTTTCTATGTAGTGCGTATCCTAATTTGAATAAGAATTAAGTTCCTTCCATCAAAAATGACGTCATATTTAGGACGATTTTTATTATTTAAGATATATTTTACTTATTAAATTATTTTCTAATTTCTTTCTGGTAATATCGAATCTGATATTTCAAAAATGATTTCAATATTTTTTATAAAATGATTTTATTATATAACGGCCAATTTAATTTTTAGACAGATCGCATATTTAAGAAAATGTGGTTTGCCGCAAGTGTTTTATAAAATCTTTAATAGTATTAACATTCTAAAGAGCATTGTAGCAATGATGGAAATATTATTAATTAGACTAGTATGTAAAAAAAAAAAAAAAAAAAAATCAAAGCATCAGCAATAAATTGCGAATTAGTAACTGGAAAATCTGCGATTTTCTCTTAACTTACTTTACATTATTGTAGTAAGCAAATGTTGATGTTGAAACAAATTAAAAAATAATAATTCTTGAAAATTATTTAAAACTAGCTGTTGAACCCGTTCTACGCACGGGAGTTCATGAATTTAATTCTAAAACAAAAATTAAAAATAAAAATCAGTAGAACCAAATTAAATGTATCTATGTAATATGTAGAAAAATATTTCTCTACTACTGTTCATTTTTTTTAATGAAATTCAATTTATCATGTTGCTATGGCAGCAGACGATAAAACCATATCTTTGGAAAAAGTTAATAAATAGAATAAAATGTTTTGTTGATATTTGTGATAAAATGCTTTTATCCAATATTTTCATCCAATATTTATTATTTTGTAATTCTGATTGAAGGGTATTATATATAATGTTGTTTGTCATCGTTCCTGAAAAGAACATTCTTTTATATTAAGAACTCTGAAAATTATAAGCAAAACACTTGGTGAAATTTGGGATTGTATTTATAAAAACCTTAATTTCTCTACGACTATACGTGCTATCCTCATAAAAATGAACATAGTATATTAAAAGAAGCCTCCTAAGCATGTGCTACCGTTTCAATGGTTTTGCGATATTAGTTTTTACAGGGTTATCCAAAAGATATTAGTTTTTCTTCAATTTGTTGACGGCCCCCTTTGGGGTTTCGAGAAAAAATCTTTGCGGAAATATATGACTTCTATCATGTTGTTTACAATTCCTCATGTATCTTTCCAGATATTTAACAAAACGTCTAAATTCACAAGTGACCGGTCATCATTGGCCATATAGTGTATTATTAAAATATTTTAAGAGGCAAACATTTTCTCAAAAGCTGGGTTCAAGGTTCAATCCCTAAAGAAATACACTAAAAAGGAATTTATTTAAATTGCTGTGTAAGATTAATTGTGATTATTGTTTTCCTATCCTTTAATTTTTATATACAGTATTAGTTTAATAAGTTATTAATTAATTATGTCTAAAAACGAAATCGATGATATAGTTATTAAATTATAAATAAATGAATTTTCCTCAAATAATAGTTACCTTCGTTTTACTTCTAAAAAAACTTTTCTTCTCAAATAACTATTATTAAAAAAAGAGAAAAAGATTCGAATGTCAATTCAGTTTCAGATGTTTATCAGAGTATGATTAGCATTAAATCGTTCTTTTGAACTAATTCGCTTTGTTTCAATGCTGGTTTTGAAAGATTGTTGATCTAATCAATCTTTTTTATACGTTCTATTTTTCCTATCAAATTTAGATGAAAATTACATTTAATTTTATAAGTTCCTATGAATATATTTATAAAACTGAAAATTAAGTTATATTTTTCCTTTTCATATAATGCTAGAAGAATATCTAATGCTTCTCAATATTTCCTAAGATAAATGAAACGTTTCTATTACTTCAAACTACATAACTGTCAGTCTGTTCGTCCGTGCTATTACTTTCGTAAGTTATGCTTGGATAACCACGAAAATCAGTTTTTTTTTTATAGTAGTTGGAAGCAGAATGCAGCATTTAAATACGGTAAGGGAAATGTGCCTGACAGTTGTAAATCCTTTACAGATCTGTCTATACAAGAATGAAAAATGATGCATCCGGCATGGAATATGAAACACTTTCCAACACTAACAGAATACTATTAAGAAAATACATTTTTTCATTCTATGAAATGATATCTCTAAATAAGCCATTTAAAAAATGCATAACTCTGTAAAAATCCATTTTCAATAATTGCTGCCCATATTCGAAGTATATCGTGCTGTCCTGTATATTATCTACAGAATTTGTAAATAACACGTAATACACTGAAAATTGCAAAACAAAATGCATATCACAGCAGAAAAAGCACTTCTAGCAATTACCGATCTTAGTCAGACCTTTAATCAAATTTTCTTCTCAACTCTTTGTACATGGACTACAAATCCTACGCATTCCATGATCTATAGAAAATAAGTTGTATTGAACCTTAGTGATCCTTTTAAATTTCATTCTGTTTCCTGTACCATAACATGTTCAAAATGCACCGCACAACCATTTTCCCCCATACATCATAATTTAAAGGGATTAACGCTACTAACTGTATACCCCGGTTAAAGAATGCTGTAGGCCACCTCAGTAATGCATATTAATTGCCGAAACGTCAGTGAAGGCTTACTGTGGAGACCCGAAAAGTTTTTGGTTTCTGTCTGTCTGTTTGTCTGTCTGTCTGTCTGTCTGTCTGTCTGTTCCGCGATAACTGCCGCAAAAATGATCCGATTAGGTTGATTTTTGGTAGGTATGTTGGTGAGGTTCCCGGAATTAGCTGTATAGATTTTAGTTACGTTTGGTTCATTCGTTCGGAAAATATAAAACATTTCTTTTTAGGTCATAATGCTTTCCTATGGGAATTCAGACGATTTTGAAAATTTTCATCCATTGAAATAAAATGGCGCATTTGTTTAATGTATTTAATGTGTAAGTTATGAAGGCTAAAATTTATCAAGTCAGGTCTTAAATTATTCAAATTAATTTGAAATTTTGTTAATACATTCGTCAGATTTTTTAAATTAGGTGTACAATGTTTGGTGCAATTTTATACATCTGCTCTAATAATATAATACATTTTATTCTATCATTTTTTACAAAATTATTTTCTCATTTTTTACAAAAATTTCCGATGCATTTTTTTTCTCTCTTTCGTTAAATGGTTGCTAAGCAACTATATTTCAAAGAATATCAACAAAGGAAAATTCAAGTGAATCGCATTATTTTTACGCGAAGTTTTATTAAAAATTGCCAATTTTCGGGTTTTAAGTTTTTAATATGCTTTTTTTTAATGAAATAGATGACAATTTTTTTTAAGTACTAAAAAATGATTACCAAATCGGTTTTCCAAATGAAAATAATAAAAACGTTGAATGCGTAAATTGAATATAGGTCAAATAAGATGAATTTAAATTTGTATAAGTATATACCTTATACACGAAATCTTATTCAACTTCAGCAACATATGATGTTTAGTAGTTGAAATATAACTATTATTTTAAGGATAGGATAAAATCTCTTGTACAAAGAGATGGTTATTCCAATGAAATGAAAATTGCAAATACATTCATATATATACTCGAGAAATGAAATAGCGCAATTACTGGAAATTGAGAATAGAATATTAAAGCGACAGCGGGGGATTCAGGGGGGCGGGGCCCCCTGATATAATGTATTGTTATTCTGAAAAAAATACAGTAACAAGTAGTTTATCCTATCATTGCATAACATTGTGTTTAAGGGGATACTTCTAAAATTTCCGAAACTTTGGATAAATTTATATTCTTATAAATGTATAAATAACTTAAAAGATTGAATTTTAGTGTGTCAAATATTATGCAGATAATGTTAAGAATTAGTAAGATTAATGAACAATGATTTTTTGAGCTGACGTTGAGGCCTCTGATCTGTAGATTTACTAGTTTAATTATTTGTGAAATATAGTAACATCAATAAAATGCGCCGCAAAAGATTGTTCCCCATAGACCATAATGGAATGGAATTCTTTTGTGTGTCCCTGTAAATGAACTATTAATTCCACGCACTTCATTTTCAATACCGAACATTTTATAGTAAAATTCAATAAGGTATAAAAATTTCATGACAATTCGAGTATATTTACGAGAGTTAGAGCACGGACAGTCGGACAGAAAGACAGAGAGATAGACAAACCGAATTCATAAACACTTTTCAAGTATTTGTAAATGTTGAAAAATGATACTTTGTAATGTACGGAAAGTATAATTGTTTTAAATTTTATTGAGTAATATTAATTTAATCGTAACGAAATAGGCAATTGCTATTGTAATTTTTGTATTTCAGATAATAGGCTCTAGATGGCAGCACTACAACTTGAAAATGTGTATGTTCTCTAGCGCCAATTTCATTATTGTATGGTATTGTAAGTGGCTTCTGAATCTGTGTAGTTATATCTTGATGTTATGATAGTACGTATTATGTTTTGTGAAGTGTATTTAAATATCTAAAATGATCTTTCGCTCGTCCACATTTATTAAATATGTGTGCTTACTTATTTTAATTAATATTCAAGACATCATAATTATTAATATACATTTCAATAGGTTTTGTAATAAAAATGATTATTTTATAGGGCCAGACAAAATGATTCGCAATTTTCTTTTCTATAAGTGATAATTGATTAAAATATATTTTAATGACGTTTTACGTTTCTAATATAATCATTTTCTTTATGTATCCTTTAAAGAGCATTTATGTACTAGTATTAACTGTTTTTGCATCAGTCAAATATCTGCCGACCTGAGGTCCAACTTTCGTAAATATTTTGGGACTAGCTAGCTACGCCCGCTACGCTGGTCAATTTCTCTTAACGCATCTTTAATCAAGTGAAATATTGACTTTGAATTTGACTTTGTATTTTAAAACCCTATGGATCTTTACTTGGAATGTCCTTCTGCATTTCTGAAAAGCATACGAACGCTATTGCGTTATTACATTTTTAATGTGTCAGACAAAATTTGGGCTGTTAGAATGCTGAACAAAATTAGGCCAATTCTCTGTAGACTTTATTATGGAATAGGTCAGCATTAAAAAAAATGAAAAATTGTGTTAAATTATGGTGTCTATGCGGAAAAATCATTTCCGTCGGATTCAAATTTTATTTGAATGAAGTTACAATTTACAATACTTCAAATATAAAGAAATTGATATGCCTCTCTGAGGTGGACAAAAATATGTTACTCGTCGAGAATTAAATGAAAATAAGGCACTCGCGATATCAGAATTCACTTTTATATTTTAACAGAATCATAAGGCTACTATAATTTGTGGCTCGTGCTATAGTCAGTATATATACTATACGCGTATACATACGTCAGAACACAATGCCGTTATCATAATCTTTTTATGCGTGAAGATTTCGCTATGGTACTCCATTGTGAAATTTGGTAATTTTTGAAATTTAATATTTGAAAAACGGCATCATCATCAGATTTCAAATTTGTATCAAGAAATATACATTTTTTTACTTCTCTAACGAAGCTTGTCTAACAATTTCCTGACAAATACTTTTCGAGATATGAATTGTTTCAGTAACTTCAAATGTTTCATTTTCCGAGATTAATCTGTGGCAACGATTAGCGAAAAACCCAGTCGTCAGCAACACATAGCTTTTAATTAAAGAGGATAATTAAGAAATTTATTGGAGTTTACTGTAGGATATTCACTTAAAAACATACGAAGTATAGATTTTAACAGAGGTGTGTCATAGTGGTGGGAGATTTCCGAGAATTCAACAATCGATAAAAATTGCCATCATATGAAATAACAGTTGATAAAAATAACAATCGATTCCCAAATTCAAAAATCGATCAAAATCCAATCGTATAAATTATCAATTGATAAAAATAACAATCGATTCCCAAATTCAACAATCGATAAAAATCGCCCTCGTATAAAATAACAATTTATAAAAATAACAATCGATTCCTAAATTCAACAATCGAATAAAATCCAATCGTAGAAATTATCAATTGATAAAAATAATAATCGATTCCCAACTTCTACTATCGAGAATGTCTACAATTTATTGTCACACCGACAAGCTAAAAAGAGTAATACCAAATTACCTCATCCATCAATCTCGAAGGCAATTTAATGTTAATCATCCTGAAAAAATGAAAAAGAAAATTACTCTTTCAAATGTTATAAATTCAAAGCATATACTCTCCAAGAGACTGTATTAATGTTTAGTGGCGCCAAGAAAAATGTGTTTGGAATCGAAATAAATCAGTCAAGTGCGAGTACAACTCGCGCTCAAAGGGATTCCGTATATTGAATTTATTAATTACTATTTATTTATTAATTAACTCCTACTACCCCTATTTTTTTCATAATTTTAGTTTCAGTAGATTTGGAAATAGGAGTGGGGGCATATTTTCCCAGTACTTTCAATGATATCTATAAAAATATAATACCTAAAATTAAAACATATAGAATTCGAAGTTACGAGATCTTTCGAACGATACCCTACAAGATATATAAAAATAATTTTTTTGCAAGTAACTTATTTAATTCGCCTAATTTCCGAAAATATTTTTCGAAAATCATTATCAAATATCCTTGGATGATTCTGCATCCATAGATACCTCGAGCGCCTGTCCACTCCCCCTCTGACCACCCGAAAAGTAAAGTTTGTGGTTAACGAAAAAAATGCATTTTTCTCAAAAACTATGTTATCTTAGGTTTCCATGCAAAGTTTAAATACACTTCTACTACCCCTAATTTTTTTTTTACAATTGTAGTTTCAGTAGATTCGGAAATAGAGGGCGGGGGACATATTTTTGCAGTGCGTTTTCAACGATATCTCTGGAAATATACCTAAAATTAAAACAAATATATTTTTGAGTTCGGTATTACGAGATCTTTCACACGGTATACGAAAAAAGGAAACTTTTTTTTCAAGTAAATTAATTAGCACCTGAAAAATTTTCTAAACATATTTCTGAATGGCTAATAATCTGAAAATATGTGGGTAGAAAGGCTTTATAACTTTCCCAAGTTTGAACATTCCACGTCCCGTAGTTTAGGACAAAAGGTCTCAAACAGACGGAGAGACAGACACAGGAGTGATCTTATAATGAGTCCTTTTTTACTTTTCAAGTACGGAACCCTAAAAAAGAACAACATAAAATGATAAAAAATGTTATAAATATATTAAAATAATTAGAAACGTTCCTGCATAGTTTAATAATTAGCTTATCTTGTGAATTTAAATGAGAAATGCATGAATGGGAGGTTTCTTAAAAAAAATTTTCTTTTGAGATATCAACAGAAATATTCTATGACTGTTCAACTATTCAAGTTTAAAAAGAATTGAAAAATATTCGTTCTTATGAAATTGAACCAGTATGAAATATTTGAATTTTTCTATGTGCTATTTTCTAGAACATGGTGATCTCCAGAAATACTAGAAAATTGCTTTCTGGCGTAAAATATATGAAACATATTTCCTTTGAAGAAAAGTTATTGATATGGAGGTTTCAAGAGTTTTTTCTAAAACATAGATTACTATGTATGACTTCTTCATCTGTTTCGTAAATCTAAGAAAATAATTCAAGAATAATAGGATGAGACATACAAGGTGGCCTTAATTAAACTGACGGCACTCAGAGTGTTCTGTAGAGCGATCTAATTGCGAGAAGGGCGCCAAATTTTGTAGGAAGATTAAACAAGACGGGGGACGAAGGATTCGCGAAAAAAAATTTAGTTCCAAAAGTCACCGCCACGGGAACATGCGGCGCTGTGTATTCGAAAAAGAGAGTTTCAAAAAAGAAGAATCAATACTGAAATAAAATTACCGTTTATTTAGCACATGCCGTTTTGTGGACCACATATTGCATTCTGTGCACAGCATTTACAACAGCAGAGAATAACATGTCTGCAGGAATCTACCGTACAGTTCGCGATATGTTATCCTTCAACGTAGTCAGGTCCTGGACACCTCCGTGATAGACCTTGAACTTTAGGTAAATCCATAGCCAAAACTCGCAGTGTGTAAGATCAGAGGACCGAGGTGGCCATGCAGTTGCAAAACAGCGGCTAATGTCTCTTTCTGTTGTGAATTTCTGTCGTAGCAGCTGCTGTACCCGCAAAGTAATATGTGGAGGGGCTCTATCTTGCATGAAAATGATTTTCTCCAGGCACTGTCTTTGCTGAAGTGCCGGAATAACAAAGTTGTTTAGCATTTGGCAATATTTGTCTCCGGTAACAGAACAAGTTACAGGTCCTGTCGGAGTAATGTTCTCATAGAAGAATGTACCTATGATCATATCTGCTGTGAAACCACATCAAACAGTTATCTTTGGTGAATGCAAGAGAATTTTCTTGAATGCTCTTGGTGACTTGTTATCCCAAATTCGTCAGTTCTGGGTATTTACAGTTCCATTCAGGTAAAAGTGGGCCTCGTCTGCCCATAATATTTTCCAGGGCCAAGCATCATCCAACTCCATTCTGGCAAGAAAAGTGAGAGCATAAGTCAATCGCTTATCATGGTCGGTGTGACGTAACTCATGTACACGGCTGATCTTGTACGGATAGAAGTGGATAATCTTTCGTGGGATTTTCCATACCGTACAATAAGGGATATCCAGATTACGAGCTATCCCACGAGCGCTGGAAGTGGTAGCAATATTCTCTGGTGCTCTTTCGACAAACGCCGTTGCCACTTCTTTGATTGTATCCTGTGATACGGGTTTTCGTCCCTGTCTGACTGAACATTTAGAGAACCTGTTTTCTCAAATTTCTCAACCATTGCTTTTAAATCATTAACTGACAAAGGACCGTTAGCTTTACGCATTTTTTGTGGTTTCTAAAAGCACGAAGAGCGGCTGGCGCATTGCACTGGTTGAGGTAAAAGAATTTGACTAGTAGAGCTCGCTCGACTAAAGAAGGAGACATTATGAAAGATAACTTTCAATGAAATTGCTTCTAACAGTAGCACATTACCTTTAAAGCCGAACAAGCTGGCACGGGGTCAAAAGATGTAACGTGAAATTTAAATAACGAACTTCTTCTTCTGCTGTTGCTTTCTTTGGGGCTCTGTAAGTAAAATTTCAGATAAAGAAACTTTAGCAGTGTTTATGTAAATTTTTAGCTTTTTATAAACTGTTACCATTTTGAGCTTGGATTAAATTGCTAAATTCGTTATATAAACGGTAATTTTATTTCAGTATTGATTCTTCATTTTTTGAAACTGTCTTTTTCGAATACACAGCGCCACATATTCCCGTGGTGGTGACTTTTGGAACTAATTTTTTTTTCGCGGAATCCTTCGTCCCCCGTCTTGTTTAATCCTCCTACAAAATTTGGCGCCATTCTCGCAATTAGATCACGCTACAGAACACTCTGAGTACCGTCAGTTTAATTATGGCCACTTTGTATATCGAAACAAACATATAAAATTTATCAATAATTGTTTATTAATTTTATTTTTAATATGAGTTGTTTAAAATTTATATATTCTACTTGTAATTAAACAATATAATAATCATTTTTTAATACATAAGGAACATAATACACGTTATTATTCTACTAGATATATATTTCCAGAAATAGCAAACAGAAGGTGAGAGCTTACATTTAAATTTCACTAAATTCTGAATTACAGTTAAGTCCTGAGAATAACCTTGTTCTGGTTACAAAAACATATAACATCCTGGAAAATGGATATCAGTAAAGTTTATTTTTGGTTGTGCTTTTTCTACACTTAAAAAAAGAAAATGTTTCTTAATCTGCAAAAATATAATATAACAACGAACGAAAATATACAATAACCTACATCCTCCCAGTTACCCAAGATTAAAAGATAATCTCTTTATCTTTAAACACCTAAAAAACATATATATTTTCGAGATTTAAAGAAGTATTTATAAACACAAAGTTTCTTTTGTTATCACTGATTTTCTGAAACTTTTCCGAATAGTTTTTGTGGTGCATAAACCTGTCTTCTCAAACGTTATATCAGTATTTATGATGCTATTCATTCTGCATTAAAAATGTTCAGCTGCGTCATTGAATTTATACATGGAAGAGAAAGAAAACTGGTCGTTGGGGGCCACCGTAATACTTACTCATCATGGATATGCATAACATAAAATATTAAAATAAAAAATGTGTAAACTATTTATAAAATGCATTGCCATTCGAATACAATCGTGGCTTGATGACGTCATAATCTTTAAATATGCTCCATTACTGAACTGCGTAAAAAAAACATCCTTATAACTCCAAAATTGATAATCCTATTAACTAAGAGTTTACTGCGTCGGATTAAGCGTCTCATTTCCAATTAAAATATATCTTTCAATTGAACTTTGAATGAAAGACAGGATCATGAAAAATCGAAGAGCGTGGAAAATAGGATTACAAATATCTCGGCAACTCAATATCCGATCGACTTCATTCTTTATGGAAAATTTGTTTCTTTATTGTATTTTATATTCACTCGTTAAAATAAACAATTTCGAAAAAAATTGTATGCCTTTTATAAGAACGAATATTTCGAGAGTCCGAAAAATATAGTTCCGGATATTCGAGGTTGCTGAAATTCAATAGTCTTCTTCTCATTATTACATACTAAGTACATACCATATTTCAAGTCTCTATCTCAATTTGTTCTGGAGATAGAGCGTATACAGACACACAAACAGACAGACGGACTGCAATTTTTTTTTCTAAAAATATGTGTCTCGGAATCACCAGTGTCTGAAACGTGTAAATCCGTCAAAAAAAAAATCGATTTTTAAAACGATCACAAGACTTACCCTATACTACGCATGATGGGTGAGTAAAAGTATTGTTTTATTTAATCTTGCAAGTACACTTCATCATTTGTCTATGAAGTATATATATAAATATATAAAAAGAAATGAAACATGCTAGAATTTCTGCGAATTATGACACATAAAACATTAAATGTCACTCCCTGTATTCAGAATTGCATCCAGAAATGCATTTAAAATGTTTTTAAATCTCTTAAAGTACCTAAAATATGTATTCCCTCTTTTCCTTATTCCTTTTTTATTGAAAAGAACTGACGTTTGATATTTTAACATTTATCACAAATATATTTCAGTATTTTTCTATAAAATATACAAAATATGTAAAGAGTTAACTATAAGAAATTTGGGGCATTTTTTTCCTAAAACATAAATGAGAAACAATAACTCACCGAAAACCAAATTTTTATCCAGTATGAGTTTTAAAATCACTTGAAACTGTCAAAGATAGTATGGAATTTTTAAAACATAGTTTTCGTTTTTCTTGTTATTCAGTTTACTTCATGGAAAACAATTTAAGTTTGTGTACTCTGACATATTTACATTTTTTATCAGTAAGAAAGGAACAGTATCTGTTATATGTATTTAAATTCAGATGCGAGGCAGAACTGTATTGCACAGTACGACGTTAGAAGTAAATAAGATTTTTTTTCTACATAAAATACTTTTTATGAAAATAACATAAATTCTTTTTCTATCTGATATAATTTTTTATTATTTTCTTCTTTTTGTAAATAATATTAATCTTAATGTTAATATGGGAAGAGTTCCATATCCTGTGCCGGTAGGTTTGGCGCGTTTTTGTTTGCTGATAAATGTTTTGATGCCGTTGTTGTGATCTGCATCCTTTAGGTTTGCTTTTTTTAAACGATATTTTCCTGTAGATGTAATATTACGTAAACATATTTTTTTATGCATTTTTTATAGATATTTTTCTATTTTGTATAGACATATATATATATATATATATATATATATATACATACATACATTAAAATTGTAATAACAGTTATGAACGAGATTATTACCTTTTATTTGTATTTTCGAACATATTAAAAAACAAAAAAGATTTTTATAAACAGTATAATTTTTTTAATTTCTGTACGGATCACTTTTCCATTTTACGATTTTTAGGTATATTTAACTGAGATATATCTTTCCTGAGATTCCCACAAATTATTTTCGGAACGCTTTTTCGTTCTTTTATTAATTATTTACAATTTGCACCCTGACATTAAATTGTTATCACGAAAAAGACCCTCTTAGGTTTGTTTATTATGTTTGTTTATGTATTTTCCTTATTTGCAGAAATACTGAAAATGGCGATAAAATTTTGTTTTAGTATCGTACTTATTATTTTTTTAATATGGCACCAAAATATAGTTTAATAAACGTACGTTTATAAAAGTTTTAAAAAAAACATGTTTTTCGGCCATCTTGAAAAATTTGATAAGATGCAATAAATGCCTTTTGGCGCCATTTTGTATTTTTTTGCCAATCGCGCCAGACGGCACAAGATACGGAACTCTTCCCTGTTAATTTATCATGTTTGTCGTTTGTGTGTAAAACATGCTTTTTGACCATGAAAATGTTTATTTGATAATTGATAGCATCTGAAAAAAAATCTATATGCCGGTTTGAGAAAACTAATAATACATAATAAAAACAGCTTGGAAATATTTCCGAAAATCAGTGGCAGAAAAAGAAAACTTTTTTTTTTATAAATGCACCTTTAAATATCGAAAATATATTGGTTTCGGAGGTTTCTAAAGATAAAGAGCAGTTTTCGGAATCATGGGAAACTCGGAAGTGATTATTGTATATTACTTACCCATCACACGTAATATAGTGTAAGTTTTGTAATCTTTTTAAAAATCCAAAAAAATTGACGGATTTACACGTTTCAGACACTGTAGATTACGAAAAACATATTTTTAGAAAAAAAAATTGCCGCCCGTCTGTCTGTAAACACTCTATCTCCCGAACAAATTGAGATATAGACTTGAAATTTGGTATGTACTTAGTATGTAATAATGGAAAGAAGCCTATTGAATTTCAGTAAACTCGAGTATCCGGAACTATTTTTTTCGGATTCTCGAAATATTCGTTCTGATAAAAGGTATATAAGTATTTTCGAAATTGTTTATTTTAAGAAGTGGATATAAAAGACAATAAAAAACATACATCTTGCATAAAGAATGAAGTCGATCGGATAAGTTGCCGAGATATATTTGTAATCCTATTTTCTACACTCTTCAATATTTCATGAATTGTATTTCATTCAAATTTCAATTCAAAGATATATTTTAATTGGAAATGAGACCTTTAATTAGTTATAAAGATGTTTCTTTTGCGCAATCCAGTAATAGAGCATTTAAAGTTTATGACGTCACCAAGTCACGATTTTAAACACTCTATCTACCGAACAAATTAAGATAGAGGCTTGAAATTTGGTATTTTCTTAGGATGTAATAGTGCAACAAAGCCTATTCAATTATGCATATCCATGATATGTAAGTATTACGGTCGCCCCCAACGACTAGTTTTCCTTCGAGTTTTCCATGCTCTTAGTTGTAATTCCAAAACCTGAAATTCAATGCGTAGTTCGTTGCATCCGTTAAATTGTATATTCCATACGGCGTGTGTCACAGCATCTGCTTTATTTATTCACTGTAAGTAAAACTGTAAGTTTTACAAATACAATTTCTATAAACTACCATATTGAACATATTATTTTTATGGACCGTTATTTGACCCTGTTTGCACGCGTTACATTTCAGATAGAACTAATGAAATTTTAGAGTCCATTAATTAACAGTTTCTTGAGTTTTTTTTTCCTTGACGTATTTTCGGGAATACTTACTACACAGGGTTTTTGGGAGATTTATTGTAATAATCAACTATACACAAATTATCGAGTTTATGAGCTATTAACAAAGTCTGTATAAATTTTCTTTCTGTTACATGAACAGTCTTTGAAGCCCTTAATGTTATTTCGATTATGAGTTATTGAGAAACCATCTGTTTATGAATCTTTAAATTACTTCCGCTTTCTTCTCAGAGCAGGCTGAGTTTTTCATGTTGCAGTGCGGAAGATGTTCCAATAAATAGATTTTACCATCTGTGGATATTTTATTCGTTGAGTGAAACTGTTTGGGAAATCCCATGAATGAGGTTAATAATTCTGACATATTTATGTTGGACATGAGATTGGTGTTTTGCGAAATCGCTCCAACATTTTATGGGCGACACATGTTCGTCTTATCCTTTGTGAAAGATGTGTCTCATTCGTACTAAAAATGTGTCATGTGCCAATATTTTCAAGTATTCCATGACTGGCGTTCTACATACTAAAAATATATATGTAATTAATATATTTCTATAGAGTATGTACGAGACCATGCAACTTCGATATAGCTGACTTATTTGAATTCAAATTCAGTATTGACGAAAACTGTAATTGAACCTTCTTTAATCGGGTTCCAATCACTTGTTCTTTGTGTTTTTAGTCAAACAAGCTGAATTTTTAAAAACGAGAATATGGAAGCTACGTTTTCCTACCTGTACAGGCAGGAAGGACAGTTTTAATTGTAGATTAAATGATATAATAATACATTATCAATACTTTTAAAACTTTAAAGGAGAAACATCATGCCTGTTATTATTGTAGTGGACAAACAACAAACAGAATGTCAGTACATATAGATGTAAATTTCACTAAATTCTGAATTGCAATGTAGTCCTGAGAACACCTTCCTCTAGTTACAAAGACATATAACATCCTAGAAAGTTGATGGCAGGTTAGATTACTTTTGGTTATACTTTTCTAACTCGTCTCGAACGTTTTTGTTTCTGTATTCTCATTGCAATTCACGATTTTTGATGACCAGGAAATTATGTCACCTTCAGTAATTAATGCGCGACTCATGTTCGTCTTATCCCCTATGAAAGATTTGCCTCATTCGAAACATAAATGCGTCATTGCACGTGTCGCTTGATGTGTCAATATTTTTACGTATTCTGTGATTGACTTTCTGTATATCATTCAAAGTAATTGAGAGCAATAATGGCAAATCTTATTTTTCGAACTAAAATTGAGATGATTGTGGTAAAGTTGAAAAAAAATGAAAAAACCCGAGATTATTAATGCTATTTCCCCTTTTAAAATTTTGAACAGAACATTGGCGAAAGTCTCATAAATGTGATATTTAGCTGCTAATTTTCTGCTGATATTTGATTTTTAAATGTCTCATATTATGCGC
This sequence comes from Maratus michaelseni, assembly GCA_963931845.1. Lineage (NCBI taxonomy): Eukaryota > Metazoa > Arthropoda > Arachnida > Araneae > Salticidae > Maratus > Maratus michaelseni. The sequence goes on along the minus strand of OZ007588.1, from coordinate 472,006,349 downwards.
TCAATTTGAAATTAACAACCTCTGATATATTGCAGAACAATAATTCGTGGATGCGTACAAACTTTATTGAAAAAAGAAAGCATGATATGGCAGTTTTTGTCAGACAAAACACAAATAGTAAGACACAGTAGTGACTTTTTTTTTTGTAATTTACTTTTTTTTGTGCACTTTACTTAAAAAAAATTGTAATGTCGCATGCACTAATTTCAAAGACATATCAAAACTACGATTTAATGGCTAGATATTGGTAACTCTATAAATATCAATGTTTCAATTAACATTGGGGATTGCATGGACTGTTAATAAAGGTACGCTTACATATTCCTCATTCTTTTTTCAATCCAGAAAATCTTCTTTATGAACAAACATAAAACAATGGCGATAGACATTTTAAGAACTACGTCTGCTCCTCTACTGTAAACAATGCTGAAAATGACTGCATACTACCATCTGGTGGAAATATGAGGGAAAGCCATGGAATACACCGGGAAAGCAGTGACCAAAAAAGTGAGGGATACAACTTTAAACTCAACAAATACAAATATTACACATTTCATTCATATAAAAGTTATTTTATTATACTCCATGAGATTCATATTTCTAATGCATGCATTGTTCTTTCAAATTGTTTTAATAATTTATGGTTTGTTGATGGTTTTAAAGATTGAGTTATGGATTGAGCACAGGGGACAGTTGTAATTTTTGAGATATTTAAATTCCATTTCAATGTTTAAAAATACAGATTTTTACAGTAGAAGTAACATAATATTGTAGAACAATCACAGAGAAACATTTTATCATTAAAGAGAAACAATCAGACAGACGGTCAGGCAAACCGAAATCATAAACACTTTTCAACTATGTTGTTAACTGTTAAAAATCGGTTATTTGTTATTTCTATTCAAGTAGTTGAATAAAAACAAAGAAATGCATAATTAATTTATGAAATATGTTTTGATAAGTTTTTAGCACTAAAATCAGAGTTTTTGTTTTCAGACAAATTACACTATTAGAATAATAAACGTTTACACATTTTTATAATTTTCTAACAGAAAATGAAAATAGAAATGCCTCAGATCATCAAATTCTACATAAACTGAAAAAGATAAAAATACGTAGATAAATGTTTTCAATATAGTACATTTGAAAAAATATAATAGAAAAAAAAAGTTTTTTTAATACTATATAATGTTTTACTTCTTATGTTTGTGTTTAATTCACATTATTGTCTTCGACAATTAAAGCTGTTCTTCAAGTATTTTTACTCGTGAATTACGAATTATTTTTTAAATTTCGCTGATGGTTCAGAGAGAAAAGCAGAAATGTATTCACGTAGTTACTTTAACTAGCAGATAAAACAGTTACTTCTAGCGTTGATTAAATTTCAAGTAAAAAGAGGTTTGTATATGAATCGCTTATTTTTTTTCTTTTCCGTGAGTAATCTCTAATGAGAAGGAAACACAAAAATAAATTAGATTTCACAACATACCTTCTTTTATTTTATTTTCTTTTTTGTAGCTGATTTGTGGTTTACTTTCTTATTTCATACTTATATCAAATTATTTTAGAGTGCGAAACATTTTCTAACGTTTTTGTCTTTTTTTTAAAGAAATCGTCGAATTTATTGCGTTTCGAATTTAAATTAAATGCCTTACTGTAAATTGGTAATATTAGTATATTTAAAGCAATCCCTAAACAATTCAATAAAACAAGAATGTTTCCAAACTCGAAAAGTTTGTTACTATTACATATCATTTTGCGTACAAAAAGTACATTTATTTAATGCATTTGGGTTCTATGAATATTTTACACATTTACGTGTGTTTTCATTATTCTTTTGTGGATTTAGTCTCTGGATTATATATATTTTTTAAAATATTGTAATATTTATCAGTCACACTTTTTTATACATGTCTTTTTTTCCGTTGTTGTAAAAATAAACATTCCTAATTACTGCTATTCAAAGTACGTACTAACAGTTCACATAATTTTGAATAGAACTTAAAAGATACATGATTAATGATTTATGTAAATTTACACTTTTACGCCTCGCAGTTAATTAATTTGTCGAATACATATTTAATTTTTCGTCATCATTAGTACCTATTCAGGTAAACAGACCATTTAAATATTAATAAGTATTAATGTTTGTAATGGTCTTTGCTTAATTAACTGTTTCTATAATTAATGTGTATAATGCAATATTCATGCAAATTGATTCACATGAGGGTGTTATATTAATAAAAAAATTTCAAATGCGCAATAATTTCGGTAGCATATTTTTTTTTACTTAAAAATAATCGAAAATTCTGTTTTTTCAGTGTATAAAAGTGCAATTCCCATGTACAGATTATTTATCAATTAATGTAATGATTTTCATTACATTTTACTTTATGAGAACTCAACTTTTACATCTTTATGAGAACTTAAATTTTGAATAACGTGAAGTTTAACGGAACATTTGAGCCTTTTTTCTTTCTCATTATTCACGTTCAAGACATTAAAATAGACTACAATTTAAGTTTTATAAAAACTCAAAACGTAAGTTTTTGTATGAGAAAAATTTTATTTTCATTTAACACCAAACTGTCTTATGATTTAAAAGTAAACTTTCATTAAGTAATTTTAATGATCCAGAAGTAACTAACTCTGTATTAAAAGATCTCTCTAAATGTAAATCATATGTACTCTTAAATAACATTTTTCTTCAAACGTTTCTCACAATATTCACAGAAAACTTCAAAAAACACGCAGCAACATAAATATATATACAGCGTGTCCACGTATAACCTGACCGACCTTTATTTTCGCAACCGTTGGTCCTAGAGGCATACTTCCAATTACAAAAATGGTTTAAATAAGGTAAAGAATTACTTTCAAAGCAATTTGGGTCAAGAAAAACAGTTATTAAAAAATTACGAAATTTAAATTTTTATACGGTCCCCCGGTCCTATTAGTGATATTTAGTAAAAATTTACTGTGGCACTAACAAGTAAGACAAAAAAAATCCCATTCATCTAGCATTAAAATTGGCCGAGTAATAGCTGTTTAAAGTTGGAGTATATTTTTTGCTGCGAAATAGGGGTCATTCACAAATGTAGTAGAAATATAAATAATCGTCAGATATATCAAAAAATAGTTGAGAGCAAAATTAACATGGCAATCTAATATAAATGTGAAATCTATAATCATTCTGACATATTAATGCAAAATATACCATTTGTACTGAACATATAAAAGGATAAAAATAACAGAATTTTTGTTAAATAAAAGGATGAAAACTACAGCCTCAATTCTTTACAAAATGATACAGATTTTAAAATGCTGTTAGATTACACTGTCTTTCAAATTTTGGATTGTGCCATGTTTTTTAAATTGTTGAAAACTGATTCTTATGTATTTTTTTGTGCAGAATCCGAAAATGACCTTCATTTTACACCATCACGTCAGGATTTTTCTCAAATCGCAAATTTCAAAGATATAAAGCTCAAAGTTCAAATTGATCCCCTCTCCCCTCCCAACCTCATCAGACCTCTGAGCTTTTTAGCTGTAAGAAACCCAGTATAAGCCAAAAATTTGAATAAATTATTGAATTAAATAAAATTAAACTGAATAAAAAGTCTTACATCTAATTTAGAGTATCAGATTTTTCGCTATTTTTTAACCTTGAAATTTACGATTTTCGAAAAATCCTAACATGATGGTTAAAAGTGAAGGTAATTTTTTTTATTCAGCGTTAAAAAATACATAAAACGTAATTATAAAAGTTAAAAAACACAACCATCGCAGGTTTATGTTATTTAATCTAAAATTCTTTCTTAAATTTGTTGAGGGTGATCTATCCGATTTCTTTTGTGTATAACTCCTCTTATATAAGTATATGTATAAGATGGCAAGCGTCGAAAATTATAATAATATTACATTGTATCGGATTTAAGTCAGTATGTAAAATTTAACTTTGATCGGACACTTGAAAGTAACTTAAAGATAGAGTACAAATTTTAAACTGGAAAGACGATCGTTGCAAGTTAAATAAAACCTTATGAAAACAACATAATTTTTGTTAAAAGAAATCATAGCCTCAAATCCTTTCAAAATAAAACATATGTTAAAATACAAGTATTTTAACTAATCTGAAACTTAATTAATAAAAGTTAACTCAATCGTAATAGTTGTATGACTTCTTTCAAAGCGTAGATATCTTGAAATAGCTTTAAGTACTCTATATACGACCCCTGAAAGCAAGGCCGAAATCATCCGTTTTCAGATGCAAAAAAGTGGTGTAAGTCATGCATTTCAAAGTTTCATAACTCAGTCAATTTTAATGTTAGATGAAAGGGACATTTTTTGTCTTACTTGTTAGTGCCACAGTAAATTTTTACTAAATATCACTAATAGGACCGAGGGACCGTATAAAAATTTAAATTTAGTAATTTTTTAATAACTGCTTTTCTTGACCCAAATCGCTCTGAAAGTAATACGTTACCTTATTTAAACCATTTTTGTAATTGGAAGTATGCCTCTAGGACCAACGGTTGCGAAAATAAAGGTCGGTCAGGTTATACGTGGACACGCTGTATATTATAATTTTTGTCACTTGTTATTATAGCAGGTATATAACTTAAGTTGTTAACTTAAGTGTGTATTTGTTAACTTAAATAATTATAACTTAAATTTTTTTTTTATCTTGATTGTAGGTTAAACTTCAAAAGTAGTTATAAAGTTTGCATTTATTGTTTCGTGACTTGAGTTTTACAACCATATAAGCTTGACTTATTTTTATATACGGTAAAATGTTATAACAAGTAAATTTATGTAGTTGTTTAAATTAGATATGAAAAAAAAATATATACTAAATTTTTTTCAGACAATGCTTAAATTCTAAAAAAAATAATAATAAACAAAATTCATATTTTAAATATACAGCAAAGCAGAAGAAAGATATTAAATTTACATACCTCAATTTATCAGCATATATAAGAATTAAAAAACGATAAATATAAAACAACAATAAAATCCATCTTCTATGCATTTATGTGCCTACTTGTAATGAAAAACGATAAATAATGCATTTTGTAACATTATTAAATTCGTATATTTTCAATATTATATTACGTTTTATTCTGCTGTATTATCAATATATATATTTTGGTATAATGCATATGTATTATTTAAATTTAAGTTTATATAATAAGTTAAATTACTAAATGAAGAATTATAGACTCATGCAAATCTTTATTTAATAAATTTTGATGAACTTAATTTGAAATGCAATAGTTTTAACTAAGTTCTACAATAACTAATTTTTAAATTGTGTAATTTTTTAAAGAAATAATTAAGAGTAACTCTCACACATGCAGCATATATTCATAAATGTACATCATTTATGAATAATCATTTTATAGTGAATCACGATCCATCATATATCATAATTTTATATAAAAAATATTCTTTAATACCAAATTAGGTTTTATCAAAATTTGCAATTTTCTAATGTACTGTGCTAATTCGGCGGGATAGTAGATGTTATGTGGTAGCTTACTGGTTAGTTTGCCGAAATCAAGCACAGATTCTTTAGCCTATGCAAATTATATTTTATTCACAAATAAACATGCGAGAATAAATAGTGTAGTGCACAGGATAATAATTGAATTATAGTAAGTTAGAGTTCGTTGATACGGACAGATACTAAAAGAAGGTGGCAGCAGGAATCTAATTGGTTAGTCCGCTCTAAAAAGGTTAATGCACAACACCTCCTCTGGGTCTCAAAACTGGGTAACAGTCTTAGACTTATAAAAAAAAGTGTTCTCATCGAGTCAAATGACACTATTAAGGAACTAAGGGGTTCCTTCTATTCCGCTCTTACACACAAATCACTAGAGCTGTAAACAACTCTGCTGCTTCACTTAGTTATCGACAATTCTCAGGATGAGAATTTTTTTAGAGAGACTTTTCTCTCTCTCTCCAAACAACAACTGACCACCGACCCTCTGCTCGTTCTCCCAGCCCCCTCACACCTCGCGGGGGTGGCAGGAAACGAGGGGTCTTTAACCTTGCATTCCTTTTCTTCGCTGGAACTTGGGTATGCTGTTACTAGGACCTAGTGAATACGTTACAGTACTCACATCATCTGATAAAACAAACCTAATTGGGATAGTTTATATTCACGTAAAAGCAGAAGATGGGTGCAGTTGTTTACAAACTTGTTTCTATAGATAGATATATAATGAAATGCAATACAATATATTTCTCAAAATTAGAGAATGAACCGATAATTTAACCAAAATTTTTGAATTGAACCGAATCCGATAATTAAGAAAAAACCGAAATCTATTCATTGGGTGTGTGAAAAATATTTAATTAATTCCACTTATCAAAATTTATGTTTTATGTACTCATCATTGAAAGTTGAAATAAATCCTATATTTCATGTTATTTAAAATAACTTCTAAAATAGAAATTACTATATCAAAAATACTTTACTTGAAGCATTACATTTCTTATTATTTAAAGGTACCTTATAAATGCAAATAATTTAAGTGAAACGAACGTTTTAATGAATATTATTTTCTTTGTAGTTAGTCTTCAGATGAAGTGCCTTAATAATATTAGTCGCATTTTATTTTAAAATCAATTATTTAACACTTAAAAATGACTGTAATTTACTTTTCGATTCCTTTTGTATTTGTATATTAATTATTTGGGCATGGGCAATCAAAGGTAATTCCAGGAACTCTTTCAAACTATTTCGTTAAACTCATTTTCTTCCAGTGGTGATTTGTTAAAGATTTTTTCTTTTCTTTTTTTTAAGAAGATTTTGAGAATTGTTTGAATAAAATAGACAAACATAGTGTTCAGAAATCTCAATAAAATGTGGAAGTTATTTTTAATTCTCCATATTCACTTCACGCTTCTCCTACAGTATTAGTTGCATTAGTATTAGTAGCATTAGATTCATTCCCTGTTCTCGTCAATGTAGAATTTGAATCAGAAATTTGCCAAATTAGTCAGCTAAAGCCAAGTTGGCTTCATTTGTGGCAACCTATTTTTCTCTCCAAATTTGGCGATATTTCGTGAAGTGTCACGGAGCTTGGCAAGAATTTGACACTGGCAAATATGAATACATAGTGAGATGGATTCTTCCTAACTGAGCGAAAAAGTCCGGGCCGACAATCGAACCCCGCATAGTGAAAATAGTGTGAATACATAATGTTAAGAATATAAGAGTTGTAACGATGGTTACAACATTGAAAGAAAATTTGCCAGAAAGCATGGTCACTAAAACTCATAAATTAGACCCGTTTATGGAGGAATCCTGCTGTCTTGTTTCAAAATGTCAGTCACTCTAAAATTTCAAATCTCAGTCTTTTTTTAAGATAGAAGCAAAACAAAAATTGCACCAAAATCCTTGGATCAAGGCCGAACATTTGTTGGAAAAAACTTGTAGGATTTCTAATTTGTTTGTAGACATTATTGAATTTGAAATGTTTAAGAGCTAACACAGCGCTCTCTTTCTGCCTCCGAACTTATTAGACAAAATTTGAATTAAATCTTTTAGAAATGATGCGTTATTAAAAATAAATGTTGGGAAAACCCGATCGTGCATTTAAGGATATTGAAGAAAATGTTACATGAAATAGAGGTCTTATACAATTTATCTGATAATTACTCCTAGTTTTTTTGATACTGTTGTTTCTTATTACAGCATATGCTTTTACTATGATACAGAGTCTGAGAAACGCGTATCTTTTAGTGCCAAATGTCTGTTAAATTTAGAAAAATTATATAGTTCATTTGAAAAAAAATCTTTCTGTAATGCTGTTTAAAGTATTCCCAGGTTTTTTACTGCAGACTGTTTAACCCGTATTATGTCATCTATAATACTTTTTTTGAGCCAAAATGCAAATATGTGCTTTACGTACAAGCTTTTCAATATGTTATACTTTACAAAGTACGGAAGAATACAGAAATATTGACGTCCTGGTACGTCTTTTATGTATTGTAGACTTGCCACTAATGAAATTGAAACTGAAAGAAGTTGGCAGATTAAGCAGATTTTTTATAAAAATAATCTACTTAAAAGCACTTACGCTAGGAACCAACTTTAAGAGCATATATAACCAGTTCACTATGATTCAAATCAGCCAACTATGTGCAATATAATTAAAATCGGGTCCCTTCAGTCAATCTGAAACAGCTGTCTGCTATATAAAAAAAGAATGTATTAAATTTATTTATCCATTTTATACAAAGTTTCACTCTTGATACGGATTAATACGTGTAATCAATATTTTTATGCATCAAACCTTGAAGAAAGAAAAATTTTTTTGTAATATAATTATATCAAATCCTAAAAAAATATGTTATATTTTATTATCTTAATTTTTAAAACTAGTATAACATTAAAAATATTTCGAATTTGCAAAAATATTTCAAGTTAAAATATTTATATATATATTGGTGGTCTTATTTCTAGCTGTTTTCATCTTATACATTTTTAAAAAAGTGTAAAGGAGTGAAATTTGTAAAATATATATTTTACTAGCATGTTACGCCCGCTGCGCTGGGCCATTTTTCTAAATGTACCTTAAATCTAACGAAATGGCTTTGTATTTTAAAGGAATGTGGATCTTCACCTACAGATGCTACCTTAGTAAATATTTTCAAACGAACCTTGAATCAAACGAATTATATCAATGGATATGAGCATGTAAAAGCATTTTAAAGAAATAGGGACGTTCACCTAGATTTTCCTTCAATATTGCTGTAAACGATGTGAACGACATTACGTTATATTATATCATACATTGGACAAAATTTGGGCTAAAAGAAGCAACTCATTTAGTTGATCATTTATAGTAGAGTTTGGTAGGGAAATGAGCCCATTATGAGATTATGACAACAGGAACTAAAATGTTCTCTAGTCAACATACTACTAAATGAGAAAGCATTACAATGATTGCATACATTGACCATTGAATTTAAATAATGTTCGGGTGATTCATTTTCGTCTGTAAGTTCTTGAACTCCGTCCCTCTTTCTTGTCTCCATGTGAGATTCTGCAACTTAAGTAAAATCTCACTCTATGTTACGTTATATTTCGCAATATACGTCCTCTTCTGGCATGTCTACTACGGTTTTTCATCTTTCGATTCCAGCAGAGTAAATACAGTGAAAATTGTAATAAATTGTTTGCACATAAAGAACAGTGTTTAACTTTCATATTTACAAAAATGGTGAAACATAAAAAAGTGAATTTTTAAAGCTGAATATGAATAAAATTAAAATGACGCCATTTTAACTGTCTTTCCATTTTTAAACCAACCGCAATCGTGCGACCGTTAATCGGGAAAAAACCCCAATGATTAACTCTGGTGGAAGAATAAACCTCTACTTTGTATCCAACAAAATCTTCCTAATCTTCCATAATCTTGCCGATATCCAAGTTTGACGTCAAACATTAGAAGTGTTTGAAACGATATGGTTACTAATGTACCAGAGTTAGTTACAAAACGAAATTATTTACGCGCCAAACTATGTTCCATTAAATAATGTCAAATTATTGTTAATTCAATTATATATCTTTCATTAACAAAATTCCATATCTTAAATAAAACTGACAAAGATAAAATTAGTTATGCAAAATGTTTAGTAATATTATTTTTGGTGAATACTTAAACCGAAGATTTTTTTGCATTTCTCTAAAGAGCATAATAACACGCAGAAATAAATTCATTTCTCATTATGTTTAGCTTCTAGGCCTGTGTGTAGGTCAAAAAGGCTTTATAATGATCAAAAAATTATCTAATCAGAATTTCAGGTACTCGTTTTTTCTTATCAAGCCTGAGATGATAAATCGACAAATATTATATATTCCATTCGCCGCCATTGACATTACAAAGTTTTTCCATACATTTAAAGCGCCAAAACAGTGGCTGAGATATTCTGCTCCCAAAACTGGCATACGGGAAGTGCTGGGTTCAAACCCCTGTCGCGCTCGTTGATTTAACCGTTCGGAGTTTTCCGTGGTTTTCTTTGAACCTTGCTGTAAATACGGGTTAGGGTACCTTAGAAAGACCCCCCAGGGTCTATATCCCTAGTGTAGATAATCCCTCGTCATAAAATCAACCAACTGTACGTTGGAAGCATTGCTTTTTTTTAAACTTTGCTTCATAATGGAAAAACCCCATAAATTTAGCAATCGCTAATTTCAAAAGTCGTCTAATCTTCCGTAATCTGAATCGTCGTCCAGAGTAACCTTCAAACATAAACGAAACATCCAACAATATAGTCAAAATGCCAACTGGCAGGTGACCGGAATACGAACAATTAGTCCAATGTCTTTTAAAAACCTTCCTGAAAGAAGGGAAGATATGCAGAAAAAACTAAAAAGAAATGACGAATCAAATAGAGCATCGAAAATTTATTTCAGCAAACAATTTTTATTGCAGAATGTAGCCTTTTGTGATAGTAATAATGCATAAATGCACACATCTCCTTAAGAATATTCTTTGGTTCCTAATTTTTGAAACAGTGAATATTTCTATAAGTGAAATTGGCGATATATTAAAAAATAATAAAAGAAAAATAAAAGAATAGACAATATTCGCTGATCTGAGTTCGAGGCTATAAAAATAATATGTTTGGTGAAAACAAACCGGCATGCTACCGTAATAACTTTTTAAGTGTCTAAAATTTCATTATTTTACAATATGTGTTTGAGTGGCAGACATTCTCTAAAATTTAAATATTTGATCCCATATTCATAACAATAACTGCTATTTATATAATTTGCATTTGAATACAAAAATTTACTCCAAAAAGGATCTTGTATACACGAAAAAACACTATTATTGCTAATATCGCTCAAGCTGACGTCACGCTTATGCATTTTTTGCTTAAAATCACATTGCTTGGCGACAAAAGTAAAATCAAAACCGTAAATAAACAAATAACATGTAACTGATAAATGCAATCATTTTTACAATTACATCTGCAAGTTCCTCCTGTAAGACACATGATAGGTGAGTTAAATAAAAAAAAATTAACAGAAAGAAAAAAAGGAAAAAAAATTACTCATATTATATTAAATCAAATTATCAGATGCATCTTTGTTAACCTAACGCAAACGATAAATCGCCAAATATGGACTTAATCTGAATTGCAATCTCATGCATTGCAAATATTTTTAAACTTTACAAGCATTGCTTTGGGGTTTAAATTAAATATTATGCCTCATTAAAATAGTTTTTTTTTCTTTATTTTTCTTTATTTTTTTTTTATTTTGCGGGGAGGGGGGGGATTTTAAATAAAATTAATAACAGAAATTTTCTTTTATTTTTCTATGTGTTTGCATTATTTTCTGATATAGCCGTTTCAATTCTTTCGCCAACGATAATGGTCGCCAAAAAGTGACCTATGGTATCCTTATCGTCCAAAATAACAGAACTTTCCATCATAATTCTATAACTAATATACGTAGAACTATGTGTTATATACTAAAACCTTCCCTGAAAAATTATCTATCCAACAGTGCAAGTTCCATCAAATTCCTTTCAGCAGAACTCGAGTTATAAAGGAACGGAATGAAATTTTCGTTTGTGTTTTATATATATAGTAGATGTAAAGAATTAAAATTTTTAAAAACATCAGACGAATGTTATTTTTTACGCTTTATTTTTTATGCTTATGTTATCTATTTATACTTTAACAGAATACAATCTATATGTACGTATAAAAATACAAAAGCAATCTTAATAATGTAAAATATTATATTTTATGCAAATATTGAAAGTATAATGAAATCATTATATTATACTAAGCAAAGAAAACAAAGATTAAGTCATTAAATCTGTTTAAATTAAGTATTTAAAAGTTTTATTTCATTCTCTGTGGAAAACAGCTAACTGGAAGGCAAACAATGTAATGCACTCGTTCCCATGACTACACTTGTAATTATACCTTAATTAGTTAAGCCACTTAAAAATTACATTTTGGTTTCAACGGGAATTGTTTACCAACTTAATAAAACGAATAAGAAATGGAGATTTATAAATATAAAACACTGTCAAAACCGGAGGTTTTGCACATGTGGTTGTTCAAACATGTTAAATGACATTTGTATGCCTATTTACATTAGGGGAAATTTATATTGCTACGGATATAAATCGTTCATTTACAGGGACAAACAAAATAACTCGGTTATAGTAGGGTCTCTATATATAATTGCTGAAAGTACATTTCCATTTGTGATATACGTTAATTAATTTAATTAATTTTTAGAATAGTACTTGGTGCGTATAAATTCGATAGATTACATACAGGGCTCTACAAAATATTTCGAGTGCATTTCCGTTTATTGTCGAAAATTGCTGAAGTTGAATTTACAACTGTTTTATACGTTTTCTAACTAAACTAAATTTTATCATACTATGTACTATAAAAACAAATCTTCAGATCACTTACTGGACTGCACATAAGAATTCGAATTCTTTACCTATTGTTGGGGGCAAATGCAGAAATTTGGTTTTCGTATGTGTTAAGCGTTTTCCAAATTGTTGTTACTTACAAGGAGAGGGCCAAGTTTGGTAATCACAGATTTTGAATATTTTTGTATATGTTGTAGGGTAGAAGTCCCTTAGTAGCAGGTTCAACGGATATTTTACAACGCCCCTTAGTTCTCGAGAAATAGAGGGTCTAATATTATAACACAACTTAAATACTTACTTTGTAACAGAATTACTGCGTTGGTTGTAGCTCAGTTGTTATGGCATCTGCTCGTTAATTCGCGGGCCCGGTTTCGAGATCGGATCGCGCTACGTTTGTTTTTCTCATTTTTTGTTTTATAAATATAGTTGTAATTCTAATTTAATAATCTCACAATTAAAAAATTTAATATCGTACATTAATTATAATGTTAACATATTTAAATTTTAATTTAGCATTTTTGATTTTTAAACCATTATTAAACATTTTTCATCATTTAAAGAGATTTTTTTAAAAAATAGATCTATTATTAACTAGTAAAAATTCCAAAATCGTTACAAAATCATACCTTATTTTATTAATAACATCTTATAAATGACAATTTTTAATATGCAAATAAAAAAAAAAAAGTTATTTAATTCTTATGCTAATTTTGAATATAATTATGCTTCTTACTAAAAAAACAGTAGTATTATCATCGCATTGACTTCCCTTGTTAAGTCAATATATAATATATATGATGTTTCTTTAAAATCACAAATTGAGACAATTGTTCAATGTCATTGTATTGATAAAGCATGTATGAAATGCATTTTATAAGTGATTTAAAAGAAAAATTAACCGTTTAATGATGTTTTATACAACGATTTAATTACAAATAAAAAAATAAATAGGTTAACATTATAATTAATGTACAATATTATAATTTTTATTTGCGATTATTAAATTTTATTTACAATTATATTTATGAAACAAACAAGAACGAAAAATCATGCGTCAAGCATAGATTATGTAGCACTTTCCAACGCTTCTAAAATAATTTTACAAATCATTACCGTTTAATAAGCTGAAAGATGACATCTAAGTAAACAATTTGGAAAACGCATAACATATTTAAAAACGTAATTTCAGGAATTTTCAATATATACAATATTCGGAAAATATCCGAATACTTTTATGTAGCCCTGTATATGATCTATAGATTTGTATATATACATAGGATGCTAAATTTTAGTTTAGTTAGGAAACGAGTAGCACCGTTTAAATTCTCCTTCTGGAGTTTCTGTCAATAAACGGAAATGTGTTCGCGAACTTTTGTGCTGCCCTGTATAGGATCTACAGAATTTATGCACACCACGTAATAGACAAAAAGCTAGTTAAGATTAAAATCGCGTTTAGTAACTTAAAACGCACTTCCAGGAATTATTGTTAACAGACAGTAGAGAATTATTTTGTGTGTCCCTGTAAATGAACGATGACTGCTATACACACACTATTCAGTAGTAAGCCTCTTGTAATGCACCTTAGTAATATATATAAACTTCAATGCGTTTAAAATAGTGGAACATTATTTAAATAAGCCGCAGACGATTTTTCTCCATCGACGTAATGTAACGGAATTATTTTGACTGTCCCTGTAAAGTAACTCTAAGTGCTATACACCTACTATTCCATATTAAGTTTCTTCTAATGCATCTTAGTGATCTATATAAATTTCAATGCGTTTACAATAGTGAAACATTTTAAAAATAAACCGCAAATGATTTTTCCCCATAGACCGCAATGTAACGGAATTCTTTTGAGTGTCCCTGTAAGAAAACTATAAGTGCTACACACTTCAGTTGAAATAGGGAACGTGCCATAGATAACGACAATAACATATAAAAATTGCAGAGCAATCCGAGCATATTTACGGGAGTTAGAGCACGGACAGTCGGCCAGACGGCCAGACGGCCATCCGGCCATACGGCCAGACAAACCGAAGTCATAAGCACTTTTCAACTAGGTTGGAAAGTGCTAAAAATGAGAAAAACGATAGTCGCGCGCTCCGGTAAAGAAACCCGGGCCCACGAATTAATGAGCAGACGCCATAACAACTGAGCTACGACCAACAGTAATTTCATTACAAAGTAAGTATTTTATTTGTGTTATAATATTAAACCCCCTATTTCTGGAGAACTAAGTAACAGCCCGCCGTAAAATTGTTTTAACTTTAATATATTTTATTTAATATTATAGGTTTGCTCATTGAAACGTTATACCAAACTTTATATTAGCAATTTCTTTGACTCTGCAAAAACACTTATGAATGAATATTTACTTATTTTCACATGTTTTTTGTACAAGTTACGTTTGACATAAAAAAAAAATTTGCGGAAAGTACGTGAGTAGATACGGTATATTGGAATTTTCGTTTAGTCTCAATTTGCTATCATACACGTAAAAAAAAAATCAGTTTTGGAAAAACAAAAACTAAGCAGAAAATATTTAAAAAAATCCTTTTACTTTGCTATACAATTTTATCAATATTAGTTAAAGAATTTCTTCAGCATAAAAAGAAAAATGAAAACTTTTTTAGAACTATCTTATCTATCCCTATATCTCAGACAAAAAAGTACTTTTAAAAAAGCTTTAAATCGTTGAAAGAAAATAAAAAACGGAGAGAAAAAACCGAAATATATTATATTCAAGTCTATCATTTTAATTTTCTCAGATGTAATATGAGTTTTAAAATATCATATAAATTTCTCTTTGACATTTAAATATTTTACACTCATTTTGATGATAGAGCTTTTGATAACTGCATAAAAACTCTTTACTAAAATATCCATTAAAAAGACATTTAATTAATCAAACAGTTCAAAAACAGAACATCCTGTTTTTATAATGCCCGTATACATATACTTAAATCTTACTTTAGTTACTACCATTCCCCAGGCATTAGTATTTATTACTTTTTTCAAAAGGCGTAGTCGTATAAATGTGTCTTTTTTTCTTATTATTATAGATTATTATCTATAGCTATATTAAAATCATTAAAATTACAGACATTACATTACAAAATTACATAAAACATTAAAAACATATTTAAATTGGATTTACATGAAAATTTCTCATCAGCAAAAATTAATTGAACTTATTGTGACTTACGTTAAGGAATTTTTGCTGATGAGGGATTTTCATGTAAATCCAATTTAAATATGTTTTTAATGTTTTATGTAATTGTCATGTAATGTCTGTAACTTTAATGATTTTAATATATTTATAAATATGTTCAGGCGTAATATTTTTGTTTACTTCAAAAATTACTATCTATATTGAAATTACCATCCATTCAGCAAGGATGAAAATACAAAAAAGAAAATAACATTAATAATAAAATAAATAAAAATGCCCACTTATAGGATTCTTTTTTTCTTTCAACGGCACCTTTCATTAAAAAAATATGAATATTTACTATATATATATATTCTGGAAGTCGATTTCGTAAGTATCCGATTTTTCTTCAGTTCGAAATTGCCAATTGCCATCTGTGTGATCCGGATGGAAATAATAATAATAAAATAAATAAATAAATAAATAAAAGTGAGCAAAAACTATCTTTTGGTTGATTTTTTTTTTCTTCTCTGAATTGTGCCTTTCATTAAAAAATGGGTAATGTACTATAGTAATAAATGTCTTGTATATGATCTGTAGAATTTATACACGCCAAGTAATAGACACAAAATTAGTTAAATTTAAAAAAGCGCACCGCAACTGAAAACGCACTTCCAGCAATTATTGTTAACAGACAGACTTTAACAGAATTCTTTTGTGTGTCCCTATAAATGAATAATGAATGGTATGCACACAGAATTCTATCGTAAGAAAGTCCCATGTAATGCAACTCTCAGTGATATACATCAATTTCAATATATTTGAAATAGTATAACATCATTTAAATAATCTGCAAATGATTTTCCCCTATAGACCGTAATATAACGGAACTCTTTTGAGTGTCCCTTTAAAGTAACTATAAGCTCGACACACTTCATTTTCAATGCCGAAGATGTCATAGTGAACACCAATAACATATATCAATTGCGGGACAATCTGAGTATATTTACGTGAGTTAGAGCACGGACAGACAGACAGACAAACCGAATTCATAAACGCTTTTCAACTATGTTGGAAAGTGTTAAAAATAAAGAATAGAGACCCGCTCAACAGTGTGAATCTTTCCGATACATTCTTACATAGGAACTTTGCTGACATTATAACTCAATCACTTTGGAATCGAATATAGTTTTTTTACATTTTTATTTTAATATAATTTGAATTATAAAAGAATGGCTACTCGAAGACATGTTTTTCCTTTTGTGTAATAAAATCAATACAAAACATCATCTTTGAGATAGTTTTCCGAATGATGTTTTGCCTTCATAGGAAAAAAAAAAATTTTAGCATCTGTATATCTGTAAATAATTTCGGGCATTTAAAAATATATGTAATTAATTTTAAGAATGTGTTAGAAAATAAAGTTTAGACTTGAGCCCAGCTGAGCTATCTGAGAAAGTGTAATTGGAAACCTATCTCCTGTTTGCTAATCGCTTTTCTCGCGGTGGGATCTTACTGTTCGCCTGAGGCAAAGAGTGTCTTGTTTTACGTTGTGGGATGATCTTTCTGTTTGTCAATTGCAAGCTTAGTTCATATCATTGCACTTTGAAAGTGTCAATCTTAGTCACGGGATACGCCTTACAGATGGCAACGGTATTACTTTTTTAGGCTATTTTGATCTTTCAACTGAGTGAAGTGGCCCCTTAAAGGCTCTAGGTCACTCACATCGGAGTAATTGAACAGGAATTTAATTAATACAAAGGATGTGAATTATCACTTTACTACACAGCGTAAAACCATCAGAGTGAAAAAAAAATGTCCAGACCGTGGATTGTACCCGGAACCATTGGTATTACGTACCAATTCTCTACCATTTGGAGCTATCCAGAAAACATCCAGTCTAGCATTCTCTTACTCTTATATGGCTATAACTCTGCAGCACAAGATGGAACGTCCATCATAAGCACAACTTCAATGGCATCCATGAGACAAATTAAACCCAGTATCGGTGAATATTTTAAATACCTAATTAAATTTTCAGCAGAGCTGAAATTAAGTTGGAAATTAAAGAATGCTGTAAGCTCTCAGTGGCACGTTATACTTAATTCAGTTATAAATTATTATCTTTCTTCATCCCTCAAATTTCATAATAAAGTTTTAAGTAAGCATACACACCTTTCCTTGATTTGGCTTCTATTGGTAGTGCGCTCTAGAAATATCCACGGTAAAAGCTTATTCGTGATCATTTATGTACATGAATCACTTTATAAAATAATTATCAGGGAAGACGAGTTGTGGAAGAGCTAAAGAGAGAAATTGTATTCATTAGTAAGAAAAACAATAATCGTTGAATAACTGACAATCTACTCTTATTTTAGTATGAAGATATATTCTTTATAGAAGACACTGCATAATTAAGCTTGTTAACATTGGTTATGTAGACTGCTTATAGATACTTCATTTTTAAACTACTGACTACATATTGAGAGATCATTTTACTATAGCTCCATTACGGACAGATTACATGTTCACACTGCTAATAAGAATGATGAAAACAAGCGCGGGGAAAAAAGAGAGTTTTAGAGTGAAATGTTAGTAGACACATCACAAGATGGTACTTTTTCGATGAAATGTTTTTGACGTCATACATCCAGCTGCGATTTTTGAGTTCGTAGAGGCACGTGCAGTTTTATTTGCATGAAAATTTAATTGGTTTTCTGTTGCAACTTTTAATGATCTTTCTCTGCAATATTCTATGAGTCACTGGACAGTTACGAAGTAATTTCACATGTGGTTTTTGCATCTTTCGACGCACGTGGATATTAGATTTAGGAGTAAATTAATTTTAAGGTTTCTCCGTCCAAAGGAATGTATATCTTTGAAAGTATACAAAGGATACCTTTGTATACCTTTGTATTCATTGATGTCCAGCGTAATTTGAGCTCTGCTGAAAATTTAATCGGGAATTTAATATTGATTTTATTTAACCACAGTTAATAACTCCTCGAATGCTAGCCTTGCATTGCCTACAGTGCGTAGGAACTCTAAAAAGTATAAGATATAAATAAAAAATAAAGAGTGTAATATATTTTTCAAAAAATACGCTTCAATCAATTAATAGTTAAATATTAATTTAATTATTATTATATCTTGAGAAATCAGTTTAGAAATCCGAAAAAGATAGTTCATATAATGGTCTTTTTTCTTTCCTATTACCATATCTTAAAAATTAAACAGAGCTAAAATTATATATTTTTTCATATATTCAATAGCTCCTGCTTTGTGCCAAGCGTAAAAAGAGCGGGAAATTTTCCATAATAGGGTTTGGTACCCACGGCAAATTAATGTATTGTTACGGAACGTTTTTGGAAAAGTCATGGATTACAGTTATGATTTTCAAAATAAACAAGTTAATAGTAATTTAAAAAAAATCACTTTTATGCTTATCTTTTGTTTATTTCCTTTCGATATGTTCCTGCGATAAAATTAACCCATCTCAACGCTTGTATTTTATTAATTCTATTCACACATGATTATTCACTACAGATACTCGCTGCATCAAATCTTATATTGCAAATATTTGTTAAATACTCCCGGCAATGTTTTAATTATTTCCATCATAATTATATCGCTCACCGTCTTGAAATATGAATATATATATATATATATTGGATACATTTAAACTGTATACTTAGGAAAATATATGTACGATATTTGGTTGTTCTTTCAGAAGTTTTTACATTAATGAAATCCAAATGGCTTCTCTTTATCTTTGTTCATTCAGAATTTTAAATATAAAAAGCTTAAATAATCTTTGATAAAATATTCATCATTTGAATTTATAATTTGAAATATAGATGGCAAAGTGCATAAAATTTTTATTATATGCACCAGTTTAATATAATGAAGTATCACGAGTAGAAATATTTTCAATGTTTAGTTTACGATCTCAAAACACTTTCACTAATTAATGAATGTAAATATTTAGTATTAATTTGTTCTTAAAGATGCTTCACAAACATAAAAATATTGCGAATAAATATTTATGAGTAAAAAAAGAGAGCAATTTAATGTATAATAAACGCATGATGAATAGTGAAATAAACAGTGTTTAATAAACTGTATGTAAAACTGTATAACAAATATTGGAAAAAATAACAATTTAACAGCAGGTATAATGTAGAAGTATTAATTTAGGCATTATTTACGATATACGATGTACAAGTGTTATAAAGTCTAGATATACATTATATTTCCAATACATTTTTAATTATTCTAAATATGTTAATATGTATAAAATTAAATGTAATTTTCTTTCAACAGCTATATTAATTTATATCTGAAATTGATTTTTCTAAATAAACATACAACAACTATATAAAGTAATGTTATAAAATTGTGAAAAAAAGGATATCATATATACCGATTATTTTCATCGAACTAAGTTTTTTATTAAGTTTTTATAAAAAAGGATAAATTAGTTAAAATTTCTTAAATAAGATATTTATTTGATTATCGATTCCTAAATTTTTATTATTAAGGCGGTATTAAAAAAAATATATTTTTCCACGCTCAACAACACAAAGTTTTCTGACACATTTTCAGACTCATTTTTAAAAGTAAAAACATGAAACTTGGCGGCGTGATTTATGAAGAGATTCATAAGTGACCTGTGTTTTTATTTTTAGTTCAATTAATTAGAAATTGATTTACAACCAATTATTTTCACAGTACGATAATTTTCTTTTGTTTCCAGCGCTATTGCTTCGAGAAATTCGGTTCAAAATGCCCAATTTGACAACATTTTTTGAAATATATTCTGCCTTTATCAAAAAAGCGACCAATATGAACATTATAATGTTTTTGAATAAGAGAACCTGCCAATTAGATGCATTTTAGAGCAAAAATTAATTTAAAAATAAGTCACAAAATAAGCAGTTTGGATTTGAGTACACCCTTAATTATATTATATATATTATATATATTGTACCGAGTGCGCCAATAATTCGTTAAAACTTTACAAATTCATTAAAAAGAAACAAATGATGCTAAAAAATTGCAGTTTGCAGGAATAGGATTAGAGAAAGATCGGATTTTTTTAATAGCAAAAAAATGTTTTGGTTAAACAAATCACCAATAGATGGCGTTGACAGGTATAATATAAAACAGATGTATGTAAATTAGACTTATAGTAAAAGAGCCGACTCAGCGAAGCGTCTGACAAGCTACAGTATCCCAACACATGTAACAGAACCCTTTCTCGTTTTCAGTCATTCCGTGTAGAACTTTCTCAATGCACCAGTTACCGATTCCTCGCCACTGAGCTCCATAATAATACGGAGGGCTAACTCACCGACCGACTTTCTGCCACAACCGCATCATACTGTCATTGCGTGCAAGTAATGAACCCTGCACTTTTCTTAATATTACAGACATTTTTTTAAACTTTTCCGCATACTTTTTGACACTTTTAGTTATTTCTATAGCTTTATCATAATTTTATGAGCAATACTTAACATGTTTTTCTTTTTTTTTCATTGAGCTTATATAAAATTTCCTTTTCAACTAATATCAAGTTATATATTGGCGATGAATTTAAATAAACCCTGTAGATTTTACAATAAAAAATATATATCAGTGAAAATTGTACCAACTTTGTCATATTTTTAAGATTATCTAATTTGAAAATATATACCTCATACTATTCCATGGGAGGAAATCTGTGTTTTGCCAAAGATTTTCCTCGAAAAATCTTTTGTATTCATGGTATAATGTATATCATTGTATTCATGGGCGCTCTGCTAGATACAATGTATGAGAATAGGAAGTTAGCTCTCCATTCTAGTGTTCCTCGCATTCTTATTGCGCTGCATCATAGAAACTCGACAGAGTTTCTCGCCAAGCATAAGAAACAGCAAGGCATTGAACCGTAAATGAAAGGAATTTCCGCCAATGGATGCCAAACGATTTTACAATTTTTTTTTTTTTTAACTCTGTCTAGTTTATATTTTGCGGACGGGACAAAACGGGTTTTTGACACATCTATGTCTCGCGTTCTATTTATGATAGAAACAAAATTCTTGATTCTATGGAATGGGGCGTGCCCAGTGACTCAGAATTCATAAGTAAAGCAAAATCCGACGAATAGGTTTTCAGTAAATGCGCCTTTAAAAGTGCTGTTTTTTGCCCTTTTTAAATCTTGTTCCGGCCAAAAACTGTTGACAGGGCTACAGCAATGTGTAATTATCGGATTTTTACGCAGTTTACGTTATTTGAATCGTTTTTATGAGTAGTTCAAACCTTTGTAAGTTTCATGTAAAAATATTAATTAGTTTTTATTTTATATCAGTTTAAAGTTATTGATTCCTATACTTAACATAGAGCAAAAAAACTGTTGACAGGGCTACAGCAATGTGTAATTATCGGATTTTTACGCAGTTTACGTTATTTGAACTGTTTTTATGAGTAGTTCAAACCTTTGTAAGTTTCATGTAAAAATATTAATTAGTTTTTGATTTATATCAGATTAAAGTTATTGATTCCTATACTTAACATAGAGCAAAAAAATAATAAATGACCCATCTCTTTTAGGAATGGTCGTATACACATGATATTAAGATATGTTATTACACTCGACCCAAGTAAACTTCCTATTATAAAAAAATCGTAACATTTAAGGTTCGTTTACAGGGTCTCACAAAAGATCTTTTGATATAGGGCTAAAGAGTTGTGTAATTATCCAATTTTTACGCGGTTTGCAGCATTTGATTTTTTTTATGAGTAGTTCAAATGTTTAGTATTTTGTTTAAAAATATGAATTAGTTTTTTACGCATACCACTTTAAAGTGATTTATTCCTATACTTAAGATGAAGCAAAGAAATATTAAATGATCTAACACTTTTCAAAAAGAACTTATGCGCATGATGCTAAAATATATTACTACGAATGACCTTTGCTTCCTATTGTAAAACAGAATTGTAGAATTTACTGTTCGTTTACAGGACAACTCAAAAGATTTTTTAATAAGACTAAATGGTTGTGTAATTAGCGAATTTTTACGTTGAAGTACTTGATTCCTGTACTTAACACAGAGGAAAAACAATAGTAAATAGCATAACTTTTGTCAAAGTGGCTATAGTCACAAGATATTCAAATATGTTACAACATCCGATTCATTTAAACTCTCTATTGTACAGTGGCATTGAACCATATACGTTTCATTTACAGGCTCTCTTAGAAGATCTTGATTACATTACAACCAATGTATATTTACTCAGTGAGATGTATTTTAATGATTTTATACTGTTCCAATCTCTGTAAGGCTTTATTATCTTGCTTTAAAATTTAATACGAGTTCATTTGTCCGCCTGAAAACTCGTCGATCTTAAGCTCTAAATCTATTAAAATATAGTATTTTCATCGATTAAAAAAAACTGTGTTTATCTATAAATATATAATTCTAGCGCATTAGAAATTGAATGAAACAGCGATTACAAAATTCCAACTTTACATTCATGCGCTGAATAATAGAATGTAAAAATGTTGCAACCCGAAGATTAGAAGTTTTGAGTTTAAATATTTGACGTTCATAGAATCTCCGGCTATGACGAATTTAAAATGCTCTAAAAACGGGCCTAGAGCACAATGAAAAGTAAATAACTTCTTAAATTCCCCATAAAAATTAAAAATGCTAAATTTCGTATACAATAGGTGATCGGTAACGAACTGTTCGGTTTACGAACAAATCCGTTAACGAACTCTTTCGCGTGAGATTTTTATGTTCGGATAACGAACATTTCCGAGAGATTTTTATGTTCGGAGAACGAACACCTCACGAAACAAAGCCATGATGAAGCAATGCCGTGTTTCATATTTGCCGAGCTATACTTATTGCCTCTATTGTCAACTTTGAGAACATTTTAACAGTTGCATACATATGTCCTAATTAATTCATGGACTGCCGGAGATTGGGGACCTATATTTTAGGATCACCGAATTGGAATGAACAGACTGTATGAACAGAAATCACTTTAATAGTTTTTATACTTTTGCAAACGTTGCGAATTTTATATTTTTCAAATTCTCGAAACATTGAGTTAAAAAACTTAAACAAATAAAAAACTTCTTAGGTGCTCAGTAATTTTCAAAAATAATATATTTAATATGTTAGTATAAAAATCCCTGTAAATTTTTATACTAATAGAAATAGGTTCGTAGAAAAAAAAATGTTGATTATTCTCGATAAAGTATGCTCCATAAACTTATCGTTGTAGTTGACCGAAAAAAAGTGCTTCTTATTTTTCCACATTTTTCTTGAAACTGTAGTATTTTAATAAGTTTGTAAACTACTGTAAAATTGTCTATTTTTTTGTTTTTGAATGTATATAAACGAAAGAGTGATATAAACAAAAGAAAAAGGAAAATAAATATGTCATAAATAATCTGATGAATACAATGTAAGGAAATTAATATAAAAGTTTCCTCGTTGTTATGGTAGCGACATGTACATTGGAATAAGTCACTCAATAAATTGTATAATTCTGATGTATAATTCTGTTTAGAGCATCACTATTATTTTTTTTGCCCCTTTCATCTTTTCTTTTGTGAATAAAAATGGAATCCGTATAATTGAAATTAAATACCTTACAAAAAGGAGTGATATCTCATCAAAAACAACTCGTTGTAAATGATCCCGCCAAGCCACAAACCTAAAACGTCAGTCATAAAAAGAAGTGATATCACATAACAAGAAGCTATATAGAAGTGCATACTCCGAGTCCCGTGTAAAAATCTATCACCACTCATAATGTTTCCAAAGGACTCGGAGTGAGGGACAGTATGTGAAAACTGCTTGGCGACCTGCAGGCTTTTATAATATATGCAGTATATCAATTTTGAAAATTGAAAAAATAAATTTTTAATTTTTGTTATATCAGTTTTATAAATATAAACAAAAGCATGCTAAAAAAATGTAAAAACAGAAATAGTTGAGAAACAAGCAGGAAAAAGTATGTAAGTGTGATAATCATTACAATTATACTTTCCAATATTTCTTACCATAAAATTTAATTACAAATATTGTTAAATCACCGTTTCTAAGGGAACTGGTAAAATGGGCGAAATTATTTCTTATTCCGGAATTATTTCTTAAACAAAAAAAAAAAAAAAAAAAAAAAAAAAAAAATATGCGTTTCCAATACAAAGAATATTATTGCATATAATACTATTAAAACAGACTAGAATGGCTTAAACAGAACGGATTTTTCACCAGATCTATGCGATTCCGCTTACCCTAGAATTACTGCAATATATCTCAGTTTAAAGTTTATTGAAGGTGCATTGTTATTAATATGCGTATGACCATTATGTATATATATATATATATATATATTACAAACTCAAAATCTTTACATGTTTACTTAAAAATCCTCTTCGTAAGAGTGGCGTTTCTAGTTTAAATAATGGTAAATAAAATCAACAAATTGATTTTTCAATCACATAAATAAGAAAGGACATGCAAACACAGAAACTTCAACTTTTTACAATTTTATGGGAGCAAAATAAATAAATAAATAAATGAAATAAAATAAAATAAAATAAAATAAAAATAATAACATAGTCATATGTAATTTCAGGAAACACAAACATTATAAAAGCCTGCAGGTCGCCAAGCAGTTTTCACATACTGTCCCTCACTCCGAGTCCTTTGGAAACATTATGAGTGGTGATAGATTTTTACACGGGACTCGGAGTATGCACTTCTATATAGCTTCTTTTTATGTGATATCACTTCGTTTTATGACTGACGTTTTAGGTTTGTGGCTTGGCGGGATCATTTACAACGAGTTGTTTTTGATGAGATACATATTATGCATCCACCTATCGGTAGTTTTTGAACCATTTTTTTTTCTTTTTGTTATAAAAAAGAATCCGATCTTCCTCTAATCCCATTCCTGAAAACCGCGATTTTACCGCATCATTAATTTCTTTTTATTGTTTTTTTTTTTTATTTTTACGAACTTTTGCCGCACGTGGTACATACCGGGTGGTTATAATATAAGTATCTCTATTTGGAGCTGTCTGTAGCTTAAAGTGATAACCAGAATGAAACCAAAATCGGTACACTTATTATTCGAGAAGGGAGAAGAAGAATGGAACAATAATAATAAAAAATTTCAATAGTCGTCGTCAGATGGCCCTTTTGAGCATGAAATGTAATGTGTAATATTATGTTCCGTGGAGGTATCGCAAACCTTAATAATTTTACTGCATATCACAACATTCGCGAAACATCACTCCTGATGAGTAACATTTCGCACGTCGTCCACCACCTGATTTGTGTCCTCCAGCACAATGACCATGGGGAATCTGAACATGATCGACGCCGCCATGCGAAAACATAACCAAGTTCACTGTGACATTTTCGAATAAATTAGGTGTGTCTTCTGGTCTGACGCCTTAATTTTCTGTTCTTGTATTACACATTACGTTTCACACTCAGTAGCGCCATCTGTTGGTGATTATTGCAATTTTTTATTGTTCCATTTTCTTCCCCCTTCTCGAATAGTAAGTATACCGATTTTGGTTTCATTCGGATCATTCCTTCGAGCTACAGACAGCACTAAATAGAGATACTTATATTATAACTATCCTGTATTATATATAATACTAGCTAGCTACGCCCGCTACGCTAGTCAATTTCTCTTAACGAACTTTTAATCAAACAAAATATTGACATTTCATAACTCACTCTTACATTTTAACAGAATAATAAGGCTACTATAATTTGTGAAACGTGCCAATATACACGTCAGGACACGTCGCCCTTATCATTATCTTTTTACGCATGAAGGTTTCGCTATGGTACTTCTTTGTGAAATTTGGTGATTTTTTTAATTCAATATTTGAAAAACGGCATAATCATTAGATTTGAAATTTATATTACAAAAAAATATAATTTTTTACTTTTCAAACACAGTTGGTCTATCAATTTTTTGACAAATACTTTTCGAGCTATTATTTTTTTCAGTAACTTCAAATGTTTCATTTTCCGAGATTAATCTGCGGCAACAATTAGCGAAAAACCCAGTCGTCAGCAACGCATAGCTTTTTTTAAAGAGGCTGTTGGAGTAGGGATTGTCACCATCAATTTGCCACCATCACTTTTGAAATCGGTTCTGTAGTTCCAGAGATTCCATAGAAATTGTAATTTAGAATGATTTTAGAACGCTTTTCGCTCATTTCACCCTTTTAAATTTCATTTTTTTTTAATATTCTTACAGAGCATTTACATCTTATAAGTAACTGCAATGCCAAATTTCAAATTTCTATCTCCTTCAGTATAAAAAAGTCGCAATTTTCGAACATTTTTCGCTCCTGCACCCCATTGGGGTTAGTGGCACCGACATAAAATATAGATTATGTTGAAGTAGGGATTGTCACCATCCATTTGCCACCATTACTTTGGAAATCGGTTCTGTAGTTCCAGAGATTCCATAGAAATTGTAATTTAGAATGTTTTTAGAACGCTTTTCGCTCATTTCACCCTTTTAGATTTTGATTTTTTAAAATTTATTCTTAGAGAGCCTTTACATCTTATAAGTAACTACCATGCCAAATTTCAAGTTTCTTAGCTCCTTCAATATAAAAAAAAGTCGCAATTTTCGAAAATTTTTCACTCCTGTACACCCCTGGTATTAGTGGCACCGACATAAAATATAGCCTATGGTGGAGCAGGAAGTGTTACCATCAATTTGCCCCCATCACTTTTGAAATCGGTTCTGTAGTTCCAGAGATTCCATAGAAATTGTAATTTAGAATGTTTTTAGAACGCTTTTTGCTCATCTCACACCTTTTAAATTTTGAATTTTTTTAGAATGTGTTCTTGGAGAGCATTTACAACTTATAAGTAAATACTAAGCCAAATTTCAAGTTTCTAGCTCCTTCAGTATAAAAAAATCGAAATTTTAGAACGTTTTTCGCTTCTGCACTCCCCTGGGTTAGTGGCACCGACATAAAATATAGCCTATGTTGGAGCAGGGACTGTCACCATCAATTTGCCACCATCACTTTTGAAAACGGTTCTGTTGTTCGAGATATTTCATAGAAATTGTAATTTAGAATGTTTTTAGAACGTTTTTCGCTCATCTCACCCTTTTAAATTTCGAATTTTATTAGAATTTGTTCTTAGAGAGCATTTACATCTTATAAGTAACTACCATGTCAAATTTCATGTTTCCTTCTCCTTCAGTATAAAAAAAATCGAAATTTTAGAACGTTTTTCGCTTCTGCACCCTCCTAGGGTTAGTGGCACCGACATAAAATATAGTCTATGTTGGAAAAGGGGTTGTCACCATCAATTTGCCACCATCACTTTTGAAATCGGTTCGGCAGTTCCGGAGATTACCTCCTACAAACAAACAAACAAACAAACAAACAAACAAACAAACAATCTTTTCTCCTTTGTAATATTAGTATAGATTAATATATATGATCAATATCCTTAATGTTAATTCCGTAATTTTTATACATCTTAACAAAAACATTCAAATCACCCAATTTGTAGTACATGTCAAATTCTGCTTAGATTTGCTACTAATTTGTTCTGCAAAATATTAGTTTATTGATTTTCTTTTGTTTTTTCATTCATTGATGCCGTCTTTATTAAATTTGCATATCATGTAAGTAGCCTATATTAATTGAAGAACAATCCTGTAATTTAGTTTAATGAAAGAGTTTAAAAAAAAATACTTTTTTTTAAGGTTAAGGCGCTTCCCTGATTAGTTTTGGAGGTTCATTGGTTAAGTATAAAGGGGGGAAACGGAGGGCTAACCCCCCATAATTTAGATAAATAGATTTTTCATGCAGAATTATCCCATTTTCTTCAAATTTTGTATATAGGTTAATTTTGATAATGCGCTTCTGTCAATAGTTTTGGGGGTTCATTGGTTAAGTATAAAGGGGGAAACGGAGGGCTAACCCCCATAATTTAGATAAATAGATTTTTCATGCAGAATTATCCCATTTTCTTCAACTTTTGTATATAGGTTAATTTTGATAATGCGCTTCTGTCAATAGTTTTGGGGGTTCATTGGTTATGTATAAAGGGGGAAAGGGGGGATAACTCCTCCTAATTTAGATAAATGAGTTTTTCATGCAGATTTATCCGATTTTCTTCAAATTTTGTATATAGGTTCATTGTGATAATGCGCTTCTCTGAAAAGATTTGGGGGTTCATTGGTTAAGTATAAAGGGGAAAAGGAGGGGCTAATCGCCCCTTAATTTAGATAAATGGGTTTTTCATGCAGATTTATCCGATTTTCTTCAAATTTTGTATATATATTCATTGTAAATAGAGACTTCCCTGATTAGTTTAAGGGGTTCATTAGTTAACTATGAGGGGGTAACGGTGGATGACCCCCCCTTAATATATTGTTGATTTCTTTATTTTTCGATGGGCTTATTTCAAATTCTTTGAAATAAGAGTATAATATACAATTAGTGTGACTAGCCTATGAGCTCAATGCCCTCAGTTTAACTGGGCAGTTTTCTTTTTTTAGCTCACAAGCTATCAAAGCCTGAGAGCTTATGTGCCCGCCGGTTCTGCATGAATGTACGTATGTACGTAACGCGATAACTCTTGATAGAACAAACCGTTTTACTTTAAATTTTGTTTATACGTTCCTTGTGATAAGGTGCTTCCCTGATTATTTTTGGGAGTTCATTAGTTAAGTATAAAGGGGGGAAACGGTTGGCTAACCCCCTTAATTTAGATAAATGGGTTTTTCATGCAGAACTATCCCATTTTCTTCAAATTTTGTATATAGGTTCATTTTGATAAAGCGCTTCTGTCAATAGTTTTGGGGGTTCATTGGTTAAGTATAAAGGGGGAAAGGGGGGATAACCCCCTTAATTTAGATAAATTGGTTTTTCATGCAGAAGTATCCGTTTTTCTTCAAATTTCGTATATAGGTTCATTGTGATAAGGTGCTTCCCTGATTATTTTTGGGAGTTCATTAGTTAAGTATAAAGGGGGGAAACGGTTGGCTAACCCCCTTAATTTAGATAAATGGGTTTTTCATGCAGAATTATCCGATTTTCTTCAAATTTTGTATATAGGCTCATTGTGGTAAGGCACTTCCCTGATTAGTCTTGGGGGTTCATTGGATAAGTATAAAGGGGGGAAACGGGGGGCTACCCCCCTTAATTTAGATAAATGTGTTTTTCATGCAGAAGTATCCGTTTTTCTTCAAATTTCGTATATAGGTTCATTGTGATAAGGTGCTTCCCTGATTATTTTTGGGAGTTCATTATTTAAGTATAAAGGGTGAAACGGGGGGCTAACCCCCTTAATTTAGATAAATGGGTTTTTCATGCAGAATTATCCGATTTTCTTCAAATTTTGTATATATCTATATTCATTGTAGTTAAAGACTTCCCTGAATAGATTAAGGGGTTCATTAGTTAACTATGAGGGGGGTAACGGGTGGATGACCCCCCTTAATATATTGTTGATTTCTTTATTATTCGAGGGTCTTATTTCAAATTCTTTGAAATAAGAGTATAATATACAATTAGTGTGAATAGCCTGTGAGCTCAATGCCCTCAATTTAACTGGGCAGTTTTCTTTTTATTTATTTAGCTCACAGGCTATCAAATCCTGAGAGCTAATGTGCCCGTCTGTTCTGTATGTATGTACGTAACGCGATAACTCGTGATAGAAATATCCGTTTTGCTTCAAATTTTGTTTACAGGTTCATTCTAATAAGGCGCTTTCCTGATTAGTTTTGGGAGTTCATTGGTTAAGTATAAAGGGGGGAAAGGGGGGCTAACTCCCCCTTAATTTAGATAAATTGGTTTTTCATGCAGAAGTATCCGTTTTTCTTCAAATTTCGTATATAGGTTCATTGTGATAAGGTGCTTCCCTGATTATTTTTGGGAGTTCATTAGTTAAGTATAAAGGGGGGAAACGGTTGGCTAACCCCCTTAATTTAGATAAATGTGTTTTTCATGCCGAATTATCCCATTTTCTTCAAATTTTGTATATAGGTTCATTTTGATAATGCGCTTCTGTCAATAGATTTGGGGGTTCATTGGTTAAGTATAAAGGGGGAAAGGGGGGATAACCCCCCCTAATTTAGATAAATGAGTTTTCCTTAAAAAATTATCCGATTTTCTTCAAATTTTGGATATAGGTTCATTGTGATAATGCGCTTCTGTCAATAATTTTGGGGGTTCATTTGTTAAGTATAAAGGGGGAAAGGGGGGATAACCCTCCCCCAATTTAGATAAATGAGTTTTTCATGCAGAATTACCCCATTTTCTTCAAATTTTGTATATAGGTTCCTTTTGATAATGCGCTTCTGTCAATAGTTTTGGGGGTTCATTGGTTAAGTATAAAGGGGAAAGGGGGGATAACGCCCCCCCTAATTTAGATAAATGAGTTTTTCATGCAGAATTATCCGATTTTCTTCAAATTTTGTATATAGGTTCATTGCTATAATGCGCTTCTCTGAAGAGTTTTGGGGGTTCATTGGTTAAGTATAAAGGGGGAAAGGGGGGGGGGGCTAACCCCCCTTAATTTAGATAAATGGGTTTTACATGCAGAATTATCCGATTTTCTTCCAATTTTGTATATATATATATTCATTGCTGTTAAAGACTTCCCTGAATAGATTAAGGGGTTCATTAGTTAACTATGAGGGGGGTAACGGGTGGATGACCCCCCTTAATATATTGTTGATTTCTTTATTTTTCGAGGGTCTTATTTCAAATTCTTTGAAATAAGAGTATAATATACAATTAGTGTGAATAGCCTGTGAGCTCAATGCCCTCAGTTTAACTGGGCAGTTTTCTTTTTATTTATTTAGCTCACAGGCTATCAAAGCCTGAGAGCTAATGTGCCCGTCCGTTCTGTATGTATGTACGTAACGCGATAACTCGTGATAGAATTATCCGTTTCGCTTCAAATTTTGTTTACAGGTTCATTCTAATAAGGCGCTTCCCTGATTAGTTTTGGGAGTTCATTGGTTAAGTATAAAGGGGGGAAAGGGTGGCTAACTCCCCCTTAATTTAGATAAATTGGTTTTTCATGCAGAAGTATCCGTTTTTCTTCAAATTTCGTATATAGGTTCATTGTGATAAGGTGCTTCCCTGATTATTTTTGGGAGTTCATTAGTTAAGTATAAAGGGGGGAAACGGTTGGCTAACCCCCTTAATTTAGATAAATGGGTTTTTCATGCAGAATTATCCGATTTTCTTCAAATTTTGTATATAGGCTCATTGTGGTAAGGCACTTCCCTGATTAGTCTTGGGGGTTCATTGGATAAGTATAAAGGGGGGAAACGGGGGGCTACCCCCCTTAATTTAGATAAATGTGTTTTTCATGCAGAAGTATCCGTTTTTCTTCAAATTTCGTATATAGGTTCATTGTGATAAGGTGCTTCCCTGATTATTTTTGGGAGTTCATTATTTAAGTATAAAGGGGGGAAACGGGGGGCTAACCCCCTTAATTTAGATAAATGGGTTTTTCATGCAGAATTATCCGATTTTCTTCAAATTTTGTATATAGGCTCTTTGTGATAAGGCACTTCCCTGATTAGTTTTGTGGGTTCATTGGATAAGTATAAAGGGGGGAAACGGGGGGCTACCCCCCTTAATTTAGATAAATGGGTTTTTCATGCAGAATTATCCGATTTTCTTCAAATTTTGTATATAGGCTGATTGTGATAAGGCGCTTCCCTAATTAGTTTTGGGTGTTCATTGGGTAAGTATAAAGGGGGGTAAACGGGGGCTAATTCCCCTTAATTTAGATAAATGGGTTTTCATGCAGAATTATCCGATTTTCTTCAAATTTTGTATATAGATTCATTGTGGTAAGGCGCTTGCATGATTAGCTTTGGGTTTTCATTTGTTAAGTATAAAGGGGGGAACGGGGGGGCTCCCCTCCCTTGGGCTCCCCTCCCTTAATTTAGATAAATGGGTTTTTCAAACAAAATTATCCGATTTTCTTCAAATTTTGTATATAGATTCATTTTGGTAAGGCGCTTGCATGATTAGTTTTGGGTTTTCATTTGTTAAGTATAAAGGGCGGAACGTGGGGGGGGGCTCCCCTTCCTTAATTTAGATAAATGGGTTTTTCAAACAAAATTATCCGATTTTTTTCAAATTTTGTGTATAAATTCATTGTGGTAAAGCGCTTGCCTGATTAGATTTTGGGGGTTTATTGGTTAAGTATAAAGGGTGGGAACGGGTGCTTATCCCCCCCCCTTAATATATTGTCGATTTCTTTATTTTTCGAGTAGCATTATTCTTTGTAAAAATAGCATAATATACAATTAGTGTGAATAGCCTGTGAGCTCAATGCCCTCAGTTTAACTGGGCAGTTTTCTTTATTGTGTTACGCATTTTCCTGCTGACTTATATTTAGTAGACTAATAGAAGTTTTCGGAATATAAATAAATTCATATACAGGGTAATGCATAGAACAAGATACATTTCCGTTTATGGTTGGTAATTGATTGAAGTGAGTTTTAAGTTGCCTTATGAGTTTTTTACCTGAATTAAATTTTAGTTTAATATGTGGTGTGTATAAAAGTATTTATAGTGTAATATACAGGACTATTTAGAGTGCATTTCCATCGATCGGCGAACATTTCTAAAAGTGAATTTTCTAGCTGAAATTATTTTTATCATCATATACGGGACTGCACAAAGTAGTTTTATTACATTTTTTACTAAGGAAGGTAAATAATAAAACTGTATTTTTAAATGTGTTATATGTTTCCTAAACTGTTTTCTACGTATCTTTATTCACCTTATATAACGGTGAAGTTTCGTTGCATTTTTCTGGATGTGTAGGAAACAGTTTCATAATCTATGCTTGACGCATGATTTTCCATATTTGTTTAATTTTAATATTTACCAGACTTCGCTCTTTTACAATAACATATATATCCTGACTTTTCTTTAATACATAAAAAAAAAAAAAAAAATACTAGGACATTTTTGTACTGTAGGTGACTGAGACGAAAGCACTCCAGTGAGACATTTCTATCTCTTACTTTTTTCTGTAACGTAATTCATGTTTTCGTGTGACTTGGTACCAAATACGCTAGGATTTTATTTTGATTTAAATAAACAGTTACAATAGCTTCTTTTTAACACTTTCCAACAAAGTTGAAAAGTGTTTATGAATTCGGTTTGTCTGCCTGTCTGTCTGCCGTCTGTTTGTGTCTGTCTGTCTGACCGTGCTCTAAATCACATAATTATACTCCGATTGTCATGCCATTGATATATGTTATTTAGGTTTACAATAGCATGTTCGGTATTGAAAATGAAGCGTGTAGCACTTATAGTTTTTTTACAGGACACTCAAAAGAATTCCGTTACATTACGACCTACGGGGGGAAATAATCTGCGGTTTATTTTAATCATGTTACACAATTTCAAACGTATTGAAATTGATATATATGACTGAGGGGCACCACAAGAGGCTTAATACAGAATGTGATGTGCATAGCACTTATAGTTCCTTTACAGGGACACTCAAAAAAATTACGTTACATTACGGTCTATGGGGAAAAAGCGTTTGCGGTTTATTTTACTAATGTTCTACTATTTCAATCATATTGAAATTGATATATAAAATCTCTAAGGGGAATTACTATAGAATATTGTGTGTATAGCATTCATTTACAGGGACACACAAAATGGTTTGGTACTGTCTGTTAACAATAATTGCTGAAAGTGCGTTTTCAGTTGCTGAACGTGTTTAACTCATTTTTTGTGTATTGCTTGGTGTGTATAAATTCTATAAATCATATACAGGGCAGCACAAAAGTTTTCGAGTACATTTCCGTTTATTGACGAAAATTCCAGAAGGAGAATTTTAAACTGTGCTACGCGTATCCTAACTGACTAAAATTTAGTTTTCTACGTAATTTATATACAAATCTTTAGATCATATACAGAGATGCACAAAAGAATTTGGATATTTATCGGAATAGTGTTGGTAATTCCTGACATTGGATGTCATCTTTCACCGTATTAATCGGTAAATATTTGTAAAATTATTTTGGAAGTATTGGAAAGTGTTACATAATCTATGCTTGACGCAAGATTTTTCGTCCTTGTGTCTTTTTTAAATTGTTTATTTAGAGTCATCTCTAGGGATGAAATCTTTCTTCTTCTGAATTGTTTTGGAAAATCTTCATTTTAAAGTCAAATTACATTTCAATGAAATTATTCGATCCCTATAGAGTTAGGATATTTTTGTAAATATTAGTGTAAAATTACAAAACACAAACAAGCAATCGTATTGATTAGTACTTAAATTTTATGTATCTGTATGAGAATCTTATTTTACAGTGATTCTGAGATGCACATTGAAGCTATAGATTTTAAAAGAAAAAAAATACTAAAAAAAAAGAACATTGTAAAATGATTTTGAGAATTGATTTTGAAATTGACGTACACTATTATCTCCAGTGGTCAAAGAAAAGTGTTTGATTTATAAATTTTAATTGTAGTCCGATTTCTCCAATATAGCAATTTAACTTCTGACGGTAAAATCTTATATTTTAAAGATTCCAGAGAAATAAAAGAACTTTAAATAAATTATTTTTGAATAACTTCCATGAAATTTTAGATTATAACTATATTATTAACTATATAGATTATAACTATATAAATAGATTATAACTGTATTATTAACTACTATATAGATTATAACCCTATTATTAACTGTATAAATTATTACTATATTAAATAGATTTTAAGTATATAAATAAAAAAGCAACTTTATATTTTACACCAGTTTTAAAATATCTCTTATATCCTATATGTGATTAAGGAGTTCTACATTTGCTGAATAATACGAGGATATACTATATAAATAATTGCACTCTCTAGTTAAAAAAACATTTAGAACATCGCGAATGAAGTGAAAAGTGACACTTGATAAATGTGTGGTTATTATCAAGCGGTTTTCTGAAAACGTTTATTTCTAAAAGATGCACTTTAGACAATGTTGATATATATATATATATATATATATATATATATATATATATATATGTGTGTGTGTATTAGAAAATGAAAACAGAGGAAATAATATGATAAAATTTTATTAAAACTGAAAATAATGAAAATCCGAAGATAAATGTTGTTGATAGAACATTTGCGAAAACAAATCGTAAAAATTTCTTTAAACATTATAATGTTTTTGCTTTTTAAACTAACTTTGTGTTTTCAATTATGAATCTACGAAATTAAAGCAATATATATATATATATATATATATATATATATACAGGGTACGTCAGAAATATGTATACATACACTGTTTAACGGGTCTTTACTTCTATTTTTTCTTTCTTTTGAAAGTGTAATTAATTGTAAATAATGGGTGGACCAAGATTAACTTTTGGAAATAGAAACTTTATTTTGAAATACTATTGTAAGTATGAAAATGTAGCAGAATTACAAAGCAATATCGCGGGGAGTTTCAGACAGATCCACCTTAGCGACTTACAATTGATCGGATAAAAGATAAGTTTGAAAAGAATGGATGTTCCGGGACCGCAATTCAGCAAGAATGCACCACAACAGTAAATGAAGTGTTTGTTGACATTTGTGAATCAATAGCTCACCGTTATGAACAGTGTATTAACCAGAACGGTAATAATTTTGAATATCTGTGGCAGGAGGAAATGTTATACATTTTATGTAGATTCTTTTGCCATTTAAACAATTATTATATGTGAAAAAAAAACTGGAGTTATAATCATTCAAAGTGTGTATAAATTTTTCTGACGCACCTTGTATATATACAGGGTGTCTGAAAAGTCTGGAAACGGTCGAATAACTCCAGAAATATATATCGGATTGAAAAACGGAAAAATGCGTGTTCAATATTTTTGAAAAATCTGTTTAAGAATATCAAAATTACCTCCCCTGGTGGGGAAAGGAGGGCAATTTTGAAATCTTAAATAATAACTCTACTTTTTATTGCAGATTCGGATTCTACGGGAAAAAATACATAACTTTCGTATTGAACATATTCTTTGGAAAATCGTAGATGGCGCTGTAATCGAGTACAATGCAGTGAGAAAGTCATCCAGCTGTTTCCAGGAATAGATGGTACAGTACGCTTAGCAAAGTTACGCACTAAGTTTGGTGAGATTGTTCGTCCTGTACAAAGACTATATCCATTGGAAGCAAATTTCGATTAAGATAATTTTTCTCGGAAAAATATCGAGTCTCCTCATCCTAATGACACTACAGATAAAGATTCTCCCGATTCTGGTGAAGTTAAAGAGAATTCTCCTAGAGTCTCTAACGCGGAGTTTCACGAGGCACGCTTTAATTGATTTTCCCTTCCTAAAGGTCAAGGGGGGTGGGGTATGAAAGTCGACAGTCTTGCTGCCTTATTTCTTTGGCGAACAATGAGCGAACGGGCTTCGCCAAGGCCGCTGATCTTTCAAAAGGCCCTGTGCTTGTTTAATTTTTTTTTTTTTTTTTTTTACTTAATAATCTGAAATTAATCTAATTTTAAAGCAAATAAAAGTTACCTTTTTTAAAAGATAAAATAAAAAAATAAATGAAGGTGAATATCTTATATGATAAAGTAAAATTCAATTCAATTTTGCTCAAACAAGTATTATTTTAATTTCTGAATATTTTTTATGAGCAAAAGTTTTCATGAAGCTTTGAATCCAAGAATCATTTTTATCATTTCATTTAGGAAAAACTAGTACTACATACATATAGAATAAGGCCTTATTAAATAGTGTAAGGCCCATTACATATAGTAAAACTGCCTCTTCATGACAAACACGTCTCAAAAATTAGTTTTAAACACCCATTTTGTCAAAATTTTTTGAAGATTCCTTGCAACCTAAATAAAATTATTAGGATAAATAATTTATAATATTTTTAAAACTGCAATATTTTATTTCAGTAACAATTGTTACTTTTTAACCTGGTGAAAGAAATAACAAGAACAAAAATCATGCGTCAAGCATAGATTAAGTAACACTTTCCAATACTTCCAAAATAATTTTTCATTACATCTTCTAATAAGGTGAAAGATATATCTAAGTAAACATATTGGAAAACCCATAACATATTTAAAACGCAATTTCAGAAATTACCAGCAATATCGTCAAAAATATCCGAATTCTGCAGCCCTGTATAGGATCTATAGATTATGTATATGTACTACATGGAATGCAAAATATTATTTCAGTTAAAAAACATGTAACACAGTTTAAAATTCCCCTTTGGAATTTCCACAATAAACGGAAATGTACACGAGAACGTTTCTGCTGCCCTGTATATGATCTATACAGTTAATACACATCAAGTAATAGACCAAAAAAATGAGTTATATTTAAAAACTCGTTCAGCAACTGAAAACGCACTTCCAGCAATTATTCTTAACAGACAGTACCGAATTTTTTTGTGTGTCCCTGTAAATGAACGATGAATGCTGTACACACAATATTGTATTGTAAGCCTCTTGTAGTGTACTGTAGTGATATATATCAATTTCAATACGTTTGAAATTGTGTAACATTAGTAAAATAATCCGCAAATGAATTTTTTCCCCATACAGCGTAATGTAAAAGAATTATTTTGAGTGTCCCTATAAAAAACTACACTTCATATTCAATACCGAGCATGCCATAGGAAACCTCAATAACATATATCAATTGCATGATAATCCTGATATATTTATGTGACTTAGAGCACGGACAGACAGACATACAGACAGACAGACAGACAAACCGAATTTATAAACATTTTTCAACTATGTTGGAAAGTTTTAAAAATTATGCTCTACCTGCACCTCTAAAATCTAAAAAAAGGCCCTTATAAAAAAATATCCCAATATATCTGATAAAAAAAAATATATTTATACAAACTGAAATATTACACAATCAATAATACGGCACAAACAGACATAATACAGTACGTGCAAAACTTACTGCCACCTTTTCTCCCTCACTCTCCCTTCCACATTTTTTTAATAATCACTATTTTTGTATTGGCATAAAATATGCCAAGTTAAAAAAAAAAAAAAAAGTGGGTAAGTGTGGCATAAAGGGTTTCGTTCAATACTCCTTTCAAAACACTTTATCCTTTCTTTAATAAAGCAAAATAAATTTCATTAAAAAAAAGTCATGTTTTTTATAAAGTAAACATTTACCTATCTGTTTTTTTCACGTTTTTTGGAATATCTGAATCGGCCCGATAGTGGGCAAAGCCCGCTATTATACTCTGTCATAATAATATCTGTCATGTGGACTAAATGCGATATTTAAAAAAAAATCAATTTCAAATGTAAACGTGTTTGTATAGAGACCTTCAAAATGTTAAAATATGCCAATATTTCCATACTCGGGTTTTTATCATGATACAATACGTTCTTCAAACTCATATGACGTTATAATCACTTGCTGACGTCTTATCTACTTGCTTTCTCTTTTACTCATATTGATACTCTCTGTGTATTATTCTCAAACATTTGAAAAAGTCCGTTAAACTTCCAATAGGACGTCAGATTAATTTTCTTTTTAATTGTCTAATGACGTCCTATTAAGCTGCTTTCTGTATTTACACATACTCATACTCCTTGTATTATTGAGAAAGGTTTGAAAATTTCCGTTTTATTACCAATATGACGTCATATTAGTCTTTTTTTTTAATTGGTGAAACTTTTTATTTCATTTCTATTTTTCATGTGGAAATCTTTCAATAGAAAATTAATTATTGTAGAAATAATCTTATTGTGAATGTTTAATTGTTGGCAACTGCTATAATAAAAATGTTTAAATTGAATAGGAAAAGGCTGTTAGAATTTTGGTTTTTATCTCCTTATATTAAAATACGATTTTTTTTAAATGTGATGCTTTTCAGCTTCATAGTAGGTATTCAGCTGTAAGTACACAAAATTCCACGTCTCTAAGTTACGTAGTTTCTGAGAACCGGTTCTATGACGGACAGACAACAAAGCGGGACTAATAGGGTTTCGTGAGATGAACGAAACCCTAAAAAAAGTGCTTTAAATCCAAATCCATCCCTAATATGTTAAATACAAATGAAAAATATAAAAGTCCTCTTCACAAGCCCCACGTCCACATTAAAACCTACATTACTGCAATCTTCTTTTCAATATTTCCCTTTTAGTTGTCTTATTATAGAACATAATAAGATTTCATTTGTCTGTTTCACGTAAAGCATATTTTAAAAATATTTCAAAACAAAAATCCTCATTGACAAATTTAGGAGGTAGCCTTGGTGCATGTGCGTGTGTGGGCGGTGGAGGGGGGGGCGAAGATTTTGAATTTAATGCTTATTAATATTGTTTAAGTAGAAATCATCTCCGAAACCACCGGAACTTTCAAAATACTCCTTTGAGAAAAATGCCTGTTTTCAACACTGAAAACATTAAAGAATTCTTGAAATTTCTAAATTATTTAGTGTACTTAGTGTTTACTTATTCTCATATTAAATGTGGGGAAAAAATGGATCCATATAACATATTTTACTTGAAAATTGAATTGAGTTAAATGAAATTTTCTCAAACAAAATTGTTAAAATTATTATAATTTATAAATTATTTAACATATTCAGTTTTTATGCATTTCTTCATCAATCTCTTTCATATATCATTCTCTTATCAATTATATATATGAAAAAATCTATATAACTATAGGTTATAAAATTCATACATTGAAATTTTTGCTCGAAAACAAAACTGATACAAAATTATTTCGTTTTATAAATTATTTAAGTCTCATTTTACTTACCCATCATACGTAGTATAGGGTAAGTCTTGTAATCGTTTTGAAAATCGAAAAAAA
Source organism: Maratus michaelseni (assembly GCA_963931845.1). Taxonomy (NCBI): domain Eukaryota; kingdom Metazoa; phylum Arthropoda; class Arachnida; order Araneae; family Salticidae; genus Maratus; species Maratus michaelseni. The sequence continues at coordinate 471,965,897 of OZ007588.1, read as the reverse complement.
ATTTTTGACGGATTTACACGTTTCAGACACTGGAGATTCCAAAAAACATATTTTTAGAAAAAAAATTTTGCCGTCCGTCTGTGTGTCTGTGTGTCTGTGTGTGTGTGTGTCTGTGTGTGTCTGTGTGTCTGTAAACGCTCTATCTCCCGAAAAAATTGAGATAGACACTTGCAATTTGGTATGTACTTAGTATGTAATAATGGGAAGAAGCCTATTTCATTTCAATAACCTCGATTAACCGGAACTATTTTTTTCGGACTCTCGAAATATTCGTTCTGATAAAAGGTATATAAAAATTTTCGAAATTGTTTATTTTAAGAAATAAGTATACAAGACAATAAAAAAACATAAATTTTGCATAAAGCATGAAGTCGATCGGATAATTAGTTGCTGAGATATTTGTAATTCTATTTCCCACACTCTTCGATTTTTCATGACCCTGTATTTCATCCAAATTTCACTTCAAAGATATATTTTAATTGGAAATTTGACGCTTAATCAGATGCAATAAACTGCTAGTTAATAGAATTATTATTTTTGGAGTTATAAGGAAAAACCTCTTTCAAGCAATTCAGTAATCGAGCCTATAAAGTTATGACGTCATCAACCACGATTTTATTTGAATTGCTATGCATTTTATAAGTAGTTTACACATTTTTGTTTTAATATTTTACATTATGCATATCCATGATGGGTAAGTATTACGGTGGCCCCCAACGACTAGTTTACTTTCTTATCAATTGTAAATACATATAGATATATATATATTATAAATTTGGGATGTATTAAATTAGTAAAACAGAAAACTGTAACATTCAATTTTAATAATATGATAATCAATAGTATTTTACTTGTTGCATACAATTCTATATCTGCAATTCCAACTAAGATGACTACATCAAAAAAATGTTCTTGCTCAGTATATTTCTGCGTTATTAAAGATGAACTAACTACTTATCAGGGGAAAGTACTTTGCCAAAGCTGCGATAAACTGCCTAATATGCAGCTTCTCACAGAGTTGTAATCCATCAGGATTCCGAGTTGGGATAAAATTGAGAATGGGGATTCTATTGTTAGGGGTGACCCGTGCTAGCCTTAACCGAACCGTCTCTAAATGTGGACGAATGGTCCGAACCCCGGAACGTCTAGGACTAATGAACCTGTCCTCGACTGTGGTTGAGTTTTAGCAACGGAAAAATCAACGGGGAGAATATGTTGCGGCCAGCTCCATCTATTTCACTCCGCAGTGACTCATGAATTTGAACTGAAACTTTTCCTTCGCTAATTGAGCTGAACTGAACTCAAAAACTTCCGAATCTTTTGTTTTTGCGATGAACGAAAATGGAAATATGTAGCAGCGTCGTTTATATTTGTAAGAAAATGAAAAATATTAAAAGATGATTATTTCAAATGACATCTGCTTTTTTTTCTGTAAATATATAGTTCGCGCTTATAAATATTTTGCTGTTGTTTAGTCAAAATGTGTAATTAAAAATATGAAAATTATCTTCAATGCATCTATAGTCATTCCGTTTATATTTTTAATTTAAAGTTTCCACAACTAGACTACGAGAATGTTCTAAATTTTTATTTATTATGAAATAATAAATTCCTTTAATAAGTAACAGTGTTTTACTTGAAGAATTTCCACATTTATCCGCCAGAACCAGTAATAATAAACTAAACATGAACTGAGACTGCTTTTTTCACGTATGATTTAATCTGCGAACCCTGATATCGGCTGCGGGATGTATTTAAAATATCGAGAAAGATATTTTTTTTAACTTTACTGGAATGTTCAAATTATCATGTATATATATATTTTATATATCAGAAGATTATCAGAATGATAAGCTATATATATATATATATATATATATATATATATATGTATATAATAACACTCGTATGTATAACATATATATATACATACTAGGGGGCCTACCCCCTGCAAGCTACGCTCGCCAACCCCCGCTCAGACTTCGAGGCCTCTAAAAACATGACAGCGTGCTTTATTTTAAAAATATTGGTAAATCTGTAATTGGGTTGCCATGCTTTTAATGTTTTAATGGGGCATTTTTTGATTATCATGGCCTCATACACAGCTGTTGCGACAACTGACGACTGTTTTCGGGATTGATAAGTAAAATCAATTACAACTTGAAAACCAGCTTGTATAAAATGGTTAGGTTTAAATTGTGGCTACCTCTCGGACTTCTATAACAACGATGTGTATTCTATTCTTCCTTTGCGTTTAAGGATGAGAAAAAGTTATTTTAAATATGTAAATTATTTTTTTTAATTAATTTGTATATACGAATTTTATAATAATTATTTATCATACAAAATAAATTAAATATTTTGTGCATGCATGCCTGCATTTATTCGGCATCAATTGATGAGATATTTAAACAAATTTGCCATCCGCGATAATTTTACACCATGTTATGTCACTTGAATATTGTCCATAAGAAAATCGAGTAATTTTCCAGTATAGGATCCTTTACTTTTAGGTTTGGAGTAATTCGAGCTTCAAAAAGGGATAGATTCGTTAATATACATAGATTTGTTGCCAAAAGTTATGAAAACAAAACCAATGAGCTTTTGGTGCTTTTCTATTATAGGGGTCTTGACGCTTTTTTAAAAAGTTTGGCGGAAAAAACCAAGCAGGATATTTTATTCTTCCGTTCTGTTGGGCAATCATTATTTTATATATTAGTTTCAAATATCCGAATTAATGATTTTATAAATTCGTTTAATTAAATTTTAGAAAAAAATAACAAATGATATCAATAAATAATAATTACTATTAATTCCTTTTCCTCCCTTTCTTTTGCGTTTACCTAAATGACGTCATTTGGACGAATTTATTCAAAATATTTTCAGTTTATAAATTAAATTAAATGCTGACAGACGATTGAATCCTGACGATAGAAATGTGATTTTTTTTTTCAAATTTTCCTGAAAAACATAATTTAATCACAATCTTGTCTCCATTATCTATACTTGTCTTCATTATCGATTGAAATAAAAGATAAATTCAATTTCAATTTGAAAATGACGAATAAAAAGAAATCAATAATCCCTATCGGGATCCTTTTCAATTTTTTCCCCTTTTTTGTCACAAAAAAACTGAGTAATTAGTTGCCATCATTACAGAAATGTCATTAAAATTATAAAAAAATTAATATCTCGAAAACTAATTCCAATTTCAAAATTCTATTACCAGTTTTGACATCCGCGGATTTTTATGAAGAATTGGTATTAATTTCACCATGAAGCGTTTAATATTTTATTAAAAATAGCCCTGAAACATAATCAGTCGTTTAATCAGTCGTTTCATAAATTCGTTTCATGAATTCGTTTCATAAAATCGTTTCATAAATTCGTTTCATTAGGATTTTATATATATAGGGTAGATATAAATCGAAAAGAAATGTTTAAACATTGTAAGATTTTTGCTTTTTAAACTTCTGTTGTGTTTCGAATTACGTGTCTATGAAATAAAAGTCATATATATATATATATATGTATCTATACATATTACGTGCGTATAATAAAGAATTTCTAAATGTCGTTGCTGAGATCAGAATGAGAAGCAGTAATGTACTGCACGTAGTTACTTCATTTAGGCAGATAAAATAGTTATTCCTGAAGTTGATTAGATTTCCAGTAAGAGACTGTTTCTAGAGTAATGACTTCCCTTTATCTTTTCCATAGCTATTCTGTAATGAGGACAGAATATAGAAGCAAATTAGATTTCACGAGAAACATAGTTTCTTTTTTCCTGTGTGTGGTTCTATACAAATATATCTGTACAAATTTCTATTTATAATAGCAAATGGCTGAAATTGAAAGATATTCTAATATAATCTTATGATAAAAACTTATTTGTGAAAATTGTAAATAAAAAAGTTTAAATTTCACTTCCTTAATGTATATTGTTAATAGAAACATATTCATTATAATCCGACAACACATTAATAAAGCCAGAAACAAAGGTGCATAAAATGTAATGTAATACGTCTTTTTTAAACCCACTGAAAGGCGATGGGATATATTTTATACCAAGGTGAAAAATTGAATTTCATTATTTTCATCGAAAATTTCTCGAAAATTCTGGTATGAATTCAACATTACAGAAATATAATTTCTTTCCCCTGAAAGGGTTAATACTTTTCAATATTCTTAAACAGTGTTTACGACTTCGGTTTGTTTGGCCGTCTGGTCGTCCATCCGTGCTTTAACTTGGATTACACCGTAAATTTTATATGTTTTTGACGCTTACTATAGCATGGTTCGTATTGAAAATAATGTGTGTAGCTATTTGCTATTTTTATACAGTGCGTAGAGTTTATTGTTCGTTTACAGGGGTACTCAAAAGTATTCCGTTACATTAAGATCAATGGAAAAAATTGTTTCAAGTTCAATTTGATGATATTACACCATTTCACACATAATGAAATTTATATGCGTTTATCAAGTGCAATAAAACATGCTTTCTGCAGAATATGAGGTGCAAAGCATTTATTATTTTTTATAGGGTCAAACAAAATAATCTACGGAGAGAAATCGGTTGCAGAGTATTTTAATGATGTTACACAATTTCTAACGTAATGCAATTTATATACATTACTGAGGTGCACTATAAGGGGCTTACTCGGAAGTATGGTGCACATTGCATACAGGGAAAAACAAAAGAATTTGGTTACAGTACTGTTTATGAGCGATAATTGCAGGAAATACGTTTTCAACTTTGGTTTGATTATAGGTTTAACTAAAGTTTTACATAGTATATGTTGTTTATACAATATGTTGATCATACTCAAAGAAATTGGTATTTATTACTGACTGTGGGAGTAAATTGCTTAACAGTAGTTTTTAATTGTATTATGCATGCTGAAATATATTTAGCATACTAATAGAAGTCTCTGGAATGTAAATAAATTTATATACAGGGCTACTCAAAGAAGAAGATACATTGCCGTTTACGGTTGGTAATTACTGAAAGTTCATTTTAAGCTGTTTTATGCGTATTTTACCTGGATTAAATTTTAGATTATTATGTGGTGTGTACAAAAGTCTTCACATAATATACAGGACTGTACCAAAAAATTCAGGTGCTTTTCCATCTATTTACGGAAATTGCTAAAAGTTCTTTTTTTAACTGAACTGAATTTTAAAATGCTATGTAGTATATATGCAAATCTATACCAGGGTATATCATATACCAGGGTTGTAAAAAACTCAGCCCGGACAGGTAGCTGGGTGGGTACCCGGGCAGTTAACCACTACAACCCTACGTGTTGTAAAAAACCCGGGTTTAAAGAAAAATCAGCCCGGAAGGGTAACTGGGTGGGTACCTGGGCAGCTATCCACTACAACCCTGTCATATACAGGGCTGCACAAAATAATTCGACTGTATTTTTGGGAAAAAAACCAGCCCGGGCGGGAAGCTGGGCGGGTGCCCGGACAGCTACCCACTACAACACTGTCATATACAGGGCTGCACAAAATAATTCGACTGTATTTTTGAGACTGAGGAAGGTAATTGGAAAAACTGGATTTTTATTTATAATATATGTTTTCTAAATAATTTACTTACATACTAGGGGGCCTACCCCCTGCGAGCTACGCTCGCCAACCCCCGCTCAGAGTTCAAGGCCTCTAAAAACATGACAGCGTGCTTTGTTTTAAAAATATTGGTAAATCTGTAATTGGGTTACCATGCTTTTAACGTTTTAATGGGGCATTTTTTTATTATCATGGCCTCATACACAGCTGTTGCGACAACTGACGACTATTTTCGGGATTGATAAGTAAAATCAATTACACCTTGAAAACCAGCTTGTATAAAATGGTTAGGTTTAAATTGTGGCTAACTCTCGGACTTTTATAACAACGATCTGTATTCTATTCTTCCTTTGATGCGTTTAAAGATGAGAAAAATTCCATCTGCTTGTGAATAACATTAAGAACCACGGTATTGAAAAGTACTATGTTATAGACATTTTCAGTAACAGTTTTTAATTTTCTCTCTATTTTAGTGCACCATCATGCATATTTTCATGTTATTTTAAATATGTAAATTATTTATTTTAATTAATATGTATATACGAATTTTCTAATAATTATTTATCATACAAAATTAATTAAATATTTTGTGCATGCATGCCTGCATTTATTCGGCATCAATTGATGAGATATTTAAACAAATTTGCTATCCGCGATAATTTTACACCATGTTATGTCACTTGAATAGTGTGCATAAGAAAATCGGGTACTTTTCCAGTATAGGATCCTTTGCTTTTAGGTTTGGCGTAATTCGAGCTCCAAAAAGGGATAGATTCGTTAAGATACATAGATTTGTTGCCAAAAGTTATGAAAACAAACCCAATGAACTTTTGGTGTTTTCCTATTATAGGGGTCTTGACGCTTTTTAAAAAGCTTGGCGCAATTCGGGTCTCAGAAAGTGAGATTTGGTGCCAAATGACATAAACAGCCATGGAAACAAATTCGACGATTTTTTTGTTTATATGCGTATTTTAATTATACGTATATTATTATTGTTTTTTCTATACAAATTACTTCTGATTATATATAAAATAGGATAAATTACATTTTACGCTAAACAAATTGTATAAATATTGAAAAAATGCTTCTGTATACGAAATGACAAAGTGAATAGGTTGACAGAAAGTATGTTGCCAAATTTCCTTTTCCGCCAATGATCCTATACTGGAAAAGTACCCGATTTTCTTATGGATAATATTCAATGGAATTCAATTTCATGGTGTAAAATTATCGCGGATAGCAAATTTGTTTAAATATCTCATCAATTGATGCCGAATAAATGCAGGCATGCATGCACAAAATATTTAATTTATTTTCTATGATAAATAATTATTAGAAAATTAGTATATACATATACCTTTTAATAATAATTTCCTTTCCCCCCTTTCTTTTGCGTTTACATAAATGACGTCATTTGGACGAACTTATTTAAAATATTTTCAGTTTATAAATTAAATTAAATGCTGACGGACAACTGAATCCTGATGATAGAAATGTGATTTTTTTTTTCAAATTTTCCTGAAAACATAATTTAATCACAATCTTGTCTTCATTATCGATTGAAATAAAAGATAAATTCAATTTCAATTTGAAAATGACGAATAAAAAGAAAACAATAATCCCTATCAGGATCCTTTTCAATATTTTTCCCTTTTTTGTCACAAAAAAAACTGAGTAATTAGTTGCCATCATTACAGAAATGTCATTAAAATTAGAAAAAAATTAATATCTCTAAAACTAATTCCAATTTCAAAATTCTATTACCAGTTTTGATATCCGCAGATTTTTATGGACAATTGGTATTAATTTCACCATCAAGCGTTTAATATTTTATTAAAAATAGCCCTGAAACATAATCAGTCGTTTAATCAGTCGTTTCATAAAATCGTTTCATAAATTCGTTTCATAAAATCGTTTCACAAATTCGTTTCATTAGGATTTTATATATATAGGGTAGATTTTCTTTCACCTTATTTATAAGTGAAGTCTTGTTACAGTTTTCTGGTTGTGTTGGAAAGTGTTTCATAATCTATGCGTGTTGCATGATTTTTCGTCCTTGTTTGGTTTACATTTAGCGTATCTGGACATTGTTTTGCCTAAATTTTATTTTAAGTGTCTAGCTTTTTCTTTTTCTTTTTTATATCCAAGTTTCGATATTAAGAAAGTCCTCCTAATGCACAACTCTGCAAAATTCTTTTTTTTTTTCTGTTAAAAGATTTAACAAAAATTGAGATTTATACCGATGTTTGTATATAAGAAAACATTTATATCTGAAATTAATGTTAAAAGTGCTGATAAAAATATAATTCATTATATAAAAATGAATACAGATTGCTAGAGTAAATAATCGTTATTTGCAACATTTTCTAATAGAGACGTTTATGTAAAACAGAATACACGAATTCTAAGTATTTCTCTGCCAACGAAACATTTTAACTATACCATTAACTAAATTATAAAAATACAAATATGTTTCACTTGCAGTTCTAACAAAGCATCATAAGCATGGAGACAGCTGAGTTAACAACAATGACAGTATCAATATAAAAATATTGCACCTAAACCTGAAGGTATTCTGTCCAATACAATTCTGCATTCCATCTATGCTTTCTCCCTCAATATTTTTCAGAAAAACGTTAATGCTTTAATTTTAGTAAAATGCTTGCATATATTAAATATATATATATATATATATATATATATATATATATATATATATATATATATATATATATATATATATATATATATATATATATTGCAAAGGTTGATAATCACACTCCCTCAAAAAATTATAAAATCGAAATTACATTATGGAGGATTGAGGTGGGACTGCTAAAAAAGTTTTTTTTTTAAAGTGGGTTTTGTACAATTAGAACAAGAATTTTTCATTCTATATTTTACATAATGACTTCTCATACATGGCTATATATTTTCATCCTTATTACTTTTTTAATATTAATTTATCAATTACATAGTTGTTGTATTTTTTTAGTTTGTTTTATTTTTTAGGGTTTCGTTCATCTCACGAAACCCTATTTGCTTCGCTTCTCTGTCTGTCTGTCACAGAGCCGGTTCTCAAAAACTGTATAAGTTACAGACTTGAAATTTTGCTGAATACCAACTGTAACGCTGAAAATCCTAAAATTTTGAAAATGTCTCCATTAACGCAAGATATTAATTAAAATCTTAAAAATCCACTTATTAATGGATACAAATATTCAACTAAAGCGCAGAATTTATATTTATTTATTTATTTTTTTTTTTTTTCATTTATTTATTTATTTAATATTATATTCTTTATCTGTTCAAGTTTGAAGCAATTACCTACATTTAACATTCCATATTATTTAAAACTATTTAATACTATTAATTATTGTTTACTACCATAGTATCCCCCTTTAATCCTCATATCTAGATTTGTATCTAGATTTTAAAAAAAATATCTTCATCCTTAGCATATTGCTTCGCTTTTTATCGGTAGATGTCAGCACTAACATTTCTTTTAATTAATTAAAGCTAGATGGAAGCAACAGCACCTCTACCTTTTTAACACTTTCCAACCTAGTTGAAAAGTGTTTATGACTTCGGTTTGTCTGGCCGTCTGCCGTCTGGCCGTCTGTCCGTGCTCTAACTCCCGTAAATATGCTCGGATTGCCCTGCAATTTTTATATGTTATAATCGTTATCTATAGCATGTTCCCTATTTCAACGGAAGTGTGTATCACTTATAGTTTTTTTACAGGGACACTCAAAAGAATTCCGTTACATTGCGGTCTATGGGGAAAAATCATTTGCGGTTTACTTAAATAATGTTTCACTGTTTTAAACGCATTGAAATTTATATATATCACTAATGTGCATTAGAAGAAGCTTAATATGGAATAGGGTGTGCATAGCACTTATACTTACTTTACAGGGACAGTCAAAAGAATTCCGTTACATTACGTGTATGGAGAAAAATCGTCTGCGGTTTATTTAAATAATGTTTCACTATTTTAAACGCATTGAAATTTATATAAGGTTCATTACAAGAGACTTACTACAGAATATTGTGTGTATAGCAGTCATCGTTCATTTACAGGGACACACAAAAGAATTCTCTACTGTATGTTAACAATAATTCCTGCAAGTGCGTTTTAAGTTACTGAATGAGATTTTAATTTTAAATCGCTTTTTGTATATTACGTGGTGTGTATAAATTCTGTAGATCCTATACAGGGAAGCACAAATGTTCGGGAACACATTTCCGTATTATTTAACTCCAGACGGAGAATTTTAAACTGTGCTACGTGTTTCCTAACTGAACTAAAATTTAGCATCCTATGTAGTATATATACAAATCTATAGATCCTATACAGGGCTGAATAAAAGTATTCGGATTACTTAGATGTTATCTTTTAGCTTATTAAAGAGTATGATTCGTAAAATTATTTTGGAAGCGTTGGAAAGTGTTACATAATCTATGCTTGACGCATGATTTTTCGTTCTTGTTATTATTATTGTCTGTTCCCCATGATTCATCATTCCCTTGTACAGAGAGTTGGACTTCCTAAAGGTCTCATTTTTGCATCTAATTTGACTCTCACTACACCTTTTTTTACTGATGAGTTGTGTGTACTATTTTTTAGCTATATCAGATGGATTATTTTTTATTTGTTGGATATCACCTTTCTTGGATTTTATTTTATGTTATAAGGAGCTTAATGCTGTCATTTTCCGGCTTAATGCTGATAATATTTGACGAAATAACATATTTCTACAATGAATTATTCTTACGAAGCTCCTCTGACAAATCCATAAAATATTCTTAGTTTTTCATATTTTCATTTTCATATTTACTATATTATATAGTCTGTTCTCTTGAAGTGCATTTGCAACTATTAGAATAAAGTTATTTACTAATGTTTTCTAGTTTTTTGTCGTGTTTTATAGTGTCAATTTTTAGTAAGTATTGTGTGTAAAAAAAAAGCTTTATTATATATATGTATATATATATATATATATGTATGTATGTATGTGTACTTTTAGTACTTTTTATATTAATGAATAAAGGATAATTCAAGTCACGAACATTTGCACGTTTATTTAAACTTATGCACATTTTAAAGATTTCACATTTTAAAAATCAACAAAATATTTATATGCATTTTATGAAACTGTTCCAAGATTGCGCCCTGTACGTATCTCACCACTGTTTAAAATATACCTTACAATGAGTAGCGGGTACATGTCCCAAAATCGAAGAAGAACGTCGATCGATGAACAACTCACTCAGCCCAATCACACCCATTGTTTATTTTTCGAAGTTTAACTTTGCAATAATTTTTTTCCTGAGCTACCCCATGTATATATTAGCTGAAAACTAGCAATTAAAAAAAAAAAGAAAGGTTGATTCTTTCCGAATGTTTTTTGCTTTTCTGAACTTGTATGATTGCACAATCTATTTGCATATATTGTAAACAAGAGAAAACTAATAGGAAAAGCAAGTTTGAGCTATTTAATTACTGAAAGGGAATTAATTTGAAAAAAAAATCGAAAAAGTAAGAAACCGCTTTATTGAAAAAAGGAAAAAAATACTAACTTGACTGAAGGACTGAAACTGGATTTCTTTTAAGAGGACGAAATTTACAGCATTGGGCTAAAAGATTGAAACAGATTTCTCATACGATTGACAAAAAATCGCCTCGAAATGCGAAAAATCACAGAGGACAATATTTACTATATTAGACTGAAAGACTGAAACGGGATTCCTTTTACGAAAGTAAAAAAAATAGCCATGAAACGGAAAAAAACCTTCTAGAAATCGCAAAAAAAAATTGCGAAGACTTAAAAAATCACTGTTTGAATTCCGCATAACCGTTATTGAAAATTGGACAAAATTTACTATATTCGGTTAAAATATTAAAACCGGATTCCTTTTACTAATTACTTCATTCGCGAAAAATTCAAAAATCACCGTACAAATAAACTTTATTTATTAGAGATAATAATTTACTAGATTGGGTTAAAACATTTAAACTGGATTATTTTTATTAATGTGGAAAAATTGACGTAAAACGCAAGAAAAAAAAGCGTTAAAAATCTCGTAAAATTTAAAATAAGAAAATGTGATTTAAAAAAAAATCAAAACCTGGCTTCGAGGTGCCTAACTTCAGGCTCACAGATACCTTCCTGCAAATTCATGTAACTCTGCGCGCAGCGATCTCTTCAGAATGCAGCACAAACAAACACACAGACAGACAGGCACCCTCTTTCTCTCACACACACATGCACACACATGCTCACACATACATGCACACACATGCTCACACATACACACATACACAAACATACGGAGACGCACATACACACACAAACTTTTTTGTAAAAGATCAAAGTTTTCAGTACAGCAAATATATTTAACACAATTATCTTTTTCTGTAAAAGAATGCTAACTCCATCATACTCAGTCCAGAGGTCAGTATGCTAGCCACAAAACAAGGAGTTTGGGCCAACGTTCGTGGGTTTGAAATTAGCGCTGTCTGGACGGGGTAATTTTTGTAGGGAAAGTTCTCGTACAAGTTAATGACAAGGGTTTCCTTGTACGAGAACTGTCCATACAAATGTACTTAGTGAATGTATATCTCCAAAACAGAAAGATGTTTAAAACAAATTCCCCATACTGCATTTATTTCCCATAAATAAAATATTATATTTAAAATTTTCTAGAAACTTTTAGAACAAGAGAACTTAAAGTACTTCTACTACTAATACTAAAACTATTATACTAATTATGTTACTAATTATTATACCTATTATTACCATTATTTTTAATATTATTATTCTGATATTGGAGCTTATTTTTTATTTTTACACAAATAAGTGTTTTTGTTTTTCTACATTTACCATTTCTTTAAGTTAAAATGTAACTATATTCGAATATCAATTAGCTTTTTTTAAAGACATTTACGCAGTCATTTAAATATATCTTTTAAATATTATTATTAACATTATTACATTAAATATTATTATTAACACTTATTATTATATTTCATTATTAATAGTTTTAGTATTTAATATTACTACTTTCAAATCTTCTTTTAACAATAACTTTTAATTCATCAATTAGCTTTCTTTTAAGACATTTACGCAGTCATTTAAATATGTCTTTTCACTTATTATTATATTTCTTTATTAATAGTTTTAGTATTTAATATTACTACTTTCAAATCTTCTTTTAACAATAACTTTTAATTCATCAATTACTTTTCTTTAAAAACATTTACGCAGTCATTTAAATATATCTTTTCACTTATTATTATATTTCATTATTAATAGTTTTAGTATTTAATATTACTGCTTTCAAATTAACTTTTAATAATAACCTTTTAATTCATCAATTACCTTTCTTTAAAAACATTTACGCAGTCATTTAAATATATCTTTTCACTTATTATTACATATTATTATATTCCATTACTAGCTAACCCGCCCGGAGTTGCACGGGTCAAAAATATTAATAATTTGTTCTATACGAAACTTAAGGGGCTACTTCACTCAGACGAAAACACCCGCTCTCTAATGTTAATCCTAGGGAGGAAATTTTTGAAGATATCTCGTTCGCCTTTCAGTACTTTTAAATGATTTTTTTTGCATTCGATAGCTGAGGTCAATCTCTATGCACTTTCTACTTTTCTCCTTTCTACTTTTCGATTTTTGTTGCAGTTTTTTTTTTATTGAGGATACTTTTACTTTCAAAACCGGTTTCGAAAGTGAAAGTATCTTAATAAAAAAAACTTGTAATCAAAATCGAAAAAGTAGAAAGGAGCGTGCATAGAGATTGACCTCAGCTATCCAATGCAAAAAAACCAAACCCCGTCGTAATCGGGTCCATAGAACCAGATATACTCCTATAGTTCCACCTTCCACCGCCAGGGGGTGCAGTCTGTTCTGGAAGAGGCCTTTTCAGAACACTCGACCCAACCAAATTCTCTAGTAGAATTGAAATTTAACCACGGGTAAACATTGTCAAAATAGCGGAAATCGCGAAAGTGGGTTACGTAATCGATCGGTTTCGAAAGGGTTAATGTAGATATTTTTTAAAACCCAATCATGCGTTTTGAAGAAAATGAACGCGTCTATGATCTGGAGTCTACTGTTTGTCCGTACTCACATTTCCCGAGTCGATGCTGATTTTTAAACCTGGACCGAAAAACGAAAATCGCGTGAGTGAGTTTTGGGAAGGATTTCTTTTCGGAGGGTTAAAATTAAAATTTTTCAAAACGGATACCAGATTTTAAAAAACAAAGAGATATAGATTAGGAGCGGTAATTTTAGTTTTTCGTATCTTGTTTATAAACGCCGATTCGGATTTTTAAAGATAGGGGAAATAGTTAAAAAGCGAAATTGACTTACGGTAAAAAACGTTTTCGAAAGGGTTTGCGCGTATTTTTTTTTAATTAAAGGTTTCTGCTTGAACCCGATAGAATCTAGATGTCTTTAGGTGTGTTTGTTTTTTGTTTGGTTATTTTAGAGAGCCGATGCCAGATTTTATATATCGCAGAAAATCGAAATTCGCAAAAGTGAGTCCTGCGCGCGAATTATTTTTCGTATTTTTCTAAAACAAATACAGATATCGAAAAAGGAATAAATGTAGATATTGTCTGGTATTTTTTATTTTTTGTACCTTTCTCTGAACCGCCGATGCGAATTTTTTAAAATTGCCAAAATTGCAAAAACTGGAAAACGGCATACAGAAAATATACTTTTTCGAAGGGTTAATTTTCATATTTTTAAAAACCAATAGCGGCTTTGAAAAGGGCAAACTTAGATCTTTAATTTGGTGACCGTCGTTTTACTTATTATTATATTTTTTCACTTACTAGCAGAACCACCCGGCTCTGCCCGGGTTAACATAAATTAAAATACAATAATACGACAATAACAATGACGACAAAATGATTTGTGCATACTCAAGCATAAATCGATAAAAAAGACAATTAGAAAAAAAAAGTGTTACCATATACTCAACCATAGTAAAATTTAGCAACTGTATAAATGAGAATGCGCGTTTTCTTTGCGCATACAATATAAAAATATACGATTTTCCTGACATTGAAAAAAAAATTACCAAATGTCGTAACATTTTGCGAAATTCGCTTTCATATGGCATCTATCTATATTATAAAACAAAAACATATCCGTGAATAATGTTGCCATCTTATGGACGGTAGCACCGACCTAACCATTAAATTTTGCTTGAACTGCATATTTGTAACTACTAAATATCGCATAATTTAATTTTTTAAACTATCAGTTCGAAAAAAAAATGCACTTTCAAATGTAGCTTGAAAAGTTTATCTCAATTTACTGATTTTTTATGGATTTTAAAGTAATTTTAAAGCATGTATATTTTTAAATCTGTGTCCAATCCAATTACGAAAGATTAACTTGTTTGATCTTTATAAAGTAAAGACATTTATTTCTAAACATAGCACATTAAATTTTTATGCGGTCGAATAAAATAAATGTACTCTCAATGTTATTCGTTTGAAAAACGTATCTCAATTTACTGATGTCTTATGGATTTTAAAGTAATTTAATATTCTGAAAAATTGTACGGTAAAAGGATGTTAAACTTATACTTTTGCGACCAATACATTCTGTGGAAATTACGCTACTTTGTGTAATTTCTATACAATACTAATATTTTGTGAATGAAAACCGGCACATGATTTAAAATATGACGACACTTTCACCGGGGTAGATTTTCCTCTAAACCGATACGTGTCTACTTAAAACAAATTCTTTCACTTCATGAATCAAGTACAAATATTCATTTATATTTATAGATAATGTGCACGTTTGTCAACTTAACGTAGAGAAAACGTTGAGCTAAATTGCTTGAAGTTTCGCCAAGTTTCTCGTAATTTTCAAATAGTTAAAATACATTATATTATGTGTAGGAAATAATAAATTATGAGTTACTAACTCCCCAAGAATTGTTACTTTTCGCCTACAGTTAATTGGGTAAAACGACTTTACTTGAGTGCGTGACGTCACATGCTCATTTGTATTTAAAACATGAAAGCGATTAAAGAAATCCAATACTACTGTACTCATAAAAAAATTTTAAACAATATTCTTAAATACTAAATTTAACTCCGAAATTATATTTACAATGTAATTTAAACAGAATTTGCTAAAATTGCGTTTTGAAATTATGGGATTTTTGATGCAAAACATTATTTTTCAAAAATATAGTGTTCTCTTAAGAATTGGATAATAATTTCGAAGGTGGTGAAATGAAAATGTCGCCACATTGTTGAACGTATACATATATATATATATATACATTTATTAAAATAAATGTTTTATATTTAAAAAAATTTATTTAAAATTTTGGTACTTCTCTATTATCACGTCGACCACTTTTCAAAACGAAAAATTATCGCCAAACTGTAACGCCAAATGAACGGTAGAACGTTGCCATTGGAATATAAAATAAATAAATAAATAAATATAAGAATTTAAGGACACAATTGTTATTTTAATTAACACTAGAACGCCGGACGGTGTCATTTCGACACCGAAGCGTGAAAGTTTCTTTCTAAAATCTGTAAATTTTGAAGGATCCTTTTTATTTCGCTCGACTTTTATTAAATATTTAGGTAGAACTCACATAAAAATTTTTGGCGAACTAGGTTTATTCAAACTTAGTTTACGGATAGATTTACCTATAACGCCGGTTTGGTGTCAATTGGACACCTCAAAAATTTCACTTCCCCTATTTTAAATTTTGTTCTGCTGTGCGTTCATTGTGTAAAACAAGGGAGTGCTGTAATGTTTTTTTTTTTACATATGGTCATCACGTGATTTGTTTCAGCTGCAACAACACCTGCCGCTTAGATTTCAGTTCTCACAAAGATAGTGCATGCGCGGTTACTTGTGTGTTATGATTAGAAGAATTTTTCTGAGCTTTTCTTTCGTTCTTGTTACTTTCTATGAGTAAAATTTAAAATGCCTCGTAAGAGAGGGCTTACTACGGACGAAATTACCGCGCTTATGAGAGAATTGTCAGATAATGAATCGGAATGTGGAGAATTATCCGACATGTATGATGAATCGGATGATGAAAATTTTATTCCTGTTATATCATCTGAATCGGAAAGCGATGAGGATGTTGAAATTGATGATTCTGGAAATCAGAAAGAATTTGTTGCTCGCGATGGCTCTCAGTGGAAAGAATGTGGTTCAGGTAGTGCAACCGGTAGATTAGCAATCCAAAATATTTTGCGAGAAAGTAGTGGTCCAACTAGTTATGAAAAAAGAAATGTGAATAATGACAGTGTTTTGAGTGCTTGGTTGCTTTTTATAGACCAAACGGTTTTAGAGCATATAATAAAATGCACAAACCCAGAAGCTCGTCGAGTATTAGAAAATGATGTTTGGTCTATTTCAAAAGAGGAACTTTTTGCTTACATTTCGATTTTATATGCACGTGGAGTTTCAGGAGCTAGTAACCTAGAACTTCATTCATTATGGTCTACTTCATGGGGTATAAATTTTTGCAAAGAAACCCTGTCCAGAGACAAGTTTTGTGAAATATCAAAATTTCTGAGATTTGATATCAAATCAACTCGTCGTAATCGAACTCAGCAGGATAAATTCGCAATGATTTCGGAAGTATGGAATCGTTTTATTGAAAACTGCATAAGCTGTTACAAGCCAGGCCAGAATATAACAATAGATGAACAATTACTTCCTAGTAAGACTCGTTGTCCATTTACTCAGTTTATAGCATCAAAACCTGATAAATACGGACAAAAATTTTGGATAGCTGCAGATTTAGAAAGTAAGTATATTTTGAACGCATTTCCCTACCTAGGAAAAGATGAAGAACGAGATCAAAGTCAGAGACTTTCTGAGTATGTAGTTTTAAAACTAATAGAACCCTTTAAAAATATGGGAAGAAATGTCACAGTTGACAATTTTTTTACTTCTCTTGAGTTGGCAAAGAAACTGAAGGAAAGACGAACGAGTTTAGTTGGCACGGTAAATAGGGCCAGACGAGAAATTCCAGATTGTATAAAGTCAGGAAAAGAAGTGTTATATTCAACAAAAATATTGAAAATGAAGAATCGGGCACAACACTTACAGTTTACCAGTGTAAAAAGAAAAAAATGTGATAATCTTGAGTTCTATGCATTCAAACATTGCAATTGCCAATAATTCAAAGAAAATACCTGAAACTGTCAGTTTTTATAATGAAACGAAATGTGGCGTAGATATTGTTGACCAAATGGCAAGGCAATATTCAGTCAAAGCAGGATCAAGAAGATGGCCAATTCACACATTCTACAATATGTTAGACTTTGCTGCCATAAACTCATGGATTATTTTCAAACAAGTGACGGGGAAAAAATATCAAGGCGTACTTTTATACAAACATTAGCTGAAGAATTACGGGCAGAATATATTGAAAAAACTGCTAAAAGACGAAGTAGCCATGAA
The DNA here is from genome assembly GCA_963931845.1 of Maratus michaelseni. Taxonomy (NCBI): domain Eukaryota; kingdom Metazoa; phylum Arthropoda; class Arachnida; order Araneae; family Salticidae; genus Maratus; species Maratus michaelseni. Next base: position 471,947,829 of record OZ007588.1, on the reverse strand, counting down.
GATGAACTGCGAACTGAAAATCCTTCTAAGCGTAGGAAATGCGAGGTTAAAATATGTCATGGAAATGTGACAAATAAAATGTGTTCCTCTTGTAAAAGAGTGACATGCGGCAAATGCACAAAATATGTCAGCTATAAATGTATTGACTGTGAGTGATATAAGTAATGTAAGTAGTTATTTCTCTTGTTTATATTTTTAGATCATCTTGAAAAATTATTCTTATTTTACAGATATAATAATTATTCGTGTGTACAATGCATATGTTCATATCATCTTGCAATATTTTCTTATTTTACAGATATAATTTTATTTGTGTGTAACATATATTTTTTCATATCATCTTGAAAAATTATTATTTTCCAGATGTAATATTATTTGTGTGTACCATACATATTTTCATATAATCTTTCAAAATTATTCTTATTTTAAATATATAATATTATTTGTGCGTACCATATATATTTTCATATTATCTTTCAAAATTATTCTCATTTTAAATATATAATATTATTTGTGTGTACAATATATATTTTCATATAATCTTGTAAAATTATCCCTATTTTACAGATATAATAGTATTTATGTGTACAATATATGTATTTGTAAAAAGAATATTAAACTGTACATTTTCTTTGAAATTTTTGCTTACTTATCGACCAGTGTCAAAATGACACCTGGCCGGCGTTTCAGGGGGTAGTAAGATTTCAGGCGTTCTAGTGTTAATGAAATAACTAATAAATCAGTAAAACATAATGAAAAATACACGCAAATGTCGAATTAAAAACCACTTGATGACATAACAGATACGTATAATGCGTCTGACATCAAGTAAATGGAACTGCAGTTTTGGCGTTTAATCTTACAGTTTGGCGATAGTTTTTTGTTATGAAAAGTGGTCGACGGGATAATAGAGAAGTACCAAAATTTTTTTTTCCCGATAAACCATTTTACTTTTAATCCCATTTGTTTTAACACCCATTTTTGAAGAAAAAATATTGGAAAATACCGTATTGTTTTCTTTAAATTCAATTTAGGACATCTACTGTCCACCTACATCCAAGGAATTTAAATATGCCTCCTTGGTTCAGGCTCAAGCTGAAAAAAGTTACGCTATAATGATTGCTAAATGTCAATAATTGACAGACGATTTTTGATTATGTTGAATAAATTGAATCATGAAGTTTGAATGCGCAAAAAATATGTTTTTACTTCTTAGAAAATTTACTTTAATGTTAACAAACCAGTGGAAACAATTTGCCTTTGTAAAATTAGGAGGTAAGTTATTTATTTTTCTCCAAACACATTTAAATATATATACTATGTCGTTTAAAGCACTTATAGTAATCTTTGTAATATGCGAAAAAAATCACAACAGACAAAATTGACGTCACTTTCAAATTTCAAATTATAGCGAGTTAGTCTGAAATTGGTTTATAAAAATATTGTAAATACACAGTTCCTTTGAATGGCAACGGGAAAGAAATTGAACTAGAAATTGAGGGAAAAAAATAGATTTCTGTAATGATAAACTATGGGAGATGTTTGAAAAAAGTGGTAAAGAATGGTCTGAGAAATTTTTAAAGTTGACAGTAATTTTACTCGTGTTCTAATGTATATGTACATCGAGTTTCGTTCCAATCGGACAAAAACTGTAGATTTGTATAAGGAACATACATACCAAGAACGGCTTTTATATATAGATTTCTCCAAACACATTTAAATATATATACTATGTCGTTTAAAGCACTTATAGTAATCTTTGTAATATGCGAAAAAAATCACAACAGACAAAATTGACGTCACTTTCAAATTTCAAATTATAGCGAGTTAATCTGAAATTGGTTTATAAAAATATTGTAAATACGCAGTTCCTTTGAATGGCAACGGGAAAGAAATTGAATTAGAAATTGAGGGAAAAAAATAGATTTCTGTGATGATAAACTATGGGAGATGTTTGAAAAAAGTGGTAAAGAATGGTCTGAGAAATTTTTAAAGTTGACAGTAATTTTACTCGTGTTCTAAAGTATATGTACATCGAGTTTCGTTCCAATCGGACAAAAACTGTAGATTTGTGTAAGGAACATACATACCAAGAACGGCTTTTATATATATAGATATACTTATTATACTTTTTATACTTATTATTATATTATTATTATTATATTATTCGTTTTACTTATTATTATATTTCATTATTAATAGTTTCAGTATTTAATATTACTAATTTCAAATCTTTTTTTAACAATAACTTTTAATTCATCAAGTACCTTTCTTTAAAAACATTTACTCAGTCATTTAAATATATCTTTTCACCTATTATTACATTTCATTATTACTAGTTTTAGTATTTAATATTACTACTTTCAAATCTTCTTTTAATAATAACTTTTAATTCATTGAAAATAAATATTTTTTTTTTTGTATATATATAGGTTTTTTTTTTCTATAACTCTGAATCTGATATATTTTCTTGTTATTATAGCAAAAACTATTAAAATAAACGAGGTATCGTTAACTGCTCTGACCAAGATTAAACAATAAATGAGTTTCTTCCAATCGATGTATATTATCAGTTGCAAGAAAATTGAAAAACGTAGAAAATGCATTATGTAGATTGGAATTTTCACTTTAACCTGAAATCGAAGATGCTATCTAACTGAATAAGATTCGGTATCTGAAGCTCTAATTCTGTTCCTTCTTTTATAACTTTTCTGTGTAAAAAATAATGGAAACAGTTTTAGCAACTAAAAAACTGCATACAAAATTGTATGTTATTATTTTCTACATAAATCATATACGCATTAGTATATTCTTTTTTTGAACCAAACTTTTCCTTGTTAAAATATATACGTTAAGTATTTGCGTTAAACATTTCCGCTAAATATTTGAACGATGTTTGTATTTCATTTAAATATCGTGATGATAATGAAGTATATTACATGGAATCATTCAAAAAATGAAGATGTCGAATTAATCGAAATGTCAAAGCAAGAAAAATATTCTAAACTCAAGACGTTCAGCAAAAGAAAAATCGATAATTCATTTTAGCAAATTGGAATGAATATAAGATAATTATCAAACTATAAAAATTAAAATATGAAAAAATGTAAAGAAGTAAATTTCAAAATAACAAAGTGACACGTGACAGATATTGGTTCCAAATCATTTTTTAATGCTGAAAAAAATGCATCGGAGCTACGTAGAAGAAATAGGAAACTGATAATCATGAATTATAATTAAAAATTATCGATATTTTTTAAACCGCAAATGTACAGAAAATATATATAACGAGGAAGAAATATTGAAAATTAGTATAAAGAAATTTCTCTACTTTTCGAGAATAGGGGCCTTGGGGAGATATATAAAATGACCTTGGGGAGAAAAGGGGATTTGGCAACACATTTTCTGGCAACATATTCACTGTTTCATATACACAAGTAACTTTTAATCAATTTATTTAATATAAAGAAGCCATTTATCTGACAGTAATATATATATATATATATATATATATTACTGGAAATTACCAGTAATATATATATATATATATTGCTGGAAATAGTAATATATATATATATATATATTACTAATATATATATATATATATACTAGGGGGCCTATCCCCTGCGAGCTATGCTCGCCAACCCCCGCTCAGACTTCGAGGCCTCTAAAAACATGACAGCGTGCTTCCTCTTAAAAATATTGGTAAATCTGTAATTGGGTTGCCATGCTTTTAACATTTTAATGGGGCATTTTTTTATTATCATGGCCTCATACACAGCTGTTGCGACAACTGACGACTGTTTTTGGGATTGGTAAGTAAAATCAATTACACCTTGAAAACCAGCTTGTATAAAATGGTTAGGTTTAAATTGTGGCTACCTCTCGCACTTTTATAACAACGATCTGTCTTCTATTCTTCCTTTGCGTTTAAGGATGAGAAAAATTCCATCTGCTTGTGAATAACATTAAGAACCACGGTATTGAAAAATACTATGTTATAGACAGTTTCAGTAACAGGTTTTAATTTTCTCTGTATTTTAGTGCACCATCATGCATATTTTCATGTTATTTTAAATATGTAAATTATTTATTTTAATTAATATGTATATACGAATTTTCTAATAATTATTTATCATACAAAATTAATTAAATATTTTGTGCATGCATGCCTGCATTTATTCGGCATCAATTGATGAGATATTTAAACAAATTCGCTATCCGCGATAATTTTACACCATGTTATGTCACTTGAATACTGTCCATAAGAAAATCGGGTACTTTTCCATTATAGGATCCTTTGCTTTTAGGTTTGTCGTAATTCGAATTTCAAAAACGAATAGATTCGTTAATATACATATATTTGTTGCCAAAAGTTATGAAAACAAACCCAATGAACTTATGGTGATTTTCTATAATAGGGGTCTTGACGCTTTTTTAAAAAGCTTGGCGCAATTCGGGCATCAGAAAGTGAGATTTGGTGCCAAATTACATAAACAGCCATGGAAACAAATTCGACGATTTTTTTTTTTTGTTGTTTATATGCGTATTTTAATTATACGTATGTTATTATTGTTTTTTCTATACAAATTACTTCTGATTATATATAAAATAGGATAAATGACATTTTACGCTAAACAAATTCTATAAATATTGAAAAAATGCTTCTGTATACGAAATGACAAAGTAAATAGGTTGACAGAAAGTATGTTGCCAAATTTCCTTTTCCGCCAAGGCTATTTTCTCTGTTTCGTCAAGGCCCCATATACTGGAAAAGCACCGAACTTTTATGCTTGTTTATACATGTATTTATATGTATATATACAATTTATTTATAATTGTCTTTCAATTTACCTCTTTTTGTACATAAAAATAGATAAATGGCTTCTTTATATTAAATAAATTGTATAAACATAAATGACGTATTTACATAAATGACGTCATTTGGATGAATTTATTCAAAATATTTTCAGTTTATAAATTAAATTAAATGCTGACAGACGATTGAATCCTGACGATAGAAATATGATTTTTTTTTTCAAATTTTCGTGAAAAACATGTTTTAATCACAATCTTGTCTTCATTATCGATTGAAATAAAAGATAAATTCAATTTCAATTTGAAAATGGCGAATAAAAATAAATCAATAATCCCTATCGGGATCCTTTTTTATTTTTTTTCCCTTTTTTCTCACAAAAAAACTGAGTAATTAGTTGCCATCATTACAGAAATGTCATTAAAATTAGAAAAAAATTAATATCTCGAAAACTAATTCCAATTTCAAAATTATATTACCAGTTTTGACATCCGCGGATTTTTATGGACAATTGGTATCAATTTCACCATCAAGCATTTAATATTTTATTAAAAATAGCCCTGAAACATAATCAGTCGTTTAATCAGTCGTTTCATAAAATCGTTTCATAAATTCGTTTCATAAAATCGTTTCACAAATTCGTTTCATTAGGATTTTATATATATAGGGTAGATTACGGTTAATATGATTAATCCGGTCATTATTAATAATAACCGGACATTACTAATAAAGACCGCGGTTATTATTAATAGTAACCGACTATTATGTCCGGTCATTATTAATAATGACCGGATTAATCATATGGACCTTAACATATATCTACCCTATATATGTAAAATCCTAATGAAACGAATTTGTGAAACGATTTTATGAAACGAATTTTTGAAACGATTTTATAAAACGACTGATTAAACGTCTGATTATGTTTCAGGGCTATTTTTAATAAAATATTAAACGCTTGATGGTGAAATTGATACCAATTGTCCATAAAAATCCGCGGTGGCCAAACTGGTAATATAATTTTGAAATTGTGATTAGTTTTCGAGATATTAATTTTTTTTCTAACTTTAATGACATTTCTGTAATGATGGCAACTAATTACTCAGTTTTTTTGTGACAAAAAAGGGAAAAAAAATTGAAAAGGATCCCGATAGGGATTATTGATTTCTTTTTATTCGTCATTTTCAAATTGAAATTGAATTTATCTTTTATTTCAATCGATAATGAAGACAAGATTGTGATTAAATTATGTTTTTCAGGAAAATTTGAAAAAAAAATGACATTTTTGTCGTCAGGATTCAATCGTCTGTCAGCATTTAATTTAATTTATAAACTGAAAATATTTTGAATAAATTCGTCCAAATGACGTCATTTATGTAAACGCAAAAGAAAGGAGCAAAAAAATATTTATACAATGTGTTTAGCGTAAAATGTCATTTATCCTATTTTATATATAATCAGAAGTAATTTGTATAGAAAAAACAATAATAATATACGTATAATTAAAATACGCATATAAACAAAAAAATCGTCGAATTTGTTTCCATGGATGTTTATGTCATTTGGCACCAAATCTCACTTTCTGATGCCCGAATTGCGCCAAGCTTTTTAAAAAAGCGTCAAGACCCCTATAATAGAAAAGCACCAAAAGCTCATTGGGTTTGTTTTCATAACTTTTGGCAACAAATCTATGTATATTAACGAATCTATCCCTTTTCGAATCTCGAATTACGCCAAACTTAAAAGCAAAGGATCCTATACTGGAAAAGTACCCGATTTTCTTATGGACAATATTCAAGTGACATAACAAGGTGTAAAATTATCGCGGATAGCAAATTTGTTTAAATATGTCATCAATTGATGCCGAATAAATGCAGGCATGCATGCACAAAATATTTAATTAATTTTGTATGATAAATAATTATTAGAAAATTCGTATATACATATTAATTAAAATAAATATTTGACATATTTAAAATAACATGAAAATATGCATGATTGTGCACTAAAATAGAGAGAAAATTAAAACCTGTTACTGAAAATGTCTATAACAGTACTTTTCAATACCTTGGTTTTTAATGTTATTCACAAGCAGATGGTTTTTTTCTCATCTTTAAACTCAAAGGAAGAATAGAATACAGATCGTTGTTATAAAAGTCCGAGAGGTAGCCACAATTTAAACCTAACCATTTTATACAAGCTGGTTTTCAAGTTGTAATTGATTTTACTTATCAATCCCGAAAACAGTCGTCAGTTGTCGCAACAGCTGTGTATGAGGCCATGGTAATAAAAAAATGCCCCATTAAAACGTTAAAAGCATGGCAACCCAATTACAGATTTACCAATATTTTTAAAATATAGCACGCTGTCATGTTTTTAGAAGCTTCGAAGTTTTAGCGGGGGTTGGCGAGCTTAGCTCTCAGCGGGTAGGCCCCCTAGTATACATATAACCAAGCATAAAAATTCATAGATTTCTTTTCATAGATCTTTATAACATTTGGCAACAAATCTCACTTTCTGAAGCCCGAATTGTGCCAACCTTTTAAAAAAAAGCCAACGCCCCTATACTGGACATACACCGAAATTTCCACGAAATATATATATCCTAATCCTAATAATATTATAAATCTCATTGTGTGCAAATGTTAGGCTGAAGCCAGCGTCAAAATGGAGCATTTAATTATCCTGTATTTTTGCATATAGGTTGATTATAATCCTCAAATTAACATAGGCTGGTTTTTGTTTATTTTATTCAAATATTTTCTTTAATAATTAAAAATTTCATTATTTTCATAGAGAAATAAATGGACATTTGGTGGTCAGATATGAGCCACCTCCCAATTTCTGACTAAATTAGTTTACTTTTATTATTTTAATAGGTATTTTTCACCCGAATTTGGGGGGGAATTTTCAAGTTCAGAATACAAATTTCCCTAACACCCAAAATTATGAAAGTCAACAAAACAGAAGAAATAAGGGGAGCAGTAATGCAGGAAATAATTATCGGAAAAATGGAAAATATCAAAAGAAAGGTTTTCACCCGGGAAACGGAAAAGGGGGTCTGTAGATAGCGAGAGAGAGGTCGAAAAGCCCCGTAACAGATCCCCGGATACGCGAGTGATTGCTAGCGTAAAGGGCGCAGATAGTAATAACCTTCCTATTATTAAATTTAAAATCGAAGGGGTTAATGTAGAGGGTCTTTTGGACAGCGGCGGAGTGGTGTCTCTAATTTCATGTGATTTATTTGATATTTTAAAAGAAAAACAGGTTAAAATGAAATTTTTAGGAAACAGAATTCGTATAAGATCTTTTAATGGAGTAAATATTCCATTTAAACAGTGTATTAAAATATCATTCAAACTAAATAATGTATTTACTTCGGGTACATTTTATGTCACGAGTAACAATTTTAGCGGAAATTACAACATGCTACTCGGTTACGATTTTTTAAAAAATAATAGGATGGTGCTTGATTTAAAACAAAATTGTTTAAGAATAAAAAACACTACAATTACAATAGATGAGGAAGAAGACGAGGAAAAGGGGTGCCAGATAAACGCCTCGAGCACGCAGAAAAACAATAAACAGCAAAAAAATAATATGGACAATGGTAGAAAAAAAACTAAGGAAAATAAGTTGATTGTCGCTAGAGCAACGAGAAGAGTATTTTTACCACCGGGGGGCGAAAAAATTGTCACCTTAACTTTTTCGGAAGAGTTAGAACCAGAAAATGATATCTTATTCGAGCCAGATAGAATAAAAAGGGGATTTACATGCGAAGACTCAATACACCAGGTAACGAAGAGTAAAACAATAAATATAATTTTAAAGAATGTATCAGATAAAAAAGTAGTCATACAGGCAAATGCAAATTTGGGTAGAATTACTACACAATTCGATGCAAAGTCGGGAAAGGAGTTAGACGATGTGGAACAGGGTTCGTTATACCAGGTAAACAACCTGACCATCGAGGAAGTACGCAGTCTTAGAGAGGCAGAACTTAGTAAAGAGGATTTTGATTTAGCTCATTTATCCGAGGAGATAAAATTACAGATGGAAACCGTACTAATAGAACACGCCCAGGCGTTCTCAAAATCGTATAAAACTTTGGGTAGTTCTTCTCTGGTCGTCCCAAAGATAAATTTACATCACGACTACCCTATACAGTGTAAGCCCTATAAGACTCCTCATACGGTGCGAGAATATGCACAAGAGGAAATAAAAAAACTACTGGAAGCGAATATTATCGAAAAAAGTAATTCTCATTATGCTTTCCCGGTATTGTTTGTAAAAAAGAAGTCTTTAGATAAACAGAAACCTAAATATAGGATGGCGGTGGATTATCGTTTGCTAAACGAAATCTTAGAGGCATACCCATATGCTATACCGGATATCAAAGAACTTTTACAAAAAATAAGCGGAAAAAGATTTTACACTGTGTTAGACTTGCATAGTGCTTTTTTTCAAATAAATTTACGCCCGGAAGATAGAGATAAATTGGCTTTCATTACAGAAGACGGAAAATACGCCCCACTAAGGCTAAATTTCGGATTAAAATTAAGTCCCACAATTTTCGCCGAATTAATGGATAAAGTATTGGGACATTTTAACAAGGAGGAAGTCGGATATTTTATTGACGATGTCATTGTTTCCGCGAATTCCGTTGAACGTATGACTCAGCTATTAAAAGAAGTTTTACAGGCACTCATAGAGAATAATTTAACGATAGAACCCAGCAAAATGCAGGTTTGTAAAGAAGAAATTGAATTCTTGGGGTTTAAGGTTAATCAGAATGGGTACTCCCCATCAACCAAAAATGTGGAGAAAATACAGAAATTAGCTAGACCGAAGAACAAAAAAGGAGTTAAGTCGCTTTTGGGTCTTTCTAATTATTTCAGAACGTTAATTCATCACTACTCTGACATTGTTGACCCCTTGATCGAGCTTACGAAAGACAAAGTTAAGTTTAGATGGACGGACGAAACAGAAGCAGCATTCTGTGCCATTCAGAAAGCAATTATTGACAATCCTACATTAAAACCCCCAAATTTCGAAAAGGAATTTTTTCTTATCACGGACGCTTCAAAAGTCGCCTTGTCTGCGGTCTTAACACAGAAGGAAGGCGAGGAACATATTCCAATAGAGTTTTATGGGAGAAAGCTAAAAGAGTCTGAGAAGAGATACCCTAGCATTAAATATGAACTTTTGGCAATCCACGATGCTGTTCAATATTTTAAAAATATCCTGCTAGGAAGGAAGTTTACAGTACTCACTGATTCAAAAGCTCTCACTCACCCTTTAAAATTGGAACATCAAAGTGACATTGTCGCTAGATGGCTGATGAGGCTTAGTGATTTTGATTACTCAATTGAATTTATTGAGGGTGTGAAAAATCCGGCAGATTACATCTCTCGCAACATAAATAATATTTCGGCTCAAACCAAAATTCATAATAATTTGTTCAAAGTAAATGTTAATCTCTCGGAAGAGAATGTGAAAGTCGAGCAACGTAAAGACGCAAAACTTAGCATAATCATTAAGAAGATAGAAAATAATAAACAAAACAAAATTACTCGAAAATTTGAATTAAATGAGAATAATGCACTAATTTTAAAACAGAAATATAAGGACAAACAACTCCTCATCGCTCCTAATAGTTTGGTTTTTGAAATTATACAAGAGGCGCATAAAAGTCATTTCGGGTTCCCGAAAACATACGAAACTGTAAAGTCTCGTTTCTTTTGGTATAGGATGTACAAAGATATAAGGAGCTATTGTACAAGTTGTATCCCATGCAACAAAAATAAGCAACACCAAGCTATTAAAGTACCTATTCAAAAGGTTATTAAGGATGCCCCAATAGGGACAGCCCTACATTGTGATATAGTAGGCAAATTGCATACGACATTTAAAAAAAACTCCTTCATTCTAACTATAATTGATTCGACGTCGAGGTACCTAGAGGCCATACCTCTACGTGGAGTAGAAGCGCAGACAATTTTGAATGCTCTAAATAACTATTTTAGCTCTTTCGGGATACCTAAATCAATTACGACGGATAACGGGCCCTATTTTAGGAGTGACGTTTATTGCCAGTATTTAAAAGCACTGAACATAGAGAGACATTTTACAAGCTGTTACAAACCGAATTCAAATGGAATTGTGGAGACGAGTCACAAATTGTTAAAGTCATCTTTAAAAAGTATGTGTGACAAAACGGCAGAGTGGGATATTCGTTTACCGTTTTATAAATTGGCTTACAACACCTCAATAAATCGGGCCACAGGGTACACGCCTGCAATGCTTTTTTTTGCACGGGAGGTATCGAATCATTTTACAGCGCTGAATACTTCCGATGAAAAATGCACCCAAGCTTATGTGAAACAGCGTATCAAACACATGAAAGAGATACAAAAACTGTCCTTGGCCAACCAGGAACGCGTTATGAGTGAATACGTCAACAAAGATTTTGAAAAAGTCAAAACATTACAGCATAGCGATCAGGTTTATCTAAAAAAAGTTATAAAACCGGGGGCTTTGGAATCAACATGGGAAGGGCCTTATGAAGTTGTAAGGATTTTTAGAAACAATAATTATTTGGTTCAACATATGATTGAACCCCATGCTAAGAAAATTAAGCGCCACATAAGCCATTTCTGGCAACCAAAAGTTAAAATTAATTTGCCTCAAACTAGCACAGAGAATACTCAAGAAGAATAATTTATACAAAGAATTAACATTCAGTCGTTGTTTTTCTTTTTTATTCTCTATTAAGTAGGTATTTATAAATTTATATTCTAGAAATTCGGAGTTTTTGTAGACTATTGGTTTTTTCCTCCTCACCTATTTTAACAGTATTGTAAGAAAATAAAAAAAATATATGTATATAATAATAATAATAAGTGTATATATAGACAAAATTTTACAAATAGTTGGGGGCCTTTCAAAAAAAAAAAAAAAAAAAAAAATGTAATAATGAATGCACTATTAATAATATATAGGTAAAATATGTTTAGATGACATATATATATATATATATATATATATATATATATATATATATATATATATATATATATATATATATATATATACAGCATATAAAATAATAATAAAGAAAAATTTCTTGTACATTCTTAGACATATAGACAGACATCTGCTTCTGAGTGCTGTGAGAAAAAAACTACATTTTATTAGATTAAAAACAATTATCATTTATTATTACGGCGAGGAATGAGTAGGGTTGGCGTTTACAGAACTGTATTTCGGATAGAGCGAGCTCAGTATTCAAAATTGCGATGCAGTTTTGTTTTCGTTTCTCTGGGCTTTGAAAAAAAAAAATCGCACCGGAGAGGCAGGCGAATTTGGGGCCATCATCCTCTTTCTTCCCTCCAGGTTCGCAGAGCAGTAAAAGGAGAGAAAAGTAGTTTGTTTTTTTATGCAAATGCACAGACTGGTTTTCGTGCGCCGTTCTTCTCCGACCTCCATTGTTCGGGGAGAACCCTCTTTTTTTTTGCAAATGTGTTAGCAAGGGTTTGCAGCCAGCGGAGGGGGGGACAGAGATTGAAGAGGGAAGCCAAGAGCGAATCCTCTTTCTGGTTTCCGTGGCTTATAGAACAACTATAACTTATTATTTATGTGGACATATACTTTACATAATGTTTTCTCCAGTGTACAACGATTGTACTTAATAATAATAATAATAGGTAGTTGGATATTGCTTACGCGGGTACTTCGGTTAGTATATAAACAATAGTAAACATATGTACATATGTAAGATAGTTTTTATTTCTTTTATGGCATAATGAATAAGTGTCAGGTACTTCTTTCGTGTATAGAATATTTACGTAAAAAGAAAGCAATGTTTTTTTTCTTGGATTTGCAAAATTGGGTACGATGTGTGAAGATATTGATACATATTATTGTTGACAGGAGGAGATTTTTGGATAGTAATTAGGGACTAAAACATATGAAAAAAATAAATAAATAAATAAAAAGTAGATTTCTTTTGAAAATCGAAATTAAATAAATCAATACGGTACATGATTAGGTACGGAGTAGGTAAACAAACATGATAGTTTATCGATCAACACGAAGAAGAGTTTATTAGCGGAGAGTCTTAAAACTACGGTTACATATTTTTATTTTCAAAATTCCTTCAAAAGTACTACGACGGGATAGAAGGTAATGATTATTGGTATTAAGAAGGGTATTTATGAAAGAGTACAATTTTTTTGGGGGGTTTGTAATGTCACTGAATCTAGGTAACAAAAGTAAACATATAATAGTGGTTTGGATGCAAGATTGTAGCGATCAGGATAAACATATAATTTTCTTTTCTCTTTTATAAAGAGATATTATATACATTAGAAAGATAGGTAAATATGGTATTTAAATATCATAGCACAACACCGCGGGTGTAGGTATAATTAATTCTTTTTCTAATTATAGAACAACTTATATCATAAAAACATACTTTTTTTACGGTATAAAATATATTTATTATAAGTATTTAAAAAAAAAAAAAATTACATTCTACTTGTAAATTGCATAGTGTTGTACAAATATAATACTGGTATTTTATAAGAAAGTATTGAAATTGACATTGATTTAGTGGTAATACTAGGCTAGTATACGCTCTGCACACTTCTTTAATTTTCCGAAAGGTATAGTATTCGGAGATTTTTGAAAACAAAAAAAATTTAAATAAATAAATAAATACATATATTTCAGTTTTTTTTTGTTTTTTGCTTAAGAGTTTGATTTATTCACTGGTTTTTACTTATTAACTTTCTGTAGTAGTAATTTAAATGCACATTTAAGTAAAAAAAAAAATATATATATATATATATTTCCTTTTAGTGCACATTTTTATAAATATATACAATAGTAACAATTAAATTTTGGAGTAGAAGATGTCTTACCCCTCTTTTGTAGCAGAGTTGGTGGGGCTCCCTGGGTTTTATTTTTTTTATCCTTCTGACTCCTGGTTGCTGGTCAACCGGGGCCTTTTTTTTTAAGCTTGTGGCCACAGGCGACTCGGGTGAGGCTCTGCACAGCTCAGTGTTCTTGAGGGGAGATAAGCATTTTTCTTGTTTCATCTGTCCTAAAATGATAAAACAAACAAAATAATAGAGGGAATTCACAATAAATGATTTATATAAATTGACATAAAACATATGAAGACACTTAAGTAAAATTGATGTACACAAGTTTTAGCTTATCGAAATTAAACCATTAAAAATAATAATAATAATAATAATAATAATAATAATAATTGTTTTTCTTAGGTCGATTTGTTCTTTTCTTTTTTTTTTCTTTTCCTTTTTGTTTCCTACGGTTACAGCAGGTTTCTACAGCCTTTTTCATCCATTTTCTTGCGGGTCAGTATCGAGAGATAATAATATATTTTTTTTCCTTTCTCTTTCTTCTTGGCCATATTTATGGGACCTTTCCGTTTCCAATACTTTTTTTTTCCTTGTTCGCAGTAATTCTTCTCTAGGCAGGGGAAGCATACGCTTTAAATTTCGGGAAGGAGTATTTTGGGAATGGCAGCAAAATGCGTTCCGTACATTCAGACAGAAGTATTAAATTTTACAGCTGTAAATAAAATTGTACCATTAGCTATAGTTACCAACAGTCCGACCACGCCAAAATGTGATTTCTTCTTCTTCTGTAACGAGTCAAGGAGATTTCACGGTAGCCGGTGAGTCCCCTGTAACGAAAGAAAGAAATTTGGATAGCATTTCACATAAATTCTATTCGTAAAGTCGGTTATTTTTGCAGTAATTGTCTCAAAATTTAGGTACGGTTAGGTTTAAGTTTAGGGCTCTTTCTAGACAAGAGTTTGGGAAAATTTATTCAAAGGTTTTACGACTAAAGGATAATTTATAAAGGCAAAATGGTAACGTACCTTTTATTTTGCGGCGATCCGACGTCTTTCACAGGATGAGATGACAAAATTTTCAGACGGAAGCTGGCGCCAAGTGGTCATTTCCTCTTCTAGCAAGGGTTGGAGCAACTCATTATCGATGGGATAGAGGGGGTGTTGAGTCGATTAGCGATTTCACACGACCCCCGGTCAAGCGGTTGCTAGGCAAGAAGGGAGGCGCAGAGTCTCGATGTGTTTCTTCTTTTTCCTCGTTAGCGAAGATAGAGCGAGATTTTTTCTCTCTTTTTTCTCCACGGATCCTTCCTCCACTTGGGGAGAGGATGGAGAGCATGACTTCAGGTGGTCGATTTCGTTGTCATGTGTAGACTATTCCCGCTGGATTTTGAAGTCGTTACTCTTGATTGCGGTCATATAATTAAGTGAACTAGAGTTCACATGTATTTCTCTTGTGTTTTTCACTTAGGTGATAATTTAAAAAGAAAATTTTTAAGTAATATTAAAGTGGGAGAGAAGGGAACATTCTCTCGGTAGGACATGTATATATTTCATAAATGTAATTTCTATCATACAATACATTTTTTTTTCTCTAATATATGAACGAAATTTTGTTGTAATGTGTTGTACGTGTTCATATACTTAGCGTTAATGTATTAGGTGGATTTTCACTTTTCTTTTAAATGTTACAATGTATAGAAGGTTATGCAGTACAAACTCTTTCTGGGTATCACGTCCTTGTATATATATATAATTTTTAGTGTATTTGGTGTATATTAAGTCATGACTGATATGATTCCAATGTAAAAGTATGTGCCAGCCGTATATTGTTCTATGTGTTGAGGCTTTTAGACTTTAAAAGTTTAGTTCAAAATTGCGTTTGCTTTGTATGGATTTTGGCTAATTTTTAAAAGTGATTATTTCAAAATTGGTTATACACAGAGGGGAATAGGGTACGTGAATGTGTTCACCTGTCTTCGACTCCACAAGCGACTGTAAATCTGGTCGACAGACAAACCGTTCTGTGGTCCCACCTACAGATTCAAAAAAAAAAAAAAAAAAAACTTTTCTGTATGCTCGTCTCTGCTCAGTTTATAGAGACAACTCTTGAAAAACTTTCCTGTGTGCTCGTCTCTGCCCAGTTTATAGAGACAATTCTTGAAAAACTTTCCTGTGTGCTCGTCTCTGCCCAGGTTTATAAGAGACAACTCAAAAAAAACTTTTCTGTGTTCTCGTCTTTGCTCAGTTTTATAGAGACAATTCTGAAAAAAAAAAACTTTTCTGTGTGCTCGTCTCTGCCCAGTGTTACAGAGACATTTCTTACAAACTTTTTAGGATCTCTTCCGGTCTTTCGGAGGATGGAGATTGTCCTATGGATCTACACAATGGACTGAATTTCATAGTGTGTTCCTGACAGCTGACGTGAGCCGTTCAGCTCTCTGTTTGGGGGGGAGGATGGTGGTCAGATATGAGCCACCTCCCAATTTCTGACTAAATTAGTTTACTTTTATTATTTTAATAGGTATTTTTCATGTATATATATTGTATAACCAGGAATTTCTGTGGACTATTTATTTTATATACTTTTATTTTTTTAATATGTATTTTTTATGTATATATATTGTATAACCAGGAATTTCTGTGAAGTATTTATTTTATTAGTGTACATAGTTTCTTTTTCGTATGGGAAAATAGAAACGACCACCCAGAGTAGTTTTATTACCTTCGGAGACACTGGTCTGCGATCTAACAAGGACATCTTTTACGGAGAAAAAAATTTACGAGCTGAAAAATTTATAGCTGTTTGGAAGTGCATAGCAAATTTACAATTTAGGACCCCATCTAGGTGGTCCTGAATAACATTTAGCGAAAACCAATAAGAGATGAGGGGGGAGACGTCTTTACAAAACCACTGGAGCCAATAGACGGCCCAGTGACGAGGCAAAAGAAAAAAGTGAGCCCCAAGAGAAAATCTGGAAGAGGACCAGAACCTGACGTCCTGTCCGAGGAAGTAACATCCAAAAAAGAAAGAGTAGAGTGTTGATAGTGTGTAAAAACGAAGATAGTTCCAAAAATGGTGTAGTGGCGAAAAAAGACAAAAGAATGACCTAACAGATGATCTTTGCCTATCCCGTGGAGGTAGATTATTGCTAACAAGGCAGACCAAAAGTACTCTGAAGGTACAGGTATCTGTAATTTACTATTCCCTCATATTGAATGTGTATAATGATAAATAAATACTGGTAGAGGTACTTTAGTAAATATAGAGAAATTGTTCCTTCTCTGAAATATAATTAATGCACGTAAGTGCGGTAGTGCGAGTCGGAAAAAGACTCACTAACTCTTTTAATGAGTATTCAATTGTTTCATCTTATTTTTTATACTTAAAATTTAACATTCTGTTAGGGATGTTTGTTTTTTTTATTTTTTATGTCTTTGTAAATAGATATGTAAATAAATGTTTTTTCGTTTACTTTTAACTCTTTGTATTTAATTTATATGGGTTAACACTCATATGTCATCGAGTAGTGTTTTTCTTCTTTTTCTTTAATTTAATTGTTTATTAATTTTAGTTGGTTTATCAGGAGGACTAGTTTATAATTTATGAGAGGTTAGGGATTTATATACTTTATCTAGTCCGGCTTCATAAGACGTAGGGCGGCGTAAATAATCACAACGTAATAATCTGATCTTTTTTTTTACTAGAGTAGTTAATTTAATTCAATAATATGGGTAACTTTTATGGGATCATTATAAATTTTCACCGACGTCCAGAAGCCACGATCACACCTTTAACCTGATAATCCAACGCCCAGCGTTTCCGGAAGAAGCATTAACCCGTGCTTCCTTTAACTAATGTAGGGAGTTTATGTAATTGGGCATTAGTAACCATCTCCAATTAGGAGGCCCAGAACTTACCAGCATATAATACACTTACTTTCGAATAGTCTAATTAGGCCTAACAGCACCTTTATTGACATTTCATATTTCGACGCTTCCTGAATTATAAAAATTAAAAGACCGGCTCTTTTTCTAATTTCAAAGTTATATATATATATATATATATATTATATATAATATATATATATATATATATATATATATATATATATATATATATATATATATATGTATATATTGCAAAATTTAATTTTTTTCCGCAATCTGCTAAATTATTCTATAAAATTTTTCCATTTAATAATGTTCCGTTTATAAACCCAGCTTATTAAAAAAATTCTTATTCTTAAAATAGTCTTTTACTATCCATATGTAAAGCCAGTTTATCCTAATCCACCTAATAATGTTTATAGTAGTTAGATCTAAAAATGGCAATAGCTTTTTTTAATTTATTCTTTAAATAGAACAACTTTATTTTAATACATTATTAAAATTCATTATTATTATTCCCGTGTAGTAAAATTGCTATAACTTATTTATTTACATGCTAAAATATCGCATCTCTTAAATTATTCCGCTCAGAAAACCTTATTCCCGTAAAGTTATTCTATTATTAAATATTAAATGTCTATTAAAATATTTCCGAAAAACTTTAATTTTTTTTCTTCTACAAAGGTTCATTTTCTTTTTATTATTATTATTTTTTATTACGTATTAAATTCGATGTTTAAACACAGCCTCAAAACAGATAAATTGGTTTGTTGATATGGCAGGCATCTGGTACGAGATTATCCGAAAATTCTGGAAAGGCGTAAAACATTTTTCGCGGTAAGGAAACCGTTTTTCGACAATATAATTCCACCGGAAATGCTAATAGAGTTCTTTAAAAGTCCTTGTGATTTTATGAAAATCGGTCACGTGACGTGTTTTTGTGTTCTTTCGCCAGTGAGTTTAAAAACTTTTACGCATCCTGATTCAGAGAGAATTTAGGACGTTGGTGTTTGCTAATGAAAAACGGGACGGAGTTGGGCATGCAAAGGAACGTTGTCATCGGAGAGTTTTATTTTTATTTTAACTGATGTGTTTGTCTACAACGAGCGATGTGTTTTATCAACTTAACGAGAGCAGGGGATTTTGTCGTCGAAAAGAATGTAAAATAAACTGTTGCTTTTTGCCAAATTGGTATCTAATAGATATGATGTTGTTCTATGGAGAGTTGTTAATAACTAAGTTGTTAAAGCTATTGTTTCGTAAACAGAGCATTTCCCCGGAACCTAAAGAAGATTGATTATGTTTTAATAAAATGGATTCGACTGCACCGTGTTTTTATTTTCTGTAATCACCAAAATATTCGGTTGCGAAGATGCAAAATATTTTAAGACTGCGGTTTAATTCAAGTGTGCCAGAAAAGTCTTCCATTTGTGGCAAAATGTCATATATATATATATATATTATATATATGTTACATTATTAATTCTTCCTTCGCGATGTTTCTCTGTTGTATGCTAAATTATCACCAGTTTCACTAAGTCCTTATTCCTTAGTAATATCTATCGTTAATCCCCTTAAATTCATCTTAAACTTATTATTATTTTGCCCAATTTACTTAAATATAAAGCTTTTAGTTATTCCTAAATTATATCATAATTTCTGATCATTTCTGTGAATTCGAATGTTTTTCGAAAGCCATTTTTTTTCCTTTACCTCTTTCCGAGTTTTCACGCGTTGGTTTCTTTTACTATAAAATGCGTCCGCTTAGAATGTGTCAGAACTATTTACTTTATCTTTCTCATTGGTCGTGACGTAGATTGTTTACGTATCCCATATTTCCTCATTGGCTAGAACGCGCGTTACGTTATGATTTAGTATCTTTCCGCTTATTCAGAAAAAGCAAATGCAATCGTTCTTCAAGCAGATTTTGGGCGAATTTCTATTTGCTAAACAATCCCCTGGCTGTGCGTTTGAATGACCATGTATTTCAAAGGATTCACACTAATATTTTGTTCGACGTATTTAGTAACAGCTTGTGACAACTTACTACTTAGAGATGGCGCTGCCCCTTTAAAGAATGTGTGGACTGCTTTCTTGATGATGGTTTAATAAAAGAATGGAATTATTCATCGTCTAGTTTTGTTTTATCTTGGAGAAACACCCAATACTTTGATTTATTGCCTTGTTCCGCTACGATACGGCTGTATTAATAGTATTACACTACTGAATAGTATTATACGACTGATATAATGTTGTTTCCATCCAATCTCCATATTCCATCCTCGTCACCATATACGACTGATGTAATGCTGCTTCCATGCAATGCACTCGAAATCTTTTGTACACTCCTGTATATTATCTGAAGACTTTTATACACACCATATATTAAGCTAAAACGCAGCTTAAAACTCACTCGCAGCAATTACCAACCGTAAACGACAAAGTATATTTTCTAGCCCTGTATATGAATATATTTATATTCCACAAACTTCTATTAGTCTACTAATTATAATTCAGCAGGAAAATCCGTAAACAAAATAAAAAACTACCCTTAAGAAATTCACTCCCATAGTCTGTAATACTTACGAATTCCCTTGTGTGGCCCTGTATAGGATCAGCTGAGTTTAATAACACACACGTACTGTGAAAAAATTTAGTTAAACTTAAAAACGCAAACCAAAGTTGAAACGCACTTATTACACATAGACTGTAAATATCGCACACGTACTGTAAACAATATATTTTGTGTGTCCCTGTAAATAAACGCAATGCACACACGAGAGCAATTATAGTGCACCTCAGTAATGCATATAATTTTCATTATGTTTGAAATAGTGAAATATCACTAAATTACACTGCAAGCGATTTTTCCCCATAGAACGGTATGTGACAGAATCCTTTTGTTTGATCCTGTAAATGAATAATAAATGCTTTGCACCCCATATACTACAAAAAGCATGTTTTAATGCGCTTCATAATTATATGTCAATTTCATTATGTTTTAAATGACGTAGCGTCGCAAAATGCACTTGAAACTATTATTTCCCATTGCCAAAACGGAATACTTTTGACTGTACCTGTAAAAAAAACTACAAGTGCTACACACTTCAGTTGAAATAGGCAACATGCTATAGTAAACGACAATAACATATAAAAATTTTTGGGCAATCCGAGCCTATTTACGGGAGTTAGAGCCCAGACAGACGGACAGACGGCCAGACAAACCGAAGTCATAAACACTTTTCAACTAGGTTGGAAACTGTTAAAAACAATGCTATGGAAGTTAAAATATTGATGATTATATTTATAAATATTTTGTACTTTTTCCTTAAATATGAGTTATAGGTTTATTTGAGAAATTCACTGTTTCTTAGATTTCATAATGTTTTTTTTTCTAAATAACTATATAATATATCATCATATATTATATCATATTTTTAAAAGGATTTTCAATATATGGCAATTTCTCAAGAGAATTTGATTTATTTTTCGTTTCGAGGTACAATAAAAATTCGCTAATTCTGGCAAAAGGGTGTGCATATAAGAGACATGAAATATAACGATTACAAGATAAAATATCTTTTCGATAGCTGCTTATTTATTTAAACTGTATTTCCTGTATATTTTTTACATCAACAATAATTTATTATAAGAGAGTGAAAACAGCAAATAATATCTAAGATAAAGCATATCCATTAATAAATGTGTTACATCACACAAAATCTAATAAAATTACAAGAAACCCCATTCCTCTTTATATTTTTATTTAACTTAAATCAGGAATGTTTCTGCCCTTGTAGTCCATTCGAGAAGTTTATTCCATAAAGGGAAAATAATTAATTTGAAATATAATATTACGTATAAGAAATTTAAACAAGTGGATATATAAAGAGCGATAAAAAATAACGTTCAATATGATTTTGCTGCATGTTTCTGGATTTGTATTTCCACATAAAACGCTAAATTTATCATACTGTTTTTTTTGACAGATAATGCAATGTTAGTATGGCATTCTAATTTTAAAGTGAAGAAGTGGGAACCTATGCAATAAAAAGCCATACTTCTTGTTCTCCGAATTCCTTAAGATGTTATTTAAATTAAAAGAAATGCGTAGTTTTGGAATAGGATTTGTGAATTTATTATCTATCAACTATAATAAACAGAAATGAAAAAAATATGCAGTATAACTTTATATTTCCTTGAACTCTTGTAACTCATCATTTTGCGGAGGTTTTTTTTCTTAAAACCGATAAAATACTTATCGAAATTTCTCACAACGAGAAGAATAACCACAATCAATATACGTCTTATAGTATGTTTTGCGTATAATACGAGGGTCGATCAAATACACTGTTGTCCAGAAATTAAGGGGCAGTGACGTTTCGTCGAATATCTTATTGAAATTCGTGAGGAAATATCCGAAATGCCCTTGAACTTTGAGGATGTACAGAACATGTTTGACTTCATGTTTTTCTGTGAAGATTTTGTCGCGAGGACAATTAGGGGGTAATAATAATTTTAATAATAAAGTCATATTTTTGATCACCCAAGTAACAGAAAATGCTAAAAATGATCTGTCACTATAGCAAATGGCTATGTAGCTCCTGCTCAAAATTTGTGTGCATTTGTGTAAGTATAGCACGAATATTCATGAAAATGTTAACGTTTCTGTGAAAAATTCGAAAGTTTTTTTTTATATAGAATGTAGAATTTTCAGCCGAATTTAACACCGCTTTCCAAAAACTTGACAAAAAATCGTAGAAATAGTACACTGTGATTAAAATATTAATATATTAATTATTTGATGAGATATGGGCATTTGTATGAAATAAATTTTAACTGTGCATGTGCGAACTACAGCAAAGATTTTTTGTCATGATTTGATAGTCAATGCTATAGGGCAACTCATATAAAAAGACCAGTTAAATATCGTGAAAACTCAAAAAGTTACAGAAATAATTGATAAATTGAGGAGGAAATCCCTTATAATCCTATGGGATGTTATTATTAAAATTATTATTTCCCCCTCCCCGCCCTAATTGTCCTCGCAACTACGGACAATTCCTCACGAATTTCAATAAGATATTTGACAAAACGTCTGAAATTGGTCAATAATTTCTGATAGCCTAATTTCTCAATTGCCCCTTAATTTCTGGACACCAGTATATAAACCTGAATTTTATTCCAACAAGTGTTTGTAGTTTGATAGTGTTATGATCTGTATAGATGTAGTTATTAGGGTTGTATCAATTTGACAACTAAATTCAAATGCATTAGTCAGCATGAGGATAAAGTAGCAGTAACTACACCCCTCCGACGCGCAACATGTACTACATAACTTATTTCAAAGGATGGAGTAAAATACGCTAAATATCCGCAAATAACCACAAATAAACTTGCACTATGCTTTTGTCAAGAAAGTTCAAATCTACGTTTGGCACAATGTTCAGGAAATGACGAGAAACTGTTCAAAACGAAACCCGTGTTTGGTACTCTCGGCTTCCAAAGTCAGTCACTCAAATCAAATTAAATATTTAGAAAATACGTGAATTATTGTCTACATGTTATCATAATTTCGTGAACTAGGAATATTAATCCGATATTACGAGCGTCAATGACGCATTCTTAATTGAAAATTTTCTAATTGAGTGTAAAAATACCCAAGCAGGGAGTCGAACCCAAGACATTTTGCTTAAATTGCCAACGCTCTGTAAATTGAGCTACATGGACCAAAAACCTGCGGACATATTTCACTCAGATAACCATATGTCTGCAAACTTTTCATTCAGTTGGGAAAATTTCAATTCGTATGATGTCTTTACCCATCATGATGATTGAGTTAAAAATAATAATGTGTATCTACGCATACATCGTTCATTGGATTTCCATTACATGCGTTATATTCTATTGAACTGTACACATGGCATACCAGTCGATAATGCCAATATGGTTACCTGAGTGAAATGTGTCGGCCTGATGTCTATCGAGGAAGCTCAATAGGTAGAGCGTAGGCACTTTAATTCAAAGTTCTTGGTTTCGACTCCCAGCCTGGATATTTTTTCACTCAGTTGCAAATATTTCTATCATAGTAAACGCGGTAGCGTTTGCTATAATATGTTTAAGAAATAGAAAATGCAAACGTTTTTCTGAAATATCTTGCGAACCAGTTGACATACGACAGTGATTTTTTTTTAAAAGATAGAACTCGACGAGACGAATAAAATGATAGGATTGAAAAAAATACTCTAGCTTACTGTAGTTTTTTATTTAACCTCGAACGAAAAAATGAAGACGCAAAGTTCAACAAAGTCTAGCTAACGTTTACCTGGAAGGATTAACTTCGTTTATGTTTTATTTTTTTCCTCTTGGTAAAACTTAGAATAGGTTTTTTTTTAAATTTTTGTATGTTTGAGGGTCGCTGAGGAATCGAATTTAAGTTGTAAAGCTCCGGCTGAACATTGGTTTTTCTTTTCTTTATTTATCATAGCGAACGTGCGCGTTCGCACGAAAATTTAAATAAATATTATTATTATGTATGCAACAGAATTCATTCAAATTAAATAACTTACGTGTCAAACATGCTTATTTGTTTTTATTTTCTTACTAGCGTAAATGCCCGCTATAGGACGGTGGGTAGAAATCGTGGTTTTCACATTATATTTGAAATAATTGATAAATATTATCATAGTAAACGCGGTAGCGTTTGCTATAATATGTTTAAGAAATAGAAAATGCAAACGTTTTTCTGAAATTTCTGGCGAACCAGTTGACATACGACAGTGATTTTTTTTTTTTAAAGAAAGAACTCGACGAGACGAATAAAATGATAGCATTCAAAAAATTATTGTAGCTTACTGTAGTTGTCTATATAACTTTAAACGAAAAAATGAAGACGCAAAGTTCAACAAACTGCCAGTAACGTTCCACTGTGTGGATTAACTTCGTGTTGGTTTTATTTTTTCCTTTTGGTAAAACTTAATTTAGATTATTTTTTTATCTTTGTATGTTTGTCGGTCGCTGAGAAAATCGAATTTATGTTGTAAAGCTCCAGTTGAACATTGGTTTTTCTTTTCTTTTGTTTATCATAGCAAACGTGCGCGTTTGCACGAAAGTTTAAATAAATATTATTATTATGTATGTAACAGAATTCATTCAAATTAAATAAATCACGTGACAAACATGCCTATTTGTTTTTATTTTCTAACTTGCGTAAATGCCCGTTATGACGGTGGGTAGAAATCGTGGTTTTCACATTAAATTTGGAATAATTGATAAATATACTCATTATACTATTAATAGACAATGAGAAATATATATATTGGAAAATTGTATCACCTAACATGCTCCTGATATTCACGTTCAAACTCACTACGCATTTTATATGCTTGTGTAAAAGAATTGTGTCTCATAATTTCATCTAATTGACGTAAAATATGTGGCAAACAATTTTCAATGTCGTCGATATTAAGTCGTTAATCCTGTACAGCTTGTGCTGTATATTTCATTTTGGTACTTTTTCGTTATACCAACTCCATGCCAAAATGTTTGCTAATGCACCAATTATTTCACCCCTGACCGAACAGTTATTGTCTACAAACCGTGTTGTCATGCAAACCGTGACAAACATTGGGATTTGTTATGTATTGAATGTAAATGATTTTTTCGGCACTTTTCCGTTATGCAAAAACCATTGTCGCCAAGCGTAATGATTGGCGCAAAATAAAATTCCCGTGAATCAAAACATTTGAAAAAAAAAAAAAAAAACAATGTTGAAACGAAAGTGAGCATTTAAAAAATATAACGTTTGAAAATTATAAACTTTTAAGCACTATTTTATTAAAATACATATATATAATTAAAAAAAGAAAACATATTGTTATACAATAAAAGGGAAAGTTCTGCGCCGGTAGATTTAGTGGGCTTTTATTGTCGATAAATGTTTGATGTGATTTTTGCGACCTTCAGCCTTTAGGGTTGCATTTTAACTACTGGAATGTAGTTTATCTACGTGACGTCACACCCCTTTTGCCTTTTGGCAACATTTTGTGTTTTTTCGCCAATCACGCCAACCGGCGCAGGATATGGAACTCTTCCCCAATAAAGTAATAAAATAAAATTCTTATTAAACTGCTGGCATGAAATTACAAATGTGTTTTAGCATCGCAGTAAACATTTCATTTTTTGAATGAAGACGTCGCCATATGAACTCTGAGATAAGACTGTAAATGTTGACGAACAGTTCCCCGATGTCTTTTATTGCACCAGTTTGCAATGCCCAATAATCTCTCAACAATTTTCGTATGACATTCGTTAGGGTCATTAAAATTATATTTGTGATTTAATGTGAAATGATCATATCCAACATCTCGCAGTTCATCTGTTTTATATGTTCTCCAGCAATCTGTGTAGATAATACTTACATCAACTACATTGTTTTCTGTTGCCGCCAGTATTCCTGCCAGGTCATGAATAATGTGCCATAATCAGGCTGCATATTATTACACTTAATTTTCAAGTATGGCTTGGTGAAACATTGAACTTTAAATTCTGTTAAAGACTGCATTTTATCGCGAAAAGGAGGACACCATGTTACAAAATTATATGATTTGAAACGATCAGAAAAAAAATTGGATCAATGATTATAATCCCGCGATTTTGTTCATGTGAGCCGCCAATATTGTCATCCAGTTTGTTGGAGAACCTAGTTTGGTGTTAATCGTTAAATTACGCATTATATAACCAAACCGGAAAAAAGTCGTAGTGAAGATATTTGGAAGGCCATTGATGAAAACAAAAGTCTTGGCGCAAGATTAGGCGCTTTCGCCAGATAAAACTTGCTTAGTCCAGAAACTGGAAATTACGAAGCCGTACACAAAATTCTTGGCCATAAATGTTTCTATTCATAGGATGCTCTCCAATACTTAAATACTAGCATGAAAAAAGACCAACGAAGAAAGCTGAAAGTCACCATGATTTGGTTTTATTGGCAAAAGAGGATGAACGATCTACTGAAATTTACTGTCGGAATATGATTCATGATTATTACCCGAATCGACATGACAAATTGGAAAACATGTGTTTATACGAATTGGCCACTACGTACTAATACGAACGAAATAAACCAAAGTCTGTAGAATATTACGAATTAAAAAAGAACCTCAGTTGGTTCAAAAAGCATTTGAAACTAGTTGTTTTGAAAACGCTCTATCATAACACGAAAATGGACGCTGGAATTGAGTTTCACTATAATTAATTGCTGATGTTGTTTAAGCATTGGCGAAACGAAAAAGACCGATTGGGAGAATTTAAACTCTACCGGGAAACCTTTGAGCACAATGTGAAAATTTTTTCAGAGATGGAAGAATGTCACGAAACAAAACACCCACTACAAGCTGCAATCGACTTGGCTTAAAAGTTGCAACAAGAAAGTGATTTGCACGACCAGCTTTAAGCTTATCGATGAACCAAATGAATACATTGATACGATAGCTGCACATTTTGAGAACATTGAAACTCTCCAAGAAATTGTTATTAATGAAGATAAATTTAACAAAAAAATGAATGCCGACCAATGGAAATTATTTGAATCATTATAAAGCACATAGAAGAACAAAAGAAAGACCCGTCTGTTCCACCCATAAATCTGATTATAAGCAGAGTTGCTGGTACAGGAAAAAGCTTTCTAATTTAATTACTCAGTCAGAAAGTTCGTTTAATGAGTAATCACAATAATGATGTTGCTGCAGTACTAGCACCAGCGGGAATTGCTGCCTTCAACATTGGAAGAAGTACAGTTCACACGTTTTTTCAAATTGCCTGTCCAACATACGAATGAAGCAGAATAATTTAAGCTTGGCGAAATTAATTCTGACGATTTTAAATTATTTAAGCAACAATGGAAATAATTGAATTTAGTAATTATCGATGAGTGCAGTATGGTTTCGAATGCTACTTTGGCGATGATCAGCTTACGATATGGCGAATGTTGTAAAAACAAGCGAGATTACAGTTTTGGTGGCAAAAACATTCTTTTGTTAGGGGATTTATTGCAGCTAGCACCCGTAAATGCGCAATTTTGATTTCAGGAACTGCCTTTGAACAAAGTAAAACAATTGTTTGGTGGTGTTTGTACATACAACTTTTGATACGAATTGGAATACAGAGATCTAACAATGAACATTGTGTTATATACATAAATATATATATATATTGCGGCATATCTCTCTTAAATAACAGTCTCATACACCAAAAAACGATGCAAAATCAAAACTCATTTTTTATAGCATCATCACTGAACTGTTCGTTACTATAATTATCAGAACCTAATATTCGGCCCCATTCAGCGATTTTAAGAAAGACTAAGAAGAGTAGTAAGGAAAAATACCACTGAAAGAACAACTCAGCGTATAGCAGGCGACTTCAGTGCAGCAGAAACAGTCCATGGATACGACCGAGACAATGATAGAATCCAGTTTCTTTATGAGGTGATAGCTATAGAAAACCATAATTTAATTATTGATGTGGACGGTCCCGTGACATTTGAGAGAGCAGGTAGACATGAAAAAATGCTACTTTGGCGATGAACAATCAACGATTTGGCGAGTGTTGTAAAAACTATGTAACAATAAAATTTTGACAGCAGCAAATTTTCTGCTTTTCAAGATATTAAAAAATCTTCAGTTTTTATCAAAAAATTTAAATGACTAGTATTAAAAAATGCTCTAAAGAGCAACAAAAAAGATTAATATGTTTAAGTGTGAAAAAGGGTTGGACAAGTGCTTCTAATTGAGCATGAGAAAGGAAAGGGGTTCCTTCTTGGCTGCAGCTCACTGTCAATGCCAACTTTTGAAAAAATCATAATCCCGCTTTTTCCGTCTAAATGAAATCCCTCACAGTTACGATAAAAATGTATAGTGTAAAGACGCAGCTTGATTAAACATGAATGTAAGGCGACATAGTACCAAAAACCGTAGTTCATGCAGCGTATCACACTCATGCATCAAGCATGCCCGCAGTGTAGAACTGCGCAGAAAATTGATTTGTATTGCAGTGCAGAGTGTTAGAGGACTCTGAACAGGAACCATTCCACATATGCATGCATGACAGTATAATACATTCATTGATTGTTGAAATTATATGCAAGTGGCTGTGGCTCCACAATGCAATATGAAGTACAGCAATGCATATGTTAGTTATAAACGAACATTAGACGCACATACCTTTAATACGGAAGTACAAAAGAACAGTGCGGACGTGCACTGAGGCTCAAAAGTATAATGGGAGTGCACAGTGTAGTATAGTCTGTAGAGCAATAATGTTACACAGTGCACTGTACAAAGTTGCATTGCAGACGCACGCACAGTACAACAGTAGAACAGTGCAGTTGTAAAACACGATGGAAAGTTTTACTACGAAATTTTAAATTTCTTTTATATGAAAAAGCGCGAATAGGATTTTTTCGAAAGTTGGCATTGACAGTGAGCTGCAGCCAAGAAGGAACACCTTTCCTTTCTCATGCTCAATTAGAAGCACTTGTCCAACCCTTTTTCATACTTAAACATATTAACCTTTTTTGTTGCTCTTTAGAGCATTTTTTAATACTAGTTGTTATGAAATGTTTAACAATCAGGATTATAGGTTTAAAAATAATAATGCAGTCATAACCGTTAGTAGTACATTTTAGTACTTAACTATCAATAGTTTGAAATATTTCTGCACTTTCTACTCTATAATATTAAAACACTTCTACCAAATAAAAAACTGATAGAGTTTTTAATTATATGTTTCATTTATGATCCAATCTAACTATTGTTTACATGCAATAATGTTTTCATAACATACAAAAAAAAAGGGTTAAACAATTACTTTTGCTGGATTTTTATTTTATTTCACTTTTTCTTCTTACTTTTGGAGGATTTATAGAATCTACTATGAATCAAATTGTCATTAGTTCAAAGTTTTAATTTAAAAAGGAATGTCTTTTTAAAAAGTTAAAAAAAAAATAAATAATAAATAAATCTTCTATTTTTTTTAAATAATTGCCGAAACGTCAGTGAAGGCTTACTGTTGAGACCCGAAAAGTTTTTGGTTTCTGTCTGTCTGTCTGTCTGTCTGTCTGTCTGTCTGTCTGTCCGTCCGTCTGTCTGTCTGTCTGTCTGTCTGTTCCGCGATAACTGCCGTAAAAATGATCCGATTAGTTTGATTTTTGGTAGGTATGTTGGTGAGATACCTGGAATTAGCTGTATAGTTTTTAGTTACATTTGGTTCATTCGTTCGGAAAATATAGAACATTTCTTTTTTGATCATAATGCTTTCCTATGGGAATTCAGACGATTTAGAATTTTTTCAGTCGTTGAAAATAAAATGTCGCATTTGATTAATGTATTTAAACGGTAAGTTATGAAGGCTAAAATTTATCAATTCAGGTCTTAAATTATTCAAATTAATTTGAAATTTTGTTAATACATTCGTCAGATTTTTTAAATTAGGTGTATAATTTTTGGTGCAATTTTATACATCTGTTCTAATAATATAATACATATTATTCTATCATTTTCTGCAATTTTTAAAATGCATTTATTTTTATTTTCCTCTTTAATTTAACCGTAACCTAGCAACTAAATTTTAAAGAATATCAAAATAATAAAATTCAAATAATTCAGACTATTTTGCCACAATATTTTATTAGGTGATTTTAAAATTTTATTGAAATAAATTAGAATTTATTTTGATACAAGTTACCTTTTAACTACAGAATGATAACCGAAGCATTTTTACATAAGATATTATTCATTTCTGGAAGAGATGTGAATTATTCGTGGTTGAAAATTAGTATTATTTTTAAAATAGGATATAATATCTTGTACAACGAGATGGTTAATCTAAAGAAATTAGCGTAGTAAAACGCATCCATACAGCCTGAAACAGCACAATTACTGGAAACTGAGTTCATAAAAAGTTATCACAAAAAATACTTTATAGCGCCAAATCACGGTTGCTATTTAGTGAATTGACAGTGGGCACGATTATGAATGATTACACAATAGGTTTAAAAGTTTTCAAATAAGCCTATTTTTGAGAGATTTTACTATTGCCATCGAGTTAGAACAAGACGTACGTATGTAAAATAAATATTATAGAATTACTATCAAAACTGTTTTTCCGAAACAAAAATTGTAATAACACTAGATTTCTGCAATAGATATAAGTGAAATACAGTAGATTCAGTTTACATTTCCATAAGTTGCTTTTGTACACGAGATATTATTCAACTTATCTATCAGATGCGAGTGTTTCGTGGTTGGCAGGTAAGTAAATATTGCTATTTAGGTACTAGGATAACATGAAATTATTTTCTGAATTTTTGCTTATCCTAATAAAACCACTGTGTAGAACGAAATCCAAGATATAGTAGAATCATTCACACAAACAATAGGAAATCACGAATATAAATGTAATAAGATTACGGGGGGTTCAGGGGGCAGAGCCCCTTGAAGAAATGTATTGTTTTAATCTAAAAAATAGAATAAGAAGTTCATAAGAATGTCAGAATATTATTGCATAAACCGTGTTTAATTTAACGTTTTTAATTTCTGAAACCTTCGAATTATTTTATATGCGTATAAGTATATATGTAATAATTGCCGAAACGTCAGTGAAGGCTTACTGTTGAGACCCGAAAAGTTTTTGGTTTCTGTCTGTTTGTCTGTCTGTCTGTCTGTCTGTTCCGCGATAACTGCCGTAAAAATGATCCGATTAGTTTGATTTTTGGTAGGTATGTTGGTGAGATACCCGGAATTAGCTGTATAGTTTTTAGTTACATTTGGTTCATTCGTTCGGAAAATATAGAACATTTCTTTTTTTTATCATAATGCTTTCCTATGGGAATTCAGACGATTTTGAATTTTTTCAGTCGTTGAAAATAAAATGTCGCATTTGATTAATGTATTTAAACGGTAAGTTATGAAGGCTAAAATTTATCAAGTCAGGTCTTAAATTATTCAAATTAATTTTAAATTAGGTGTATAATTTTTGGTGCAATTTTATACATCTGTTCTAATAATATAATACATATTATTCTATCATTTTCTGCAATTTTTAAAATGCATTTATATTTATTTTCCTCTTTAATTTAACCGTAACCTAGCAACTAAATTTTAAAGAATATCAAAATAATAAAATTCAAATAATTCAGACTATTTTGCAACAATATTTTATTGGGTGATTTTAATATTTTATTTAAATAAATGAGAATTTATTTTCATACAAATTACCTTTTAACTACAGAATGATAACCGAAGCATTTTTACATAAGATATTATTCATTTCTGGAAGACATGTGGATTATTCGTGGTTGAAAATTAGTATTATTTTTAAAATAGGATATAATATCTCGTACAACGAGATGGTTAATCTAAAGAAATTAGCGTAGTAAAACGCATCCATACAGCCTGAAATAGCACAATTACTGGAAACTGAGTTCATAAAAAGTTATCACAAAAAATACTTTATAGCGCCAAATCACGGTTGCTATTTAGTGAATTGACAGTGTTCACGATTATGAATGATTACACAATAGGTTTAAAAGTTTTCAAATAAACCTATTTTTGAGAGATTTACTATTGCCATCGAGTTAGAACAAGATGTACGTATGTAATAGAATTACCATCAAAACTGTTTTTCCGAAACAAAAATTTTAATAACACTAGATTTCTGCAATAGATATAAGTGAAATACAGTAGATTCAGTTTACATTTCCATAAGTTGCTTTTGTACACGAGATATTATTCAACTTATCTATCAGATGCGAGTGTTTCGTGGTTGGCAGGTAAGTAAATATTGCTATTTAGGTACTAGGATAACATGAAATTATTTTCTGAATTTTTGCTGATCCTAATAAAACCACTGTGTAGAACGAAATCCAAGATATACTAGAATCATTCACACAAACAATAGGAAATCACGAATATAAATGTAATAAGATTACGGGGGGTTCGGGGGGATCAGAGCCCCCTTGAAGAAATGTATTGTTTTAATCTAAAAAATAGAATAAGAAGTTCATAAGAATGTCAGAATATTATTGCATAAACCGTGTTTAATTTAACGTTTTTAATTTCTGAAACCTTCGAATTATTTTATATGCGTATAAGTATATATGTAATAATTGCCGAAACGTCAGTGAAGGCTCACTGTGGAGACGCGAAAAGTTTTTGGTTTCTGTCTGTCTGTCTGTTCCGCAATAACTGCAGTAAAAAAAGTTCGATTAGGCTGATTTTTGGTGAGTATGTTGGTGAGGTACCCGGAATTAGCTGTATAGTTTTTAGTTACATTTGGTTCATTCGTTCGAAAAATATAGAACATTTATTTTTAGGTCATAATGCTTTTCAATGGAAAGTCAGACGATTTTTTTAAATTTTAACATTCACCGAAAAGAAAATGTCGCATTGTGATAATTGTAAATGCTAAATTATGGATTCTAAATTTACGAAATGGAGATCTTAATTAAATCCTATCGCTTTGAAAATTTGTCAATATATATATTAGAGTTTCGAAATTAATTGAATAAATTATTAGGAAATTTTATGCATTAATTTGAAATATATCAAACATTTTAATTTCTCATTTTTTACAAAAGATTCCAATGCATTTTTTTTCTCTCTTTCATTAAATGGTTGCTAAGCAACTATATTTCAAAGAATATCAACAAAGGAAAATTCAAGTGAATCGCATTATTTTTACGCGAAATTTTATTAAAAATTGCCAATTTTCGGGTTACATAAGTTTTTAATATGCTTTTTTTAATGAAATAGATGAGAATTTATTTTAAATACTAAAAAATTATTACCAAATCGGTTTTCCAAATGAAAATAATAAAAACGTTGAATGCGTAAATTGAATATAGGTCACATAAGAAGATACAGATAATGTTAAAAATGAGTGATTTGTAGAGCTGACGTTGAGGCCTCTGATCTGTAGATTTACTAGTTGCCGAAACGTCAGTGAAGGCTCACTGTGGAGACGCGAAAAGTTTTTGGTTTCTGTCTGTCTGTTCCGCAATAACTGCCGTAAAAAAAGTTCGATTAGGCTGATTTTTGGTGAGTATGTTGGTGAGGTACCTGGAATTAGCTGTATAGTTTTTAGTTACATTTGGTTCATTCGTTCGAAAAATATAGAACATTTATTTTTAGGTCATAATGCTTTTCAATGGAAAGTCAGACGATTTTTTTTAATTTTAACATTCACCGAAAAGAAAATGTCGCATTGTGATAATTGTAAATGCTAAATTATGGATTCTAAATTTACGAAATGGAGATCTTAATTAAATCCTATCGCTTTAAAAATTTGCCAATATATATATTAGAGTTTCGAAATTAATTGAATAAATTATTAGGAAATTTTATGCATTAATTTGAAATATATCAAACATTTTAATTTCTCATTTTTTACAAAAGATTCCAATGCATTTTTTTTCTCTCTTTCATTAAATGGTTGCTAAGCAACTATATTTTAAAGAATATCAACAAAGGAAAATTCAAGTGAATCGCATTATTTTTACGCGAAATTTTATTAAAAATATCTAATTTTCAGGTTACATAAGTTTTTAATATGCTTTTTTTAATGAAATAGATGAGAATTTATTTTAACTACTAAAAAATTATTACCAAATCGGTTTTCCAAATGAAAATAATAAAAACGTTGAATGCGTAAATTGAATATAGGTCACATAAGAAGATACAGATAACGTTAAAAATGAGTGATTTGTAGAGATGACGTTGAGGCCTCTGATCTGTAGATTTACTAGTTTAATTCCATGTAATATTGTAACATTCCGTGTAATTGCCGAAACGTCATTTGAGTCTCACTGTGGAGACCCGAAAAGTTTTTGTCTGTCTGTCTGTTCCGCGATAACTGCCGCAAAAATTATCCGATTAGCTTGATTTTTGGTAGGTATGTTGGTGCGGTACCCGGAATAAGCTGTATAGTTTTTAGTTACATTTGGTTCATTTGTTCGGAAAATATAGAACATTTATTTTTATATCATAATGCTTTTCCTATGGGAATTCAGACGATTTTGAAATTTTTCATTCGTTGAAAATAAAATGGCGCCTTTGATTAATGTATTTAAACGATAAGTTATGAAGGCTAAAATTTATCAAGTCAGGTCTTAAATTATTCAAATTAATTTGAAATTTTGTTAATACATTCGTCAGATTTTTTAAATTAGGTGTATAACTTTTTGGTGCAATTTTATACATCTGTTCTAATAATATAATACATTTTATTTTATCATTTTTTGCAAATTTTAAAATGCATTTATCTTTATATTTCCTCTTTAATTTAACCGTAACCTAGCAACTATATTTCAAAGAATATCAAAATAATAAAATTGAAATAACTCAGACTATTTTGCTACAATATTTCATTCGCAAAATAAAATATTTTTGGGTGATTTTAATATTTTATTGAAATAAATGAGAATTTATTTTGATACAAGTTACCTTTTAACTACTATAGAATGATAACCGAAACTTTTTTTACATGTGATATTATTCATTTTCTGGAAGAGATGTGGATTTTTCGTGGTTGAAAATTAGTGTTATTTTTAAAATAGGATATAACATCTCGTACAACGAGATGGTTAATCTAAAGAAATTACCGTAGTAAAACGCATGCATACAGCCTTAAATAGCACAATTACTGGAAACTGAGATCATAAAAAGTTATCGAAAATATAATTTATAGCGCCAAATCACGGTTGCTATTTAGTGAATTGGCAGTGGGCACGATTATGAATGATTACCCAATAGGTTTAAAAGTTTCCAAATATGCCTATTTTGGGGAGATTTTAGTATGCTATAGCCATCGAGTTAGATTAAGATGTACTTAGGTAAAATAAATATTATAGAATGACCATCAAAACTGTTTTTCCGAAACAAGAATTGCAATAACACAAGATTTCTCAAATAGATATAAGTGAAATATGGTAGATTTAGTTTACATTTCCATAAGTTGCTTTTGTACACGAGATATTATTCAACTTATCTATTAGATGCGAGTGTTCCGTGGTTGGCAGGTAAGTAAATATTGCCATTTAGGTATTAGGATAACATGAAATTATTTAAAAAATTTTTGCTTATCCTAATAAATCCACTGTGTAGAATGGAATCCAAGATTTACTAGAATCCTTCACACAAACAATAGGAAATCACGAATATAAATTTAATAAGATTACGGGGGTTTCAGAGGGACAGAGCCCCCTTGAGCCTAATCTACGTTCTTTTTCTTTTTAAAATCTGGCATTCGTTTTGAAAAATTCGTTTTTTAACACCTCGAAAAAAAATCTTTTCCGAAACTCACTTACGGGAATTTTCGTTTTTCGGCCCATGTTTAAAAATCCGCATCGATTCGGGAAATGCGAATACGAACAAACAGAGGACACCAGATCATAGCCACTTTCTTTTTCTTCAAAACGTATTCTTTGGTGTTAAAAAATATCTACATGAACCCTTTAGAAACCGGTCGTTCCCGTACCTCACTTTCGCTATTTCCTCTAATTTGCCAATGTATACTTCTCCGTCGCAGGAATTTTTTATCGAATTACACAAATTCCGAGAGAAGAGGCTAAAAGTGCATACATTCAGCTCTATAAAGACGCGTTTGACATTAAAAAATTCGATTATTATACGTTTAAAAAAATTCTTTTGTGAAACCCGTTTCTAGAAATAAGCGTTTTTTCGGCGCAAGCACAGATTAATCAAAGTGAAATAAGTGACTTTGCTTTGGCCGTAATTATCTTATTTATGAACGATTTTAAATCAAAAATCGTCGTTCATTTTGCGTACAGAATTGAATGGGCTTTATGAATATATGATTTATTTTGAGAAATAATTATATTTTCGTAGTTAAAATTGTATTGTACTAGGATATTTGTATTCTGAACCAGCCTATTCCACTGCAAATATGTACTTGCTCTATTTACTTCTTTTGAAAGCTTCAAAAGACATCAAAATACATTTTTTTAACTCTATTTTTTATATTTCGGATTCTATATAGTTTGTCTAACTCCCGGTTTATGATTTTGTGTCTGTGTGGGGGCGCGATATATTTAAATTTGTCGTTTTAAAATGCATCCTTTTTTCATTTCGTCGGAAAGAAACGTTTCCATTTGAGATATACAAAATTCTATTGGATGGATCAGAGATTATATGATATGTAAACAATCAACTTCATGTTCGATCACCAGACAGTCAACACAGGAAAATTTATTTTTAAAGTTTTAATATTTTTTTAAAAATTGTCATTTTTGTATAGGGAAAAGAAAAGAAAAGAAAAAGCTAAGGAATTTGCTATTTCTTTTCAAGATATCTCCCGTCGTATGGGTCCCATCGCGACGCGGTTTTGCTAATTCGACTCGACATCGATAGAGCTTACCAATTTTATTTCTGAGTTTCACCACCAGGGTACGCTTTCCTATCTCTGTTTCTATGGGACGGATCACGAAGGGGTATGGCTCATTCGACTTGACATTGATAGAGCTTACTAGAGGATATCGATTTTAATTCCGCATTTCACCACACGGGGCGCTTTCCTAACTCTGTTTCTATGGGCCGAATCACGACGGGGTATGGCTCATTCGACTCGATATCGATAGAGCTTACCGATTTTAGTTCGTTTTTCACTTACAGGGCACTCTTTCCTATCTCTGGCTCTATGAGCATGAAAACGACGGGGTGTGGCTCATTCGACTCGACATCGAAAGCCTTAAAGATTTCAGTTATGATCGTATAAACAGATTGCACCACCTGATGGTAGAAGGTGGAAGTAACGTATACTACAGCGCGTGCGCAGCACGACTGCTATACGGTGCCGCAGGCAGCGGGGACCCGAATCGGAGATTCGTTCAGTTATAGGTTTATACTATTCGATGTGCAAATTAATGGATTATACGGTGCGTGCGTAGCACGACCGGACCCAGTTCGGAGGTTCGTTCGGTTCGAGGGGGATGCGAGCCGGAGAATTCAAAACATTCGAAGCACCGATGTAAATTAGGGGCCCGCTAGCGGGCGAAGCCAGCTAGTCTATACTATTAAAATCCGTGCGCGTATCTATCTATGTAACCTCAAAAACTCGAAAATCACAGGGCGCAGGACTACGAAATTTTGAACACGGGTAGCTGGTAGGGTGTCCATGAAGAATTAGGGTAAAAAATTCAAAAATTTTAAATAGATTTTTGATAGATTAAATATTAATTAAAATCCATCCACAAAGAGATCTCATCAAAAATACGCTTTTTTACATTCGGTTGATTGGTTGTATAAAATAAACGCAGAAGTCATTAAATCAATCAAGGTAGAGATCATTGCACATACTGCGGATCGAATGTTTGAAATCGATGGATAAGAGATTATATGACATGTAGACAATCAACTTAATTATTAACCGTTGCCAAATGCTAAAAACTATATTTTAAAGGATTTTATCGACTTAATGCCTGACAATTATTTGGGTTTAAGGGGTTTTTTTGCATGACAAATATTAGTAAGATAAAGATTATTAATACAGAAAACATTTTTTAACAGATTATTTGTTAAATTTACGGGGATGAGGAGAAGTGGGAGTAAACGATTTTTTATTAAATATCACATTTATTTTTCTTGACCGCGCGCCACCTGACGGCAGCTTTTTCATTAATTGACCCTCCTTATTAATAAATCCAACTCTACTGCTCCGATTTCAGCAGAACTAATTACATTTAACAAATTTAACATTTTTAGCTTCACCCGTAACGTTTAATCGCTGTTTTATATAGATAACACCGCTATTTTAGAATAACAGTTTTTGTAAAAGTTAAATTTATGTTCCTAATAAAAGTACAGAGCCCTTATTCAGTTGATGCATACCAACAGTCAAAGTTAGTGATTTGTTGTTTAACACTTGACCGCGCGCCTCCTCGCAGCCCCTCCCTCAAGGTTTTTCTCTAACTGTGCTTTATTTCCAGAACTCAGATAATTATGTTCCAAACTTCTCCAAATCAGTTTCATTTTGCTAAATTATCATAAAAATCAGCATTCATACCTTCAAGGTGTATTTCTAGAAAACAGTTACCAGTATTTCCGAACAACAATCTAAGCCAAATTTCAAATTAAGTTTCTAGCTTAATCAAATACATCAATCTTTAAAAATGCATACAGTGGTTCTCCTAATTTATCGTTTGCTGAAAGGCACTCTTCAACATTCGGTGATTTGACATTCATAGCTTCAAGGTGTATTTCTAGAAAACAGTTACCAGTATTTCCGAACAACAATCTAAGCCAAATTTCAAATTAAGTTTCTATCTTAACCAAATAAATCAACCTTTAAAAATGCATACAGTGGTTCTCCTAATTTATCATTTGCTGAAAGGCACTTGAACATTCGCCCCCCCCCCTCCCCTGGTTTCTACCTTTCAAGGCTTTTTCTTTAAATGTATCCTGTTTCCATATCTCAGCAACTAATTTTTCGATTTCAGCGCAAATGATTCCAAACATCATATTTAACTGAAAAATCAACGTGTATATCATTAAAATACATTTATGAGTAGCGGATAACACTATTTCCGAATAACAGCCTAAGACAAATTTCTAATTAAGTTCCTAGCTTAAACAAACGAACGAATTTTTAAAGATGCATAGTGGTTATCCTAATTAGTTATTTACTGAAGTGAATTTGATCATCCGCTCCTCCCCGACACGTGTTTCAAGGTTTTTTATCTAACTATGCCCCGATTCCATTACTCAGGAACTATCATTCCGATTTCAACGCAAGTGAGTCAGAACATTATAATTAACTTAATAATCACCCTCTATAACATTAAAGTAAATTTATGAATAGCAGTTATCACTATTTCCGAATAATAGTTTAAGCCAAATTTGTAATTAAGTTTCTAGCTTAACCAAACGAACGAATTTTTAAAGATATATAGTGGTCCTCCTAATTAGTCATTTTCCAAAAGACACTTGAACATCATCTCCCCTTGCACCACCCTCAAGTTAATTTTCTTTAACTGTGGCTTATTGTAATAATTCGGCTAAAAATGTTCCCATCTTCTCCAAACCAGCTCACTTTTGCAGCACGTCTACTATACGGTGTCATAGGCAGCGAAAACCTGTATCGAAATTTCGTTCGGAAAGAGGTTTGTATAGAACAGAATGCTCCAATGGCGGTGGAAGGTGAAAATAAAAGATTTTCCGGAGCGTACGAGCATGCCCGGTATACGGTGCCCAAGCCATCGGAGACCCTGGCCAGAGTTTCGTTTTTTAAGAAATTTAAGGTCACGGGCACGGGCAATGCGGGCGGGTCAGCTAGAATGATGTACCCTATTAAAATCCGTGCGCGTATGTCTATCTATGTAACCTTAAAAACTGGGAAACCACAGAGTGAAGGGCTTCAAAATTTGGCACACGAGTTGCTGGTAGGGGGCCCATGAACGACGGGGGCAAAAAATTCGAAAATTGTAAATATATTTCTTTATTTTATGTTTTTGACGAATTTTTGTTTAACCCGTAATCGCGGGAGTTCTAACCAGGTCTAAATTTTACTGCAAAGTGAGATATACATATTACGTACTTCACGCTTCAATACTAACAAGGAAGATCTTCATAAGCGCATACTCAAAAATTTTTGAAAAAAATTACAGAATGTTCTTCTCATGAGGGTATATACGTCTATTAAAAAAATTTCTGCGAAACCTCGATATAACGTCCGTAAAAAAATATGAAAATTTCGTTTATTTGGCTATTTATCACCGGTTGGCGACGGAATGAAATGAACCCTTTCAGGATAAAAGCACTTGTGTTTCTAAAATGTTGAAAGCATTGAGTCACACCGGGATTTAACAAAAAAATTATTCCCAAATAAGTAAAAGACTTTCTTCACGTATATTATAAAAGAAAAATTTTATTCCAAAATTCCGGTGTCATTGTGGCATTTGAGAATTAAAATTATGTGGGATATCTTATATCCCACCGCCCTTCAAGGGGTTAAACATAAGCTTTTACGACAAATACTCTTGAAGGAAAAACTTTTTTATACTGAACTTGTTTATGCATGTTTAACTTACATAATAAATAAATTTTTATAACTACAATTTTGTGTACACATTTATATGTATATATAATGGAATTTAACCATTTTTAACAATTATATTTTACGATTTAAAACAAAATTTAAATTGATTAAAGTTGTTTCAAGTTCAAAAATAAGCCCGATTCTTAACATTGTCAATTCAAGAAAGTTTTTGTTTCTATGGAAACAACGACTTCGATATAGAAATATATAACGAATCAGTTTATCATCAGACTTTTCCTTTTAAAACACATTTAAAAATTATTTGTAAAACCGTTGAAGTCATTTAAATTAGAAAAAATCGTAGAATGGGGAATAAAACAATAGGCAAAATTTCATTCAATCGGTAATAAATAGAGAAAAAAACGTGAGTGATTTATTTAATCTGATTTAAAAAATATTTTAAATTAATATTAATGCAAACGTACGGAGAGTTGAAAATGTTGAACTCGAAATGTAAACGATTCTGAACAAGAGGGTGTGGTATCATAATTTTTTAAACTTACAATAATTTTATGCTTTCAAATTTTACAAAAATCTCATAGACAGGTCTCATAACAAGAATTTCTTCAAACTCTTGGCTTACTTTAATTGATAACTAAAAGTGAAAATAAACATACAGATTCAATAATTCAACAATACACATAACTTAAATGTCAGCTTTGCTATTACATAAAATAGATATTTGCAGCTTCCAAAACATAGAACATATTTTTACAGTGGTAAAAATAATTAACTATAACAACAAGCAGCTTGTATATATCATACAAAAAATAATAAATATTTCATTGTTTAAGTTTAAATTCATTAAATATTGCGCATTCGAATATTCATTTTACAAGCAATTTAAAATGCATTAAAATCGTTTGCGGTTGGCGAAGGAAAAATGTTGCTAGCCAAATCGTGTGTTTTTGCACCAAATACTCGTAAGTATTTTATTTTTTTTTTGTTTATTTTCTACTGGGATTCCGCAGCTAAATTTCTCTGTTCCTTTATTACATACATGTGTAGCTTCATTAGCATTGTTTTCAAAATTTTCTGAGTATGCGCTTTTAGGAGACCTTCTTTGTAAGTAGCTGTAGCGGGTATTACTATAATTCTTTACCTCGCATGCAAATAATTATAGATTAGTTAATTGCGCTTGATTATTAGTTTTTAAAAAATAAAGAAAACATTTTATCACAAACATCAACAACACTCTTTATTCTATTTATTCCCTTATTCCAAAGATATCGTTTTATGAGCTGCCATAGAAACATGATAAATTAAGTTTTATTAAAAAAATGCACAGTAGTAGAATTTTTTTTTTCTAAATCGTAGTATAGTTATTGAACAACTGAACACTTTAACAGGGGAATTAAATTAATTTTATTCACATTTTAGAATTAAATTTAGGAACTGTCGTGCGTAGAACGGGTTAAACAGCTAGTTGAAACAGATAATGCAGTGAATTTGATTAAATGAAACTCTAATTTGATGCTTACAACAAATACGTGTGAATAATAGGAAATTGATAATATGAAATTGATATAAATATCACAAATATGAAATATGAAATCTATATATTTAAAACGCTAAGCGATTTCTTTCGACAATCCGTGAGAACAAACTACTGCATCAAATTACACTATTCTTTTTTTTTTAATGAAAGATATTTGGACACAGATTTGTTATCGAGCATTCGTTTTTTCAAAAATTTAATTAATTAGCTGTAATTTTCAATTAAACTTTTACTTCTGCTTATGACGTCATAAAGTCGGCAAGTCCCACTTTTGTGAGGTATAGAGTTTATTATCTGAACTCTGTGTTTCGCCAATCTTCTGACATTAGCTAATATCAACTAGGTAATATTTTAAAATTCTAATATAAAATCTTTAAAAAAAAAACTGAATTAGCAAGAATATAATCATAATAAAATATCTAAACGTAAACATATCAATATCAATAACAAATGTCACGTAAAATGTTGCAATTTAAATTATTCCAATTGAAACAAGATTTGGAGAGTTGTCCCTGACGCCCAGCTAACATAAAAGTACCTATTTTATTTTATTTATTTACACACATATTCAAATTTATTATAAAATACCAGGTTGCCATACAAAGCAAAAATCGTCATTTAGGCGCCAATAAATAATCCCGGTGCGTCTGCGATAACTGTACCGATTTAATCAAAATTGTTTTGGTTGCACCGCATATTGCAAAATTAATTAAATCCATGATTATTGTTTCTTTCTCAGATTAAAAATAAGAAAATTGGTACTTCTCTATTATCCCGTCGACCACTTTTCATAGCATAAAACTATCGCCAAACTGTAACGCCAAATAAACGGGAGAACGTTGCCATTGGAATATCAAAATAAATAAATAAATAAAATACAAGAATTTAAGGACACGATTGTTATTTTAATTAATGAAGTAACTAATAAATAGTAAAACATAATGAAAAATAGACGCAAATGTCGAATTAAAAACCACTTGATGACGTAACAAACATGTATAATGCATTTGACATCAAGTACATCGGACTGCATTTTTGGCATTTAATTTTACAGTTTGGCGATAGTTTTTGTTATGAAAAATGGTCGACCGGATAATAGAGAGGTACCAGAAAATTTAATGCTTAACGAAATTCAATTATTTGATCGATCGCAAATTTTGGTTCTTTTCCGTTATACCGACACTATGCCATACACTGTTAAAAATTTGCAGCAAACTGTACAGTCATTTGACCGTTTTTACAAAAAATGGTTAAATAACCGTAATTTAACTCTATTCTGACTATAATATGGGCAATAATATGGTCAGAATAGAGTTAAATTACGGTTATGTACCCGTTTTCTATAAAAACGGTCAAATGACCGGACAATTTGTTCCAAATTTTTAACAGTGTACATGTAAATGTATGCTTGGCGACAATGGTGTCCCTATAATGGAAAAGTACTCAAATTTTTCTTAGTTCGGGCTATACCTAGAAACAAACATTTTACAGGTAACAAAAAATCGCCGAAAATGACTGCTTCATCAGCTGTTATAACAGCAAAGTTGGATAAAATCTAATAACCTGAATTTTACAACGTTTATGCGAAACACCACAGAGAACACACGCTATTTTTATATAAGTAGGGTATATTTAAACGAATAAGAGAACTAACAACCTTCAATAATATAATGCATGAAAAAGTAAACAAATAAGCAAAACATAAAAATATGTATTTCTTAATATAACTATAAAATGCAGAAACATATCCTGGTTCCATCAAAAATATTCATTATCCGGTCGAAATTCCGTTCATTATCCCGTCGTCCCATTAAGAAAAAAATCTATATGCAAATTAGGTACTTTCGGTTAGCCGGCGCCAGTAAAATGTATATATATATATATTAAGAATGTTATGGCTAATATGATGATGAAACCAATAATTTTATTTGTGGTATTTTGGCATTTGGGACTTGATAATTCTGTCTAAATTCCACAAATTTTATTCATTGAATTTTTAATTTAATTTCTTCTTCTTTTAAATAAGTATTTGGTATCTATATTCAGAGTGTCGGGGAACACTAACGTTGTCAATTAATTATTACATACTAAATCATAATTTCATAGTTTAAGTTGGTGTTACGGTAATGTTTCATTAATGGTTATATACATATCTATATATTTGAAACGCTAAGCGTTTTCTTTCGACAATCCGTGAGAACAAACTACTGCATCAAATTGCATCATTCTTTTTTTAAATGACAGATTTAAAAGTGCATTTATCGTGCATTTGTTTGTTCGAAAATTTAATTAATTAGCCGCAATTTTCAATTAAACTTTTACTTCTTCTAATGACGTCATAATCGGATAACGCCCACTGTTGCGAGGCACACAGAGTTTATTCCCTGAACTCTGTGGTTGCGAGGATAAAAGAGGAATAATAAATATTAAAAGCACGTGACTTTTAGGCCGAATTTTTTAATTTGCAAGTTAAATTTCGGTAAAA
Organism: Maratus michaelseni; assembly: GCA_963931845.1. Classification (NCBI taxonomy): domain Eukaryota; kingdom Metazoa; phylum Arthropoda; class Arachnida; order Araneae; family Salticidae; genus Maratus; species Maratus michaelseni. The sequence continues at coordinate 471,903,149 of OZ007588.1, read as the reverse complement.
ATATTTATCCGCGTGTGTTATAAGCGAATTAAAATTCATAATTATTGTAACGTCACAGGAATATTGTCCATTGAGTTTATTTTATCATTATGAATTTAACTTTGTTAATGCCAGTTTTTCATTACAATTAAATACAAAATATATTTTTATTTGTATACATGGTGTTTAAGCATTAAAGTAACGTACATAAAGTACGTGCGAAAAGTTCGCGCCGGTAAAAATGATGTTATGCTTAGTTTGAAATGCATTTTAACATTGATAAAACTAAATAGAAAAATGTGTATGATTGTGTCAACATGATGTAATTTTAACTGATTTTTCCATTCTTAATTATAAAGATTAGAATTGGAGCCGCCATTGATTGCTTCATCTTGACTGCATACCTTGATTACATGTTACCATTTACTTTTTTTTTAATTATAGGTTAGAAAATTTCCTTTTTTAATAATTGAAAAAAAAAAGGTGGAGGATTTCAGGAAATTTAAATTTATTAAAAATAGTTTTGTGGTAGAAAAAAGCACTTGAAATAATGATTGTATTTTTAGCTAGAATAAACAATGTAAGACTAATATTTCATAGAAATTATTTTGGTAGGTTTATTATAAGTTCATTTAACAGTTCCTTATTAGCGCAAAGTGGGAATTTCAGTGGGAATTTCTCTTTCGATGTCAAAAAATGGTTTTCTACTTTTGAACGCCAGCCAAAATACAGTGACCATTTTTAAAAATGCACAACGGTTATGACAAAAAACAGCGCAATCGCTTTAGTTTTCATCGCGCTTACATCACTTCTAAATACTACAAATTTCTATTTTTTACTACATTTTACAATTTCAATTCTTACATCATCAATTAGAAAAAAATGGCCTTCGTATGAAATTTATTTGAAAACTGCCTTTTAATATAACGACTTTTTAAATAATTTTCCAGCATGAAAAATTTTTCAATTTTATCTTATCAATGACCACCAGTTTGCTTCGATAATGTAAAATAGCACCTGGGAAAGTTGCCTAAGTTGAAAATAGAGTTCCCTAACCATCATAAATAGCGAATAATAATAATAATAATAATAATAAAAACAGTGATAAATCATAAGTTCAGATTATCCATAAGATAGAGCATTTTGGTGCGGTAAACGAAAATCTGAAAAAAAAAAAAAAAAAAAAAAAAAAAAAAAAACTATTTTCAGATTATGTTGAACGTAAAATTTATATGTTGAATTCTTTGATGCATATGTTCCATCATATATCAGAATATGCTAGAAATTGCATTATTTTATTTTTTTTAAAGATCCATTTGCCAACCATATAAGAGGGAAAATATCCCCGACTGTGATAGAAAAGGGATAATCATCCTGATTATGTAAAAGAACCGGAGAAACCATACAAATAACTTACATTGGAAAACATGAAAAATCTGTCTCATCTGCAGATTGATTTATTACTGTAAAAAAGTTTTTCATCTTTACATAAAAAATTATTAGCTTAAAATAATGGAATGTTTTAGAAGATATGGATTTGTAAGGAACAATGATTAAAGAGGAAATTTTAAAACTTTTAATTTAAACAATTTAAAACTGTTTTAACATCGAATTTCAACGGTGCTTTTGGGCAGATGCAATGCACATGCGCATAGGAGCTCATTCGGTTGCATTACCACGGGGGGGGGGGATGTGTGCTTTATTTACTATTAGCTGTTACCCGTGACTTCGTTCACGTAACATTAAAAAAATAATAAATGCATTAATTTAGTAAAACATTTCACTTGATAATTAACAACATATATAATTAATCAAAGCTTTATCACATTTTATAGGAGACCATACGGTATTTCTTTGCTATAGGGGCCTTGACATAACCCAGTTTTAAAAAAGTGAAATTTCATGCCAAATAATGTATACAATCGCGAAAATGAAACTGCAACTAATGAAAAAAGGAGGACCAAGTAAAATCGTGAAAATCGAGGAATTCCTCTTCGTAAAACGAAAAACAACACTGGCAGAATTCTTCTGTACAACAGTGCATTTTAGGTGGTATTTGGTGTACAATTTGTATATGTATGCATTGCTAAATGGCATTATTATATTGTTTATTTGCATAGACATATGTTATATATTTCTTACTACATTATCTTGTTTATGTGTATATTAAATTAAGTGCTTTACGCTAAGTGGTGTAAATAATGAACAAACTGCTTGTGGATTTTATACATTGATAGATATTTCACAAAGATAGAACAATCTGATGCGATTCTAGAATGTAAATAAAGGTTGCTAGAAAGTACGTTAAATTCCGCCCAATTTAACCTCGATATTTTCTCTATCGCGTCAAGAACACTATAAGCAAATAAGTACCGACGACACAAATCTGATGATCTAAATTTACATATTTTTGTTAGTATATATAGGATTATTTTGATTTATTTCATGTGCTTGAAATTTTTTACGCTTTCTCTAGGGTTAGGTGTCGAATAAATGTACTTTCTTGTTATTTTATTTTGCCATTTCTATTTATTCTATTTTCCATTCATTCTATTTATGGATATTGATTTAATTTACATATTCGTGTCAAAGAATATTCTTTAAAGTTATTATCAGGATTAGGATAGGATACGATTAGGGTTAGGATTAGGAATAAAAATTGAACGACGATGGCATGACCGATTCAGGTTTAAAGTATGAACCAGGAAGTCTATTTACATCATGAAGCAATAAGAAAATTAGAAAATTATCGGCTAATATTTTTTAATATGTTTCACAGTCATAGTTGGCATCAAAGGTGAGCGGGGAAATGATAATCTAAAATACCATTAAGTGTTTACCACGCAAAAAACAAATCTGGTTACAACAATGTATTTAATTTTGCGCCAAATTTCACTTGATAAAAAAAAAAAAGAAAAAAAAAGCAAATTGACTATGGACCTAATTACAGACCCCTAACCGTCCTATTCTCGGAAATGTTCTACCTATATGTAAAATGTATAGAACGCGCTTTCACGTTTATAATGTTATGAATTGGCACGATCGGCTTGTTCAAGTTTACACAATTCGGCTGGAAGAAAAGATTCATTACTTTTTTATCTCTTCTTTGCATTACGCGAATTTGTTGGTAAAATCGATTTTCTTTTCGATAACATTGTTGTTTTTTAAGTTTAAAAAATATTGTAATTTTACTTAAACATTGCTTTAAAATCTATGCAATTTTTCTTATCCTACAAGACTTTACAAAAATCTATTATGAAACAACTTTAAAAAAAGCTATATTTAAAAAAGACAACAAAGTTTTTCCTATTTTAAAACTAAAAGAAATGTAAAATTAAATTCCGGTTCGAAACGACGATTTACAAATGTGTTTTCGATTGTGGGAAAATGATAGAGGAAAAATGCTGTTACTTCGACACAATCATATTAAATCTTTAGGTTTTATAAGAAAAACAACTTTCTTTTTAAAAATATACTTATTTTTATTAAGATTTTCTGATTTTTGATACGGATAATTTTGCGATGCATATCATTGACATTTGCCATCCAATATTATTTTTATTTTTATTTTTATTATTTTTATTTTTTTTTGTACTTTTTAAAATTTAAATTAAAAATATGGTATCTATATGTTAGCCGTGTGCAGACGATAAATCGCCAACCTATCCCATCATTCGTATTGAATTCATTAAAAATATAAATCTTTCACTCATTTCATTTAAAACACAGAACTTTAATTTACAACACATACATTTAAAATACATATATTACGTACATTTAAAATAATTCCTTTCATGTGAAAAAGAAACAGAAAAAAAAAAGAGAAATTAATCACAAATAATTTGATAACCCAGGAGAATTTTATTTCAACATCAAAACAAATATGTTTTATTTTTCTATATAGGACATCATATTCGCTTGCTTTCCATACTTACTCGTATTTATGCACTTTGTATTATTATCAAATATTTGAAAACGCACGTTTTATTTCTAATATGACATCATTTCATATTCTGTTTAATTCTTAAATAATTCATTTCCTTTTCATTTTTCACGTGGAAAATTTTCACTTGAAAATAAATTGTTGATTAAAAATTATTACTCAGGGGTTTTATTTTATATTGGCAACGATAAAGTATTAGCAACGGTAAAATAAATTTAACCATTTTAAAAAAAGCTGCAAAACGGCCCTTTGGGCCAAACCAACCAAACCAACCAACCATTTTAAAATATACGAAAAAATGTCCATTTATTCTGTATGAAAATAATGAAATTTTTAATTTTTAAGAAAAATATTGAAATAAATTAAACAAAAACCAGCCTATATTCATTTGAGGGTTATAATCAACTTATATGCAAAGATACAGGATAATTAAATGCTTCATTTTGACGCTGGCTTCAGCCTAACATTTGCACACAATCAGATTTATAATATTACTAGCTGTTTTCCGTGACTTCGTTCACGCAACATTAAAGTAAGAATAAATACATTAATTAAGCAAAATATTTTACTCCCAATAATTAAAAACGTTAATAATTAACTATTTATCACATTTCACAGGGGACAATACGGTATTTATTATTATAGGGACCTTGACATAACTCAGTCTTAAAAAAGTGAAATTTTGTGCCAAATAATCGCCAAAATGAAATTGCAACCAATGCAAAAAGGAGGGCCAAATAAAATCGTGGAAATAGACGAATTGGGTAAAAACAAATGTCAATTTTACCTGATAAACAATTTTACTTTTAACGCCTTTGTGAAACGTTTTAACAGCCATCTTTAAAAAAAAATCATTAATTAGAAATAGTATATGCTTTTTCTTTAAATTCAATTCTGCCTCCTTGGTTTAATATATAGTTGAAACAAATCTTGTTTTCTAAATGACAGTATATTGGCAGGCAATTTTTGTTCTCCAGAATAAACTGATTCATGAAGTTTGAATATGTGAAAATATGTTTGTATTTTTCGGATAATTTTCTGAAATCAAGATTTTGTTTTCACCATCTATTCAAAGTGAAAATAAATTCTGTTTTTCAGTTTTAATGAGAAAATGGTGTAAAAAATATACTGATCTGTTTTATTTCTCCTTTTTTATACACAAATATGGAGTAAGTTACTTTCCGTTTTTAAAGAAACTTCGTTAAAAAATGGCATTTAATTTCATTTTTTTAATTCTGAGAGTTTTTGTGACATCCTCGGATCAATTATAACCGGTAATCGCTAAACATGTAGTAAACTAACCGGTAGTAAATAGCGTTGCGTTCGATAATCTAGGAGTAGTTGCGAAATACAAACACATGATCAGATTTTAATATAATAGATTCATGTTCATTTTCCTTTTCTTAAAATTATGATGTGATTTTTAGCAGAAAACTCGGATACTCATGCGGAACGAAATAACGAAATAACGGATACTCATGCTTAATAATCAGTATAGATAACAAAAATTAAATTTTAATTTTTCGTTATAAATATGGCGTGAAACTCATCTATTTTCTATACTTATTGATCCTTGTATTATTAATGTAAGGAATTGATTCACACTCATTTTAAAATATATTGGAAAATTCCCGTTTTATTTCAAATAAGACGTCTCCTTTTTCCCCAGAGAAATCCCTTTTTAATGACATAATTCTTGTTAATTTATTTTCCAGTCAATTAATTTCAATACTGGCATCGGGAAAATTATGTTACTTTAACGAAATAATATTAAATCTTTAGGTTTTATCAACAAAAATGGAACTATTAACATTCGTCATTTTCTTTAGGTAATCGAGTTATTTCTTTTAGTTTTAAGAATGAAAAATCACTATTTCTCGCGATCCATGACATCATTTACGACATGGATAATTTTGCGGAGCATATTATTGACATTTGCTAACCATTTTCTTTTGAAACTTCTTTTTACTTTTTTTAAAATTTAAATAAAAAATACGGTATAGTTAGTTATATTAGCCGTGCGCTGACGGTAAAACGGCAAGTATTGTTACGATACAAAAGAAAAAAAAAAGAAAAAAAGTAAAGAAAAAACCCAAGATCATTTTATTTCACCAATCAAAGCATATCCGTTTTATTTTCAATAAATGACGTCATATTCGCCTGTTTCCTATGGTTACGCATATTGAAACCTTGTATTATTATCAAAAATTAAAAAAAGTACGTTTTATTTCTAATAATATTATTTAATCTTCTTCTTAATTCTTTAATTTTTTTTAATTTCATTTTCATTTTTCCCGTGAAAATTTTTCAATTGAAACTAAATTGTTGAGTAAAAATTAGTTTTTCGGGTTTTGAATTAGTTTTGGCAACGATAAAGTATTAGCAACGGTAAAGTAAATTTAACCATTTTAAAATGCTATACGAAAAAATGTCCATTTATTCTCAATGAAAATAACGAAATTTTGAATTATTAAGAAAAATATTTGAATAAAAAAAACAAAACCCAGCCTATGTTCATATGAGGGTTATAATCAGCCTATATGCAAAGATACAGGATCATTAAATGCTCCATTTTGACACTGGCTTCAGCCTAACATTTGCACACAATCAGATTTATAATATTACTAGCTGTTACCCGTGACTTCGTTCACGCAACATTAAAAGAAGAATAAATACATTAATTAAGAAAATATTTCACTCCCGATAATTAAAAACGTTAAAATTAACTAACTATTTATCACATTTCATAGGTGACAATACGGTATTTTTTTGTTATAGGCACCTTGACATAACTCAGTCTTTAAAAAGTGAAATTTTGTGCCAAATAATCGCGAAAATGAAATTGCAACCAATGCAAAAAGGAGGGCCAAATAAAATCGTGGAAATAGACGAATTGGGTAAAAACAAATGTCAATTTTACCTGATAAACAATTTTACTTTTAACGCCTTTGTGAAACGTTTTAACAGCCATCCTTCAAAAAAACATTAATTGGAAATAGTACATACTTTTCTTTAAATTCAGTTCTGCCTCCTTGGTTTAATGTATAGCTGAAACAAATCTTATTTTCTAAATGACAGTATGTTGACAGGCAATTTTTGTTCTCCAGCATAAATTGATTCATGAAGTTTGAATATGTGAAAATATGTTTTTATTTTTCGGATAATTTATTGAAATCAAGATTTTGTTTTCACCATCTATTCAAAGTGAAAATCAATTCTGTTTTTCAGTTTTAATGAGAAAATGGTGTAAAAAATATACAGATCTATTTTATTTCTCCTTTTTTTATACACAAATATCGAGTAATTTACTTTCCGTTTTTAGAGAAACTTCGTTAAATTTAACAAAAAAGAAAAAAAAATCTTGGCATCTAATTTAATTTTTTAAATTCTGACAGTTTGTGTAACATCCTCGGATCAATGATAACCGGTATAAAGTAAATCACGTTGCGTTCGATATTCTGGCACTGTATATGAAAATTGTAAATTCACGGGCATTCTCCGGGAATTGCTGTCGTAATTTTACGGGAAATGCCCCCTTTTCAAGGTAAACGGTCCATTCCAGTAAATTTCATGGTTTTACGGGCAAAAACCGTTTATCTAATAACAAAGCTCGTTTATCTAGTCACAAAACCGGTTTTCTTATGGACATTGCCTGGAATCTCTGCTGCAGTAATTTTACTGCAGCAATTTTTTACAGTGAGGAGTAGTTGCGAAATACAAACATAGATTCGTGTTCATTTGCTTTTCTTAAAATTATGATGCGATTTTTAGCAGAAAATTCTCATCTGTATATAACGGATATTCATGCTTAATAATCAGTATAGATAAAAAAAAACATTTAAATTTTTCGTTATAAATATGGCGTGAAACTCATCTACTTTCTATACTTACTGATCCTTGTGTTATTAATGTAAGGAATTGATTCACACTCATTTTAAAACACATTGGAAAATTCCCGTTTTATTTCAAATATGACGCCTCTTTTTCCCGCAGAGAAATCCCTTTTTAATGACATAATTCTTGTTAATTTTCTTTTCCAGGCAATTAATTTCAGTACTGGCATAGGGGAAATTATGTTGCTTTAACGAAATAATATTAAATCTTTAGTTTTTATCAACAAAAATGGAACTATTAACATTCGTCATTTTTTTTTAGGTAATCGAGTTATTTCTTTTAGTTTTAAGAATGAAAATAAATATTTCTCGCTATCCATGACATCATTTTCGATATGGATAATTTTGCGGAGCATATTATTGACATTTGCTGACCATTTTCTTTTGAAACTTCTTTTTACTTTTTTAAAATTTAAATAAAAAAATACGGTATAGTTATATTAGCCCTGCGCAGACGGTAAAACGCCAAGAATTATTACCATACAAAAGAAAAAAGCGAAGAAAAAAAATCCCAAGATCATTTTATTTCACCAATCAAAGATATCCGCTTTATTTTTGATGTATGGCGTCATATTCGCCTGTTTCCTATGGTTACTCATATTGAAACCTTGTATTATTATCAAAAACTAAAAAAAGTACGTTTTATTTCTAATAATATTATTTAATCTTCTATTTAATTCTTTAATTTTTTTATTTCATTTTTAGTTTTCACGTGAACATTTTTCAATTGAAACTAAATTGTTGACTAAAAATTATTATTCCGGAATCTGAATTAGTTTTGGCAACGATAAAGTATTAGCAACGGTAAAGTAAATTTAACCATGTTAAAATATTATACGAAAAAAATGTCCATTTACTCTCTATGAGAAAACGAAATTTTGAATTATTAAGAAAAATATTTGAATAAAATAAACAAAAACCAGTCTATGTTCAAATGAGGGTTATAATCAATCTGTATGCAAAAATACAGGATCATTAAAGGCTCCATTTTGACGCTGGCTTCAGCCTAACATTTGCGCACAATCAGATTTATAATATTATTAGGATTAGGATTAGGATTAGGATGTTCTTTTATTTACTGAATGTGAGATGAACGTAGGAATATACAATTTGTATAATACTTCATAGGTCCATGATTTTTTTTTTTTTTTTTTTTTTTTTTTTTTTTTTTTTGCCGTGGGGAATATGGCGATAATGTCAAACTGATTTGCATTACACAGTTTTTTACGGATTGTTTGTTTGGAGTTTGCATCGGAAATTGTACTGTATTTGAATGGAGAAAAAACTTTTAAAATATAATATTTGAAAGACTGTTTCATACGCGCCCCTTCTTAAATAATAAAGAAGCTTATTTTACTGATATTGTTATAGTATTTTTTCCGTCAAGTTTTGACGGGTTCCATCTAGTATCATATTAATTTATATTATTCATATTATATCAATTATATGAAATTTTTTATATAAATTTGAACCTTACAACCTTATTATGGATGAAAAATTAAAATATATATATATATATATATATATGTTTAATATCAATAACATTTCTAGCAGAAAATTGATATACTTTAATTTAACACTGAATACTCTACTTTTGTTTCAACTTTTTATTTGATTCAGAGTGACAGTTCACAATTACGAACATTCTTAAACTACTCGTTGGGGGCCACCGTAATACTTACCGATCATGGATATCCATAATGTAAAATATGAAAACAAAACATGTGTAATCTATTTATAAAATGCATTGCAATTCGAATAAAATCGTAGCTTGATGACGTCATAAACATTAAATGCTGTATTACTCCAAAATTAATAGTTAGATCAACTAACGGTTTACTGCGTTGGATTAAGCGTCTCATTTCCAATTAAAATATATCTTTGAATTGAAATTTGAATGAAATACAGGGTCAGGAAAAATCGAAGAGTGTGGTAAATAGGATTACAAATATCTCGGCAATTCATTATCCGATCGACTTCCTTCTTTATGCAAAATTTATGCTTATTTTTATTTTCTTTTATATTCCCTCCTTAAAAGAAACAAGTTCGAAAATTTTTATATACCTTTTATCAGAACGAATACTTCGAGAGTCCGAAATAAATAGTTCCGGATAATCGAGGTTACTGAAATTCAATAAGCTTCTTCCCATTATTACATACTAAGTACACATCAAATTTCAAGTCTCTATCTCGATTTGTTCGGGAGATAGAGCGTTTACAGACACACAGACGGACCGACGGACGGCAATTTTTTTCTTCTAAAAATATGTTTTTCGTAATCTCCAGTGTCTGAAACGTGTAAATCCGTCAATTTTTTTTCCGATTTTCAAAACGATTACAAGACATACCCTATACTACGTAGGATGGGTAAGTATAAGTGTTATATTCTTACAAAGATTCTTAAAAAAAATGTCATATTGTTCTCCGTTGTTTATCAAATTTCAGTTCACTAAGATAATATTTTTTTTCAAAAAGCTTTTTTATTTCAGTGAAAGATGATAGAAATGTAACCCGAGAATTTATCACGTTTGATTACAATGAGGTTTTTTTTCTGTTTTTCCAAAAAAAATGTATATCAGCTTACAATCTCTTATGATATTTTAGATTCTAAACATTCCTTTCCTCTACAAATTGTATTCGTAACATCAAAATTGTTTCCTTTCACATTTTAGTATTCAAAAAGCTTATCGCTGGAACATTTATTTACATATTTTTGATTGTTTTGGACAAATGCGAAAGAAAATTGTCCTCTTCACTATTTGAATACAAATTTCCACAAAGTATCGAGTTTATGTTTAAATACGCATTTTTGCCCGATTTATGCTTACAATTTTAAAATCTATAATTACTTATATTATCCGAAAATACACATATAAAAATGTATTATTTTATTATTTTTTAATAGGAATACGGAGAAGAGAATTTATGTTTGTCCGATCATTGTTTTTAATATATTAACATATTATGATCATAATAATATAAATTATATATTTAAAAAATAATAATAATAGTAATAATAGTAATATTAATATTATATATAAATATATTAATAATAGTAATAATATTAATATTTTATATATATATATATAATACATTATTAAAAAGAGACAGACTAGATGACATTAATTTAAAATATAAAAACAATTAATGGTAAGTAAAAGATTTTTTCTTGAGCTTTACCCTTTGATCAACACTTGAATTAAAACATTAGATCAGAAAACACGACCTAAAAATTTTTATAAAAGATAAAAATACAATAATATTTTACAGATTGTTGATTAAATTTTCTTTCCCGCCAAAAAAAAAAAAAAAAAAAAAAAAAAAAAAAAACGTTTATTTTATTTTAAAACAAAAATACAGTATTTTTATTTTAGAGATTCATAGAGTTATTTTATTTTATCAATATTTGAAAATATATTTGAATATTAAAAACGGTTATTACACGCATTCTTTAAATGAAACAAATATGTTTTAATAGGAATGTTTTAAAAAAATGAATTAAATTCATTTAGATTACACCATTCCAATTTACAATAAGCCAGGAGTGTCTTTTACAAGTTTATTTCATCATCTTTTATCTCGTTTATTTTTCTTTCAAGAAGCTTACTACAAAAATACATTCGTTTGTTGAAAAATATTGTTGGAAGAGCTTTTACATTACAGAATATAATATCTTAAATCTTGGTGTTTTTACCGTATGTTTTGTATCTATTTACTTTTGTTATTTGAATTTGGATCTTGCGAAACGCAATCCGAAAAATGAAGGTAAACAAAATATACAATTGATTATAAGAGGAGTTTCTGTTGTTTCGAAATTTTGAAAAAAAAAAATTATTTTTACTTTTTTTCTCGTGCTTCTTTTAAGATAATAACAAAATATATACTTAAAATATGTATACAAAAGAAAGACTATATATTGACTAAAAATTAAAATTTTAAAACACAAAACATTTTACAAAATAAAAGGTTTTGCTAGTTGTTTATGAGTTTTTTATAATAAAATAAAACTGCAAATACAGAGTTTATTTTATAAATTAATCTAATCTATAATATTGTTTTTGTATTTTTAGAAAAGGTCACCATATTTTTGTTGAAAACTTCCATCATTTTACTCCTTTACATTTCCATGATGCACTGTAAAAAATTTTGGTCAAAAATTACGGTACATATACTGGCAACTTTGTGACCAGTATATATTCCGTCATTTAACTGGACGGTATATGTACCGTAAAATATTTAAAGTATATGTACCGCTGCGCTACTCCCTCTCCTGAGGCCTGTACGCATTACGTAACAACATCAAGAGCATATCTTCAGGGGTTACCGTACACCGAGGCGGGGCTACCAGCTTTCTCCTTACTGAAAAATAATTATTTTACTGTATAAAAAACGATTTTTTACTGAAAAACAATCCTTTTACGTTATAAATACCGTTTGTAATCGAAATGGCACATTTTCGGTTTTTTACGCTTAATATACCTTAGAAATACGGTACTCATACCGTAAAGTGTGAAAGAGGAACAATTACCGATAATTTACAGTACATCTACTGAATTTTCACGAAAATGTTTTACAGTGTGTGATGTTCGTTTTGAATGTTTTAGCTTGAAATAATTCGTCTAGTTGACGTTTCGTCTCCGCTTGAGGGGCTTGGAGAATTGGAAAAGGGGCTGCTAATTGGATACTGAAGTGTTGATGTTGTTGTGGCTTATCCTCCAACTGTCTTACGAAGTCAGACACGATCCAATATGCAGAAAATCAAGAAACAGAAGGGGGGAGCATATACGTCCTCCCTGGAAAAAACCAAGCAGCCCAGGATGTGTTCTGCAGATGCCTGTTGAACTTGACATATAGAGCAGACTTCAAAGATCTTTCTGCCCTCAAAGAACGAGAGACTTTTCTTGTGCCCACTTGACAATCTTGAAATGGCCGTTCGAGAGGATCTGTCACAGTTGATAGCGAACGAAGAGCCCGGCTCGTTGCCCGCGTACCAGTGGTGGCTTGGAGGGACCTTCCACTCCTTTGAAATTTCAGATTTGTAAATCTGATTTTAGAATTCACACGATGAGTGTAACCAATTGTCTTGTGGGGCGAAGAAAGGCAGTGGAAAGTTTTTTGTACTATTTTATGTAATTTACTTTGTTGTTCATCAGTTTAATTATTAAGGTCCATTTTAACTTGTCTAAATTCAGTTCTTATCATTTCAATATTTTTTGTGTTGCTCTTATAAAATTAATAAATTCTTCAGCTGTAGGTGGTGGTAATTTACACAACACCATCAAATACCGGATTTAAATCATCAATTAGGCTTAGATTTTCTATACGAGTAAATTTATTTAAATGAGTAATCTAAACTGATACATTTTCCACAAATATATGAAAATTATTTTTTTTTATTTTGTATTGTTGTTTGAATCATGGAGATTGGCGGTGAGTTGATGTTATTCATTTCCATCCTCAGAAAAGTAGGAAAAAATTGCATCGTTCATATTTAATGCAGAATTTTTATTAGTAGGCGCAAATAAAAAGTCTGTTTGAGAAAATTACTTGGGAATGCGGGTGTAACCTGCAAATAAATTCTTTCATGTTGTTTTAACATTAATTTCTTCATCCCCTGTACATTAGTTGAACTGTTATTATTTTTATATTATCTCATGGTAGCTGGTACAAATACTTTGACATGAAGTAGTTTGAAAAAATCAATTTTTTCTGAGCTAGAATTTTGATCAGTATTGTTTAAAGAAGGTTTTGAAGAGGGTGTTTGACAAATAATTGATTGATGTGACGATTACTGTTTTAACTATTTGTGAAATAGAATAGTTCGTTTGTTATTTTACAATATTTCATGCTATAAAAAATTAGTAAATTGCACTTGACAATAAAATCGTAGCCCAGTATTCCAAAAAAATCAGAATCAGGGTCAAATGCGAACAATGCATAGGATGTCGAATATAGTGAACACCTAACATGAATGATGCATACATGCACTCATCAAATTTAACCATTGTTTTTATTTAGACATGATTACAGTTCGATAAAGATAACTGTAATTAAAGCAGTGCTTGAAATTATGGTAAAGGTCTTTGGGGAACAATGACAGAGAACTACCCATATAAATCAAAAACTTTATAGTTTCTTTACCAACTTTAATATCAACCAGAAGGACCCGTGCGAAGCTTTCGCACTGGAATCTTTGAGATTATTTCCTGGTACGTTTTAGCCCTAATTTTTAATTAACAGATTTTTTTTAAATCAAACAACGCGTTTTAACGAACTATGGGTGTACTATCTCACAAACTTGTTCCAAAAACTTTTCGAATGATACTTCATTCATTGTTGTTTTGTATGCGCATAGAAAAAAGTATGTTGACAACAGAAATAATATATATGATGATTACTTGTCTATAAGAAAATGAGAATAGGTTGCCAGAAAATTTTTTGCCAAATTTTCTTCTCTCGCCAAGGTTATTTCTCTAAGTTGTTACACTCTTATACTGAAAAAAAAAATGAAACACTGAATCAGACGCTTAGGGAATTCATATGAAAGCATTAGATCAAATTTGGCAAAGATGTTCCAGAAATGTCTTAAATACATAAATCAATATTTGGTACACCACTTTTTTGAAAGCCATGGGAATTTAAACATGGGATGTTCAAACTTTGTGGTCCAGCAGCCATTGAATTGACGCCAGATTTCGCTGGCGTATTAACAGTTTAATGAAATATTAAAAATTAAACACAATTTTTCTGATTCTTAATGAACTGTGTATCTAAATGGAAGATAATCCTTAAATTACGTTATCTACTGGTGCTCCGATACAGTACGCATATACACAGTCATGATTATACAAATAAAATAAATAAACAATAGGTGACGCACGCGTAAAAATTAAATAAAAACCCGATTAAAAGCTCGATATATTTTCAAGAAATACGCGCAAGAAATAAATTAGCACTAGCATTTTAATTGCATTAGATAATGACGTCCTCTGATAATGCAGTATTTTATTTTTGTGGCAACACTGATTTGAGAAAACCTTTCATTTCATTTATGAAAACAATGTCGATTTAATTTTTAATTAACAGCAATTTTTAATCAAAAAACATGTTTTAAAGAAATGTAAGTATGCTATATCAGCAGCCTGTTTAAAATTCTTTCATATGGCATCTCATTCTTCGTTCTGCTCTTTGTATTTTCTTGGAAAAAGGGATGTTGACAACAGAAATAATATATACGATTATTGGTTAGATGGATGAGATATTTTGACGTGTACAATCACTTGAATAATATTTACAATAGGAGTGGTAGTTGATGTAGTATCATGATTACTTGCTGACTGATTAAAATTATTTAGATAATTAATATATTTGTTCGATGTGACTTGAGGGGATAAAATAGAATCTGATTCTACTATTTTTATTCGGTCGCCAAGTGCCACATAAATATAAATAGTCACATTGTAAATAATGAATCATGTTGAATAAAATAGACCATTGGCGTATTAAATAAATCTTTCTATATTATATTACATAATATTACATTAGAAATATTGGGGACCTAAATAAGATGGAGGGCAACAAATATCCATGTGATCAAAAGGAGTATAGTGGTATTTTTATGTGAATTCAACATCTAAAAAGCTCTTAGTATTAATATTCTTCATATATAATATTATATGATTAAGTCTATTTTGTTGATAGATTAACCTTTGGATTTTGCGTTGTGATCAACACTCAAGTTGAGCTTAAATCTCGATGTTGAATTTGAAAAATACTTGAAAAATTTATCATTGAAGACTCAGATGGTAAATTTTGAATAAGATTATAATTCCAAACGTATTTTTTCCTGGGAGTGCTGCGCAGGATTTCGTATACTTACTTAATACCTCCGATGCACGAGATAGTGTGGTGCACCATAGTAACAGTCTTATAAATAAAGTGATGCAAGCCCAATTATAAAATAACACATAATGAGGCATTTGAAGTTTAACTTAAATACTTTCATTCTGGTGAATGAAGAAATTAATGAGGGCAAATGTTAAGTTTAAAAGGCTTGCGATACATGGTCTTAGATATATTAAAACGATGAGTGCTACATGAATGAGACTTTACAACTTCTCATTTCAACGGGCTTCGGTACTGAAATGCGCCAAAACGATTACCAGCCAAACAGTGCACACGAAAAAGCGCAAGTTGGCTTGATGTGGCAGCTATTGCATCAAACCAACACAAGCGATAAAATCGCGCCGACTGACAGTCACGCTTTGTGTACACCTGCATTCTAAAGAGAAAGAAGATGTCATTTTTTAAACAAGTTGGAAATTGTACGTCAAACGTTACAAACGAGGTGCGTTCGTACGCACGTTTTAGAATTAAATTCATGATATCCCGTGCGTAGAACGTGTTAAACAGCTAGTTAAGTATATATTTTATGACACTGTTCATACAAATATCTTAACTAGTTATATAAATATTCAGATATATATGTATCAGCTAGTTATATAAATATTCAGATCTGGATGATTTTTAATTCTGTGAAATGAATTATATCGTCTGCAGATTAATTTCTGTAATAAAATAAGTATCTCGGTCGCTTGACGATTTAACATCCATCGGAAGCTCCTATAACAAAAAAGCACCGAATAAAAAAAAAATCAAATTTCTTAATAAATATTTTTATTAATATCTCCTAAAGTTTTGATTCGATTTTAATAAAATTTGAAATGTCTCGACAAAATTCTGCAAAGATAATATATTTTAAATTGCAAACCATTTGGTTGGGTAGTTTTTGCGTTGTTATATGCGGACAGACAGACAGACGGACGGACAGACAGACGGACAGACAGACAGACAGACGGACGGACAGACGGACGGACCAAGCGACGACTATAGGTGCTACGTATTTATATAATTACGAACGCACCTAAAAATGGTGACAATACGATTTCTTTCTGTTACGCCGGCAAATTAACTTAAATTTTGAATCAGCATGACGACGCTAGGTTGTAGTACCGAAAAATTGTTCGACAGTGACGGGTGATAAGTTAAATTAAAGGTAATTTAAGTTACTGAAACATAACAATGGTTAACTAAAAAAATAATATACGGAAAATATTAAAGCTATTGTAACTGTCGAAATTTTGAGCTAAAGAAAAATACTTAATCAAGAGAAAGTCACATTTCATGTGACACTATTATAGTCGGTACGAAATATACTTATTTGAGTAAAGATTATTTTATTTTCAAAAAATACTTTAAAATGTTTACTGTATTTAATAGAAATAGAGATATATTTAATAGAATACTTTTGAAAATATCTCAACTTCAAGTAATTTTTCTGATAGTTTGCTATGAATCGATTTATTCGATTTATGAAGCAACGTAATAACAGATTCTCAGGTGAAGATTTATTTTTTAAATCCCGAGAACATCAATATTAACCACATGCGAATCTAAGGTTAAATGTTATTTCTGCCATCTTATACGTGATTGCCTTTAGTGATTTTTTTCTTCTTTGCTAGACATTAAATATAAGGCCTTTTGACAGAAGTGAAATATTGAAAATTCCATCGAAACTTTTTAAAAATTCTCTCACATATCGGTTTTTTCATCAATCATCTTTCTTATTCTAGAAAAATCTAATTATTTTCGCTGTTATTGAGTTTCATATGTTTATTTTGACAGAGAATCTAAATTTACATGCTGATAACTTGGATTTGTTTGATAATATTTCATTATCGACAATATGATATGGCAAAATTTTGTGGTCACGTTTTTACGTAAAATAACATTTTACTAAATAGTTATTTAAGATAGAATGTGTGTCTGAGTATGAGCATAAATTCACATAGAAGTGTGTATGAATATTTAAAAATTCCACTCTAAAATTTTAAAGTAATTGATGTTAGATACTTTATTATTATTTGCAGTACAAAAAAATCCATAACTTATCAATTTGATAAGGGACAACAAATAAGACCAAAATTCTTTAAATGGTTCATTTGTAAAAGAAATCTCTTTGATAGATTCTAAATACCTCTTTTAATTGTCTTTGCGGATATATTGTAGCTTTGGATTTTTTCGTCACAAATCGTTTGATATTTATAGCATCGATTTGTCTCTGTGATAAAATGTCAGTCTTTTCGTACAAAGTGATAGTTGATTATGCCATTGGACGTCATGGAAAGAACTTCCATCTCTGCTGCTTATATCCAGTTATCTTTTAAAATGTCCGGCTATCGATATCGCGTCGCTATAAGATACTTTGAAAGGTCACAATTTCGAACATGTTTTGCAAAACCAAATTTTGAATTTTTCAGTAGAACTACTGTTAAGGTTCTCCTATTAAAACGCTTTATGTTGCCTTCTGTATTGCATTATCGATGCGTCTCTATTGCGTGTGGCGTTCTCGGTTTTGTTTCTAAGCGGTCCAAATCAATATGTCGAATCTCTGTTTCAGCTTTTTTGCAGTTTTATGACATCTTAAAACTGTGCAAAAATATAGGCGTGACGACTTCATAAAATAACATTCATAGGATCATATAAAAGATTGTGAGGGAAAATAATTTAACTTAATTAACTTCGTGAAAATAGTAATTAGCCTTATTTCTCGTTTAGACGTAAAAATTGCAACTGGCAGCGTTCCGTAAACGATTCATGCGATTGCTGTATTTTGTAGCTGTTTATCCTGATAATCAATTACAGATCCATTAATTACATTATTTATTTATCGCATGCCCATTGTATTTATTTTGTCTTATCAATGAATTGTTATTAGATATCCATGTCTAGTGTATTATTTTTTCTATAAGCTTATATAATATAGATACAAGTTAAGTATTGCTGAAGTTATTTAATTTTACAATGTTTTGCCGGCTGGATATGTTTTAAGTGTATTTTCCGATTAAGAACTCTCTCATTATACATTTCGATTTTGAATAAGTCATTGTTCCCACGGCAACAAGATTTTTCTCTCGTTATCTCCAGCACTAACAATATCTTGGTCAAATTGACAGTGCTCAGAATCGGACAAGTAATTTTTAATTTGATGCAGTTTTAATCAATTTAAATTTTGTTCTAATCCGAAAAATACGATCATTAATTTTCTTTAAATGTACGTATAAATGTATATGGCAAAACCGTAGTTATAAAAGTGAATTTATTTAAGTTAAATTTGCTTAAACTGATTCAGTATAAAGAGTAGAAAACATTTTTCCTATGAGAACATTTATCGTAAATGCGTATTGTCTTTTCATTGTGTCGCCAAACCAGCGATAAATCGCCAAAACGCAAAATTTTCATAATTTTTTTACGGATGTTATATCGAGGTTCCACAGCAATTTTTTTTATAAACGTATATATCCTCATGAGAAGAATATTCTGTAATTTTTTCAAAATTTTTTGAGTATGCGCTTATGGAGACCTTCCTTGTTAGCGTTGCACTAAACATTTCATTTTATGAATAAAGACTCCACAAAAACAACATGAGACAGGATTGAAAATAATGATGAACAGTGGCGCTCTGTATTTTATTATGCCATTTTGCGATGCGTCATAAACTGTCGTTAGATTGGGTATTACATCTAGAGTTAGGGTAAAAAAAACTATATTTGTGGTTTACTGTGAAATGTTTGTAGCCGGCATCTTGCAAATAGCCTTTTTTATATATATATAATTAATTATTTAGCCTTGAATAAATTTTACAGCAACTTCCTCATCATCAAGAACCTGCCAAATCGAAAAATGCGTCTCAAAGTCAGCGAAGAATGTAAACACTTTGCCTTCCGCACGTCTCGTAAAAATACTTCTATTCATAAAATGTTGAAATGATTGATTGACACCAGATTTTAAAAACAAATTTATTGAATTTAGGGAATTTTTCATTCCAAAATTCTGGTGCCAATGTAGCATTTAAGGATTAAAATTAAGTTACTTTACCCACGACACCACTGTGATGTCGCCGGACGGCAAAGTGTTAATAAAAATATTTTTGATTCAAAAAATAGCAATTTAAGATGTTTGGCGCGGTTACGCTTAAATAATAAAAAAATTATTCACAATAAATAGCGAGTCAGTAGGCTTGGAACTGTCTGTATAAAAAAAAATCTTCGCGGGTCAGGGTTGAAATAAATGTCGCATTAGGATGCATGTGTTTATATAATGAAAAAGTACCTTTCTTACTATTGTGTATCACAAAAAAGGTGATATATGAGCTAAACAGGTTTTATGCAATGTGTCAATACTGAGAAGTGCAATTTTAAAGTTCAATGAAAGCACTATTGGAACTTCAACAGTTATAACCATATTATTTTATAAAGAGTAAATTTTCTAGACATAGAAACGCGTGATTACAGTACTGTCTTGATAAGATTTAACAAGCCTCAAATAACAGTAAACGGATCTTTAATTTTAATTTAATAGGAAGGCCCTTAAATTTGTCCTTTTTACATATAATGCAACATTAAAGTTAGGATTTTTAGAATTTTCTTTGGAAGCAGCTGGGTTTCGTCATGTTGATTTGAATTGCAATAATAATATACATATATATATATATATATATATATATATATATATGTGTCTCTATTAATAATTTTTAATAGCTGTATTCGCAATCCCCAATTAATATTAATAATAAACTGTTTAATTAAATATTTTAATATTTTATCTTTTACAAAGTAATTCATAAATAAAAAAGTAATGAAACATAAAATGTATTGCCGTTTTTTATCTATGATCGTTTATAATGTCATTTTTAACATAATAATTATTTGCACTATCCATTTACGTAGACATTATTTTGTTTCCAAACACATCAAAGAGTAGTATACGCGTTTAAAAGCCCTAAAAAACACCTTTAGAACTACACAAAACTAGTCAATCTGTTCAAAATTATTAAAATATTTTCATTTGTCGTTCTCCGGCATCCTAAATTACAGATGTTGTTTCCTGCCTCGTCAGTCAGTCCATTGAAAACGCCATTTTTATTTTTTCTAGTAACATATGTCGCCATCTATTATCGATTTTTGCATGAATCATGCCATTTCATGGTTCTGAGTTTGATGCAAATATTTCTATGGCTTCCCCGTGTAATGCGTAGTTTAAATTATTATGATTGGCTAATTTTTCAACATTATTGAAGTTTATTGCAATTAGAGATTTGTTGTTTAATCTGGCTTTTCAGTGGTTGATTTATTTAAGTTTATATCTCTTCTGTTTTCTTTCATTCTGTCTTCAATTTTCCTTTTGCCAGACCTATATATGAAATAGCCCTTTTCCCCGCTATCATTTAAATTAATCTTGTATACACCTGATATCTGTTGATAATTAAATTCCTCTGCGTCTGATCTGATTAATTTGAAAATCGATGGATCTGGGATAATGGGAGTACTTATTTCAAGTTTTTTAAATTATCTTTTTAATTTTAGGGAAATGCCTTTTATAAACGTAATTTAATTTGTAAATTTTCTTTCTTTTGTAGCTGGTTGTATCCTATCATATCTTGACGTCGCTTTTTCGATTAACTTCTGTATTATTTTGTGGCGTACTATTGTTTTAATTTTGTTTATTTTAAGGGCCCTATGAATATATGTATTTATTTCAGTTATCTTGTATGTGAAGGGGGATTCTTGAATATTTTGAGATTATGTGAACATTTCCATTTGGTTTTCTGAATACTGTTGCTAGTAGTTTTTCTTTTTTCTGATCGAATGAGTTGTACGCCCAGGAATGCTAGTGCGTTATCTTTTTCTGTTTCTATGGTAAATTGTATATTCTGATCGTATGAATTACATTTTTCCAGCAAGGGGGAACGGGTTGTACTTTTCTTAGTTATTACAAATATATCGTCCACGCATCTTATCCATATTTTGAATAGATCTTTTAAATCATTTATAATAGTCTTCTCAAGTGTTCGCATTTTCCATTCAGCTTCTGTGTTTGATATTGGAGATCCCATCGGTACACCTTTTATTTGTTTATATATCTGGTTTTTAAATTTAAAATAATTTTCCCTTAGTACCGAATTCCCTTAGTAAAACTGGTTAGTGCAAATAATTATTTCTGACTATTTAATACTTATGGATTAATACTTAACAAATAGATTCTTTTTAAATGCATTGCTATAATCAAAGATAATTAATTATTTGTTAATGAAATATTTGCACGTTCTCAAGTTATTTTTTTTAGCTCACAGGCTGTCAAATTCTGAGAGCTAATGTGCCAGCAGTTTCTGTACGTACGTACGTATGTATGTACGTAACGTGATAACTCTTGATAGAAATATCCGTTTTGCTTAACATTTTGTTTATAGGTTCATTGTGATAAGGCGCTTCCATGTTTAGTTTTGGGGGTTCATTGGTTAAGTATACAAGTGGGAACGGGGGACTAACACCCCCCCCCCCTTAATTTAGATAAATGAGTTTTTCATACAGAATTATCCGATTTGCTTCAAATTTTATATACAGGTTCATTGTGATAAGCCACTTCACTGATTTGCTTCGGAGGTCCATTGGTTGAGTATAAAGGGGGAAAAGGGAGCTAATTTATCTGAAGAATTATTGTTCTCCCAGGGATTTACACTTCAATAAAAATATTTTTAATTAGGAAATAGGAATAATCAGAGCCGTGATAGTTATACCATATGAAAGGAGTCCATGGTTGCACATAGATATTTATTTTAGTAACATCCAGGTTCGTAGATATCGCCATACAAGGCCGGATACAATCGCCGGTGGCTAGAGAGGAGGCATAAGCAATTTACATCTTTTTTCTACACAGGGCAAGAGCTAAAATCTGAGTCGAGAACGGTTACAACTTTCTCAGCTCGTATGAAGCATTGGCGAAACAATAGCAATAAAATTAGCCAAAAATATATATTCTGGCGATACAATATAGCGAAGAGACACATGTGGTTTTTATCCGTTAGTATTAAGTGAATGGGATTACGTCAGAGAGGAATTACTATGAATTTTTAACGCCAGTCCGATTAAAACCGCATAATGGAACCCGATAAATTTTTGAAGAGAAATTTTTGAGAGAAACCGCCCTAAAAGGTTACTATATAGAGAGGGAAGATGTGAGCTAAAATTATCCCAAACAGGCGCCGGTATACCATATATGGCAAGTAAAATGCCATGTGAATAATAATAATAAGAAATAACTTTTATATGCCATGAGAAATGACATCAGATGATGATCCGTTAAATACAGGTGTGGAATGCATCCGTGAAAAAATATTTCTAACTGTTGCTAGGCACAAAGCTGTTTCTTTTCTTTTTTTTTTAAGTAGATGAAAATGTGGTCAGAGAATATTAACGAGCGAAATAAAATGAGAGCTTACATATTAGGCAACGGAACTGAGAATAAATAATTTGTGACCAGACAATTAAATTTCACGCTAAACAGGAACCTTATACTTTAAAGTGGGGGGGGGGGCGATTTAACATATGAATTACATTCTAATATATGAAGTTAAACCTCCTTCATAATCCCCCCCTTAATTTAGATAAATGGGTTTTCATGCAGAATTATCCTATTTCCTTCAAGTTTTGGTATACCGGTTTATTCTGATAAGGCGCTTCCCTGAATATATTTGGAAGTTTATTGGTTAAGTATAAGGGAGGGAGATGGGGGAGCTAATCCCCTCTTAATTTAGTTAAATGGGTTTTTCAAACAGAATTATGCGATTTGTTTCAAATTTGCTATACAGGTTTATTCTGATAGGGCGCTTGCCTGATTAGATTTGGAGGTTCATTGGTTAAGTATAAAGGGGGAAACGGCGTCGGGCTAATCCCCTTACTTCAGCTAAATGGGTATTTCATGCAGAATTATACAATTGTATGAGTATAATATACAATTAGTGCGAACAACCTGTGAGTTCAATGCCATCAGTTTAACTGGGCACTTTTCTTTTTATTTCTTAAAACCTACCCTTCATAATAAAATAATCTACAAATAAGTATTCATATATATATATATATTTTACACTTTTTGTATTTCATAAAAATTAAAATTAAATAAATAAATAAACCAAGCATATGGAGATCAGTCTTACATTTTAATATAAATAAACAAAAGAGGTGTAAATATTAAAATATTTCAAAATACAATTTTAAATAAGGTAAAATGAGAAAGTTATTTTTTATTTTATATTGGAAATGTGGCCGTAGACAGATAATCTACAACTTTGACAGTAACATACAAATCAAGAAAAAAGGTGCTATAAACGAATATACACAACAGGACACATGGAATAAGCTACGCTTTTTAAATTAAATCACTTCAAAAAATTTCTTCTGTAAACCCATCCAATAAACGGTTTTATATTCAGATACTTATTAAACATTCCATTTTCCGCACGAAAAAAAATATTGACAGATTTATGTAGAAAAAAATTGTAAATGTAAATTAATATGCATATACAAACTCAGAAACAAATGATGTGCACGTAAAGTAATATTTTTATGCCAGTGGAAATAAACTTTATTAAATCTCTAAGTTTGTAATAAAATGTGTGTGGCATGTTATGTGTGTTGCACGTACTTTGCATGTTATCATAACAAGGGCTTGATAAATGCGGTCGCCAGGTTGCCACTGGCGACCATGTTATATATCATTATTTTTACAAAATCGACCAAAGAAATGAGCACAGACCTCATTTTTCTCTCTCCTCGTATTTCTTAAAAGATGTCTCATTATAGATGTTGCAAAATTACAAAATATTAAGAAATATAGAAATCATATTCAAACAAAAAAATATTGTTGTGAGCTCGGGGTTCGAAAGGACTGATGCCAATATATAAGAACAATCAAAAGGCTTTATTCACAATAAACAGTGCAATACGAACACCAATATCTTCTGAAAATTACAAGATATTCAGTAATCTTCAAATCCAATAAAAGCACAGCAAAATTTCACACAGAAACAATGCGTTCAATACGAGGTATCAACGACAAAATCGATCCGAGAAACACAGTTCTCAATGCAAAGCCTCTCGTACGAATTCAATCGCAGTTGACAGACAACTAACTGAACTGAACTGGTGGAGGTCCCTTATATAGGCTTTAAAGATAACTGTAGAATTTTCCAGAGCCTTCAGATGCTAGAAATTACCAGAAAGTGCTTTAACTTTCGATAGAGAACCTAAGCGAGAAAGGATCCCAATGTACAGGTATAAGGGGGGGTGGTTGCACAAAAAGTCGCCAAATCCGTCGCCAACTTGGCGACATTTGGCGATATATCGCCAAATTTGGCGACAAAAATAAGTCGCCAAAACCATCGCCAACTTGGCGATAAACCCATTCCTTGGCGATTTTCCAATAGAGCTCCATTATAAAACCGATGCTGTAAGGTTGTTTTTCTTGCAAAACATCTGAGGCCTTTAGCATTGAGTTACATGATGCTCAATAGGAAATACATTAATAATACTGCAATTTCCACAATAATAAAATAAATTAAATTAAAAAAAAAATGAAATATTTACAAATATATACAAAATTTGTAACATTGCCCCCCTCTCAAGGACTGCACGTCCCGGGCAGTTCAACCTTTGATCGGAAAGCAAACCCGTTACCAACAAATGCTATACTATTCAAAACACATTCATAATGCTGAATTATATAAAGCATAGACATTATTACATACAAGTATTTAAATAATAATAACAATAATATAGATAATGCTAAGCAAAAGAAATAATTACATTAACTTATATACAAGACCATGGTCATACTAATTTACATTACACTATTTACAATCAATGAACTAAGTACTATGGCCATAGTATGGAGCCAGCCTCTCGTAATGAACGACTCTAGGCTTCGAACTTGGTGACTTTCGAATCCGAATTACGACATCGTTCAGTCTGTTTAGGACTGTATAAGGACCGTCCCAGTGCGTTTGCAGTTTGGGAGAAAGTCCTTTACGTCGAGTCGGATTATAAAACCAAACCTTGTCACCTTCTTTGAATTGATGTCCCGTGGCTTTCGTGTCGTACCTGGTCTTCATCTTCTCCGTCTGTTTATTGATCCGCTCTCGAGCCAAGTTGTGGACGTCTTCAAATCGTGCCTGGAGATTCTGCACGTATCCCTCTGGCGATGAAGGCGCATCTGGAGGGCGACCAAAAATCAGATCAGAAGGTAGACGAAGATCACGACCGAAAAGCATCTGAGACGGGGAATAGCCGGTTGTTTCACGGACGGCGCTGCGATAGGCGAGAAGAAACAAGGGAAGTTTTTGGTCCCAGTCTTGTTGGTTTCTTGATACTAGAAGTGAGAGATTGTTGAGGATGGTACGATTAAATCTCTCAACCATGCCATCCGACTGCGGGTGTAAAGGCGTCGTCCTAGTTTTGTCCATTCCGAGAAGTTGACAGAGACCCTCAATCACAGCAGAGATGAACTTTCTCCCCTGGTCAGAATGCATTTGAAGGGGGACTCCATACCTTGATATCCACTGGTGTACCAAGGCATCTGCAACCGTAGAAGCTTCTTGATCAGGGATGGCATAGACTTCAGGCCATTTCGTGAAATAGTCCATGACAACAAAGAGGTATTTGTTGCCATCAGCACTTCTTGGCAGAGGACCTAGGACATCAAGGGCGATGCGTTCGAAAGGTACTCCTACATTGTAGAGATGTAGTCTTCCTCGGCTACGTTTCTTTGGTCCTTTCCGAGCTGCACATGCATCGCAAGATTTGCACCATTGTTCGACGTCAGCTCTCGCTTTTCCCCAGAAGAAGCGCTCTCGGACTCTGTGTAATGTTTTCATGACTCCAAAATGGCCACCAGTGGGACTGCCATGTAATTCCTTGAGGACCTCCGGGATTCGGGATCGAGGAAGTACCAACAGCCACCGAGATGTCTTCCCATCTTCCGATTCGAATTTTCGGAACAGGACACCATTCCTGACGTGGAGAGAGTTCCAAAGAGCCAAATATTGCTTCGTCGTAGGACTGTAAGTCGAGATGTCTTTCCAACTGGGCTTCGTGCTAGAAGATTCTAATAACTCCAAGATTGGTTTGATCTCAGAGTCTGCCATTTGATCTTCTCGAATCTTCTCATCACTCCAGGGATCTGGTGGCGTTGATAGTGAAGTCTTCGTCTGGCGTATGACATGTTCGGGATTATACTTGTTCTCCGCTCTGGAACAATAGCGACAACTTTCGGGACACGGTCTTCTTGATAAGGCATCAGCATTTCCATGCGATGAGCCTTTACGATGCCTGATGTCAAAGTCGTATTCCTGGAGTCGTTGTATCCATCTGGCTACTTGGCCCTCTGGGTTCTTAAAATTCATCAGCCATGTTAAGGATGCGTGATCAGTACGAAGGAGAAATTTCCTGCCATAGAGATAGTGATGGAAGTGTTCTATGGCTTTCACTATAGCTAATAACTCCTTACGAGTGACGCAATAATTCCGCTCCGGTTTCGATAAACATTTGCTCCAGTATGCTACGACTCGTTCTTGGCCATCTATTTCTTGGGAAAGTACAGCGCCGACACTTTCCTGACTGGCATTCGTGTCCACAATGAATTGTTTGTCGGGGTCTGGATAGGTAAGGACTGGAGAGGATGTGAGAGCTTCTTTCAGCCGCTGGAAGGAATTGTCGCATTCTTGTGTCCATAGAAACTTCTGTTTGCTTTCAGTGAGCCTATGCAAGGGTCTTGCGATGTTGGAGAACACCTGTACAAACTTTCTGTAATAAGTACATAGTCCCAGAAAGCTTCGCAACTGATGGACATTTTCCGGACGTTTCCAGTGCTTTACAGCAGACACTTTTTCAGGATCTGTTCGAACACCTTCAGCTGAAATGATGTGTCCTAAATAGTTTACTTCTCGTCGGAAGAACTTGCATTTCAAAGGGTTCAGCTTTAAATTCGCCGCTCTTAGTTTCGTTAACACTTTTCGAATATTCTCTAGATGTTCTTCAAACGTGCGGCCACCAATGATGACATCATCTAGGTAGATGAGACAAGCTTCAAAAGTCAGGCCTTTTAACACTGTCTCCATGAGGCACTCGAACGTTGCTGGGGCATTGCAGAGCCCGAACGGCATAACTTTAAATTGCCAAAGTCCTTGTCCAGTAGTAAATGCAGTCTTCTCTTTGTCATCAGGATGGATCTCGACTTGCCAATATCCACTCTTCAAATCCAGTGTGGAAAACCATTTATGTCCTGAAAGAGTATCTAGCGTGTCGTCTATTCTTGATAGAGGATAGCTGTCCTTCTTCGTGATATCGTTAAGTTTACGATAATCCACACAAAATCTTGTGGAGCCATCTTTCTTTCGGACCAACACGATGAAAGAGACCCACGGACTTGATGACGGTTCAATGATGTCACTATCCTGCATCTCTCGTAAGAGCTTAGAAACCTCTTCTTGTTTTGCGAACGGCAAACGTCTTGGATGCTGTTTAATCGGTGGATGGTCGGCAGTATCAATTCTATGACGTGTCAGAGAAGTGCGACCTATATCATTCTCGTTTTGTGAAAACACATCCTTAACTTCCTGGAACAGTCTTTCTGCGGCATGTCTCTGCTCAGGAGATAAATTCTCATTTCGTCCAATTTCAGGTGTTAAACTTGTAGACGGCTCCGACAACGTCAAGCTCGGGTCTTTGCAGACACAGGTGACTGGAGCACAGGTTGCAAGCACTTCACCCTTCTGGATAATTCTAGATTTTTCACTTACGTTCGCAATTCTCACAGGTATGACATCTCTCGACAGATCTACCAGCGCTGATGCTATTAGCACTCCTTTTGGGCTCTTCTCAGGATATCCAACCAAGCCACACTGAAAACTTCTTTCGTTCTCAGTTAATCCAGGTATCATCATTTCGGTCCGAGGAGGGATGATAACATCTGCCTTGGCTGTGATCTGTTGAATAGATTCAGACTCATTTCCTAGTTTGAAAATAGTGACATCTTCTTGAGCAGAGCGTAACTCATTATTCTTAAAGTCCAGTGTAAATCCATGCTCTTTTAAAAAGTCCAGTCCGAGTATAAAATGGTCTGAAATATCGGCCACATAGACTGAATGATGGTAAGCGGCGTTCCCAAACTTTATTTTCAATTTCATTCTTCCATGTATGTCGATCTTATCCCCGGTCACGGTTTGAAGGATAACACGGGGCGGAGTCCAGAGGAGCTTTTCTTTTAGCCGCTGAGCTAGATCTTTCCCGATGATGGTCACATTGGCTCCTGTATCGATGATCATATTACTGGGCAAATCATTCACACGCCCGACTATAAAAACTCCGTTCTTGCCGCAACTTCTTGCAGAAATTTGACACACTTGATAATGGGGCTTCTCAAAATCTGGCAACCTCCGCCCCGCGAGATGGCCATTAATTAGTTTTCCTGCTCCGCCGTTCGTGCGGAGCTATTACCTTCTGTGCTGGGTCGCTTTAGGCAGTTTCTTTGAATATGACCTTCTCCACCGCATTTCCAGCACTTGATCTTTCTTCCAGGTTTGTTTTCCATCAAGGAGTTTATATGTCTCATCACGTCCTTCATCTGCTGCTGCAAACGCTCCACAGCTGTATCCGACGTCTCAGGCATGTTGGCTACTCGCACAAAATGCCGATCTTTCCTTGTAGCTTGCTGGGCTGCCTCGAATTTTAGGGCATAAACTAAAGCCCCTTTTAAGTCATTGAGATCTGCAACCCGGGGTTGTTTCTGGATCTCAGAGTCACGCACACCATCGATAAAATGCTGTAGAGCTAAGCTTTCTCTAATTTCAGTCGGACAGTCAGGATAAGCAAGATGTGAAAGTCTCTGGACATCCGTAGCAAGCTCTTGCAGGGATTCAGTGGATTTCTGCTGTCGAGATTTGAGCTGGAGTCTGCTATATTCCTTCATGCATTTCTCGCCAAAGCGCAATTCTAAGGCACTGACGAGCGTTTCAAAATCCAGCGGTTCATTTGCAGGCAAAGTCTGTAGGACGTCGGCAGCATCAGCTTGTAGAGAAGCAGCTAACTGGCAAGCCTTTGTCTGGGAATCCCATCCATTGGCGTCCGCTACGATCCCAAATTGCGTCTTAAAAACTGGCCATGAGGATTTTCCGTCATAGGTCGAGAGTTTAATAGAGGCCCGAGGAAGCATATCTGAATACTTGAAATCTTCGGAAAAGTTTACGGCAGTTATCTTCTGTTTCTTGACTTTTTCCAAATCTTTTTTTACATTCTCTATGCTTTGCTCAACGGTCTTGGCGATCTTTTGAACTTTTTCTTCTACTCTTTCTTCTACGGTATTGGCTGTCTTTTGAACTTTTTCTTCTATTTTTTCTTCTACTTTTTCTTCTATTTCTTTAAATCTTTCTTCAAATTTGTTTTCCACTCCGTCAATTCTTTCATTTAAAGATGTTATTCTATCTTCTATTAAGTCTTTCAACTCACCAAGGTTGGTTGACATATCCTTCTTCATTTCATCTTTTAAGTCGCCAAGGTTGGCAGTCATTTTCTCATCCATCGCTGACATATCTTTCTTCATTTCAGCCTGGTTCGCAGTCATTTTCTCATCCATCGCTGACATATCCTTCTTCATTTCTTCTTTCATCTCGCCAAGGTTGGTTGACATCTCAGCCTGATTCGCAGCTAATTTCTCCAATAATTGTTTCAGCTCACCCTCCATTGCTCTGGTGATCGGCATTCAATCCCACTTCTGACACCAAATGTTGTGAGCTCGGGGTTCGAAAGGACTGATGCCAATATATAAGAACAATCAAAAGGCTTTATTCACAATAAACAGTGCAATACGAACACCAATATCTTCTGAAATTTACAAGATATTCAGTAATCTTCAAATCCAATAAAAGCACAGCAAAATTTCACACAGAAACAATGCGTTCAATACGACGTATCAACGACAAAATCGATCCGAGAAACACAGTTCTCAATGCAAAGCCTCTCGTACGAATTCAATCGCAGTTGACAGACAACTAACTGAACTGAACTGGTGGAGGTCCCTTATATAGGCTTTAAAGATAACTGTAGAATTTTCCAGAGCCTTCAGATGCTAGAAATTACCAGAAAGTGCTTTAACTTTCGATAGAGAACCTAAGCGAGAAAGGATCCCAATGTACAGGTATAAGGGGGGGGTGGTTGCACAAAAAGTCGCCAAATCCGTCGCCAACTTGGCGA
Organism: Maratus michaelseni; assembly: GCA_963931845.1. NCBI lineage: Eukaryota > Metazoa > Arthropoda > Arachnida > Araneae > Salticidae > Maratus > Maratus michaelseni. The sequence continues at coordinate 471,872,196 of OZ007588.1, read as the reverse complement.
CATTTGGCGATATATCGCCAAATTTGGCGACAAAAATAAGTCGCCAAAACCATCGCCAACTTGGCGATAAACCCATTCCTTGGCGATTTTCCAATAGAGCTCCATTATAAAACCGATGCTGTAAGGTTGTTTTTCTTGCAAAACATCTGAGGCCTTTAGCATTGAGTTACATGATGCTCAATAGGAAATCTTACTTATAATAAAATCCAAAGGCGAGAAAGTGTCTGTAACGGTACCGGGCTGTACCACTCTGGTCTGCAAGTCGACCGTAGTTAAACGCCATGTTAGGCTTACTGAAAAAGATATGCTAACACATGACCACTAAACGATAATTTCTTCAACGTGAAATCATGTCTGTTCTGCATATTTTCACATAAAACATGTATATCTTATCCAATTATAATGTATTATGTTACAAATTAAAAATAAGCTATTATAAACATCAAATTACTAAATATAAACAAACAAACACTGTTGCCTTTCAGAATTTCTAAATCTTGAAACAAATGAATGACTCTTTGAACGCTTCATTAAAAAAAAAATAAAGGGTTATTATCTGATTCTGTTCTTAAAATATTTGTAAAAGCATATTAAAGTCTTTAAATATTTTAATTTTGTTTAAAACCTTCAAAAACTATTTTTGCAGCCATCTTTCGTCAATTAATATAAACAATCGAACTTTGATAAAAATACAAGTTAATATTTGCATATAATTAGCATATTAAAATTTAATGTGAAAATTTCAGAAATTACATTTCACTTTGCTAATCATTATTATTATTGTTGCAAAAACAAAAAAAAAAAAAAAAAAAAAAAAAATGTGAGTCATTCACTTTTGAGAATCATTCATCAAAATTATTTGTGCTGTACTGATTGCTATTTGGCAACGTGAGTTTTACTGCTTTAACATCTTTGTTGATCTTTCTAAATGCTGTTTTGAACGCGCGGTGGATTTGAATATGTTCAATCAAATCAGTTTTTGTTGTTGTTTTATATTATTTAAGGATTGCTTTAGCGATGCCTGATTAAAATGATGAAACGCCGATTGAACGTAGACGGCGATTAATTAGAGAAAGACAGTCGAGGGGGCTTGCTTGGAAATCACAAGCAACATTGGACCGTATAAGGGAATATGGTGCCATCTACCGGTAGATAATACAAACAATTTTTGAAATTTTGTTTCCATCGTAAATAAAATTATTTTTTTCTTATGAAACGTAATTAAAATATAAGGAATAAATAGTACCGAGTAATTTCCATTTAATTTTGCTTATATAATCAAAAAATGAGCTATGTGGTGAGTTAAGCTCTTTAGAAACACATTGATAACACTTTTTTTTTTCAGAAAATTTCACACATGGATTATTTTTTTTAAATATTTAATTTGGATGTTTTGCCCATTCGTTGAACTATTTCAAAAATTGAATATTGAGTCAATATCCTGTCATTTTTGACAGGGGGTATATACTAGTACATTAATAATACTGCAATTTCCACAATAATAAAATAAATTAAATTAAAATAAATGAAATATTTATAAATATATACAAAATTCGTAACAATATTTTAACCTTTTTCTATTAATTTGGAAAAAATAAGTTCACTAACTGAAATTTTAAAAATAAAAAAAACTGAATTATTTGACTGACTTCGACAGGAAAATAGGCAAAAATTATTTTACTGATTCATTATTTCATCGACGTACCCCATCATCAGATATAGATTTTGTAGCACGCAACTATCCGGACATTCGAAGTATTCGACAATCAGCGTTTCCCGAACATGCCGGTTAATTCAGCCTTTACCGTATATATTTTTCTTTCCAGAGATCTACATAATTTTAATAAGCTTCATTAGACAACTTGGTTTATATTATCTTTCTAAATCATGTACTACACCAGGGCTGTCCAACGCGGCGCCCGCGGGCGCCATGACGCCCTTTGAAGATTTTCTTGGCGCCCCTTCAAATGTTTAATTTTTCTAGATTTCTTTAAACAAAATTCCATCTCCAAAGTTAATTTGCCTTAAAATAATTAATATTCGCATACTTTTCTTTATTACAGGTGTTATTAATGTTTTTGCCTCCTTTACACGCAAAGTCCTTAAAATCCCCCCCCCCCTTCCCTCCCCCACCTTTTTCATCCCAAACCTCAGAAAAATGTAACGTTAAATTTACTATGGTATGTTTTTTGTTCAATTTTTTAGATGAGCCCCCTCCAACTTAGGACACCAATGATTTAACCACTGTACATACCATTTTAATAACGCATACCACTTTGTCTGTGTATCCTGTTAGACATGTGGGTATCGCTATCACTGCTAAAGGGAAATAATATTCTTGCATTTTTCGAATAATATGAATAATGGCGCCCTTGATTGTGTGACACAAGTTAAGGTGCGCCCTGGCTTACTGAAAGGTTGGACAGGCCTGTACTACACTATATTTCCAATGATGACCGGTCACTTGCGATTTTAGACGTTTTGTTAAATATCTGGAAAGATACATGAGGAATTATCCTGAAACTTTAGGAGTGTAAACAACATGATAGACGTCATATATTTTCGCGAAGATTTTTTCCCGAAACCCCATAAGGGGCCGTCAACAAATTGAAAAAAAAAACGAATATCTTTTGGAATACCCTGTAAAAACTAACATTGCGAAAGCATTCAAACTGTAGATTATGATTAAGTGGCTTATTGTAATAATTTGGGTTCATTTTTAAGTCGATAGCATGAATACTCGAAGAGTAATTCAGGTTTTTATAAAAATAGTCCCAAATTTTACCAAGTTTTTTGCTTATAATTTGCAGAGTTTTTAATATAAAAACAAGTTAATTTCAGAAAATATGACAAACAAAATTATACACAATACCTGCAATCAGATTTAAAAAATAATAAAAATTGGATGAAAAATGAGCAGGTTTACTAAATATTATTTCACTGCGCATGCGCGAATTCAATCAAAATATACTGTGCATAATATATTAGCTAAATGCATAGACCAACTTTTATGAAAGTCTCAAAAACATAGCTTGAAAATTCTGATAGTAATTGTCGATAGAATAAGCTCGAAATTCGCTGTTCCCAAAAGGAAGCAAAAAGATGAGGGGTTGTATCCAAATATACTAGCATATGAAAGTTGACATAATAAGGCTGAATCGTCTCTCATTTTATATTTGATACAACCCCTCATCTTTTTGCTTCCTTTTGGGAACAGTGAATTTCGAGCTTATTCTATCGACGATTACTATCAGAATTTTCAAGCTATGTTTTTGAGACTTTCATAAAAGTTGGTCTATATATTTAGCGAATATATTATGTACAGTACATTTTGATTGAATTCGCGCATGCGCAGTGAAACAATATTTAGTGAGCCTGCTCATTTTTCATACAATTTTTATTATTTTTTAATTATGATTGCAGAGTGTTGTGTACAAGTTTGTTTGTCATATTTTCTGAAAATAACTTGTTTTTATATTAAAAACTCTGCAAATTATAAGCAAAAAACTTGATAAAATTTGGGACTCTTTTTATAAAAACCTGAATTTCTCTTCGAGTATACGTGCTATCTTTATAAAAATGAACCCAAATTATTACAATAATCCACTTAATCATAATCTACAGTTTGAATGCTTTTGCAATGTTAGTTTTTACAGGGTTATCCAAAATATATTCGTTTTTCTTCAATTTGTTGACGGCCCCTTATGGGGTTTCGGAAAAAAATCTTTGCGGAAATATATGACGTCTATCATTTTGCTTACAGTCCTGAAGTTTCAGGATAATTCCCTATGTATCTTTCCAGATATTTAACAAAACGTCTAAAATCGCAAGTGACCGGTCATCATTGGAAATATAGTGTATTCTAAACTATGAAACTTACTAGTAAATCTGCAGATCAGGAGCCTCAACGTCAGCTCTGCAAGTCATTTTTTTTATCTCATTTTTGATATCATTTAACATCGTACAATCCGCAATTATTATTTTTTGCATATTTATAAGCATATAAAATTCTTTGAACGTTCCAGAAATTAGAATCATTAAATTAAACACGGTGTTATACCATGATATTCTGAAGTTTTGGTGTACTGCTTATTCTATTATTTTTTTAAATAAATAGGTATTCATGTCCCCGTTGTCTCATTAAATTTACATTCGTTTTGATTAAAAAAAAATCACTAAAATAGTGGGAGTTTCTTGAATTTTATTATTTTATACTCTTTGAAATACGGTTGCTAAACAACGAATGAATTAAAGTGGTAAGTAAAAATAAACACTTTTAAAAATTGTAAAAAAATATGAAAATAAGATGTTTATTTTTCCCGAACAGATAAAAAAAACATTTTCAAATATTTTAAGCAATTAATTTCTGAATTCTATCAAATTTATCGGCATAATTTTAAAACTATTGGAAATCCATATCTAAAATTTGGCATTCATAATTTTACGTCTAAATCCATTATGCAAATATTCCATTTTCATTTCAGATAAAAATGAAATTTGAAAAATCGTCTGCATCCCCATAGGAAAGCATTATGACCTAAAAAGAAATTTTCTATATCTTCCGAACGAATGAACCAAATGTAACTAAAAATTATACAGCTAATTCCGGGTACCTCTCCAACATACCCACCAAAAATCTACCTAATCGAACGTTTTTTACGGCAGTTATCGCGGAACAGACAGGCAGACAGAAACCAAAACGTTTCGCGTCTCGACAGTGAGCCTTCACAGACGTTTCGGCAATAATTGTAAGGTATGCTAGTTATTATTTTTTTCTCAACAAGTAAATCTACAGATCAGGAGCCTCAACGTCAACTCTGAAAGTCAATGTTTTTTAATCTCACTTTTCATTATATTTAACATCTTACAATCCGCAAATAATTTTTTTTAATTACTACATATATATTTATACGCATATAAAATAATTCGAAGGTTTCAGAAATTAGAAACGTTAAATTAAACACGGTTTATGAATAATATTCTGACATTCTTATGAAATTCGTATTCTATTTTTTAGATACAAAAAATACATTTCTTTAGGGGGGCTCTGCCCCCTGAACCCCCGTAATCTTATTAATTTTATATTCGTGATTTCCTATTGTTTGTGGGAATGATTCTAGTATATCTTGGATTTCATTCTACACAGTGGTTTTATTAGGATAAGCAATTGAAAATAATTTCGAATTTGAAATTAATTTCATGTTATCCTAATACCTAACTAGCAATATTTACTTACCTGCCAACCACGAAACACTCGCATCTGATAGATAAGTTGAATAATATCTCGTGTACAAATGCAACTTATGGAAATGTAAACTGAATCTACTATATTTGACTTATATCTATTTCAGAAATCTAGTGTTATTACAATTTTTGTTTCGGAAAAACAGTTTTGATGGTCATTCTATAATATTTATTTTACCTAAGTACATCCTGATCCAACTCGATGGCTATAATATATTAAAATCTCCCCAAAATAGGCTTATTTGGAAGATTTTAAACCTATTGGGTAATCATTCATAATCGTGACCACTGCCTATTCACTAAATAGCAACCGTGATTTGGCGCTATAAATTATTTTTTGTGATAACTTTTTATGATCTCAGTTTCAAGTAATTGTGCTATTTTAGGCTGTATGGATGCGTTTTACAACGGTAATTTCTTTAGATTAACCATCTCGTTGTACGAGATGTTATATCATATTTTAAAAATAATACTAAGTTTTAACCACGAAAAATCCACATCTCTTCCAGAAATTGAATAATATCACATGTAAAAATGTTTCGGTTATCATTCTATAGTAGTTAAAAGGCAACTTGTATCAAAATAAATTCTCATTTATTTCAATAAAATATTAAAATCACCCAAAAATATTTTATTTTGCGAATAAAATATTGTAGCAAAATAGTCTGAGTTATTTCAATTTTATTATTTTGATATTTATTGAAATATAATTGCTAGGTTGCGGTTAAATTAAACAGGAAAATAAAAATAAATGCATTTTAAAATTTGCAAAAAAATGATAAAATAAAATGTATTATATTATTAGAACAGATGTATAAAATTGCACCAAAAATACACCTAATTTAAAAAATTTGACGAATGTATTAACAAAATTTCCAATTAATTTGAATAATTTAAGACCTGACTTGATAAATTTTAGCCTTCATAACTTACCGTTTAACTACATTAATCAAAGGCGCCATTTTATTTTCAACGAATGAAAAATTTCAAAATCGTCTGAATTCCCATAGGAAAAGCATTATGATAAAAAAAGAAATGTTCTATATTTTCCGAACGAATGAACCAAATGTAACTAAAAACTATACAGCTAATTCCGGGTATCTCACCAACATACCTACCAAAAATCAAGCTAATCGGATCCTTTTTGCGGTAGTTATCGCGGAACAGACTTACAGACAGACAGACAGACAGAAACCAAAAACTTTTCGGGTCTCCACAGTGAGCCTCAACTGACGTTTCGGCAATGAATTCATAAAAATGTATGTGCTTTTTGAAAATCAAAGATGGGAAAAGAGGGGGAGGGGGGTAAATATTTTTTACTGGCGAATGGAATTTTTTTGCTGACTACCAGATTTTATCAAATTTGTAAATCCCTGATCATAACCATAATCATATGGAATAATCATATATATATATTTTTTAATTAGTTTTTTTGATATGTCCCCCAAAAGATCGCAAAGCGAGTCTTATGAAACAAAATGTCGCTTAAAGAAATTTCAGATATAAAATATGGAAGTCACTTTTCCATAAACATCTTAAGATTATTAAGATTATTAATAGTAGTTGAAATAATTAAAACTTAAAGTTTTAGCTAGTTTGCAATAATGCTTGCAAAAACATTAAAACTGTTCTAATTTCTTTCTCCTCATTTAACATAATAACGAAATAAATCATTGTGTGTTTATACAATTACGTTTATTTTAGAGTAAATGTACAAGATCCAAAATAACACTACAGACTAATTTAGAACACAACTGAGTAATATTTCTACGGCAAAAGTCAGTTAACAATATTATATGCTTGCAGTTTTTTGAATAAACAAAATTAATCACTTAAAATGAAAACAAGAAACTTTAGACATAAATATTTTGTTGTAAATATGCATGAAAACATTATTTAAATAATAATACGCCAAGGTTTAAGAAACGCTTTAACATACATAAATATTTTTTGTATAGAAAGAAAGTTTAGTGCTAAATCTAACAGTCGTTTAAGAATTAAAATTTACGTATGATATATGTATATGCCCTATTTCGATTCTAATATACTTTCGGTCATATTTCAAGCTTTAAAGTTTCTATTATAAAGCAAATATGTAGAGAAATAAATAAAAGGTTATATGATATGATAAATTCAGAATGAAACATAAATAACGAAGTAAGGTGGCAACATTTGCTTTATAATGTGTATTTTTATTTTTTTTTCTGTTTTATATTATTCACTTTTTTTAATTGTTCTGTTATTTTACAAAAAACGCTTTTTTTTCGATTTGTGGTACTTAAATGTTTGGTAAACTATTTTTTTTTATTAAAAAGAATGTTTTAACGGTTTTGGATAATATAACACGGTACAATTATAGATTTGATGAATACTGATGATTTATGAATTTGTTTTCTAAGAAACGGAGGCATACCTACAATATTTTGCGAATGTGTTGAATGTATTATTAGTTCGATAGAGTAATTTATTTCCTTGAAAATTATTTTATATGGAAATTAAATTTTATTATGAAAAAAATATTTTTTTTTCTTCAAAACTTTTGTTGGAATTTTTGTCATAATCCTTTCTTGTATTCTCCTCCTGTATAAAACTAATGTGAAATAAATTCCCAAATATAGTAGTATCTGTCCCCTAATAAAAGTAATCAGAGGCAGGAGGTGGTATCGATCTTTAATTTCAGTTTTTAGCCGTGAATGCCCGTATTTTCATTTGACATTAATTTTGAAGTATTCTCACTGAACTAGAAATACGCATAAACTTTAAGTAAGATACACTCTAGATGTAAAAATTAAGCATAGTTTATTTAATACAGCGAGCTTTTGGTTCAAATATATAAATCTTCGTTTGAGATATTTACTGCAAGTTAATATCCTAGCCCATAAAAGCTTGGAATAATGATACAAAACAACGTTTATTAGTATTTTATATTACAGTATTACTAAAGAAATTAAACATATTAAATAATAAATAAGAGCCAAATAATAAAAATATTATACGACCACCTATATAAATCTAAAAAAGGTGAAAGATGAACTGTGGATGTTAATATTAAAGTGTTTAGTTTAAATATTTTGATTGAAATTATTACGCTCAAAGAGTAATATTTTCCGTAGTATGAACCTCGATATGATAACATACCTTTTTGTAACACAATAGTTTCTTCTTTTGAAAGTAACAGTATTTTGGCTTAAATTGAAAAGAAATGACTCAAAATAAACTTTTTATTAAATTATTACATTATCCGTTCTATAATGTCACTTTGGAAATGAATAAAATGTAAAAAAAAACTTTCATTGCTTCTCATGTTGTAAAATTATCTATATTAGTAATTAAACTTTGTACAAATTTAGTTTTACTAGAATTCGACATGTATTGTTCTGAATAATAGATTTCAAAGAAACTAAAATAACCGCCATAAAATGTGACTTACCATTTCACAAACATATATAAGACTTGGTGTTGAGAATTTTAATAAGATACCGATATCAGATTAAAATTCTTTTGACAATCTGTGCTCCTGCAAGCAAAACGAAACATAGAAAATATTTCGTTTTATATTTTTTGTTTTAAAAGTCAGGAATAGGTACTTTTGACTACAATGAATATATATAAAAAACTGTTAATCTAAAAATGTATTATTTTATTGTAAAAAAAATATCGATTGTTCAAAATGCTTACAGTACAGTAATCCCTTAACATTCGCGAGGGTTACGTTCGAAGAAAACCTCGCGAATATCAAATCCGCAAATGGTAAGTCTATCTCTCTGTACTAAAAAAGAGTTACGGTCTATAAAATTTTAATTAGAGTGGCAATGCATTTCGAAGAACAAAGGGGTATATGTATTAACAATACGTTATGCATAACATACATGTACAAGGTGAATATACACATATATTCATAAAAATGAAATTTATTTATTGAAGATAATTCAAATGAACTGACTGGAGAAAAAATTATAGCTAAAAAATCATAGTTTTTTTGCATAAAGTATTTTCGACTCCCCATATTCTTAAAGAGATGATAATGTATTATTGGGTCGGTATGCGATACAATATTAAAATACGATATTTAAATACAGGTAAATGCTTCAGAAATGCTCTTATTTTCTATCTAAGTGCAGCTTCAACTCTATCTCTACGAGATCCTGCACATTTTAAATTAATGGATTAAAGATGACATTACCTTATCAGTTCTAATTTCCCCATCTGCTGTTGTTATTATTTTGCTTTCATACAAGACTGGTTCCTCTTTTAGTTGACAACAAAAAATTGATTTCTAAAAAAGATACTATGAAAACACAGGGGAAATAATATTTAATCACTATAAATTCGGAAAAAGAAAGCGATCATTAAAAAAATCGCGAATAATCAAGTCAGATTTTCGCGAATGATATGTTTTTCTGCATTTTCATATTCGCGAATAATCAAAATTCGCGAATGTTAAAACCGTGAATGTAGAGGGATCACTGTACTTAAGAATAAGTATCCTTGGTAAAGTATTTTCAATTGCAAAAACATACTTGAACAAAAAATGGTTTATAAACGGATTCTAATGTTATGTTAAAACTCACATAAATGTGTTAGGAAGACATTAATTAGGTTTTTTGTTAGCAACAAGTTGGTTTTTGTAAAAAAAACGAGAAAAATAGACCGGTAAATTTTTACTTTATAAAAAACATGACTTTTTTTATTTTATTTATTTTTTTTTGAAAATGAAATTTATTTGGATTTATTAAAGGAAGGATAAAGTGTTTTGAAAGGAATATTAACCGAAACCCTTTGTGCATTCTTCGATCACACTTACCCACTTTTTTATACAGCTGTTTATTGCAATCATCAAGTAACTTGTAGTATTCTTACATAAAATAAACTCAACGATACGAAAGCCACAGCTTTTTTTATTTGCAATACCTGTTACCAGATTAATTAAATGAAAAAATAAATCTATCCCACGTCCACTGCTGATAAGCGTAGTAAAAATTCTTCACACATGTTTAAACATTTCTATAAAGTATTAAACACATAAAAGCTAGCAATAAAATTGTTGCAAATTTTTCGTTAGTCTTATGTGTGTTTGATTAAATCCTGATTGATTTCAGCACAAATATATATTTTTTATGAAATGTGGATTTTGTTTTGTTTATTTATTCAAATGCTGAGCAAAAAGATGCGAAAGCGTACATTTTGTTTAGCCATATGCGTGGTTGATACAATTTAAAAAGAAAAATTTCGAAAATATATTATTTTTTTTGTATTACCCAAAAATATTTCATATCTAAATCCATTTTTTTCATATATTTTGTGAAGTTTATTAAATTTTTTTCTACTAAAGATTCACTTTTGTCAATGCACAGTTGGATGGGCGAAAAAGTTCAAAATATTTTTGTTTCATCGCTATACCGGCTAACAGTTGCAAAATTTGAGACGAAAGAAAAGAAATTTATTAATATTTTTCGATCACGCACAAGCGTGAAATTTCATGAAATGGTCAAACATATAGTATTTTATAATACTTTTTATGATTATTAAACTACTAGCAAGCTACGCCCGCTACGCTGGTAAATTTATTTTAACGAACCTTTAATCAAACAAAATATTGACATTTCATAATTCACTTTTATATTTTAACAGAAAAGTAAGGCTACTATAATTTGTGACTCGTGCTATAGCCAATATACACGTCAGGACACGTCGCCCTTATCATTATCTTTTTACGCATGAAGGTTTCGCTATGTACTCCATTGGAAAATTTGGTAATTTTTGAAATTCAATATTTGAAAAACGGCATAATCATTAGATTTGAAACTTATATCAAGAAAAATACAATTTTTTACCTTTCAAACGCAGTTTGTCTAACAATTTTCTGACAAATACTTTTTGAGCTATCATTTTTTTCAGTAACTTCAAATGTTTCATTTTCCGAGATTAATCTGGTGCAACAATTAGCGAAAAACCCAGTCGTCAGCAACACAAAGTTTTTTATTAAAGAGGCTGTTGGAGCAGGGATTGTCACCACCAATTTGCCACCATCACTTTTGAAATCGGTTCCGTGGTTCCAGAGATTCCATAGAAATTGTAATTTAGAATGACTTCAGAACGCCTTTCGCTCATTTCACCCATTTAAATTTTGATTTTTTTTTAAATTTATTCTTAGAGAGCATTTACATCTTATAAGTAACTACAATGCTAAATTATAAATTTCTTGCCCCTTCAGTATAAAAAAGTCGCAATTTTCGAACATTTTTTGATCCTGCACCCCATTGATGTTAGTGGCACCGACATAAAATATAGCCTATGTTGGAGTAGGGATTGTCCCCATCAATTTGCCACCATTACTTTTGAAATCGGTTCTGTAGTTCCAGAGATTTCATAGAAATTATAATTTAGACTGTTTTTAGAACGCTTTTCGCTCATTTCACCCTTTTAAATTTAAATTTCTTTTTTATTTTGTTCTTAGAGAGCATTTACATCTTATAAGTAACTACAATGACAAATTTCAAATTTCTAGCTCCTTCAGTATAAAAAATAAAAATAAAACTGCCCAGTTAAACTGAGGGCATTGAGTTCATAGGCTATTCACACTAGTTGTATATTATACTCTTATTTCAAAGAATTTGAAATAAGCCCATCGATAAAAAAAGAAATAAACAATATATTAAGGGGGGGGGGGGGTCAGCCCCCCGTTACCCCCCTCATAGTTAACTAATGAACACCTTAAACTAATCAGGTAAATCTCTAATTACAATGAATATATATACAAAATTTGAAAAAAATCGGATAATTCTGCATGAAAAACCCATTTATATAAAATAAGGGGGGATTAGCCCTCAGTTCCCCCCTTTATACTTAACCAATCAATCCCGAAAACTAATCAGGGATGCGCCTTAACACAGTGAACCTATAAATAAAATTTGAAGGAAATGGGATAATTCTGCATGAAAAACCCTGTTTATATAAATTAATTGGGGTATTAGCCCCCCGTTCCCCCCCTTTATACTTAATCAATCAATCCCGAAAACTAATCAGGGAAGCGTCTTAACCCAATGAATCTATAAACAAATTTTGAAGCAAATAGAATAATTCTGCATGAAAAACCCATTTATATAAATTAAGGGGGGATTATCCCCCCGTTCCCCCCCTTTATACTTAATCAATCAATCCCGAAAACTAATCAGGGAAGCGTCTTAACCCAATGAACCTATAAACAAATTTTGAAGCAAATAGAATAATTCTGCATGAAAAACCCATTTATATAAATTAAGGGGGGATTATCCCCCCGTTCCCCCCCTTTATACTTAACCAATCAATCCCGAAAAACTAATCAGGGAAGCGCCTTAACACAGTGAACCTATAAACAAAATTTGAAGGAAAATGGAATAATTCTGCATGAAAAACCCATTTATATAAAATAAGGGGGGATATGCCCCCCGTTCCCCCCTTTATACTTAACCAATCAATCCCGAAAACTAATTAGGGGAGCGTCTTAACACAGCGAACCTTTAAACAAAATTTGAAGGAAATGGGATAATTCTGCATGAAAAACCCATTTAGCCCCCCAGTTCCCCCCCTTTATACTTTACCAATCAATCCCGAAAAACTAATCAGGGAAGCACTTAACACAGTGAACCTATAAACAAAATTTGAAGGAAAACGGAATAATTCTGCTTGAAAACACAGATTTTTTTCTAAATCACACATTTAGTGTGATTCAAAAAATAAAACTTTTTTTTTCTTTTAGAAAGCATCCATTTGACAGTGTACAATTACAAAATAAACAACAGAAGTCGTATATCTGAGATGGTGCAAGATAACGTCTCTCGAACTAAACCTAAGGAGTCGAAGCAAATATCTGCTTTACTTTTTGATGTAGCATATTGCATTACCCATTGTTGTAGCATATCTTAAGCATGTTGATGCTTCGAAGCCTACATGCGGAAAGTCAATGGTTAATTATTTTGAAACCGGAGACATATGGTGTGATTTTGGTAAAAATTTAGACATCGACAACAATTTTAAAACGATCTCTAAAGTTTACTCCATTTTGTAGATGAGAGTGAAGTTAAAATTTATCGCATATCTTTAAGATTGTTACGGTTTTTCCGATCGTGCACGTACCACGATTGAATTATATGTATTACAAGATATTAGAATTGCAACATTCCTTAACTTTATGAGAATTTATACATAAAAAACACAGTTGTTACGTTTAACAAAGTTTTTTTGGGCAACAACATCCCTTAGATTTAAACTTCACACATTTGTACAGTGGATGCGTTCCTTAAGCACAATTTTGATTGTTTATTATTTCAAGTGTTCTTAGAACCAACAAAATTAGAATATTTGGAATGTTTCATATCATTTTCATTATTCGAAATAAGTTCTAATGATGAACATCTTACACTTAAAAAATCAAAAAATTCTTTCAAAGAAGGGAATTCAGTTCCTGTACTTTCTAGAAACCGAAGTCTTCGACGTTCAGGATCAAGTTTTTGTAATAACAAATATATTAACCATGGATCTCTATTTATAGCTTCATCACCAACAGCTTTCAAATCCCTAATAACCTCATCACTAGTATTAAGCAATTTTCTTATATTTATGCTATTAGGTTAGATAACTGATTTCTGGTCTAAAAATACTTTAGTCAAAGAATTGACAATCTGTTTCTTTTTATTATACTGGTCTAACAATTTTTCCCAAGCTTCTTCATACAATTATTAGAAAGAGGAATGTACTTTATTAATAAAGCTGGTTCTTCAGAAAGTAAACCTTTCAGGTACTGGAAGTTCTGAATACCACTCAAAACTACTTGGGAATGGACAGGGGAAACAAACATATCCTTAAAATCTGTCCATTCTGAAAATTTTCCAGAAAATACTGGCATATTTAATTTGGGTAATCTAATATTACATTGATTTGGAACAAAAACAGAAGAACCTTGAACAGAATTTTGTGTTATACTAATAACATCTGAAGAATTCAAGGTATCTAATTTGTTTTGATATTTAGACTTCAACTGAAAATATCTATCTTCAAATTCTGCTAGCTCAGAATCCTCTTCGGACAAACATGGATCTTATCTTAAAAAATCTTTAAGCAAATCATCCAATCTTTGTAATCTGATCAAAATTTCATTTTTGGTATTGACATTATCAAAACTATTTTCCGATCTTGTTACAGAACCTTTAACTCTGCTTCTCTTAATTTTAATTTAAGCAGCTTTTTTCCTCATATTCCTTCATTTTTAACAATACAATAAAAACTAATAAAACAAAACTTCAAAACAAAACTACTCAGATTAATTTCAAAAAGAACTAATCAAATAATTTTTTCAAAAACAGAACTAATATCCAATATAATAATTAAATATTCAATACTAAAATGTGCTAGGAATAATAATCTTTAAAATAATCTTCAAAATCCTTCAAAATGAAAATAATCAACAATAATAATTAAATATTTAAATCTATTGAATCTTTCTTGTTTTTCTCATTTATTTTAACAAACGCAAAAAAAAATACATGAACTTGACAAAACTAAAATTTCACAGTTGACAGTCACAAACAAATACAATGGAAGTTCTGGTTTCATATCTATTCACTAATTCAAAAATATTCTTAGGAATAAACGTATTTCAAAACACTTTCATCGTACATGAAAGCTGTAAACTAAACTAAATATATATAAGTAATAATTTAAATTAGTCCCCAGCGAACACAGGCGAATCATAGTAAAATGTAATAAACTAGTCGGATGTGCCAATCCCAAAACTTTCTTCTATCTCAGTCATGTTAATACTTCAAAATTCGCTATCACATCGCCAATAAAATCAATATTTTTCGTCATTCTGTTGTACGTCAGCTGCTTGCGAATCGTTGGGTTACCGGGATGCGATCAACTGATTTATACTAAACTACGAAAAGTCCTTCTGGCCTGCACCGACAGGAACAGATTCCTTGGTTTTACGATTTTAGCTAATTTTACTGGAAAACACGAAGCTAAAATGCGTGGAACCCAATTAAAGAAGATTCATTCCCAGTTCTCGTCAACATTGAATTTGAATGAGAATATCACCAAATTATTCCTCTACAGCAAAGTTGGCTTCATTTATGGCAATCTATTTTGTCGCCAAATTTGGCGATATTTCGCCAACTGTCGCCAAGCTTGGCGAGAATTTGACGTTGGCGAATATAAATATATAGTGTTAAGCATATAAGAATAGGAACAATGGTTACAACAATGAAAGGAAATTTGCCGAAACCATGTTAACTAAAACTCATAAATTAAACCCGTTTATGGATGAATTCTGCTGTCTTGTTTGAAAATGTCAGCCACCTTAAAATTTCAAACCGCTATATCTCAGCCATTTTTTAAGAAACTAGGCAAAACAAAAATTGCTCCAAATTCTCCGGATCAAGGCCGAACATTTAACGGAAAAAAACTGTTAGGATTTCTAATTTTTTTGTACATCTTTTTGAATTTGAAATCTTTAAATGGCTATCACAGCGCCCCCTTCCGTCGGAATATCCACAAATTCAAGTAGGACCTGCTGGCCATAGCCAAAAACATAGGGAAAAAATGGTTTAATTATCTGCATAACATCATACACTTTTCGATGATACAATAGTGACAATAGAGCAAAAATAGAACAAAAATCGCAATTGCAGCGCCCCCTTTCAGCGAAATATCCCCAAATTCAACTGGGACCTGCAGGCTATAGTCAAAAACATAGAAAAAAATGTTTCAATTATCTGCATCACTTCATACACTTTTCGATGATACAATAGTGAAAATCGAACAAAAATCGCTATAGCATCGCCCCCTTTCGTCGAAATATCCCCAAATTCAAGTAGGACCTGCTTGCCATAGCCAAAAACATAGAAAAAAATGAAGCATTACTTCATACACTGAATTTGAAGCATTACTTCATACACTTTTCGATGATACAATGAGGACGGACAGACATTTCGTAAAAGCATGTTTTTCGGAATTTCTGACCCCTAAAACGTGTAAATCCGTCGAAAACCGGAAGTCGAAAAAAATTTCGATTACAATACTTTCTTCTATTATACATAGAAGTGAGTAAAAAACAAGGACAATTTAAGCCCTGAGCATTTCTACCATCCAACTCAAACACTGACTGATCTATCAGAATTGAGATTCAAAATATTCTAAAAATTGCATAGTGGCAACATCTGTTGTCAAACAGAGCAACTAAATCATAATTTTTAGAAAAAATGTACAATTATTGTGCTGAACACATAGGCCAATGTTGCTATGAAAACCGACATTTATGTAATACTATATCATTGTAGTTCAAAAGATGGAAAGCCAAATCATAGAAAGTGCCCTTTTAAAACTGATTCATGGTGTTTTTACAATCGCGCTAAATGTCAGGGTAAAATCCATGAATCGCATAAAACACACATAAAGACTCCAATTACTAATCTGATTACCCGGGTTCGAGTCCCGGCTTGGGTACTTTTTCACTATGTTGGCTATACACCTATTAAGCAATTAAAATTTGAATATTAATATAAAATTATTTCTTACATAAATTAATCTTATAATGAAGTCCAGTTTCTGAAAATAAATCACTGGAATTCGTCAATAAATAAATTTTAAAAAATAGGTCTCCTTGAAAAAATGTTAAAGTATGCCAAATAACAACATTAAAGAAGTGAATATAAAACATCACATAATTTTACTGAATGGTGTATACAAATTTAAAATTTTATACATACATTAATATTAAAAATATCGACGTTTCGACCACCATCTATGGTCATCTTCAGGAAAATTTTCTTACATTGCTTTTAAAGTTTCAAATGCGAAAAACAATCCGCCCGTTGCCACAATATTATTGCCGTCCACAAATTAGAAATTAACAAGGGTAACACTCAACCATCGTACCAACCAACCACAAGTAGAAACGATGCAGAAGCATCTGCTAACGGACAAAAATCTAACTGCAGTAAATGTATTATTAATGAAGAATATTAAAATAAAGAAAAGCGGAATAAACTATTTCAAGATGTTCATCCAAATTTTAGGGATATTAAATGAAATGCTATCATTACAAACCTCATTTTTCCTAATCATAATTTCAATGGACTCCTTTCGCAGACCCTCAAGGACGTTATTACATGGAATTTTAATTTTAGCGTTATCAAAATCTATGTGGCTGTCTGGATTATTAAAATAGAACTGTTGATATTGTGAAATATTCCTTTTATGTTCTTTTAGACGTTCAATAAATTTTCGTTTTGTAACCCCAATGTAAAACTTTTTAGTGCCATCTGTTACAAGTTTTACATTGGGGTTACAAAACGAAAATTTATTGAACGTCTAAAAGAACATAAAAGGAATACTTCACAATATCAACAGACGACAGCCCTGGCTAAGTTCTATTTTAATAATCCTGACAGCCACATAGATTTTGATAACGCTAAAATTAAAATTCCATGTAATAACGTCTTTGAGGGTCTGCGAAAGGAGTCCATTGAAATTATGATTAGGAAAAATGAGGTTTGTAATGATAGCATTTCATTTAATATCCCTAAAATTTGGGTGAACATCTTGAAATAGTTTATTCCGCTTTTCTTTATTTTAATATTCTTCATTAATAATACATTTACTGCAGTTAGATTTTTGTCCGTTAGGAGGTGCTTCTGCATCGTTTCTACTTGTGGTTGGTTGGTACGATGGTTGAGTGTTACCCTTGTTAATTTTTAATTTGTGGACGGCAATAATATTGTGGCAACGGGCGGATTGTTTTTCGCATTTGAAACTTTAAAAGCAATGTAAGAAAATTTTCCTGAAGATGACCATAGATGGTGGTCGAAACGTCGATATTTTTAATATTAATCTACCCTATATATATAAAATCCTAATGAAACGAATTTGTGAAACGAATTTATGAAACGAATTTATGAAACGATTTTATGAAACGACTAATTAAACGACTGATTATGTTTCAGGGCTATTTTTAATAAAATATTAAACGCTTGATGGTGAAATTAATACCAATTGTCCATAAAAATCCCCGGATGTCAAAACTGGTAATAGAATTTCGAAATTGGAATTAGTTTTTGAGACATTAATTTTTTTCTAATTTTAATGACATTTCTGTAATGATGGCAACTAATTAGACAGTTTTTTTTGTGACAAAAAAGGAAAAAAAATTGAACAGGATCCCGATAGGGAATATTGTATTCTTTTTATTCGTCATTTTCAAATTGAAATTGAATTTATCTTTTATTTCAATCGATAATGAAGACAAGATTGTGATTAAATTGTGTTTTTCAGAAAAATTTGAAAAAAAAAATCACATTTCTATCGTCAGGATTCAATCGTCTGTCAGCATTTAATTTAATTTATAAACTGAAAATATTTTGAATAAATTTGTCCAAATGACGTCATTTATGTAAACGCAAAAGAAAGTGGGGAAAAGTAATTAATAGTAATTATTATTTATTGATATCATTTTGTTATTTTTTTGTAAAATTTAATTAAACGAATTTATAAAATCACTAATTCGGATATTTGAAACGAATATATAAAATAATAATTGCCCAACTGAACGGAAGGAGAATAAAATATCCTGCTTGGTTTTTTCCGTCAAGCTTTTTAAAAAAGCGTCAATACCCCTATAATAGAAAAGCACCAAAAGTTCATTGGGTTTGTTTTCATAACATTTGGCAACAAATCTATGTATATTAACGAATCTATCCCTTTTTGAAGCTCGAATTACGCCAAACCTAAAAGCAAAGGATCCTATACTGGAAAAGTACCCGATTTTTCCCGATGTACAATATTCAAGTGACATAACATGATGTAAAAGTATCGCGGATAGCAAATTTGTTTAAATATCACATCAATTGATGCCGAATAAATGCAGGCATGCATACACAAAATATTTAATTAATTTTGTATGATAAATAATTATTAGAAAATTCGTATATACATATTAATTAAAATAAATAATTTACATATTTAAAATAACATGAAAATATGCATGATGGTGCACTAAAATAGAGAGAAAATAAAACCTGTTACTGAAAATGTCTATAACATAGTACTTTTCAATACCGTGGTTCTTAATGTTAATCACAAGCAGATGGAATTTTTCTCATCCTTAAACGCAAAGGAAGAATAGAAAACAGATCGCTGTTATAAAAGTCCGAGAGGTAGCCACAATTTAAACCTAAGCATTTTATACAAGCTGGTTTTCAAGTTGTAATTGATTTTACTTATCAATCCCGAAAACAGTCGTCAGTTGTCGCAACAGCTGTGTATGAGGCCATGATGATAAAAAAATGCCTCATTAAAACGTTAAAAGCATGGCAACCCAATTATTTACCAATATTTTTAAAACAAAGCACGCTGTCATGTTTTTAGAGGCCTCGAAGTCTGAGCGGGGGTTGCCGAGCGTAGCTCGCAGGGGGTAGGCCCCCTAGTGTATGTATAAAATTTTAAATTTGTATACACCATTCAGTAAAATTATGTGATGTTTTATATTCACTTCTTTAATGTTGTAATATTTCATGGTGTAATCGTCCAGCATTTATGTTATGCCAAATAAATCTAATTAATGAAATAACCAGTAACAAAGACAATGGTCAATAAAAAAATCTCACGCAATTAAGAATTTTTATCGTATTCTATATTTACTTGATTTAGTTTCGGTAAAACAAAAAATCAAAGTTTTACCATAAGTCGATTATTTATTTCAGTAATGTACCTCATAAACTATTATTATCTAACGACTCTTGATTATTATTGTACATTTGGATATCTGAAAATCAATTTATATCTGGAATTGAATCTACATTATATTGCTTATGCATTCAAACAAATCAGATTTGAACCAATTGCAACTCTGAATCATAAATCAAGACAATAGAATAAATGCAGGATTTCGATTTCATTAAATATAATGAAAGATTATATAATGTATTTGTGACAATTCAGTGAAATTACTATACGTTAGGATGATTGCTTTCTAACTTGTAAAGAGAAAATAGCCATGGGTAATTAAATAGATCTAAATTTGTATAGTTCTATTCTTACAGATACTTGTTGCACATATTTAACAAATACAGAATTAATGGTAAAAGTTTTTAATGTACACTTGTTCCAGAAAATAAGACAATAGTAACAAAGTCCATATTAAAGAAATCATCAATGCTGCAACGTTATCTGAATATCTATATGTTTGAAACACAAGGCTGTGTTTTTAGTCGTCTGCCCTGAACTTTCTACTGAACTATTTTTTTATTATTTTTTAACTGAAAGATGTTTATTTTAAGATGAGCCCACACTAGCTATTTTTTGTTTTTAAAATTCCAATTTTACATTTCATTTTTAATTTCAAACGTTTTTTATAAACTTTTTTTTTCAAAATGGTTGCAATGACGGTATTTCCATTCTTGCAGAAAAAAAAATAAATAATGGGATTTACTTATTTTTATTGATGTCATTTTGTCATAACAATAAAATTGAAATATACTAAATTTTAATAGATGTTGCTTAAGACTTCATGGCGCTTAAACAATCTAAAATTGAAATCACGTCATTTTATACTACTTTCCAACAGAGTTGAAAAAATGTCTATAAATTTGGTTTGTCCGGTCGTCGATTCGGTTTGTCCGGCTCTAACTATCCATTTTTAAAATCGCTTCTCTATTACCCATACTGATACTCTCTTTGTATTATTCTCAAACATTTGAAAAATCCGTTATGACGTCAGAATAATTTTCTTTTTAATTCTCTAATGACGTCATATTAAGTTGTTTCTGTATTTACACAAACTCATACTCCTTCTATCATTGAGAAACGTTTGAAAATTTTTGTTTTATTACCAATATGATGTCATATTAATCTTTTTTCTTTCAATTGGTGAAACTCATTATTTCAGTTTCATTTTTCACGTGGAAATATTTCAATAGAAAATTAATTATTGTAGAAAGACTTTTAGTGTGGATTTTTAATTGTTGGCAACTGCTATAACGAAAAATGTTTAAATTTAATGGGAATAGGCTGTTAGATTTTTGGTTTTTTATCTCTATATATTAAAATAATACGATTTTTTCAATTTTTTTATATTTTGAGCTTCATAGTAGGAATTTAGCTATAAGTACACAAATTTTCATGCCTGTAAGTTATATAGTTTCTGAGAACGGCTCTGTGATGGACAGGCAACGGAGCGGGAGTAATAGGGTTTCGTGAGATAAACGAAACCCTAAAAACGATTTGCCTTTGCCTTCAAAATAGGCGTTTGTTTCGGCTATGACTTCATCAATTGACGCAAATCTGTTTCTCTGGATTATCCTTTTGAGGTCTGCGAACAGGTAGTAGTTGCTGGGGGCAGATCTATACAATACGGAGGATGTGGAAGAAATTCCAACTTCAATTCATACATTTTTGCCATAGTAAACATCGACTTGTGAAACGGTACATTATCTTGGTGGAAGGGCATTTTATTCTTTAGCATTTGGAACTGTTTTTTTTCTTTTTCATTGTTCGGTCGATCCAATAACGATGTGTCATATGCGCTATTGATGTTTTTTCCTTTCTCGAAGTGGTCAATGAATAAAATATTAGTGCTCATCCCAGAATATGGAAGCCGTAACTTCTCTGTCGATTGTTGCGTCTTTGGCGGTGTGGACGACTTTCATCCGCTGCTCTCCATTCAGCTGACGATCTGTTTGTTTCAGATGTGTGGTGGTGGATCCATGTTTTATCCATTGTCACATACCGAAGCAAAAAATCGTGTTTATTCTAATTAAATAACTTCAAATAACACTCTGAATCATTAACACGTTGTTGTTTTTTCTCCACTGTGAGCAAATGCGGCACCCCTTTGGAGAACCGTTTTCTGAAGCCCAAATTTTCAAGTAAAATGTTGTATACATTGCCTTTGTAATGTCAGCTTTCTCATGTAACTTCAATTTACGGTCGTCCAAAACAATTTTGAGAATTATTTTTAATGTTTTCTAGTGTAGTCACTCCTTTTGTATGTCCCGAGCGAACAGCATCATCAGTGTCCGTACGGCCACATTTAAACTCACAAAACCACCGACAAATTGCTGTTTTCGACGGAGCAGATTCCCTGTAATACTTTTCAAGCCATTGCTGAGATTGAATGGAATTTTTTTCGTATCAGAAACAGTGTTGAATCAACACACGAAATTCGTTTTATTTTCTTTTTTTTTAAATCAAAATTAGCGTCACTAAAATTTCACTATCTCTATAAGTAATGGTCGTAATGTCATGAAATTTTGTTATGTATTTTTTGAAGGTCAGCATTATCTACACATATGAATTTTTTATTTGTATGGCCATATGTGGGTTAGTCCCGGGACTTTTTGATCGATGTTTTGCATTAAATTCTAAAATCAGACAGGGTGGGCAGTTACAAATCTGTTACTATCCCATTCAATGTCAACATTTTTGTTTTAGTTTAGAAAAATAATGTTGCAGACTAGAAAAAAGTTATAAATACAAATTCAAAAAGAAAAAGAAAAAAAATGTACTTAATTGAATTTAAAAAAATACCAATCAAAGGCCCGAAATATAATTTATACCGGAATAATTATATGAAAAATATTATAACAAGTTTCGATCTTTGATTTTTAAAGTGTTGTAACTTTTCTTGTTATTATTTTATTTTACAATTTATTGAATAAGACGTATTTTTATTTGTTCTGTTATATGTCACATAAAGAAATTTCTGCATGTGAAACAATAACTGCAACATGTGAAAACCTTAACAGTACATTTAAAATTGACTGTCTGGAACATATTTAATATAAAAAATACTTGAAATAGCTGAATGGGGGAACGATTGTTCACACATCTACTATATATATAAAACACAAACAGAAATTTCGTTCCGTTCCTTTATAACTCCAGTTCTGCCGAATGGATTTTGATGTAACTTACACTGTTCGAGAGGTAATTTTTCAGGGAAGGTTTTAGTATATAACACAACGTTCTACGTATATCAGTTACATAATTATGTTAGAAATTTCTGTTATTCTGGCCGAAAAGGTTACCATTGCTAATTTTTTGGCGACCATTATTGTTGCAGAAAGAAATAAAAAGGCTATACATCTCGAAAAATAAAAGAAAAACTGTTGCTAATTTTATTAAAAAAGAAAGAAAGAAAGAAAAAAGAAAGAGAAAGAAAAAAAAAAGAAAAAGAGTTTTGATGACAGAATATTATAAAACGAAAATATTTAATTTAAACATGATTGGGAATGTTCATAATGCTTAAAAAATTATTCAGGGGGCAAGATTGCTATTGAAACAATATTTGGTGTTTTATCTTTTGTTTTTGGCGATTTTGATTTTACTTTTGACCCCAAACAATTTGATTTTAAACCAAAAAGTGTTTTTTTTTAGGGTTTCGTTCATCTCACGAAACCCTATTGCTCCCGCTCCGTTGTGTGTCTGTCACAGAGCCATTCTAGAAAACTACCGTAATTTCCGGCGTATAATCCGCAGCTCAATGAGTCGTTTTTCGACCCAGAAAATTTATTCAATAATTGTAGTTAAATATTTACAGCGATCTTTTAAGTTACATTTTATAAAATAATATTTCTGGGTCGAAAAACGACTCATTGAGCTGCGGATTATACGCCGGAAATTACGGTATGTAACTTACAGACTTGAAACTTTGTGTATAAATCAGAATATCAGCTGTGAAGAGCTGAAAATATTTAAATTTGAAAAATTCGTATTATTTAAATAAATATAGATAAAAAACCTAAATTCTAACAGTCTTTTCTTATTAAATTCAAAAATTTTCATTATAGCAGATGCAAAAAATTAAAAATCCACATGAAATTCTCACTACAATAATTAATTTTCAATCAGACGATTTTCACGTGAAAAGTGAAAATGAAATAAAAAGTTTCACCAATTGAAAAAAAGATAAATATTAAATAAAATTGATTGACGTCATAGTAGTAATAAAGCGGAAAATTTCTAAGATTTATCAATAATACAAGGGGTATGAGTATGTTTATGTACACAAAGCAGGTTGATATCACGTCATAGAGAATTAAAAAGAGAATCTGACGTCCTATTGGAAGTTTAACAAATTTTTCAAATATTTGAGAATAATGCAATGTGAGTATGAATATAAAGAATAGTAAATATATGAGTTTGAGAAACATATTGAATCGTGATAAAAATCCGATTATGGAAATATTCGCATATTTTAATATTTTGAAGGTGTAGAACATGTTTAATTTTGAAATTATTTTTTTAAATATCGCGTTTAGTCCGCATGACAGATTATTAAGACAGAATATAACAACGGGCATTTAGATATTTAAAAAAAAAATGAAAAAATAGACCGGTAAATTTTTATTTTATAAAAACATGACTTTTTTTTTTTTTTTTTTTGGTTGCTGAATGAAATGTAATTTGGCTTTATTAAAGAAAGGATAAAGTGTTTTGAAAGGAATATTAAACGAAACCCTTTGAGCGATAATAATCGATCACGCTTACCCACTTGTTTGTTGTTGTTGTTGTTGCAGAAATAATTGAAATGGCTATACATCTGGAAAAATAAAAGAAAAAACTGTTACTAATTTTATTTAAAAAAAAGAAAGAAAAAAAAAGAAAGAAAAAGAGTTTAGAGGAGAGATTTTAAGCCAAAAGGTGTTTTTTCAAGAGTACGAGAGCATTTTTGCAGTATTTTGTTTGGTATTTTTCGGTTAGCCGGTCGCCAGTGATATATATATATATACATGTATATACACACACACACACATATATATATACACATATATCTACACAAATGCATGTATATACGTACATATATATACACTTATATGTATGGATATATGCATATATATATATATATGTACATATATCACTGGCACCTGGCTAACCGAAAAGTACCTTTATTTTATTCAAATGCAAACTATATTAATGGCAATATACTTCTATTTACTTCTACATATATGAAATTTCGTTCCGGCTGCTTATAACTCGAGTTCTGTTGAATGGATTTTCGTACAACTATAAGATAATTTTTCAGGGAAGGTTTTATTGTATAACATATCGTTCTACGTAGCTTAGTTATAGAATTATTATGGGAAGTTCTATAATCAGATCAGTCCGATTACGAAATGTTTTCCTTTTTAAAAGATTTTGCCGAATGGATTTCGATGCAACCTACATTGTTAGATAATTTTCTAGGGAAAGTTTTATTATATAACATATCATTCTACGTGTCTCAGTTTTAGAATTATTGGGAGAAATTCGAAAATCGGGTGACCATTTTTTATGAATTATATTAGCGTTTTCAATATTTGATTCCGATTATGAAAGATTAGCCTTCTGAAAAAGTTCAACTGGACGAATTTTGATGAGAATTGTATTATTAATTAGATGCTATTTCAGGAATGATTTTAGTGTACTACATATTGTTCTACGTTGCTTAGACAAAGAGTAATGTGTGAAGGTTATATAGTCTGGTGACACCGTTTCCAAAGATTAGCCTTTTCGAAAGATTTTACTGGGCGTATTTTTTGCGACTTGCATTCTTAAGTAGAAAATTTGTAAGGATGGTTTTAGTATATTTTATATCGTTCTGTTAGTTTTAGAATTATGTGGAAAAGTTCTGTAATCAGATGATCCCTATTATCAAAGATTAGCCTATATAAAAACTTCTACTTAATGGATTTTGTTATAATGAATAGAGGAAAGTGTATTCAACTAGGTAAATTATATCCAAAGGTTGGAGTATCATGGTTGAGATTTTTTCCAACAGAGCGAAAGTATGCCGGGGCCAGGTTTTCGAAGTAGCCATGTTCGAGTCCTTGTCCGGGCATATTTTCGCTCTGTTGGAAAAAATCTCAACTATGATACTCCAACCTTTGGATACGGATTTTGTTAGTTAATTTGTATGCATAGTTAGTTCGATAATTTTTAGTGATGGTTTTAATATATTGCATATAGTTTTATCATTCTTTAGCAAACCCTATAACTGTAAATGACCAAATAAAAGAGTTGGTCCTTAACAGCTAAAATTTTGACTGCACATTAGAAAATATAATAGCGCAATCACGTCATTTTTCAGTAATGTGGATGGATATTCCGGGTAAATATACAGATTGCTTTCAAATACACTGTCAAATTAAACGATATATTTCGTTTGATTGAAGGTTCATTTGTAGAAACTGACCAGCGCAGCGGGCGTAGCTTGCTAGTTTTTAATAAATTAATAAATAACATGAACTTTAAACTTATTTTATGTATTGTTTAGATATACTGTATTATATTTATCTATGTCACATTATTTTCCTTTTTATATATATTATACTTGTATATACCATATGATCGTCAACCAAACCAATGTTAGAGGTTTAAATTCACGGATACGCTAGCTTGGGAAACCGGAAGGAAATATCGTATTTCTAGGGAATCTCGCATGTCGGGCGCACCTATCTCCAAAAGAACTGCCCCGGATGGGAAAACATGTAGCTGCGAAATTAATCCATCCCAAAAGACATTACCGTTGGTTCAAAGAGTTGACCAATGGGATTTTGCTGCAACTAAAATTTGCATAAGTCATAAAGGGCATCCAATAGTAAGAGACTTTTTTTTCTATATCAACGCCCATTTACATAGTCTAAAAATCTATACTATTAAAAACCGCTCGCGTATCTATCTATGTAACCTCAAAAACTCGAAAACCACAGGGCGCAGGGCTAGGAAATTTTGCACACGGGTAGCTGGTAGGTAGCCCATGAACGATCGGGGCAAAAAATTCGAAAATTTTAAATAGATTTTTGATAGATTAAATATTAATTAAAATCTATCCACAAAGAGATCTCATCAAAAATACGCTTTTTCACAGAGTAATCTTCGGTTGGTTGGTTGTGTAAAATCTCCGCAGAAATCATTAAATAAATCAAGGTAGGGATAATTGCAATTCCCAGTTGAGTGTTTAAAATCGATGGATCAGAGATTACATGAGATGTAGACAATCAACTTAATTACTGACCGTTGCCAAATACTAAATTCTTAATTTTAAAAGATTTTATCGACTTAATGAATGATAATTAGCTGGGTTTAAGGTTTTTTTTACATGACATATATTAGTATGATAGAGGTTATTAATACAGAAAACTTTATCTCATCAAAAAGTCACCTGTAAAAAATCCAGCCAAGTCTCGTAACTCATTTACCATAAAAAGTACTGAGATCGTATAAAGCCAAGTTTAACTATCTTATTAACTCTGAAATTTTCATTCACAAATCACTCCTAGTCTCTACATCTTTAGTTAATTATTATTTTGTGACTTGGCAATTGCGTAGCACGAGAATGTGATGTATATAGTTAGTCTTAATCAAATAATACTATAACATATTAAAGTGTAATAACTTCCCTGTGCGTATATAATTTGTCTTAATTAAATTATCCCATCCCATAACATAGTAAGGTGTAATAACTTCCCTGTGCTGCGTAATTGCCAAGTCACAAAATAATAATTAACTAAAGATGCAGAGACTAGGAGTGATTTGTGAATGAAAATTTCAGAGTTAATAAGATAGTTAAACTTGGCTTTATACGATCTCAGTACTTTTTATGGTAAATGAGTTACGAGACTTGGCTGGATTTTTTACAGGTGACTTTTTGATGAGATTTCACTTCTTTTTGTAAGTAATCCTCCTTTTCTTGATTTTGGGTTCTTTTTGGAGATCATCCACTGATTTTCGATAAGCCCACACTCTGTCCCTATTATTTACAGGTATCAAAAATTTGTAGCTTTAGTTTCGTTTGCAAAGTACTGTAGATAAAAAGAGATTTCAGAATCCTAGGCAAGCACTAAGTTATGGGAGGGGGAGTGTCAAAAGTACTCTCAATTGCTTCCAGGATAGGTGCTATCCATCTGAGATATTACTCGCAGCCCTAGATACTTGATATTTAACATAAAAGAACATTTTAGTATAAAAAGAAAGCCAAAATTAAAATTTCCGGAAATTTCCAATAAATCAAACTATATTCCTTTTTTCGATGTTTTTTTTTTTCGCTTTTTTAGTCTTTTTTTTTATTATTATTTACGGATTTTTTAATTTTTCCTTACTTTGTGTACTAAACCCTGCCTTTCTGCCAAATGTCAAGCTTCTAGGACTACAAAATCGAATTATTTTCAAATTTTCGACTTTTTATAAATTTATTGATTTTTCGATTTTAATTCTAAGTTACCTGATTGAGTAATTATTTGATTCGTCTTCTTAGGATCATTTAGGTTCAATTTAGAGATAAATCAAGTGAATCTTAGAGTCACCATGATTTTATTTAGAAAGGACTATCAAGCCATAACCAGCCAGTAATGTCGGGGGGAGCTGTGAAATTTTTTGTGGGGCTAACATCATTTAACAATCCATATTTCATATGTGAAGTAAATAGAGTACAACCTGTGAAAGAAAACAAACCTGTCTATAAAGAAATCGCCTATATCGTAGACAGTCTATAGCGGAACTTTTCTATAACGAAATTCGTAAACGAAAGAAAAGAAACCATAATCCGGGGGAAATAACATAAAACAATTAGGGGCGTTGTACTAGCTAATAGGACAATTATCTTAAAACTAATGTTTCTAGCAGTACAAAATCAAATTGTTTTCGAATTTTCGATTTCTTAAAGATATTTCGATTTTTCGATTTTATTTTCGAATTTAACGAATATTTTAATTGTTCCTTTTATTGATTAGTAAATACTACCTTTACACCAAGTTTTAAGTTTCTAAGACTACAAGATAAAATTATTTTCAATTTTTGATTTTTGTTCGAATTTTTTTTATAATTTTCTGGATTTTTTAATTTTTTCTTATTTTGTATCCTTTATTACAAATTTCAAGTTTCTAGCTCTACAAAATCGAATTATTTTGAAATTTCTGATCTTTTTCGAGTTTTTCATTCTATTTTCGAATTTATTGTATTTTAATTTTTCCTTTTTCTGTATCCTAAACAATAAGTTTACGTCGAATTTTAAGTTCTAAAGCTACAAAATCGATTTTTTTTTCAATTTTTCAAATTTTTGAATTTTTTTTCAAATTTTACAGATTTTTTTTATTTATTTCTTTTTTTGTATCCTAAATACTACCTTTATTCCAAATTTTAAGTTTCTAGCTTTACAAAATTGAATTATTTTCAAATTTTCGTTTTTTTTTTCGATTTTTTTATTTTCTTTTCAATTTTTGTTGTGTTTTTAATTTTTTCTTTTTCTGAATCCTAAACACTACCTTTACACCAAATTTTCAGTTTCTAAGAGTACGAGATCATATTATTTTCAATTTCTCTCTTTTTCTTTCTTTCTTTCTTTTTTTTCTTTCTTTCTTTATATATATATATTTTTTAATGTTTGCTTATTTAGTATCTTAAATATTACCTTTATTCCAAATTTCGAGTTTCTAGCGCTATGAAATCGAATTATTTGCACAAGTTCCTTATTTTTCGATTTCTTTGAATTTTTGGATTTTATTTTCGAATTTCATTGCGTTTTTATTTTAACTTATTCTGAATCCTAAACACTATCTTTACCGTGAATTTCAAGTTTCTAAGGGCAAAAGATCAAATTATTTTAATTTTTTTCGAATTTTTGATTTTTTTTCGAATTTTCTGGATTTTTTAATTTTTCCTTATTTTGCATTCTAAATACTACCTTTATTCCGAATTCCAAGTTTCTAGCGCAACAAAATTGGATTATTTGAAAATTTTCGATTTTTTGATTTTTTTTTCAATTTTTTTTTTGTGTTTTTGATGTTTTCTTTTTCTGAATTCTAAACACTACTATCACACCAAATTTTAAGTTTTTAAGACTACAAGATCGTGTTATTTTCAATTTTCAATTTTGTTCAATTTTTTTGAATTTTCGAATGTCTTTTTTTAATTTTCCGGATTTTATAATTTTTCCTTTCTTTGTATCCGAAACACTAGCTTTATTCCAAATTTTAAGTTTCTGTGGCTGCGGGATCTACCCAATCTTTTTGATGACGCGAGAGTGAGTGAGTGTGTGAGTGACAAAAAATCAAAACTTTGAGTTCATATATCGTC
Source organism: Maratus michaelseni (assembly GCA_963931845.1). Lineage (NCBI taxonomy): Eukaryota > Metazoa > Arthropoda > Arachnida > Araneae > Salticidae > Maratus > Maratus michaelseni. The sequence goes on along the minus strand of OZ007588.1, from coordinate 471,841,869 downwards.
TGCACTATGGGTATTTTTTGAATTATCCATTTTTTTTTCCCTTATTTAGTATCTTAAATATTACCTTTATTCCAGATTTCAAGTTTCTAGCGCTATGAAATTGAATTATTTTCAAACTATCCTTATTTTTCGATTTTCCTGATTTTTTCGATTTTTTGTTTTTATTTTCGAATGTTATTGCGTTTTTTATTTTAACTTATTCTGAATCCTAAACACTATCTTTACTACGAATTTTAAGTTTCTAAGGCTAAAAAATCAAATTATTTCTATTTTTTTCGAATTTTTGATTTTTTTTTCGAATTTTCCGGAATTTTTAATTTTTCCTTATTTTGCATCCTAAATACTACCTTTATTCCGAATTCCAAGTTTCTAGCGTAACAAAATCGGATTATTTGAAATTTTTCGATTTTTTCAATTTTGCTTTCGATTTTTTTGGTGTTTTTGATGTTTTCTTTTTCTGGATACTAAACACTACCTTCACACCGAATCTTAAGTTTCTTGACTACAAGATTATAAGTTAAGACGTATTATTTTCAATTTTGATGGAATTTGTTGAATTTTCGAATGTTTTTTTTTTTCGAATTTTCCGGATTTTATAATTTTTCCTTTCTTTGTATCCTAAACACTACCTTTTTTCCAAATGTCAAGTTTCTAGGGCTAAGGGATCTACCTAATCTTTTTGATGACGTGTGAACGAGTGAGTGAGTGAGTGACAAAAAATCGAATGTTTGAGTTCATATATCGTCTGAACTAGAAAAGACAGAAAGTTGTAATTTTAAATTTTGGTCCTGTGTGCCAAATACTCTAGAAAAACGAAGTTTCAAATTTTTGGGATACTCCAGCGCGGAGATATGGGGGGGTCAAAAGTGACCTGAGTTGCTTCCAGAAAAGTATGCTTACGGCTGTCCTCTCTCGACTTGGCGGAGGCACTGCCGTGCCTCCAGATAAATCGGTAAAACATAATGAAAAATACACGCAAATGTCGAATTAAAAACCACTTGATGACATAACAAACACGTGTAATGCTTCTGACATCAAGTAAATGGGACTGCATTTTTGGCGTTTAATCTTACAGTTTGGCGATGTTTTTTGTTATGAAAAGTGGTCGACAGGATAATAGAGAAGTACCGGTTTTTCTTATAATGCATGGTTTGTATAGATTCGAGGGAAAAATTATATTACTTTCATAAAAATGTATGTGGATGGTTTCTTGTTAATACAATCTTGCCAAGGCTGTGGTTTTCCTATTAGACTTAATGTTAGCTAATATGCTCCATTATTCTGCAACTAAATTTCCTCATGCCAATATAGTAATTCATTGATCCGTTTTCTTAGGATCGTTTATGTTCAATTTAGAGATAAATCAAGAGAATCTTAGAATCACCATGATTTTATTTAGAAAGGACTATCAAGCCATAACCAACCAGTAATGTTGGGAGGGAGGGAGAGATGTGAAAATTTTTGTGCGACCAACATCTTTTAACAACAAATATTTCATATATAAATTAAATAGAGTAAAGCCTGTGAAAGAAAATGAACCTGTCTATAAAAAAAAAGGTCTATAACGTAGCCAGTCTATAGCGGAACTTTTCTATTACAAAATTCGTAAACAAAAGAAAAGAAAAGCATAATCCGGGGAAAATAACACAAAACAATAACGGAAGGTGTACTAGCTAATAGGACAATTATCTTAAAACCTATCTAAAACAAACTATCCCCATCCTGTGGGATTTGTTTTTCAATGTTTTACTTTATTTAATGCAAAACATAGATTGCATCCGACAACTCATAAAAAAGTCCTCCGGCCTGTACCGGCAGGAAAAGGTAGCTTTCCTATATCTTCGTTTTAAAATTTTAGCTAATGTTACTCGAAAACAGCAAGTTAAAATGCAAAGAAACCGTTTACAAAAGATTCGTTTACACTGAATTTGAATAAGAAATTCGCCAAATTATTGAGCTATAGCCAAGTTGGCTTCATTTATGAAGACTTATTTTTGTCGCCAAATTTGGCGAGATTTCGCCAATTGTCGTCAAGTTTGGCGAGAATTTGGCGCTAATGGATATGAATATATAGTTTTATGCGTATAATTGGGAAAATGATTACAACAATGAAAGAAAATAATTTGCGAGAAATCGCGTTCACTAAAACTTATAAATTTATATTAAAATCATTAAAATTACAGACATTACAATACACTTTCATAAAACATTAAAAACATATTAAAATTGGACGTTTCGGATTTACATGGAAAATCCCTCTTCAACAACAACATTTCACTTAGCGTAAATCATAGTTCAAAAATATCAACAAATAGAAAATGCAACGTATCAAAATTTCGAAGTCAAAGTTACAGTTATAATAACACGGAGTATTCATTCGGGATTGCACCTGCTTGACCATTATTGACCATAAATTTATCGTTGGTTTTTTGTAATGTGCTGTTTTGTTTCACTGGAATTCTTGTATCAAGTCCTAACACCTAATTAAAAAATAAACTTGAATTTTTAACTTTTTTGTATATTTATTTTAGTTTTAAAATTTTCCGTGGCCGCCATCTTGAAACAAGATGGCGGACCAAGCTGGCCAACGAACTCGGTCGAGGCATTGGTGAGCTTAATACACACAATTAGTTTCATCCAAATTAATTTATAAATACGAGCGTTATCGTATCAAATTATTTTCATTTTTTCAATTTTTTTCGAATTTTTTTATTTTTTTTTTCGAATTTTCTGGATTTTTTTAATTTTTCTTTTTCTGTATCCCAAATACTACCTTTATTCCTAATTTGAATTTTCTAGCGCAACAAAATCGGATTGTCTTCAAATTTTCGGTTTTTTTCAATTTTTTCGATTTTTTCAATTTTGCTTTCGATTTTTTTGGTGTTTTTGATGTTTTCTTTTTCTGGATGTTAAACACTACCTTCACACCAAATCTTAAGTTTCCAAGACTACAAGATCGTATTATTTTCAATTTTCAATTTTGATGGAATTTGTTGAATTTTCGAATGTTTTTTTTTCGAATTTTCTGGATTTTATAATTTTTCCTTTCTTTGTATCCTAAACACTACCTTTTTTCCAAATGTCAAGTTTCTGGGGCTACGGGATCTACCCAATCTTTTTGATGACGCGTGAACAAGTGAGTAAGAAGTGACAAAAAATCGAACGTTTGAGTTCATATATCGCCTGAACTAGAAAAGACAGAAAGTTGTAATTTTAAATTTTGGTCCTGTGTGCCAAATACTCTCTATAATTGAAGTTTAAAATTTTTGGGATACTCCAGCGCGGAGATATGGGGGGGTCAAAAGTGCCCTGAGTTGCTTCCAGAAAAGTATGCTTACGGCTGTGCTTTCTCGACTTGGCGGAGGCACTGCCGTGCCTCCAGATTTAACAGATTATTTGTTAAATTTGCGGGGATGGGGAGGGCTGGGAATAAAAGCCTATTTTTATTAAATATCACATATATTTTACTTGACCGCGTACCACCTGGCGGTGTTTTTTTTCATTAATTGACCCTCCGTATTAATAAATCCAAATCTACTGCTCTGATTTCAACAGAACTAATTACATTTAAGAAATTTAACATTTTTTGCTTCACCCTTAACGTTTAAACGCTGTTTTATATAGATGATACCGCTATTTTAGAATAACAGTTTTCGTAAAAATTAAATTTATGTTCCTAATAAAAGTACAAAGCCCGTATTTAGTTGATGCATACCAACAGTCAAAGTTAGTGATTTGTTGTTGAGCACTTGATCGCGCGCCTCCTCGCGGCCCCTCCGTCAAGGTTTTTTTTTCTCTAACTGTGCTTTACTTCCAAAACTCAGAGAATTATGTTCCCAACTTCTCCAAATCAGTCCCATTTTGCTAAATTATCATAAAAATCAGCATTCATAGCTTCAGGATGTACTTCTAGAAAACAGTTACCAGTATTTCCGAATAATGGTCTAAGCCAAATATCAAATTAAGTTCCTAGCTTAACCAAATCAATCAATCTTTAAAGATGCATACAGTGGCTCTTTTAATTTATCATTTGCTGAAAGGCACTTGAACATCCGCTCCCCCCCCCAGCCCCTCTCTCAAGGCTTTTTGTCTAATTGTACCCTGTTTCCATATCTCAGCAATAAATTTTCCGATTTCAGCGCAACTGATTCCAAACATCATATTTAACTTAATAATCAACGTCTGTATAATTAAAATAAATTTGTGAGTAGCGGGTACCACTATTTCCGAATAACAGTTTAAACGAACCAATTTTTAAAGATGCATACTGGTCCTCCTAATTAGTAATTTACTGAAATGAACTTGAACATCCGCTCCTCCCCGGCACCTCCTTCAAGGTTTTTTCTCTAACTATGCCCCGTTTCCATAACTCAGCAACTACCTTTCCGATTTCAACGCAACTGATTACAAACATTATAATTAACTTAATACTCACCCTCTATAACATTAAAGCAAATTTATGAGTAGTAGTTACCACTATTTACGAATTATAGTTTAAGCCAAATTGTAATTAAGTTCATAGCTTAACCAAACGAACACATTTTTAAAGATGCATGGTGGTCCTTCTAATTAGTCATTTTCTGAATTACACTTGAACATCCCCTCCTTCCGGCGCCCCCCTCAAGGTTATTTTCTCTAACTGGGCCTAATTTCAATAACTCGGCTAATAATATTCCCATCTTCTCCAAACCGCTTTTGTAGCCCGTCTACTATTATGATGCCTTAAGCAACGGGAACCTGTGTCAGATATTCGTTCGTAAAGAGGTTTGTTTAGAACAGAATGCTCCCCTGGTGGTGGAAGGTAGAAATAAAAGATTTTCCGGAGCGTACGAGCATGCTCGGTACACGGTGCCAGATTCATCGGAGATCCGGGACAGAGTTTCGTTTTTTAAGAGATATAAGTTTATTACACGGGTCCGGGCAACGCCGGTCGGGTCAGCTAGAATAATATACCCTATTAAAATCCGTGCGCGTATCTATCTATGTAACCTCAAAAGCTCGGAAACCGCAGGTTCGCGGGGCTACGAAATTTGGCAAACGTGTTGCTGGTAGGGAGCCCATGAACGATTGGGGCAAAAAAATCGAAAATTTTAAATAGTTTTTAATGTTTTTGACGAAGTTTTGCCTTTTTTTATGTCAACCCGTCATCGTGCGAGTTCTAAACAGTCTTAAATGTTTACTGCAATGTGAGATATACATATTACGGACGCCACGCTGCAATAGTAAGAAGCTGTAGCGGGTATTACGATAATTATTTTACCTCGCATGCAAATATTTAGAGATTATTTAATTGCGCTTCATTATTTCATTTTTTTAAATAAAGGAAAATATTTTATTACAAACATCAACAAAATTTCATTCTATTTATTCCCTTATTCCAAATATATTGTTTTATCGTCTGCAGCCATAGCAACATAAATTAAGTTTCATTAAAAAAATGCACAGTAGTAATTTTTTTTTCTAATTCGTATAGTTATTGAACAATTCAACACTTTAACAGGGGAATTAAATATATTACTTTTAAATACTAAAGGTGTAAAATTAACAACATAATATAAATTAAAATAACTTATTAGTTGTTTTACATGTTTCGACTCTTTCCGAATCATTTTCAAAAACAAAATGAGAATATTCTAAAGCTGCACGGGCTTTGAAGTTATTATTTTCATGTATTTTTTTTAAAATTACGCACGTTATAATTTTTAAAAAAGTAATTTTTAAAAAAGTACATGAAAATAATAACTTCAAAGCCCGTGCAGCTTTAGCATATTCTCATTTTGTTTTTGAAAATGACTCGGAAAGAGTCGAAACACGTAAAACAACCAATAAAAGTTATTTTAATTTATATTATGTTGTTAATTTTACACCTTTAGCATTTAAAAGTAATAGGTGTTATAATTTATTATAGGGGAATTAAATTCATTTTATTCACTTTTTAGAATCAAATTCATGAACTCCCGTGCGTAGAACGGGTTAAACAGCTAGTAATAATAATAAAAAGAGACATTCTTTTTGGCACTATGTCACTTCAAAAAAATACTCCATCGGTTCAAGTAGTTTTGCGAATTTCTTCCATCCAGTATTCTCTTCGAATTCCGGCCAATTCCACTGAATGTGTCATTCTATCCGCATTATGGAGCCTACTGCTAAGCCCCTCTGAAAAAGAAGCTGTCTTCGCCGATCCCGACCCAGCGTCCCGCTACGAGGCCTTGGCAGCCGCCGAATGAGAATCCCGTTTCACAGCGGTTCGAGCACGATGATTACACCTGAACCTCCTTTGGAAAGCGGAACTAGCGGCCTAGCCCAGACTCATCTCCGAGAATGATTGCGGCTATTCCAACCTATCACGAATGATCCATTCATATGCTTCCATTGCATGTTTCCAAGCAAGAATGAGCAAAGTCCTACGCCACTGCTAAGTATGAACTTCAAAGAACTGACAATTTGTGAGATTCCTTTAATACATTTTCCCTGGCTATCAATGCTTAATAATAATAACGAATCCTAAATTCTTACGTCTTGATCATTGTAAGAAAAATTGTTAAATTAATTGAGATTCATATGTATATTTGTAAATTTAAATATTTGGCATATTTGTCTCTCTCAAAATTTAACAATGATCCAATGCTGTTCTGTTAAGTAATAATTTATGATAATTGTATGCTCTAGATCAGAAAGAGTCAGTTACAGAATATGATTTTTATAAATTGATAATTTTGAGAAATAACTGTGTTCCTATTTGTCTATAAGTTTTTTATGATCTCACTATATAAATAAATAAAATGATTTTTCTTAATAATTTTAACTTTCTATTTTTTTTTATTAAAGGGTGTACTGTATTCTTAATTTTGGATTTTAAAAAAATATTTAATTCACAGAAAGTTCAATCAATAAATCTATTCGAACCCCTTTACCTTTATTATCAGTGATTCACAACGCCGCTGAAAGGTAAAGTTCTTTATGTATCGATACTCCATCCACTATACATTCCCCTCGTAAATGTTGGAATTCCCCCTCCCCACTTTTCCGTCCAACATTTACCCTTTTTCTGGTGCCTCCCCCCACCCACACTTTTCCGTCCAACACTGAACAAGGTACTTCAAATATTATAAAATACTTAAAATAGTTGAACAAGGTACTACAAACCTTATAAAATACGTCAAATAGCGGAACAACGTACTACAAACCTTATAAAATATATAAATGCCAAATGTGAATCAGAAAAGGGAAATTGTAATTTTTTTAATGTAGGCCTAAATGCAGGTCTAAATGCATGTCTCATGTATGCTAAATAAATACATATGACATATACATTAAATTCTAAAATCAGACGATACAAGTGTGTTATGATAGAAAATAACTAGGAGTTCCCTCAAAGGGATTAGTCTGAGTGATATTAGTGTTAACAGTTACAATATAGAGAAAAAGAGCAAATTAAATGATAGAATTACAAAATATCATATATAAATTCATATATACTGTTAAAAAAATAGAAAAGAAGTACCGTTCATCAGATGTGTTGTCATATTTTTTTTTTAACATGTGGCAAAGAATCTCATTTTCTTAAGCGCATATTGCACAAAACGTGAAAAAAAAAAAAACGCCGGATCTTTTAAAACGCCAAGCTTTTTAAAGTTATGTAATTGGATTTGCAGCCAATAGAATTATTCTATCAAGCGTGGCTTAACGCAAATTTAATTTCATTGTTGCACCTTTTTTTGTGTGTGAATTAAAAAATTTTCTTCCTTGATCATATATCTATTATCTTCTAAAATAAAAGTGTAAGTCATGTGACTGTCATCAATAGTTCCGGGATGGCCGTTTCACTTTTTCATATGCCAGGCGGCCATTTTTATTCAAAATTATTTTTTCGAATAAAACTGCATAAAAGTTACATTTTAAGAAAGATCGTTCAAAATAAATTAATATTTGAGAGATGACTTACGTTCAATTATGTATATATTCTGCAATAACTTCAGTCGAAATTAGGTTCGCAGTTAAAATTTTCTATTCATGAAAGTAAACAAAAAAAAAGATTGATTCGTCGTGAACATTTAAAATATTAAATCATGGAGGTAATCACTCGCAAAACAAGTTCTCCGCGAATGAATTTTTGAACCGCTGCCTCGCGTCAAAAAAGTAATTCGCACATGTGAGGCAATCAAAGTTTACCACAATTATGTGCTATACAACTCAACTTCCTTCGGGACCTTTTCTTGACTTAAATTGAACTCATGTAATAATTTTTAATGAATCAGATTTTTAGCATTTTTAAAATCGCTAATACAGCTTTTATTTATCACGTGTACAAATTAGAAACGGTACTTTGATTTTGAAATCAAATGTTTTGATTTATGATATTATTTCTTATTTATTTATTTTCTATTTAAATGAAAAGTATGAGTATTTTAAATTTATGTAATATAAGCATTTTAGATTAAAGTTAAGTATTTTAAATGAAATGAGTGACAGGTTTATAATTTAAAATTAAATTAATGTAGTATGAATGATGGTGATGGGAGCAATATTTGGCGATTTATCATCTGCTCCCGGCTAACAAAAATACTCATAATTAAAAAAGGAAATAAAAATAAATAAATGATAGTTTGGTGTAAATAAATATTGATATACATATCAAAAATAATTTATAGAACTAAAAAAAAAAAATAAAAGTAAATGAACAACAATTTCCATAACAAAGTTTTCGCCAAATTGGCGGGGGTAAAATCTCGCCAACGTACGTATGTGATATCTAAAAAAAATTCGAAATGCTACCATGATCGCAAAAGTTCATGATTTGTCTATTAGAATCTTCCGATTTGGCGAAGGATTAAGGGGAAATTAAATTATGAATAAATGTAACGTGTTGCAATGTTTAACATACATTTAAGGGGGGTCGCCAGTGGCGGCTAGTTTGTATAAATGTTTACAGAAACTCTTACACTTTAAACCACATTGATAGCATGTTTTGCTACAAACCAGATTGCAAAACTATAGTCTAAATTACTATTAAAGTATACAATCTTTCGATGACTTCTGTAAAATAACTTTTACATTAAATCTCCATATCGGCAAAATTGAAAAATTATATATATTTCAAAGTGAAGCTTAACAGATACATCTTGATTATTCTCTAGGAGGCTCTGCCCCCTGCGCCTTTACTGCGCCAATCCGCAGACATTTCTTTTGCCTGTCTCTCCACAATCTGTCTGTTTCCCTATCCGTTCTTCTGCCCGTCTCACTAACCGATTGTCTATCACTCTACACGTCTCGCTACCTGTCTCTATATTTTTCTACCGGTCTCGCTACCCGCCAATCTATTTCTCTAAACGTCTGTCTATCCGTCTAACTACTTGTGTGTCTAGCCGTGTCTCTATCCACTTCGCTACCCATTTGTCTAGCTGTCTCACAACTTGTATATCTGTCTCTCTACCCGCCTGGCTATATGCCTCTCTACCCATCTTCTTACCCATCTCCGTACCCATCTACTGTCTCTCTACTCTTCTGTATGCCCGTCTCACTATCTGTCTGTTTTTGTACCCGACTCGCTACCCATCTCATTACCCGTCAGTCAACTCTGTACTCATCTCTCTACTCGTCTCTTTATCTACCACGCTATGCGTCTCGCAAACTTTCTCGCTACATTCCTGTCTACCGGTGTCTCTACCCGTCTCGTGACCCATCTCGCTACCCCTCTGTCAACCCTCTTTTTACCTTTCTCTCTAGCCGGCTATCTATTCGTTTCGCTATCCGTCAGCCTACGTATGTCGCTACTCGTCTCTCTACCCGTCTGTCTACCCGTTTGTTTACTCGTCTTTCTACCTCTCGCCACCTCTTCCCAATATTTAAACAATTCATTTAATATACAGAAGCCGTTTATCTTTTATTAAATGCAAACAGAAGTAATTTATCTAATAAGTGTAATCAGATGCAATTTTTTTTTAAATACATACATAAACCTGAATAATAATTCATCAGTTTTGTGTTCATAGTTGTTTATATCATTTGACAGTAAATCTCAACTTCTTAAACCTCAATTGTCTCAAGCTTTTAAAAAAAAACCACAAGGTCTGTATAACTGCAAAGTACCCTGGGGGCTATATTAGCTACATGTTATTAAGTTAAGTGAAAGTTTCGTTATCGCGTTTGCAGCCAATTCCTTATGTCAGCAAGCGTGTCTTAACGCCATTTTAAATTCATTACTGTAACTTTTTTTTGGTGGGGGGAGGGGGGGGGAAGGTTTCAAATATATACATTTAAATTAAAACTTTTGCCTCCATGCCATTAGTGTTGTTTGTATTAATAACTAATACCTTGTAGACCGAGCTTCAATTGAAACAAATATAAAATACTTCTTCTACAGTTTTTTTAGGGGAAACTTTCGTAATTGGGCCCAAAACGAATAGGAGCATTTAATATCATTATTGTAACTCTTATAGTGTTAAAACAATATTGTTGCTAGCTCTGCTCTTGTTTGAGACCAGCCTTGCCTGTGTATCTGAATGGGGAAAAGTTTCGTATCCAATGTCGGTTGGCGAAAAAAATTTAAAATGGTGCCAAAAGGTAGTTTTAGCATCTTACAAAATTTTTCAAGAGAGCGCTAAAACATGTTTTTCAAATTATTTACAAACATACGTTTATTAAAGCATGTTTTTGCACCATCTTAAAAAATTAAGCTCGATGCTAAAATAAAATTTTATCGCCATATTCGTATTTTAATAAGTAATGAAAATACATAAACAAACTTATTTAATAAACCTAAGAGGCATTTTTGTGATAAATAATTGTTATTGTCAGGGGGGTAAATTGTAAACATATAATAAACGGCTAGTAAATAATAAATAGCATTTAAAATCTAAAAACGGAGTAGTGGTCCGTATAAATATACAAAACATAACTTTATACGCTTGATTTATGTAAATCTTTTTTTATTTTTTACTATTTCCGAAGGCACAGATAAAAAGGTAAAAATCTCTTTTCCAAATGCCAAATAGAAAATATACAAAATAGAATGCCAAATATACAAAATAGAAAAATATCTGCAAAAAATATATTTACATAATACTATATCTGCAAAAAAAAAAAGATTTAGAAAAAGTAAGCCAAATCCTGCAGATCCTAACAATCACATCGAAAAACTTATCCCCAAAAAAGAACTCGCCAAATCTTACGGCACAGGAGATGGATTTTTCTCTCTGAATGCAGAATATTAGTTTTTTTTCTTGTACGATGGGTGATTATAATATAATTGTTTCATTTCACGTACTACATACCGTTTGATATATTGTTACTTTTATGTTATCCTGACGCAGTTGATAAATCGCCAAATATTGTTCCTATAACATTTTCATATTGAATTCATTTCATTTAAATATAAACCTTTCACTCATTTAATTTAAAATACATGCCTTTGATTAATCCGATTTAAAATGTTTTTTTTTCTTGTACGATGTGTGATTATAATATAACTAGGGGGCTCCGCCCCCTACTCGCTAACGCTAGCCAACCCCCCGTGAATTGCAAAGCAATTTACATTGAGACCGCTACGCGGTCACAGCTCGCTTCGCTCGCTCGCCCTTTTTAATTTTTCTAGTAATTCTAGCCGGAATAAGTACTACAATGAATCATTTGAAAATATGAAATTGAAAATTTTGTAATGTAAAAAAGTAATTGAAAACTCCGTTGAAAATACAACTAAAAATGCATTTAGTTGATGCTACTAATGGACATATAAACAATTTAAATACTATGAAAAAAAGGATCTTGGAAACATAATTAGTTAAAAACTTATTGCACCTATAATATTGTACAGCACGACATTCATTAAAAAAAAAAAAAAAAAAAAAAAAGGAAAAAAAAAACACTACGTGTTAGGAAGATAGTTTATCATCAATGATTGTTTAAATTTCGTTCGACATTTTATTATTTTAATTGAGTATAGATTTCTGCAAAAGAAATTATTTTTACTTCAATAAAACAGCAACAGATGGCAGCAGCACATTCTAGAAAGTTTATATTTTATTATCTTCAATATTTTGTGTGAGTGAAATTCGTAAATAAATTCTAAATAAGAGTTGAGAATTCATTTGAAATTAACAATATTACTCATAATTAAAATGAGGAATCATCTCAGACGCTTTGGATTACGTTCATATTATTTTATTTTTAATAATTGCTAACTTGAATTTCACTGCTCTGATACTGACGACATATTGGAGCTAACACAATCTTGTCTGTTCATTGGTCTGAGCTCTGGAAACTACAGTTGTTGCCAACGATAAGGTAGAAATTCAGCCCTATTTCCGCGCCACGTAAGACAAATATATATATAGATTGTTTCATTTCACATACTACATACCGTTTGATATAGTGGTACTTTTATGTCATCCTGGCGCAGTTGATAAAACGCCAAATAATGTTCCTATAAAATTTTCATATTGAATTCATTTCATCCTAATAATATTATAAATCTGATTGTGTGCAAATGTTAGGCTGAAGCCAGCGTCAAAACGAAGCATTTAATGATCCTGTGTTTTTGCATATAGGTGGATTATAACCCTCTTATGAACATAGGCTGGTTTTTGTTAATTTTATTCAAATATTTTTCTTAATAATTCCCAATTTCGTTATTTTCATAGAGAATAAATGGACATTTTTTCGTATAATATTTTAAAATGGTTAAATTTACTTTACCGTTGCTAATACTTTATCGTTGCCAAAAGCAAAAACATTTTATTGAAGTATTGAAATTAGTATTGAAATTAATTGCCTGGAAATGAAAATTAACAAGTATTATGTCATTTAAAAGGGATTTCTCTGGGGAAATATATATTTGAAATAAAACGGGAATTTTCCGATATGTTTTAAAATGAATGTGAATCAATTCCTTCGTTATTTTCATAGAGAATAAATGGACATTTTTTCGTATAATATTTTAAAATGGTTAAATTTACTTTACCGTTGCTAATACTTTATCATTGCCAAAAACTAAATCAAAACCCGGAATAATAATTTTTACTCTACAATTTAGATTCAATTGAAAAAATTTTACGTGAAAAATGAAAATGAAATAAAAATAATTAAAGAATTAAAAAGAAGATTAAATAATATTATTAGAAATAAAACGTACTTTTTTTAGTTTTTGATAATAATACAAGGTTTCAATATGCGTAACCATAGGAAACTAGGAAACAGGGTAATATGACGTCATACATGGAAAATAAAGCGGATATGCTTTGATTGGTGAAATAAAATTAACTTAGGTTTTTTTTGTTCAATTTTTTTCTTTTTTTTTCTTTTGTATATGGTAACAATACGTGGTATTTTACCGTCTGCGCACGGCTAATATAACTATACCGTATTTTTTATTTAAATTTTAATAAAGTAAAAAGAAATTTCAAAAGAAAATGGTTAGTAAATGTCAATAATATGCTCCGCAATATTATCCATGTCGAAAATAATGTCATGGATAGCGAGAAAAAAATATTTTCATTCTTAAAACTAAAAGAAATACCTCGATTACCTAAAAAAAATGACGAATGATAATAGTTCCATTTTTGTTGATAAAACCTAAAGATTTAATATTATTTCGTTAAAATAACATAATTTCCCCTATACCAGTATTGAAATTAATTGCCTGGAAATGAAAATTAACAAGTATTATGTCATTTAAAAGGGATTTCTCTGGGGAAATATATATTTGAAATAAAACGGGAATTTTCCGATATGTTTTAAAATGAATGTGAATCAATTCCTTACATTAATAATACAAGGATCAGTAAGCATATAAAGTAGATGAGTTTCACGCCATATTTATAACGAAAAATTTAAATGTTTTTTTTTTATCTATACTGGTTATTAAGCATGAGTATCCATTATATACAGATGAGAGTTTTCTGCTAAAAATCACATCATAATTTTAAGAAAAGGAAAATGAACACGAATATATTATATTAAAATCTGACCGTGTGTTTGTATTTCGAAACTACTCCTAGACTATCGAACGCAACGCGATTTACTTAATACCGGTTATCATTGATCCAAGACTAGACTTTATCAAGACTTAACTCTCAGAATTAAAAAAAATAAATTAGATACCAAGATTTTTTTTTTTTTTTTTTTTTTTTGTAAATTTTAATGAAGTTTCTCTAAAAACGGAAAGTAACATACTCCATATTTGTGTATGAACAAGGAGAAATAAAACAGATCAGTACATTTTTTACACCATTTTCTCATTAAAACTGAAAAACAGAATTTATTTTCACTTTGAATAAATAGATGGTGAAAACAAAATCTTGATTTCAGTAAATTATCCGAAAAATAAAAACATATTTTCACATATTCAAACTTCATGAAACAATTTATTCGGGAGAACAAAAATTGCCTGTCAACATACTGTCATTTAGAAAACAAGATTTGTTTCAACTATACATTAAACCACGGAGACAGAATTGAATTTAAAGAAAAGCATATACTAATTCCAATTAATGTTTTTTTGAAGGATGGCTGTTAAAACGTTTCACAAAGGCGTTAAAAGTAAAATTGTTTATCAGCTAAAATTCACAGTTGTTTTTATCCAATTCGTCTATTTCCACGATTTCATTTGGCACTCCTTTTTGCATTGGTTGCAATTTCATTTTCGCGATTATTTGGCACAAAATTTCACTTTTTTAAGACTGAGTTATGTCAAGATCCCTATAACAAAAAATACCGCAAGTAACTCCTATGAAATGTGATAAAGAGTATAATAACAAATAATTATTAACGTTTTTAATTATCGGGAGTGAAATACTTTGCTTAATTAATGTATTTATTATTATTTTAATGTTGCGTGAACGAAGTCACGGGTAACAGCTAGTTTAAATATAAACCTTTCACTCATTTAATTTAAAATACATGCCTTTCATTAATCCCACTTAAAATGCTAAAAAGAGAGAGAAAAAAAGAAATAATCCCATAAATCGAAACCTTTTATTTAAACACCAAAGATTATTATTTTTTATTTACACACGCGAAATAAAAAAAAGCTGCTATTGCTGAGATTTGCGTCAAATCTCTAATACCAAGTCTACCAAATTATTGCGGGGGTTTTCTTTCAAACAGAAAAAAATCCAGATTTATTTTCGATTTCTACTAAATTGAAATATATTTTATTGTGCTGAATATTAGTGCGTGCATATTTTTTTGCTCCATGTACTTCATGAACTTTTCAATTCCGATTGTCTACGAAAATCTCCCGCCGGTGAAAATGACGTACGCACAAAATTTTCGTGACGTATGTACTTTAATTGTGCTTTTTTATCCATTTTTTTAATATAATTTCCAAACGGTTTGAGATTTATTCTTGGTAATAAATAGACGTCGTTGTCACCTTTATAGGTACCTGCTGTAAAAATTTGAACGAAATCCGTTAAATATTTTTTGAGTTATGCTTGACGAAAGGTTTTAATATCCATCGTAGCTATATATGGGGTAAAGTAAAACTGCGCTGTGTATGAGTCTTCGTTGCACTCAGACAATTATGACTATTTAAATTTGAAAATGTATATTTCCAGAAATGCTTCTTGATTTTCTGCATTGTGTAACTTATAATGAAGTCTTAATGTGTCAAAAATTTTCCACTAATTCTTAATACATTATTAAAATGCATTAAAAAATGCTTAAATGCTATTAAATTTAATGTCATATGTCAGAGTCGCTTCCAGAAATTTGGTGAAGATGCAGATCATATAACACTTTCAAAAATGCATGCATAATTAAATCTGGATAGTAATTAACTACTAAATTAAATATATAACTACAGACATTGGATGATAAAAGACAGTAAAAACATTAAAATGCCGGTTAATATAAACGTCTCGAGTACTTTTTGTACCCCTCATCAATATGCCAACACAATTACAAAACATCGAAGAACCAAAACAATGAAAACAGTCAAAAATACAGTTTAATTAGCAGATTATATACACTGCCGGGCCCTAGGTAGCTTAATTAATTGGAGATTCGCCTAGAACATTGAGCCAGAACTTTTCCCATAATAATATAACTAAACAATGTAGAACGATATACAATGCTCTAAACTCTTCGTAAAAAAATATGTAAACAACACTGTTAAAAATTTGCAGCAAACTGTCCAGTCATTTGACCGTTTTTTTAGAAAACGGAATATAGTTATATTACGATTATATGACCGTTTTCAACAAAAACGGTCAAATGACTGGACAGTTTGCTGCAAATTTTTAACAGTGAAGTATAAGTCCCATCAAAATCCAATTCGCATAGAACACAAGTTATAAGCAACCGGAATGAAATTATCTGAAATTGCCTCCAAACACCTTCACGGAATTTTCAGTGTTCATCTGGAAGTACCGTTTGATATGGATAAGTTATTAAATTTTATTTCAGATGGAATTTTAAAAAAATCTCAAAATCTTTTAATCAAATTTTACACGATTCTCTTATTTTTTTCGAACTATAAAAATATTTCGCTATACGTTCATATGAAATACTTTTGATTGTTGTAGAAAAATATTAATTAACGTGTACATTTTTTTCTCAATGCCTTTCATTTTTGACACATTTTTAATTAAACAAACTGCTCATTAGTCTTTAGAAAGGTATTTTATCTCATATTCAAAATCAAGCATTAAAAAATGAAAATATTGAAAAACATATTTCATTTTTATGAAAATTTGTTTTTTCGGAAACCAATGCAGAAATTGCATTCCAACATATTTTACTTACCCATCATATGTAGTATAGGGTAAGTCTTGCAATCGTTTTAAAAATCGAAAAAAAAATTTTGACGGATTTACACGTTTCAAACACTGGAGAATCCGAAAAACATATTTTTAGAAAAAAAAAATTGCCGTCCGTCTGTTTGTGTGTCTGTGTGTGTGTCTGTAAACGCTTTATCTCCCGAACAAATTGAGATAGAGACTTGAAATGTGGTATGTATTTAGTATGTAATAATGAGTAGAAGCCTATTGAATTTCGGTAACCTCGATTGTCCGGAACTATTTTTCGGACTCTCGAAATATTCGTTCTGATAAAAGGTATATGAAACGTTTCGAAATTGTTTATTTTAAGGAATGAATATAAAATACATTAAAAAAAACAAATTTTGCATTAAAAAAAATTAAGTTGATCGAATAATTAGTTGCCGAGATATTTGGAATCCTATTTTCCACACTTTACAACACTCTTCACTTTCGTAACATTGTATTTCATTCCAATTGAAATTCAAAGATATATTTTAATTGGAAATGAGACGCTTAGAATAGATTGGAATTGTCGCTTTCAATGTGCCAATACGTAACGGAGTTAGAACAAGGGCTAGTCTATTAGTTTGTAGGGTTGTATGAAGAAAAATCCGTGAGTTCCGTTTTCAGGTGCGTTCGTAATTATATAAATACGTAGCACCTATAGTCGTCGCTTGGTCCGTCGTCTGTCTTTCCGTCCGTCTGTCTGTCTGTCCGTCAGTCCGCATTGAACGACGCAAAAACTACCCAACCGAATGGTTTGAAATTTAAGATATATTATATTTGCAGAATTTTGTCAAGACATTTCAAATTTTATAAAAATCGAATCAAAACTTTAGGAGATATTAATAAAAATATTTATTAAGAAATTTGAAATTTTTTTAAAAAATCGGTGCTTTCTTGTTATAGGAGCTTCCGAAGTTTAATCGTCAAGCGATCGAGATACTTATTTTATGACATAAATGAATCTGCAGACGATATAATTCATTTCACAGAATTAAAAATCATCAAGATCTGAATATTTATATAACTAGCTATAGTACGAACGCACCTCATTTGTCACGTTTGACGTACAATTTCCAACTTGTTTTTACTTCATACACACCTACAGATTAATAGACTAGCCTTTGTTCAAACTCCGTTACATATTGGCACAGTGAAAGCGGCAATTGTATGATCAGTTCAGTGAAAAGTTCCCCTTGATGATGAACGCGTTTGCGTTCTAAAGATCTCGGGTGTAAATAAATATGTTTTAACTTCTTTTTTTCGGCACCTTTTAAGCATGTTTTAATGTGTACTTTATAGATTTTAACTACAAGGTGAATATTTCACTCCACTTAAATTCGTTTTTCGATTTTTTTCTGTTATTGTGGAAAGATTTGTTCGTTAGGCTCACTTTAATGCTCAATATGCCTTGACATAAACGTTTAATATGCAACAATAAGTGCTCAAAATGGCTCATGCATTGTCCACAACGTGCTATAATCCAAAAATCATATTCTCGTATCTATGCTAGCTCGAAAATAGACAAGTTGATGCTATGTTCGGAATATTCGGCTAATGTATTCAGCGTTCCAAAATATGATTTTGCGATTACAGGACATATGCACTGTAAAAAAAAAAATGGGTCGATCTACTAAAAAAATTTAAATTTTTCTCATTGATCTTTGCAATTACTAAAATTTTTTTTGTATTCTTACTGAGTTACAAGAAAATCTGTAGGAATTACTAGAAAACAGCTAACAACATTACTAGATAACAACTAGCAACAATTCCGGTTTATAGTATCGGTTACTAAAAAATCTGTGGAATACAAATATACTAAAAAAATTATAGTAACCTCAGATTTTTTTTTTTTTTTTTTTTTTTTTTTTACAGTGTGAAACATTTATTGTAGGATATTGAACATTTATCTGAAAGAATACAGGAATTGTTATTCAACATTTATTTGAGTGTTACAAAGGCACTTTTCAGAATTTGTATTATCTTATCTCTCTATATTAAAAAAAAGTAACCACCGCTGCAGCCGCTGTCAATTAAGATTTTGTGCCTTGAAGTCTTTCTGGACTAATATCTAGAAAACTATTGCATGTAAAATTTTAAAAATTGGTAGTTTTATAAAGAAATGTTCGATAAACACGCTGAAGCAAACAGTTTTTAAATCGAAGAATTATTTTAAGAGATATTTAAAATCAAAGTTCGTCAAAACAGTTTTTTGAAAAAAGTTTTATAGGAACGAAAACTATCCGCAGGAATTTAACCATAATTTGTAAGGATATAGTTGACAAGTTTGCGGAGTGCAGACTGCAATCACTTTTTTAATTTGAGTAATTTTTTCAGGTTATATTTCAATTTTTTATTCAAAATTTTCATTATTTTAACGAAGATTTATTTCATATTTCATAAATTCCATTATTTGAACCGTTGCCAATTTTTTATTCAAAATTTTCATTATTTTGACGAAGATTTATTTCATATTTCATAAATTCCATTATTTGAACCGTTGCCAATTTGTAAAATAGCGCACGTAATAAGATTCCCTTTCAATTAAGAAATGTATTTACACGAGACTATTAAAAACAGAAATAAAACTTTAAAATAATATTTAAATGATCACGTGTTAAAAGCAATAAATGTAGAAAATGACGTAATAAAAATATACTTGCGCGTGAATATTACAAAGAGAAATACGAGTAACTAGGGAAATTCACGTC
This sequence comes from Maratus michaelseni, assembly GCA_963931845.1. Lineage (NCBI taxonomy): Eukaryota > Metazoa > Arthropoda > Arachnida > Araneae > Salticidae > Maratus > Maratus michaelseni. Next base: position 471,822,395 of record OZ007588.1, on the reverse strand, counting down.
ACATTTAAAATGATAAAAAAAACAATATTTCCAAACAATTTCAATTAATTATTATATTTTCATGAGAGATCAATTTATTTCGACATATCTTTTACCCATTATTGCAAATTTTAAAACAGCGTAAATAATAATATTTCCTTTCCAATGTCAAAATTCTTCTATTTGTTTATTTTGTGTTACAGTTTAACGATAGTTTTTTTTTTTTTTTTTTTTTTTTTTTTTTTTTTTTTTTTAATGAAAATTGATTGACGGGGTAATGGAGAAGTATCAAAAGACAAATAAGCGTTGAATTAAAAATTCCCCCGATGAAAAAACTAACTCGGTGTAACGCATCTGATGTCAACTGAAAGTGACGCGACGCCACGATTATGCACGTTTGGCGCTAAATCATATATTTTGGTGACAGTTACAGTCGTAATCTGTTTCAACAGCAGTTGATTCGACCTTAAAATCCCTCAGTCAAAGGAAAATGAATGGAAACCCTGTTACAGCAGATCGCCACTGGTTGTTTAATTATAATACAATCTTCCGTAATCGTTTTAGAGATGATCAAATCAGAGTGTTTTTAAATCATGCGGTGTCAGAACGGGGGTTGGCGAGCGCAGCCGGTAGGGGGCAGAGCCCCCTAGTACCAATAAAAAAAGACTCTCTCTCTCTCTCTCTGTGTGTGTGTGTCTGTCTGCGATGGCTAGTGAAATCTAGCGCACCTAGAAGTCTGACAATTTAGGTGAGCATAGTCCAAGGCCTCTCCTGATGCACCTGAGTTTCAGAATTTTAATAATTTGAAAATTAGCCGAAATAATTATTAAAACTCATTAATCATCGCGTCGAAAATTCCTTCTTTTTTATCAAAATGGCTAAAGAAAAGAACACCTGCTCTCGATTTGCAAGCGGAAATTAACTAATTTGAAATTTATTAATAAATAGCGAATTTTAAGAAAAGTACTAAAAGATATCGATTTGAAACATTCAGAGCATATGGAGAAAAAAACCTTGCATCTGACAATTCGATTTTTGTAAAATTTAGTGGGTAATGTTTCTTAATTTTTGTAAAAAGGTGCACAAACAAATCTGGCGACGCTAGTCAAACGAATCCGAGAAAGTGCTAGAAAGGAATTGACTTTCATTAAAATCTGAACTACAAAGAAATCTGTTTCTCTGGCCGATCCCTTCATTTACTTTGCAAAAATGAAAGGAAATAATTGCCAATTTTTATTAATGAACAAAAATTAAGATAATTAAATAAGCTATAGATTTGAATTTCAGGATGGGAAGGGGCGGATATCTGGCGGATATTTTAGCGAAGTGTCTTCGTTATGTTCTAATTATCAGAAAAATTTAATTATTTTTTTTCGGGTTAACGTTGATGAAGGGGATTGTCTTGAAGAAATTATTCATTATATTTGTGGTTATGGGGGGATGTTAAAAACATTTTATTTAATATCGAATTTTTTTTACCTCTTCGTGCGTCCCATAGCGGCGTGTTTTTCATTGATTGAGAACTCTTATTAATAAAAGCAATTGTACCGCTTTTATATGCACAAAACAAATTCCATTTAAGAAATTTAACACTTTTAGGTTCATCCGTAACGTTTTATACGGAAATTTCAAAAAACGATTTTCGTAAGAAATAATTTATGTTCCTAATAAAAGTACGGAACCCGTATTTACTTGATGCATGCCAAGAATCAAAGTAAGGGATTTATTGTTGAGCACTTGAAGAAGCGCACCCTGGCGGGCAATCCTACAAGTTTTTTTTTTTCGCTAACTGTGCATTCTTATCTCGGATTCCATAGGCCCGGTCACAACGGGGTTTGGATGATTCGACCTGCTTTTCGATCGCGTTACAGAGTATATTTCCCCTTCTATGCCAGGGGAGCAGTAATTTCTCGAATTCTATGGACCCGATTTCGACGGGAAATGGTTCATTGAACTCTCTTGATACAACGATACCCGAGTCCGATTGAACAAATTGCACCCTCTGGCGGTGGAAGGTGGAACTAAATGATATTGCAGAGCGTGCGCAGCATGTCTACTATACAGTGCCGCAGGCAGCAGGAGCACATGTCGGAGGTTCGTTTACATAATAATGCGCAATCTGTCGACGGAAGGTGGAAATAAACGATTTTCCGTCACGCGCGCAGCAGTTTTAAATATATAATTTCATAGAAGATCGAGTTAAAGATATATATTCATACAAACTTTAGTTTACTTTAAATTTATTATCACGAGCCTGGGCAATGCCTTGCGGATCAGCTAGTTTGTTTATCTGTATATTATGTGTAGTTTTATGTTCGTTTCAATTGGAACATGGTCCGGATAACTTTGAAGAGAGTAGCTTGTTTTTTGCTAAATCCTATATAACATTTGTCAGAAGCTTTACATATTTAGTAAACTTATTAACAAGTTTTCGTTATGGTTTGTTTCTAAATGTAATAAATTATCTCTTTCAATTTTTTAAATTCATTTAATTTAGAAATGTATGTTTTTTCCTAATAACGCTTATCAGGCCACAAACTTAAAATAATCTTACTATTAAAAAAGTATTAAAAATATTGACACAACGGTTATGTTATTCCCTTTGTTAAACAATTACTTTGCTCTCATAGAATGATGGAGATATTTTAATATTCACCCGATAATTTTTATTCAATTTTTTTATTTATAATATGAATTTAATAAAATTATAATAGATGTATAACAGTTTATGTTAAATTCGACAAATTTTATTAAGCCATTTATTATTAGTCTAAAGTAAATAATAGTAGGATTAAAACTCATACACTTATTCAATATTACCAAACTTTGTTCTATATTTTTCTAATACATTTAATTAGCGATGTTACATGCCACAAATTATACTGTGCAATCAATTGAACTTAACTTGGAGTTACAGTGATCCGCGAATAAAACAGCACAGTTCAGCAGCACCTGATGTGTTGTTGTGTGAACATTTGTATTTGAATAACAGCTGAGTATTCAAATACAAAATTTGACCAACACGTATATTTTTAATTAAGAACCTCAAATACATATTTTTTTCATTTATGACCAATAGAAACTGAGATACAGCTATAATGTTCATTAAAAAATAGCGCTCCAGTGGCACCGTGTAGCGAGAAAATAAAGTCAGAATGGAATTACTATACTTTTTAATTAACATCTTACATATAAAATTTGGTGAAATTTCATCCCCTAGATGACGAGATAAGCTATAATGAAAAACATATCTTAGCAGCGCCACTGATAGGCTATATAAACCTAAACCTAATCAGAACATATATATGTACTAAAGTTTAACTCAATTCGACGTTTGATGAAAGTACATTTTATATTTGCCGAAATATAGTTATCACATAAATCAAGTGAATCACTGCATAGCAACGTTATATGTTGGGTAATATGCACCGAAACCTAATTAGCATCAGTTTATGTCAAGGTCTAACAACATATTAAGTTTGATGATATTACGTTAATTAGGTCTTGAGATACAGCACCCACATACATAAAGATAGACAGATGTTTCCCAAAATATTTAAATCGTGTGCATACATCACAAAACGTGTAAATCCATAAAAGAATGGGAAACGAAAATTTCCTGATTAAAATATTATTTTATTTACGCCCCAAGAAAATTAATCTTAGCGTAGTTAATGCTATATGGTAATTAACATAGATTTCAATTACTTGTTCGAATAGAATTAAATCATTTTGGCTTAACAGAAAAATACAAGTTTAATTTTTAACTTCTATAAATGACAAAAATGCATTTTATGTTATAGAATTGAAATTTGCTCATTCCTTAATCGTAATCCATCGTGAAATATTTATTGTTTATTATGTGTTTCAAATTATAAATTTACTTGAAAAAAAATGAACAACAACTCGTTACGTATAAGTAATTTCTTCATTTTTTTATTCACATACCACAGCAATTCTATAACGCCATAAGCCAGGCATATTTCAAAGTACTAATTAAATAACTGCTGTTGTATTGGTAGCTTGGTAAATAAATAATCTAGCAAGCATTTCACACTTGAAAGAACGATTCTACTTTTAAGTTACAAAAGCTGGCGTTTTCTCAATGAAGGCGACACCGTTTTTTCCCCCACTGAACAAATACTTTTTTCTTGATTTTGACATTTTTATTCCAGTGTAAAAAAAATATATATATAAAAACTGATAGCGATATCTTCATTTCAATACGCATATTCGATGGGTCGACTTTGTGCAGTGCAAGATTGTGACTCGCAGAGTAATCTGAAACACAAAAACAATTTAGGTTATGTGTGCCAATTAAATTTCCTTTACCATGAACCTGTTTTTATTGGAATTCCCCCACACAAAAAAAAAAAAATAACACACTTTCTTCAAAATCTACAAACTGATGCAGTGATTTTTGTTTTCAAATTGTATTAAAGATACATATTATTATTATATTACATATAATATATTAATTACATATAATATTATTTGTATTAAAGATACATATTAGAAAAGAAAATGGTGTATTGGAAGAAATATTTAACAGTTAATATACTAGTTAACATTAACTAGGTTCATGGCTCTAGAACAATCCAACCACCACTGGAAACATGACTGTTTCGAGCGCTATGATGCACTGCCTGTTTAAAAACATAGTTCTGAGAAAAAACGGCTGGATTGACGCTTCCGTTAAAAATGCAGTAACTTCGTAGATAATTTCAATAATCCAAAACTGTTTCAGTCATATATTATACGCAATTTAGGGATTCAAAAATGTATATAAAAAAAGAAATCGTTTTTTTTAAAAATCTAACAATGTAGAATCTACTCTTAAAAATTGTATTTAGTTATAATAGAAGTTTCTAACACACTATTTTCGTTTCCATATTTATTTGAGACTAATGGTCTTCATACTTGATCATAATCATATTCTATCTATATTACATTAAAATTACATTATCTATATTAAAACTGTGTCCATTAGATATTTCGAAAAAAAAAACATTTAATAATATCAGGTATAGTCCGTACTTTTATGATACAAACTCTCAAAGTATAACAATATTTCATAGCTAATTAATTTAATAATTTAACAATATTGGTAATTTATTAAACACATATATGTATATAATAATATTTTTAAAAGTTTATTATCCATTTTTGTTTTCAAAATAGTTATACAAAAACTAAAGATTTTTGGGTGAATATGTATTTTAATGCATATTATATCTTATTACAGACAGGAAGCGTGGATATTCATATGAAACTAGGGGGCCTACCCCCTGCGAGCTACGCTCGCCAACCCCCGCTCAGACTTCGAGGCCTCTAAAAACATGGCAGGGTGCTTTATTTTTTAAATATTGGTAAATCTGTAATTCGGTTGTCATGCTTCTAACGTTTTAATGGGGCATTTTTTGATTATCATGGCCTCATACACAGCTGTTGCGACAACGGACGACTGTTTTCGGGATTGATAAGTAAAATCAATTACAACTTGAAAACCAGCTTGTATAAAAGGGTTAGGTTTAAATTGTGGCTACCTCTCGGACTTTACTTATTCTATTCTTCCTTTGCGTTTAAGGATGAGAAAAATTCCATCTGCTTGTGAATAACATTAAGAACCACGGTATTGAAAAGTACTATGTTATAGACGTTTTCAGTAACAGGTTTTAATTTTCTCTCTATTTTAATGCACCATCAAACATATTTTCCTGTTATTTTAAATATGTAAATTATTTATTTTAATTAATATGTATATACGAATTTTCTAATAATTATTTATCATACAAAATTAATTAAATATTTTGTGCATGCATGCCTGCATTTATTCAGCATCAATTGATGAGATATTTAAACAAATTTGCTATCCGCGGTAATTTTACACCATGTTATGTCACTTGAATATTGTCCATAAGAAAATCGGGTACTTTTCCAGTATAGTATCCTTTGCTTTTAGGTTTGGCGTAATTCGAGCTTCAAAAAGGGATAGATTCGTTAATATACATAGATTTGTTTCCAAAAATTATGAAAACAAACCCAATGAACTTTTGATGCTTTTCTATTATAGGGGTCTTGACCTTTTTTTAAAAAGCTTGGCGGAAAAAACCAAGCAGGATAGAAAACCAAGCAGGATATTTTATTTTGATTCCGTTTAGATTTGCAGTAATTTTTTTTTTTATATTCGTTTCAAATATCCGAATTAGTAATTTTATAAATTCGTTTAATTAAATTTTACAAAAAAATAACAAAATGATATCAATAAATAATAATTACTATTAATTCCTTTTCCCTCTTTCTTTTGCGTTTACATAAATGACGTCATTTGGACGAATTTATTCAAAATATTTTCAGTTTATAAATTAAATTAAATGCTGACAGACGATTGAATCCTGACGATAGAAATGTGATTTTTTTTTTCAAATTTTCCTGAAAAACATAATTTAATCACAATCTTGTCTTCATTATCGATTGAAATAAAAGATAATTTCAATTTCAATTTGAAAATGACGAATAAAAAGAAATCAATAATCCCTATCGGGATCCTTTTCAATTTTTTTCCCTTTTTTGTCACAAAAAAACTGAGTAATTAGTTGCCATCATTACAGAAATGTCATTAAAATTAGAAAAAAAATAATATCTCGAAAACTAATTCCAATTTCGAAATTCTATTACCAGTTTTGACATCCGCGGATTTTTATGGACAATTGGTATTAATTTCACCATCAAGCGTTTAATATTTTATTAAAAATAGCCCTGAAACATAATCAGTCGTTTAATCAGTCGTTTCATAAAATCGTTTCATAAATTCGTTTCATAAAATCGTTTCACAAATTCGTTTCATTAGGATTTTATATATATAGGGTAGATAAACTTCAAAACGCTAGAATCAAAACACAAATACGTTGCCATGACAAGTTTTTACAGAAATGTTTATTTAAAAGAATTGCTGCTAGCCTTTCTTTTCTCTAAGAAAGATGTGTTACATTCGTTGCGCTACAAAATATTAATTAACGTGTACATTTTTTTCTGAATGCCTTTCATTTTTGACACATTTTTAATTAAACAAACTGCTCATTAGTCTTTAGAAAGGTATTTTATCTCATATTCAAAATCAAGCATTAAAAAATGAAAATATTGAAAAACATATTTCATTTTTATGAAAATTTGTTTTTTCGGAAACCAATGCAGAAATTGCATTCCAACATATTTTACTTACCCATCATATGTAGTATAGGGTAAGTCTTGCAATCGTTTTAAAAATCGAAAAAAAAATTTTGACGGATTTACACGTTTCAAACACTGGAGAATCCGAAAAACATATTTTTAGAAAAAAAAATTGCCGTCCGTCTGTTTGTGTGTCTGTGTGTGTGTCTGTAAACGCTTTATCTCCCGAACAAATTGAGATAGAGACTTGAAATGTGGTATGTATTTAGTATGTAATAATGAGTAGAAGCCTATTGAATTTCGGGAACCTCGATTATCCGGAACTATTTTTCGGACTCTCGAAATATTCGTTCTGATAAAAGGTATATGAAACGTTTAGAAATTGTTTATTTTAAGGAATGAATATAAAATACATTAAAAAAAAACAAATTTTTCATTAAAAAAAATTAAGTTGATCGAATAATTAGTTGCCGAGATATTTGGAATCCTATTTTCCACACTTTACCACACTCTTCACTTTCGTAACCCTGTATTTCATTCTAATTGCAATTCAAAGATATATTTTAATTGGAAATGAGACGCTTAATCCGACGCAGTAAACTGTTAGTTAATATGATTATTATTTTTGGAGTTATAAGGATGTTTCTTTTACGCAATTCAGCAATAGAGCATTTAAAGTTTATGACGTCATCAAGCCACTATTTTATTCGAATTACAATGCATTTTATAAATGGTTTACACATGTTTTATTTTCATATTTTATATTATGCATATCCATGATGGGTAAGTACTACGGTGGCCCCCAACGACTAGTTTACAATTATTGCAAAAATGTCTTTTAAAAATTAAAATTGAATTAAATGACCGGATAAAGGCAAGTATATTAGAATAAGATTTGTTTATTTACTATAACAGTAACTATAACTTGGAAGAAAAAGAAAGAAAAATGTTTTCCGGAAGAAAAAGAAAGAAGAATGTTTTCCGAAAAAAAAAACTTCCAAACGGATTTCATTCTTAGTGAAGATAAAGTTTCAAAGATTACTTCTAAAAGTCTTTTTCTGTTGTGTGATAAAAGAGGTACATTCGTTTTTTAAATTTCTGAAATAAAAACACATCTTTCGAGAACTTATTTATTTCTGATTATAGATATACGTATGGTTTGTAAACATTTAATAATGTAGAAAGTAGAAATAAATTTAACTACACACTTATGTTTTTTTTTTAATTATTGTGAAGTTATTTATATTTCAAGAAATGTATTTTAAGATATTGCATTACACAGGGAAAGCAAGAAATAAGTTAAACACTTCAAGGAGGAAGTTCTACTTTACTTATTAAGACGATATTAAAGATAGTTATAATACAAATGATGCGCTTGTGATATATTTAATAAAACTTTTTAGCACGAAAGTTTAGCGAAAGGTGATGCTGTGATTTTTTTTTAAGTGGAAAGAATCGATAAACTACACATTAAAACATGCTTAAAAGGTGCCGAAAAAAGATGTTAAAACATATTTATTTACACTCGAGATCTTTCGAACGTAAGCGCGTTCATCATCCAGGGGAACTTTTCACTGAACTGACCATACAATTGTCGCTTTCAATGTGCCAATACGTAACGGAGTTAGAACAAGGGCTAGTCTATTAGTTTGTAGGGTTGTATGAAGAAAAATCCGTGAGTTCCGTTTTCAGGTGCGTTCGTAATTATATAAATACGTAGCACCTATAGTCGTCGCTTGGTCCGTCGTCTGTCTTTCCGTCCGTCTGTCTGTCTGTCCGTCAGTCCGCATTGAACGACGCAAAACTACCCAACCGAATGGTTTGAAATTTAAGATATATTATATTTGCAGAATTTTGTCGAGACATTTCAAATTTTATAAAAATCGAATCAAAACTTTAGGAGATATTAATAAAAATATTTATTAAGAAATTTGAAATTTTTTTAAAAAATCGGTGCTTTCTTGTTATAGGAGCTTCCGAAGTTTAATCGTCAAGCGATCGAGATACTTATTTTATGACATAAATGAATCTGCAGACGATATAATTCATTTCACAGAATTAAAAATCATCAAGATCTGAACGCACCTCATTTGTCACGTTTGACGTACAATTTCCAACTTGTTTTTACTTCATACACACCTACAGATTAATAGACTAGCCTTTGTTCAAACTCCGTTACATATTGGCACAGTGAAAGCGGCAATTGTATGATCAGTTCAGTGAAAAGTTCCCCTTGATGATGAACGCGTTTGCGTTCTAAAGATCTCGGGTGTAAATAAATATGTTTTAACTTCTTTTTTTCGGCACCTTTTAAGCATGTTTTAATGTGTACTTTATAGATTTTAACTACAAGGTGAATATTTCATTCCACTTAAATTCGTTTTTCGATTTTTTTCTGTTATTGTGGAAAGATTTGTTCGTTAGGCTCATTTTAATGCTCAATATGCCTTCACATAAACGTTTAATATGCAACAATAAGTGTTCAAAATGGCTCATGCATTGTCCACAACGTGCTATAATCGAAAAATCATATTTTCGTATCTATGCTAGCTCGAAAATAGACAAGTTGATGCTATGTTCGGAATATTCGGCTAATGTATTCAGCGTTCCAAAATATGATTTTGCGATTACAGGACATATGCACTGTAAAAAAAAAAAAAAATGGGTCGATCTACTAAAAAAATTTAAATTTTTAGTATAACAATATTTCATAAGTATAACAATATTTCATAGCTAATTAATTTAATAATTTAACAATATTGGTAATTTATTAAACACATATATGTATATAATAATATTTTTAAAAGTTTATTATCCATTTTTGTTTTCAAAATAGTTATACAAAAACTAAAGATTTTTGGGTGAATATGTATTTTAATGCATATTATATCTTATTACAGACAGGAAGCGTGGATATTCATATGAAATAAACTTCAAAACGCTAGAATCAAAACACAAATACGTTGCCATGACAAGTTTTTACAGAAATGTTTATTTAAAAAAATTGCTGCTAGCCTTTCTTTTCTCTAAGAAAGATGTGTTACATTCGTTGCGCTACAAAAATTTCTTGATATTTTCTTATATCAGTTTCAGAAAACTGTTTACAAAAATATTCAAATAAAAACTTCCTTTCGGCCTTAAGAGTTATATGTTTTACTTGCAAGCACTGTTTCTGATTTGTACAGTTTGAGGCGTATATAATACCCTGTTCAAAGTCTCAAAAGTAAACCCAAACACTCCATGTTATTTATTTGCCTTTGAAATGCAGATGTTAACAACATGTTGTGGAATTATTTCAATATTTTAAGACGCTTTTGATATTTTGAAGCATTTTTCCATTTAGTATATTGTTATATTTCAGGACACTTTGCATTATTTACCGTATGACTGTTACTTTGATACTAAATTTTCGTAGGAAAAAGTAATTAGTAACAATATAATTGTACAAAAAAAGTTAATGCGTTGAATATATACAACATTTCATATTCAGTGGATTTCAGATAATAAAAATTTAAAGGATACATATTCGAGAAAATGCATTTATATAAAAAAATTCAGCATCATAAAGTAATGTAATTTTTATGACAAGTTACATTACTTTTTCTTATAATATTTAAAATAAATTAAAATAGATATAAGGCGTAGTTTGGATTTATTGCTTATTTCTGTTTAAATAGCACAATTATCAATTTTTCAAATGCTAATTTAAATTAATGTATCAAGAAACCATTTGAACTTTTATATCCGAATAACGATACATTTAAATAAAAAGTTATACATGTATATATGCAGCGTGTCCGAGAAAGGACTTTATCATTCTAAACATTGATAACAAAAATACTAACTGGTAAAATGAAATACAGTTTGCTGCAAAGGAATGAATAAATCTAAGAGTTTTTTTTACAGTATCTTCAATGTAGCTGTACGCTCTGGTAGATAGCACGAAGAAAATCGAGCCTGAAACTCGATTTCCTTCCAAGTGTTTTTTAACATTTTCGGTGTAACAGTGAGGATTGTTAATTGTATCCTTTTCTTTAAAACGAATATATCAGAAACAAGTGTTTGATAAACCCTGTCTTTAATATAACCCCACCAAAAATATCCAGTGGAGTTTTGTCAGTAAATTATGTATGTGCGCGAAGCGCACATACATAAGTTACTGACCGCTGCTTGGATGAATTTCGTGCATTCTAGAGCTTGCTACAGAGCGAGTTTCACGTGTCCAGTGATTATTTTTTTCGGTTTATGTGCGCGAAGCATACATTAGTTACTGACCGCTGCTTGGATGAATTTCGTGCATTCTAGAGCTTGCTACAGAGCGAGTTTCACGTGTCCAGTGATTATTTTTTTCGGTTTATGTGCGCGAAGCATACATTAGTTACTGACCGCTGCTTGGATGAATTTCGTGCATTGTAGAGCTTGCTACAGAGCGAGTTTCACGTGTCCAGTGATTATTTTTTTCGGTTTATGTGCGCGAAGCACACATAAGTTACTGACCGCTGCTTGGATGAATTTCGTGCATTCTAGAGCTTGCTACAGAGCGAGTTTCACGTGTCCAGTGATTATTTTTTTCGGTTTATGTGCGCGAAGCATACATAAGTTACTGACCGCTGCTTGGATGAATTTCGTGCATTCTAGAGCTTGCTACAGAGCGAGTTTCACGTGTCCAGTGATTATTTTTTTCGGTTTATGTGCGCGAAGCATACATTAGTTACTGACCGCTGCTTGGATGAATTTCGTGCATTCTAGAGCTTGCTACAGAGCGAGTTTCACGTGTCCAGTGATTATTTTTTTCGGTTTATGTGCGCGAAGCATACATAAGTTACTGACCGCTGCTTGGATGAATTTCGTGCATTCTAGAGCTTGCTACAGAGCGAGTTTCACGTGTCCAGTGATTATTTTTTTCGGTTTATGTGCGCGAAGCATACATAAGTTACTGACCGCTGCTTGGATGAATTTCGTGCATTCTAGAGCTTGCTACAGAGCGAGTTTCACGTGTCCAGTTATTATTTTTTTCGGTATATGTGCGCGAAGCATACATAAGTTACTGACCGCTGCTTGGATGAATTTCGTGCATTCTAGAGCTTGCTACAGAGCGAGTTTCACGTGTCCAGTGATTATTTTTTTCGGTTTATGTGCGCGAAGCATACATAAGTTACTGACCGCTGCTTGGATGAATTTCGTGCATTCTACAGCTTGCTACAGATCGACTTTCACGTGTCCAGTGATTATTTTTTTCGGTTTATGTGCGCGAAGCATACATAAGTTACTGACCGCTGCTTGAATATTTTAATAAATTAATGTCTTTATTCATAGTCTTTTTATATTTTGTTATGTATTACATTATAATATTGCTTTATAAGCATATATAAGTTAGCTTCGGTCAAGATACACTGTTAAAATTTGGAGCAAGTTTGCACCAATTTTGGTGCTGCAGTAGCTGCCACCATAAGATGGTGAGATGTTTTTTCCAATATTTGGTGCTAAAGTTGAACAATAAATTGGTTTCCAATATTTGGTTCTAAGGTTGAACCAAAAATTGATGAATTTTTTAGGGGTAATTGTGTGAATTGGGTTTTTTTAAAGATGTTTTCATTGTTTCAATAAACTTTAGAATTGATAATTACTGCTTCTCTGATTGATCTTTCTTTGAAGATTACTTGCGTGTGTTATACAAGATCAAAAACCTGGTTTATTTAGCAAATTTTAATATATTTCATTTTGATATTTCTCCAATATGTAGCACTCATACCACCATCGTACTTTTTACATGATTTACACATTACTTCCTGATTCAAGTACATAAACACTACGATATTGTTATGAGCGCTTTATATCGTAAAGAAACTCTAATGTAATCGAAATGCATTATAATTTGCTGAATAAACCAGGTTTCTGATCTTGTATAACACACGCATGCTATCTTAGTTTAATTTTAGAAACAAAAATCAATCAGAGAAGCAGTAAATATCAAACCTAGAGTTTTTGAAACAATGAAAACATAATTAAACAAGTGGGTAAGTGTGGTCGAAGATCGCACAAACGGTTTCGTTTAATATTCCTTTCAAAACACTTTATCCTTTCTTTAATAAATCCAAACGAATTTCATTTTCCAAAAAAAAAAAAAAAAAAAAAAAAAAAAAAAAAAAAAAAAATCATGTTTTGTATAAAGTAAAAATTTACCGGTCTATTTTTCTCGTTTTTTTCAAATATCTGAACTGACCCGATAGCGGGCTTCGCCCGTTATTATACTCTGTCATAATGATATATGTCATGTGGACCAAATGCGATATTAAAAAAAAAATAATTTCAAAATTTAACATGTTGTATGGGGACCTTCAAAATGTTAAAATATGCCAATATCTCCATAATCAGGTTTTTATCATAATTCAATACGTTCCTCAAACTCATATATTTACTATTCTCTATTACTCATATTAATACTCTCTTTCTATTATTCTCAAGCATTTGAAAAATCTGTTAAACTTCCAATATGACGTCAGATTAATTTTTTTTAATTCTCTAATGACGTCATATTAAGCTGCTTTCTGTATTTACACATACTCATACTCCTTGTATTACTGAGAAATGTTTGAAAATTTCCGTTTTATAAAAATATGACGTCATATTAATCTTTTTTTTCAATTGGTGAAATTTATTTTTCACATGGAAATCTTTCAATGCAAAATTAATTATTGGAAAAAGATTTTTATTTTGGATTTTTAATTGTTGGCAACAGCCATAACGAAAAATGTTTAAATTTAATAGTAAAAGGCTGTTAGATTTTTGATTTTTTATCTTTATATATTAAAATAATACGATTTTTTCCACTATGATTTTGAGCTTCATAGTACGTATTCAGCTATAAATACACCTGTAAGTTAGATAGTTTCTGAGAACCGGCTCTGTGACGGACAGGCAACGAAGCTTGAGTAATAGGGTTTCGTGAGATGAACGAAACCCTAAAAAAAGAATCTGTTACCTTATAACGGGAGGAGTGGGAATGCTTTTTTAAATGTATGATTAGTCATTCTTTATTTAAATATTTTTTTTATATGTATGTGGATCTGTACATCAAATTTTGCCGGAAACTGGATCTTATTACGATGCTTATTTATTGTACAACACGATAAGTCATATTTAAATTTAATAGTAAAAGGCTGTTAGATTTTTGGTTTTTTATCTTTATAATATTAAAATAATACGATTTTTTCCCATATGATTTTGAGCTTCATAGTACTTATTCAGCTATAAATACACTTGTAAGTTAGATAGTTTCTGAGAACCGGCTCTGTGACGGACAGACAACAAATCGAGAGTAATAGGATTTCGTGAGATGAACGAAACCCTAAAAAAAGAATCTGTTACCTTATAACGGGAGGAGTGGGAATGCTTTTTTAAGTGTATGATTAGTCATTCTTTATTTAAATATTTTTTATATGTATGTGGATCTGTACATCAAATTTTGCGGGAAACTGGATCTTATTACGATGCTTATTTATGGAACAACACGATAAGTCATATTTAATTTCAATTTTTTATGCATATAGATTATGTATCTTGTGAATACGAGCTATTTAATTCATTGTTTACTTTTTTTTTTTTTTTTTTTTTTTTTTTTTTTTTTTTTTTTTACTTTCTTCTATCTATAATAGAAGAAAGTATTGTAATCGAAATTTTTTTCGACTTCCGGTTTTCGACGGATTTACACGTTTTCGGTGTCAGAGATTCCGAAAAAGACGTTTTTACGAAATGTCTGTCTGTCCGTCTGTCCGTCCGTCCGTCTGTCCGTCTGTCCGTCTGTGTGTCTTCATTGTATCATCTAAAAGTGTATGAAGTTATGCTTCAAATTGAATCTAATTTTTTTTCTATGTTTTTGGCTATGGCAAGCAGATTCTATCAGAATTTGGGGATATTTCAACGAAAGGGGGCGCTGTGATCGATATTTTTGTTCCATTTTCACTATTGTACCATCTAAAAGTGTATGAAGTTATGCTTCAAATTGAACCAAAATTTTTTTATATGTTTTTGGCTATGGCAAGCAGATTCTGTCAGAATTTGGGGATATATCGACTAAAGGGGGCGCTGTGATCGATATTTTTGTTTCATTTTCACTATTGTACCATCTAAAAGTGTATGAAGTTATGCTTCAAATTGAACCAAATTTGTTTTCTATGTTTTTGGCTATGGCAAGCAGATTCTATCAGAATTCGGGGATATTTCGACGAAAGGAGGTACTGTGATCGATATTTTTGTTCCATTTTCACTATTGTATCATCGAAAAGTGTATGAAGTTATGCAGATAATTGAACCAATTTTTTTTCTATGTTTTTGACCATAGCCTGCAAGTCCAGGTTGAATTCGGGGATATTTCGACGAAAGGGGGTGCTGCTATCGCGATTTTTGTTCGATTTTCACTATTGTATCATCGAAAAGTGTATGATGTTTTCAGATAATTAAACCAAAATTTTGTAATATGGTTTTGGCTGTAGCCAGCAGGTCCTACTAGAATGTGGGGATATTCTGCCGGAAGGGGCCGCTCTGATAGCCATTTAAAGATTTCAAATTCAAAAAGATGTATAAAAAGTTTGCTAAACTCCAGCTTCGAGTTTCGAAATAGATTAACTATAAAATCGTTCATCAACTATTCGTCAGTCAATTCTTTATCTTCAGCTTATAATCAATTATAAAATAAACACAGCGTAAACCGAAAATCACAATGCAGTTTTTCTTGTTTATCTAATTACTTTTGCGGTACTTTACTGCAACTCAACTCAACGAAAAGAAAAAAAAAACACTAGGTAGGAAAATGAAAATTAGGTACATTTCACCAGGTTATGATTCATCAAAGTTTGTAATCTCTGCACATTAGGGAAGTTTTTAATGTAAATGATAATCGAAAAAGTTATCAGGATGAATGGATTAAATCCGTTACACTGAATGTAACAAACATGGGGGGGGGGGAGGAAATTGAATAAAATGATATTCTTTTGAGAAAATTTGCGCATTGAAATAACGGAGTGATGAAAATTTGGAAAACATAATTACATAACAGAGGAATAATTACAGAAATAAATTAATAATATGATGCTATATCATAAGCTCATATTCACAAGATACAAAATCTACAATAATAAAATATTAAAACTAAAAATAACCTACCGTGTTATTCCGTAAATAATACTAGTAATACTCTTGCCAACAATGGCGGCGATGAAAATATTGTTTCCTTTCTCTTCTGCTTTTCTCATAAAGACGTTGTTGAGATGCTCAGAAATCAGCGTTTCTGATTCGCTGTTAGGTTGCACCATTTCGTTGTGCAATTAAGGCAATTTTGGAGGTTGCACCTGTCGGATTCCTCTTCTCCGTCCACACAACTTCGAAGTATAATCCGGTCTTTTGATATTCTGCCACCACCGATATGAATACGTGATATCGGACACGTTACGTGATGTATATTAAAAAACCTAACTCTTTCAATTAAACTTAAACTAACACTTTATTTACAGTATTTACACTTAAACTCGGATGGAACTTATCCGGTTCAACATTAAATCAAAAAAATTACAGAAAACTACTTTCTGTGTACCGTTAGGCTACGTTATTTCACTCAGAACCGAGATTTCTATTAATCTCACACCCGCTATATCTCTTCCTTTCGAGAGATCTACCTCCACACGTGTCTCAGAGCGCAATCTCTGACCGACCTTCCTCTTTCGCTCCTACGTTCAAAACTAACTTCACTCTCTCGTCATCCACCAGAGAACCCCCTTCCCTCTACGGGCTCGTGGCCTGTTCCAAAGGGTTCCTTGACAACACTTAATCCCCTCTTGCTGGGTCTGTCCTCCTAAATAATGGGTGAAATATCTGTCTTATCTATGACAGACAACATCACAAAGGACATACTTCTTCCATTATATTCACGTCGCTCTCCCCGGATTAAGATTTTTCTTAAGAAAGCCTTCAACAGTACACAACAGATACATGTACAATAAGATCATCCCTTAAGAATAGCTTTTAAAGTCTTGCAGCTGCCAGGGGAATCTGACACCCCCCACTATATCGGAAAATATGCCTTTTAGGGGCTAATTTTCCTCAAAACTATGTAATGTCTGAGAAGAGTTCAACAATTCCTCGATAGGTTTCTTCATTACTACAATTACATAAATATTTCAAGGTGTCTGAAAATTTACCTACTGACATCTCTAATGAACCATATACTAATGTGATAACTACAGAAAAAAATTACCCAAGATGGTAATACACTGTTATAAACACCAGATGCAAATACAATTATAAATACACAAAGAAAAATAAAGTTACACTAGTATTATGTCATTTCCATGTCAGTCCTGAGGCTGATATTACTGGAGGCGGTACTACTTTTTCTTTCCAGTCCTTCCTAGTTAAATTAATTTGTACAGCCCTTTTCGTAGTACACCCAATTGAATGGCTAACTTCTGCCTCTGAGGTCTTAATTAAATTTTCCTCTAACCAATCGGCACTTGCCTGTCCAAGTCCTCTTTGTACGTAATAAAGACATTGTACCATTTATGCCTTATCTTACCCCTCTCCGGTTTACGAGCAATCCGATTTTCTCCATTTCTACCAGTTGGATAGGACCCATAAATAATTCCCTATTTTTCCTTAAGATTGATTTTATATCCCCAACTTGAATATTGGTTAGCCCTTTTATTTCAAATCCCTTTATGTCATTGTTCTCTACTGTTCTCTACTTAACAAAAGAGATTTTCCGGAGTCTTCAAGCTCCCCGTCACTATCAAAGACAATATCAACCACTTTATTTTTAGCCACAAATTCCCTCATTTCATCTTTATACACCAGTTTTTTACTCCCGTCCAATAACTCAATTATATATGCATGTTGACCTGTTTTCTCTTTCTCCTTATCACTCCCATTCATCTCCCTCGTTAGACGACATTCTACACATGATTCACAAAACGTTTTAGCTTCCTCCGCCATATTTTCCCAATAAAATGAATGCTTGATTCTTTTCATCATTTTCTTAACTGCGTGATGTTCTCCATATAAGGAAATATGCGCTAATTTTAGAATTCTTCCCTTCTAATTTTAGGTAATACTAATTGAGCTACAGTTTCATCTACTAATTTCTCTTTATGATATAATAACCCATTAACAATATAGTAAGACCCTCTATCCTTTTCGGCTAATTCCCAAGCTTTCTCTAAATCTTTACAATTCATTTGGGATTTCTGAAATACATTTGAACTACTTTCCGTAACTTGATCAATCTTACTTTTCTCCACCTCGGCTTTTTCCTTCTCATGACTTTGTAAATTTACCGATCTCGTTTCTACGACATAACGGTCACTCTTATCATTTCCAATCCTTTCCCCTTCCTTCACTTTATCTATACTATCTTCCTTACATTCCCTTTCTACCGATTCTCTTAATGATTTCTCGTTGTTTAACCCTTACAATTCATTAGCCACGTCAGGATGTAAAATTACCTGTTCCTTACTATTATCAATTATTGCGCAAAGTACATCCTGATGAATTACATTAGTTTGACCGCGTTTTGGAATAGCTAAAGGTAACTGAATTAATGGCGATTTCACTGCCTTACCAAATATCCCTTGTAAGTAAATGCTACCAGCCCCTCTTAGTTTTTTGCCGGTACTAAATCTTTATGAACGACACTTATATCGCAACCAGAATCCACTAATCCTTTTGCTATTTTCCCATTTACACTAACTTCCACTTTCTCGAGTTTATTTAACTTCTCTCCAATAACTTTAGTGCTCCAATCCCCTTTTGCTCCGGTTCTTGCCATAATCGCTCCCCTTGGTAATTCTCCAATTCCTCGCACTGAGACATTATTTATACTAGCCCTTGGTTCTTGACCTTTATTAATTTGATTACTTCCCACATTATTTCCTTTTGTACAAAATCGCTGGACATGGCCTCGTAAACCACACTTGAAACAGATAGGCGTCGCATCGTTAGGTTTCCTATATTCCGGTTTTCTACCCGAAAATGGACTAACTTCATTCTTTCCATTTTGTCTCCAATTACTACTAAATCCCTCATCTTTTTCCCTTCTAGAATCTTCATTATTTGCATACCTTTCTTTACCTTTATAACCCTTATAAGTTACCGCATAAGATTTTTGTTTAGCATCAAAGAAATTATCACATTACTTAGCAATTTTAGAAACTTCTAACCAATTACTGTGCTGAGTTAATCCAACATGCGTTGCGGTTTCCTCATCTAAAGTAGTTAACAACTTATCCGTGACAATTAACTGATTAACCTTTTGCTTACGGGGGGATTACCGTAATCCCAAGAAAAAGAATGCTGAAAATACGGGGTTGGGATTACCGTAATCCCGAAAATTTCCACACCTCAAACATGGCGTGCAAGAAGTAATCAAGAGCGTTAAGCTCAACAGGTTCGACTGCGTATCGGAGAAGGGAAATTATGTAGGGAAGATATTATTTATGCTAGGGAAACGAGGGGGGAAATTTCCGCAGTAAAGAAATTAAACATTGTTTACTCAGACTTTAAGCTTTTTCTATCTCACTTTTTCACTTTTTTGTTCTTAGAATGTTAAATGTCTCTCTTTTTTTTCTTTTTTCAGTTAATTGAGAGTAATATACTAGATGTCTTAAAATTATTTAAGAAACTTTATTTATTAAACTGAGCGAAAATCAAATGATTATACATATTAATACTTAAACTAGGACTTCCCTCAAAGGGATTAGTCTGAGTGATATTGCAGAGAACATAGGGTTAACAATTACAATATAAAGAGGAAAAGAGCAAATTAAATGATAGAATTACAAAATATCATATATAAATTCATTTACACTGTGAAAAAAAAAAAAAAAAAAAAAAAAAAAAAAAAACACGCCAGATCTTTTAAAACGCCAAGATTTTTAAAGTTACGTAATTGGATTTGCAGCCAATAGATTATTCTATCAAGCGTGGCTTAACGCAAATTTAATTTCATTGTTGCACCTTTTTTTGTGTGTGAAATTAAAATTTTTCTTCCTTGATTATATATCTTTTATTTGTATAACTGTTTATAGAAACTCTTACACTTCAAACCACATTGATAGCATGCTTTGCTACAAACCAGATTGCAAAACTATAGTCTAAATTACTATTAAAGTATACAAAATATCTTTCGATGACTTCTGTAAAATAACTTTTACATTAAACCTCCATATCGGCAAAATTGAAAAATTATATATATTTCAAAGTTAAGCTTCATAAATACTTCTTGATTATTCTCTAGGAGGCTCTGCCCCCTGCGCCTTTACTGCGCCAATCCGCATACTTTTCTTTTGCCTGTCTGTCTGTCTCTCCACAATCTGTCTGTTTCCCTATCCGTTCTTCTGCCCGTCTCTCTAACCGATTGTCTATCTCTCTACACGTCTCGCTACCTGTCTCTATATTTCTCTACACGTCTCGCTACCTGTCTCTATATTTCTCTACACGTCTCGCTACCTGTCTCTATATTTCTCTACCGGTCTCGCTACCCGCCAATCTATTTCTCTAACCGTCTGTCTATCCGTCTAACTACTTGTATGTCTAGCCGTGTCTCTATTCACTTCGCTACCCATTTGTCTATCTGTCTCACAACTTGTATATCGGTCTCTCTACCCGTCTGGCTATACGCCTCTCTACCCATGTTCTTACCCATCTCCGTACCCATCTACTGTCTCTCTACTCGGCTGTATACCCGTCTCACTATCCGTCTGTTTTTGTACCCGACTCTTTACCCGTCTCGCTACCAATCTCATTACCCGTCATTTACATTAAATATGGGGGGTTTAAATATATACATTTAATCTAAAACTTTTGCCTCCATGCCATTAGTGTTGTTTGTATTATTAACTAATACCTTCTAGACCGAGCTTCATTTGAAACAAATGTAAAAGACTTCTTCTACAGCTTTTTTTAGGAGAAACTTTCGTAATTGGGCCCAAAGCCAATCGGAGCATTTAATATCATTATTGTAACTCTTATAGAGTTAAAACAATATTGTTGCTAGCTTTACTCTTGTTTGAGACCAGCCTTGCCTGTGTATCTGAATGGGGAAAAGTTTCGTATTCAATGTCGGTTGGCGAAAAAAAATTTAAATGGTGCCAAAAGGTAGTTTTAGCATCTTACAAAATTTTTCAAGAGAGCGGTAAAACATGTTTTTCAAATATTTACAAACATACGTTTATTAAAGCATGTTTTTGCACCATCTTAAAAATTTAAGCACGACGCTAAAATAAAATTTTATCGCTATATTTGATATTTTAATAAGTAATGAAAATACATAAACGAACTTATTTAACAAACCTAAGAGGCATTTTTGTGATAAATAATTGTTATTGTCAGGGGGGTAAATTGTAAACAATTAATAAACGGCTGGTAAATAATAAATAGCATTTAAAATCTAAAAATGGAGAAGTGGTCCGTATAAATATGCAAAACATAACATTATACGCTTGATATATGTAAATCTTTTTTTTTTAATATTTCTGAAGGCACAGATAAAAAGGTAAAAATCTCTTTTCCAAATGCCATTTCAATACATATATATATATATACAAAATAGAAAAATATCTGCAAAAATATATATTTACATAATACTACATCTGCAAAAAAAATAAGATTTAGAAAAAGTAAGCCAAATCCTGCAGATCCCAAAAATCATATCGAAAAACTTATCACCAAAAAAGAACTCGCCAAATCTTACGGCACAGGAGATGGATTTTTCCCTCTGAATGCAGAATATTAGTTTTTTTTCTTGTACGATGGGTGATTATAATATAATTGTTTTATTTCACATACTACATACCGTTTGATATATTGGTACTTTTATGTTGTTATCCTGGCGCAGTTGATAAATCGCCAAATATTGTTCCTATAACATTTTCATATTGAATTCATTTCATTTAAATATAAACCTTTCACTCATTTAATTTAAAATACATGCCTTTCATTAATCCCATTTAAAATGCTAAAAAGAGAAGAAAAAAAAGAAATAATGCCATAAATCGAAACCTTTTATTTAAACACCAAAGAATTTTTTTTTTATTTACACACGCGAAATAAAAAAAGCTGCTATTGCTGAGATTTGCGACAAATATCTAATACCAAGTCTACCAAGTTATTGCGGGGTTTTTCTTTCAAACAGAAAAAAATCCAGGTTAATTTTCGATTTCTACTAAATTGAAATATATTTTATTGTGCTGAATATTAGTGCGTGCATATTTTTTTGCTCCATGTACTCCATGAACTTTTAAATTCCGATTGTCTACGAAAATCTCCCGCCGGTGAAAATGACGTATGCACAAAATTTTAGTGACGTATGTACTTTAATTGTGCTTTTTTATCTATTTTTTTAATATAATTTCCAAACGGTTTGACATTTATTCTTGGTAATAAATAGACGTCGTTGTCACCTTTATAGGTACCTGCTGTAAAAATTTTAACGAAATCCGTTAAATATTTTTTGAGTTATGCTTGACGAAAGGTTTTAATATCCATCGTAGCTATATATGGGGCAAAGTAATAGTGCGCTGTGTATGAGTCTTCGTTGCACTCAGACAATAAAAATACAGTTTTTTTAAAAACATTTCTTAATTTAAAATTTAATCCAATAAAAATAATTGTTTTTGCACAGTATAAACATATTATGAAACGTTTAATTTTATACGCAAACACAACTAAATAACTAGGTTTATCTCCTGCATATGCAAATGTATTTTGCTTGTTTAAGAATGGCATTAAAAATTAATCAAATTCTAGAGTTATTTACAAGTAATTTTTTCCGCAATTGTCTGATTCGAACAAAATATTAGTTTCTATGCAGAAAATAATAAATGTTACATTAATAATTCCTTATATATTTTATAATTATACATAATATATTTTTTTTAAATGTAAATGAACGAGCGAATGAAAGTACTAAGCATTTCTCAGTTAAGTTTAAGAAGGTAACAGCTATTTCCAAATCCTATAAAGATATATATCCTATATCGTACGCTTTTTCTCGAAAACATCTGAAGCGATTTCAATATTTTATTTTTTTATTATAAGAAATTTTTTTGGAAATTTCATTTTTTTAAATTAAGTTGTCAAGTATTAAAGTAAACAAGAAAAAAGTAAAATCGCGTAGCTGTTGCACTTTTTATTTATTTTTTTGCAAAGGATCAATTTATAGTTTAACAAATACCAAAAAATTGCAAATAATGACTACTTATTATTATTTATTTTACTACAATTTTTTTATACCCATTTTAAAATCGCTTTAGTAATTCTCGAGTTAAAAAAATAATTCAATATCAACTAATATCAATATGATTTAAAGTGTTGTTGGCCGCTTATGTATTATTATTTTGGGGGTGAGGAAAACAACAATAAAAATTACTTAGGCGCAATATCATAAAGGTACGTTTTTAAAATTAAGAAGACATAATTGAAATTCAACAGAGTGCTATTGCATTCCTTCCCTTACGGGAAAAATTACATTGAGTTATTGGAAAATAACTCACGTAAATATAACACGCGTAAAAAAGTACATCTTTTATCTTATTTCCTTTTGAATTTTTCTTGAAAATACTTTCTCCTGTCTTTTAACCTTTAGTTTACCACACCAATGGATTTTTTAGTTATCTCCTTTCATTTTTCTCGATTACAATTACTTTTTTACATCCATGTCTGGTGTTAGAGGGGGCGAGGTCAGGTGACTACTTGCGACAAGAAAAACAAACGGGTGGAAAATTCTCAAAATAAAATACTTAGCGATAACTTGATATATATTTTTTTTCTTAAAAATATGTGAATTGTTGAGGTGCAGAAAAATTTTAAATATTTCTGACTCATTTTCTAACTCATTTCTAACGTAAAAAAATTAAATTTTAAGACCTGACTATGGAGGTGATTGGAAATCGTAAATAAATTACACTGTAAGAAAAAACGGCAAAATTTTCAGCATAATTTGCTGTAAATTTATGCACCCAAATTGCCAGCATTTTTTGCTGTAAAATTTAATGTGATTATAGTCGTATTTGCAGTAAAATAAGCATGTTTGGAGCACATTTTGCTGTAAAATTCCAAACATAATGTAACTTAAGGCATATTTTGCTGTCAATTTACAGTAAAATATGCTGGAAATTTGGGTGCATAAATTTACAGCAAATTTTACTGTAATTTCTGCCGTTTATTCTTACAGTGTACTTATAGAGTGAAAAAGATTGTTGTCACATGACGACCAATTTTCACCTTTCCCGCGTTACCGCGTCCGGAAATTCTATTTAAAGCGCCAACTTTGACAGTATTTTCTCAAAGAAATTTCTTCCTTTACCAACAATAGAAAACGCCATTCGATTACATAATTTCTGAATAAGAACATCCTCAATTTATTATTTGATTTACACTCAATTGTTATTAAACGTAATCACTCGAATTTAATTACATTTACTTCACCGAAAAAATGTAATTCACAGCGCACTAGTTTTAAAAAATGGTTCCTATTTGCATATAAATTTAGTTACCGAAAATGATCTATTTATTATTATTAGATTTAGACTCAAGTACTGCAAAACGTAATCACAGAAAAAAATCATTTCAAGAATCATGACAGAAAAAGATGATTTTCTTCTCGTATAATGTCATTTAAAACTTATTTACAAACAAAAAATTACTTCATTCAGGTAAACAGCTTTTTTTTCAGGGAAAATAAAATCCCCAACGATCCCACGACCCACTAATGATTACCAGATGTGCCTACTGGTTGCTTACTGATTGCCATACTCTGATCACCTGCGGTGACGAATCATTAGAGAAGGGGATTGAAATTTTGAGATTCTCCCGTAGTTAACGCATATGTAAGGAATTTGTTTCCCGTAAGCTAAACGTTAACCTTCTCATACGTATCTGCACCTCTAATCTTACAATAATTTTCCCACGTTGCTATTAAACGCGATACAAGTAATACATGAGTTTCATTTTGATTCCTTCTAGCCTTCTTGAAATTTTCCAAACACGCGTTTGGGGTCAGCTCATGTTCCCTTAGAACTAATTCCTTTAATTTCTCATAACTCTCAATTTGTTCCCTAGTAGTGTATATTAGAAAGTTATCGGCCTTATCTCCTAACATATTTAGTAGAATTTCGGTCTGCTGGGTTTCCGGTACATTTTTTGTTTGGAATGCCCGTTTTAAACAACTAAAAAACAGATTCCATCCCTCAGTCCCTTCTGGAACTTTGATAGACAAAGTTTTAACACTTTTAATCAATTTCTCTAGGCTACTCTCATGATTATATTCTCTATATCCATTAGAATTATTTGCCGAACTTTGAACTTTTATCCTTTCCAACTCTAACTCATGTTCCAATCTCAATTTTTCAGGCCTTTCTTCTCTATCTAACTTTTCTCGTTGTAACTTTTCCTCCCTTTCTAAAGTTTCTCGTTGTAACTTTTCCTCCCTTTCTAACTTTTCTCGTTGTAACTTTTCCTCTCTTTCTAACTTTTCCCGTTCTATTACTAACGTTTCTTGTTCTAACCGTTCCGTAACAATAGTGCTAGATAATTCCATAACGGCCCCTCTTCATATTCGTCACTCTCCACTATCTTTTTCTTAAGCTTAAAACCTGGTATCATCTTCCGAGACTTCAATTCCTAACTCTTCACATATCGCCTGAAGATCCGCCCTTTTTATCTTTAGTAAGAAAGCCATACCTTCTACCGACAGTTATTACCACCCTACATTAATACTTAAGCACAATATCAACTTAATACTTCCTCAAATCCTACCTTCATAAGTTACCTCCACATATTATACTATTTAACATATTTCAAATAAGTAATGATAAAATAATAAATTTCCTTAAACAATGGTACCCCACAATTTGCTTCCAATAACAAAGTAACAATAATTTCAATTTGATTAGTATGCAATACAGATTTTAAATTTATACAATTAAATAATAAAATACAATTTACACAATAATACTGATACGTTGCAATTTGAATAAAACACTGCTGCCAATCACTACATAAAGATATCCACCTAACAAAATTTGCATGAAATACACATAAATTCCTCAATTTAATCTCAAAAAAATATTTTAATTTCCCAAAATTAGTTGTCACATTAAAAAGTAAATCATAGCACCTTTTTTTTACCTTAATTCTTCCTTGAAGGTTATTTCAATTTAATTTAAATTCTACAAAAATTTGCCTTCCTCATTTACCATCAATATTTCAAATTTAAAAGAAACAATATCACTTAATTTAAATATTACTTTAATAATAATTTAAATTTAAGAAATTTCAATTATTCCTTCCAACTATTAACACAATGCATTAATTTTAATCATTAATCTTATCCGTTTAAAAAAAAATAGAAAATCAATTTTAGTAAACAATATTAGCTCCTTTTCTTAAAACAACAGTGTAAATTGGCTGTTAATATCTCATTTGATTTAGTCCAATTATTATATTGCACATAAATTATCATAAATTAACCACAACATTAACTTAAATTACCATCAATTACACAAAACAACAGTAGGTTCGAGAATGTCAGTAGAGTAAAATTATCAAAACACCTTACCTCGTACTTTCAATATCAAAATTACCTCGCTGGGGCAATTCTCTGCTCGCTTTTAACCCGGGTAAAAATTGCACTCTCGGGTAACAATCACTGTAACTTGCTTCACTATGCACAAAAACACTACACACAACACTACACTAACACAGCACAACCACTAGTTCACTTCACTGTAATGACGATAGGCTAGCTGGCACTGGTTTACGATGATAGGGCACACACACTTCCGCTAGATGATCCGGCATAAACTGACTGTAACACGGCTAACTGGCACTGGTCTACGACGATAGGGCACAAACACTTCCGCTGGGAAATCCGGCACAAACTCTCTGTAACACGGCTATCTGGCACTGTCTACGACGATAGGGCACGAACACTTCCGCTGGGCGATACGGCGTAAACTCTCTTTAACACGGCTAAATGGCAATGGTCTTCGGTGATTCAAATCCCGTCGCTGCCACCTTTGTTGGATTCCTCTTCTCCGTCCACACAACTTCGAAGTATAATCCGGTCTTTTGATATGCTGCCACCACCGATATGAATACGTGATATCGGACACGTTACGTGATGTAGATCTAAAAAAAACTAACTCTTTCAATTAAACTTAAACTAACACTTTATTTACAGTATTTACACTTAAACTCGGATGGAACTTATCCGGTTCAACATTAAATCAAAAAAATTACAGAAAACTACTTTCTGTGTACCGTTAGGCTACGTTATTTCACTCAGAACCGAGATTTCTATTAATCTCACACCCGCTATATTTCTTCCATTCGAGAGATCTCCCTCCACACGTGTCTCAGAGCGCAATTTCTGACCGACCTTCCTCCTTCGCTCCTACGTTCAAAACTAACTTCACTCTCTCGTCATCCACCAGAGAACCCCCTCCCTCTACGGGCTCGTGGCCTGTTCCAAAGGGTTCCTTGACAACACTTAATCCCCTCTTGCTGGGTCTGTCCTCCTAAATAATGGATGAAATATCTGTCTTATCTATGACAGACAACATCACAAAGGACATACTTCTTCCATTATATTTACGTCGCTCCCCTCCGGATTAAGATTTTTCTTAAGAAAGCCTTCAACAGTATACAACAGATACATATACAATAAGATAATCCCTTAAGAATAGCTTTTAAAGTCTTGCAGCTGCCAGAGGAACCTGACAGCACCATTTCGTAGTCCTTTTACAAATTAAAAAATATCATTTTTGGTGCTTCTCCTTATTGTACTCCATAGCAACTTTGACGGAACTTTGAACGGAAATTTTTAACAGTGTATGTGTCCTCCACGACCAATCTATCGTTCGCGAAACAATATTAACTAGTGTCATCTACCTCAGACAATTAATACCAGAAAAAACCCTTTTATTTCTTCATTCTTTTGCAGAAAACTGCATTCCATTTCACCTGTTAGTATTTTTATTATTAACCCATTTTCGACCAAGCATAGAAATTTTATAAAATGCGGTATTATTGAAATTTGCTTAAATTACATTCATTAAGACATCAAAAAAGTTTCGTGCATGAAAAATAATATTTTATTTAATTTGACGTTACCATTATTAATTTATTATTAATAATTTATTATTAAATTTAAATAAAAAAAATTAAGTTTTCTTTTGGCATTTGCTTTCTTTTTATTTTAGTTACAGAACTTGCAACTTTACTCCATTATAAAAACATATGATTAATCTCAAGTGGAATAATTATACATTTTCATAAAGTCGAATTTGTCAATAACCGTTTCAAGTAAAAAACTAGCGTATTTTGAAAATTTCTCAACAGAAAGTGATTACTTCAATTGAATCATTAATATTTTATAGATGTCTCCAGAACCCTTAAAAATAGCAGACAAATAAAATTAGCGAAAAATATACGTCACAGCGTTAATAAAAAAATATTTATTGAAATGGTGCGTTTACGCTCCTTTGGCCGAAAATGGGTTAATGTTTAGAATGATAAAGGCCTTTCTCGGACACGCTGTATATATATATATATATATATATCAGGGGTGATTGTGTTCCGGTATTTTGTACACCACTAAATTTATATAGCAATCTTTTTCTTCTTTAATCGATAGATTCTGCGATGACCTACTAAGAATATCCCTATGTAAATTTAGTGATGTACAAAATACCGGAATATGTATTACCTTATAATATTGCTTTATAAGCATATATAACTTAGTTTCGGGCTTTAACCGACTAGAATAGGTTAGACCCAGTTTCATCCGGTTAACCAGTTTTAGCCGCTGTATAGCAATCTGTAGAATGCACGAAATGCATTCAAGCAGCGGTCAGTAACTTATGTATAAGCGATTCGCGCACATTAACGGAAAGAAGTCACTGAACACACGAAACTCGCTTTGCAGCAATCTTTAGAATGCATGAAATTCATTCAAGCAGCAGTCAGTATCTTATGTCATAGAAATTTGGGTACTACTCTATTATCCCGTCGACCACTTTTCAAACAAAAAACTATTCTCCAAATTGTAAGATTAAACACCAAAAATGCAGTCCCATTTACTTGATGTCAGAAGCATTATATATTTTTGTTATGTCATCAAGTGGTTTTTAATTCGACATTTGCGTGTATTTTTCATTATGTTTTACTGATTTATTAGTTATTTCATTAATTAAAATAACAATTGTGTCCTTAAATTCTTATATTTTATTTATTTATTTGAGAGTCGAATTGCAACGTTCTCCCGTTTATTTGGCGTTACATATTGGCGATAATTTTTTGTTATGAGAAGTGGAAGACGGGATAATAGAGTAGTGCCGAAATTTGATATGAACACATTTTTTCGATCTCAATTTTTTAGATAATTCGTCAACACGTTACAAAAAAACACGCACAGGCAAAAGATGATACAATGCTAACCAATTGCGTAGCTAACACGATGTGGGTTTGCTCACGAACCGGTTAGACCCGGTTTTAGCCGGCTAAAAGTGGAAGCATTGGAAACTCCTCGTGCTTCAACCGAGTAGGATTGGTTAGACCCAGGTTTAGCCGTTTAAAGTCGGAAGCGTTGGGAACTTTTCGGGCTTTAGCCGCAAGGCCTTGATAATCCACACTTTAACTTGTTAAATCTAGGTTTACTCCTAATTCTTGCTTTAGCTGTAACATATACATATATAAGAGGTTGAGTCAATAAGTAAACCCTCCATTGCTCTAACTTTTCTTTCTTTCACAGCTACTGTACTACCTAAGCATGATATTAAATAGGTAACTTTACTCTACTTATATATTATATTCCATTTAAGATTGATTGCTTAGAACCATGTATCTGAAGCAAAAGAAAGAGTCGTCATTGAATTTCTGCCAGAAGAAGATTGTGCACCTAGGAATATCCGTATTGCTTTAAGAATTTTTATGGAGATGTTCAATGCATCAGCAACATTTTGAAATTTAATGCGTCGTTTCTCCTAGAATCAATTCATCAGTGCGTTCTCAATTTGCATCTGTGACTAATGTTGTCGGCCGGCCGCTTCTCTGTGTATCTCAATTTCCGCTTTTCCGTTCCCAAACTTCTTTACCCAATGCCGCACATTGCCTATGTCCGTTACAGCGTCCACATAAACATTCTTCAAGCGATTATGGATTTCCTTAGGTGCACAACCCTCTTTTGCCAGAAATTCAATGACGACTCTTTTTTTTTAGCTTCAGATCCATGGTTCTAATCAGTCAATCTGAAAAGGAAAATGCTATATAAGTAGAGTAAGATTACCTCTCAATATCACGCATAGACAGTCCAGCAGCTGTGAAAGAAATTAAAGTTAGAGCAATGACATTACTTTTTGACTCACCTCCGTACTTTCGGTTTATTCTACCATATTGAAACATTAAGTACTACTTATGAGTTAGAGAGGATGACCAAAAAAAGTTACAACATTATCTTTAGTTTATAGATAGCCTTTGTTTTAAAAAATTTGGTTTAGTGTTAATTACTAAATGTTATGCTGAAACATATGATGGTTTTTGAATGAAATTTAGAGTAAAATTTTAAAATTCAGAGACATTTATTTTGATTTATCAAAATTTATTTTCACGTATTTTATTCTTTCTCAGTAACATACATTAATTAAAAACGTAATAACTGGAAATCCACTTTACTTTTGTATTTCATGAAAAGAACACAAAAATAAACCAAATTAAGAAACTTCTGAGATTAAAAGTAATTTAGCTCTATATCGAAAAAATGAGGAAACAATGAATGAAGAAAAAAATATATGAAAAAAAAAACAATAATTAAATTATATCAACAGGGAAAAATAACATTTACTCCATACGATCTTCTTTAAATCTTAAACTAAATTTAATAATTTAAAAAATATTTAATGTTGAAACATATGGCATTTTTTTATGTAAATCATTAAAATAATTTTTGGCTTTATATATTGGTTAAATTTAAAAACTCGACTTTGTATTGCAAAATAAATGATATGTATTTTCTAAATGTAAAAGAAACACTTTGTGTATAAACTCTTTAAAAAACTATCTAAAGGTTATGTAAAAAAAAATAATAATAATAATTACAAATACCTGACATGCTCTATTAATTTAAATTTTTATTAGAATTACTGTATTTTGTAACAGAAAATTAACAATTTTCATCTATAATTTTTATCTTTTTGTAAGAAATGTTCTGCAATTTATGTTTATTTCTATAATTTACTTAGTAGGTTCTATCAGTAGGCATTTATGAACAAAGAGGGAATGAACTTTTTAAATTTTTTTCGTACGTATAAAAATGTTTAACACTTGATGTTTGTTAATAATTTATCACTGATATTATATTTCCCGATTTTGTGCCACGTACGAGGGTTATTTTTAAAGTAAAGTCCGATTTGCAATAACACAAAAAGGCTAGGTACATTTAGAAAATTAATTTTTTACTATATTTTTCATACCTTTTTCTACTTTTCTGCAAAGTTTCCCTGTCAGTTGAATCATTTGTCGTATCGCCCAACGAGTTTTTGAAACCCTTTTTCGTAGAATGGGTTTAGAACAACACGCCATAGAACCACTTTAACCGCCGTTTCCACTTCTACGTCAATGTTGAATCGCTGGCCACCAAGAAACGATTTCAGGCATCGGAAGTGGTGATAGTCATTCGGTGTAAGATAAAGACTGCATGGAGAGTGCTCAAATTGCTCTCACCCAAAAGATGCGATTGGAAATTGTGTTTGAGCAGCAGTGTGTGGGACCATACACCTCCCAGCACTCGGATCATACACCTCCCAGATCTGGGGGTGAGTGTCTGCTGTTTTCATATTTCCTGCTGTCAAAAACGGGATTACTGACCGTATGCCACAGTCGTCGGGAGGATCAGTCCACTTCAACATGTTTATCGCTCACTCTGAAATAACACACTGACCCCATAGGAACACAACTGGTGCCTGTTGTAGTGCTAGTGATGCCGGGAGTCTGCGCGCATGCTCTTTACTTCAATCCTTTTGCTGAAGATTTTAATAGGTATTTGTTTTTGGACCTTTCTTTAAAAATGACCCTCGTATATATGGGATTACGTCATCTTTCATTGTTATATTCTCCACATACGATATACAAAATGTTATTTAATTTTTAATAATTTTAATAAATATTTAAGCAGTTCTTTTTACGCAAGGATAATGGATACTTCAATTTTGATACATGTGGACTAACATTTAGTCTGTGTTTGGCTGTTTAGTGCGCACAGTAAAACAGAAAGAAATATAATTGTAAGAGGGTACAATGTTACAATTTAGGTGATGAGCATCTGTAATGATGTTTCATTAAAAATTCCTGAGTTAGCATTAAGGACAATTTAACAATATAAAACCCAGATATTCTTCAGATAAAATTCCTGATAAGGAAAAGTGTTATAATTCATCTTAAATAATTTTTAAATAATATTTCTATAGTTTGCTAAATGTTAACATATAACTTTAGAAACAGATCTGTTCGTTTGTTCAAAAGTTTTATTAATTAGCCGTAATTTTAAATTAAACTTTTACTTCTGCGTATGACGTCATAAAGTCAATCGCCAGAAAACGCTGCAACTCTGCCCAAATTTCAAGTCTGACTCTGACTCTGTATCTTCAAGCTATCTGGGCAAGGTAGAATTGTAAACAAAGATCGATTACGCTCTAAAAATATCAATGTGACCAATTCATTTACTTTTAACATTTGCTGAAACAATAAAACTAATACAAAAACTTAAATATATTAAATTACTCATAAATCTGACTAAAAAAAATAAATTTTATTTATTAAATAAAAAGTACCACTACATGATTTAATGGAACAGATGTCTCAGACGCACAAAGATTGGCGCAATTTTTTGCGCCATTTTGGCGTGAAAACCCAATTTTCACACATTATTTTTATTCAACACACGCAATTAATTGCATTAATTAGTTTTATATTATTTCATTAGTACTTTTGTGTTATAGTGGCCCCCACAATTACGATTATGCCAAAGATGCAGCTATGATTTCGTCAAGATCATCGCAAAGCTTATATATGCATCATATATACGCATATATATGTGGCATTTTGACGAAGATGAGATACCACGAGATGTAACATTCCACGAGAAAATGACAGATATAAAAGGTTGCAGTCGATATCAATAATCATGGCGAAAAGGTGAGGCAATAATGAAATTCCACAAGAGTTTCTTCAAGAAAGACCAGCCAATTTCCAGACAAATCGTTTATTTAGAATAAGAGCGATGCAGTAACAGTTCCCACAGGTATAAACTTATAGCCTTCAAGCTTCACCATGGCTCACTACTTTGTTTAATAGATGTTAAAGAGCTGTATGAAAATTCTACGAGACTACAACACCAGATACCCATTTGGTTACACTTCCAAACACGTCAAAAATCTGAACTCCAAACCATGCAAGCAAGTTTTGTTCACTGAGCGTAGAGATACAGAAATACGACGTCACGTGCACACAAACCAATGAGTGAGAGGCGAGCTCAAGCCCAGCGAATAAGGCGAGAGGGAGAAGCTTTAACATGAAAGAATTCCTCTCGAGCCGCGCATTAATTTTTAAGTGAAAAATGCCTAGCGCGCGAAACCGAGCATGGAATAATAATAAAAAAAACGGCTTTTAAAAACATTCGAAATGAGAAAGCGTCTCTCGGAATTTTATAGATTGGGGTGCTGATAAAAGTTACGAATGAACTTAAAATTTTAGATTAAGATTTGGAATAAGATAATTATTAATATACGGGTTAATACTTTTAAAAGGACATTAAATAGGAATAAATATTATTAAGAATTAAGGAAATACTGACTATGTCAGAAGTTAGATTAAAATTTAAAGGACTAATGCGAAACAAATGCGAAGGATTTGCGAAGAAAATAAATTTTATATAACATATATATATATACACCAAATACTCATATATGCGCCATATACATCATTATATAAACATTATTTACGTCTTATATGCCATCTATACATCATATACGTCTTATACACATGTCCTATAACTTGGCCATATACATCAAGAAATGTTGCATACATCATATATAATTATAACGTCATCTTATGCATTATAATTGAACGATAAATCTTGGTCACTTGGCAATTTATACTTGGGAGTCGCCATAACAAGAAAGTACAATTTTATTTTATTTATTTACACACATATTCAATTTTATTATAAAACACCAGGTTGTCATATAAAGCAAAAATCGCCATTTTGGCTCCAAAAAGAAACCCCGTTGCGTCTGCGACATCTGTACCGATTTAATCAAAATTGTTTAAGTGCACCGCATATTATTAAAAATTAATTAAATCCATGATGATTGTTTCTTTCTCTGATTCAAAATAAGAATATTTAATGCTCAACAAAATACAATTATTTGATCGATCGGAAATTTCTTAGTTCAGGCTATACCGAAAACAAACTTTTTACGGGTAATAGGAGAATCGTCAAAAATGACTGCTTCATCAGCAGTTAAGATCAGAAATTGGATAAAATCTAATAATCTTAATTTTACAACATTCATGCGAAACAACACAGAGAACACACGTTTTTTTTATATAAGTAGGGAACATTTAAAAAGAACAAGTAATATAAAAATAATTTAAAAGTCAATTCCTACTTTTTAATCATAAATATATAAAATAATCCCGTGCAGCATTCATGTCCCACGTTATCTTTATTAAACATTATTTTATAATCATCGTTGCGGTATTTTATTTCTGTGGCATCACTCATTTGAGATAAATCTTTCATTTCATTTATGAAAACAATGGGAGAAATTTTTTTCTCCCATTTAAAACTAAAATTAATTAATTAAATTTAATGAATGAAGTAAAATTTGAAAAAACTGTATTAACATAAAGTGTTATCCACTACAAGTTTAAAAAAAATTATTTGAACTTCAGTGGATGAATAGAAAATATTTTATTAACGATTGAAAATTTAAACAAGATATATATAGAGAGATTGTGAGCTAATAGTAGGAATTTAATAACAGAACTGACAATCTTCACTAATATAATGCATGAAAAGTAAACGGGAAGAGTTCCGTAAACTGTGCTGGTAGGTTTGCAAGTTGTTTTTGACAATAAATGTTTGATGCGGTAGTTGCAATCTTTAGCCTTTGGGGTTGCTTTTTTAACTACTGGAAAGGACTTTATCTATGTGACGTCTCACCCCTTTTGGCTCAATTTTGGATTTCTTTGCCAATTGCGCCAACCTGCACAGGATATAGAACTCGTCCCAAGTAAACAAATAAATGATTCAGCAAATTAAAAATATATATATTTCTTAATATAACTATAAAATTCAGAAAAATATTCTGTTACTTCTCCATTATCCCGTCGATCACTTTCCATTAAAAAAAAAAAAGTATTGCCAAATTATTTGCCAAACTGTAGCGCCCAATAAAAGAAAATGGAGGAATGTTGCCATTAGAATCTCAAAAAAAAAGAAAAAAAGAAAGAAAAAAAAAAAAAGAAAGAAAAAGAAAAAAGAAATGAGGAAAAGCCCCATTCACTAAAGTATCATTGATCAGTAACTTTAAACAATAAAATTTACAATATATTAATGAAAACAGAAGCAAAAATAATCTTGGATATTTATTTATTTACATAATTTTTCTTAATTATCGACTGTTGGATAAATGTTTGTGACGTCAGTTGAAGAAATTGATCTATTGTACGTAACTACGCATCGTAACATTTTTTCAAAACTATTTGTCTTTTAATATCATGGTGTCATTTGACGTAAAGTGAATGCGACACCACGATCATGCATTTTTGACGTTAAATTCTATAGTTTGGCGATATTTTGCTTAATGGAAAGTGGTCCATGGGATAACGGAGAAGTGCCCAAATTCTTATAAATCGTATAAAATTGAAGGGCATAGGTATTTAATTTGTTTGAAGATACGATTAAAACTTCTCAAATTTTGAAGCTGTTCACAGTAATTAGAATACATTAAAAAAAAATAAACCCGCGTTTCTTATATTGAATACTGGACTTAATGAATCTTCAAAAATAAATAAAGTCAATCAGACAAGTAGTAAATATAGATACTACCGGTAAATTATAACAACACGTTTGCGGTGGGGAGTGATTAATGCTTATCTCTCAATGTCCCTTTTGAAAAGAATTATTACCTATGTCCGTAAATCCTGAAATAACAAACTAGCCTTAAATTTAAAATCAATCTCCTTTCTAACATAAGTGTATTCTTTTTCAAAGCTTCAAACACCCTAATACACTATATGGCCAATGATGACCGATCACTTGCAATTTTAGACGTTTTGTTAAATATCTGGAGAGATACTTGAGGAATTATCCTGAAACTTCAGGAGTGTAAACAACATGGTAGACGTCATATATTTCCGTGAAGATTTTTTCCCGAAACCCCATAAGGGGCCGTCAACAAATTGAAGAAAAACGAATATCTTTTGGATAACCCTGTAAAAACTAATATTGCAAAAGCGTTGAAACGGTAGCACATGCTTAGGAGGCTTTTTTTAAAAATAAACTATGCTCATTTTTATGAGGATATCACGTATACTCGTGGAGAAATTAAGGTTTTTATAAAATCAATCCCAAATTTCACCAAGTGTTTTGCTTATAATATTCAGAGTTCTTAATATAAAATAATGTTTTTTTTTTCAGGAAAGATGACATACAACATTATATATAACACACTGTAATCAGAATTAAAAAAAACTAAATATGGGATGCAAAATGAGCAGGATTACCAAATATTGTTTCACTGCGCATGCGCCAATTTAACCAAATTATACAGTGCATAATATATTAGTTAAATGTATGGACCAACTTTTATGAAAGTCTCAAAAACATAGCTTGAAAATTCTGATAGTAATCGTCGATAGAATAAGCTCGAGATTCGCTGTTCCCAAAAGGAAGCAAAAAGATGAGGGGTTGTATCCAAATATACTAACTTATGAAAGTTGACATAATAAGAATGAAGTGTCTCTCATTGTATATTTGATACAACCCCTCATCTTTTTGCTTCCTTTTGGGAACAGCGAATTTCGAGCTTATTCTATCGACGATTACTATCAGAATTTTCAAGCTATGTTTTTGAGACTTTCACAAAAGTTTGTCCATACAATATATTATGCAAAGTATATTTTGATTGAATTCGCGCTGGCGCAGTGAAAAAATATTTGTTAATCCTGCTCATTTTTCATCCAATATTCATTATTTTTTAATTCTGATTGCGGTGTATTATGTATAATGTTGTGTGTCATCGTTCCTGAAAAGAACATTCTTTTATATTAAGAACTCTGAATATTATAAGCAAAATACTTGGTGAAATTTGGCTTAATTTCTCCACGTGTATACATGCTATCCGCATAAAAATGAACATAGTTTATTAAAAGAAGCCTCCTAAGCATGTGCTACCGTTTCAACGCTTTTGAGATATTAGTTTTTACAGGGTTATCCAAAAAATTTTCGTTTTTCTGAAATTTACTGACGGCCCCGTATGGGGTTTCGGGAAAAAAACTTCGCTGAAATACATGACGTCAACTATGCTGTTTACACGCATGAAGTTTCAGGACAATTCCTTATGTATTTTTCTAGATATTTAACAAAACGTCTAAAATCGCATGTGACCGGTCATCATTGGCCATATAGTGTAGTATTGATCAATAGTCTATTATGTAGAATTGTGGCCAATATAGACATTATATTATATATAAAAATTATTCTTGAAAGGCTTCTCCTCTCTTAAAACCTTTATAGTCAGTCTGAGATATACAATTCATCTGAAAATAACAAATTGAACTAACAATTATGAATGGAACTAACAATAAATCAAACAATTATGTTTAAATTTTTCACAACTGTCAAAATAACCTTTAATGATGACAGACAGACTTCTTGATAGCTTAGCATTGTAACTGTCGTGCGATGCTTCAGGACTCGTAAGTATTTTTGGATGAATGCAATGATAGATTGGTTAAACATACATAGATGGGTTAAACAGCACCCCGTTCTTACTTTAAGCTTAAAGATGAAGTTGAGCTGTCATCTTGAAAAGGATATGAATGAGGAGTCACCATTAATGTAAAGAAGTTTGAAATTGTACGTCAAACATAAACAAATGATGTGCATTCGTACTGTTATTATTTCAGTGAAATGAATTATTTCGTCTGTTATTATGATATGATGAATTTCCGTAATAAAATAAATACATTTTAAGTTGGCAACACTTTATATTTTGTTGACATTTACTAAAAATTCCAATGGAAAACTTAATTCTAGCTTGAAAATTTCAGAACTTGAGATCCATATTTAAACACTTTTTCTATTTAATATCTACTTCTCCGTAAATATCTATCTAAAATAACTGTCGGTAATAAAATACACTGTCGGTAGATTATCTGGTTGCTAGATTTAAACAATTTTAGTACATAAATCTATACTATTAAGAACCGTTCGCGTATCTATGTAACCTCAAAAACTCGGAAATCATATTCCTAATAAAAGTACAGAAACCGTATTCAGTTGATGCATATCAACAGTAAAAGTTAGTGATTTGTTGTTAAGTACTTGTGATTCGTGCGCGTACCCTATTAAAATCCGTGCGCGTATCTATCTGTGTAACCTCAAAAACACGGAAACCACAGGGCGCAGGGCTGCAAAATTTGGCACACGGATTGCTGATAGGGGACCCATGAACGATTGGGGCAAAAAAATCGAAAATTTTAAATATATTTTTTTATGTTTTTGACGAATTTTTGCCTTTTTTTTGTTCAACCCGTAATCGCGCGAGTTCTAACCAGTTCGGAATATTTACTGCAATGTCAGATATGCATATTACGTACGCCACGCTGTAATACTAAGAAGCTGTAGCGGATATTACGATAATTATTTTACCTCGCATACAAATAATTAGAGATTATTTAATAGCGCTTAGTTATTACCTTTTTTAAAAAATAAAGAAAAACATTTTATCACAAAAATTAACAAGACTTTTTATTCTATTTATTTCCTTATTAAAGGATATCGTTTTATCGTCTGCTACCTTAACAACATGATAAATTAAATTTCAATAAAAAAAATGCACAGTAGTAGAAAAGTATTTTTCTAAATAGAATAGTTGAACAACTCAACACTTTAACAGGGGAATTCTTATTTCTTATTTAGATATTTTAAAGTTGTTTGTTGTCATTTTTATTTTTAAATTTAGTTTTAGAATTAAATTAATGAACTCCCGTGCGTAAAACGGGTTAAACAGCTAGTTCGGTTTTTAAATTCAGTAATACGGAAATAATAGGACTCCATCTTAAATATGAAGTAATCACCATGGCAACATAGAATCATATTACCTACCATGGGATATCATTGAATTAATTACGCATGATATAATTTAATAGAATAAAGGAAACTTTTATTAATATTTTTTTAAAGTTTTGATTCTATTTTCATAAAATTTAAAATGAATCGATAACATTATGCAACGAATATTATTAAATTTCAAACCATTCGGCTGGGTAGTTTTTGCGCTGTTGTTCGGTTTTTAAATTCAGTAATACGAAAATAATAGGACTCTATCTTAAATATGACGTAATCACCATAGCAAGCTAGAATCATTACCTATCATGGGATATCATTGAATTAATTACGTATGATAGGATTTAATAGATTGAAGAATGCGACTATAACTTGGTCATAGAGGTTTTAATATGTCATATACGTCATATATGACTATAACGTCATACATGTCAGATAACCTGGCGATACATCTCAGTCGCTTGATGATTAATCTCCGGAAACTGCTATATCAAGGAAGTAACAATTTAAAACAAAAATTCAAATTACTTAATAAATATTTTTATTAATATGTTTTTAAGTTTTGATTCGATTTTCACAACATTTGAAATGACTCGACAAAATTCTGCAGCGATTCTATATATTAAATTTCAAACCATTCGTTTGGCTAGTTTTTGCGTTGCTATATGCGGACAGATGGACAGATGGACGGACGGACGGACCAGACGTCGACTATAGATGCTACGTATTTATATAATTACGAACGCATCTAAAAGGATTGAGGACTTAAATCACTTCAGTGTGCCTATCTTCCTGAAGAATTAAAAAGATTTTATGAAGAAGTTGCATTAGAGCCAAACAGTGATATTCAACAACATGTTGATGAATAAAAAGAGTAATTCCTGTTTAGTTTTTTTCATTTTTCACATCATGTATACATCAATGTGTCTTAATATTTGTTCAACGTAACTTTTTTGTAAGTTTTATAAAACATATTCTTAGTTTAAGTCAAACTATATTTTTATATAATTTATCCTGATTTAATTATAGAAAAGACACTTGTCTCTTTTTTTTATTATTATTACATTACTAACTGATCCGACTTGCTTGCCTGGAAATCATTAACTTTCTTTTGCGTTTTCGATAACAATAGACATTTTTGGCGCGCATTATGTTCTAAACAAACCTTTTTCCGATCTAAACTCCGGCACTCGTCCACGCTGCCTACGGCAATGTATAGCAGGCATGCTACGCACGAGCTTCAATAACGTTAATTTTCAATTTCCGCCGCTAGGGCTGCAAAATCATCTTACTTAGTTATGTATATCTTAATTAGTTCATGTTAAGTTGAATGAACCAATTCCCATTCAAGAAGATTACAAGCAATTTTTAGAACACTTTGGTCGAAATATGAAAATGTCCTAAGTAGACCACTTTCAATCCCTATATTTACCACACCCCCAAAGTTACCGACATGCACCCATCATACTGCACGTTCGGAGACCCTCGAGGCTATTTTACACAGGGTGAACCAAAAGTTCGTTAAAACTTTAAAAATTCATAAAAAAGGGAGAAATTGTGATAAAAAAGTGGGGTTTGCAAGAAAGGGCTCGCAAGGTAGTCGGGTGTTTTTTAGCAGTTAAAAAATTTAAAAAATAAACAAATAAATTAGTTAAAAAAATTACTTGTAGATGGCGCTAACATGCGATATATTCAGCAGCATTATGCAAATTAATCCTGCAATAACAGACCGGGATACACAAGGATTTCTCATTCGCTTTCATATTGTTATCATTACCCGATCGAGCGTTGTTGGTGAAGCTGTTCTATTTGAACGGTGAGTCAGTAACTGTTGCATTGCGAAAATTTCGCACGGCGAAAGGACTTAAGACGAATAATGTGGTACGGAGATCAAGCTGAACAATTGTTATTGCAAGACTAATTGGGTGGAGCGTACTGTTGTCCAGTTCATTGTGTTTCGAATTGTCAGCGATCTCTACCAGTGACATTTTTAACTAAAATATTTTTTGCTGCTAAAAAAATCCGACTACCTTGTGAACCCTTTTTTGCAAAGTGCACTTCTTTATCTTAATTTCTTCCTTTTTTATGAATTTTTAAAATTTTACCGAACTTTTGGTTCACCCGGTATATATATATATAGATATTTAGATTACAAAATAATTTCCACAATTCAACTAATGTTAACTTATATTTATTGTAAGTTAAGGTCGACTTTTTTTAAAAAAAGTAAGTGCTTTTATGTTTCTCAGAAAAACATTTTTTATGTCTCTGAAAATT
This sequence comes from Maratus michaelseni, assembly GCA_963931845.1. Taxonomy (NCBI): domain Eukaryota; kingdom Metazoa; phylum Arthropoda; class Arachnida; order Araneae; family Salticidae; genus Maratus; species Maratus michaelseni. The sequence goes on along the minus strand of OZ007588.1, from coordinate 471,780,571 downwards.
TCATTCTAGAATGACTGATTCATTTCTGGTTCGATGAAAAACTTCGCTATCAAGAAATCATTTTCCGTTTATAAAAATTAAGAAGTATTTTCTTTCAATGTAATTACAGTTATTTTTCTAGATGATAAAAGAGAAAGAATTAATAAAAAAATAACAAAAGAGTAACTTCTAATTGGATTTTATATTTTACAAGTAATTTACTCAAAATATATTTTTATTTATCTTTGATTAATGGATTTTTTTTAAAACAGTGTTCTGTAAAATAATTTTGGATGAAATAATTGCTACATTATTTTGAACATATTCGTATTATAAAATTAAATAAGCTAATTAAAAAATGTAACAGAATTATTTTCAAGAGAATTAAACTAGAGCTTAATCATTCGAGAGAACAAATTTGCTAATATCGGAGAGTTTGCTGATTTTTAAATCTTACTCTACGAACAGTATAATTCAGGATTATAATATACAACATCAAATCGTAAGATTTTATACTTTTAATTAAGAAGCATTAGAAATAAGATGAAAATGAATTTAAGTTAAATGGGATTTTTTAAAAACTTTACTAATCCTTATCGGCGAAATAACAATAAGCATAAGCCGTGAAAAAATATATAAATCAAACCCGTTTTGTTTAATGAGGTAATTAATTTTAAAGGTCTTCTAATAAAATCTTTTCGGGATATATTATTGTTGTCGAATAACTGCGTAGATGTACTACAAAATAGTCTTATTATTCTTCTGTGTAAAGAAGGATTTTAGAGGGGGGATTACAGGTTATTTTTATGAGAAATAAGCATAACTTTGATTAACTTTTAATTTTAACATTTCATGTAGGATGAAATGTTAGGATGATATTTATTTTTTATGGGTAGGTTTTAAAGGATAAGATGATACTTTTATATTAATTCATTTCCTATATATGGATTTTTGAGTTAATTGTAAAATATTAAACTGAAAATATTTTCAAAAGACCGTAATTCTCAAAGAAAAACTTTTCAGATACCAGATTTAGAATTTTTTATACTTGTTTATAAGTATATCTATAAATGTTTATAAACATTTACCTCTGTCTTTAACAGTAAAAAATATTTTTTTAAGTAAAAGAGAGTATTACAAAAGTTGGTTTGCACTATCTGCCATTTTAATAGCATTAACACTTGGATTACAGGCTTGGGACACATGTCGTCCCAGCAACTATTTTTTTTTTTTTTTTCTATTCCAACCACTTTTTGAAAAATAGTCTTTTCTCTACATTTATATTTGGATATTTTCAAAAGAAATCTCCCAGAAAACGTTTTCTTTGGAAATTGTGGTACGAATGTATCGCCATTTCTGGCTCATAATCAAAAGGTTAAAAACAGATTCCGTAACTGCTCAAAATAAAGTGCACTTTTGTTTAGTCTTCATTCTGGAAAATCTTGTGCTTTTCAGAATTTAAAGATTAAAATTTAAACATTAAGTATTCAATAAAGTCCAATTCTTTCATTTTTACTCATATACACATTCACTTATTTTCAGTTACTGTTACTGCAATCTATATGAAATTTCCGTCAATTTTATTCCGTCAATTCTTCTTTTTATGATACTACTAACTTAAGTACCCGGCGTTGTCCGTGATTTCAAGAATGTTTGTGTAGCAAAATCAATTTAAAAATTAAACATGTTTTACAGAGCACTTTAAAATGTTAAAATATCCCAATATTTCCATAATCGTGTTTTTAACTTTATTCAATACGTTCTTGAAACTCATATGACGTTATATTCACCTGCTGACGTCATATCTACTGGCTTTCTCTAATACTCATATTGATACTCTCTTTACATGATTCTCAAATATTTGAAAAAGTCCGTTGAACTTCCAATATGACGTCAGATTATTTTTCTTCTTAATTCTCTAATGACGTCATATTAACCTGCTTTCTGTACTTACACATACTCATACTCCTTGTATTATTGAGTGTTATATGTAGTATATATACAAAAATATAGATCACATACAGGTTTGCACAAAAGTCTATTGGTGTTAATTGCTGAAATTGTATATTCATCCGATTTTATCCAGTTTACATTCCTACAGTTTTTCTTAAAATGCAAATGTTCCCTAAACGAAAAATAAATCATATATATTTAAATAAGAAAATACCTAAAATATAAATGGTTTTCTTCTACCAAAATTATAACTTAAATTATTGCCTGCATGACTTTTTATTTTCGTACAACACATTCCGGTTACGTCAGTTTCTTAAAAAGAGCTGAATATGACATGACTATTTGATGAGGTTAATAAAAATAACAAGGAATAACCTTCATTTTTCTGCATCAAGATAAGAACTTATACAGGGTGTTTAGGTACTACCACAATTTGCGGAACATGAATTCTCGTTTAGAGTACTTCAAATTTTCCTACGGAACCAAGCCTCTAAAACGTATAGTTTTTGAGAAAATGCAAAGTAAAATAAAGAAGTATGACGTCACATTCTGAGCACCAAAAATGAGCTTTATTGTACCTCATTTCATTGGAAATAGGATGCGAAACATGATACAAAAAAAAAAAAAAGAAAAAAAAGAAATATTTTAAAAGTTAAATTTTCACCTATAAGCGTAAGGAAAAAAAATAAAAAAGTAGGTCAACGTTAGAAGTGTATCTAATGAGCAAATTGTAAGCCATTTTTTGGCGCACTTTAAATGGACACAGCTGGAAACTATCAGCGATCGTCCCGTAGTGATATTGTATTTGGATAGTTGCGATATGTATTTTACTTCGAGTCAATTGGCATTACAAATTGCTAGAGAATTTGTGACGTTTTACTCTTTTTAGAGTTTCGTTCATCTCACGAAACCCTATTACTCCCGCTCCATTGTCTGTTCATCCCAGAGCCGTTCTCAGAACCTTTATAACTTACAGAGTTGAAACTTTGTGTATATATATAACTGAATATCTTCTATGAAGCTCAAAATATTAAAATTTGAAAAAATCGTATTATTTTAATAAATAGAGGTAAAAAACCGAAATTCTAACACCCTTTTCCTATTAAATTTAAACATTTTTCGTTATAGCAGTTGCCAACAATTAAAAATCCACAATAAAATTCTTTCTACAATAATTAATTTTCTATTGAAAGATTTCCACGTGAAAAATGAAAATGAAATAAAAAGTTTCACCAATTGAAAAAAAGATTAATATGAAATAAAAATGATTGACGCATATTGGTAATAAAAAGGAAATTTTTAAAGATTTCTCAATAATACAAAGAGTATGAGTATGTGTATGTACAGAAAGCAGATTAATATCACGTCATTAGAGAATTAAAAAGAAAATTTATCTGACGTCATATCGGGAGTTTAACGGATTTCTCAAATTTTTTAGAATAATACAAAGCGAGTATCAATATGAGTAATAGAGAATAGTAAATATATGCGCTTGAGGAACGTATTGAATCATGATAAAAACCCGATTATGGAAATACTAGCATATTTTAACCTTTTGAAGGTATACAACATGCTTAATTTAGAAATTATATTTTTTTAAATATCGCATTTAGTCCACATGACATATATTATTATGAGCTATCGGGCTGGTTTAGATATTCGAAAAAAAAAAAAAAAAAAAAAGACCGGTAAATTTTTACTTCATAAAAAACATTACTTTTTTTTGTTGTTAAATGAAATTTATTTGGATTTATTAAAGAAATAATGATAAAGGATTTTGAAGAGAATATTAAACGAAACCCTTTGTGCGATTTTCGATCACACTTACCCGCTTGTTTGAATTTATGTTTTCGAAAGCTACGCGTTGTTGAAGTATGTTTCTTTGAATACTTTTTATGCACCTTGAACCAGGATCCTTTTTCTGAACAGTTTGTGCATGTATACCCAAAAACTCCCTATCTGTTGAAGAGCAAAATGCACGGCTCACTAACTATTTGTTATTCTTGTTCTCAATATTCCCTTCTTTGCTGCCAATTCCATCATAACCCTTTTGCATAGACAAGTTGATTTTAAAAGTTAAGTGTTTATTTAATGTACAATAATATTTCTCTGAGGTTGGTTAATTAATGAATTTAGTTTAAGCTAGTTTAACAATTAAATTGGTTGAATAATTAAATAATTCAAAAAGAAAATTGCGCTGTGTGAATTTTTCGTAGAAACCAATTAAACCCTTTTTGAGAAAAATCAGTTCTTGTCCCATGCTAAGTTGCAAAGCTTAAAAACTAAAAGATTACACAATTACTGCAAAATAAAAGTAAAGTCTTCTAATTAAATTCCATTAACATTTATTTACAACTATCTACAAAAACAATAAGAAAAGGAAAATATCAACATTCATTTGACTGATTGTTGTAGGTAGAATAATAGCTAAAAATGATCACATTTTATCTTCTTATCAACATTAGTTCAATTGTAGCTTTGCAAAAGAAATTGCAATGGCGAAACATTTTACGAATTTTACTTAACATTTACACAATATTTTACTCACTTTATAATAAATAATATTTTAAATCTTCCTCAAAAGACTCAGGCTCAACTACCAAGAGTCCTTAATATACATTTATAGATTTATCAAGGGAATACATAGAATAATATTGGATGATTACCTCTGTTTCCTAATAGCAACATGATTGTAGGTTCTCGCTCATCATGTCCAAGAGTAGGAAGTGTTTATCATCCTTTAGAAATGGCAGGTGCTTTATGTTCTTGTCAGATCACCCTCACAACACACTTTAAAAAAAAATAATAATATTATGACATATTTTAAAGTCCTTTAATAAGGAAGTCAATGTTTTCTCAAAACCAAAATATGGTCTATCGTCTCTCAGACTAGAGAGAAAAACAAATTTTCTCTAAAAAGAAAGACATCCTTCCGTTTTCAATAATGAAGAGAGAATGAATTCTGTTCCTTTTATTTTTTCAAAAACCCTCCTGTGTCGCAGTCGGTGGATGTGTTCCTCACTTGTCCCAAATTTGCATGATAGAGCCAGTGGGCAGTGCCTTGTATTCTCTTGAATTTGCAACCCCTTCCGTTGTCCAGCCTGCTTCCTCTCTTATTGGCTTTTCGTGATCGTATCTAATTGCACTTTTTATTTTTCACTAGCTGACATGCCCGGCGTTGCCCGGACCCGTGATAATAACCTTAAAAATACCTAAAATTAATGTTGAATGATTTTACATTTTTAAATGAAAATATATCTAAACGAACTAAAGGACAGTCTTTATAGTTATTGCCGATTTAATGTCGATTTAATTTCTGATGTTTTGATATATTAAACTTTCAATTCTGATCAAAAGTTCCTGAGGAAACCTAAATAATATAAAACGCTTCCTCACCTTTCCTCTTTTAAACTCAAAATAATATACAGTATTGGCCAATTTATTAGTCCCATTCGAAAAAAAAATTCCAAAACCATGTTTCTAAGATGATTATATTAAAATTAAATAAAAAGCATGATGACTTAATCAAACTGAATCAAATTATGATGCACTCGTGGCATCATAATTTACTTTTATATTTTAACAGAATAGTAAGGCTACTATAATCAGTATACGTCAGGAGACATGGCAGTTATCCTTATCTTTTTACGTGTGAAGATTTCTCTATGGTACTCCATTGTGAAATTTGGTAATTTTTGAAATTCAATATTTTAAAAACGGCATAACCATTAGATTTGAAATTTATATCCTGAAAAATACATTTTTTTACCTTTCTAACGCAGTTTGTCTAACAATTTTCTGACAAATACTTTTCGAGCTATTAATTTTTTCAGTAACTTCAAATGTTCCATTTTCCGAGATTAATCTGTGGCAACGGTTATCGAAAATCCCAGTCGTCAGCAACGCATAGCTTTTTATTAAAGAGGATGTTTCGTTGCCAAAACCAATCGCCTTATATCAATACCCCTTCTCATGGGAAGATATTCTGAGAAGAATTCGCGTGTGGTTTATTGCTATATTTTCATAATCAGACATACATCAACGTTAGAATTTATTGATGCAACTGTCTTAAAATGTCGTCATTTGGTCTATTTCCATAAGCGCGACGAATTGCATCCTTTTGTACAGTTATGTTACATACAAAGTCTTGATAATGTGAATTCTTTACATTACTATCTTTTAAAAACAATATGTAAAATCTGAAACAAAATGTAACTGATTTTATATTTAAAATATGGATTTTTCTGGAAATTTTAAGAGATATAAGGTACTTGCTACTTTTGTCGTAATAGTTGTTTTCTTTATAACGTGACTTAAATTGTAATGAAATTTTTAATATTTTGTTTAAGTAAATTAATAACGAAATAACTTGAAAATAACATTCTATTCGCTTTCAAAATCCTTTATTTAATCAAAGTAATTGACGAAGTAGCTATTCATCAACAATTTATTGGAGAATTATATTAAGAGACTTAATAACACAAGAAAAATATTTACAATATTTAAGGAAATAGAAATTAAACTAATAAATTTATTGAAAGGCCTTTCACTTGAATATTGATTTAGCCGACAAAAGTTTAGTCATCGATATCATTTTGGATTTAGTTATGAAATAATTATTTTAAAATTATACAAAATTTCTAGAATAACTAACGTCTGTTTTTTAATTTTCCAGTTTGAATTATTTTTATCAAGAATTGGATTAAATATTAATCACGCAAAACTTAATTTATCTGCCTTATAACAATTTTAGTACAGAATTTCGCTTCAATGAAATACCATTGTACAACCACCTTAAGGCAATATTCACTTAAAATGATGCGTAGATTGATTAGAGTTGCATTATTCTCTCAAATATGTTTCAGAAACTAACGAATTTCATATTGATGAAGGGATGAGAAAAAGTCATAATCAAATAACTTCTATGCATTTCATGTTTGAGTAGGCAGCTATAATTTAATCGTTTTATAAATAAATGTTATTTTCTTGTGTCTTCAGATAGATGTTATATTTCATATAAGGGAATTTCTTTAGAGATTCATTTCTTAATGATTTTCTATATGTGCACTTTATGTAAAAAAGAGAAATCCCGTATTATTTTATCACCAAATTGTCACCTATAAGCACGAGTATCGCAATTTGATAGGGATTTATGTCTTCTTACAATGTATGTCTAAAATATGTGTTTAGAAGTCATTTAAATTCTGAAATGTTAAAAAACTGAAGAAAGTTTCAAAAAGAACATCAGTTTTGACATAATATTTGAACTCTTCATTAACCCTTTCACTAGAAATAATTTTAAAATAAAACAAAAATTATGAACTTTTCACACATTGTTAACGATGCTCCCAATAAGCTAAATCTACAAAAAACAACTTTTCAAAAGTAATCAAAAGCCAGGCATAAAAAAAAATCGAAAGTTGTGGCTAAAAAATGGGGAGATATCAAATTTCCAAGATTTTATTATAGTACTTATTTAACTTTTTTCCATTAAATAAGTTTTCATATATATACGTCGAGTGCCTACGTATATGTTAATAGAAATCGTTTTCTCCTGGTACTAAATACATTCTAACGTGTTTCTGAATTTTTTTTCAAATTATGCATGATGGGTTTGGCGGCCATCTTTTCATATTATACACAAAATTCTAAGCATCCAAATCCGTAGTTAAAATCCGAAGTTCAAAATTGTAACTTAAGCAAATATTTTAAGCGTTTCGTTTATAGACTTGTATGCTCGGAAAATTGTGTCTTAAGATAATGATGATTTATCTTAAGGATTCATGTTATGATTTATTTTTTAAAGTAATTAATCATTTCAAAGTAGTAAAAATCAATTTCTCAAAATATCAGTCTTCCTCAATTTGTCTGTCCGTAGTTAAAATCTAAAGTTCGACATCGTTATAAACATATTACATTGCAAACATATTACGCTTTTACTTTAGAAATTTGGTTGCTTAGAAATATGGAAAGATGGCCGCCAAGCCCATCATGCATAATTTAAAAAAAATTGAATTTTCAGAAACACGTTAGGATGTATTTAGTACAAGAGAAAGCAATTTCGATTAACATATACGTAGGCACTCGACTTGTATATATGAAAACTTGATTAATGGAAAAAGTTAAATAAGTACTATAATAAAAGCTTGGAAATTTGATATCACACCATTTTTAGCCGCAACTTTCGATTTTTTTTTAAGCTTGCCTTTTTTTTTTTTACTTTTGACCAGTTGTTTTTTGTAGATATCATTTCTTTTTTTAAAAATGGATTATACATAATTTAAATAATCCTTTCTTTGAAATTAACACGAGAATGTTATGTAAAATTACATTTTACTTTCAGTTACTGTTTAAAGGTTTAAATAGAAATACCAGTAGATTTTTCAACTAAATTAATTACACTTTTAAGAACAGCATAATAATTGTAGCTTGTTATAATACTTGTTATCCTTCGTTAAAAATATCGCTGACTTATCCATGAAATGAATAAAAATGGAATACGTACATAGCGTGTCAAAGCTGCATTTGAAATCAAACATGATATCACGCTCTTTTATTATTATCGTTAAATCACATTGATTGGTGCGTCTTTCTAAAACGTAGTTAATGGGGAAAAGTAGCAAAATATCTTAGCAATTTCTTAGATTTACATTATTTTACTGAATTAAGCATTGTACTCTTACAATAAATTTAACTGGAAACTTCACTTCTAAAGCAAAAACAATTCAACAACAGGATTTCACTAATTTATAGCAAAATGACGTCAAAGGTATTCTCTGCCTGTGAACGAAATGCCTGTCCTTCACCGTGGTTTTTTAGAAATAAATGAATACACACATTCAATTCCTTTTCAATTTTTTTTTTTTTTCAATTTTTTTTTTTTTTTTTTTTTTTTACGTTTGGAAAGAAATTTTAAATGCCGATAACTCTTAATGTATACATTTTAGAAGGTACCTCCTCACTCAAAAATTAATTTATTTTTAAAGATCTTTCTAAAAATGCAAAATTTATGATATTATATTTATTAAAGCATAAACACTACGTCTGATAACTTTGTTTTGCAATATTATAAGAACACACATTTTATCAGACAATTAAATACACTAAACCAACATGAGTGAAAAAGTGACCTGGGCCAGGACTCGAACCTGGGAACTTCAGTGTACCGTGCTAACGCTCTACCACGAAGCCACTCAGATCGATAACGCAGCCCGGCAATTTCTCACACTTATTCATGTTGGAAACAGACGTCGGCCAAAGTTTTATTTAAAAAAATCTTCAGAAAAAATGGCTGACTTTCAGATGAAATTTGATGTGATTAACCCGTAACTGATTTGTGCTGTTATAATACAGATGGTACACAGTCGTTGGCGGGTTTTATCTCTGTTTTGGCATAATTTTTTAATTGGCCAATTAATTAACAGTTTTTTGATAATTAAGGATAGATATATATATATTTTTTTTACACTGGATTTTATAAAAGCAAGTAGTTTACGTAATTACTTGTCCAAAAATGCAATTCTTTTTTTTTCTGCCCAATATTTAACTCTGTAGGTTGTTTGAAAAAAAAAGTTTGACGAAGAAAAAAGTGATCATTTTAAGTAACTCGACGTTTTAAAAAAAATCTATATCTCTGTTTATAAATCACTTGTTAAGATGAGTTTGGTCTCAAATTGAACAATTTTTTCATTAGATTCTTCTAGTTTTCGTTTTTTTTCTGCGACGCTTGCTTCATTTGATATCTGATATTTTAATATGGCATGTTTGGTCGATTTAACATTGCGAAGTTGCTTCCTGTAAGTAAGCAGTAGCGGTAAGCAGTAAGTAAGTAATTAAGCAGTCCAGTTCTTGGCATTGTTTGCTTGGCGTTTTTTTATAGCTTAGCTTGGCAGAGTGACCGCCCTGCTTGATCCATGGAGACAATTCTTAAAAGTATGCCTTGATCAAGGGCACCAGTAGTGAAAGTGTTAAATTTTAATTCTGGATATCATATAGGAAGCCAGTAGGTGAAGCAGTTTAGGAATTACGCAGATGTAAAATTTTAAACTCTTAGTTTTAAATTTATTTTTATATTCTTCTATATACATAAGAAGGAAGTATTGAAATCGTAAAATAATTTACTTGTATTTTTGAATGGACTTAAAAGTTTTGAGATGATTTAAACACGATTTGATATTTTTACAAAATATCTGTCTGTTAGTCTGCGTGTGACACAATGTTTGTGGCCACTCTATCTCAAAATTAAAAAATTACGAAATTTTATCAAACTTCAAATTTAGTTAGACCTTGACATGAATGGGTGTAGATTAGGCTTGAGTGTATATTCATCAACACGTGTTGCTGTTTTGCTGCATTATTCACGAAATCCGCGATAGATTTATTTTAAAAAACTGTTGCATGGTATTTCACCAAGCTACATATTCGTTTAAATAATTGACGCTGAACGTATGGCACGCGTGCCACAAGTGGCACGCAGCAGTTTATTTTCGGCACGGCATAGATTCAAGTTCTAAATAAAAATACACTGAAATTTCGCAAAATGCATGAATTTAGACAGGTCGAGTTTGTCTGAATTCAATAGGTTGTAGGTGTCATTTATAACATATTTAAGCATGTAAATAGGAATGTTTGTTTTATGTATTGTACCAGTACCAAATTGTAAATATACAGTGTATTTCAAAATGTTATTGTGTGTAAATAAAATTGTTTGAATTTTATATTGTAATTATATATTTTAATCATTTTTAAAAATATATTATACCTCTAAATGTTATTGTATACATACTAATGCATTCAAAATGTACAATTTTAAATAATTGTAATTATAATGTTTATCTCAAAATGCTATATAAATAACAATAACTAAAGTATATGTAAAATATCAATTATTGTAATAATTGTAACGTTCGCCCAGCCTTGTGGTAAAATTGGGTAACGTTTATACTTTGTAAATATAATTATTGTTGCTAACATGTAAATGTTATAACTGAAAAATGTAAATAACTTCTGCACGCTCAGCAGAATGTTATTTTAGTTTAAAATATTAGGTTAATTAAAAGTCACCCTGTATATTGTATGTTATTGTAATATATTATTATATTTTAAGTATTTAAAAACTAGTTGTAGTCTATAAAATGTATCAAAGCTCTCATTTTAGAATGTTATAAAATAAGTTCAATTATATTTGATATTTAGAGATATAATTCAAGAAATCTAGAACAGTTTATATGTTGAAGACAGTCATTTATTTGGGAGTTTCCACATACCGATTGATAACGCAAAATTCTAAAAAGGACTAAAAACTGTTGAAATTAACTATAATTCTGATATATTTCTTTTACGAAAATTTCACAAATATTTAAATTATGCCTTTATTTAATATCAAATTTTAAAATGATGTTATTAATATTTGTATGATGTTGGAACTGACTATGGGACTGATGTTGTTTTAAAAATCGAATATTAAAAATAACAATATTAAAAATTAAAAACAATAGAGCAGGTATTTGTTTATCTTGTTAGTTTGTTTATATGCAACATTATCTGATGTTTAAATCAATCGGCCATTCTTTTTAAATTTATTACATTTCAGATTGCTAGTTTTATTAGAACAAAAATGATAGCATGAAAATTTTAATAATAAAACTGGCATATATAACGTGTTATTTAGTTTTTTATTTCAATTTTGTTTAAATTTGCACGTATTTTGTGTTATATTAATTTTACGTTAGTTGTAATATGTTATGTATAGTTAAAGTTAGTTATAGTATGTTAATGTAAGTGGTTTTTTTAAAAGTTTAATGTATTTTTTCTTTATTTTAAATCTTAATAAAAAAAATAAATATAAAATAATTTTGTTTTGCTATTATCTTGAATTTGTTTTGTAATTTATTATTTTATTTTGTTAAGTAAATTGAAAGAGAATAGTGTTACCCAAGTGTTCCTTAATGTAGTAAATAACATTTAATTTCCACACGTAAGCCATAGATACAAATTATTGAAAACCGTTATGCTTCACCAGATTTTCATAAAACGATATATTCAGGCATATTTTTTTTATTATTATATGAAAACAAAAAAGCCGAAAATGTCTTTTGAGCAAAAATGATATATTAGAATTCTGTAGCATCACACTTCTTAGATCATCAACCAATTTTCGCACCATTACAGAAAAAAGAAGAGTTTATCAATTCTTGTTAAACATTACTTTGTCATAATTATTTTAAGATACAAAATTACATGCATTGTTGCACTTTTTGTATGCAAGCAATTTCTCATTTCTTAAATACAATTAGTCAAATGTCAATACAAAAATGCCCAGAAACGCAAATAGATACTCATTATCTTTTTTGCCTTTAATAACGCATTCATTTCTCGCTTGTAGCTGAATTAGTATGCAGTATCGGTTTTCTATTATTTACGGTTAGTAATCTTCTTTTAAAGTCCATTTTACAAGTTTTGACATGTTCTTAGTCGTTCTTCAATCACACTAATAAGAAGTAGCAACAATAAAGCACATAGTTAATCTTTAATTTATTATCTCTCTTGACCCTGTTACGCGCGATCGGCAGAATGTTTTTACTTTTTATTTCTAGGAAAATTTCAATTTATATTACACTGGGATAAACAGAACTTATAAGAAAAGGAAAGAACTGTAATTAAGATACAAACTTCTATCAAAATTCTGATACAAAGTTTTATGATACAAAGTTTTAAAAGGGAGGAATCAAAAAACAATTTGTTGCTTTAAAAGTGTCACTTATAAAGATGATTAATGTGTAATCAATAAGTAAATGTATAATAGTAAAACATTATTAAAAATAAACAAGGAAGAGCAGTCATGTGTCAAGCATAGATTTTGAAACATTTTTCAACTTTCAAGAATATTTCAACAAACTTTTGCTGTTTAATAATGTAAAGATACCTAAGCAAACATTTTAGAAAACGCATATCACATTAAAAAAAATATTTCTCCAATTACCGTTCACAGGCGGAAAAACACCCTAATTCGTTTGTGTATTTAATCTATAGATTTGTATATATTCTAGATAAAATTTTGAAATTTAATTTAGTTAGAAAATGTATAATAGGTTGAAAATTCACTTTCAGTAATTTCTACCAATAAACAGAAACATAATTGAATTATGTTTTACAAAATTGTATCTTATCTACAGCTATTTATACACGCCACTTATTAAGCTAAAATTTAATTCAGGTTAAAACAAGCTCAAAACTACTGAAATCACACTTGAAAAATTATCATTTAAGGCAGTACTGTAATGTAATGTAATGCCAGTACTTTACGTGACCCTGTCTATGATTCTATTTATATTCTTCTACAAACATCTCTTATAGTATACTAAATATAGTTCTTCTGGAAAATGCATAACTCAAGTAAAAACCTACATTAAACAATTCACGCTCCATCTTAGTAATGTTTTCGAAATATTTTGTGTAGCCCTGTATATGACATATAGCATTTATATACATCACGTAGTATTCAAAACTTTTGTGAAACTTAAAAACGCATACTATAACTGAAAACGAACTTCCAGCAGTTATCGCCAATAGACATTTTTCGGACACAATACTGTATCCGACATCTTTTGTGTCTCCTGTAAATGAACGATAAATGCTATGCACGTGATATTCTACAGCAAGTATCCTGTATTAAACATCAGTAATGTATATCAATTTCATTATATTTGAAATAGTGTAACATAAATTAAAATACGTGCCAACCGCTTTTCCCCCGTATAAGATTATGTTACAGGATTCTTTTGTGTGACCCTGTAAATGAATGATAAATGCTTTACACTCTATGCAATTCTATAAGCGTAATTTATTGCATCTCAGAAATTCATATCAATTTCATTTATGTTTGTAATAGCGTAAGATGATTAAAATACAGCGCAAACGATTTTCCACATAGAACGTAATATAGCGGAATACTTTTGAGTTGTCCCTGTAAACGAATTATTATATCTATACAATTAGTGCAATTCATTGATGTATATAAATGTCAATATGTTTGAACTAGATTAACATCTCTAAATAAAATATCACATTAAATCAGACATAAATGTTAAAATTACATACAGATGTTTTGGGCTATATTGTAGCCTCTCATCAGTGCGATTGCATACGCTGACCAGACAATTTCCAAACCATGTTTACAGTCAATATTTTAACTACTGAAAATCATGAAAATTTCCCCGAACTTACATTAAAGTAAGACCACATACTCAGCTGGAACCACACAAGATAATTAGAGTAACATCATTAAAAAATACTGTAAAGGATTTTCCGTTATACACCTTAACGTAACGACTTATTTTAGTGCCCCTGTAATTGTACTATAAATAATACACATTTCATTTTCAATACCGAACATGTCATGGTAATCCTCAATAACATATATTAATCACATGGCTATCCGTGTATATTTACGCGAGTTAGAACTTGGACATTGATTTTTGAAAAATTATTTTTTAATATTATGACATGAATGTAAAAGTAAAGAATAAATATAAAATAGATCTCAAATATTTGTTTAAAAAAATTCAACAGTACATATTGTATTATTAATTTTAAATAAAATTTAAAAATGCAATTTTTTTTATACAACCCACATATTTTTTCATTCGTTTTCATATACATGGTATATGAAAAATTTTAGTGCAAACATTTAGTGATCTATAATACACGTCAGAATAAGATATATTTGTATATAGAAAAACAAGATTGCAATTTATTTATTCAGTCAATAACAGTTGTTGTCCCTCTCAACACTGAAATGGATTTTCGTTCATATCTTTCACAATAATGAAGATATTGTAATGTTGATTTCAACAGACTTGCTCTTGGAAATTGTGATGGCATCCCAAAAAGTGTTGGAAATGGCCACCATTCGCATCAAAACATTTACCGTATTAGACTCACCATAATTCAGGATGTTACTTACTGTACATACAGTGCCAATAAATGATTCCAGCACTTCTGTCATGGCATCATATTTTACGTAAAGTAAACTTAACCTGTCAAAAATTTTGATAAAACAGCTTCAATAATGACAAAATTAGGAAAGAAACTATGGATTTGGCTTGAAGTAAGACATCCTGCATTTTTTATTAAATAAAAGGATTGCGTTTCTAGCTTCCTATAAAAATTGTTTGGTTTGATGTGGATTATCACCCCATTGTGGTAACAATTTTCAAACACCCTCTATTGTAATTAATACCCAGTGTCTATAAATTTAAAATTTGGATACTGTTTAATAACGCTACTTTATAAGACAATTTTGTAAAACAGAAATATATGTGAGAAAGTAATAAAAAAAGTGCCCAGTTAAACTGATGGCATTGAGCTCACAGGCTATTCACGCTAATTGTATGTTATACTCTTATTTCAAAGAATAATGCATCCCGAAAAATAAAGAAATCGACAATATATTAAGGAGGGATTATCCCCCCCCCCATTTTCCCTATTTATACTTAACCAATGAACCCCCAAAACTATTCACGGAAGAGCCTTATCACCATGAACCTATATACAAAATTGGAAGCAAATCGGATAACTCTGCATGAAAAACCCATTTATCTAAATTAAGGGGTGATTAACCCCCTGTTCTCCCCTTTATACTTAACCAATGAACCCCCAAAACTAATCAGGGAAGCGCCTTATCAAAATGAACCTATACACAATGTTTGAAGCGAATCGGATAATTCTGCATAAGAAACCTACTTATCTAAATGAAGCGGGGGGATTATATCTCCGTCCCCCCCCTTTATACTTAACCAATGAACCCCCAAAACTCATCAGGGAAATCGGATATTTCTATGAAAAGTTATCGCGTTACGTATATACATGTACATACATATATGCATACATACGCAGGGGCGGTCAAAATTTTGGAAAAACTGCAAAAATTTAAATTTTCAGTTTTTTTCCAATTTTTCCAATTTTTATAATATGTCTACAATTAAATAAATTTACATTATATCTAGTAATAACTTATAAATGTCTAGTAATTTTGATCATGGTGTAGTCAACCAAGGGCGAGAGGTGCCCAACCCTCTCCTAAATTTGAGAGAAAGGTGCTTTTAGAAGGGATCTTGCGGATTTTCTGGGAATTTTTAAGGATTTTTTTGTAGGGTGCCCCCAAAAGTGGAAAATGAGGGGGAATTTATGCTTGGGGACCCCCCCCCTACAAAAAAAATCACCAAAATTTCCCAGAAATTCTTTAAAATTCCTTCAAAGAGACTTTTTCTCTCAAATTTAGGGGGGCGGACCCCATTCGCCCTTGGATGGGAATGCCCATGATAAAAATTACTAGACATAAGTTATTACTAGATATAATATAAATTTATTTAATTAATTGTAGACATAAAATAAAAATTGGGAAAATTTAAAAAAGACTGAAAATTGAAATTTTTGCCGTTTTTTCAAAATTTTGACCGCTTTTGCGGCGGTAATAGAAATGATTTCAGCATAATAAAATTTTATCGGAATATTACTAACATCTTGAAGTAGCTGTTGCATTCTATTATAAATTGTATTGTTATGGTTGGATAATTTAATTTTTTTTTTCGAAAAAATATTTTTTTACGCTTTTTTGAAACTTTGGCCCCTTTGCGGCGGTAAAAGATATTAACCATTTGGTGTAATATTTTGCGAATTTGTTCCTTATTACCAATGACAACTTTCCCGCACTATTACGTTTCGATTGTATAAATTTCGGTTTTTTCGACCCACCCTAATATATATACTATTTTAAATTCAACAAATAATTTATTTCAAATAATCACAACACAACAGTATGAAAGAAATTACAATTAAAAAAAAAAAATTGTCGCCTTACTGATGTTTTCGTGACTAAATTTATAACTTATCAATACGACAGAAATTCTCAATTTGTTTTAAAACTGTGTGCATTTCAAAATTTGAAAATTTTTATGAGCATAAAATGTTTTTGGAAAACACCCTTCATTTTAAAGAAAAACATTTCACTGCAAGCGTAACTTGTTCTTCTATTCTTAAGCTAAAAATAAATAAATTAACAGTTGCTTCCGAGTTAAAAGTACCCATTCAAAATACATTTTCAGATAAATTAAATCAAATTATATTTTTTATTTAACAAATATACTATATCTCACACTTTAAAAACAAGAACATAAAATAATGCATCAGTCATAGAAAATGAAACACTTTCCAACACTAACAGAATTTTGCGAAGACATTTCATTATTTCTCAGAATGAAATGAGATATCTAAATAAGCAATTTAAAAAAAAAAATCTTATCCTGTCCATTTCGAGTAAAGTGTGCGAACCTTTTCGTGTAGCCCTGTATATATACAATTTTTACATACCGCATAATACACTGAAAGATCAGCTTAACTCTTTAAATCCCAAGCTTTAAAAAACTATGCTGTTTTTTTTCGTTCCCCCCTTTTTCACTAGGTAAGTACTGGCCCCACTGCCTTCTCCCTTTATTCAAATTTCGACGGGTGTTACACCGTTCTGTTTATCATTGCTCCAGTTACTGAAAAAAACCTTGTTTTTCTTTCTGTACTGTCCAGAAATGCCAACACATTATCCCATCCATCACTGAGAGAAACCACCCCCTTGACAGCACACCAACTCATTTAAGGGGAAGGAAAATGCTTTCAAATATCTAGGCTATTGTGGGTTTCACAGCATTGGGGTTATTTCGGCTATTGCGGGATTCAAAAGGTTAAAATTGCATACCACAGAGGAAAACGTATTTCCAGCAATTATCTATCTTATTCCGCCTTTACCAGATTCTTTTGCATGTGTCTGTAAATAAACCATAAATGGTATGCACTTTATAATCTAGAGAAACATTTAGTGCATTTCAGTGATTTAATTACATTTGAAGTATCATAACATTATTGGAATGCATCGCAAACGATTTCACCCCTATGTCATAATGTAATACAATCATTTTATGCAACCCTGTGAACGGACTGTAAATGCTACTTACTCTTGAGAAAGCATGTCCTGATCCATCTCAATGATATATTTATCAATCTCATTATCTTTGAAATAAATATGTTTTTTTACTAAAATTCATCGCAAACGATTTTTTCTCATAAACCGTAATGTAACAGGATTATTTTGTGTGTCAGTGTAAATAAACTATAAATGCTGAACACTTTATTTTCAATACCGATGATATATATACCGATCTATAGTAAATAATAAAAGCATATAAAATTTCCATGGGAATCTGAGTATATTTACGAGAGTTAGATTACGGACAGATAGATAGTAGAGAGACGGCAGACTGACAAACGAAATTCAGAAACACTTTTCAACTATGTTGGAAGGTGTTACTAAAAAAATATATATACAATATGTTTACCTATTAATATAAAGCTGTTACACAGCAAAAATTTACTATCGTTACTCAACAAGATGGAACATAAAATGAGCGGGGAAATATCCGTGTCAAGCATTTTTCGCTTCACAGATCTACTAATGCTATCCATAGAATTATTTAACGCTGACATTGAAAAGTGTCACTGGCAATAGAAGAAATATATATGTTTATAACAATGTGATTCGACTGGCTCATCAAAGTAACACCAGAGCATAAAGGTTTATAAAGAAACATCACTTCTGAGAATTACTTATATATATATATATTAGAACTATTTTTACGTACTCAATTAAGTAACCACAAAGATAGTTCACTTTTTTTTTAGATAGATATAAAACACATTTTAGAAATGGTCATGCATGTCATAATCTTGACATATTCTCCATTCTAGATTGATTACTTTATTAATTTTCATGATTTATTTTGACTTCAACGTATTACAAAGTAATGCATGATTTATTTTGTTACGATATTTAACGTTCTGAAACGTGCCTTGTATATATATATATATATACACACACACACACACACACACATATATATATATATATATACATATATATATATATATATATTGAAAAGTATAAATCTCTCTCTCTCTCATTTTTTCTCACTCTCTTTATATTTATGCCGCACATTTTCTAAAACGTCACCCTCACATTCAGGGTGAGACGCTGCACCTGTGCGGGAGTTATGCCGCGCTTGTCATTAGAACAGAATGAAATTATAAATTAAAAAAAAATAAAACAAATATTCGTATCTAGTCTATAATTAATTATTAAAAATATTAAAAATTAATTATATTCCACCTTTTTAGATATAATTAATTATGTAAGAACAAAAAAAAAACTAAATAAGTAGAATGAAACGTACTAGTTGGTTGAAATCGATATTAGTCTGCCTACTTTGCTCACTTCCAAACTTATCTACTTATTTTTCAAAGATTAAATTTGAATTGTTATTTCAGCAACAACGTAACATCAGTGTATTAGAGAGGAAAAAGAAAAAAGAAAAATAGAGTTTGCATTGTTTGATTTGTTAATAAGTCTGTTTTTTCGACAGCATTCTACACAAAAAGTGTCGAAAATAGTACAGTCTTCATGTAACCACATTTGACACATGATGCAGCGAAGCCAGTCATACTTCCTCTTAGGTTTGGTGTACTTTTCTACACATTCCTTGCAAAGAAAGTCTTCGTCACACGTGTAATCCAACTTTTCATTATTATCATCTTGACATGCATCTTTCTTCGCCTTCTTACTTTTTATTTTTCCCTTTTTCTCCTTAGCTGTAGTACACATCATACTGGTTGAACATTCATCAATGTCTGATGAACTGAATTTTATTAATCGCGGCATCCCACAAAAGAAACTACAGCATGTATACTGGCTGAGCAGTGTGGCATATATCCCATTTTGTACGGTACAGACATCACAGTTGCCTGCCTTCGTAAAGGAAAATGGCGTAACTTACACACAGTACTTTATACAGCCGCTATACTTAGTTTTGACGTCGAAATCGTGCATGTATTTAGTAATTTGCGTATAAAAAAGTATTTGAGTATAACGTGCTTAAAGGTTTGGAAAGTGAAATTATGACTTTACCTCAAAATAAGGATTGGACAGCTACATATAAACATCGAAATGGGATTCACGCTCTACACTGGTTAAAATAATCTCATTGCGCACCTATACTGTGCGTCTGACTTTTATCTATAGATAATTGTAAGAAATGAAATGGGTGCGGCATCTATCCCTTATGCGGCGACTCTCCAAAAGTTACCCTATATATATATCTGGATGCCTCCGCCAAGTCGAGAAAGCGCCACCATACTCAGGGTACTTTTGACACCTTCTTACATTTGCGATGGAGTTTCCCAGAAACCTGAAAATTCGTTTATAACTCGAGTTCTTTGCAAATGGAACCAAACGTTCAAATATCACTTTTTTATCTTTTCTAGTTCAGAAGATAGATGAACTCGAAGTTTCGATTTTTTTACACTGGATCACATCCCGTAGTCGTAGAAATTTGAAATTTGGAATAACAGTAGGTTTAAAATACAGAAAACGAAGAAAAAAATTAATTCGAAATATGTAAAAAAAAAATCGAAAAATCGAAAATAATTCAATTTTTTAGCCAAAGAAACATAAAATTTGGCATAAAGGTAGTGTTTAGGATAAAAAAAATTTAAAAAATTAAAAATTCTGAAAAAAAAAAATCGAAAAATTCGAAAAAAAATCTAAACATTGAAAATAGTTCGATTTGTTCAAATTTTCCGGTTTTTTAATTGTATCTTTCTATGTACCCCAAATACTACCTTTATCATAATTATAAAGTATCTAGACCTGCGAGTAATACCAGATCGATAGAACATTTTCTGGAAGCAACTGAGAGCACTTTTGATCGAAGACTCCCATAACTTTGTTTTATCTAGAGGACTTTGCGAACGGAACTAAAGCTCCAAAATTTTTACTACCTTAAAGTAACAGAGACATGGAGTGGGATTGACGAAAAGAAGTGGATGATGTCCAAAAAGAACCCAAAGTCAAGAAAAGGAAGACTGCTTAAAAAAGAAGTGAAATCCCATCAAAAACACATCTTTCAAAACATTTAGCCAAGTCTCGTTTATCTCTTGTCGCAAAATGTTCTGAGATCATGTAAAGCCACGTTTAGCTCTGATAATAAATCTGAAATTTTTATTTACAAAACAACCCTAGTCTTCTACATACTCAGTTAAAGAATATTTAGTGACTTGGCAATTACGCAGCACAAAGAAGTTATTACACTTTACTATAGGTGTTATGTGATGAGATGGGGTTTTTTGATTGATTATGAATGCGAGGGATATAAGCCTAAACGAGGGACGTCTTGGAAGGAGGTCTTTCTAAATGTGAATTTGGGGTGGGGTGGGGTGGGGGGGATTGACACGTATTCACCGAAAGAACACCAGTCAAAACTCCGAACCCTCATCTCGATCGTAGGAGTGGTTTCGCAATCGTACTTAAAATCTTTATTATTAATGTTCGGAAACGTCTGTGTGTCTGTGTCCACCTTCCGCCGCCAGGGGGCGCAATTTCTCCTATATGAACATAACCGAAATCTGTAAAGCTATCGAAATCCAGTCGAGTGAGCCAAACGCCTGGAAAACGCCTGGAATGCCTTCCAAGTACAGACAAGTGTGTCTGTACTTGGAAAAACTCTGCAACCGTAGCGAGTAACGAAGCGCTTTTTGTTTCAAAAAATTCGGAAAAATCCCGGAATTGTTGACATTCAGTATCAAAGAAATCGGCCTTCAATTAAGAAAGTTGTTGTGATTTAATTAAATTCTTTTTTTTTAGTTCAAAGAATAAAGGTGAGCTACATTATAATTCATAATGTTCTAGTATACCCAGGTAATTGTTCTTTATTTTTTTTTAAAGAACATATAACTTTAATTATTTGAGCACGCAGAACTTATTTTCTATTTTTTGTTTCCTCAGAGGATTCTTGTGCTCAAAAAAATAACTTAGTTGATTAATATTTTTTTTAAAAATTTTTATCCACTAATATATATAAATAACAACAAAATTACATAAAAAAAAAGGAGACTTAATGAATATTGAAACAGTTTATTCATTTTTTTTTGGCGAAAATAGTTATACTTTATCCTTAAAAATACGTTGTCAGAACAACACTAAAATGGTTAAGTAATATATATATTTTTTATATATAATACACCAGTTGTTTTATTCGTGTGACAAAAATAAATTCGTAAAAAAAGTATATTAATTCTATGTGAAACAAAAATAAGAACAAAAGACATTATACTTATCAGCACTTCTTGATATGAGAAATTTTAACATGATATGCCAATATTATCTTGGCTACATCCAATTGGACCAACACATCTAAATTTTATTAGTTATGCCATCTCAAAGTTGATTTAATCATCGAAGGCCGACGAATTTGAGCATCTCTCTCCTTGAACATTCGACGAAAAAAAAGACACAATTATACTGTGCCTTTTGCTTATAGACCATATTTCCGATATATTATTTAAAACAGGTTTAAGTCTACATCATACTTATTTAATATACAAGCTGACAGAATATATTCGAAAAAAAATTACGTATTTTATAATACACTTCATCTCCAACGAGAAAACCAAAAAAAAACTCCGAAATTCAAAGGAAAATGTGAACCTATCATTGGCGCAAGGACAGGGTTGCCGTAACATGGAAAAACTCGCCAAACAGATGACAACTGCCAATACACGCACGGAAGCTTCATTGAGAAGATGTAAAAAAAATAAAGGAATGCCAACATAGGGCTAAATATATGCCAAAGGGAGGGTATAATTAAAATTTAAAACAAACGGAAAAAAATATGAATCTGATTTGTTAAAAATGAAATGAAATCAACCTGACGTCACAAAGACGAAATTGAAAATAAAGAATACTAAATAAACGTTTTGAAGCCGATGGGCTAAATAGGATAACTTAATCAAATAATAATTTTTAAACAAAAAGGAAAACTATGATTAAAGTCTGCCAGGCAAATAAAAAATAAATAAATAAAAGGAGAGAGAAGGGAAAACAAAAAATAAACTGCGCTATACGGAACCTGAATGTGGTAAAATTACCACACTCACCCACACCTCCACAAAAAAAATGGAGAAGGGGAAGTGCGAGGCACTAAAAGCACTTTCACAAGCCATTTTTTTTTTTAATTGAGCCAGAGATGGATAGGGGCAGAATGAATGATGGAGTCCAAATACAGCATAAAATATCAAGAAAATAACATACCACAACATATTTGTATATATCCTGTATCATAATGAGAAAAAGAATAAAGTAATTGTACCCAATTTTATAAGTCATAAATTATGTAACATGTTGACAGAAACAATATTTGCTTTTACAATTACATAACTATGTCAAGTAAAACCAACTCATGCTCTTTCATTTCTGTCTATGCAAACACTATATAAAACTTATAACTATAATTTTTTTCTAAAAAGAAATCTAATATAATACACAATACATAATACAATAACAAAAACTCAACTTTTACCAACACATTTTTATGAAGATGTAGCTAATAGTTATTACACAAAAATCCAAAGTGAGATGGAATACCCTAATTTCACAATACACATTATCAATGCAAAAATATAAACAACAGTAAAATACACATTCAAACAATATAAAAGTTATAAATATTCACAAAATACCATAGTTAATTATTTTCAAAAAGTTTTTTGAATGAGTGGCCACTCTAGAGAAAAACCAATCTAACATAATTGGCAAAGTACTAAACAGACCTTATTCATAATACAACATTTGCCTAGGACTTTTAATTAAATGTCATTCAGGTCATAATATAATGTATATATATATATAAAAGAAAGCAATAAAGTTATGTACATACCATACATAATATACCATTAAGTTGTGCTTTCACAATTCCACTAGTAACATGATCCACTTGAGAAAACCATGTAAATTACAATAGGTGACAAACTGATATTGTTAAATATTTTTTAACAAAATAATTCACCCATACTTTTTTTTTTTTTTTTAAATACAATAACTATGAGAATATTGCAAGAGTTAAATAGTAACATGTATTATATATTTTGATGGTGACCTATAGCAAGCAACATTATGTAAAGAAATGCAATAAATCAAAATGCTATTGTATTGTTATTACAATTTTAGCTTAAACATATTTTAAATATGAATTATATATTTCAAAAAGAAGAAAAGTTACAAATTTTTATTATTCAGAAAGTGCAAAATGCAGAGCTTGACATTATACAGTTAAGTGGGCTGTTGATGGATAATTAGAAGGAAAAAAAGAATACCTATACAGCAGGCAGTCCACATGTCTATGATAAGAGGAGTAAAGAGGCTTTCTGACCAGCAGAAAAAAATATATTTCTTATCAGTTCGATAGTGTTTAAGGCGCGCGATCAAACACTATCAGCAGGCATGACTGGACAACAGCTGAAAGAAAAAAAAAGGTTAATAATACTGGAATTCATCACTGTGTGGCACAAATTTTGGTCGCTTAGGTCGTAGAGCATAAGAGGAGCTGGACTGTTGATTGGTAGAAGAGAAATTTTGAGATGTAGTTGCAGCTTGATTATTATTGTTACTGTCAGTTTGTGGAATTGCTTGTGTGGTATCTTGTAGTTTAGGAGCTCTAGGATGTAATTTTATTACTCGGTTGGTATGTATAAGGATAGGTGAGGAACGGCTGTCTTTTTGTGACACAATTTGCAGTAAAACAGGTGAAATTATCTTTTGCACTATGAATGGACCTTGAGGCTTTTTCTTGAATACATTAGGGAGTGTAATGAATACTGTGTCATTGACTTTTATATCTGAAAATTTGTGCTGTTGTCTAGACTTTTCATAGACTTTCTGACGATTTGTTTCATTATTGAGATAGGATTGATAATAAATTTTATCCAAGATATCTGTTAATTTGTAGATGTCATGGGCGGTGTCAAGAATTTTCCAAGAGGGGTGACCTTTATAATTCATGTAAACATCATTAATTTCACGTCCAAAATGAATAAGATTAGGAGTGAATTTGGTGGCAGGATGTACTGTAGCATTGTATATTGATTGATGTATCTTGGCAGCAGTTTTGGTGTCAAAACCTTGTGAAGTCATGGTATTCAGTGATGATTTGATTTGAGAATTCACCCTCTCTGAAAGGCCATTTGCGGCTGGGTGGGCCACTGTGATGTGATTCAGCTTGATACCTAATGTTTTATTAAAAAACGAGAATATGTCACTAGTAAACTGGGATCCTTTGTCTGTCAATACTATATCAGGTCTACCATGGGTAGCAATGTAGTTTAAAAGAACATTGGTCACAGTTGGAGCAGAGATATTATTAAGAGTAGCCAATTCTAGATGACGAGAACAGTGGTCAATTATTGTTAGGACATTTGAGTGATTATTGAGAGGACCAACAATATCTAATGATATTTTTTGATTTGGAGCAGTTGGAACAGGAGCAGCCATAAATGGAGCAATTTTCTTCTTGCGATTTTTGTGAATAAGACATAGTTCACATGAATTAATATAATTCTGAGTATCAGCAATGATTGTTTTCCATGTGAAACGTTTTCGGAGGTTCTGTAAGGTTTTGTTTATTCCTGGATGAGTAATATGAGCAATGGTAAGTGCTTTGGGAATCAATGAGGTGGGTAAGACAGCACGATGCAGATCAATTTCTTCAGCAGGAAAAAAATTATTGTAGCAAAGAATATTGTTATTTGGATTGAGATAATAACCCTTGTGTTTCTGGAGATTAATATTTTGTTGTAAATCAAGTATTATTTTATTTAAATTTGAATCTTTGGTTTGTTCACTTGCTATTGTTGCATCTGAAATTTCTAATAATGGATCTTGAGCAGATGAGTTTGTCTGTGACAAGCAATTAATTTGGCACTTATCTTCATATTGCTGTGGTACTTTATCCAGCTTTGTGGGATGTGATTCTACTAGTGATTTGATTGATTGAAGTTGACCATCTATTTCATCGTGTAGATCATTTATATTCATCGTTACTGGTAGAACTTCTTCAGAATTTATAATTTCAGGATTAGATGTCAAGTCCTGTGTAGGTGGTTGAGCAGTTCTGCTAAGAAAGTCCGCTAATACATTTTCTTTGCCTGGTATATGAGCAAACGGAAAAGAAAATTGAGAGAGCTCCATGAGCCATCTGGTCGTGACATCTGCAGGAGAAGAAGAACTTTTGTAGTTGTCAAGTGGTTTAGCATCAGATAGAACGAGAAAATGTCTTCCAAAAAGGTAATACTTGAATGAGGTGATACCCTTGTATAATGCATACAATTCCAACTTTATGGCAGGGAATTTTTTTTCAGCATCAGACAAAGCCTTTGAAAAATATGAAATAGGTACCCTTAAATTATCTTGTTCCTGCATGAGGACAGCTGAAATCGCAGTTTGTGAAGCATCGGTATTAACAATAAATTCTTTATCCCAATTAGGTAGATTTAACACGGGCTTCTTAAAAAATAATGATTGTATTGTTTGAAAGGCATTTTCATGTACAGATTGCCAACTGAACTTAGTTTTTGGCTTTGTTAACTCGAGTAGAGGGCTAATTAGATCTGCAAAGTATGGAATAAGTGATCGATAAAATGAACATACACCAATGAAAGCTTTAACTTGTCGCTTGGTTTTGGGATGAGGAAAAGATGTAATTTTTATTATGTTGCTGGAAATAGGAAAAATTTTATGCTCTTGAATGTGGAAACCTAAAAAGTCTATGCTGGTATGAAAAAATGAGCATTTCTCAGGTGATAATGTTATGTTGTATTTGATGAATGTATCAAGAAGTAATTTTAAATTATGGATCATTTCTTCAAATGAGTTGGCTCCAACAATAATATCGTCTTGATAAGCATAAGCATCTACACCAGATAATTGAATTATCGTGTCAATAAGTTGCTGGAATGTAGACGCTGCTGTGCGTAAACCAAACATTAATCGCTTATAGGTAAAAACGCCAAATGGAGTTGTGAACGACATTTTATCTTGTAGCTCTTTGGGCATAGCTATTTGCCAATATGCAGAAGGGAGATCCAGCGTTGTAAAAAAATTCTTTTTAGACAATTGAACTAGTAAATTTGGAATTTTAGGTAAAGGATAGGTAGATGGAATAATTACAGCATTTAGTAGACGGAGGTCTAAGGCGAGTCTATATTTTTGAGGCTTTGATGGGTCTGACTTTTTTTTAACCAATAACATGGGACATGCCCAAGATGAATTGGAACGCTCAATGATATCAGCTTCTAACATCTCATTAATCTGTTTTAAGGCTTCTTCCTCTAATGCTTGTGGCACCGGAAATGGAAGAGATTTTATAGGATGCGAATTAAGTAGACTTATTTGTGGAATGACTAGGTCAGTATGACCAAGAGTACGCAGAGACTTCGAAAATGCTTGGGCTTTTCCACATAGCAAGGACAATAGAGTCTCTTTTTGTTTGCTATCAAGATGTTCTAATTTAAAGTCTGTAGGACTTAAATCATTTATTCTCATTTTTATAATGTCTTCTGATGGTTGGATTAAATTGCACATTTCATCAGCTTCATCATTAAAATCGTAAGGCTGAATATCTTTTTCATCAATATTTTCATATACACCCAAGACAGTTTCCTTGTTGAGGTGAAATGGTTTGTTTGAAATATTTTGTACTACAATCAGAAAAGAATTTTTTTTTATGGCTGATAAGGAATGGAGAGATTCCATAAATACAATATTACGGTTATTTAGTGTTGGAATAAACATGAAATGTTCCTCAGGTTGTGAAGAATATTGAGCTTGCATGTACATGCATGTGTTGGCTGGAATAGTTACTTTATGAAAGTTTGAAATTTTTAACTCATTTTGGGGGGAATTTGAACTTTCATGAACAATCCCAGAGCTGTCAATTTTTGTTTGCTGATGTTCACTAAAATCATTTACTGGTGCAGACATATTTATACTTTGAGGGTCCATAGTACAAGTAGAGGTATTAGGAACGTCATTTTTTTTACACATAAATACTTGTGCCTGATCCATATGAGAATCATTGGATATCTGGTGTTTGTTTACTAACGGAACAAGAATTTCTTTCAGTAGAATGGAATTAAAGGATGGTGTTATGGAAATACCATATTTACAAATAAAATCATAACCCAAAATGATATCAAAATTTCTATTACGTATGTTAGTAATATAAAATACATGATTGAAAAACAATTTGTCTATTTTGAAAGACAAACGAATACATCCAAAAAATTCAACTTGGGAGTTTATGGTCGAAATAGATACTTTTCGAGAGAGAAATTTATATTTTATAGTGGGTTTTAACATATTGAAATGTTGTTGATCAATTAAAGAAATAATAGACCCAGTGTCTAACAAAGAAATAACATTATGATGTTGTACATTTAAGGTAATACAAGGAAGAGAGTCATTGTAATTAAATGTGCTATAAATTACATAGTTTTCAATGGCATCACTATCATTTTGGGATTCAGCAACTAAAGTATTTGCGTTATCGACTTGAGAACAATTGCCAGAATTCGTAATATAATCATAAGTATTTTCATTTTGAAAAATAGTCTGTGATTCTGCATCTTTGAGCATACCATTTTTTGGTAAACATTGGTCATTTTTAAGTATACTCTCAGAAGATAAAATTCCTTGAGAAGTAACTCTATATAATTGAGTTTTTGAGGTATTTTCTGGCAAATGTGAAGTATTGGAGGACAGAGTGCCAGATAGATCTGCCTCCTGCATTAGTTTAAACTCTTATCTTTAGAAAATCCATCATTATATTCATGAGTATTTTGTTGATTAGCTTGGTATTCATTAGCAGTATTTTGAAGCATGTTAACACCATTATGAGAGTTAGCCTGGTTCATATTTTGGACAAAATTTTTAAATTCAAAGCATGTTTTCATTAAGTGCCCCTGGCGTCCACAAAAAGCACATTGATTTACAGTCCTATGACGAAATGAATTACGAAGATTTCTTTTATAGAATGGTTTTTTAAACGTAATTTGGTTAACATTTTGTTTTGGATGATGTTTGCCATAGGAAGAGAAATTTCTATCACAAAATGACTTTCGTTTATTTTTAGTTTCAGAATGTTTATAATCAGATGCACCGGGATTAGGGAACGAATTATTTGAATGTTCCATATTATATACAGGTAAAGTGACAGGAGCAGGGGTGGTTGGTGATTCAGTGAAGTTGTAAATATTTTGTAATTGTTCAGCTCTTGAAAGAGCATTAGTAAAGTCAGAAATACCTTCCTCTAATAATTTTACGTGAATATTTTTGGGTAAAGCATTCATAAAATATGTGAATTTCAAAATTTGGAGCGAAGCATCATCAACTGTTGGATGAGCTAACTTTAGATTCTTGTTTAATCGGTATGAGAAATTTCTAACTGATTCATTATGTTCCAATTTCATCTTATCTAATGAACGAAAGGCCAAATTTTTGTTCTCCTTTGAAGCGAAAAACTGGATAAATTCAGTTTTTATGTCTGCTAATTTTTTAGTTTGAGTATTAAATTGTGAATCTAAATAAAAATGAAGAGCAGGGCCAAGGAGTTTCGTTTTAAACAGTGCTAGCATTTCTTTTTCGCTATAATTGTTTAGCTGTTGAATGTCTTCAAGCTGGTCGAAAAAAAATTCGACAGTAGATGGATTACCATCAAATGGTTGAATATTCAGACTAATAGTGTTCTTGGATTTCGACATGTTGCAAAAAGTTTGTGAATTAAAACAGAAATATAGATAAAACACTCAGAATTTTTTTTTTTTTAAACTTAGATTAATACCGGTTCTTACTTCCTATATGTATATTTATTAAGAACACAACTATATTCAAGAGCACAGCCTAAATAAACAAATTTTCTCTAAAAAAGAAAATATTGGAAGAACATTTTTCTATTAAAAAGCCACGCACAAAAAAAAAACGTAAAATGATCTTGAAATGGAAAATAATCTATGTTCCATCATCAATGAGAACAACTTTCGTTTTCATTTAAAAAAAAAAATTCTTCAGTATTTGCACACAAATAATAATAATAATAAATCCTCTAAAGAAAGAGGCCAAGGCACCAAGTGTTGTGATTTAATTAAATTCTTTTTTTTTAGTTCAAAGAATAAAGGTGAGCTACATTATAATTCATAATGTTCTAGTATACCCAGGTAATTGTTCTTTATTTTTTTTTTAAAGAACATATAACTTTAATTATTTGAGCACGCAGAACTTATTTTCTATTTTTTGTTTCCTCAGAGGATTCTTGTGCTCAAAAAAATAACTTAGTTGATTAATATTTTTTTTAAAATTTTTTATCCACTAATATATATAAATAACAACAAAATTACATAAAAAAAAAGGAGACTTAATGAATATTGAAACAGTTTATTCATTTTTTTTTGGCGAAAATAGTTATACTTTATCCTTAAAAATACGTTGTCAGAACAACACTAAAATGGTTAAGTAATATATATATTTTTTATATATAATACACCAGTTGTTTTATTCGTGTGACAAAAATAAATTCGTAAAAAAAGTATATTAATTCTATGTGAAACAAAAATAAGAACAAAAGACATTATACTTATCAGCACTTCTTGATATGAGAAATTTTAACATGATATGCCAATATTATCTTGGCTACATCCAATTGGACCAACACATCTAAATTTTATTAGTTATGCCATCTCAAAGTTGATTTAATCATCGAAGGCCGACGAATTTGAGCATCTCTCTCCTTGAACATTCGACGAAAAAAAAGACACAATTATACTGTGCCTTTTGCTTATAGACCATATTTCCGATATATTATTTAAAACAGGTTTAAGTCTACATCATACTTATTTAATATACAAGCTGACAGAATATATTCGAAAAAAAATTACGTATTTTTATAATACACTTCATCTCCAACGAGAAAACCAAAAAAAAACTCCGAAATTCAAAGGAAAATGTGAACCTATCATTGGCGCAAGGACAGGGTTGCCGTAACATGGAAAAACTCGCCAAACAGATGACAACTGCCAATACACGCACGGAAGCTTCATTGAGAAGATGTAAAAAAAATAAAGGAATGCCAACATAGGGCTAAATATATGCCAAAGGGAGGGTATAATTAAAATTTAAAACAAACGGAAAAAAATATGAATCTGATTTGTTAAAAATGAAATGAAATCAACCTGACGTCACAAAGACGAAATTGAAAATAAAGAATACTAAATAAACGTTTTGAAGCCGATGGGCTAAATAGGATAACTTAATCAAATAATAATTTTTAAACAAAAAGGAAAACTATGATTAAAGTCTGCCAGGCAAATAAAAAATAAATAAATAAAAGGAGAGAGAAGGGAAAACAAAAAATAAACTGCGCTATACGGAACCTGAATGTGGTAAAATTACCACAAAAGTTATTAATTAACAAAGTCTCGAAAATTAGCGAAAAAAGAGCATTTTTCCCTAAACAAACAAACTATTTCAGTTTTGACTGGGACGGGACCCTGAGTCGGGACTAGCAACCGAGCCAATCAGCTTTCGTCTTACACCTGCACCCGGATATTTTTCATTTCTGCTCTGATAAACATGGCGTACTGGAAGTTTTCCAGCATTTTTTCAAAAAATCGCAAAAATCGTCACATCGGCACGAAAATTTGCAGACGGACGTAAAAAAAATCGCGAATTCAGGATGCTAAAATTTATAATATTCGACCAATTAGAAGAGAAGTTATCAATTAACAAACTTTTAATTCTAAGTCGAAAAAAAGATCAGTTTTAATTACAATACTCCAGCAGGCGTCTAACAGAGACAAACCGTCTGCTGAAGTAATAATGAAACAAAACATCTTTTTTTATAGTGGAAGTATTCCAGGTCTATCAAATTTTTTTTGAAATATTACATTTATAGATTTGAAAATTATACATCCATCCGTACATTTTTACAAGGATTCTAAATATATAATTTTCGAATTTCTCCGATAATTAGACCGGAATTTACAATTATTTTTTTATTTAATTAGACCACTGAAAACGATTTTATTTGGGAACACCTGATATCTCAGTCATATTTCATTAGCAGACATCACGGCGTTTATTCCTGGAGATAAAATAATTCCTTTTTAAAGGAACTGCGGTTTCTATAAGCTATATATATATTTTTTAAATAATTTATTGTTGTATCTGAAGAATACGCATCCTTGCTCAGAGTGGGCTGACATTTCAGAAATTCAAAAAATTTTCGAATTCGGCCCATAATGTTTGATTTTAACAAAATCCGATTTTTGTACAGAAAAAAAAAATCTAGGAATTTGATATTTCATTTAAAATTATCTCGGGTCGTATAGGTCGGGTCGCGACGTGGTTTGGCTCATTCGACTCGACATCGACAGCCTCAAAGATTTCAGTTATGTTTGTATAGAACAGATTGCGCCCCGGCGGTGGAAGATGGAACTAACGAATTTTGCAGCTAACTCGTGTTCTATGGGTTCCATCACGACGCGGTTTGAATCATTCGACTCGACATCGACAGCACTTATCTATTTTAGTTCCAAATTTCACCACCAGGGACGCTTTCCTATCTCCGGTCCTATGGGCAACATTACGACGGCGTTTGGCTCACTCGACTGGATTTCGATAATGTTCGTATAGGAGAAATTGCGCCCCCTGGCGGCGGAAGGTGGAACTAGTGGATTTTGCAAGGAACTAACGGATTTTGCAGCTAACTCGAGTTGTATGGGTCCCATCACGACGCGGTTTGTTTCATTCGACTCGAAATCGACAGGACTTATCGATTTTAGTTCCAAGTCTCACCTCCAGGGGGCGCTTTCCGATCTCGGGTTCTATGGGACCGATTACGACGGGGTTTGGCTCCTTCGACTGGATTTGGATAGCTTTATAGATTTCGGTTATGTTCGTATAGGACAGATTGTGCCTTCTGGCGGCGGAAGGTGGAACAAATGGATATTGCAGCCACGTCTGCTATACCGTGCCGCAGGCAGCGGTGACACGAGCCTGATGTTTGTATAGGACAGATTCCGCCCCCTGGCGGTGGAAGGTGGAACTAATGGATTTTGCAGCGCTTAAGGGATTATCCGGTGCGTGCGTAGCACGACCGGTATACGGTGCCGAAGGCAGAGGGGACCCGGGTCGGATGTTCGTTCCGTTCGAGGAGGACACGAGCAGGGAGAGGTTCGTTCGTTTCTAGGTTTTACAAGATTCGAGGCACCGATGTAAATTAGGGGCCCGCTAGCGGGCGAAGCCAGCTAGTCTATACTAATGAAAGAAAGTTTCGCTCTGTGTGTCTGTGTGTGTGTCTGTCTGCGATGGCTAGGAAAATTTAGCGCACCTAGACGTCTGTAGATTTAGATTTAGGTGGTCCAAACCCTCTCTTAGTGCACCTGAGTCTCAGAATTTTAATATTTTGATAATTACTCTAGATATTAATTAGAATATCATTAAACATCGCATCGAAAATGCCATCTTTTAAATCAAAATGGCTAAAGAAAAGAACTGCTGTGCATTTGCAAGCGAAAATGAAATAATTCGAAATAATTTTACTAATTAGCGAATTTTAAGAAAACTAATTAAGATATCAATTTGAAAATTTCTGAGCATATGTAAAAAAAAATTATGCATCCGTCTATGCAATTTTTGAAAAATTCGGCCGGTAATTTTTCTTAATTTATGCAAAAAACTGCTAAAAATCTGCTGGCGCCAGTGAAAAAAATCCGAGAAAGTTTCAGACAGGGATCTGCTTTCATTAAAAACTGAACTACAAAGAGATCTGCTTCTCTGGCCGATCCCTCTATTTAGTTTGCGAAAAAGAAAGGAAATAATTGCCAATTTTTACTAATGAACAGAAATTTAGATAACTAATTAAGATATAGATCTGAAATTGAGGATGGGAGGTGTTGTCATCTCCCGCTATTTTAGCGTAGCGTCTTCGTTATGTTCTGCTTATCAGAAAAATTTAATTATTTTTTTAATGATCG
Organism: Maratus michaelseni; assembly: GCA_963931845.1. Taxonomy (NCBI): domain Eukaryota; kingdom Metazoa; phylum Arthropoda; class Arachnida; order Araneae; family Salticidae; genus Maratus; species Maratus michaelseni. Next base: position 471,746,683 of record OZ007588.1, on the reverse strand, counting down.
CGTTAATGTAGGTGAAAGTGGTTTTCTTGAACAAATTATTCGTTATATTTGCGGGTATGGGGAGGGAGGGGATTGACGCATTGCACTGAGATTGTTATTATCTCGGGCCTGGGCAACGCCGGGCGGGTAGTTAGTAATCAATAGAAATAAATTGAAACTACAAATACAGAGGATGTTCGCACATTTTTAGACGATTTTCGCTGTATTTAAAGATTTTACATAAAATATTTGTGTTTTAAATGTTCCTTTTGGTAACACTAACTACATTTCTACACCGTAATTGTCATGACAATAATGGCTTTTGCAGTTTTGGAATAGGTATTTTGGCCATTCCTCTTGAACAACTTTCCAGAGTCCGTCAGCAGTTGTTAATAGTATTCTGATTGGCTCTTCCACTTCAGATATCCAGACCAATATCCAATAAGCAGATAATCCAGTATTTAGATATACAGACATGTAGTAAACAGTTTAGGAAATATATAACATATTTAAAAATCCAGTTTTAGAATTTACCTTCCATAATTAAAAAAATAGTCGAATTATTTTGTGGAGCCCTGTATATTATCTATAGATTTCGATATATATATATATATTACATAGCATGATAAAAATTATTTCAATTGGAAAATTCACTTTCAATAATTTTGCCAATCAATGGAAATGCACTCGAAATCTTTCATACAGTCCTGTATATTATATAAAGAATTTTGTACACATCACATATTAAACTAAAATTTAATTCAGCTAAAAAAAGCATAAATTTAATTCAGGTAAAAAAGGCATACGGTAACCTTAAAACTCACTTCCGTCAATTACCAACCATAAACGACAATGTATCTTGTCTATGCGTAGCCCTGTATATGAATTTATTTCTGTGCCAGAAACTTATATTATTTTACTAAAAGCAGGAAAATGAATAACACAATTTAAAATACACTTAAGCAATTCATCCCCTTAATCCGTAATACTTATGAATTCCTTTGCTTAGCCCTGTATATGATCAACAGTATTTATACACAATACGTACTATGCACAAATTTTAATTACATAAACATAAAAACCCAAACCAAGGTTGAAAACTCACTTATCACACGTAGACTTTAATTATCTCACAAAGACTTTAACCTAAATATTATGTGTGTCCCTGTAAATGAATGATAAACGCAATGCACAACATAGTATTCGATGAGCAATTTAGAGTGCTTCTCAGTAATAGAAATAAATTTCATTATGTTTTAAATAGTGAAACATCATTAAATTATACTGAAAACGCAATTAAATTACTGCAATTAAATTAAACTGTAAATAAATGAAAAATGCTTTGTACACCATATTTTAGAAAAAGCATGTTTAGTGGGCAACATAATTGTACATCAATTTCATTATGTTTCGAATGGCGTAAAATCATCAAAATGCACTTGAAATGATTTATTTCCCATTGAACGTAATGTAACCGAAAACTTTGACTGTCCCTGTAAATAAACTATAAATGCTACACACTTCATTTTCAACAGGGATCATACCATTTTAAGTGTCAGTGACAGAAAAATTTCAGGGCAATCCGAGAATATTTACGAGAGTTAGAGCACGGACGGATGGCCAGACAGCCAGACGGCATACGACAGACGGACAGACAAACCGAAGTCAGAAACACTTTTCAACTATGTTGGAAAAGGTTAAAAAACAGTGGAGACTATTGCAAGACATATCCAACAAGCAATAGAAGGCTGTTAATGAAACTACATGATTTAGGTATCGTTTTATTTTTTTAATTCTGTCATTGATAATAAAGTGTAGAATTTTAAAGTCTTATGTTTTAACGTCTTATAACGTTATATAACGTCTTTAAAGCTTTGGTTTATCTGATAATAAAATTATTTTCATAAGCCTTGGATAGAATATTGTACATAAGGTCAAATCAATATTATATGGTTTTAAAAAAAATTAAAAAAATTCTTAACCTTCAATGTCGTTGAGGCACTTGTTCTTCATGTGCAAATGCGTTCAAATTTTGCAACTGTATTTTTTTCATGTATTGGGATATATGTAGAGAGCGCTACAATTCGATTAAAACATATGTAAATATGGATATATATATATTGTTTAATAGCATTTGCTTGTTAACTAGGAGAAGACCGTTTAAATGCCTCGGAGGAGGACTTAAATGAATCGACTGGGAGCAGAGACTTAATGTCCTTACACCGGTGCAGCCTGTTAGTAGCCTTGCCTAGTGCATGGGAAACGAACGCTGATGGTCCTACTACAACCTGCTTGGCCAGCGTGGAGGGATTTGCCCATCTCTCCTCTTATTTTACCATGAATTCACAAAACAAATCACGGCACTTAATTCTCTACAGTCAGAATTTTCCTGGTTACGTCAGCGATCAGAAATACATGAAGACAGATGGTGCTAAGAATCACCGGGCTTGGCTAGACTGCCATAAGTTGATGATCTTGGCTACGTATAATGGACGATCCTTATCTTCTGAAAATCGCTTACAGGAACTTGAAGAAGAATTAGGAAGAATCAACTGGGACATCCTGGGATTATGCGAAGTAAGAAGAAAAGGTGAAGAGAAGATTGATCTTACCAGTGGACATGTATTGTACTAAAAAGGTACAGAAGCTGGAAAAACAAGTGGCGTAGGATTTCTGGTTCATAAAAGGTTGAATACCCCTTCGTAGAATATGATAATGCATCAGGTAGAGTAGCAAGGTTAGTTATACAGGTGTCAAGAATATACATGCTGCAAATTACCCAAGTTTATGCACCAACAATTAGCTATACGGATGAAAAAATTGTGGATTTCTATGAAGAAGCAGCTTCAATGCATCAAACGGGAAAATGCTACATAAAATTATTAAAGGGGAACTGAAATGTTAGAATTGGGAAAAAAAAGAAAGGTAAATTCTCAGTAGGAAATCATGAATATGGGATGCGTAATGAAAGAGAAAACAGATTGATTGAGTTTGCAAAATGTGATCAAATGTATGTCATGAAGTCAGTTTTTAAGAGAAAACCACAAAGAAAAAAATTGACATGGCCTAGTGCAAATGGCTCAACAAGTGAAATCAATTACATCTTGACAAAAAAAAGTTTCTTATACAGGATTGCAGCGTTCTCAATAACTTCAATATAGGAAGCAATCACAGGTTGGTTAGATGCAAATTGCTTTTAAATACTAAAGTAGAAAGAATGAAGCTTTTAAACACTCATAGAAATCAGTCGATATTATAAATCTCCAGAAACATAGAAAAGAATTTAATTTGGAACTTAAAAATCGTTTCCAAGTACTTCAATCAATCTTAGAAGAAGAGCAAGATGTTGCAGTTGCGAACAAGAAAATAACAAATACTCTACAAGAAATTACAAGGACGATAGCTGCTGAAGCACAAGTAAAGGAGACAAAAACAATAACAGAAGAAACAAGAAGATTGATGAAGAAACGCAGAGAATTTGAAATTACGAAAAACTATCCTAAATTAAGAGTTGAATATGCAGAATTATGTAAAACGTTAACAGTTAATGTGTTACAGAAGATATCAGAAAATTTAACTGTGATCTTGTAAGAAAGTTCTAGAAGGTAACAAAAGTATATAATCAGCTAAGCGCAAACTGTGTGTTGGAAGAAAAGGTATTTTTGCACTGAAGAGGGCAGATGGAACAATCATCAAAATCAATAATGAAACACACTGTCGAAAAATTTTATAATGATCTATATAAATGTGAAGAACAAAGGGAAATGAACCAACGTGATCTACGAGTAAACATAACAGAAACTGAAGAGATAATCCCAGTTATGAAGGATGAAGTTGTACAAGCCATTAGATGCATGAAAAAAGGTAAATGCATTGGCGAAGATGGAATTACATTTGACCTTCACAAAGAAGCAGGAGAAAATTTTTGCAAAAATGCTAGCCTTACTGTTTTCCAAATGTCTCGAGAAATCACATGTACCAGAAGATTGGAATAATTCTGTGATTGCGCTACTGTACAAGAAAGGGGAGAAGGAAAACAGTAAAAACTACTGTCCAATCAGCTTACTATCAGTGATTTATAAAATGTTCACCAAAGTTTTAACAACAAGACTAGAATTAGCTCTCAAAACCGCTCAACCTACAGAACAAGCAGGATTCCGAAGTGGATTTAGGACAATGGATCATATTTAAATAGTAAAGAACTCATAGAAAAACATAAAGAATATAATTTACGTCTCTGACTTGCCTTTATTGATTATAAAAAAGCATTTCATCCTGTCTACACATCTGCAGTAGTTGATTCTCTGGAGGACATTGGTATAGAAGACAAACATTACAATGTCATACAGAAGATTTCCAAGAAAGCAACAATCACAAACCGTTAGGACAAACAAAAAGCAACGATCAAGCTTGGAAGAGGAGTAAGACAAGGAGACACCATTTCGCCTAAGCTTTTTGCTGCTGTTATTGAAAATAATTTCAAGAAGCTGCACTGGAACAAAAAATGGATAACAATAAATGGGGAACATGTAAGGTATATCTGGTTTGCTGATAACATTTTAATTTTCAGTAATAGCCCTGAAGAACTGGAAAATATCGTAAACAATTTGGCAGATGCTAGCATTAATGTGGGTTTAAAAATAAATTTGGAAAAGACTAGGTGATGTTCAATTCATTTTCATCAAAAAAGAAAATCGTCTACAACAACACTGAGATTAAAAGAGTGCAAAGTTATGTGTACCATGAACAGGAAATATCATCAGACAACAGTATCATGAATGAAACTAATAGAAGACTAAGAAATGGATGGAGTGCTCTTGGGAAGAACAATATTATTCTAAAGAGTAACACGCCTCTTTGTTTGGATAGAAAAGCATTTAACCAATGTGTTTTGCCTGCAATAACTTATGGAGCAGAAACATGGACGCTAACAAAACGGATGGTACAAAGATTACAAACAACACAGCAAAGTATGGAAAGATGTATGCTAGGTATAACTAGAAGAGACAGAGAGAGAACAACCTGGATACGAAGTCAGACGAAAGTTTTTGAAATCGTTGAGAGAATTGAACTGCTAAAATGGAAATGGGCTAGGCACATTGCAAGAAGACAAGACAATAGATGGAGCACAAAGACCCTAAAGTGGTATCCTAAAGATGTAAAAAGACCAAGAAGACGACCTCTAGTAAGATGGAGTGACGAAACCAGAAAAGTGGCCAGTGTTAATTGGGTCACTAAAGCACTAGACAGGAAACAATGGAAAAATCTGGGGGAGACCTAAATCCTGCAGTGGATTGAAAAAGGTTGATGATGACAATGATGTATATATATATATATATATATATGTGTGTGTGTGTGTGTGTGTGTGTGTGTGTGTGTTATATATATATATGTTTGTGTGTTTCGGTTGATGGTATCGTTTAATTTTGTCTCGGCAGGAGAAGGGGGACGTTGCTTGCCTAAAATCGGTTTTAACCCTGCAGTGCATGTCATTAGCCATGCCCTCCTGCCTTCTGGTTTATTTTTCCTGGTATTCTTTTAATGTTAGTAAATTTGAGTTTGGTTATATTTGAATTATAGTTTTAATTAGTTATATTTTAAGGTTCTGTTGATTTATAATTATTTAATTTTCGTCTATCTGGTGTAGTTAGTGTGAATTTATAATTGATTTTGAATATACAGTGTGATTCATAAATATCGAAACATTAGACTATCTCCTTAAATACTGCCTCTAAGCACATACTTCCGATTGCAAAGTTTCATAAAAAAAAGGTGCAAAATGTGATGATGTGTTTCTCAAATAGACCCCCCCCCCAGGGAGTTGCAACTTATCTCATCAAATGTTACACCTTTTTTTATGAAAATTTTCAATTAGAAGTATGTGCCTAGGGAGGAGGAGATAGCCTATTGTTTCGATATTTATGAATCACAGAGTATATATATATATATATATATATATATATATATATATAATTTTTAAATTTTTTGTGAGATTTCAAATTCAAAGGCAATATTCTTTCACTTGCTTATTGACAGTTTCGTTCGTTGCAGTTTGGCGATGTATACATATATATATATTTAATGGAAAGCGATCGACGAGATAATGGAGAAATACACAATGCGAACGACCAAAATTTATGATAAGAAAGTGATAAATATAAGCATGTGTATACCCATAAACTTAAAATATCTAATAATTGTTCTTTGTTCTCTATCTCACAAAATGCAGAAATACGCCATTGCTAAAAAAATGTGAAATAAGTAATAATATTTATTTAAAAGACTTTTTCATTTTTGTTTATACTTACATTTTAAAAATCTTAATTATTATCTTTATTGATGTACGACACATATATTAAAACAGCCAGAGAAAATTCTATCCACTAGGGATTTTGTCTGTTGAAAAACAAACATGACTCCTAATTTTAATTAGTTCTTGATAAAAAACATAGATTGACATTTTTTTAATAACACCGTAATACAAGGCTTTTACGTATTACTTTTACGTATGCTTTTAAGAAATCGTATGGAATATTAAACCCGTTTCTGCGATTTTGGCTGAATCCGAAAATTCACTACTCTACAAATGTAGCTTATAAAGTGACAATTAAGTCAAATTATTATTTACATTAATTACCAAGATGATTTTTCTATTTAAATGTTAATTAACACAATTTTTTATGTTTTCTTTTGAATATATATTATATTATTTTCCTTCACGCAAAATATGTATACAAACTACTTTCATATTACAGATATTTAAAATAATTGTTTTGGAAAATTGTACTCAACTGATATAATGTAATTGTTCAAGTACATAAAGATTACAATGATACAATGTACTATCACTACGAAGACACTCATCTTGTTATCTTTAATGTGCGTGTACCATTGTGAACTTTTCTTTTTAAGTCGTTAAAGAAGTAAGATATTAACAATTCATGTTTTGGAAATGTTCCAGACAGTTAAGTAATAATGTCATCCCATCTAATATTGTTAAAGATACTGAAATATATTTTTTTTATTCGCCGTCAGATTATTACAATCGATTTAACATGTCTCTTAATGGATAATATTGAACTTCAAATTCTTATATGCATGAATATGTATGTATAATGTTTAAAATAGGATTTTAATATTTGCTGAAAAATTATTTTATCGAAAAAATACTGGTATATTGGAAAAGTAAAAATTTTAGAATACATCTTAGTTTGTTATATATATTATATATATATAAGCTTAATGCTGACAATATTCGACAAATAATATACAGTTTCTATGAATTATTCATACGAAGCTCCTCCGAAGAATCCATAAGATATTCATAGTTTTTCATATTTCCATTTGCATTTTATTGTATTTAATTTTTACAATCTTTTATTTTGATTTTACACATGCGATTTTATTTTAAATATATCATCATCATCATCATCATCATCAACCGTTTTCAATCCACTGCTGGATGTAGGTCTCCCCCAGATTTTTCCATTGTTGCCTGTCTAGTGCTTTAGTCATCCAATTAACACCGGCCACTTTTCTGATTTCGTCACTCCATCTTACTTGAGGTCGTCTTCTTGGTCGTTTTACATCTCTGGGATACCACTGTAGGGTGTTTGTGCTCCATCTATTGTCTTATCTTCTTGCAATGTGCCCAGCCCATTTCCATTTTAGCCGTTTAATTCTCTCGATGATGTCAAAAACTTTCGTCTGACTTCTTATCCACGTTATTCTCTTTCGGTCTCTTCTGGTTATGCCTAGCATACATCTTTCCATACTTCGCTGTGTTATTTGTAATCTTTGTACCATCCGTTTTGTTAGTGTCCAAGTTTCTGCTCCATAAGTTAGTGCAGGCAAAACACATTGGTTAAACACCTTTCTTTTCAAACAAAGAGGCATGTTACTCTTCAGAATAATATTGTTCTTCCCAAAAGCACTCCATATATATATATATATATATATATGTCGTGAATTCAAGTTTGAATTCGGTCTGAATGGCAGTCGGAAGCTCGTTGATAAACATTGTTTAACTCTGTGCAAGGTTTTATAGAAAATTTTTATATAATATATATATTATTTATATAATATATATATTATTGAATATAATTATATAATATTATTAATAATATTATTAATAATATAGAAAATAATTTATATAAAAGTTTTACAAAAAATTTTTATAGAATAATTTAGCGGATTTCGGAAAAAAATAAATTTTGTAATATATATATATATAAATTATTTAATGATTTAATGAATGTAATGATGGTTTCTAATTAAATACATTCTGTGTATAACTTTAATTACTTCACATAAATATCGCACCCAGTACAACATTTAAAATTATAGTGTACTAATTTTTAGTAATATTAAAAGAATCAATATATACTGTGTTAATCTTTTCAGAACAAGTGGTTTAAATATTGACCAGGTGATACACTTCTTAAGAGACGGTAATGATCAAAATGTACCAAGCGCTTTTTTAACACATAGTTATTGTTATACTGTGCTTATAGATATGATTAACAATGACTTCGAGGAAGAGAAGTGCTTGCTATATTTTAAGGTAGGTTCATGTAGTTTTTTTTATGATAACTTACTGATTCGACATTGTAGTTACATATTCTTAATGATTAGGGGGGATTATTTTCATGAAATCTTGTATTGCATTCTTTAAAATAAGAAAGACATAAATAAAATACATAAAATAGATAAAGAAGAAAATATAAAAAAAATATGTAAACGTATATACAAAAGAAAACTGCAAAAAAGAAAATTGTCTACCACAATACTAAGATTAACCCTTAATTGCATAGTGATGTAAATTTCTATCACTTTTTATTTAACTTTTAATAAATAAATCAACTTCTTCGCCACCGCTATATTTATATAGAAATATTAATCCAGTAAATTTCCCGTGAACTATGTTGCTGAACAAAGTTAAAAATCTATTTTTAAATTTCTGGTGTCTAACATTTAATATATGTATAAAAAAACACAATTGTAAAAGAAAAACTCATGCAAAGAAGGGTTAAAGAGGTGCAAAGTTATGTGTACCTTGGACAAGAAATATCTTCAGACAACAGTATCATGAAGGAAGTCAGTAGAAGAATATGAAATGGGTGGAGTACTTTTGGGAAGAACAATATTATTAAGAAGAGTAACGCGCTTCTTTGTTTGAAAATAAAGGTATTTATCCAATGTGTTTTGCCTGCACTAACTTATGGAGCAGAAACATGGACGCTAATAAAACGGATGGTACAAAGATTACAAACAACACAGCGAAGTATGGAAAGATATGTATGCTAGGCATAACTGGAAATGATAATAACCTGGATAAGAAGTCAGACGAAAGCTTTTGACATCATTGAGAGAATTGAACGGCTAAAATGGAAATGGGCTGGACACATTGCAAGAAGACAAGACTATAGATGAAACACAAACACCCTACAGTGATATCCCAGAGATGTAAAATGACCAAGAAGACGACCTCAAGTAAAATGGAGTGGCGAAATCAGAAAAGCGGCGGGTGTTAATTGGATGTCTAAAGCACTATATAGGAAACGATGGAAAAATCTTGGGGGGGGGGGACCAGCAGTGGATTGAAAACGGTTGTTGTTGTTGTTGAGGTTTATGATGATATATATATTGTGTAATAACAAATTATTAAAACTGGTGGGAATAAATAATGGAAATGCTTTGTTTAAGAAAATTGTGTTAGAAAAAATTAAATAAAATATTTATATCATCAAGGCTCGTCAGTGGTGATTGGTAACAAAATTAGTAAAATAAGAAACATTGAGGGTTTCGCGTTGTTGCTGAATGCTAGACGAAAAGGTAATAAAATGCACAGTAAACGTAAGTTTTGAAAGATAGCAAAGAAATCACATCTAAGAGTAGAAAAATTGTCAACACTGGATTTCCACTCCTAGCTCACACAAAACCTATTAAAATAACTTACCACCTAAGATGAGTCGGCAAAATATATCCACAAAAACATTCTAGAGGACATTTCCTAAATCAAGCGCAGTAAATGCCGATGAAAAAAATTATAATTTATGGAATCATCATTTAATCGATTGGTACCATTGAATTTATACGATGATTTGTGACTGATCTTTTAGAGGGTGTTTTTTTTTCTTGTATGACTTTACATATTAATCCAGTTTTTATTTAGAAAATTATACATCTGTATGTACTTATTAAACCATACAGCCATATACATGTTATTTGTCATTTTTATCTGTATCCATTTTGCAAAAACAATAATGTAAATAGGTGCAATTTTTCATTATGATTAAAAAAAGGTTTGAAGATTTTTTATAAATAAATTAATTGCTTTTGCTGCTCTATTTCAGCTAATGGCTGCAAATAATCTTATAAAGTAAGGTAAACGTACTATGGATTGGGAATAGTGTCTTCAATTAATAACAATGCATAAATTATGCTTCGGGTGTCGTCTAAGATTTAAAAGTTGCACCAATTTTCATATTTCAAATGGTGACATCCTTTTAGGCCCTCTATTTTACTTCTTTGTATCAGATAATTTGTAATTTAAAATGTGTACATTGTGATGCTAATTATTTTCATGAACAACAACTTTACTCAATTTATTTTATTATTTAGAAAAATTGATGTATCCGAAAGTAAATATATAGGAGTATTATAAACTATCATGTGAATGATATCATAAAAATTAAAAATTATTAAACCGCTTTAAATTCTTATAATATGATGACTAAATAAGGGAAAGTAGGGCAATACAATGAATATTTATCTAATTTTTTAAAAGGAAACTCGTAGACTAGTATAATTATTTCTTCATTATTTGTAAAATTTCTGACACTTAATATTGTCTCAATAAGCAACGCTTATACACGTTAATAAAGAAATGATTTGCACAAAATTATAAACTTTCGTTGTAGCCTTATCAAAATGTTTAATCTCAAGAAATGTTAACCTCATTCAGGAGGAACTTACCTAACAAATTCCTGAGTATTTTGTGTTGTATAGTCTTATTTTATTAACCGTATTTTAACAATTATATCATCACATAAATTTAATCAGTTCATATTATGAAATTCAGTTACTGTAGTCGAGAGATTTATTGTTTAAACATCCGCAGTATGAGATGAAAGTAAAATATTCCGTTTGATTATAAAGTTGTAAACTATTATGAACATTAACGTATACCAATATAGGGAACAAGGGTTACCTAACGTGTACAAAAAATTAACTTATACGTTTTATCTGTATTACTTTTTATACATTATTAAAAACTATTTTGATAAAAGTTATGAATTTTCAATACCTATAAAACATTTTTATGCAAAAATCCTTATTTTATTATATTATTTATAATGCTGAAATATTGCTAAGATGAAATTTTTTTTATTTACTACTTTAATATAGTTTGAGGGGACTTTGAATAATAAAACAAATTGAACAATTTATTTCTAAATCATCCATGTGAGATTTTCTTAAATACAATAAAAATTTGTACATCTAAAAATTTTGTTTCGAAGATGGAAATACCGACCCTTTATATTAGTCATTTAGCCATACGTTTTGGTGAAAAAAATACTAGAAAATTTTCTTTCTGAAAATTTTGAAATACAAAGGAATTCAGTAAAACATATTTCAATTTCATTTTTCTCTGTGAATTTTGAGGAAGTATTAAGAAGCTTACAAAAAAAGTACTTGAAGAGAAAAATATTTTCAAATAACCAAGTTTCTGACTTTTAAAGTTTGAATATCTTGAATAAAGAAAGTTTTCGAATGCAATTATGAAATGTGGTGAATGTGGAAAAAAAAAAAACCTTTATCCCGAACATGTATCAAAGCTATTGATAACTAATGAAAGTAGAGGTTTTAATGATTAATTTAAAAGAGTTTTTATTATGTAATCGGATATATTGATATGTATTTCATTAACTCACAATTACATGTCATATATTTTAGGGTTAGTAAAGTAGAAGTGATGGGATTTTTAATGATGGAAGGCAAGTAGATAAGTAGAAAAAGTAGGTTTAAATCTATGTAGACGTATGAAAACCGGATATCTCAATTTGAGTAGTCAATAACGATTAATTGTTGAAATACTTAGCTCTGGGCAAGAAGAAGTTGTCGCCATTAAAGTATATCCATACTGGTAAATGTGTAGGTTATGTGTTGGAAATTCTTAAATATGAAAACCTTAATAGTTATTGAAACTTTTTATATTATTGTGTGTAACATACTTTACCCGCTAAATGGCTGCCCGGTAATTTTCCATTTGTACGAAACAGCTTCATCGTCATCATCATCCCAAAACATGGTTTAAGGCTATAGGCTTGTTCCGGCCTTAATCCATCTCTTTCGTGACCTTTCTCTGTCTCTTTTTCCCCTTTTTTCATAATTCAAGGCTGCTTTTGGTATGCGGTCAGAATCCATCCTTTCCATGTGATCCCTCCATTTCCTTCTGTAATTTTCTATTTTATTCAATATTGCCATAACCCCAATAATTTTTTCCATGGCTGTATACATTGGAGAAAGAAATGCTATTTCAAGTCTTTGGGGGTCATATTAAACATATATTTCATCTAGTTCTTGAAAAAGTTAAATAATTTTTTTAACTTTCGTTAAGATGTCGTGTTAAATTTACTTAAGTTAGTAGCACAATTATCTTTTTTCGAAAGTTTCAGTAATGCAGTTTCTGGTATTCCCGATGAAGCAGCAATAACGTCTTTGCTGTCATCCTTGAAGATAGTTTTTGCCTCTTCAAATATAATAGCGGGTGCATACATTAATTATTTGATCTTTCGAAGATATTTTGTCAGCCTGTAAACAATAAAGAATTCAAAGAAGTATTAATTATATATCATTTTTAGTATTAAAATAATTTCTTCTGCAAATTTTTGATTGTTTAAGTGTGCGCGCGTATTTTTAGATAAACACGCGTGGTTCCACTATTACACTTTTTACCTTTAGTGCAAAATTCCAATTGCAATAGATTAGGGAATTTTCATGTTTGTTCCGAATATTTTAATGAATTTCTTATTTTATACAATTACGAAATCATTAGAAATAGCAGCAGTAAGTTTGAAACAGAAAAAAGTGGTTAGAAACTTTAAACTCACCTCTTGGGTCTATTTTTAATGCGACCACATATATTTTGCTAGAGCTTTAACTAGCCTTGACAGCGGTCGAAAAAATATTTATTACTTTTTGCTATGTGAAAGATGGTGAATTTGCTTTAACACTAGATGTATTTCAATTTCTAAAACGCGTAACTGTAAATCGGGACACCCATTTGATTTCTGTACTTGTTACTTTCTTTTATCTGTACAAGAAGAAAATATTGGATTCGTAAAAAAATTCGAACTCCGGTTTTCAACGGATTTCTATATTTTAGAAAGTCTTGAATAAGATTTCAATGTTTATAGAGAATGTCTGCTGTGAATCTGTCAGTGTGTCTGTCTGTATGTGACAAAAAAGAATGTGGGTGAATTGCAAGAACTAATGCACGGAATTTAATAAAACTTTAGATTCAGTTAGACCTTGATATAAATTGGTGCTGATTAATTTTGTGTAAATCTCCTAACAGGCGGCTATACTATGCTGCAATTTTATGGATTTACACGATTTTAGCGATAGTCATATCCCAAGAACTAATTCACGGAATTTCATTATAGTTCATATTCTGCTAGACCTTGACATAAGTTGGTGCCGATTAGGTTTTCGTGTAAATCATATAAAAATTGGCGCTGCTATGCTGCATTTTTTGTTTCTAAAATGCATAACTGAAACAATTACGCTTTTTGAAGTATTAATATGTATCAGATCGAAGAAACGTTTGGGATTCGCACATCCGAATGGTGTTTTCATGTTTAGAAGGCTAGAAAAACTATTTCGCAGCTTGATACATTGTTCTGTTACTTCTAATTATGCATTCCTAACCCACGACCAAATGTGAGTAAGATTATTCAGATGTGCAGAAATTGTCAAGGAATCGTCCCATGATTGTTTTGTAAATTGCTGCCGATTTGTAAAAGTGGAAGTTTAGGTGTCATTAAATTCTTTAAAATGATTTAACTTCTTTTATCTAATTACTTTGTGAGTTTGGAGAGAAAAATATTGTCAAAACGTCTGTTTAAATATTTCCGATGAAGAAAATTATCAATTTTATCAGAAGGCACTGAGTAGCCAAAGATATCTATAAAATCGAATAGTATTAAATAAAGAATGTTTGTGTTAACTTTCCATTACACAATATAAATTTTTAAAAACTGAAGAATTAAGTAGACGAGCTTTGACAAAGTTTACCACTGAAAAATCATTTGAATTCCGCCTTCAAATCTTCATTTCTTTTCTAGCAACCAGTAACTTGCGATAAAAACAATGCGTTCAAACTATACATAAGGTGTATTTTATGGAAACGATTTTGTAATTCCTCTTCTCGTTTCCCTTTTCAGATAAAAATCTGGCAACTTCCGAATAATCAATTACAACAGTGATTTATATAGTATTTTAATATCTTAAATGTACTATATATATATGTGTAATGAAACTTTTGTTAATAGTAACCATTAAAATACATAAAGAATCGACAATACATGAACCGATAATTATAATATATATATATATATATATATATATATATATATATATGTGTGTGTGTGTGTGTGTGTGTGAACTTTTTACGAAGATGATTTAATATTCCACGAGAAAATGCCAGTTTGTTACAGATGTAGAATTACTGCAGTCGTTATCAAGAATCATGGCGAGGAGGTTAGGCAATGATGAAACACCATAAGAATTTCTCCAATAATGAGCAGCCAATTTCCAGATAAATTGTTTATTAACGAACAGGAGCGATGCCAGTAACAGTTCCCACAGTATCAAGGTGTAATCATATAGCCTTCAGGCTTGACGTTAACTCACTACATTATTGAATGATCTTAAAGGGCTGTTGAGAAATTCTAAGTCGCAGAACACCAGATAACGATTTGGTTAGCACTTCCAAACACGACAAAAATCTGCTCTCTAACATCTTGCAAGCGAGTTTTGTTAACTGCGCGTAGAGTTATTGGAACGACGTAACGTATGCACGAACCAATGAGTGGCAGACGAAATTAAGATAAGCGAATGAGTTGAAATGGAGAAGATTTAACACGAAAGAATCCCTATCTCAACTGCGCATTAATTTTGACGTGAAAAATACCCAGCGTGCGAAGCCAAACATGGAATTAAAAAAATGGCTTTTAAAAACATTCGAAATGACAACAAGCGTCTCTCAGAATTTTATAGATTGGGGAGTTGATAAAAGTTACGAATGAACTTAAAGTTTTAGATTAAGATTTGGAATAAGATAATTATTAATATACGTGTTATTACTTTTAAAAGGACATTAAATAGGAATAAATATTATTAAGAATTAAGGAAATAATGACTGTGTCAGAATTTAGATTAATTTAAAGGAATAATAAGAAATAAAATTTTTATATAACATATATAAATAAACTTTAATAAAATATGATAGATTATGCAATTTAATGAAATGTAGGTGCAATAACAAGAATTAAAACTTTGAATAAAAAAATAGAGCCTTAAACCACAATTCAAGAAATCAACAGCGCCTAGCTCTAAGGAAGGTGGGAGGAGCATAAGTATAAAAGAAAAATTGATACTTTAACTATCCGTTATATATATATATGTGTATGTATGTATATGTACATATAAAGCGTTCTTTTCGATATAAAATGATTTATTTATTTTATTAAATAGAGTGCTATTACTGAAAAATTACTGTCTCAATAAATATAATACATATGATAATAATTCTATTATTTACTGGGCGTTAACATAAATACTTTTAAGACTGATTTTCTGTAAATAAATAAGACTTATTTCGATATTATTCGTTTGCGCAGACATTGTTTTGAAAAATGACTTTTCTTATCGGTCTTCTTTCTCCTTCAGTTTTAGTTTATTTTATTCCTTGGGGATTTTTTATACGTGTTTGAATAAGAGTAATCATAAACTATAGATCTTCAAAATAAATATTATATGAAAATAATGTTAAATTGTTTAAATATGCATAAACTTGGATAATTAATAAAACTGATTGATTTCACGCACTGAAATACCTCTTGACATCGCAAGAAATGAAAACTACCAGCCAGAAGCCATCACAAATTTGTATATATAACGGGGAAAATTACTATTTATTACGAATTTTCTGTTATTTTAACAAATTTTGGTTTCAGAATCAACATTTTACTATCTTTCTTGCTGTAAAACAATGAAGTTTATATATATATATATATATATATATATATATATATGTATGTATAAACTTTCTATATATATATATATATAAGCTCCAAAAAGATTAAAAATAAAAATAAAAATATAAATATTAATATAAATAGAATCAGCTGTATCTTCGAGATGTGCTGTTGATTTGTGGCATCGGGTCCGGTGGGGGAGTATTCGTGATATGCTTTCAATTGTTTTTATACATTTGATTAATACTTAACGACGCTCTGGCCGAAACCCACCGCCACTACTGAATAACAGTTTGTTGTGTATGGTAACTAGTCTGAATCATTGCTGTGCTTTTAAAATATGCCCACTGCTGACGAGGCTACAGATTTTTGGTTGTTTTTCTTGTTTTTTAGGTGCGTTCGTAATTATATAAATACGTAGCACCTATTGTCGTCGCTTGGTCCGTCCGTCTGTCTGTCCGTCCATCCGTCCCTTCGCATGGCTGCTAAATTTATTTTTTTCTTACCACTATTATTAAAAATAAATAATTTATTTTTTTTTTACTGCCAGAAAGTTCTGTCTTTAAACAAGGAAAAGATTTCTTGTAAAAATAATGGTATGAAAATAATATGTGTTTCAGGCATGTATTTAGTGCCACCCAAAAAGACAGCCACGAGCCGCCACTAAACTTTCTAATATATATATATAGCTATACTAATAAAAGAAAGTTTCGCTTTGTGTGTCTGTGTGTCTGTGTGTCTGCCCGTCTGTCTGCGATGGCTAGCGAAACCTAGCGCATCTAGAAAGCTGAAAATTTAGATTTAGGTAGTCGAAGACAGGTCTGAATGCAACTGAGACTCAGAACTTTAATATTTTGATAATTACCCAAGATATTAATTAAAACTTATCAAAAATCGCTTCGAAAATGCCATCTTTTTGATCAAAATGACCAAAAAATAGAACACCTGTTCTCGATTTGCAAGAGGAAATGAACGAATTTGAAATTTGTTTACTAATTAGCGAATTTTAAATTTAAATTTGAAACTTTCAGAGCACATGTAGAAAAATTTTCTGTATCCCGCAATCCCATTTTTAAATTCGGTCGGTAACTTTTCTTAATTTAAAAAAAAAAAACTGCAAAAATCTGGCGGTGCTAGTAAAAAAAATCCGAGAAATTTCCAGACAGGTGTTCGCTTTCATTAAAAGCTGAACTACAGTGGTGGTCAAAATTATAATGACAAGGGAAAAATCGCCAAATCTTGGTTACACTTGGCCGGAAAATTATGCAAATTTAAAGGGCTGGAAACTAATGAAAAATGAAGAATATTTTTATAAGTTTTTATGGAAATATGGGGAAAAGTCATATTCATAAAATGTATTATGGATTTATACAACCATGTGATATGGACACAATTATAAGAACCACTGTATTTGTGTGTTCTAAAAAGAAAAAATTGCATGTTTTTTGTTCTGCACTCCGAACTCCCAGACGACATAAATGCGTAGTAAGCGTTTGGGATCGTCATATTCTGTTTTTCCGTCATGCCGCTAGTTACAAAGCTTTCGGAGTTTGAGAAAGGGAAAGTGGATGCATTTAAAAGTTCAGAACTTTCTGTACTTCAAATTGCGACAAAGCTTAATAGATCAAGAACGGTTATTTACATTTATCTTAAAAATCCCGGTAAATATGGACGGCAAAGAAATGCAGGTAGGCCAACTTCTGTTTCTGTACGGGAGAAAAGAATGATAATAAGACGAGCTAACTCCAAAAAAACAAACGGCAACAGAAATAAAACATGAATTGAACTTAGAATGCAGTGCTCGCACTGGTCGACGTGTTTTAGCAAAGAAAAATGGTTCGCTATGGTAAACATATGAGCTCTTACAAAAGTTCATAAGGGACTGAGGGTGGATTTTGCGAAAAAATGCATTACTATGGAAAAAAAGCGGGATGATGTTGTCTTTTCAGATGAGAAAAAGTTTAATTTGGATGGACCATATGGTTTTCGCTACTTCTGGTATGATCTCCGTAGAGAAAAAGAATTTTTCTAAAAGCATGGAGGTGGAGTTTTCCCAAATGGTGGAACTACTCCAATACTCCTTGTACAGGGTAGAATTATATTCTGAGATTTATGTTGATGTATTGTGCGATAATCTTTTACCAGAAGCACCGTTAATAACGAGTGGAAACTATTTTTTTCGAGCAGGACAATGTCTCAGTACATGTTTCCTAAACTTCAAAATCATGGTTGGATGCTAATTTCGTGAAACTACTTGATTGGCCGGCCATAAGCAATGATCTGAATCCAATTAAAAATCTGTGGGGTATTCTGGCATACGAAGTATACAAAAATGGTGTTCAATATGAAAACATGCAAGAGTTCATGTCCTGCATCGAAAAGCCTGGTCAAAAATTTTCAAGAACGTTCTGAAGGAGCTGTCAAACTCCATGACGTCAAGACTGATAAAAGTAATTGAGAAGAAGGGAGAGATTATTAATTAGTAGTGTTTTTCAGGCAAAAACATTCATTGTGCTTATAATTTTGTCCATTTTTTTACAATGACATATTTTGTTAATGACGGCAAAACATTGATATTTTGCATTTTCCAATGTTTTCTATTCTACAATGATTTCTAGCATAATAAAGTATTTTATGTATAAATTTCACTTTATTTAGTTCAAAAATAATTTGTTTTGTGCAATTTTCAGTTGTTCTTATAATTCTGACCACGACTGTACAAGGAGATCTGTTTCTCTGGCCGATCCCTCCATTTTCTTTGTGAAAATGAAAGGAAATATCAATTTTTACTAATGAACAAAGATTAAGATATTTAATTAAGAAATAGATTCGAATTTGAGGATGGGAAGGGGTGCCATCTGGCGGCTATTTTCAGTGGGGATACATGCCGGAGTTTCGTTCGGAAGGTTGTTTCTTTGGAACAGAGTGCGCCCCTTTGTGGCGGAAGGTGGAACTAAAAGATTTTGAGGCGTGTATGTAGCACGCGTACTATACTAGGCCTCCTATAATACAGGCTGAATCATCAAGCATTTTGATGCCCACTTACCGTTTGTTGCCCATTGCTGCTTATGAGGCGAGAAATGTTTAAACGATTATCGAGTTACAAAATCGCTTAAAATGGACGGTTGTTTCGCATAAAATTGTTCCAATCTGTCAAGAAGTGGATTTAGAATATTTAAAACCCATATAAATGAAGAAAAGGCGGAATAATTTGTCTATAAATGCTAGAAGAATAGATCAGGATTGAAGAATTTTGCCAAATGCCACGCCAACCAGATCACTTGTATATAGAATAAACCGGTTCTTCGAGTCCGATATGGTATCTTGCAGGACGGGTGAGAAAAGTCTAATTGTTAAAGAGAGATAAATAAATCTTATACACCCCCCGTGTCTAGAAACTCCACCTTATTTATTTTTAGGATGAGTGAAGTGAGGGGTGGGGTGGGGGGTATTTAGATAGTTAAATTCATTTACTGTTGTTAAAAAGTGCAGAAAAGGGACTTTCTTTAATCGAGATTTAAAGATTTTACATTTTGCACTTTGAAGTTTGCGCGCTGGGGGGGGTGGGATGTCAAAAGGAAAAAACTGAAAGTTGAGAGTAGGTGGGGGGGGGGAGCGTGATTGAAATGATTATATATTACTTATATTTCTTGTTTGAAAAAGTAACAAACACAGTACAGAAAAAAAACACACATAAAAAAACAGCACATAAGAAAAAAAAATTTAGAGATTTTTAATTTCATCAGCTGCAGAAAGGAGTAGGAAGGGGGCAGATTTTTCATTATTTTTTGGCGGGAAGGGGTATTTTTGACGACTCATTATTTATTTACTGCTATTGTAAAATTACAAATAGGGCAGAAAAAATTTAAAATTAAAGAGTTTTGAAAAAACACAATGCAAACACACTGATAAAAATTTATGTGTTACTATAATAGGCGCAAATGCTAAAAACACAATTTTAAAGCATTAAAACAATTTATGATGTGAAATCAGATGTCAACATATTTAAGCGCTTTTGGTTAAACATTAGCCATCATCAGAGGATAAAACAAGTTGGAAATTGTACGTCAAACGTTACAAACGAGGTGCGTTCGTACGTACGTTTTAGAATTAAATTCATGATATCCCGTGCGTAGAACGGGTTAAACAACTAGTTAAGTATATATTTTATGACACTGTTCATACAAATATCTTAACTAGTTATATAAATATTCAGATATATATGTATCAGCTAGTTATATAAATATTCAGATCTTGATGATTTTTAATTCCGTGAAATGAATTATATCGTCTGCAGATTAATTTCTGTAAAAAAATAAGTATCTCGGTCGCTTGACGATTTAACATCCATCGGAAGCTCCTATAACAAAAAAGCACCGATTTAAAAAAAAAAATCAAATTTCTTAATAAATATTTTTATTAATATCTCCTAAAGTTTTGATTCGATTTTAATAAAATTTGAAATGTCTCGACAAAATTCTGCAAAGATAATATATTTTAAATTGCAAACCATTTGGTTGGGTAGTTTTTGAGTTGTTATATGCGGACAGACAGACAGACGGACGGACTGACAGACGGACAGACAGACAGACAGACGGACCAAGCGACGACTATAGGTGCTACGTATTTATATAATTACGAACGCACCTAAAAACAGTCGAAAAACTATACCTTGTTTTTATATAGTAACAAATAAATTTTTATAAATCTGTTTGCATTGTTTTTTCAAGTTTAGGAAGGTGAATTTGACGTTTTTACTATATGGAATTTTCTATATATTTTTAATTGAAAGAGTTTTGTTTAATGTGGTTTTCAAATTCCCTGCTCAAGGGCGCAAAACTTTTTGACATATTTTCTGACTCATTTTTAAACGAAAAGGAATAAAATTTGCCGAACTGACTATTGAAGCGATTTGGAATCGAATAGCGTTTTCTAGTTTTTGTCAAATAAATTATTTATCGAGTAATAAGCGATCATTGTCATGTGACGACAAGCTTCACCCTTTCTCGCGCTGCCGCGTCGGGAATTCCTTTTTGACAGTATTTTCTGAAAGATCTTAAGAAGACCTGCTTGCTCATTTTATGTGTTTTGGAACAAAATTGAATTCAGAAATATGTCAAAGTAGTTTCTTTGGATTTGAGAACAGAGGGGAAGAGGCAAGATCGGTAATTTCGAAAAGGGGGAATTTAAATAATTTCCATTTATTGTTGCTATAAAGTAATAAATGAGTAGACAAAAAAATAAGTTTTACAAATTTTAAACTTTTACGTACTGGGTTGGTTGAAAGTTTTGGATTGTAGGGATGGGGGGGGGGGTAAAGATTGAGATAACATTAAAAGAAAACAGAAATTATTTTTCGAAACGCGGAAGGTTCTCATTCTTCATCATTATTTTTTTTTAATAAGGATTATTTTACATGCGATTAAATTGTACAAACTGAATATCTAACATACGAAATGTATTCCCTAGAATATCAGCATTTTAAGACTCTTTTATTAATAACAAATTATATCACAACTTAACTTCATACTGAAAGTAATAAAAATATAAGAATCCAATGCATGTGAATATATATTTTCACATTAAATAAAATTTAGAATTAGTTACATTTATATTGTCATTCTTAATTATTCATGTAAAGCAAAGCAATAAATATTAATTGATGAAAATGAAATTTGAATTTTAATATATTATTATACAAAAGCATAATTACATGTTGTATTTTTTTTTAATGTATGGCTCTATTAAATATCTTAGCTATTTATTCTTATATTTTTGCATGTGATTAAGTAACTAAATTCACTCGCCATCTACGCGATAAGTCAGGCGTCCGCTTGAGCAACTAAATGGAGGCGTGAGCCAGCCCGGTATATAGGAGCCTTATACTATACGATGACACAGGCGGCGGGAGCACGTGTCGGAAGTTCGTTTAGATAAGAATGCGCCTTCTGTCAGCGTGCGCAGCACTTTTAAATAAAAAATTCATACAAGATATTAAAGATATGAAATCTTACAAACCTGAGGTTGGTTTTAATTTATTATCACGGGCAACGTTGAGCTTGTCAGCTAGTATATATATATATATTATTTTAAATAAAAACAAGCAGTGTTTTTATTTAAAAGAATAAAAATAAACGTAAAAAATATGGTTTATGTCAATGATCATAAGTAACGTAAATAAAATCTCATTAAACTATTATAACCACCGCTATTTTTTTAAAGGAAACTTATATGGTAGTCGGGAGAAACTGTGAAAATACCGCTTTTGTAATTTGTGGGGATTTTTTTTATGCGTTTTCATCTTATATTGTTGGTAGCAAAATATTGTTGGCCATGTCTAGGAAATGTTATTTACCGGATTCATTAAGATGACGGGCAGTCGAACGAATGGAAATGGCAGTATCACAAGGTGATGCTGCTTCTAGACGTTTTAATGTGTCTCGTAGTGTGTTCTAAAAAACTCTCTGATCAATTTGAATCCGAAAACTCAGTATCAAGAAGGCCAGTTCCAGGTAGCCAGGCGTCGGTCGGTGCGCAGACGTCTTCACAGTGAAGGATTCTATGCAAGACGACCTCTTTTATTTGTCCCTTTTAAACGATGACACAGAAGTGCCCGTTTACACTGGACAAAAAAATACGTTAAGTGGGCCATACATTAATAGTCTTCTATACTCGTCACAGAAGAGACACGGTTTCCTTTGGAGGGCGATTTATGTCATGTGATGATTTAGAGAGATCTAGGCACCGGATAATACCAATTTGCCATCGTTGAAAGGCCCATTCTAGAAGAAGTAAAAATCATGGTTTGGGCTGGAATCTGTCAGGGTGGTCACACTGAATGCATTTGTGACATAAAAGAACTTTGACCTCTGTGAGATAACGGGACGAAATCCTTGCTCCGTATGTCCCGGTTTATATATGTATATAGACGTTTATATATGTATATGCATGTTTATATATGTATATGCTATATATGTATATTATATATGTATATGTATGTTATATATGTAGGTTTTTATACGTATATATACATATAGATATCCTTGCTTCGTATTCTGGTGCTATTGAAGATTAATTATTACTAATGCATGATAATCCATATCTTACCGAGCTAGACTCTTTGATGAATATCTTGAGTAACTAGGTTTGGAGAGAATGGAATGGCCAGCTTAATCTCCAGGCCTTATTCAAATAGTGAATCTTTGGACCTATGTCGGCAGAAAAATGGCCGACTTAAATCCTCCTCCGAGATCGAAAAATGATAAAAAGCATTGCTCCATGCATAGGCGTTGCTTCCCATCCTAGTGACCGACAACTTAATTGACTATGGAAAAACAATGACGCAAATACTTTGAAAGTAAAGGCGAACAAATTTCTTATTAATTTTCACAAAAATCTGTGATTTATGTTTTTTTAATCAAACAGAGGAATTTTGCTTAGAATGCTATTATTTACCAATAAATCATGCTTGATGTTAAAATTATGTACAATTTATTAAAAAAAAAATGTTTAAAATTCAATTTATCTTAATTTCATGCTTTTACGTTAACCTGTTTTGAACTTGTACACAAAATACTGGTTGTACAATAATTTTTGCAGACTGTACACACACACATATATATATATATATATATATATATACAGTGGAACCCCGATTTTACGTAACCCGTTTCGTACGTTATCCCGCTTCCTACGTTATTTTTCGTCGGTCCCGGAAAATTCCTATTCCTATAATGTTAAAAGTACCTCGATTCTACGTTATTTACTCTTAACTTTTCCCGCTTAGTACATGATTTTAGGTAAAGTACTTCAGGAAATTTAATATTTTTTCCCTCATGGAAAAATTTTCAAAAGAACAAAAATGCTTTCCACTTGGTCAACTGGTTGTTACCAAAAACAGTTCTTCCCCTCCTCGGTAATATTCCCGTGAGAAAGTAACGATAAACTATTATTTGTCTATCAGCACTTGACCAAACCTGCGTCATGTGAAATCGGGGGGGGGGGGGGGGGATTCTTTTTTCGCCATTCATTCATTTCAATCCGCAGTGGAGTCGCTTCAGAACTTATCGAAAAATCCAAAGTTTCCAAAGGAACTAAAATGGATCTCATAAAATCGTTCGGTATCGCTTATTCCTAGTTACAAACCATCCTAAAACAAGAATTCCGAAAAACTGAGAAATTTTTCAAAGAAAAGAAAAACATTGAAAACCTCTCCTTTTGAGGAACTGGAAAAGATTTTGTACGAGTGGTTTAAACAAGCCCGTTCAGCCAAGATTTCAATCAATGGCTCAGTTTTGTAAGAAAAGGCTCTTGAATTTTCTTCTCGACTTGAAATGCAGAATTTCATGGCATCCAACGGTTGGATCGACCGATTCAAGAAGAGGTATAATTTGTCTTACAAGTTTATTTGTGGTGAGGCAGATGGAGTAAATACTGTTGTCGTTGAGGATTATTCGGAAATAAACTTTGCCTTTTCTTGTGTGTGATTGCTCAAAAAAGACATCTTTAACACAGATGAGGCGCGATTGTTCTTCAATCTCTTCCGTGATAGAACAGATACCGTGAAAGGAGAAACTTGTCACAGTCCGAAACTATCAAAAGTGCGATTTACAGTTTTGTTATTTACGAATGCAGACGAAACTGAGAAACTAACACCATTTGTGATTGGTAAATCCAAGAAGACCCGATGCTTCCAAAACATTAAAAGTTTACCGACAGATTACAATGTCAACCACAATGCTTGGATGATCCAAAATCTTTTTGAAGATTTTGTAAGAAAATTCAATATAAAAATGAGCTTACAAAAGCGAAAAATAATTTTATTCGTAGACCAGTGCACTCATGTTAATCTGAATTTAAAGAATATGCGTATAGAATTTTCCGCACCCAACTGTACCAGTTTACTTCAGTCATGTGACTTGGGAATAAACATCCTCCAAAATGCATTATAGAAAGCAACTGGTAAGAAAACGCCTTTTTTCACTTGATTCTGGTGAGCTTTAACCCGTTGGGGACGAGCGACACGTATACGTGACGCATAAGATGCTCAGAATCCTCGATTATTCCCACCAGTTATTTTTCATTGTAAGATTTGCCTCATTAAATCTTAGCATTTCTGCGATTCAATTAGGTTAAAATTTCTGGTTTTGAAAATCTGGTGGTAAAAGATTAAAAATTATGTAAAGGACGCTCGTCGCGAAGGGGTTAAGATGCTTGGAAAACAAAGCTAAATGTGCTGGATGCTGTTCATTTCATCTGATCGGCGTGGGATAGTGCAGCTGAAAAATGCATGTCAAATGTTTTTCTGAAGGGAGAATTTTCAAAATCCGAAATTAACGGTGAAGCGCCGCCGGAAGAGCTATCTATGGAAGACTACAGAAAAGAAGAGGAATTTATACTTGCAGACATCAATGTTGATGAGTACATTGATTGCAAAAAGTATGGTTATCGCTACCACAGATATTCAGACTATTTCCGATTTGATTTCGCAATATTGAAGTGAGGATGCTATTGATGAAGATCCAGAATATATCGTGCCTTCATCAGCAGAGGCCATTGCGATTTTAGAAATTTTAAAGAAATTTTAACTAGACATGGAAATTAAGAACAAAAATTGCATGTATTGAAAATAGAGTATATGTGAAATTACACTTAAAAAGAAAACGCAATAAAGGATAACAGATTTTATAAAACACTAATATGGTATTGGTAAGTTTATTTCTGTATAATTTGTTTTCTTGGAGTGTTTTTCTCTATTTAACCCCGATTTTACGTTTTCCCGTTTCGTACGTTTTTTTCTGCTGGTCCCGTGAAAAACGTAAAATCGGGGTTCCACTGTATATATATATATATATATATAGATAGATAGATATAATACGATATCATTTTAAAAGTATCGAAATTTATAGTCTATTGACATATGTATATATATTTTAAATGGTAGATATGTTTTATAATAAACCTTTTTTTAAATTTCTACTTTTTAATCAGCTTTTTTTACTTAGAGAAAAATGAAGAAAATAAATTTTTAATTATCGTAATATACAAGAAACGATAATTGCGATTTAAGTGCAGGTAAATTTGAAAGTTTATTTTTAGTTACATATGTCGTTTAAGATATCCCACCAAGTTTCACACTTATTTTCTTTATAATAAAGCAAAAAATAGTATAAAACTGATTATTTCAAATGAATTGGCATATAAAAAGAAAATTTTAATTGTTAAACGGGTTATTTAATGTAGATTCATTTTATTTTTGTTTACTTTGAAATACTAATAATACAATATTTGATACTTAAATGTCCTTACTGCTAAAATAATGATAGTTTAATACATTTGTTTTAATAAATATACAACGCGGGTTATCAAGAACGTAATGAACTAGGAACTAAGTCATAAAATAAAAAATTCCATAGGTATCCTACTCAAATTACCACTTTGATTAATGTTCATGCATTTTCTTTATGTTAATTTATATAATTTGCTATAAAATTTCAGAAAATGCACAGTAATACTCAATATTTTAACTGATTGTCTATGGCACTCACACCATCACATAAACTGTAGGAGCTCAGTGTTATATAATTTTTTTATATACATTTTTAGTAATTGATTTTTAATTTAAACCATTTTTTTTTTTCAGAAAACGCATTTACAGTTTATTTCTGAAAATAAATATATTTACCTCAAATTCTAAAAACTATCCAAATTCATATGTTGTACCTTCTTTAATATAAATATCTGAAGATCCTTTCCGTCTTGAAGCTACTTAAATTAACTTTCCCTATTACTTAAATACACATTTCCGGTTTGACAGTAGAAACAAAATCTGCTATAAATACACTTCTCATTATTGTAAGAAGAAAACAAAAACGGATTTCGATAGCTAATTGTACGTGCAGTCCTTTTAATAAAATAAAACAAGAATGAAAAATCATTCGCCACGCATAGATTATGAAATATTTCCCAACTTTTCCAAAATATTGTAACGAAACTTCACTATTTAATAACGCAGAAGAAAATATTTAAATAAACAATTTAGAAACGCATAACACAGCTGAACACCAAAGTTCGGCATTTATAGAATAGAGTTGATACGATGTTTGAATTCTTTTGAACAGCCCTGTATGTTTTCTCTAGATTTGTATACTCTCCAAATATTTCGCTAAAAATTAATTCAGCTATAAAATGCAAAACACAGTTGAATATTTATTTTCAGTTTTTACAAGCCCATAAATTGTAAGTTAAAATATTTTCTTCATCCCTGCATATAATCTGCACATTTTTATACACACCGCATATTAAGTTAAAATTTAATTGAGATAGGAAACGCATAACACAACTAAATCTCACTTCCAGCATTTATCATCCATAGACGGTAATATGCTGACAGATTTTTGCGTTGCCTTTTAAATGAATCCATTTATATGCAAACATATTTTATAGAAAAATAATTAAATATGTTTAAACTGGATAATTCTTAACACGTCTTATTAAAAAAAAATTTAAGCAATTCACACACATAATTCAATGTTTAAGAAATGTTTGCTCATCCATGTATATTGATCTATAAAATTAAATATATATTATAATATTACATATTTCCTGTTTAACCAGTTTTATCATACATAAATACATATTTTCTATTTTAACTTTTGACATGCCTCAAATCAAAAAATTCAAAATTAAGAAATAATTTTGTTTTGCTGCCAAGCAGTATGAGAGAGTGAAATATATATGCATATACATATAGTATATATATGTTATATTATATTACTCGCGCCCAGCTTACATAAAAGTACTCAGTATTAAATTTCCCATAATAGTTTCCATATTACACATCTGCATTGCGTAAGGTATCCTCAGCCTTGTGATATTTAAAGCTTGTCATGAGTTACGGAGCTCAGATTTCCGTGACATTAGTTCTTCCTAAAAATATGTTACAGTCTGGAGCCAGTCACAAGTATTCTGAATGTGATATGGAATTAACATTGTGTGTAATGCACTAAGTTTAAAGGCATTACATGACTTCGAATTTTTGTTTTCTTATTTCTTTGGGAAATCACCATTGAATTTCGACCAAAGCCAGATGATATCATAATGACGACAGCATGGGATTTATTTATGCTATTGATCTAAAAAATTCTTCGAGATGGAGGTTCACCTACCTAAAATTCATAACATATATATATATATATATATATATATATACATATAGTATATAGTATATATACTATATTATATTATATAATATGACTGGCGCCCGGCTAACATAGAAGTACGTAATACTGCATTAGAACATTTTAGAATTTCAGAAAGATGCACAATAAGTAATTTGACTATTGTTTGTTTCGTTGCTAATTTTTAGAAAAAAAATCACCTGAGATTGTTTTTCTGAAAAGAACAAAATTGAATTAGCTATTTGCTCATTATTTGGATACGAAATTCAACAGTTAAAAAGAAAATTTTAGTTGAATTTCATGTAACTCTATAGAAAACAAAAGCGGACTTCAGAACTAAAAATCTAGCAAAAAACAATTTAAATGTCTTACTCAAAAGTTTAATTCCAGGGACTAATGTTTCAAGTTTTAAAGAATTACATTTATTTTTCTTTATAAAAGGAAAACAAGTTGAGAAAATTTAAAAATTAAGAGGCATTGATTTTAGCTGTGTTTTCAAAATCCTTTAGTTTAATTCTACAAAACAAGAAATATGCCAAGGTAAAAGTTAAAGAAACTGGTCGTTGGGGTCCACCGTAATACTTACCCATCATGGATATTCATAATGTAAAATATTAAAATAAAAAATGTGTAAACTACTTATAAAAGGCATTGCAATTCGAATAAAATCGTGGCTTGATGACGTCATAAACTTTAAAGGCTCTATTACTGAATGGCTTAAAAGAAACATCCTTATAACTCCAGAAACAATAACTAGCGGTTTATTGCATCTGATTTAGCGTCTCATTTCCGATTAAAATATATCTTTGAATTGAAATTTGAATGAAATACAGGGTCATGAAAAATCGAATATTGTGGTAAATAGGATTACAATTCATTAACCGATCGACTTCATGCTTTATGCAAAATTTATGTTTTTTTATTGTCTTTTATATTCACTCCTTAAAATAAACAATTTCGAAAATTTTTATATACCTTTTATCAGAACGAATATTTCGAGAGTCCGAAAAAAAATGTTCCGGATAATCGAGGTTACTGAAATTCAATAAGCTTCTTCCCATTATTGCATAATAAGTACATACCAAATTTCAAGTCTCTATCTCAATTTTTTCGGGAGATACAGCGTTTACAGACACACAGACACACAGACGGAAGGCAATTAAAAAAAAAAAAAAAAGGTTTTTCGGAATCTCCAGTATCTGAAACGTGTAAATCCGTCAAAAAAAATGTTTTCGATTTTCAAAACGATTACAAGATTTACCCTATACTACGTATGATGATTAAGTAAAATGTACAGTAAATTTTTATCTAAATTTCTTTTCCTTTCTCAAAAATAAAATGAAACTATAGATAAAATAAAATATTTTGTTGCAAAGTACGCTTTGCGGATAATACGCATAATTGAATTAACTTTAATGAACATAATTAAATATTCGTCTTTTTTAGATATGTTTAACATTATACGCTTTACTTTCTTCACAGAGTAAAATTCTGTATATGAAATCTACAAAAACAAGTTTTCAAAAGCAAAAATAGCCAAGCGTAAAAAAAAAAAAAAAAAAAAAAAAGTTTTGGCTAAAAAATGGTGTGATATCAAATTTCCAAGCTATTATATTGCTTATTTAACTTTTTTCCATTAAATAAGTTATCATATATATAAGTCGAGTGCCTACGTATATGTTAATAGAAATCCTTTTCTCCTGTACTAAATGCATCCTAACGAGTTTCTGAAAATTCAATTTTTTTCAAATTATGCATGATGGGCTTGGCGGCCATCTTTGCATATTATTCACAAAATTCTAACCACCCAAATCCGTAGTTAAAATCCGAAGATCAAAATTGTTATTAAGGCAAATATTTAAGAGTTTCATTTATAGACTTGTATGCTTTGAAAATTGTGTCTTAAGATAATGATGACTTATCTTAAAGATTCATCTTATGATTTATTTTTTAGAGTATCTATTAATTTCAAACTAGTAAAAATCAATTTATCAAAATATCAGTCTTATCTAATTTACCTGTCCGTAGTTAGAATCTGAAGTTCAAAATTTTTATAAACATATTACATTGCAAACATATTACGCTTTTATTTTAGAAATTTGGGTGCTTAGAAATATGGAAAGATGGCCGCCAAGCCCATCATGCATAATTTGAAAAAAATTGAATTTTCAGAAACTCGTTAGGATGTATTTAGTACAGGAGAAAACGATTTCTATTAACATATACGTAGGCACTCGACTTATATATATGATAACTTATTTAATGGAAAAAAGTTAAATAAGCAATATAATAGCTTGCAAATTTGATACCACACCATTTTTTAGCCACAACATTCTTTTTTTTTTACGCTTGGCTTTTTTTACTTTTGAAAAGTTGTTTTTGTAGATACCATTTCTTTTTTTTTAAATATATTGAACATAATTTAAATAATCTAAACATGAGAAATAATTTCAAATTACATTTTACTTTCAGTCATTGTTTAAAGGGTTAACTAGAAATACTAGTAGATTTCTCAATTAAATTAATTACACTCTTAAAAACAACATACTAAATGTAGCTTGTTATAATACTTGTTATCCTCCGTTAAAAAATATCACTGGCTAATCCATTAAATGAATAAAAATGGAATACGTACAGAGCGTGTCATAGCTGCATTTGAAATCAAATGTGATATCACGCTCTTTTATTGTTAGCACTAGCTGGCTTCGCCCGCTAGCGGGCCCCTAATTTACACCGGGGCCTCAAATCTCGTAAAACCTCGAATAAGATAAACCACGAACCTCCGACCTGGTTCCCCGCTGCCTTCAGCACCGGATAATCCCTTAATTTGCACATCGAATTGTATAAACCTCTAAACAAACGAACTTCGTACATGGGTCCCCGCTGCCTTGGGCACCGTATAGCAGTCGTGCTGCGCACTCTCAAGTTCTATCTTCCATCACCAGGTAGCGCAATCTGTTCTATATGAACCTCGGGCACTGACATCGTTAAGGCTATAGATGTCGAGTCGAATGAGCTATACCCCGTCGTGATCTAGTCCATAGAACCAGAGATAGGAAAGTGCCCCCTGGTTGTGAAAAAACGAACTAAAATTGGAAAGCTCTGTAGATATCGAGTCGAATGAGCCATACCCCGTCGTGATCCGACCCATAGAAACAGAGATAGGAAAGCGCCCACTGGTGGTGAAAGCTAATCGCGTTTGGGGGGCAAAGTGGGGGGGATGAACACCGGAGATGCATAATAAGATTAGGCGGTCACAGACTTTTCCAACGATGTATCACATGAGGGATATGTGCAAAATTCAAAAAATACCCCACCCCTGCATAATTTGATTAAGTGTTCACAGACCTTTCCAACGATATATCACATGAGAGGTGGTGTTGGCAAAATTTAGAAAAGTGCCCCTTTGGGGGGGGGGGGTGAAAGTGGGAGGATGGACCCCGAAGATACATAATATGAATAAGCGGTCACAGGCCTTTCGAACAATATATCACATGAGTAGTGTCTGGGGGGCACAAATTGTGGGGGTTTCACCTGTGGTGCATAACATGAATAAATGGTCACAGCCCTTTGTAACGATATGTGACATGACGGATATCGTTAAAATTTAGAAAAGTGCCCCCCCCACCTTGTGTAGGCAAAACGCGCTCCGCCCCTCCCTATAATTTTTGACGCAGCTTTATTTTTAAAATTTATGTTATGTGTTATGAAATATCGTAAAGTTTCAAACAGATAGCCTTATTATACTTCCTAATTTTGTTCACGCTCCTCCCCATCCCCTCCCCGAACTGTGACGCGCCATTCTTTTTTATAAATTTTTTATCATGTGTTATAAACTATCTTAAAGTTTAAAACAGATCGCATTGGAATTTAATATATTTGATAAAATTACTATTATATGTAGAATAATATAGAAATAAACCCTCCTTTAGATTGTAATTAAGATATATGAACAATTTTTAGAATTTCTGAAAGCTGATTTTTATTTATTTATATATTTATTTATTTATTTATTGTTTATTTATTTATTTAATTTTTTTTGCTTTGCCCTGTGCATGTTTTTAATTTCTTAGCAATTTCTTAGATTTACATTATTTTATTCAATTAAACATTGTACTGTTACAATAAATTTAAATGGAAACTTCACTTCTAAAACAAAAATAATTTAACAACTGGATTTCATTAATTTATAGAAAAATGACGTAAAAGTTATTCCTGCCTACAAAATGCCTGTCCTTTACCGTGTTTTTTTTTTTTTTTTGAAATAAATGAATCTTATTTAATTCATTTCAAAAATTTTGTTTTCGTTTGGAAAGAAATTTTAAATGCCGATAACTCTTAATGTATATATTTTAGAAGGTACATCTTACTTCAAAAACTAATTTATTTTAAAGATCTTTCTAAAAACGTAAATTATATATTTAAAATATTTTTTAAAGCTTAAACAGTACGTCTTATTACTTTATTTTACAATATTATAAGAACACGCATTTTATCAGAAAATTAAATGCACTAAACAAACACGAGTCAAAAATTGACCTGGGCCAGGACTCGAACCTGGGACCTTACACATACCGTGCCGATGCTCTGCGACTGAGCCACCCAGATCGATATGCTTGACGGGAATTTCTCATACTTATTCTTGTTGGAAACAGTCATCTGCCACAGTTTGCAGTCATATTTAATTGTTTGATGAAATATGTGTTCTTATAATTATGAAGTTTTATTTAAAAAAAAATATATCTTCAGAAGAAAATGGCTGACTTGCAAATGAATTTTGATGTTGTTATAACTTGTAACTGATTTGTGCTATTATAATACAGATGGTACATGATTGTTGACATGTTTTATCTCTGTTTTGGAATAATTTTTTAATCGCCAAATTAATTAACAGTTTTTTGCTAATAAAGGATAGAAAATAGATTACGCATAGCACATAGATTACGTAATTACTTGTCCAAAAGTGCAATCCTTTTTTTATTCTGCCGAATATTAAGGTCTGTAGGTTTTTTGAAAAAAAAAGTTTGACGAAGAAAAAAGTGATAAGTACCTCGACGTTTTTAAAAAAAATCTATATCTCTGTTTATAAATCACTTATGAACATGAGTTTGGTCTTAAATTGAAGAAATTCTTCATTAGATTCTTCTTGTTTTCGTTTTTTTTTTCTGCGACGCTTGGTTTATTTGATATCTGATATTTTAATCTGGCATGTTTTGTCGATTTAACATTGCGAAGTTGATTTCTGTAAGCAGTAGCGGTCTAGTTCAGTTTTTGGCGTTGTTTGTGTGGCGTTTTTTTTAAAGCTTGGCTTGGCAGAGCGACCACACTGCTTGATATTAAATAGATTTTTTAATGGAATTTGACTTAGAAAGTTTCAGAGATAGCATTTTTTCCCCTTGAGAATGTCCAAACATGTAAACTGAAAAAAAATATTGGCATTATTTTACATATTAAAGTACGCTTAACTACAAGTAAATATCTATTTAATTTTACTTATAAGCAAAGATACATTTATAAAAGCTCATTTTTGTCACTGTCGAAACAAGCAATACAATTTATGCGTTACGCACAAATTATAGCATGTTAATGATAATTAATGTTTTCATTTGGGTAAACTTATTAGTTTTCAACCGACATTATGGAAATCCCAGTCTATTTAACTCTTGGGTGGAAAACTGTATAATTTTCAGGACGAATAGAGAAATTACGTTATATATCATATGCATGCTTTAATTATAAATTTCTTTCTAAAGCTTATTACATTTCATTTAAAGTATGCTAAATCAAAACTAAACTTTACACTACAATATAGCCATTGACATTTACAACGCTGTTATAACCATATTTTAAGGATTTAGTTTATTCATCCATTAAAATTCAGGCATGTATTCTCCAGTATAATTACTACACGTAGAAATTAACATTTCGAAGCATATTTTATATATTATTCTTCTTTCTGCGATATTTTTGGAAAATTTTAATCAAGGGAAATTACATTTTATAACATGCACACACAAAAAAGAAAAGAAAACCTTCTAGCATTTTGAATATAAAAGTTTCTAAGTTAATGTTGCTAAGTTAAAATAAATCTACATTTTATTATACTGTCATTCAGCATGTTGTTTGAAAGAAAATCATATCATGTAATATCAAAAGCTTACATTTTTCTATGTGTATATATATTTATGAATTATGAATGTATTTGACTTTGTTTCATAAGAGTTTCATAAATGCATCATCTGATAAGTCATACTTAAGTCCTTCAGACGAACATCTTTTAGAAGTTCCAGTGGATGTCGCTGAGATATTAACAGACTCATATTTCCAAATCCTGAAGAGCAGCAGAATATTCCATTTGACATCCTGCTGGAAGGCTGAACGATGACAGGATTCGTAATCGTTAACTTTTTGACACAAGACTTAAGCCAACATGCAGACGACATAAAATATATTATGAGAGCAAAGATCACGTCACTACACTTCAGAATAATTACTTAAGTTTCCCAAATTACAGTTACTTGATGATATATAAGTGTGCTTCATTTATAGCAATGCTAGATTAGTGTCAGGCGTAAGTTTATATTTCTAATTTCAATACCTGACTGCTTGAAGTCATTTTGGAAATTCAATTTATATTTTTAATTACACTATGTTTCTTGTATTGTGATTTTGCATTATGTTTGTACTTCAACAAAAACTTTACTTGCACTCCTGATTACTAATTCGTACACATAGTAACATTAGAAATATGTTTCTACAAAAGATTAAATTATCAGATTTTCTGGAGATATCTATTTCTTAAATAACTTAAAAATAGCACGTAATTCAATTTATAAATTTTAAATACACTGCTCAAAACAATTAATGGATATTGCAGTTTTAGGTGGATTTTGTATCTGGGAAACTTTTTAGCTGATTGATACATGGTCGACAGACATAGTAGGATATATAAGAATAAATTACACATGTTTGGCAGAAAAAAATGCATTTTATTGCGCATTTGTGTACAAAAGGAAAAAAAAACACAATTTGTGCATATGAGAAAAAAAAGAATAAGAAAAGGTGTTTTCTTCAAAGAAAATCATTTTCAGTATGGGGTATGGTTTCCACGGGCGGCCAGCAACGTTGAACACCTTTGAGGCATTGACTCAATGAGGCTATTAATGACGAGTTGGGGTATTCTGCCCCTCTCTTCCAGAAGAGCTCTTTCCAGTTCTTGGAGAGTTTGTGGGGGTTGTTGGCGGCCAGAAACTCGTCTTCCTAGAGCGTCCCAAACGTGCTCGATTGGATTCATGTCTGGAGAACACGCTGGCCATTCCATTCGAACGATTCCTTCTATGAAAAGGAAATCCTGCACCAAGTTTGCACGATGTGGCCTGCAGTTATCGTCCATTAAAATGAAGTTATCTCCGATTGCTGCAGCGTAAGGAACTACAATAGGTCTGAGGATCTCATCCTTATATCGGCGACCAGTCAGAGCTCCATCTCGAATGATGTAGAGGTCAGTGCGCCCGTCAATGGAGATGCCACCATACACCAACACTCCTCCACCGCCAAATCTGACACTTTCGTGCACGAACGCAGTATTATTCCTACTGCCACGGTCCCTCCAGATGAAAATACGCCTATTATCCGGATGCACAGAAAAACGGGACTCGTCAGAAAACAGAATATTGCTCCATTCATTTCTCCTGCAGTTGACATGCTCGGTTGCCCACTCCCTGCGGTCGCGACGATGCCTTGATGTTAATCTAACACATACCATCGGTCGGCGAGCATACAGACCTACATCATGGAGCCGGTTTCGGACAGTCTGAGTTGAAATCGTGGAGCCTATAGCCGAGCGAAGGTGTTGTTGGAGAAGATTAGCGTTCATGTTTCGGTGTCTCCGAGCTGTTAACGCTAAATACCGATCTTCATTGGGCGTTGTTGCCCGTCTACGACCTTGCCCTGGTCTTCGGCCTGCACATCCACTCTCCAAAAAACGGTTCCAGATCCTGGAAATGACACTTTGTGACACTCCAATGGCTTGCGCTACTTCGGCTTGAGTTTGGCCCCCTTCTAACCTACCAACAATTCTCCAAGCTTCTGAATCTGTCAAATGAATTCGCTGAGACATCGTACTCATCGAAACAAAGCAATCACTGAATGCCGATCATCCTTGTCTTCATTCTCTTTTATCCAGTTGAAATTCAAATTTCATTCGCTGCCGCTGAAGCGACGTTTTGGACGTCGAACTCAAAATTTGCATACTCCACAGTTTGAAAACCAGAAAAATTTGTATTTGTGATTCTCTTCTTCTATTTTCGGCAAAAAAATTTTCGTTTATATCTTTATTTTATATAAAACTTCAAATATCCTTTAATTGTTTTGAGCAGTGTATTATACATTAAAGAAATAACTAAGATATTTAAACAAAAAATGATTTTTAATGAACTATTTAAAATAACAAGAAATGAAATTATATTTAAGGAATTTTCATTAAATTATTACGGTTTTAACCCCAGAAAAAGTGTTTATTAAAATCTTAAGTATATATAGTTTTTATTTTACATTTGCTTAGAAGGGGATGGAGGTAAATAGTTCCTGAGAAAAAATACTTGCAAAAATACGAAGGCTAGAAGTTTGCTTGTTCAATGATTGGGTTCGAAACCGCCGTGCTCGTCGCATGTATTAAACACCCTGGTACTACCGAATCCAAACAAAGCTGAACAGTGCTGATGAGGGGGCAGCAATGAGGGACTTGTCCATGGATTGAAGGTCTTGCTATTAAATGAGTCATTGGGTAATACTGTATATCTGTAGTTATAAGACTATACATATAGAGTTAAAGTAATATTTAAGGATATTGAAATCATTGAGATAGAAGGTAGTAAAAATTTTAAAAATATGTAAAAATTAATTTTAAAGAACAATAAAAATTCTGCTAGGATAGTTTACTAATAAAAGAGCTAAATTACGTTGGGATTAAGAAAGTATGGCTGTAGTTATGTAAACTGATGAAGGAAATTTAAAATAAAATGGATGACTTTTAAAGTGGATGAAACATTTCAGCATTTATTGAGTTCGCAAGGACCAGGGCCAAAGCAGTGTAAGTAAAAGGAGGTGGTGAAAGTCACATGACATAAACAAAAGCTCTTCTCAGAGCAATATAATTTTTTCTTCTCTTCGGTCGGTGGTTTTAACTTAACGAAAATCGCTGTTAATTTTTTTTCTAGTGGGATCTTTCGTGATCGGGTGTACGTCCTTTACTTAGAATAAGAAGACAGCAATTCCATGCATTTCATGAGTAACGAACGTTGGTGGACAATGAATGGACACTAAATGGAGTTGTTCGACGTATTGAATGCAATTTTGACATGTTAGACAAACATATTTCCCAGACAAACATCATAAATTAACATTAACATTGAAATTCACATGTGTGACTCTTGCATGTATAAATTCAATTTACGCAACTAAAAATGTATAATTTAGAATTGATAGCAACCTGAAAACCGATATTCCCGTATGAGAAAACTTATGAATGCACTCTAAAAAATACTCGAAATCGTTTCTGAAAGTCGGTGGCAGCAACAGAAACTTTGATTTTATAAATGCTTCTTTAAATCTCAAAAATATATTGGTTTATGAGGTTTCTAAAAGTAAAGGACGCTTTTCGGAATAATGGGTATCTCGGAAAAGGCTATTGTATATTTTCGACCGAGGTCATATTATATTTTCGTATATTATGAAACATTTATCTTTTTTTACGGTGTACATACAATGGGACTCATTAAATCAAATTGTTTTCTGGAAGAAACTCGTTTATCTTGATTTACGGTGTACGTACTATGGGACACATTAAATCAATTTCATTTTCTGTAAGAAACTTGTTTATCTTATTTTACGATGTACTTACTATGGAACACATTAAATCAAATTGTTTTCACTAAGAAACTCGTAACGTTAGACCGTTCATGTTAGACAGTTGACGTTAGACCGTTGATTTGTGCCTCAATTTCCGTAGAAACACTATACGGATACACCGTACAGATGTTACATTAATTTCATTCAGCGTTTGATCCACCTCACTGTTGTGAAAGACGAACATGTTGAATCCGATGTGATGTGATTGTTGCGATTCTTCTCAAAAGAAAACCTCACCACTATTTGTAATATTCCGTACAGCGCCTGCTATAGACTAGATCTGTAACTAATTTCAAAACTGCTCAATTATATTTTAAAGGCTTCCCAATTAAACATGACACTTATTAAACCCTTATAGAGAGCGATTCACTACAAGTGCGACAAACTTTTAGGAGTGATAGAGACCATTGCATCAAATATTTTTTTGTATATGAAAGCTGGGTCGCAATCCACTTATTCAGTCATAAATACAGGGTGTCTCACGCCAAGTCGAAAATCGATCTGCGTTCATGACAGACATTCTCAACAGACTTATTTTGATTTATATGAAGTGTTGTAATTTCCCGAGACTATCTGGAAATGTTTTCAATCTGCATACAAAAAACGCTGATCATGAAACTCTGTAATTTGAAATGTAGATCCGAAATCATATATGCCATTGATCTAATTACCGTGCACTTCCCGTTATATCTAACCATTTCATACAAAATGAAATCAGTCTGTTGAAAATATCGATAAAACATCTTCATTATCGTTAAAGTAATAAACAAAAATCCGGATAGATTTGGAAAGAAATACCCTGTATTTATGAGTAAATAAATAGGTTGCGACACAGTTTTCGTATGCAAAAATTTCTTCCTTTTGAGTGCTCTATCACCTCTTAAAGTTTGTCGCACTGGTAGTGAATCACCCTGTATATATCGTCATTTAATATTTATTCCATTAATAAGTTTGGGAGTCCTTTACGAAACTGACTATTATCACATATTTATATATGCTATGTATAATATAACTTTCTATACGAGAATAATATCTAATAAATATTTGTTAATAAAAATAAGAAGCACTTACTTACTTACTTTAGGAGGTTTGTATTTTATTTTATTATTATTTTGTTTATCGATTAAAAACAGTTAAGTAATAAATTTCTTTTAATATGGTAGAATGCATTGAATAATAGTAAAAATATAACACTGGGGAAATTTAAACATTTAGAAAATAAATAAACGCATTATAAATTTTCCAAATTGGTAATAAGCATTTTTGATAAGAAAAGCTCAGTTTCAATTATTTTCTTTAATTTATTGTCTAAAAAAATAAAACAATATTATTAATTTAAGCTATTTGAATAACAACATTTTATGTTACTAAAAAATATCGATAGTTCCCCTGCGATTTCAAAAGGAAAATTTCTAAATAAAGTAATTAAGTATTCAGTTAAATTAACGAATTAAATATTCAGCTTACCACTAAAGAGCGTTTTTTTAATGGAATTTTTTTAGCTCTGTTATAATGAAGAATACTTTTTCTTAATTTCGTGAATTAATTTTTTTTAAACAAAGGTTGAAACCAATTTTAATACATAAAATTTTAGAGATATGAAAAATTTATGAGATAAAAACATAATTTTATATTTCTTATATATTTTAATTTACATTAATTCTATATTGAACATTACAATCAAGTATACGATAATTTGTGTCAAATAAAGAAATATGTGCATAATGTTAAAAAAAAAATTATAAATAATTATAACAAAGGATGTCAGTTATCACTTACTACACAGCGTACAGCAAACAGATTGAAACAGGAATGAAAAATCATGCGTCAAGCATAGATTATGTAACACTTTCCAACGCTTTCAAAATAATTTTATAAATCATTACCGTTTAATAAGCTAAAAGACAACATCTAAGTAAAGAATTTGGAAAACGCATAACATATTTAAAAACGTAATTTCAGGAATTACCAACAATATTCGGAGAAATATCCGAATACTTTTATTCAGTCCTGTATATAATCTATAGATTTGTATATACACTACATAACTACATAGGATGCTCAATTTTAGTTCAATTAGAAAACGCGTAGCACAGTTTAAAATTCTCCTTCTGGAATTTCTGTTAATAAACGGAAATGTGTTCGTGAACTTTTGTGCAGCCCTGTATATGATCTACAGAGTTTATACACACCCAGTAATAGACAAAAAGTGAGTTAAATTTAAAATCGCGTTCAGCAACTTAAAACACACTTCCAGGAATTATTGTTAATAGACAGTATAGAATCCTTTTGTGTGTCCCTGTAAATGAACGATGTCTGCTATATACACAATATTCTGTAGTAAGCCTCTTGTAATGCACCTCAGTGATATATATCAATTTCAATACGTTTGAAAGAGTGAAACATTATTAAAATAAACCTAAACGATTTTCTTAATAGACGTAAGGTAACAGAATTCTTTTGACTGTCCCGTGTGCAGCTGTGTATAGAATCTATTGCTTTCTATACATACTACATATTAAACTAAAATTTAATTCAACTATAGAAACGCAAACACAACCAAAATTGCACTTCCAGCAATTACTATTGATTGCTGGCAATATATTCAGTTTTCTGTGTTGACATGTATATGGATTTATATATATATATTCCAAATATATATCTTAGTATACTGAATATAATTAACCTGTAAATTGCATAGCATAATGAAAAAAACACCTCTAAGATATTCATGTCTATAGACAGTAATGTTTATGATTTTTTTGTTTTTTGGCGCAACTGTGTAAATGAGTTATAGAATTATTCCACAACCTGTACTTACATCTATGTAATGTACAAATATATTGTTAAGATTAAAAATGTATACTACACCTGAAAACGCATTTCCAGTGGATTTCTGTTATAGATTTACTGTAACCGATTTTTTGTGTCCCTGTAAATGAATGAATAAATGCTATACAACCCATATTCTACAGCAAGCCCCTTGTAGTTCATTTTGACAATGCACATCAATTTAATTATGTTTTAAATAGCAAGAATTTAAAATACACTGATTGAGTTTTTTTCTCACATGCCATAAAGTAACAGAATTCTTTTGTGTGTTCATGTAAAAAGATGATTAAAAAGTATGCAATCTACATTTTACAAAATGAATGCAACACAATGTTTCATATGAATTTCATTATGTTTAAAATAGTGTAGCTGCACTAAAATACACTGGAGACGATTGTTTCCTAACAGATCTATGATGTAATGGAATTCTTTTGTATACCCCTGTTAACGAATTATAAATGCTACGTACTCCATTTTCTAAAGGAAGTGTCCAATGGTAAACCGGAATATCATACACCAAGCTCATGGTAATCCACGTATATTTACACGAGTTAGAACAACGGCAGATAGACGGTCAGACAAAGTGACAGGGGACGGGACAAATCGAAGCCATAAACACTTTTCCATTATGTTGGAAAATATTAAAAAGAGAAGTTCTTTAAATGCATTTAAATATTGTACACATATATAAAACACGTAGAAAGATGAAATTTTTAAACATAAATGAAATTTTCTAAGAAAAAAAAAACAGAAAGAGGTAGGTGAGATCTTTAATTTGGAATTTTTCACACAGAAACCATAAATGAATATCTTGAAATATAAGTGTATCTCACACAGACTTTTTAACTCGTCTGGAAAAAATTCAATTGGTATGGATT
This sequence comes from Maratus michaelseni, assembly GCA_963931845.1. Classification (NCBI taxonomy): domain Eukaryota; kingdom Metazoa; phylum Arthropoda; class Arachnida; order Araneae; family Salticidae; genus Maratus; species Maratus michaelseni. Next base: position 471,704,641 of record OZ007588.1, on the reverse strand, counting down.
TATCAGTCAGCATGATTGAGTTAAAAATAATATGGTATACATACGTATCCATAGTTTAACAGAGTTCCGTTACCTGCGGTATATTTTGTTATACTGATGCTGTTGCCAATGAGGTTATCTGAGTGAATTGTGTTGACCGGTTGTCGGTCTAGTTAGTTCAATAAGCAGAGTGTTGGCAATTTAAGCTAAAAAGGCCTTGGTTTCAACTCTCCGGCTAGAAACTTTTACACTCAGTTGTAAAATTTCTATTCGCATGATATCTTTACCGATCGATATGATTGAGTTAAAAGTAATAAAATGTAAGGGTATTTTAATTTATAGTATTTATCACTGATACAAATTTCGTTTATCTTTATTTTTTATTCATATGTGTAAATAACAATTTAAAAAAAAACATTATCTATTATTCTGATTTAGTCTGAATATTATGTAACTAGCAGACTATGCCCGCTGCGCTGGTCGGTTTTTTCAAAAGAACCTTGAATCAAACGAAATATATCGGTGAATTTAACCTTGTATTTTAAAGTAATCTGTACCTTTACCTAGATATCCTATAATAACATAAAAACGGATACTTATTTCACTAAGTTATGTTTTTTTTAATACGGTTTATTATTACGTTTACAATTTATTACCTACCGTTTTCCATTGATTTATATGTTTTATAGCTACATTTTTTAATAACGGAAATAAACCTATATTATTCACAACTAAATAGAAATGGCGCATCTAGTATTTGTCGAGAATTAAATAAAAATCATGCACTCGTGACATCATAATTCACTTTTATATTTTAACAGAATAATACGGTTACTATAATTTAGGACTCGTACTGACATATTGCTGTTATTATTTTTTTTTTACGCGTGAAGTTTTCGCTATAGTAATGCACTGTGAAATTTGGTCATTTTTGAAATTCAATATTTGAAAATGGCATAATCAGTGGATGAATCAGTGGATGAATCCAGTGGATGAATCCAGTTGGATGAATCCTGGATCAGTGGATCAGGACTGAATCACTGGATCAGTGGATGAATCCAGCGGAATCAGTGGATTTGAAATTTATATAAAGAAAAATACAATTTTTTACCTTTCTAACGCAGTTTGTCTAACAATTTTCTGACAAATACTTTTCGAGCAATTAATTTTTTCAGCAACTTCAAATGTTTCATTTTCTGAGATTAATCTGTGGCAACGATCCCAGTCGCCAGCAACACATACATTTTTATTAAAGAGGATTATCATAGTGCACAACAGTGCATAGGCCACGTTCATATATTTTATTCATGTGTATTAACGAAATCAAATCTGATGAATAATTCTGATTTAATTTAGTCTGAATATTGTAAGAATATTTAGCCTAATTAATGCCGATATCATTATTTTGCTGGATTTTTATATGCTTCAATGCAACGATTAGATATAGACAGAGATTTAGAAAAAAAATCATAAAAGTTTTCAGCGACATTGAGTAATATTCAGAAATAGCATACAGCAACATACAAAATCTTCAGATTTATTGATTCTTTTTAATTTAACAGTTCTTCAGACTATCAATGAAATCCTTATGCTTTTGCAGAAGCAAATATTAAATGTTTAAAAAGAACGTTTTCTTCTAGATTTTCCTTTCATTTTCTAAAAATATCAGGAACATTTATAATTCGTGCATGAATAAATGTGAATAAATTAAGTACAATTCGATAACAATTTGTTGTAAGATATGTTTGACTCTAAAGACATAAATATACTATCACATTTTAAGGAAAAATCATTTACATGGTCTTAATGCCTATGTAATATGCGATATATCATCCGTGCCAATGCCTCTTCTATGTAAAAATGAAACATAAAATGCACTTGTAAGAAAACTGATTACTATAGATAGACTGATAGAACTATTAGATAGACTGATAGAACTATAGATAGACTGATAGAACTATTAGATAATATCAATAAATCTCAAATGGATCCAAATTTTGAGACTGAAAGTGTGAATTTTATTTAAAGCACTACTATTATCTATATTATAAAAAGGTATATCACGTAACAATTCAAACGGATACAGAATTGACCGCATCACATTTGAGATAGGAGACCTCCATTTTCACACAAAAATATCTTTTGAAAAATACTGAATAAAAGTTTCATCTTTCGAAATATCGTTTAAATATATAATTTTTGAAACATGAATTATATTCAAATAAGTATATATTTTTGGATATCTTCAGCTGACAGCCCGATATCTCATTCTATCCAAGTAAACGCAACATATTGATTTTTCTATAAACTACAAAAAATATTAAACCACGGTGGTTCACAAAGCAAGTTCCCCAGCGATGAAGTTTGCAGCACTCTCTGGCATCGGAAAATAATTCGCGCTTGTAAGACAATCAGAGTTTGGCATAATTCTGTTTAGCATAATTCAGAGTTTACACATAATTCGCGCTAACTTTTTTCACCTTGTTTTCAAAAGAACTCATTTTAAATATTGGAGTAAGTAGTGTTTTTTTTCTGATTATTTGTAATTGCATTATTTTTTTCATCTGGGTTAAAAGTTGTGTGACGCAAAAATAACAAAAACTAAAAGAATTGAAGAAATTGTTACCTACATTTTTTTTTTCGTTTAAAACATTTCGTGATATATATTTTTTAACGAATTGATGCAATTTTTTTAATGTAGCTAGCGTGCTATATATCGCCTTTAGAAATGCGTTTAAATAATACATAATCAGAGAAGTTTGAAAATGTAGAGAATATTTCCATTAACTCTTGTCTGGAATTAACGAATCCCAAAACGACTGTCTAGACAGGCGGAATCCTACTAGTATATGTTTGATATATAATGTTAAAAAATTCAATGCGTTTTTATTTCAAATTTGATTTTTTAAAAATATTCTATATATTTTTTTAACCTATAAAATTATTTTATAAGGTCTATTCACTTTCCTATAAAACCCCAGATTTTTTACTTTAGAAAATATTAATTTTAGAAACAGGTATAGGATATTTTAAGAAATTTTATAATAGGTAAAAATTATATATTTTGTCTGTAGTTTTGTTAATACACAGGAGAATGTAAATATTTGAAAATTAATAATCTTACTTTTATTCAATTTATGATATTTATAAGTTCTCAAACATTAACACTTCAATTTGATGTCTGGTATTTAAAATTTAGTTTATTTATCTAAGAAAAGTACAAAAAAATTGTATAATTTGTATAATTGTATAATTGTATAATTGTATAATAATCCCATAGCGTGGCCACCAAGATCGCCGGATCTCTCGTGTTTGGACTTTTTTCTGTGGGGCCATATGAAAAGCCTAATCTACCAGTGCCCCATTGAAACCAATATGGATCTAGTCGCCAGGATTGCCGTTGTTGCCGGGGATATTCGGGAAATGCCTGGTGTCTTCGCAAATGTGCGTCTGTTCCTATCCCGCAGGTGTGAAGCGTGCATTACAGTTGGCGGAAGAACTTTCGAGCAATTTCTTTGAGCATGTACATCAATTACATTGCTGTTAATAAAACAATGTCTGAAGTAACTCCTCTCATTCTTGCGTTAATTTTTTAACTGCGACAGTGCAAAACTACCTTTTAACTTCTCGCCGCTTGCATTCCGACCATACACTCTGTGACGAAATTTGCTCGTATAGCTGCGTTCTATTACCCCGTAAAGTTTTGCCCACTTTTTCTGATACACCCTGTAAAAAAATTAGAATAGTACAAAACATTTTTTTTAAACAATAATTAGACATTCTTTTGTCATTTTTTTCTGAATAAGGTAAAATGACTAGATTCTTACTTTGTAGAAATGCATTGAAAACATTTGTACAAGATGATGTATTTTTTTCCAATAAAAGCTCTAGACCCATAAAAATATTTCCTAAATAAGTAGCTGCAGCGGAAATAAAATATTTTGCAAATAAATTTATTTTTAAACAAAACTTTCATTAGATTGTTTTTTTATACCTTACAAAAAGTAGAGTGGATTTCGAAATATTTCTTTCAGATTACTTTATATTTATTTATTTTATTTTATTTTATTTTATTTTTTTGCAAGACAAAAGTATACAATTTCAGTAAAATAGTGAAAAAGTATTTCATCTTTGAAAAAAGTAAAAACTTAAGAAGAAAAGAGTTCTAGTGTACAAATATCATGTATGTCTGTTTGAGTAATGTGTAAAAAGTCTGAATAAAGAATCTTTCTAGCATTTTTTTTTTCAGAAATGAACTCAAAATGTGAAAAAAGTTGCTTCTGTTTTTCTTTTTCTGTATTTAATTTTTAGGAGGGGAGGGGGATTCTTTCCTTTATTTAAGTCAAATAATTTATTTTAAATCTTTTAAAAATATATACAAGTTAATTAGATAAATTTAATAGCATATCCCCAAAATGAATCTAGTATTGTTATTAATATGAAAAAAAAAGTCTTTCCGAAAATTAGATTATATTCTTTTTAATACTGAATCTTAAACGACTCTATTACTTACTTATTAGGAAATATCCCTACTCATTTATTTATGAATATTAAAATATTAACTTTTTCCCTCTAAATCATTAATCATATTAATGAAAAGTTTTTAACAGAAATTTTATAGCAATTTCCTTATTAGTGTGAAGAAATTATTTGGTAATCAACTCAGCATTTTTTCGACATCTCGATATGATGAATTTTCTTAATTAGCCAGAATATTATGTTATCTTGCAAAAACAAATAGGTTTATACTTTATTATGTATAAATAAATAAAAAAAGTTTTTTTTATTTTCTCGTAAAATCTTCTTTTCGTACATCATGAATGGAAATGTTTACTTCATTTGCTCATGAAATGTTATGTTAAAAATTGTTTTAGTATACTGTCCTTTGACAAGTTATTTAACGTTGCTAAAATGCATAGAAAATAGGAAATTTTCTAATCACAAAATATCTGCAAACGATTGATTCGAAAGTGCGGAACTCCAATTTAAAATTCGATATATTATATCTTTAAATACACAGCTTCCAACCACTTTCTGTTTAGTAGGATGTAATGACACTTTCTCACCAGTTGTAAGTAATATTTATTGTAAAGAAAACTTTCGCGTTTCATATTTTTTTTCAAAATGACATATAAAAGATATTCGTCGGCTTACACATTCCAGGTCTATTTTCATAACTCCATGTTTTATTCATGAATATAAATTTCACTGTAAAAATAATTTATGAGATTTTAATTTTAAAGCACTAAAACAACAACTAAGATGCATTAAAATTAAAATCAAAATAGACGTTTTGTGCAGTAAACACAGTACTTCATGAGTAAAAACATCATGCAAAAGAATCTACTCGATGATCTTGATGATATCTTGGCTTAAGCTAATTCAATCTATACACCTATTAAATTTACAATAGAAAATGAAAATAAAGGGTAATTGCCATTTCTTGATGAGAAGAAGATACCAACTTAAAGGAAAAATGACAAATTCATTTTTTAAGAAACCTACATTCTCTGGTCAAAAAGGGAAAGTCGGGTAGCCGCGGACGGCGGGTAACCGCGGACGTTTCACTTTCTAAGAAATTCAAAGTGCTGCGTAAATAAAGAGTTATTGTAAATGAACGCCCTCTAGTGCCGAAACAAATACAGTTTAATTACGACGTGGGCTCCGAGTAAGTTAGTCGTGAGTGAGTGTTGTTTTCGTCAATAAATTTTCATTGCTCCTGTCAAACTTTAATGTAGGTTATTAAGAAATATTAATTAGATTAATTAGATCTTATTTTAGATGATCTTTATTAGACATTAAGATTGTGTTTATATAGAGGCATCGGATTTTTATTATAATTGTGATGTTTGTAAGGCCAAAAAACGGTTGGGACACGATTGATTAATATGCCCGGGGCTACCCGCCGTTTCTTGTGACGCCAAAAAAATAAGGCCAAACTATTTTCAGTATATTTCATTAAATAATTCGTTATTATTAGCAATGTTTAATTAAAATCATTAAAGAAGTTCGTAATGTTATTTTAAGTATAAAATAAAGACAGAAATTTCATTTATTTGTGTTTCATTTGCAATTTATCCAAGTGTCCGGCGCTACCCGTTTATCCCCTACTTGAATTATGTGACTTAATTCCCATTCACAAATTTGCCGTCGTGAGACCCTTAACTAATAGAGCTGTTAAATACAATAGTAATATTAAGATTTCAATATTGAAAAAAATAATTATTTCTGATCTTAAAAATAGTGACTACCTAATAAGATGGTGCAAAAAGATTTTCAATGAAATTGCTAACTCAGTTATTTCTACTCAACCTCCTTTCCAACAGGAGAAAACCAATGGATATGTATCAATCTACTATTACAGAAATATATCGGAAAAATTATCAATGCATTTTAAGACTTTCCTTATTTACATCATTTAAATCACAACATCGACTGAGTTCCTTTTTGTCGGGATTCATGTATAAATATCCCAGATACAAATTAATATGTTTGATTTATAAAATCCCCATGTCGTGATTGTATAAATATTAATCTGCCTTTTCACTTAGAGAATGGGTTTTCGGCAGAATAATAAGAAGTACATATAATGATGTTCTTAAAAACATTTCTCATTTACATTTTAATATTTTCAAATGATAATTTTTGCATAGGTTATCTAAAGTGGAAATCTAACGTTATATATTTCAATATTTTTCTAGTATTATTATTCTGGGGCCACTTTTAGTTTTCATACCAACCATTTATTTTATTTGAAATTTCCTCACAATAAAATTGCATCAAAAATATAAAAAAGGAGAAAGATACAAAACTAGCCATCGGCTTTAGATATCCTACAAAAAGAATTCTTTAAAAATACTAAAATGAAAACGAGGATTTGGAAAGAACTTCTGCATTGTTTTTAGATTTGCTTGCAAGTTTTTATAATGATTAGTGTAGCCTTTTAATATTTTTAAAAAAATATTTCATATAACAGCCATAAAGTATTAAGTTTAACATTGCAAAATCTACAAATAACACAAATAATACATCAAAGAGCAAATGTAAACTATATATTTACTCTTTTAAACCAATTATTAACAGATAACAACCGGTTTAATTTTAAACAGTGCTTCCATAAAGGTGTCAGAAATTTCTTAAATGTGGAGAGACGAAAAAAGAAAAATTGTATTTGAAAGCTTTTATTATTTCTACATAGGAAAGTCACAAAAATCTACAATTTTACATTTTGAATGTTATATTCTATGTCAATATTCAAATGGATGTATTTTCATTAGACGTATTTCCATTAGACTCGGGACGTATTATCATTAGACGTAAAGGGATGAAAATAGAACTTCGAATGCATTTATTGAACGAGTTATTAAAACGCATCAACTTTTCAGCTTCAATAATTAATATTTCAAGCAACGGAATAAATTTAAACTTGTTTTGAAGACTATGAACACTCGATATATGTAAGTGGTTTATTTCAACAATGCGATACACTGAGTTAGTTTTAACAGTTGGAAGTATATTCATTTCTCTATATAAATGTACTGTATGAACAACCAAGAAGATAAATAAGTAGTTATATTAAAAGGTATGAAAACAGATTTTCGACAGTTCATTTTTCAGTTTTTACTTCAAATTTTAACAGATAACTCTAGACATTGTGTCATTTTGAATGAATGATACCTATGCATTTTCTAGTGTTAGAACAATTTTCTCTGTTGCACTCGACTTGACAACAAATCGTACAGTATTTTCTTTCGTCAATTAATGTGGAATGTTTGGACAAGGAGATAACTGACAGAAATAGTTCACTCAAATCATTATATTATTTGTAATAAACATATTACAGTATAAAGGACTAAACAAAAAATTGAAATAACCTTAAACACGACAGATAATAAATTTAAATATTTATATTTCTTTTATGAAAGTATTATTATACGACCATTTTAAGACCATTATCAAAAGAGATTATAACAGATTTAACAGATATAACAGAGATTTAACAGATAACACTGGACATTGTATCATTTTGAATGTATGATACCTGTGCATTTTCTAGTGTTAGAACAATTTTCTCTGTTGCACTCGACTTGACAACAAATCGTACAGTATTTTCTTTCGTCAATTAATGTGGAATGTTTGGACAAGGAGACAACTGACAGAAATACTTCACTCAAATCATTATATTATTTGTAATAAACATATTACAGTATAAAGGACTAAACAAAAAATTGAAATAACCTTAAACACGACAGATAATAAATTTAAATATTTATATTTCTTTTATGAAAGTATTATTATACGACCATTTTAAGACCATTATAAAAATAGATTATAACAGATTTAACAGATATAACAGAGATTTAACAGATAACACTGGACATTGTGTCATTTTGAATGTATGATACCTGTGCATTTTCTAGTGTTAGAACAATTTTCTCTGTTGCACTCGACTTGACAACAAATCGTACAGTATTTTCTTTCGTCAATTAATGTGGAATGTTTGGACAAGGAGATAACTGACAGAAATACTTCACTCAAATCATTATATTATTTGTAATAAACATATTACAGTATAAAGGACTAAACAAAAAATTGAAATAACCTTAAACACGACAGATAATAAATTTAAATATTTATATTTCTTTTATGAAAGTATTATTATACGACCATTTTAAGACCATTATCAAAAGAGATTATAACAGATTTAACAGATATAACAGAGATTTAACAGATAACACTGGACATTGTATCATTTTGAATGTATGATACCTGTGCATTTTCTAGTGTTAGAACAATTTTCTCTGTTGCACTCGACTTGACAACAAATCGTAGAGTATTTTCTTTCGTCAATTAATGTGGAATGTTTGGACAAGGAGATAACTGACAGAAATACTTCACTCAAATCATTATATTATTTGTAATAAACATATTACAGTATAAAGGACTAAACAAAAAATTGAAATAACCTTAAACACGACAGATAATAAATTTAAATATTTATATTTCTTTTATGAAAGGATTATTATACGACCATTTTAAGACCATTATAAAAAGAGATTATAACAGATTTAACAGATATAACAGAGATTTAACAGATAACACTGGACATTGTGTCATTTTGAATGAATGATACCTATGCATTTTCTAGTGTTAGAACAATTTTCGCTGTTGCACTTGACTTGACAACAAATCGTACAGTATTTTCTTTCGTCAATTAATGTGGAATGTTTGGACAAGGAGATAACTGACAGAAATAGTTCACTCAAATCATTATATTATTTGTAATAAACATATTACAGTATAAAGTACTAAACAAAAAATTGAAATAACCTTAAACACGACAGATAATAAATTTAAATATTTATATTTCTTTTATGAAAGGATTATTATACGACCATTTTAAGACCATTATAAAAAGAGATTATAACAGATTTAACAGATATAACAGAGATTTAACAGATAACACTGGACATTGTGTCATTTTGAATGAATGATACCTATGCATTTTCTAGTGTTAGAACAATTTTCGCTGTTGCACTTGACTTGACAACAAATCGTACAGTATTTTCTTTCGTCAATTAATGTGGAATGTTTGGACAAGGAGATAACTGACAGAAATAGTTCACTCAAATCATTATATTATTTGTAATAAACATATTACAGTATAAAGTACTAAACAAAAAATTGAAATAACCTTAAACACGACAGATAATAAATTTAAATATTTATATTTCTTTTATGAAAGGATTATTATACGACCATTTTAAGACCATTATAAAAAGAGATTATAACAGATTTAACAGATATAACAGAGATTTAACAGATAACACTGGACATTGTGTCATTTTGAATGAATGATACCTATGCATTTTCTAGTGTTAGAACAATTTTCTCTGTTGCACTCGACTTGACAACAAATCGTACAATATTTTGTTTCGTCAATTAACGTGGAATTTTTGGACAAGGAAATAACTGACAGAAATACTTCACTGAAATCATTATATTACTTGTCATAAACATGTTACAGTATAAAGTACTAAACAAAAAATTGAAATAACCTTAAACACGACAAATAATAAATTTAAATATTTATATTTCTTTTATGAAAGAATTATTATATGACCATTTTAAGACCATTATAAAAAAGAGCTTATAACAGATTTAACAGATATAACACAGATTTAACAGATAACACTAGACATTGTGTCATTTTGAATGAATGATATCTATGCATTTTCTTGTGTTAGAACAATTTTTTCTGTTGCACTCGACTTGACAACAAATCGTACAGTATTTTGTTTCGTCAATTAACGTGGAATTTTTGGACAAGGAAATAACTGACAGAAATACTTCACTCAAATCATTATATTACTTGTCATAAACATGTTACAGTATAAAATACTAAACAAAAAATTGAAATAACCTTAAACACGACAGATAATAAATTTAAATATTTATATTTCTTTTATGTAAGGATTATTATATGACCATTTTATGTCCATTATAAAAAGATTATAATATGACCATTTTATGTCCATTATAAAAAGATTATTATATGGCCATTTTAAAAAGAGAAATGTTTTACTTAAAACATATTTTTTCATAGTTTATTATTATATACAGTTTTTACTTAAAACATATTTACACTATGTTAGCAATATAAGCCATTTTACGCAAATAGTAAATAGTAAAACAGCAAATTCTGACAAAATGGAATGTGCCTACAATATAACTCTATCTTAAATGAAAACATTTCATAGTTTCTGTGAATGGAAATACCATAATAAGAAGCGCGCGTTAAAAAGTAAATCTATATAAAATAGATTTATTTTGTCCCGAGCTATTATGTCTTAGAAGGTTTTAGTGTATGTTTAATTTTTTTATGTGGTGGTTTAAAAAAAATATTTTATACGAACAATGACAATAGACGGCTATTTTTAAAATTAAAATAGGTACTGAATATTTTAAAAACATATTGGAATTTAGTGACAATGGGTTAGTTTTTTACAAAAAAATAAATTCGAATTACGTAGACAAATGTACTATTTTTGATTTAGAATAAAATTTACTCAAAATCACCATGGAAATAAGCTATTTCGTAAAACATTATATTATCAAAATAGGAACATACGTTCAATACAGAAGCGAGGACATACTGTGAAACTGTATTGTCAGTTTCTATAATTTTCTACTACAATCTTCAAAATTCTACAATTTAAAAAAAGTTTAGTTTTAAAAGTTAAAGTTTTTTAAAAGTTAAAGTTTTAATTTTTAATACTCGCAAAATGTGCAGATTGAAATAAGTCAGAGCACTGTATTTCATTTAAAATAAAATAAAAAAAGTTTTTATAATAAAAGTTTTAAAATATATGTAATAATAACATTCTGCTGTTTATTTGATATTAGAATTAAGCATATTTATTCATTTCAAATAGTTATTCGCAGGTTCTTATTGTAGATTTGTTTTGTCTTTCCCTTTCATTTTTCATTTTTCAATTTTAATATTTTCAAGTGATATTGGCTTTTGAAAAATTGCGTTTTGAAAACAGGGTAGCATTTTCTCTGCATAAAGAATATGAAATAAAAACAAATTGCTTTATTCTAAGAGATATTGTAAGCCATATTTCTTTCTTTTTTATAAATAGAAGCAAATACCATAAATACTTTAACTATTGTACAGGGAAACATTAAAGACTTTTAAGCTTTTCTTAATTCAGTTATTACAACAACCTTAATATAACTTTATATAACGGCATCATACGTTTTATTTATTTATAAAGAACTGTATCCAATCAGTGTCTTATTTTCGAACGAACATACAAAATATATATTTCATGGAAATCATTGTTTTCTTTTTTAATTTAGTTTCATGGATTCCCGTGCACTGAATCTGATATAAACGCTATTCAGGTTAGTGACTAATTGGATACTGTTCGATTTACCTTTATTATTCAAATCATTTTAATATGTATGTTATGATATTAATAAATTTAAATTAATAACATTTTGTTTTTTGCATTTGTTGTTTACGTTTGTAGCAGTTTTTCATTGAAGCTTTTGTTTAAACTATATATTGCATTTTACTGCTATTCACAATTACTCGTTAATTAATCAGTGTGCTTCATTGACATTAACTATACTGTTAAATAACAAAATGAAAATTGTGTGCATGTATGACTTACTAAAAAAAAGGATTTACCTATTTTGAGATTTAGAGCTTTGTTTATTTTGATAGAAAAACTGGCATATAACTTGCTTCCCTTGTTAGTAAGAATTTTTAAAGGTAAAATATTTATTTTTAACTGTCAAAATAAATACAAAATTATACAATTTGATATTATTGCGTACTAGCGGCCCTCCCTCGCTTTGCTTCGGGTTAACCTCGAAAACCTTCATCTCTTTGTGTTTTCTGTAGACCTTTTTAATGTGTACAATAATTAGTACATTATTTTGATAAATCTTGTAGGGTTCAGCCTGCGTTTGCAATGTATAAGCGGAAAAAATGAAATTATTTACGACATCACATTAAAAACCTCAAAAATAACAGTATTTCTCCACTATTTAATGGATATACATATAAACCTTCCTCTTGAATCACTCTATCTATTAAAAAAAACCGCATCAAAATCCGTTGCGTAGTTTTAAAGATTTAAGCGTACATAGGGATATAGGGACAGAAAAAGCGACTTTGTTTTATACTATGTAGTGATTTATGTATATATAATATTTGTTGAACAAATACTCCCTTTTTTTACGATTACGAACACATACTTATGTCAGCAGTCAGGTAATTTTTTTATTGGTATAATAAAAAAAAAAGATTGTAGTTCGAAAAACATTTAATGAAATTATATATCTATATTATAAAGGCCAAACGTGTCCGTGCGTAACGCATACGTCATTTTGCGAATGGCAACAGCTGACGATGAAATTTCGGTTTTGTGATTTTTGCTATTGCAATTTTTTTAACTTCTAAACATAGCACATTTTCAATTTTTACACCGTTATAGAGGGAAAAAAATTACTTTCAAATGCAATTTGTTTGAAAACTATATCTTAATTGCCTGAAATATTATGGCTTATAAAATAATTTTTAAGCATGAATTTTGAAATGCCCAATAAACAAATGGAAGAATGCTGCCATTATAAATTTTTAAATAGTTACAAGTAGTAAAATTAATGAATTTTGAAATAAAAACGTCACAAGAATAGGGTGCCTTTATATGAGAGTAGCGTTATACCGGATACAAAATTTGATTAGTTCAGACGATTTTGGAGAAAAGGAAGCTTTGTAATAATTTAAAAATTTAAAAGAAAATTATTTGTTTACACCATAAACAAACATCGGATATTTTAACAGATAATATAAACAGAAGATATTGTTTTAGATATTGCATTTTTATGAATAAAATATAACAAAATTATTTCACAAATTTAATAAAAATGCATATAAAAAGTTAATATGAGCAGTAAGAAACAACGCTTTAATTCATATTTCATCAGTATTACAAATAATGTTAACGGTCATTGCGAAGTTGGAAAAAACGAATATACATGAAATTGGTTAATATCGCGATCACTATATCGCATTCATAAGATGATGAATAATAAATTAACAAAGAAGCATCACTGGATGCAGCGAACTCCATGTATTAATTATACCAAAAAAATAAAAAATAAACAAAACCCTTGAAATTCGTTAATGTCACGATCACTATATCGCATGTATGAACGCTTAGTACAAAAAAAAAAAAAAAAAAAAAAAAAAAAAAAACTGAATGGATACCGCATGTATGAGCGCTTCACGCACAAGAAAAGCAAGGAAACCAGTAAAAAAAATCACTAAATGCAGCAACTTTGACAAATAAAAATATGAAAAATCTATTACATTTAGGGGAAAAAATTGGTTTTCGCCTGCGTTCTGTAACCCGAGAAGCCCGGGTTCGACTCCCTAGTTTTCATAATTGAAAAATAAATACAGAATATGAACGCGAAAGCTTCACGCTTGTTTCCAAAACATTTCCATTTTAATCTTAACACACTCACACACATATGACATCACACACATGTGATTCATAAATATCGAGACAATAGGCTATCTCCTTAAATATTGCCCCCAGGCACATACTTCCAATTGCAAAGTTTCATAAAAAAGGTTCAAAATTTGATGAGATAAGTTTCAACTCCATGGGGGGTCTATTTGAGAAAACACAAAAATTAAATTTTTATACGGCCCCCGTAAGATAAAATTTCCAATTAGAAAAATTTTCCTTATCCATTCCTGAATTAAACAAAAAAAATCCATCTTGATATCTGCAAAACTCAGGGAGATATGTCCGTTTTAATAATTCGTGAGGTTTCAAGGGATCAGACACAAATTGAAATGCATGTAATTCAATAAACAATGTTACTGTAAAGTGTCCGGGAAACATTTTATTTATTTATTTATAGAGTTCGAGTTTTGAATTTATGGTGATGATTAGCCATATAATTTGTAAACAGAATCACATCATAAAACTTGTTACAAAGAAAAAAAAAATGCAGAGAAATTTAAAATTGTTATAACTCGAAATATTATTTGTCGAATTGAATTTTTTTCCTTTAATTAAACAGAAATATATAAGTTTCAATTTTCATTCAGCATTTTGAAAAATATTAATTTAAAAAAAAAAAAAAAAAAAAAAAAAAAAAAAAAAAAAGATGCAACTTATTTTAAACAAATCATACTTTCAAAAGTGAATTTTTTTTTTCAAATTTGCCGAAATAAAATTTAAGTAAAATATTTGAAAAAGATATATTACAAGTTTGAACCATTTATATAGGACTTATATAAATTTAAAGATGAGAAATGCTGAAAAAAACTTATGATGCCGAAAAATGCATTTAAAGTTTTAAACAAAGATTGGGTCCTAATAGAACGTTTAAATGCTTTTTAAAAGCTTCCAGGTAAATAAGTAACTCCTTCCTGTAGCTTCCATTTCTGATTACGATAATTTGACTCTCGGGTACAGATATTTCATTTGTTTAACGCATGCACTAGTCTCTCATACAAATCTGGTATACAGCGAAAATTACAAAATTTAAGTTTATGAGAGATATAAATTTCTTTTATGCACTTTATGTTTGAGGTCGGGTTTATTGATATGATGCGAAAGAAAACCATTTTCATGGGCGTTGCACTTAATTTGATTTAATTCATTATCTAGACAGGTGTCTGTGCATATTTTAGATTTCTGCACAAGCCGAAATTTGTACAAAGATTTCCCATTTATCTTAAGATACAATTAAGATTATTTTAAAGAATACTACATACATATTTATAAGAAAATTTTACAGTATAATTTAGATTACTATGTTTTCGCATGACAAAAACATAGCTGACAAACCTCCCACTACTCCTCCGTGATATGTAGATTAATTTGAATCAGTTAACCCCTTTAAAACTAGAAATTGTTTAATGAATCTTTGATTTATTTAATTTAAATGTTTTAAGTCGAATCATTACTACATTTAAATGAATTTCTTAAAAGAGTTTCTGGTACGAACGTATTGAACCTGGGTCAAATAAACACACTTATAACGGAAGATTAGTGAGAGCTTGGCATCTATTAAAAAAATACGCAATAGCAACGTTAATGATTATTTATAACTATTAGACTGTTATATTCGAATAAAGATTTATTTTAAAAAACAATGTCGTTTGTAATAAATGAAAAATATGTTTAAAAACATCATAACTTTTGAAACTGTATAACAAAAAAAAATTTTTTTTGAAAATATGTCTGTGTAATTTATAAAATATTATTTCCAATGATTCCGTTAAAAGAAGTTTCATTACCGCTATTACTATTTTTCTAAGGCTTATTGCCTTCCCGACACGTCCTAAGAACAATAAAGACAGCGGGCCGTGCCGATTACGACCCTGGGACCAATCTCGGCCTCATGCAGACCTCTAGCATACTTCTCAAGCAAGTTTAACGTAAAAATCTATACGCTAATATTTTATATCTAAAAGTTAAGGCATTGTCTTAGATCTACTTTTAATAATGTGTAAATGTATGGTCGATCCCTAACTTGCATTGCAAATGAACTGATATCGCGTCTCTCAGAGGTATGCTTAAGTGGTGTAAGTCACGAATTTTGGATTTTAATATCTCTGTGAATTTTGCAGATATAAAGATGGCATTTTTTTTTGTTTCATTCAGGACTGGATAAGGAATGATTTCCTAATTGGAAATTTTATCCTACGGGGGCCGTATAAAAATTTAATTTTTGTATTTTCTCAAATAGATCCCCCATGGAATTGCAACTTATCTCATCAAATTTTGTACCTTTTTTTATGAAAATTTGCAATTGGAAGTATGTGCCTAGGAGCAATATTTAAGGAGATAGCCTATTGTTTCGATAATTACGAATCACACTGTATATATACATACATATATATATATATATATATATATATATATATATATATATATATATATATATATATGTGTGTGTGTGTGTGTATACATATATTTATATATACAGGGTTATCGAAAAAAGTTGGACACATTTGAAAGAATCATAACTCTGAAAGTAATTGAGTAAACGCAATTTTTTTTCCTTCCAAATCACTCGGCAATTTTCCAAGAATTGTTAGATGTAGCTGTTTTAATGTCGTGATCACAGTGAATAAGCAATTGCACGGTGAACGAGGCCTTCGTGCTGTCCTACCTTTTTCGATATCTCACGAGTGGAAAGCATATAAGTCTAAAACTATTGGAGGCATGGGAAAAATGTCATTTAGAAAGCTCTTCAGCATCGTCGATTTAGTAGGAAACGATCCACTATGTATACGAATGGCCTAAGCAAAAAGTGAAAAGTGCGATTTGCAGTTTCAAACAATCGACTCTGCGCGTCGTGTGAGTGTCGCGACTTTAAAACAACTACAACTAACAAATCTTGGATAATTGGCGAGTACTTTGGAAAGAAAATAATTGCGTTTACTCTATTACTTTTAGCGTTATGATTCTTTCAAATCTGTCCAATATTTTTAGATGAGCCTGGATATACGTATATACACATTATTAAAACAATAAAATAAATTTCCAGTAAAATTTTATTTATATATACTTTTGCTTCAGCTATAATTTAAAGCTGTTTCCTATTTTTGTGTGTGTATGTTATTCACTAGATAAACATAAATATCTTTCGGATATGATACAAATTTTACGCAACATTCACTTGGTTGGGCGTGGTGTGAAGTGAATTATCATTTGATAGCTAATATAAATCAAACCATATGTTAAGTGTATCAACATTATTATACCTTCAAGAAGTTTTAATTAAATTTTAAAGCAATATTTTAACTTAATATACAGGGTAATTTTTTTTTGTTAAGTTGTGAAAGTAAAACCCTATAACAAAAGAACCACTGATCCAAATGACCCTGAAATTTCACTAGTGTGCTCCCAAAGCAATGGACATTTTTTAGACGTGGTTAAAAAAAACTTAAAATCCCACCGACAGATGACGCTGTATATACAGTAAAGTCGGGAGACGAGCTTGTGCACGACACACGTGCAGTGGCGTTAAAACGTGAAGCACGCACACCTCTTGTTCATTATTCTACGGATATCCTGCAATGACTGTGCCGTTAACGGACCATGCGTTGTTAGTGAAACAGTGCGTTGTAGTTAGGGGTATTATCAGAATAATGACAGCATAACAACTGCTCTTATGAGATTTAGGACACTTAAGAATTTAAGAAAATGTCCAATGACGACAGAAGACGTACGGAAGATGGTTTTGAAATTTGAACAGACTGCTTCACTGAGCCTAAAACGCGGTAGAGAAGGGGAACTAGTTGATGTTAACCTACAGCGACATCTGTCAGTGCGATTTTAAGTTTTTTTTTTTTTTTTTTTTAACTACGCTTAAAAAATCCCCATTGCTTTCGGAGCATACTGGTGAAATTTCAAGTCATTTGGATCAATGGTTCTTTTGTTGGGTTTTACTTTCAAAACTTAAAAAAAAAGCCCCTGTACATTGCGCGAAAATCAAAATACTGAAAATTCTAAACATAGTTCGCATTAAAAAAATAATGGTATAAAAATTTATTTTATTATTTTTTTTTATAAAAAAAAAGTTTCACTTTATATTAATATAACTTATTAATTGATAAATCTATCAGAAATAGTAAGGTTCAAAGAGTTACCTTTATTTTGCGTATTTTATAATTGTTCTTAATTAAGCGCATTTAGTAAAAACATTCAAGAAATAAATTTTAATCTACTCAGACACAAACACTTTTTGAAAAATTATAAAAGACACATTTTTTAATGAAAAGTTCTTTAAACATCAACCCAGTAAGAAATTATCAGTGATAAAGACAAATTTCTAAATTAATTACAGAATGTGATGGACTTGTTAGCATTTAAATAGATAATTAATCAGTATTTTGTTTAGGATTGACCTCGAGCTGCAGTATCAAACGAGCTCAGAAAGGAAATTTTATTATTTTTTAGTTATTGCATCGAATACAAATTCTCCCAGATGAATATAAAGCGTAATTTAATTTATTTTGCGGTATTTATTTTATTATCTGTTTTCACTTAGACAAAAAATACGATTTATAATGTGAAAATAAAAATAAAAAACCAGAAAAGACATTATTCATTTTATTTGTTATCTTTTTTAACTAATTAAAATTTATTTGAAACAAATAATCTATACTAATATTATAAAGTAGTAAAAATTGTTTGTTTGTTTGTAGGGGGTAATCTCTGGAACTACTGAAGCGATTTCAAAAGTGATGGTAGCAAATTGATGGTGACACTCCCTGCTCCAACATAGGCTATATTTTATGTCGGTGCCAGTACCTCCAGGAGGGTACAGGAGCGAAAAACGTTCTAAAATTTCGATTATTTTATACTGAAGGAGTTAGAAACATGAAATTTGCCATGGTAGTTAGTTATAAGATGTAAATGCTCTCTAAGAATAAATTCTAAAAAAATTCGAAATTTAAAAGGGTGAGAGGAGCAAAAAGCGTTCTAAAAACATTCAAAATTACAATTTCTATGGAATCTCTGGAACTACAGAACCATTTTCACAAGTGATGGTGGCAAATCGAGGGTAACAGTCCCTGCTCCAATGTAGGCTATATTTTATGTCGGTGCCACTACCCCCAGGGGGGTGCAGGAGCGAAAAACTTTCTAAAATTTCGATTTTTTTTTTTTTTTACTGAAGGAGCTAGAAACATGAAATTTGGCATGGTAGTTAGTTATAAGATGTAAATGCTCTCTAAGAATAAATTCTAAAAAAATTCGAAATTTAAAAGGGTGAGATGAGCGAAAAGCCTTCTAAAAACATTCTAAATTACAATTTCTATGGAATCTCTGGAACTACATATCCATTTTCATAAGTGATGGTGACAAATTGATGGTGACAGTTCCTGCTACAACATAGGCTATATTTTATGTCGGTGCCACTACTCCCAGGGGTGTGCAAGAACGAAAAACGTTCTAAAATTTCGATTTTTTTTATACTGAAGGAGCTAGAAACGTGAAATTTAGCATGGTAGTTACTTATAAGATGTAAATGCTCTCTAAGAATAAATTCTAAAAAAATTCGAAAATTAAAAGGGTGAGATGAGCGAAAAGCGTTCTAAAAACATTCTAAATTACAATTTCTACAGAATCTCTGGAACTACATATCCATTTTCATAAGTGATGGTGACAAATTGATGGTGACAGTTCCTGCTACAACATAGGCTATATTTTATGTCGGTGTCACTACTCCCAGGGGTTGCAGAAACGAAGAACGTTCTAAAATTTCGATTTTTTTTATACTGAAGGAGCTAGAAACTTGAAATTTGGCATGGTAGCTACTTCTAAGATGTAAATGCTCTCTAAGAATAAATTCTAAAAAAATTGAAAATTTAAAAGGGTGAGATGAGAGAAAAGCGGTCTAAAAACATTCTAAATTACAATTTCTATGGAATCTCTGGAACTACAGAACCATTTCCCAAAGTGATTGTAACAGTCCCTGCTGTAACATAGGCTATATTTTATATCGGTGACACTACCACAGGGGGAGGGGGGGTGAAAAAGCAAAAAACGCTCTAAATTTTCGAATTTTACATTAGTGTGGCTTAATTAGTAATTTCTGAATTATCTGTGGCAGTTAAATTTCCTCTAATGAAAATAGGTCAAGGAATACCACTTGGCATTTTTCAAAAATTACGTGAGCAAAGCCGCGGGTTTTGCTAGTTACTTCATAAACCAAAACCAATAACAACGTTGTAACGCACAAATATGAAAAATTGGCACAAAACACCGCATAAGGCCGTTTCAAGGATTCCTCGATCCCCTTCCTCAGTGCGAAAAAATAAATAAAAATAGAAATAAAAATAAAAATTGGTTTAAAGAACCCCTCTGTTATAGACCCGAGTACTGGCTTGAATGAAAATGCTGAAAATTAGCATTTTCATTCAAGCCAGTACTCGGGTCTATAACCGATAACGCATTTATATATATATATTTTTTTTTTCGCACTGAGGAAGGAAATCGAGGAATCCTTGAAACGGCCGTATGCGGTGTTTTGTGCCAATTTTTCATATTTGTGCGTTACAACGTTGTTATTGGTTTTGGTTTATAAATTAAAATTCGCACAAAGTATTTGATCTATGCTTAAATAATTCCTTATGTATGATCGTTTTTGTAATATCACTATCATTTTTAAATATAAAAAAAAAAATTTGGAGCCGTTTTAAAATTTTGAACATGTCAGTTATGACATTAAAAAGCGCCGAAACATTAGAAAAATAAAGTATTTATTTTGGAGTCTATTTACATAAGTCTATTATATCTCGTTAATTACAGAAAAGTAAAAAGATTTAACCTATATAGGCATGACTACTTGAAAGTTTAAAAAAAGATTGAAGAAACACATTGCAGTCATAAAATACAACAGGCTGTTTACAGCATTATCAGGATTATATCAACCACAAGAATATTAAAATAGATTTCGAAAGCGCAAAAATCATAATACCTTCAACGAACTAATCATTAGAAATTTTGAGCAAACGAACTAGTGCATGTAATGATGGTTTATCCGACATATGGTTCAATATTTTGAAAATATCAAGGACTTCAGAAGCTGAACGTATGAACTTAATATACACCCCTAAAAATTAATTGACTAGCCCTTGTTCCAAACTGATATAAAAATCACGGTAAAAGTGATAGTTCAATTAAGGTATCCCCTTGAAAATGATCACGTTCATGATTGAAAGATCTCGGGGTTAACATGTACATAACATATGTATATAACATCTGTTACATATGGTTTTTAACTAAATTTTATGCATATTTTTAGTAAATTAACAATTATTTTATCTATATTTCTTTCGGTCTTTTTGTTACAAAATCCCGCTAAACAAGCACAATACTTACTATAAAGACAATGGTACAACAATCAGAAAGAGGCAAGATAGTGGACACCGCTTATACTGATCAATTTGTTCTCGGCCTTTAACGTTAGCATTAACCGAATAATAGCAATAAATGATAAAACTCATATCACACAAACGTTTAGATCGTTTATTTATTTTAATTAAAAAAATATATAACTTTTATCTTAACATTTAATGCAGATTTCAAAAGAAATATTTTACATTTTTGGTAATAACTGTCTAACAGTGAGAATTTTTCTTTCAAATTCAAATCATTATGTTTTTTAAATGTGTAATTGCTTTCGCAAACATAAAAAAAAAAAAAAAAAAAAAAAAAAAAAGAAATCCCAGAAACTATTGTTTTCGAAACGCGAAAAATATATTAAAAATTAGGTAATTTCTTGTCTTTGAATGCATGTTTCCTATTGGAGAATATAATTTTATTAATGTACTAGCAGATCCGCCCGGCGTTGCCCGGTCTCGTCAAAAAATAATACGAAACGCGAAATCACTCTAAAAACCGCTGCACAAAACTCTTTGTCTTTCGGAAATGAAATAGAGAGATAGACCCGAAGCAGAAGTACATTTAATACCACTTCCTCAAATGTTTGGATCATTTGAATGAACACGGGTCAGTTTTGGGTCAAAATTAAAAAAAGGTTACCGTCTGATTTTCACAAAATTTGCATTTTCGGAATCAGAAAAATAAACTGTGAGTTTCGATTCAAATAATCCAATACTTTTC
This sequence comes from Maratus michaelseni, assembly GCA_963931845.1. Classification (NCBI taxonomy): domain Eukaryota; kingdom Metazoa; phylum Arthropoda; class Arachnida; order Araneae; family Salticidae; genus Maratus; species Maratus michaelseni. Next base: position 471,682,481 of record OZ007588.1, on the reverse strand, counting down.
TCAATACTCGAGGATGAGTGAAAATAAGACTTTTTCGTTGCCTGGGATTATCAAATCGGTAACTTTCTTTTTCGGTTACAATAAAAATAACCATTTTTGGCACCCGCGCAGGAAAATATTTTAGTTCCACTGCTAGGGGATGCATTTTGTTCTGAACAAATTATCCAACGATACGTGTCCCCGCTGCCTACGATACTGAGTATAGCAAACGTGCTAGGTACGCGCGGCAAAATCTTTTAGTTCCAGTTTTTACCACCAGGTGGAGCATTCTGTTTTAAATAAGTCTATTTCCGAACGAAACTCCGGCACCCGTCTCTGCTGCTTACGGCGCCGTGTAGAAGGCGTGCCGTGCACGCGCGAAAAATCTGTTAGTTCCACTTTTCACCACCAGGGAGTACCAAATCTATGTCTGAAATAATTAGCTGTATCTTAGCTAGTTTATGTTAAGTTGAATGAACCGATTCCTGTTGAAATCGGACTCATAGAACCACAGAAAATAAATCATCCCCCTGGATATTAATATTCATAAATGGTGGTAACCAAGGGCTGAAAAAATTATAGCGAAGTTTATTTAGTACCTGGGAGACCTCGGAAGAATGTAAGGAAAGATTTCCTTTGAATCGGACCAAGATTAAATGCAAAATCTTTTAGTTACATTTTCCACCGTCGGGTGCATTCTGTTCTAAACAAATCTCTTTCCGAACGAAACTCCGTCACGTGTCCCCGCTGCTTATGACAACGTATAGAAGGCGTTCTGTACACGCGCTAAAAATGTTTTAGTTCCGCTTTCTGCCGCTACTGGGTTCCAAATTTATGTCTTAATTATTTATCTAAATCTTAATTAGTTTATGTTAAATTGAATGAATCAGTTGTCGTTGAAACCGGCCTTTTGTGAGAACAGGGACAAATCTTAAATGCAAAATTGTTTAGTTTCACTTCCCACCGCTAGAGGGTGCACTCAGTTCTAAATAAAACTATTTCCGATCGAAACTCCGGCACGTGTCCCTGCTGCTTATGACACCGTATAGCAACGCGCTGCAAAATCATTTAGTTCCCTTTCCTACCGGCAGGTGGCGCCAAATATGTATCTTAATAGTTATCTATATCTTAATTAGTTCGTTTAAGTTGAATGAACTAATTCTCATTGAAATTGTACCAATAGAACCCGAGAAAATATCCCTCCCTAGTCATAAATTTTCAGAAATAGTGGTAACCAAGGGCTGAAAAAATGATACCGAAGTTTATCTAGTACCTGGGGACCAGAGAAAAGGTTTCGTTTGAATCGGACTAATAATTAAATAGTTCTGATTTTGGAGGCATGGGCAAAGGAAGGAGTTTCAATCAGAGCATTAACACGATATATAAACTACAATCGAACACTCCCCAACCCCCCCAACCCCCCACACACACACGCACAGAATTAAACCAACGACGTTAAAAAATTAGGAATTATCATTAACATTTGAAACAGAGACAAAATGACTTTTTTTTTTACATACAAAAACAGTAAGTTGTCGTTGTTAATTTCTGAAATCAAATACACGTATACACGCAAAAACACTAAAAATCGCATAAAACAAATTGCAAAAATTCACAACCGAATTGCTATCAGCTCACGACCTTTTCGTCTGCCAATCACAATTGCCCGGTTGACTTCCAGCTGTGCCTACAATTCTATCAGCTACTAATCGCAACTGCCCTCCAATGGTGTTTTACTTGTAGTTGGCGATTTGTGACGTCATTTGAAACAGAAAACGCGGCAAAACATGACAAAAATGCATAAAAAATGAAATTAAAAGAAAAAATTTCATTAAAAAATCGGGATAATAAATAATCCACCCTACCCTTTTAAAATTATAATTTTGTTTTTATCTGTAAAGAATTGTTAACTCTCTCCAAAGTACCACCGAACCAATCAAGCATTCTGGGCAAAATTACCTAATGTCGAAGTGAAAAATTCGCCAAAAAATCAAAAATCGCTGTACGAATTTCGCATAAACTTTATTGAAAAGAGGATAAAATTTATTACATTGTTCTGAAAGATTGGAACCGGATTCCGGTTACCAATGTGGGTAAATCGCAGCGAAACGTCAAAAACCACTAAAAATCGCATTTTTAAAATCATGATTTTTTTATCTGTAAAGAATTATCAACTTTCTTCAAGCTAAAATGAAAAAAAAAGATGACGATTCTGAGCATATCTGAGGCTGAATTGGAAACAACCACAGAACCAATCAAGCATTCTGGCAAAATTTCTTAGTGTCGAAGGACACAAATTCGCCAAAAATTCAACAATCGCTGTACGAATTTCACATAAACATTATTGAAAAGAGGACAAAATTTACCATATTGGGCTAAAATATTGCAACCGGATTTCAATTACTACTTTGGAAAAATCGCAGCAAAACGTGAAAGAATACTAAAAATCTCATAAAAAATTTAATTTACAAAAATTAATTCCAAAATTCCAAAATCTGGCTTCGAGGATCAAAAGTACATGCATAGACGTACCTTCCCGCCAAATTTTCTAGCTCTGCGTGCAGCGGTCTCTTCAGAACACAACCGAGAAACACACACACACACGTAAACTTCCATTTTTATTATAATTGGAGATTCTAATACACAAATCCCTGTACCATCTCATATTGCCGCCTCTACACACTTTTTTTACATGAATCTCTTTTCTGCGGATCTATCATGGTTTGAAATCTTATCCAGCGTTGGTCGTTTCCCCAATAAAATTTATATTAAGAAATTTCGTAAATTTACACATGTACTTATGTAAAAGTGACTAATTTACACATTATTTTTTTTTAGAGTTTATAGACCTATCTGCTGGAATCATGATAAAATTAAATGAAGTTTTAAATAGGAAATAAACGATTACTTTCTAGTATTACAAAATCCCACTTATTAAGCACATTATAAAGACAATGGCACAACAATCAGAAAGAGGTACTAATAATATGAAGCGACTGGCGCACTTAAGTATCGCTTCATTAATAACATTAACCGCTAATAACATTAACCGCGAACATGAATTTGGACAGTAGTCAATAGGAAGATAAGCACAACGTACCAAGTAAGAAACCATTTTCATATTTTAGTAAAGATGAGAGAAGAGTTGCTTTTAGAATTTATCTGGTACAATTTTTTTTTTCAAAATTAAACAAGAGTTTTATTTTTAACTAGCTGTTACCCGTGACTTCGTTCACGCAACATTAAAAGAAGAATAAATACATTAATTAAGCAAAATATTTCACTCCCGATAATTAAAAACATTAATAATTAACTAACTATTTATTACATTTCATAGGAGACGTTACGGTACTTTTTGTTATAGAGACCTTGAACTCAGTCTTAAAAAAGTGAAATTTTGTGTCAAATAATCGCGAAAATGAAATTGCAATAAATGCAAAAAGGAGGGTCAAATAAAATCGTGGAAATAGACGATTTGGGTAAAAACAAATGTCAATTTTAGCTGATAAACAATTTTACTTTAACGCCTTTGTGAAACGTTTTAACAACCATCCTTCAAAAAAATCTTAATTGGAAATAGTACATGCTTTTTCTTTAAATTCAATTCTGCATCCTTGGTTTAACGTATAGCTGAAACAAATCTTGTTTTCTAAATGACAGTATGTTGACAGGCAATTTTTGTTCTCCAGAATAAATTGATTCATGAACTTTGAATATGTGAAAATGTTTTTATTTTTCGGATAATTTATTGAAATCAAGATTTTGTTTTCACCATCTATTCAAAGTGAAAATAAATTCTGTTTTTCAATTTTAATGAGAAAATGGTGTAAAAAATATACTGATCTGTTTTATTTCCCCTTTTTAATATAAAAAAATGGAGTAATTTACTTTCCGTTTTTAGAGAAACTTCGTTAAAAAAAAAAAAAAAAAAGAAAAAAAAAGAAATCTTGGCATCTAATTTAATTTTTTTAATTCTCAGAGTTTGTGTGACATCCTCGGATCAATAATAACCGGTATTAAGTAAATCGCGTTGCGTTCGATAGTCTAAGAATACAAACACACGGTCAGATTTTAATATAATAGATTCGTGTGCATTTTCCTTTTCTTAAAATTATGACGTGATTTTTAGCAGAAAACTCTCATCTGTATATAACGGATACTCATGCTTAATAATCAGTATAGATAAAAAAAAACATTAAAATTTTTCGTTATAAATATATCGTGAAACTCATCTACTTTCTATACTTACTGATCCTTGTATTATTAATGTAAGGAATCGATTCACACTCATTTTAAGACATATTGGAAAATTCCCGTTTTATTTCAAATATGACGTCTCTTTTTCCCCAGAGAAATCCATTTTTAATGACATAATTCTTGTTAATTTTCTTTTCCAGGCAATTAATTTCAATACTGGCATAGGGGAAATTACGTTAATTTAACGAAATAATATTAAATCTTTAGTTTTTTTTCAACAAAAATGGAACTATTAACATTCGTCATTTTTTTTAGGTAACCGAGTTATTTCTTTTAGTTTTAAGAATGAAAATAACTATTTCTCGATATCCATGACATCATTTTCGACATGGATAATTTTGCGGAGCATATTATTGACATTTGCTAACTATTTTCTTTTCAAACTTCTTTTTACTTTTTTAAAATTTAAATAAAAAATGCGGTATAGTTATATTAGCCGTGCGCAGACGGTAAAACGCCAAGTATTTTTACCATACAAAAGAAAAAAAGTAAAAAAAAAAAAAAAAAACAAGATCATTTTATTTCACCATCAAAGCATATCTGCTATTTTTTCTATGTATGACGTCATATTCGCCTGTTTCCTGGGGTTACGTATACTAAAACCTTGTATTATTATCAAAACCTAAAAAAGTACGTTTTATTTTTAATAATATTATTTAATCTTCTTTTTAATTCTTTAATTTTTTATTTCATTTTCATTTTTTACGTGAAAATTTTTCAATTGAAACTAAATTGCTGAGTAAAAATTATTATTCCTGGTTTTGATTTAGGTTTGGGAACGATAAAATATTAGCAACGGTAAAGTAAATTTAACCATTTTAAAATATTATGCGAAAAAATTATTTTTCCGTGTTTTTATTTTTGTGGCAACGATCAAAGTCCTAGCAACGATAAAGTAAAATGGTTAAATTGTATGGGAAAATGTCTATTTATTCTCTATGAAAATAACGAAATTTTGAATTATTAAGAAAAATATTTGAATAAAATAAACAAAAACCAGCCTATGTAAATTTGAGGGTTATAATCAACCTATATTCAAAAATACAGGATCATTAAATGCTCCATTTTGACGCTGGCTTCAGCCTAACATTTGCACACAATCAGATTTATAATATTACTAGCTGTTACCCGTGACTTCGTTCACGTAACATTAAAAGAAAAATAAATATACTAATCAAGCAAAATATTTCACTCCCGATAATTAAAAACGTAAATAATTAACTAACTCTTTATCACATTTCATAGAAGAAAATACGATATTTCTTTGTTATAGGGGCCTTGACAGAAATCAGTTTAGAAAAGGTAAATTTTTGTGCCAAATAAGGGCTAATAATCTTATCCTAAATCTAAATCCTAATCTTACTGATATTATTAATCACATAGTTCAGAGAATATATAGAGATGGAATGTTCATGTTTGTCGTGATGCTGAAAATGCCCTACAGTTGGCCCAAACAACTGGCGGCTCGCTTTGAAAACCTCTCCCCGTCCAATGAATCCAGTCATTGTTTCACGTGCAGCCGCAATCGCTCAATTGAAACTTAATTTTTGAGGAAAAATTATTTTTCCGCATTTTTATTTATTGGCAACGATAAAGTAAAATGGTTAAATTTTATCTAAAAATGTCCATTGATTCTCTATGAAAATAATCAAATTTTGAATTATTAAGAAAAGTATTTGAATAAAATAAACAAAAAACAGTCTATGTTCATTTCCGGGTTATAATCCACCTATATGCAAACATACAGTGCCATTAATTTCTCCATTTTGACGCTGGCTTCAGCCTAACATTTGCACACAATCGGATTTATAATATTATTAGGATTAGGATTAGAGGACCAACTTTTAAAAATTAAAATTTCAATAATTTGGATCTTCCAACTGTTTCGAAAAGAAAAATCAGTACCAAAAACTGACCTCCAGCAGCTCAAACTTCAAACAACCGCCATATTCTGAGATTTCGCTTTGGCCTCCGACTAATGTAATATATTAAAAAATACATGCGAATTGTATGTTGCGGCTTATTATAAAGGGTGCAATTATCTATAAAGATTTGCACGATGTGCATTGTATACTTTGTAGGAGTTTAAACCCATTATACTATCAACACACTTATTTTCACACACTTAGCCAAAAATACACTCATGGATAAAAAAAAATCGCCTTATATTAACTTTGCTGTAATTTATGGTATAAAAATAAATGCTATCAATTGCTTTGTAATAACATCTACTAATAAATGCTTTTCTTAAATTTACATAGGATATAGAAATTTTGATATCATATTTGGATTTTTCGGTGATCTTTAGCATCGGTCAAGTCAAGTCAACGCAGTGTTTAAGGAGTACCAACATGGAACGTTTTACAGCCAGACGTAACCTCTATCGAAAATGAAAAAAGTAACATAACGTGAATTTTAGAAAAAAATCAACAGTCCGAAAAAAATAAATTTTGGAATTTCTGTTGTAAAACTCCACGGCAGCGAAGCCATTCCAGAGTTTGAAGCACTCGAGGCCCATTTTAACCTCAATAAAATGGCGCATACAGCATCCAAGGACTTAGGCGCTCTACATATCGTTCACAGACCAGTCTAGATGTCGCAAAAACGATGAATGAAAAGGGAGAAGGTACCTAGAGGAAGAGCAAAGCCATAACAAAAAGATCACCGGGGTCCCAACTAAAACTAAGTCCTAAGAACGAATAAACAAAGGGGCCATATACAGGGTAAGTCAAAATGAATATAGCTACTACAAACGAATATAACTATTTAATGGAAAAGAATTTATCGATAAGATTAACACAGAATGTAGACGGAATTTCAAAATTTTGTATACATATATCATGGATTCTATGTGACTTCTCTTGGTCACACGGACAACAGCTAGACGGTAGTCCATTTCACGCCATACATTCTGAAGCATTTGTTCAGTCACCGACGCAAGCGCATTACAAATGCGTGCTATGAGTTCTTCAATTGTTTTGAGCATGGGCTGCACTTAACCCCATAGAAAAAGATCGCAGGGTGTCAAGTCCGGAGAACAAATCAGAACAGGTCGAGTCTAAACAAATGTTTCAGAATGTATGGCATGAAATAGGCTACCGTCTAGATATTGTCCGTGTGACCACGAGAAGTCACATAGAACATCTATGACGTATGTATACAAATTTTTAAGCTCCGTCTCACATTCTGTGTTAATCTTTTTGATAAACTCTTTTCCATTAAATAGTTATAGCCGTTTGTAATTGCTATATTCATTTTGACTTACCCTATACTATTTAAAATTTTTGGCGGCTTTTGCCTATTACCAGACACCAGTCGAGGTTTTCCAGGTTGAGCTCAAATGCTTTAGCCTTACTAAAGGACCTTTACTGCACACAAAAAAAAAATCATAACGAATGATAAACAAGCATTTCGGCGCCAATCGGGAACTAAAATGGGGGGAAACATTAAATTCGTAATTTACCATGAATAAATAATTCCAACAGTTCCTAACAACGGAAAATCTCTGACCATTGCCAGTGTCACGCCACTAGCCTAGGACCTACGGAACAGAGAGGACGAAGCTTCAGCTAGGAAAAGCGCCCTTTTCTGTTCGGAACTCCACACGAGAGATGAGTGTATCCACCAACGGTCTTCAAAGAAATGAGAGAGGCTCATTGCTCATTGATTAAATTTCTTTGTGCAGTACCCGGTCGCTAAGAGCTACACCTGCTGATGAATAGACGCACAAGGCACCTAGAATATAAGTGCGCCAGCCGTAGGCTGGGCAATAAACTGACAAGGTAGTAAAAGTCCGGAAAAACAGACCGTTCAACTAAAAACAGGAACGAAAAATCATGCGTCAAGCATAGATTATGAAACACTTTGCAACACAGCCAAAAAATTGCAACAAAATAACAAACCATAATAACAATAAATAATTTGAAAGAAGATACGTAAGTAAACAGTATAGAAACATATAACACATTGAAAAATACGGTTTTCAAAATTACCTTCCAGTGTCAAAAAAGTAGTCGAATTATTTTGTACAGCCCTGCATGTGATCAATAGATGTGGATATATAGCATGATAACATTTAGTTCAGTTAGAATATTCACATTTAACAATTTTTGCCAATCCATGGAAATGCACTCGAAATATTTTGTACAGCCCTGTATAATATCTGAAGATTTTTGTACACCCAGAAAAAGAAATTGATTAAAACAACAAAACATGTTTTGTTGAGTACATTTTAATTGTTCAAGCAAAATTTTTAGTTGAAGTAAGAAATTGGTTTTGTTGCATTGAGAAAAAAAATATTGTTAACACTCTTATAAAATTTTAACAAAATTTCATCAATTTTACTTGAATTAACAAAATCTGTTTTTTTAATTTTACCATAATTTTGTAATTTTTAATTCCAGCAAAATTTTCTTTCTTTTGCAAAATTTAAATTGTTGTGTATAGTAGCCATAACTCTCTCACGTAACTTGGTTTATTTGAATTTATATAGCTGTATAATTAAAGGATTAACATAATTTTTGGATAATTAAAACTTTTTTAATTGGGACGGACCAAGGTAGTTTTAAAAATCCCCCTATCCCATTTATTACTTTCTTCTATCTTTACACGAAGAAAGTATTGGAGTCATGAAAATTTTCAACTTCTGGTTTTCGACTCACTTTAGAAGGTCCTGAAAACGATTTGACTGTTTTTAGAAAATTACTGTCTATGTCTGTATGTGACAAAAAATTTGAGGACGTTCTATTTCAAGAACTAATGCACGGAATTTAATAAAACTTTATATTCAGTTACTTCCTGATATAAATTGGTGCTGATTACTTTTTGGTGTAAATCGCGCAACAGGCGGCGCTGCTATGTTGCAATTTTCGCGATTTCTGCAATAGATTCGCGATTTCTCAAGAACTAATGCACTGATTTACATCAAAATACAGATGAAGTTAGACCTTGACATAAATGGAAGCTGATTACGTTTTGGTGTAAATAGCCCAACAAGTGGCGCTGCTATGTTATTTTTTTTTCATGATTTTTACTATAACTAAATCTCAAGAACTAATGCACGGATTAATTTTTAAATCATTTTCAGCAGTGATTTACGCCTGTAATTCTTAAATAATAACCAGTGAATTTTTATCCTGCTTTTGTTTCAAGCTTAAAATCAACAATATTTTTCTTGTTGATTCAAACAAATTTTTCATTGACCCATATTTAAACGGAAAATTTTGTTGGGCCAACCAAATTTTGGTTGATTCAACAAAACTTTTCTCTGGGTGTACACACCACATATTAAGCTAAAAGGCAACTTAGAACTCACTCGCGACAATTACCAACCGTGAACGACAATATATCTTATTCTTTTTGTAGACCTGTATATGAATTTATTTATATTCCACAAAATTCTATTAGTCTACTAAATGTAGGAAAATGAGTAACGCAATTAAAAACTATCCTTAAGCAATTCACTCCCGTAGTCTGTAATACTTACGACTTCCCTTGTGTAGCCCTGTATATGATCAAACGAGTTTATAAACACACATGTACTATGAAAAAAATTAGTTGAACTTAAAAACGAAAACCAAAGTCGAAAACGCACTTATCACATATGGGCTGTAAATGTCGCACATGTACTGTAACCGATATCTCTGCTGTGTCCCTGTAAATAAACGCAATGCACACCACACTTTGAAGAGAGCAATTTATAGTGCACCTCAGTAATGCATATAATTGTCATTATGTTTAAAATAGAGAAATATTACTAAATAACACTGCAAACGACTTTTCCCCATAGAACAATGTGTAACAGAATTCTTTTGTTTGACCCTCTAAATGAATAATAAATGCTTTGCACCCCATATTCTACAAAAAACATGTTTTAATGTGCTTCATAGTTATATATTAATTTCATCATGTTTAAGATGACGTAGTAACATCAAAATGCACATGAAACAATTATTTCCCATTGACTGTAATGTAACAGAATACTTTTGAGTGTCCCTGTAAAAAAACTATAAGTGCTACTCACTTCAGTTGACATGCAGGAAACATGCTATAGTAAACGACAAAAAAAATGCAAAAATTTCAGAGCAATCCGAGTATATTTACGCGAGTTAGAGCACGGCCAGACGGCAGACAAACCGAAGTCATAAACATTTTTCAACTAGGTTGGAAAGTGTTAAAAAGGGCCCAGAACAGGCACCATATAAATTGTAGTATATTAATGAAATAAAAGTCTACAGTGCCAGCAATGCATGCAGATCCGTAAGAATTTGACTGCATCCAAGACAGCAAATAGAAAGTTTTCATTACAGCCAATCAAATGTTGAGAGGCTGGGAGATGACGTGTGGAGAGAAGGCGGGTTTTAAAGTTATTTAGACGAACTCTGTAGCGCAGAGCTAAAGATCGCCTAAACTAAATTTTGAATTGAGAGGTTACGTTTATTAGTAAGACCGACAATTTTCTCGAACATTTCAGAAAGAATTTTTAGGTTTTCTATTATAGGTCGAGATTATTGAATACGTCAGGAAAATTAGTTTTTGCGAATGTAATGGCGCTTTTTGAGGAATTAGAATTTTCATTTGAATTAGTGTTATATTTGGGAGGAAGGCTGAGGAAATTCAATGCATCAAAATTAAGAGGATTTACTGGAGTTTTTGGACCACTTGTCCAATATGGAGTGAGAATTGTTGGTCCATTTTTTATAGTACGAACTTTGCGATTTTTTGGGCGCTTAGGGCACCCGGTAAAGTTGGCGGTAATCAGAGAGAAGGGAAAAACCTAGGTTTTAAATGGACTTTGCCGGAGATCCAGCAAGATATTTCCTTACAGCCAATGAAATTTGTATGTAGGCGGATCCTGACTATGGAATTTGATTGAAGCATAGCAGCATGGCACCGGCAGCAAATAATAGAAGCAAGGATGAGGGTTGAAAGAAAAAAAATTCACTTACAAATGTGGTCAAATAATAATAAAACTAAATATTTTTTTTAAATTAAAATTTTTTAGGAAGGCTGCACTCACCATTTTTCAAAAGATACAGTATGCTGTATGACGTCCGGGCGAAAGCCAATTCTAGATGAAATTTTTCTTTCAATCTAGGGAAATAGTGATTTTGCCGGGGAAGTTTGCGTTTGCGTTACTCTAGATGTTCTTGAGCATGGGACGAAATTAACATCACGTCTTAAAATGGCCATAACACGTTTCACCCTTTTGCCCACTCTTGCGTCATAGCGACGTATACAGTTTAGCACAGGAGTAGTCATTGAGGGGATTGATGAATGAAACTTCATCGCATGTTTTGACATTTCTCCAAAAATTTGTCTAATTTTGAGGTCCGTATGTATTACAGCCTTGTGCACATAACATGTTGCTCTTGTAAACCTACGCAAAAGTTTGTTTTGGAATGTTTCGATTTTTTCTAGACGGGTTTCAGGTAAGGTTAATACATAGGTCAATACTTAACCAAATTGTAAGTAATTCGGTCAAGTAGTTTAGGAATTATTCAAGTGAAAGCTAGGAATTCCTAACGTTAAATTCATTTTAACTGCTGTAAAATAGATTTGAATGCGTGTCGTTTTTATAACTGAAAAAACATGGTGGAATAATCTGTAATTTTGGAAATTTGATGCTTCTAGAAAACGGTGTGTGTTCAAAAAATCATTGGTTACATTTCATATATTTTTCTAAAAGGCATTTATTTAAAACTGATTTGCGAAACAAATAAATATGAATTGTAACCTATAGATATTTCAACGGAAATCATTTTTTTAAAAGCTTCAACATGCAAATTAAAAAATACAGCGCATTCTGTCAAATATTTTTAAAGGTTTTCTTAAAAACCTACCTGCATTTCAATATGTTTTGCAATGATTAAAAAAAAAAAATTCCATTCGAAGTTCCAAACTTTTAACTTACATTTTAACCTAATCTACTTGGCCGAATGATTTTTCGTTTGGCATCCGCAGACAAAAGTTATCAAAAAATCCAAATATGATGTCAAAATTAGGTGTCAGTGTTCAATACTTTAAAAATTTGTTAATATTTCTATGTGTAGAAGCTCTTATCCCTTGTTTTACCAGGACTGTAAAAAAACTCAATTCCAAAAACCTGTTTTTTTCTATATACAATATCTAAACAAACAAACAAAAAGAAAATGCCTTAAAAAATAAGTCGTATTAAGTCTCCCCTTAATGTATTGATTGCACCATTAAATCAATTTACGTATACAGAAATAAACAGCTTCAATGCAAATACAAAAGATAATATTATTGGTACCTGAGGCGGTGTCATATTTTTGCAACCAAATTTGGCGTCGATAATTTTAGTATACACGATTCATTAGAACCATATATAACGAAACTGTTCGTATGCTGTACGCAGCGATGTATAAAAACAACACACACCTAACAGCAATGGGAAAGGAATGGCAACACGATTACTGATGTTACTGCGACTTGTGAGCATCATTGGTAATCGGGTTGCCATTCATTCCACATTGCACCGGGCTGTGCAATGTTGCTATATCAATTCCTCTCGCTGATGCAGCAGCTGACGGACAGTTTCGTCTTCTGTAGCATTTTAATATATCATACATACCAAAATCATCGACTTTGAAATTCGTTTAAAAAATGTGAAATAATCTCCCAGAATATATATCGCCCCAGGAACAAGTTATAATGAATTTTCTTTGAAGAATTATGGTCCTCATATTAAATATTCCTAGGTCATATTTACTGACACGCATTATTCGGACAAAAATAACATGATTTGTTTCAAGTAACAGTCTACATCTATTTAACCCTCTGACTGCTTATCCCGCAATTTCCACAGGCAAAACATTTGTAGAAAAATTTATGTAAATTACAATTTTTTAATCAATTTTGTATTAAAAATTCAGCAGTCAAAGGTTGAAAATGAAAATGATAAATTTATTACATTTTTCATATACAGGATGATTTACATATGTAATAGTATAGGAGATAAAGGTCGCTTACATATTGATCAAAAATATATTGAAAAAAAATTGAGCAGTCAGAGGGTTAATAAAAGCGAAATATTCTTTTACATAATAAATATCTTTAAAAGTTGCAAGTAAATGCATTGTTACAAAAGATTAAGTTGAAATCATGCGCAGATGTTAAAAGCTAGAAAATTACTAAAAAAAATATGAGGAATTATAAAGATAGCAATTTTTTTTTTCATTTTTTAAAAGAAAGAAATTGTTATGTAACACAGAAATTTGTAAGTATGAAAAGTAATAAAAATCATTAATTATGCTATTAATTGAAATCAACATACATTATGGGGAAAAAAACTACTCTATTAGTATATAACACGGAATGTAATGTTTAAAAATATTTAATTTGATTATTCTTTCAATAATAACTTTCATTCTTTTTTTGATAAAAAAAGGGAAATTCTTCTGATTAAATAGTATTATATAAAATGTCACATTTTTTATATAACTTTATAACAATTTGAAATGTTATTTCATTTTTAGAAAATAAAATGTATTTCAAGCACACTAAAGTTGACATTTTTTATCACCATGCTGTTTTAACATATAAAACTGCTTTCATAGAAGTATGCGAGGCATGCCATATATATCCTTTGTGACTAGATTTTGTTGGAGCAACTACTTTACAAAGCGCAAAAACATAAAAGAGCTCTGTATAACAGCTTACGCATATTACAAGCCACTCATGCAGAGTAACTCGCTGTAAAAGTCTAGAAAACTATGTATGAATCATATATAATCTTGCAAACCATATGTAGTGAATTTCAATTTGTCCTTTCCATCCTGCTGTGCGATCTTGTTTGAATTTTCTTTTATATACAGAGTACCATTATTTTTTTAAAATCTTTTTGTGTTATAAAACAACATATATGCAGTTTCTAACACATTCTTGTTTTAAAGTATAATGTAAATATTTATAGTCAAAACTTTTTATAAAACTTCCTTTAGTTAAAAAATTTGTTAAAGATGACAGCAAAGGTTATTTATTTTCTCAAAAACTATAACATAATCTATTTTAAATACTCTGAATATGGCTGTTTTTACAATTTGCTGTATCTGACGAAAGTTTTCTACTTAAAATTTTGATTTGTGTGCTTTTTGTGTATAAAAGGGTTTTACTGACTACCATAATTTGTCTACTGAATTTTATTTCAACTTTAAATTATTCTTAAGTAACCTATGCTAAACATTTCTGTTGTACGTTCAGGTAATTATTTTAAAATTTGATTTGTGTGCTTTTCGTGTATAAAAGGGTTTTTACTGACTACCATAATTTGTCTACTGAATTTTATTTCAAATTTATTTTAAAATCAAAATCGGGAGAATAAGCGCGTAGTGTCAGTTATTTAAATAATTGTATGCAAGATTCAGGTGTTAAAACTTCAAGTGTCAAATTATTATAGGGTGTTGAGTTGCAATTTTCCGGCTGGACGAAAAATGTCCGGGCCAGGATTCGAACCTGGGATATCTTCGCTGAAGCTGCCATGCTCTGCCAACTGAGCCATCCCGGTCGAATCTGGAGGACCAAATTCATCCATTTTCTGTACCAATTTGAGTATTTGTGTTAAAATTAATCTAGTATTACAGGGTGTTTCTACATGTTTTCTTTAGAGGGGAGCTTGCTAGAGTGTCGCGTACCATAATTGTGCAGCACATATTATTAGCGTCGACTTTAAAACATATCACACATTGTTAGTGGCACATTTCAGTGCCAAATTTTATATTAAGAATTAATTTTTTTAGATAATTAATCCTATTTCCAGTTTAGTATATTTGGTGCCTTATTCATTTGGAGTAAATTTCATTGAAAAGAGAAGATAAAATTCACCAGAATGTATCAGTAATTGTTTAAAACATTTTCATCAAAAGCATTTTTCAAGCATAAAATTCCTAAATCAATATTTATAGCTAGGTTTGTCAATACGTATACTTTTCTACTTTAAGGGGCTCGGGTAGAAATTGATCTATTTTTACTTTTTTCTGTCTTTACAAGAAGAAAGTATTGGATTTGTGAGAATTTTCAACTTCTGGTTTTTGACGGATTTATATGTTTTAGAAAGTCCTGAACACGATTTGACTGTTTTTAGAAAATGTCTGTCTGTGAATCTATCTGAAATAATCTCAAGAACTAATGCACAGTATCATGGAAGTTTCATCAAACTTCATATTATGTTATACTTTGCCATGAGTAGATCTTTATTACGTTTGGATGTATACCGCCCAACAGATGTCTGTGTATCTGTGTTTTAAAAACTTTTTGTGGGCTCTTTATCTCCAGAACTAATGCACGGAATTTATTCAAATTTCCTATTCCGTTAGACATTGACATATATATTGGTACTGGTTAGTTTTTGGTGTAAATCGTTCAACAGGAGGCGCTGCTATGCTGTATTTTTTACTATTTCCGCAATAACTATATCTCAAGAACTAATGCACGATATTTCATCAAACTTCATATTATGTTAGAACTTGACATAAATAGATCTTTTTTAGGTTTGGATGTACACCGCCCACGAGGTGGCGCTGCTATGCTGAATTTTTCACGATTTCCGTGATAATTATATCTCAAGACCTAAAGCACGAAACTTCATAAAACTTCATATTATGTTACACCTTGACATATATTGACTCTGGTTAGGTTTTTGGTGTAAATTGCTCAACAGGTGGAGCTGCTAACCTGCATTGTTTAGGATTTGCGCATTAGCTATATCTCAAGAACTAATGCACAGTATTACATCAAACATGCCATTATGTTAGACCTTCACATAAGTAGATCCTTGAGGCACAATGTTGGAGTTACCTGATGCTAAACGTAGATCGTTTTAACTTCAGAACCCTTATCAGCATTGCCAATATTACATCGACTGGCAGCGATTCACCTATCCACGTTTGTCTTACTTTCGTTTGGGCTGTAAAAATAACCAAACAAAAAGAGAAAAAGCTGTTATTGATTTTGAATAAAATTATGTAAATTGTTCAGCAGTTTTATTACGTATAATTTTTACTGAAAAGTTTTACTAATGACCGGGTGCGCCAAAAGTTCATTAAAAAATAAACAAATGACGCTAAAAAAATGCGGTTTGCAGGAATGGGATTAGAGAGATATAGTTTTTTTTAACGAAAAAAATTAGTAGTTCAAAAAATTACCGATAGATGGCGCTGACATGCATAATATGAAGCAGATGTAGGCAAATTAGGCTCTTAGTTAAAACTCGTTTATTCTAAGTGCCTGACAAACTTCAGTATTCGAGCAAATGAAACAGGTCCTTTTCTCGTCTTGAGTCCTTTTGCAGTACGGAATTTTCACAATGCGCGGCTCGCTGATTCCCGTTCTTGTAAAAGGTCTTAACGCTTGATCTGGTAACGATACCTTACTGCTGGCATCGAATGAAGAATCTATAAGAATCGAGGTATTTTACTGACAGACACATTTGCATACATGTGTTTCATATTTTGCATGTCAGCGCCATCTATCAGTAATTTTTTAGACCTCATCCTTTTTTTTTATTTAAAAAAAAATCCGATCTCCCTCTAATCACATTTGTGCACTTCGAAAATTTTTAACGTCCTTTTTTTCTTTTTTATAAAACTTTTGAAGTTTTAACGAATTTATTGTGAAATTGGTGCATAACCGCAGAAGCACTAAAGAAGTTCGTTGTAATATGTTAAAACCGTTATTGATAATGTCCTCGATACTACCTTGTGATTTTGTTTCAAATTTCTTAAGCATCTTAAGATAAGATGTGAAGTCCAACCGTAATTGTCCAAAGTAAAATACACATTTGCAAAACATATTTTGATTATTTTAATAACTAGCTTAAATGCAATAATTTAACATATGGAGAGAAGAAGACAATTTTAAATATAATTGGAATAAATATAACACATTTAATCTGCTTGGCAGGATTTCCTGCTAACGTATATTTTCAGGATTCATATTGCTAGTTTCAAGAAGCAATATTTGTCTTATTTAAGGAGTTATACCTATACACTGAGAAAAATGATAATTTCAAATCTGAGTAAATCGATGTTTTTATTTTGTTATGAAACTTTTTGTTTCCAATATGACGACCCAATGCTTTTAGTTCTGAAATACCAGAAATACTCAGAATGTATAAACATGAACATACTCAAAACTGAGCCCATAGAGGTCAGTTCATACTCATTTTTGAAACATGGAAACACTCAAAAATTATTAGAATCAGTTCAAACTCATTTTTGAATCTCTATAATAAAACCGTAAGTCATGTGACTGTCATCAACAGTTCCGGGATGCCCGCTTCACTTTTTCATATGCCAGGCAGCCATTTTTATTCAAAATTATTTTTTCGAATAAAACTTCATAAATGTGACATTTTTAGAAAGATCGTTCAAAATAAATTAATATTTGAGAGATAACTTACGTTCAATTATGTATATATTCTCCAATAACTGTAGTTGAAATTAGCTTCGCAGTTCACATTCTCTATCCATGAAAGTAAACAAAAAAAAAAGATTCATTCGTCGTGAAGGTTTAAAATATTAAACCATTAAACCATGGAGATAATCGTTCGTAAAGTTAGTTTTCCGTGAAAGATTTTTTGGAGCGCTGCCTGGTGTCAAAAAAATAATTCGTACCAGTGACACAATCAAAGTTTACCATAATTATGTGCTATACAACTCAACTTCATTCTTTATCTTTTCTTGATGCAAGCTGAATGTAAACAAATACAACTCATGTAATGATATTTAATGAATCAAATTTCGTAACAAATTGTCAGTTAATTTGGTATTTATGTATTATACGTGCAAGGAAGAGAGACCACCGAAAAGGATTGTTAATCACCAATCATATTTACCATTATTAATGACCAATCGCTTTCAAAACAGTAATTTAATACACATTTACAAAATACATAATATCATTAAGTACTTTTTTGTTATTTGGGCGCAAATCTCGCCAATAGAATTTTTAAAATCGCCAATAACAGCTTTTATTTTTCGCGTATGCAAATTAGAAACGATACTTTTATTTTGAAATCAAATGTTCTGATGGAACAGCTGTCGTAGACGCACCGGGGCACTATATTAACTATAGAGTTGCAATATAGAGAGAAAAAACTTGTTGCTGTAATTAAAATTATAGGCGGTAATGTTGGCGTGGCGTATTTACAAGTTACGGATCTTAATAGTCAGTAGACATTAAGCAGAAATGCCAAAGTATGGGAATTATGCAGTTATGAAAACTCCTGAACTATATCAAAATAGGAAAGCAGAGAAAAACAGAGTCGAACAGAGATCGGCATCTAGAAGGAAGTTCGTGAATTTTAATAAAATTCTACGCCACAGATCAAAAGTGCTGACAGCAAATATGGTTTAAAAGGAATGTGATTATCAAAACTGGCTTCCAAAAGTTCAATGTTTTACAAACCATACTTGAAAATTACGTGTTATAAGATGCACTCCGATTATGTCACATTATTCAAGACGTTTTAAATGAGAATAATGATAGATTTTCTAATCTTCCGTAATCAAGTCTACAACCAAAGTTAGCGAGAAACAAACAAACAAACAAAAAATATTGGCAACAATATGATTCAGTGTAAATGTGGATATCATTAAAGACTTTCACAAAATAGACTTCATTGCACCAAATCGTATTAACTAAAATACGCCATTTGGCAATGGATCCAATTACGGAAAACTACTTAATATGTTTAAGAATCTCCTCATTAGCAAACATATTGCAACTGATAAGCAAACGGATATGAAGCATAAATGCTTAAGTTGGTTAAGCGGTTTTTGTCAAGAAAGATGAAATACATAACAACAAAAAATATGCGAAATTCTACCATGATCGCAAAAGTTTTTGATTTGTGTATTTGAATCTTCCGGTTTGGCGAAGGATTACGGAAAAAAATAAATTATGAATAAAAGTAACGTGTTACAGTGCTTAACATACATTTAAGGGAGACCAAACTGGTCGCCAGTGGCGGCTAGTCATGGAAATACTAAAACTAGTTGTTGGAGGCCACCGTAATACTGACCCATCATGGATATTCATAATATAAAATAGGAAAATAAAACATATGTAAACTGTTTATAAAATGCATTACAATTCGAATAAAATCGTGGCTCGATGACGTCATAAACTTTAAAGGCTCGATTACTGAATTGCTTAAAAGAAACATCCTTATAACTCCAAAAACAATAATCCTATTAACTAGCGGTTTATTGCATCTGATTAAGCGTCAAATTTCCAATTCAAATATATCTTTGAAGTGAAATTTGGATGAAATACAGGGCCATGAAAAATCGAAGAGTGTGGAAAATAGGATTACAAATATCTCGGCAACTCATTATCAGATCGACTTCATTCTTTATGCAAAATTTATATTTTTTGATTGTCTTTTATATTCACTCCTTAAAATAAACAATTTCGAAAATTTTTATATACCTTTTATCAGAACGAATACTTCGAGAGTCCGAAAAAAATAGTTCCGGTTAATCGAGGTTATTGAAATTAAATAGGCTTTTTCCCATTATTACATACTAATTAGATACCAAATTGCAAGTCTCTATCTCAAATTTTTCGGGAGGTAGAGCGTTTACAGACACACAGACAGACAGACGGACGGCAAT
Organism: Maratus michaelseni; assembly: GCA_963931845.1. Taxonomy (NCBI): domain Eukaryota; kingdom Metazoa; phylum Arthropoda; class Arachnida; order Araneae; family Salticidae; genus Maratus; species Maratus michaelseni. The sequence goes on along the minus strand of OZ007588.1, from coordinate 471,662,610 downwards.
TTTTTTTCTAAAAATATGTTTTTCGGAATCTCCAGTGTCTGAAACGTGTAAATCCGTCAATTTTTTTATTTCGATTTTCAAAACAATTACATGACTTACACTACGTATGATGTGTAAGTAAAATGGGCACATAGAAGTCAGTTCATACTCATTTTTGGAACATGGATATACTCAAGTATGAGCACATGATGTTTTATTCTTGAGTGTGTGCATGTTTTCAGAAATGAGTATGTACTTGTTTCAAACTTGAGCAATTTTGATTCGGAGCAATTGCGAAAATGCGGCATACTCAGATTTGAGTATTTTTTGCCTAGTTTTGAAAATGTCGTTTTCAGAGTGTATGTGAAAGGTCCAGAAAACGTGTATTTTGGGGAATCATATTCCGAAAAATGAAACAAGATATTTGAAAAACCTTTTAGAATTTTGTTTATTACATTTTTAAAAAAATTATCTATATTACAAAGGACAAACGTGTCCGTGCGTAACGCTGACGTCATTTTGCGAATGCCAACAGTTGACGATGAAATTTTGGTTTTGCAATTTTTACTATTGCAATTTTTTTTTAATTTCTGAACATCTCACATTTAAAATTTTTACACTGTTATACAGAGGAAAAATCTACTTTCAAATGCAATTTGTTTGAAAATTGTATCTGAATTGACTGATTTATTATAGCTTTTAAAGAAAAAAAATTGATATTTTTCACTTTTTTCGAGCTTAATGGTTGCCATTGGCAATTTTGATTCCCTCTTGTCGACCGCATATTATCGTTGATTAAAGAATTGAAATGGCTATTATTACAGTAAAACCTCCAAAGTTGACCACCTCTGTACGTTGACCACCTCTCTACGTTGACCGAAATTTATTAGTTTGAATGGTCACAATGTATTTTCAATGGAGATTTACCTCTCTATGTTGACCACCTCCGTAAGTTGTATGTTGACCACTTTTTAGTAAGTTTTATTCTCTGTAACTTGACCACTGATGTTTTCTTAAATTTGATTTTTCCTCCATTTGTTCTCCATCTGGTTTTCAGGAATTTCTTTCTCAGACATTCGGCTTATCTGTGCAACACTTGCCCCCCTTGTGGCCCTCCATTCAATGTTCACTTCCAGTCTGATACAATGGGAGGGAAATGCCAGAATTCTTGGAATCTGTCGAAAAATGTCAGGGGAGTGGGGGATGTGCGTAGCAGTGTAGCTGTACGCAGAATTGGAAAACAACGTGTATAGCTCACATGTGAAACACATTCCGTTCTTTTTTTCTGGATGTCGCATCGTGACGGGACAGGTCGTTTATTTGTGAATTTTCATTAAAAATTGCACAAAGAAAAGCTCTAAAAGAACTTAGATTAAAGGAGAAAGTGGATATTCTTAATTTTCTGGAAAGCAGCAGCCAAAAGAAGACAGGGAAAAATTTGGTGTGAGCAAAACAACGGTGAGCAACATTTTAAAACGCAAGGAAGAATACCTGAAAAATATTCATCTGAAAACGGGGGACTCCAAAGAAAACGCAGAAAAACGTATCTTGACGCTGTGAATGAAGCCACATTTCATTGGTTTAAAGAGATGAGGTCAATCAATGCAAGAATATCGGGACCTATGCTTCAGGAAGTAGCAAAAAATTTGCAAAAGAATTCTAAATAGAGGACAAGCGTCAGCAGGTTGGCTAGAAAAATTCAAACTACGATACGAGATTTCTCAAAAAGTTTTTTGTGGGGAATCGAATGAATTTTCAGCTGAAGTGGTGGAAAAGTTTATTGAAAAATTCCCAGAGTTTGCTAAAGGTTTTAAAGATGAGGACATCTTTAATGCTGTCGAGTGCGGTCTCTTCTTTAAAACAATGCCTGATAGAAGTCTAGTAATGAAGGGTGACACTTGCAAAAGAGGAAAACTTTCAAAACAGTATTTTACTGTTCTCCTATGTGCTAGTATGACTGGGGAAAAATTGCAGCCTACGGTGATTAGCAAATCCGTAAAACCTCGTGCATTTAAGATGTAAAACCTGAAGACCTTCCTGTTTTCTGGAGAGCGAAAAGATCCGCTTGGATGACCAGTGCTTTGTTCGAAGAGTGGGTTAGAGGAATTGACGCAGAAATGAGGAAAAAGAAACGGTCTATTCTACTTACCGTGGACAACTGCCCCAGCCACCCGAAAGTGAATAATCTCACAAATGGAAGCTAAAATTTTTGCCTCCAAACACAACTTTGAAAACTCAACTTTTAGATCAAGGCATTCAAAGTGCACTGCAGAGCTCAACTTCTGGAATAGGTTATCATGAAAGCACAAACCTGTGGTCCTTCTGCATTGGCATCTTCAACAGCTGCATCAGTAAATGCTTTGAATGTTGTTCATTGGATTAATTCTACTTGGAACTAAGTTACGCAAACCACGATTAAGAACTGCTTCAAGAAAGCTGGATTTGTAACAGCTACAACATCGGTGCAAGAGGATGAGTTTCATCTATCTCCCTTGCCAGTTTTTGATGGAGTTGATTTGTAAGATTATGTTACCATGGACGATGAGTTAGTAATATGTGTTGAACTAGACCTAGAAGCAATCTTCAATGAGATACTCTCTGCAACTAAGCACAGCGAGGACTCTAAGGTAGAGAATGATGATCCAATTGACGACGAAACTGAAAAGTACCCAACTCTGAAGGACGACGATGTAAAGTGCATGATGGAGCAACTTAAAGGTTTCACTGCAGAAAAATTCCCAAGCATGCTTAATGGACTTGTAAACTGTGAAAGTACTTTTTGCAGTTACCTAATCAACAAAAAGAGGACTAAAAAAAGGTGAATTATTCTTTCAAAAATTGTAAAAATGTGCTGTACCTTCAGTAAAAATAAAAATGAGTAAGTGCTAATTATTTTCTAAATTTTTCCCTAAAAAATACTAAAAAAGTTTACTAATTTTTTTCTAATATTGCACTAAATATTTTCTAAAAATTCCCTAAGTTGACCACCTCCGTATATTGACCACTTAGTTACAGTCCCTTGGGTGGTCAACTTATGGAGGTTCTAGTTAGAAATTAATTAACACACCTTGAAAGGTAAAAGGAAAAACTGTTGCTGTTTTTACATAAAATACAAAATAATAATAATGATAATAAAAATAATAATAATAATAATAATAATAATAATAATAAACTTTTGATGAGCGATAATTTCATAAATCGAAATTATTTAATTCAAAAATCAAAGGAATGTTTGTGATACATAAAAATATTTTTCAATGTAAACGCGAGAATTATCCCGTTCAAAAATCAATTTATGATGAAGTTCCGCTTGCTGTTTTAAATGAAAATTCTAAGATGTATTTTATTGACGCGTAAGGACTGGCAAAACATTTTTACTTAATGTAGTTTAAACAAGAACGAAAAATCATGCGGCAAGCATAGATTATGTAACACTTTCCAACGCTTCCAAAATAATTTTACAAATCATTACCGTTTAATAAGCTGAAAGATAACATCTAAGTAAACAATTTGGAAAACGCATAACATATTTAAAAACGTAATTTCAGGAATTTCCAACATATATTTCCAACATATACAATATTCGGAGAAATATCCGAATACTTTTATTCAGCCCTGTATACGATCTATAGATTTGTATATATACTACATAGGATGCTAAATTTTAGTTTAGTTAGGAAATGCGTAGCGTAGTTTAAAATTCTCCTTCTGGAGTTTCTGTCAACAAACGGAAATGTGTTCGCGAACTTTTGTGCTGCCCTGTATATGATCTACAGAATTTATATACACCAAGTAATGGACAAAAAGTGAATTAAATTTAAAATCGCGTTCAGCAACTTAAAACGCACTTCCAGGAATTATTGTTAACAGACAGTAGAGAATTCTTTTGTGTGGCCCTGTAAATGAACGATGACTGCTATACACACAATATTCTGTAGTAAGCCTCTTGTAATGCACCTTAGTGATATTATATAAATTTCAATGCGTTTAAAATAATGAAACATTATTTAATTAAACCGCAAACAATTTTTCTCCATAGAAGAAATGTAACGGAATTCTTTTGACTCCCCTGTAAAGTAACTATAAGTGCTAAGTACACCCTATTCCATATTAAGCTTCTTGTAATGCCCCTTAGTGATATATATCAATTACAATGTGTTTGAAATTGTGTAACATCATTAAAATAAACCGCAAAGGATTTTTCCCCATAGACCGTAATGTTACGAATTCTTTTGAGTGTCCCTGTAAAAAAACTATAAGTGCTACAACTTTAGTTGAAATAGGGAACATGCTATAGATAACGACAATAACATATAAAAATTGCAGGGTAATCCGAGCATATTTACGGGAGTTAGAGCACGGCCATACGACAGACGGCCATACGGCAGACGAACCAAAGTCATAAACACTTTTCAAGTAGGTTGGAAAGTGTTAAAAATGGTGAGATCATAATATGGTTCCGTTATCTGTATCATCTTCTGGAATCGCAGCTTTGCTATTAGATTAAGATAGAATAACACATTCAAGATTAAAAATACTGCTGCATTTGAATGAAACATCTACGCGTGCTATTAGTAAGCAATCTGACCTTACTGCATTAATGAGAGAAACGAAGTTAATCGTATGGGATAAAGCACCCATGATGAGTAAATTAGTATTTGAATGTGTAGACCGTAAGCTTAAAGACATAAAAAGCAATAAGCAATGATTCACCATTTGGTAGAATCTATATATTTAAAACGCTAAGCGATTTCTTTCGACAATCCGTGAGAACAAACTACTGCATCAAATTACACCATTCTTTTTTTTAATGAAAGATATTTGGACACAGATTTGTTATCGTGAATTCGTTTGTTCGAAAATTTAATTAATTAGCCGTAATTTTCAATTTAACTTTTACTGCTGCTTATGACGTCATAAAGTCGGAAACTCCCACTGTTGCAAGGGATAGAGTTATTTTCTGAACTCTGTGGTTTGTCAATCTTTCGACATTAGCTAATATCAACTAGGTTTTTTTTTTTTACATTGTAATATTAAATCTTAAAAAACTTACTTAAAATTAGCTAAAATATAATCATAATAAAATATCTAAACATATCAATATGAATAACAAATCTCACGTAAAATATTGCAATTGAAATGATTCCAAGTGAAAGAAGATTTGGAGAGTTATCCCTGACGCCACATACATACATACATACATACATCGCGCCCAGCTAACCGAAAAGTACCCCAAATTATTCGCCAAACTGGAGCGCCCAATATTCAAACAGAAGAATGTTGCCATTAAATCTCAAAAATAAAAATAATAAAATAATAATTAGGAAAACACCATTTACTAAAGTATCATTTATCAGTAACTTTAAACAATAAATTTTACAATATATTAATGAAAACAGAATAAAAAGAATCTGCCGCTTAATTTAACGACTTTTTAAATAATTTTCAAGCATGAAATATTTTTCAATTCCATCTCAATAATGATCATCAGTTTGCTTTAATAATATAACATAGTCCCTGGAAAAGTTGCCCAAATTGAAAATAGATTTTCCTAACCATCATAAAAACTGAAAAAGAAAAATAATAAAAACCCCTGATAAATCATAAGATCAGATTATCGAAATGAAAGAGCATTTTGGCGCTAAACTAAAATCTGTCAAGAAAAAAAAAACTATTTATAGTTTATGATTAACATAAAATTGATATTTCCCCTGATAAATCATAAGATCAGATTATCCAAAAGAAAGAGCATTTTAGCGCTAAACTAAAATCTGTCCAGAAAAAAAAACTATTTATAGTTTATGATTAACATAAAATTGATATTTCCCCTGATAAATCATAAGATCAGATTATCCAAAAGAAAGAGCATTTTGGCGCTAAACTAAAATCTGTCAAGAAAAAAACTATTTATAGTTTATGATTAACATAAAATTGATATGCTGAATTCGTTGATGTATATGTTACATCAGAATATTCTAGGAACTGTATTTTATTATTTTTTTAAAGATCCATTGGATATTTAACTGTATAAGAAGGAAAAGATCTCCGACTATGATGGAAAAGGAATAATCATCCTGATTATGTAAAGGAACCGAAGAAACCATACAAATAAATTACATTTGAAAACATTAAAAATCTCCCTTATCTGCAGATTGATTTATTATTGTAAAAAAAAAAAAAATTCTTCATCTTTACATAGAAATTTAGCTTAAAACAATGGATGCGTTTCAGAAGATATGGATTTGAAACGAACAATGATTAAAGAAGATATTTTAAAACTTTTAATTTAAACATTTTAAAACTTTTTTAACGTCGAATTTTGACGGTGCCTTTGGTGAGATGCAATGCACATGCGCATAGGAGCTCATTCGGTTGCATTATCACAGGGGTGGTGGGGGAGGGGGGATGTGTGCTTTATTTACTATGTTCTTTTATTGACTGAATATGAGATGAACATGGGATTATACTATTTGTATGATTCTTCATAGGTCCAGAAATTTTTTTTTGTTGCCGTGGGGAATATGGCGGTAATGTCAAATTGATTTGCATTACACAGTTGTTTACGGATTGTTTGTTTGGAGTTTGCTTCGGAAATAGTACTGTAATTCACTGGGGGAAAAAACTTTTAAAATAAAATATTTGAAAGTCTGTTTCATATGCACCCCTTCTTATGTAATAAAGAAGCTTATTTAACTAATATTGTTATTGTAATTTTTTCCGTCAAGTTTTGACGGGTTCCATCTAGTAGTAGTTGTATTTTCTAGCGACTTTAGACAATTTTTGCCTAGATTCAAACATATAGATTAAAATTCTTTTATTAAATTTTGATGCTAATATTACGTAATCGGGTCCGTGTCAAGGGATGATGTCACACATAAACGAGGTTGTCATGAATAGGGTTTAATGTTAATAATTGTCTATATTATAAACCAACACATGACTAATTATTGCTGAAGTCATTTTGACGGTAGTAACGAACTGACTAATAAATTTCGCTTTCACTGCATCTTTGTAAACTTCTAAACCTCGCACAATTTCAATTTCTACTCCGTCGAACAGAGACAAAATGCAATTACTGTGAAAAGTGCATTTGAATTTACTGATTTCTATGATTTTTAAAATAATTTCCAAACATGAGTTATTTTTAAATTTATATCTATTACGTGCAGTCCGATTGCGAAAGATTAATCAGTTTGCATTTTAAACAATATAAGAAGTTCCGCATTTATTCCCGGCTAATATTACAGAACAAAATTAAAACTTTATCAAAATATACATATAAATAATAATATAATATGAATAAAATGCAAATTTAACAGACATGTTCTCAAACTATGCGCTTAAATAGTTGAAATTTCCGGAATAAAAAACCTGCAGTAAGCAGCGAAGTCTTGGACGATTCCTTTGACCGTTAACTCCTTTCATGTGGCTAATACAAAAGTATCGCTTTATTAAATTTCGAAATTTTATTTGAATATATTATTGATTTTTTATAAAAATTCGTTTTTACGTTGTTAATGAATCAGTTTAATATATATGTAGGATTTCAGATGAAACACTTCACGTAAATGATCATCAAATGAACTGACACTGAACTGACACTCTATTATTATCCATGACTTTGATGCGCGAGTTGTAAATAGTTTGAATCGCGAGATTTGGCTAAGAGCCAGTGTTCTAATTTTTATTATGAAGCGAGATGTAAAAGGAATATAGCCGGAGAAAGGTATTATTAGGCCTCGCCGGATTGCTGTAAGCTAAATTGTTGTTATATAGTTTCTGCTAAAAGTGTATTAGTTGAAATTAAAGCTAGTATTCTGTTGTTCATCTATTATTTGTCATATTGGTTCAGTAAAGTGACTGTTTATATATCATTTACTTACATATATATGCTAAATATGAAAAATATATTTTTTATAAAAAATCTTTTTTGCGTTGTTAATGATTTAGTTTAATATATATAGGCTAAATATGAAAAATCTATTTGAATTATTAAAAAATGGTTTTCGTCTATGTTTTGTAACCCGGGAAGCCCGGGTTTGATTCCCTAGTTTTTATAATGGCGAAATGAAGTTGGGTATCCCCAGCAGATCCACAATACAAAGATGGTGTAGTTCTGGTACAACGGTTATCTGAAATTATAAAAAGCATAATGTATTTGCTCCGACTACTTCAAAGTAGAAAGTAATCGTTCGGTGTATGAAAAAATTAATTAAAAAAAAAATGGTATCCCTTCAGAGTTAAAGTACCGATGTTCACAAAAAATTTTGAACTTTGTTTATAAAAAATAGGGAAAATCATTAGATTGCCAAAAGGAACGATTACTCTTTGGATAATATTGTTGTTAAAAATTGGTCAACATTTGAAGAAGGTTGGTTAATGTTTGTTCGAATTATCGTGATCACCGACTTTGCGCTGTCTTCACTCGGGGGAACAGGAAAAATCCGTTGGAGCTAGATTGGGTCTGTAGGGGGGCTGGGGAAGCGTTGCTATGCCGTTCCGGGCAATATAATCGTTGACTGCGAAGCAGGTGTGGCTTAGTGCATTATCATGATGCAGCTTCCAATTGGCGGCAATGTCTGGCTTCACTTGATAGACCCTCCGTTTCAATCTTTTCAGTACGTCCACGTAGAAAGCAGCCATGACGCTCCTCCCTAGTAGACAATCAGAGGGGCCTTTAAAACAACGATATTTGCCATAAGAGATTTCCACCAACCTGACTGTCGCGTCCATCGAACCTGCCTGGAGCATGCGCGCTGCGACCCGTCAGATAAATTTGGTCTCATTATTTCTTATTCAAGCCGTGTAGAATATAAAGGCAATAGCAATTTATTTTCTTCTTATTTCTAACTACCCACTATTACATTTTGTCCTTCTCTTCTAGTACATAAAGTATCATTACTAAATTTGGTGTTGTCCAAAGAGCTTTCATTTCGTTTCACTGAATGCTTCCCATTGGCAGCGTTTTCTACCCGGGTAAAAAATAATCAATATTTCCACAATACATGCGGAATAGTCCTAAGAAATTCATAAAAGATATGCATGCTTAAAATGCAAAGATCCTTTAACGGCAATTCTTGGAACAAATAGGTTAATGAACCACGTGGTATGGAATGCGCAGAGACCATTTTGGAAATTATTATACATTAAATCGTTAAACAAATTGTTTTGCATAATAATTTTAATTTAAATTAAGTTTTATATAAACACATTTGTTTATTTTATGACATGGTTTAATTTAAAACGTGTTACAAAATATAACTTTACACTTCGTAGTTCTTAAATTTTTACGTGTCAAAAAAAAACAATTTTCATTTTGTTAAAGATAATTTTCTTTTACAAAAGTTCAGTAAATATGTTATTCTTTTCACGAGCACGAGACACTTAATAAAGTTTTTTTTTAACGGGAAAATCTACCTTTTTATGTTAGGGGAAACTTTTTGAATAGAAAAATAATTATTATCATTAAAAAGTACTGTTTTCACTACAAAATTATCTTTGAAAAGAATTTTTGCTATTGTCATTGTATATTTAAAGTTCAATTAACATGAATAAAACGATAAAAAGAACATTTTTTTAATATCATACACTTCATATTAGGTGTTTTAATTATATATTTTTAAATTACATTTAGTTCTATTCTTTTTAATTTTTGCAAATGTGAAAAGATGAAAGCGTTTCAAAAGACAATTATATAAAACATATGTCAAATATATTACTTTTAATTAAATTTAAACATTTTGCTTGAAACCAAATTGTATGATTTTTTTTTAAATGTTAAAAACAATTTGTATAACGTAAACAAAAGATGAAAGCTTAATAATTATTCATGAGTATTCAAAGAACAATATTTAAAAAATATATATACGCATTTATTTATTTAAAAATATATATATCGTTTTGGAACACTTTTAAAATTGAGAAACAGATTAACTTATCTCATACCTAAATATTTTGACAATGTGTAATTGCAGAAACATATGATTTTGCTTCCCATATTTGCCTTTGAAATCTCTTTTCTTTGTTAAGGGAACTTGTTACACTTTGAAAAATTATTTTTTAATTTAAGTAATTTATAATACATTTTTGATTTATTTTTTAATGATTTTATGAAAGAAGCATATTTATTTAAGAAACAATGCAAATTTCTTGTTAAAATGTAAGAGATTTACCTTTTTAAACGAATTTAAAAATTTATACAATTTTCAACTTCTCTCAAAAATCTTCTATTCTTTTTTCATGCTTTTCTTACAAATGTGCTCTATAATTGTAAGGGAAAGATTTCCAAAAAGTTAATTATTTTAAGCAAAAATAAACAGAATGTAAAATTTTAGCAAAAGTGACTATTTACTCAACATTTTTATTTTCCAAGTATAAGCTAATTATGTTATTTCAAATCGTATTTTAAATTTCAGAAATTTCACCAAAATGAATGTCAATAAATATCAAGTAAAATTATCATTTTGAGCATACTCAAGTACTAAAAAAATACAATATTAGAAAAATAAATATAAATATTAGAGGCTGAATCGTTTAAAGGGAAATGGATGCAGTAGAACATATTTTACACATCATTTTAATGATGGGGTCTTTACTTAATTACGCTTAAATATATTAGGGATATTTAAATACATATTTTGTGAGCAAAAAATTGTGAAAATGACAGTTTCCTTATTTTTTCTTAAATCAAGAGTACATAAATATAAAAAAAGATGCTTCACACACAGAAGAAAACGACATAGTAAATTAATATTAATTTTTTCACTGAAGAGAACAAAACAATATCAAGTTATCCTTTAGTACATGTGAATAAGCTAACGTACGCGTAGATTATATATATAAACATGCTATATAAATAGGCTATATAAACAGGCTAAATATATATAAACGGGCTAAGCCGAAAAATTAAGTATTTCCTAAAAAACGATTATTGCTTAGAACAAAAGAGACAATCTAATAGTTGATTTACTTAAGTGTAAATCGGACAACTCTTTAAAGAAGTCAATCCCAAGACACAACCATTTTAACTCTCAATTTCCCAGAAGCAATATCCGTGATTTGGGATATTTAATGATATATTTAAAGCTTATTTTAGATTTTGATGAGGAGTTTAAATTAAGTTTTCAGATTTCACTATCAGCACTCAATACACGTAGAAACTAGTCGTTGAGGGCCACCGTAATACTTACCCATCATGGATATGCATAATATAAAATATGAAATTATAACATGTGCAAACTTTCTATAAAATGCATTGCAATTCGAATAAAATCGTGGATTGACGACAACATAAACTTTAAATGCTCTATTACCGAATTGCGTAAAAGAAACATCCTTATAACTCCAAAAATGTTAATCATATTAACTGACAGTTTAATGCGTCGGAATAAGCGTCTCATTTCCAATTAAGAAATATCTTTGAATTGAAATCTGAATGAAATACAGGGTCATAAAAAATGGAAGACTGTGGAAAATATAATTACAAATATCTCGGCAACTCATTATCAGATCGACTTCATTCTTTATGCAAAATTTATATTTTTTTATTGTCTTTTATATTCACTCCTCAAAATAAACAATTTCAAAAATTTTTATGTAACTTTTAACAGAACGAATATTTCGAGAGTCAGAAAAAAGTAGTTCCGGATAATCGAGGTTGCTGAAATTCAATAAGCTTCTTCCCATTATTACATACTAAGTACATACCAAATTTCAAGTCTCTATCTCAATTTGTTCGGGAGATAGAGCGTTTACACACACACATACAGACACACAGACGGATGCCAATTTTTTTTTTCTAAAACTATATTTTTCGGATATTTTAGTGTCTGAAACGTGTAAATCCGTCAAAAATTTTTTTCGATTTTCAAAACGGTTACAAGACTTACCCTATACTATGTATGATGGATAAGTAAAAAAAGTTTTTAAAAAGTACCTATCTATTTTCTCGCCGACCACTTTTTATAAGAAAAGACTCTCGCCAAACAATGTGATTTAACGTTAATAATACAAAAGCGTTACATCACGTATGAAATATCCAATTAGGGACTATTCCATTCCCTATGAAATACCTAAGTTTCAATAAGACTTGATTAATTAAGAAATTTCAATATTTACTCTGACTTTCCACACACAAATTCATTATTTTCCGTATTGAAGTTTTAATTAATATCCCATTCTGTATAAGTATATATTCAAAAATTTAGATACAATTTTTTTTAAATTTCAGAAAATTGAAAGCTGTAATTGACTCTGCTATAATGTTTTGTAGATAAATATTTTATTTCATTTTGTCATTTTATTAATTTTGTCATTATATAGCATGTTTATACATAATCTACGCGTAGGTTAGCTTATTCACATGTACTAAATGATAACTTGATATTGTTTTGTTCTCTTCAGTGAAAAAAATTAATATTAATTTACCATGTCGTTTTCTTCTCTGTGTGAAGTATCTTTTTTTTATATTCATGTACTCTTCATTTAAGAAAAAATAAGGAAACTGTCATTTTCGCAATTTTTTGCTTAAAAATATGTATTTAGACATCCCTAATATATTTAGGTGAAATTAAGTGATGACCCCATCACTAAAATGGTGTGTAAAATATGTTTTACTGCATACATTTCCTTTTAAACGATTCAGCCTCTAATATGTATATTTATTTTTCTAATATTGTATTTTTTCAGTACTTCAGTATGCTCAAAATGATAATTTTACTTGATTTTTATTGGCATTCAATTTGGTGAGATTTCTGAAATTTAAAAACCAATTTGAAATAAAATAATTAGTTTATTTTTGGAAAATAAAAATTTTGAGTAAGTAGTCACTTTTACTAAAATTTTACAATCTGTAAGATGTAACTATTCCCATTAAACATTGTATCAAAAAGACGAGATCAGCCAATCGCAATTATTATTTTTCTCGTTCTTTACACTCCATTTATTTATCACTTATGAATAATAATGAATTAAGACATCAATCTTCTTGGCATATTCTTAAATAAGTTTTGAAATGCTGTTAGTGTACTTCACACTGAAGTAGATAAACAAGATGGAAATTTTCATGACAGCAATTTATCTCAGTCTAATTATTACTTAGTTTTCTCTCATACTGGTGTGTTTAGGTCTTAATATTTTCTCTTTTGAAAAATTAAAACTTCGTTTCTTTGCTTGCAATGATTAACAGTGTTTTGGAAGGATAAAATAGACTTTAATTAAGTGATACATTTTTGAAAGAATATTGTGACGTTATTTGAAGACTTTAAAATAGCAAAATATTCTCGTAATTTTGAAGTTAGAAATGGTAAAATATGAACGATGTAGAAATACACAAAGCGTAAAATATGGCTCTGAATTTTAATAAGTATTACTACAGATATATTTTCATTAAAATATATAAGGACTATAAAAGCACAGCAGATGGAAATTTCAAATTTGGAGTTGATTTTAATGGTGTCAAATTTTTTTTTAATAATTAAAAAATAACAACATTTTTGAGAAAGTAATAATGCTGTTAATATATTTATTTTCTCAGCCTAGAGTACGTATCATAAAATTATTGTGTATTGAAACTTTTCAAACTTTAGAAAAGAGCTTTTAACTAGCTGACCTGCACGGTGTTGCCCGGGCCCGTGACAATAACCTTAAATAAACCCCAAATTTAAATCATTTTATATCTATGACCCTATTTTCTACAAATTTATATTTATAAATGAAAAATTCGAGAAAAAATATTGATATTTAGTTTTAAAAGCGCTCATAACAAGATATTTTCTTCCTGTTTCTCAGGGGTCGTTTTATAGTTTAAAAAGGAATAATTATTGTTCTCCGAACTCTTTAACACTTTTATCGGTTGTAAATATAAACAGTTTTTGTAGTGTAAAAAGTTCGTGAAGAAATATGCTTCCTTCTCTTTTTAGGGTTTCGTCAATCTCATCAAACCCTAATACTCCCGCTCCATTGTTTGTCCGTCACAGAGCCATTCTCAGAAACTATGTAACTTACAGAGTTGAAACTTTGTGTATATCTAGCTGAATACCAGTTATGAAGCTCAAAATATTAAAATTTGAAAAAATCGTATTATTTTAATAAACAGAGATAAAAAAAACAAAATTCTAGCAGCCGTTTCCTATTAAATTTAAACATTTTTGGTAAAAGAGTTGCCAAAAATTAAAAATCCACAATGAATATTGTTCGGACAATATTTTCCGACAATGTTTTCGGACAGTGCTTTCCGACACACGTTCGATAGAGCATTTTCGATAGAGAGAACGATACCTAGATAAGAGATTATGTGCATCGAACCAGACTTCGCAAGTGATCTTGGGTTTACTTGCATCCAAGAACATTTCGCAGTTTGAATGGTTGGTTTATTCTTTTTGTTAACTGTTAAAGTGACTGTTTATGTAAGTTTTCAGTTCAGAGCACAGAGCTCATGTGTGTTAGATGGCGGTCGCTGTCGAATGTGTAACCAAGAGGGTTTTAACGTTTTAATTAAAGTTTACAGTTCACATTTTTACCTTGTGTAGTTTTAATCAGTGTTTATCTTATTGAGTTTAAAGTTAACCAGCCGAGCTATCATTAAATGGTCCGTCGAGCCGGAGATTTCTTTTAAAGGGGAAAATAGCTGATTAGGCTAATGTGGAAAGTGAATTTGGACTGTAAAATGTGGATGTTTGGTGTTCAGTGTTAGAGTTCAAGCGCATGGTTGGTTGGATGCCAATGCCCCTGCTTTGTTGATCAAGACGTTTTAAAGATTTGGTGAGTTCGTTCCTGTACTTAATTTTTTATTTATTATGGAAGAGTTAAAGGATGTTTTGGTTAAGAAGAGGGGATTAAAGTCCTCTATTACAAAATTAGAAACTAAGATAATCGGGTATATTAATGAAGCCGATTCAAGTGAATTAACTTTGTTTGAGATTAAAATAGGAAAGTTAACTGATGAATTAAGTGAAACATTTAATAGGATTTTGGCTAAATGTGATAAAAATGAGGTTGATGCGTACATTGAGGAGCAGCAGACTGAACAGGATCGAGTTGACAGTATGTGGCTTAGTGTTAACCGGAAAAAATCGGGAATTACTTTAAACGAAAGTAACAACAGTGCGGGTTTTTGAGGTCTCAAACCTCAGAGGTTAAACTGCCGAAATTCCCACTTCCCACTTTCAGTAGTAATCTGGAGGAGTGGCTTCCATTTTATGATTTATTTAGGGCTAGTGTGGATTGTAATGAAGGTTTATCCGACTGTCAGAAATTACAATATTTAAAATCGGCATGCATAGGCAATGCACTTAAAATAATTCAATTCCTTCCAATCTCTGATTCGAATTATAAGACAGCGTTACAGCTGTTGAAAGAGCGATATTCAAATAAACGAGAACTAATTAACGCATTGATTAAGAAATTTATTGGAATGCCTTGTATTTCGGATAATGCACAGTCACTTTTAGAAAGTGCAGACGTTATAAATGAATGTGTCCGTTCATTGAGTGTACTTAAACAAGAGGCTAACGCCTTTTCAGAAGTATTAATTGTATATTTAATTACAGAGAAATTGGATAGAAATACAAGATATTGGTGGGAAAGAACACTCAAAAAAGAGAAATTGGGTACACTTGAAAATTTATTATCTTTTTTAAAGGACCCTGCGAGAACCCTTCAAAATAGTAAATCATCAGTCAAAGAAATTCGAAAACCTAAATTCACTACATTATTGTCTGCTAATAATATTTGTGTTTTATGCAAAGAATCTCATCCGCTTTACAGATGCCCGCGATATTTGAAATTAAATGTGCAGAAAAGAGTAGAAATAGCTAGAACAAATGGTTTGTGTTTTAACTGTCTTTTAGAGAAACACTATGCGAAAAAGTGTATGAGTGTGGGTAGATGTAGAGTGTGCCACAAGCCTCATCATAGTGTCTTGCATATTTCACGGGATACTGGCCCTCATCTAAAGAGAGTGACAGAAACTCCGGTGGTTCCTCTTTCTCCGAATGCAACGGAATTTCGACCGAGACAAAATGAGTTAAGTCAAACTTCTTGCACTGGCACCTTTGAGTTGCGAAACAATTCTGGGTCGGGAATACAGTTGATGAATATGGGACAGACTCTACTTTGTACAGCCATGATTAGGGTTCTTGATTCAGTGGGTAATCTTGTAAATTGCCGCGCGTTGCTTGACAGTGGAAGTGAGGCCTGTTTTCCTGCAACTTCACTTTACTGTTCCCCAAAACGATTTTGTGGACTTTTTTTATGTTTTCCGGAGTAACCACCTCTTTTGCGTGGTGATCACTGGTGTCCGTACGACCACGTTTAAATTAAGCAAACCAGTCAATAATGGATGATTTACCTGATGCAGTGTCCGGATAACGCTTATTTAGCCAAGCTTTTGTTTGAACGGTATTTTTCCCCCATCAAATAACAATTCTTGAAATTCTTGTTATCAATTTTTTTGTTTATCAACAAAGTCGTTCAACTAAAACCACTAACGTTTTATCCACACGGCGAATCGTCATGGCATTTTTTCTACTACCTTTTAAAGGTTAGTATTTACTAAACAAAACATCGGTTCAGCGATTGCAACGCCATCTGTGTGCCAGACCGGGAACTTATCAGCCCATGTGTTATATAATCGAAGAGTTTGTCGATAGGGGGTGAGGTGCTTAATCCAGTTTGAAATTACAGGGAATGCCTTCATTTACTCAGTTCTGGAAAGTTCTTTTGCGCGGTTAGGTGTCCAATGTTTTCCTCCTAGAGTTTCAACAATCCGATTTATTCCCAGGATTATTTCCAATAGACCCGGTTTATTCCTAGGTTTATAACCAAAAGACCTGTTTTATTCCCAAAAAAACAAGTTTATTCCCAAAAATCCCGGTTTATTTCTAGGTTTAAACCGGGTTTTTTCTAGTCATTGCAACTGTACTTACTCCAGATATGAGCAAAAAGCTGTTGTCTAATTTCAAAAGCTTAATTATGCCATAAAAACCAAGTCTCAAAACGGAAAATGCTGCCCCAGCAAAACAATAAGCCACATTTGATATGACAATAATGGTTTGATGGGAGATCATCCAAAATAGATGATATCTTTGTATGTGACTTCATATATTCAGCCTTTTAAAACATTGTTGACGAGAGACGTGTATGGGTTTATCATATGGGTTTATGATATGGTTTATCATTTACCAAGACGAGAAAAACGATTCGCATTTTTCAATTCTCAAGCGCAGTATTTGGTTAACGCGAATCGATATTATTTAGTTTTCAAACACAGAAGACGGAAGACAAAAAATCACATCTTGTGCTTGCCAAACAGTTGTTGTATAAGTATTAGTCATTGGATTTAGTTGATTTTGTGTATGTAACGTAATGGCTTAACATAACCTAAAATCAATTTTGAAGAATTAATCGAAAATGGTGGACAAATCTAAAGAATATAGTGAAAATTTTGTTTTTCAGACGTGTTTGCAGATGTACCAAGTGATGTGTGAGACTGCTACTGAATATGTCAATGTTTCTGATAGTGATAGTGACTATATTTGACTATTTCCATAAGAAACGATGTTTTAATAACTAGCACACTAAGAAACAATATTAGTATTATCGATAATCGTACCAACCAATTTTTAATGAAAATTGTACATTGTTCTGAATAGGAGCATTTATTTTTCACATATATATATCTAAAATGTGCGGGCTCCATTCGTTCCGCATTAAGAGCCTACACTAGTCACGCGAAGAAACGCTCAAGCTAATCTTAAGTTTATGGGAAGGTTCTTGCGCGATTTCTCGCTCGCATTTTAATATTTTTAAATGATTTTTTTTTTTTTTTTTTTTTTTGCACAGGATAGCTGAGGTCGATCTCTAACTTTGTTAGTTTTTACTTTTTTTATTTTGGTTACAGTTTTTTTTTATAAGCGGACATTTTCAATTTTGGAACCGGTTGGAACCGGTTCTGAAAGTGAAAGTACCCTTATATAAAAAAAACTGGAACCAAATTCGAAAAAATAAAAACTAACAACGGTAGAGATCGACGTCAGCTATCCTATGCAAAAAAAAAAATCTTTTAAAAATATTAAAATGCGAGCGAGAAATAGCGCAAGAACCTTCCCATAGACTTAACATTGGACTTAACATTGGCTTGCGCGTTTTTTCGCCTGACTGATGTAGGCTCTTAAACCATCCAAAATGTGTAACCGAAAGTCAACGATACATCTATGACACGGATGTGCAAAATACCGTAGAAAACTGGATGGGTAAGCAACTTAGGAGTTTGTACATTAAAGCCATCCACTCCGTCTTTACGCTGGGGTCAATGAATAAATATCTATGGAAAATATGTGTAAGTGGCAAGTTAAACATTAATTGTATTATAATCATACCAGAAGGACCCGTTCGAAACATTCGCACTGCAATCTTTGAGATTATTTCCTTTTACGTTTTAGCATTAATTTTTAATTAACTGATTTTTTTTTAATCCATAAATCGTTTTAACGAAATGTGAGTGTACTATGTCAGAAGCCTGTTCAAAAACTTTTCGAATTATACCTCATTCATCGTTGTATGTTTTGTATGTGCATAAAAAAAGGCATGCTGACAACAGAAATAATATGTATGATCTGCATTGTTTTTTCATAAATGTAATGAGAGCATTTTTCAAACGGATGTTGCCACAAAAATAAAAAACCGCATTATAGGATGCTCAACAATGATTATAAAAAATTAGAAATAGTACAAAAGAGGTAAAATGTGACGTTTTCTCATGGGTTTATTTTATATTTATGATTGAAAACCGAAATAGAAACGTTTAGAATAAATTAAATATTATTGATTGATCGAAGCAGTGGTATTTTACACCTGTAGCATAAAAGGTATGATTTGTTATATTAGATTGAATTGTAATTTAAGTGTATTTCAATTTATTTTTCTTCGTCCCATATTTTTACCGAAAAAGATGACGTCATCCTCTAATGCAATTAAAATAATTTTCCCCCCCTTGCAAATGCTTTTTTCTATCTTCGATGGGATTTGATTGTGAGGAGTAAATGAGACGATATTCTGGCTTGACTAATGTTGTTTTCCGATATTTTTCTCCTCAATCTTAATTTTCTGTAGAATTTAATCCTGCATTTAAACAATATTAGATATGGCTAAAAATGATTAGATTGCAGTGTGAAATCCTCGTACGGGTCCACTGGTAAAATACATATTATTGTTAAAAAATGGTACATAATATAAAACAAGAGGGAAAAATTCTGCTATAAGGCCGAATATAGATTGCCACACACGGCTTTTATTTAAAAAATAAATAAACTAGCTGTAACTCAGAATAAAAACGCAATGACGACAAACAATTTTAAAATATCTAAATAAACAAATAAAAATTCCCATGTTAAAGTGTTGAGTTTTTCAATAACCATTCGATTTAGAAAAATATTTTTCTACCACTGAGCAATTTTTTTTAATGAAATTTAATTCATGTTGCTATGGCAGCAGACGATAAAACGATATCTTTGGAATAAGGGAATAAATAGAAGAAAAAATTTTGTTGATGTTTGTGATAAAATGTTTTTCTTTATTTTTTAAAAATGTATATACATAATTCACTTTTATATTTTAACAGAATAATAAGTTTACTATAATTCGTTACTCATGCTATGGCCAGTATACACGATACACGTCGAGCCACAATGCCTTTATCATTATCTTTTTACGCGTAAAAGTTTCGCTACGGTATTCCATTGTGAAGTTTTATAATTTTTGAAATCTAATATTTCAAAAACGACATAATCATTAGATTTGAAATTTATATCAAGAAAAATACAATTTTTTACCATTCTAACGCAGTTTGTAAAGAATTTTGTGACAAATACTTTTCGAGTTATTAATTTTTTAAGTAACGTCAAATGTTTCATTTTCCGAGATTAATCTGTGGCAACGATGGATTGCTGTGACTTTTCATAAACATGAAAAATGATAGAGATTGAAAGAATAAGCCACCCTGTGTGTGGCTAATAAATAAATAAAATATAATTAATGTTAAATCAATAACAAAAAATAACTATAAGGCATAGTTAAAAACAAGAACGAAAAATCATGCGTCAAGCATAGATTATGTAGCACTTTCCAACGCTTCCAAAATAATTTTTCAAATCATACCGTTTAATAAGGTGAAAGATAACATCTAAGTAAACAATTTGGAAAACGCATTACATATTTAAAATTATAATTTCAGGAATTTCCAACATATACAATATTCGGAAAAATATCCGAATACTTTTATTCAGCCCTGTATAGGATCTATAGGTTTGTATATATACTACATAGAATGCTAAATTTTAGTTCAGTTAGGAAACGCGTAGCACAGTTTAAAATTCTCCATCTGGAGTTTGTCAATAAACGGAAATGTGTTCGCGAACTTTTGTGCTTCCTTGTATATGATCTACAGAATTTATACACACCACGTAATAAACAAAAAGTGAGTTAAATTTAAAATCGCGTTCAGTAACTTAAAATACACTTCCACGAATTATTGTTAACAGGCAGAATAGAATTCTTTTGTGTGTCCCTGTAAATGAACGATGACTGCTATGTACACAATATTCTGTAGTAAGCCTCTTGTAATGCACATTAGTGATATATGTAAATTTCAGTGCGTTTAAAATAGTGAAACATTACTTAAATAAACCGCAGTCGATTTTTCTTCATAGACGTAATGTAACGGAATTCTTTTGACTGTCCCTGTAAAGTAACTATAAGTGCTATGCACACCCTATTCCATATTAAGCTTCTTCTAATGCACCTTAGTGATATATATAAATTTCAATGCGTTTAAATTAGTGAAACATTATTTAAATAAACCGCAAATGATTTTTCCCCATAGAACGCAATATAACGGAATTCTTTTGAGTGTCCCTGTAAAAAACTATCAGTGCTACACACTTCCGTTGAAATAGGGAACATACTATAGATGGCGACAATAACATATAAAAATTTCAGAGCAATCCGAGCATATTTACGGGAGTTAGAGCACGGACAGACGGCAGACGGCCATACGGCCAGACAAACCGAAGTCATAAGCACTTTTCAACTAGGTTGGAAAGTGCTAAAAAAGGCTATAAACTATCATAAATAAATAAACTACATACTTATCGAAAAAGAAGGGTTACTAGAATTAATTGGCACGTGCTTGACGTAACTGTATTTCACCTGCCCCTTATAATACGGAAGTACCCATTTTTTTACTATTATTATTATAAAACACACAAATTATTTTATCATAAAACACACTCAATAATTGTGTTATCATAAAACACACTATGATCAATTTATTACAAAACTTACAATGTTTAATTTAATATAAAACACACGCAATCTTCTCCACGGTTGCCATACGAAGCAAAATCTCGCCAAAATCGTCGTGTTGCCTAGGCATAAAATTGCCCTTTTGGAACCAAAAATATATCCCGGTTCGTCTGCGGCATATGTACTAATATCATAATAATATTATAAATCTGATTGTGCGCAAATGTTAGGCTGAAGCCAGGGTAAAAATGGAGCCTTTAATGATCCTGTATTTTTGCATACAGATTGATTATAACCCTCATTTGAACATAGGCTGGTTTTTGTTTATTTTATTCAAATATTTTTCTTAATAATTCAAAATTTCGTTTTTTCATAGAGAGTAAATGGACATTTTTTTCGTATAATATTTTAACATGGTTAAATTTACTTTACCGTTGCTAATACTTTATCGTTGCCAAAACTAATTCAAATTCCGGAATAATAATTTTTAGTCAACAATTTAGTTTCAATTGAAAAATGTTCACGTGAAAAATAAAAATGAAATAAAAAAATTAAAGAATTAAAAAGAAGATTAAATAATATTATTAGAAATAAAACGTACTTTTTTTTAGTTTTTGATAATAATACAAGGTTTCAATATGAGTAACCATAGGAAACAGGCGAATATGACGCCGTACATCAAAAATAAAGCTGATATCTTTGATTGGTGAAATAAAATGATCTTGGGTTTTTTTTCTTCGCTTTTTTCTTTTGTATGGTAATAATTCTTGGCGTTTTACCGTCTGCGCAGGGCTAATATAACTATACCGTATTTTTTATTTAAATTTTAAAAAAGTAAAAAGAAGTTTCAAAAGAAAATGGTCAGCAAATGTCAATAATATGCTCCTCAAAATTACCCATATCGAAAATGATGCCATGGATAGCGAGAAATATTTATTTTCATTCTTAAAACTAAAAGAAATAACTCGATTAACTAAAAAAAAATGACGAATGTTAATAGTTCCATTTTTGTTGATAAAAACTAAAGATTTATTATTATTTCGTTAAAGCAACATAATTTCTCTTATGCCAGTACTGAAATTAATTGCCTGGAAAAGAAAATTAACAAGAATTATGTCATTAAAAAGGGATTTCTCTGCGGGAAAAAGAGGCGTCATATTTGAAATAAAACGGGAATTTTCCAATGTGGTTTAAAATGAGTGTGAATCAATTCCTTACATTAATAATACAAGGATCAGTAAGTATAGAAAGTAGATGAGTTTCACGCCATATTTATAACGAAAAATTTAAATGTTTTTTTATCTATACTGATTATTAAGCATGGATATCCGTTATATACAGATGAGAATTTTCTGATAAAAATCGCATCATAATTTTAAGAAAAGGAAAATGAACGCGAATCTATGTTTGTATTTCGCAACTACTCCTCACTGTAAAAAATTGCTGCAGTAAAATTACTGCAGCAGAGATTCCAGGCAATGTCCATAAGAAAACCGGTTTTGTGACTAGATAAACGAGCTTTGTTATTAGATAAACGGTTTTTGCCCGTAAAAACATGAAATTTACCGAAATGGACCGTTTACCTTGAAAAGGGGGCATTTCCCGTAAAATTACGGCAGCAATTCACGGAGAATGCCCGTGAATTTACAATTTTCATTTACAGTGCCAGAATATCGAACGCAACATGATTTACTTTATACCGGTTATCATTGATCCGAGGATGTTACACAAACTGTCAGAATTAAAAAAATTAAATTAGATGCCAAGAATTTTTTTTTCTTTTTTGTTAATTTTAACGAAGTTTCTCTAAAAACGGAAAGTAAATTACTCCATATTTGTGTATAAAAAAAGGAGAAATAAAATAGATCTGTATATTTTTTACACCATTTTTTCATTAAAACTGAAAAACAGAATTGATTTTCACTTTGAATAGATGGTGAAAACAAAATCTTGATTTCAGTAAATTATCCGAAAAATAAAAACATATTTTCACATATTCAAACTTCATGAATCAATTTATTCTGGAGAACGAAAATTGCCTGTCAACATACTGTCATTTAGAAAATACGATTTGTTTCAGCTATACATTAAACCAAGGAGGCAGAACTGAATTTAAAGAAAAAGCATGTACTATTTCCAATTAATGTTTTTTTGTAGGATGGCTGTTAAAACGTTTCACAAAGGCGTTAAAAATAAAATTGTTTATCAGGTAAAATTGACATTTGTTTTTACCCAATTCGTCTATTTCCACGATTTTATTTGTCCCTCCTTTTTGCATTGGTTGCAATTTCATTTTCGCGATTATTTGGCACAAATTTTCACTTTTTAAAGACTGAGTTATGTCAAGGTCTCTATAACAAAAAAATACCGTATTGTCGCCTATGAAATGTGATAAATAGTTAGTTAATTTTAACGTTTTTAATTATCGGGAGTGAAATATTTTCTTAATTAATGTATTTATTCTTCTTTTAATGTTGCGTGAACGAAGTCACGGGTAACAGCTAGTTATTTATATACAGTTTACTTCTGCTTGTATATTTCAATAAGGTATAGATGTCGTAGACGCACCGGGGTATGTTTATAGCGCCAAAAGGGCGATTTTATGCCTAGGCAACCCGACGATTTTGGTGAGATTTTGCTTCGTATGGCAACCCAGTAGAGAAGATTGCGTGTATATTAAACATTGTATGTTTTATAATAAATTGAACATTGTGTGTGTTTTATGATAAAATTATTTGTGTGGATAGGTTGCGAAAAAATATGTTGGCAAATTTTCTTCTCTCGCCAAAGTCATTTTATTTACCTTTCTTTACCAATACTAAAAAAAAATTGAAGCATTGAATCAGAGATATTAATGAAAGTGAATTAATGAAAGCATTTCCTCAGACTTTACAAAACTGTTCCAGAAATGTCCTAAATACATAAATCAATATTGGTACATGATTTTTTTGCAAGCTTATGGAAATAATGAAACTTTAATAAATAACATAATAACTTAGCATAAGGAAATAATAAAAAAATAAATAAAATTTTTGTAAATTCTAAAAAAAAAGTATATCCGATTAGAAGATAATCCTTAAATAAGTTCATGTACTATTGCTCCGTTACAGTACGCATATACGCAATCATGATAAATAGAAAAATGGATGACGCACGTATAAAAATTAAATTAAAACCCGATTTAAAGCTCGATATTTTTTTCAAAAAGCTCGCGCTTGGAAAAGAAATTAACAATCGTACTTTAACTGCATTAGAAGATGACGTCATCCGCTTCTTAAAAAACGTAAAAAAAAAAAATGAATGCATTTCTAATATAATAAAGCATATCTTTTATTTTAATTTCAATTTTGCTTTTTAAACATAAATATTAAATTAACCCTTGTGGAGAAATCATACTTTATCTTTATTTTTACTATTTATTTCTTTTTATAATTATTGTTGAACATGATAAAATGCGGTATTTTATTTTTGTGGTAACACAAATTTGAGGACAACCTTTCATTTCATTTATGAAAACAATGCCGATTTAATATTTAATAAAAAGCAATTTTTAATCTAAAACATGTTTTAACGAAATGTTAAGTGTGCTATGTCAGAAGCCTGTTCAAAATCCTTTCATATGGTTTCTCATTCGTCGTTCTACGTTTTGTATTTTCTTAGAGAAACGGATGTTGACAGGATAAATAATATATATGATTATGTTCTGTACTTAGACACATCATACAAATCAATTTTTATGCTAACAAAGTTGTAATATAAAGAAGTAACTATAATGAAACAAAACGTTATTGCAAATTCAATAAAACCGGTGTTGTGATTCTGTGTTGCATGATTCATAAATAACGACGGATGTATCTTTTTTGTTAAGAGAACTGTATATGCCACTTTGAGGCAGTTCCTAGCTCCTCTTTATGACGGTACTCTGTGGTCGAGTGAGTTTTAGAGATTTTGCGTGTGAATTGAGTTTTAGAGATTTTGTGTAAGATTGTGTTTTCCTGAATTCTAACATTTGTGCGTGAATAAGCTACCTATTCTGTCTTTAAATTTCACAAAGTATGTTTGAATCTCAGGGAATATGATTTTCAAGGTTACTTTGTGCAATAATATAACTAAGGACCTGTAGCTTCTAACTGCTATAGATATTCTGCGGTTCAAGTTAGATTCGATGGATTTTCTTGCATTTCTCCTTGAGGGGTATTTTAGACTAGATTTGAAAATTGTCGAGCCTTCCACGTGCTGTGTTGCCAGTGAAGTTCCTTTTTTGCTGTTTTTGGTGTAGAATCTTCAGCTGAGAGTACATCTGCATAGGCGTTGGGATTTGGTATTTCAAATACAAAATTATTCGATAGTGGATAGTGATATTACATTTAAAGTGAAATTTTATAGTATTATTTACAGATGTCCTAATGACATTTTACAGGGAGCTAGAGTGACTTTATTCTTCTGTTTCTGCGAACAATCAGAAGGGTCTTTTTGATTTGAACTACCTTTTTAATTTAAGGAATTTTTCGGGAAAGCATTCTCCCTCTCAGACGTTTTGTGCTTCAAACAAATTTTTTAATCATCCGTAGATTAAAATGGCCACTCCGCAGCCGACTTCCCTTATTATTGCTTTTCACTAAATTGTTGTTATTGTTAATCTTTTGGCACGGCAAACTTTCAAGCTGATGGGCCTGAAAGATCCCTCACAACTTTAAATTCTTAAGTACATTAAGTCTTAAATTAAATTTTTAAGTACTAAAATACTCTTTTGATTATTTTCTTCTATCTTTACAAGAAGAAAGTATTGGATTCCTGAAAAATTTCGACTTCCGGTTTTCGATGGATTTATACGTTTTAGAAGATTCTGAACACGATTTGACTGTTTTTATAAAATGTCTGTCTGCGAGTCTGTGACTCTGTCTGTCTGTATGTGACAAAAAATTTGTGAGCGCTCTAACTCAAGAAGTAATGCACGAAATTTAATAAAACTTTAGATTCAGTTAGTTCCTGATATAAATTGCTGCTGTTTGGTTTTTGGTGAAAATCGTCCACAGTTGGCGCTGCTATGCTGCATTTTTCGCGATTTCTGCAATATCTGTATCTCAAGATCTGATGTCCTCATTTTCATCAAACTTCAGATTCAGTTAGACCATGATATAAATAGACGCTGATTACGTTTTGGTGTAGATATCTTAACAGGTGGTGCTGCTATACCACTTTTTTCATTATTTTTACGATAGCTATATCTGACGAAATAATGCACGGAATTTCATCAAACTTCAGTTTCTGTTAGACTTTGACATAAATACATGAAGCTTACGATTTGGTGTAAATAGCCCAACAGGTGACTCTGCTATACAACTTTTTACATTATTATCACGAAAAGTATATCTCAAGAACTAATGCACGGATTTTCATCAACTTCAGATTCAGTTAGACGTTGACATAAGTTGTTGTTTATTATGTTTTGGTCTAAATCTCCCAACAGGTGGCGGTGCTATGCTGCATTTTTCCAGATTTACACGATTTTAGCATTAGTCATATCTCAAGAACTAATACACGGAATTAAAAAAACTTTAAATTCAGTTAGACCTTGATATAAATTGGTGCTGATTATGTTTTGTGCATGCGAAACCTGTGTGAGATAGAAGAAAGTTTTGGGGTTGAAACATCCGAATAGTTTTATTTTTTTTCTTTGCAAATGTATGATATCTAAAAAGAAAATATTTCTGTTCAGGGATTTTTTAGAATTAACTGAAACAATTCACATTTATGTATTTCTTTAAATTTTAAATCATTTGAAAATAGAATGGGAAACTGGAGCATTTTTTTTTACTTTTTTTCTAGTTAAATAAGATAAAACGGCCATGCTTTGAGATTTAACATTATATAAAGTTATTCTAAAGAAACCATGTGTAGCCCAATTACTGACTTACAGTTTTGTTATATGAGAAAGTTTGCTGTTGGCAATAGCAGAGTCTTGTATTTTGGAATTACGTGATGAGAAAGACTAAAAGAGAAGAATAAAAATCCGTGTTTAAAATTGCGAATATATAAAGTATATAGCTTTAAATCAAACATTTTATGTATTGTAATATTTTGAATAAAGTATGTATCAATTTCTAGTTCTGAAATAAGAGACACATACTGTACTTCAGTTTTATCAATGACGTTTATAAATATTTTAAATATCTTGTCTGTTTGATTTTCTTTTCATATTTATTCAATTTATCTCTTTTCTTTAATTTAAGAAGTACAATAATCCTCAAATTCAATGTTTCATTATGTTTAACATTAAATAAGAATTTTTTTAAATTAAAATGTATTTAAAATTGTTGTAATTTTTCTATTACATGCTTTACATATCTTTATACAAATAAAAAAAGGAAAGGCAAATATTTATAAGTAACTCACTATTTCTAATGATTTTTCTAAAACGCTTTTTATATTAAGATATTTATAATCGGAATGAATAATCATATTATTTTTTGTGAATACTAAATCTAAAGTACCTACTCCAAAATACTGTAATAATATTTTTTGTATTGTAGCTAATTCTGATAAAAATTCAGGAAAATGTTATGCTTAAATAAAAAAAATATATATATCTATAGCCACAAACTTTTATATCCAACTTTTTAAAGTGAACCTTCGGATAAATGTTCAAATATTTTTAGACAAAACTATTATTTAAAAACCTGTATCATTCATTTTCCGAACCATACTTTAAAAATCAAACTTTAAACTCGACTGTGCACAAACGCATTCATTACATTTGTATTATTTATGCAATTGAAGTATTAAATATTTAAGAATAATGAACGAATGTTGGCTATGCGCCTAACGGAAGTTATTTTCGGCTTGAATAAACAATTTTACTAAAACCTTCAGAAACATTTCGTTTTTCACTATCTAGAAATATTGAATGTATAAATTTGCTATCAGATTCTAGGATTTTTCAAACAACCAATTTTTGCATCAATTCTAGAGTAAACTTTTCCGCGTACAAAGAGCATTTGCAACGGTTGTTGCAAAAGTTGTATGAAAAAACGGTTATTAAAATTAACGGTTTTTATTATTTATTGCTATTTCTTTGGCGTTCCAAAACGTCTATCTCCGAAAGCGTGATTGCCGTTAGGACCGATTTTGTATGAGCTATGGGTAAAAAGGTGTGAACACTTTTGCTCATTATCACACTGGGAATTAACCCTTTCAGGCACAAACAAATTCTGTTCGTAAAAAGATAAATTACTGACTGACACCGGAATTTACAAACGATTTTTTTTAGAAAATAAGAACTCCTTATTTTAAGCTTTCATTGTAAAAACAAAATTTTATTAAAATATTCTTGGTGAGGTATGCAAGTTTGGAATTAAAATTATGTGTGCCCGGAGTGGGACCACTGTGCCGGAAAGTGTTAAGTCATTTTCTCACGATTTTCTCGAAAAATTGGCTCAAATCGAGAGTTGGTGAAGAATTGCCTGGAATGTCGATCTGATAGCAACTTAGAATGAATACGTACGTTTTTAATATAGTGCCTAGCTACTCTCTTTATGAAGGTAGTCTAATGAATTCAAATGATTGTTGAGTTTCGCATGTGAGTGTATTGTCCGGATTCTAACACTTGTGCGCCACCTATTCTGTCATTTCTTTTACTTTCGCAAAGTATGTTGAAACTGCCTGAATCCGATTGTCGCGGTTAATTTACTCAGTGATATGCTAATTAGCGTTCTGAAGTCGGTTGACATACAATCTTTGAAGCGAGCAGAAGCGAGTATCGTTAGATTTAGTCGTGTCCTGCCATTTATGGAACATCAGACTGCAGTTCATTCGTTACGAATTTTGAAGATTGGATTCGGCTTCGGGTAGACTGTTCAAGCTGTTCTTTAGTGTTGAATCCCCGACTGAGAGCTTCGACGTCGTGGTAAGGCGTTACCATTTAGTGCGTAAAAGTGTGAATGATCGGATTTGGACACTCCAGGACTTAAAGGTTGAATTCTGACTCGTGCAAGCTGTTTTAACTGTTTTTTTTCTTTTGTTGAATTCTTAACAGAGAACTTCAACGTCGTGATCAGACTTCCCACTTAGTGTTTTCAAATAAAGATAAACTATAATCCACGAAGTTCTCTTTTAGTGCTAGTGCAGTATGAAATGAAATGAAAATGAAATCCCCCTCTCGTGGAGATCCAGCCGTTAAGCATAGGAAGTTTTCTCCACGAGGGGAAATGTTTATTGAAAATTCATATTTTAGAATACAGACGTTGAATATTGCATTAGAGATTAAATAAAATTAGTACAAAGTTAATTTTTACAATACTGGTTCAGATCACAACATTTCTTAATATTTAAAAAAAATGATATAAGAAAAAGTATAAAAGAAAGTAATTAGAAAATTTATAAAAAGAAAACTTAATCATAACACAACTAGTAATTTTGCATGGTTCAAACAGTAAGCTGAAATAGGACTAGTATGAGTACAAAAATGTGATCAGTATGTGAACTATAATATACAAATTACAAATGCAAGTGACATTTTTTGTTTGCAGATATTTTAGTGATCTCAGGTGAATTTCTTCTTCGGTCCCTCCGAACTATTAGCGTAGCCAAGTTACAAGCGCAAAGTTATTAGCGCAAAGTTATTAGCGCAAAGTAAGTTACTGTTTGAATTTAGTTCAGTTCTTAGTGCCTGAGCTTATAATTTTGATGTGTTACTTCAACCACACCCCACTCAACTGCAACCGTAACTATTAATTGCTTTTAATAAAGCATTGTTACTATTAAATTTCGGAGTTATGGATAATTATTTAAGCCCGCTTTATAGTCCACCACACGTTAACTCATGTTGATATTTTTAAAAAAGCAAAAGCTATTGAACATTTCAATAGGAGTTTTAGAGTATGTTCCAGACTATATTATCTTAAATTAAGCACTAAAAATTATTTTTGTTTCTTATTTCATGCATAACTCTTAATCTATGAATTTTATATCTAAGAGCTTACATAAAATTGTTCTACACTGTACAGTTTACTTTATAAAGATGTGAACATTAAAATAACTTAATTTATTTTATTTGGGAACTCGAAATTTGGTTATAAAGGAAAATTCTTTAGTTTGAAAACTAATTTCAAGATATGTATTTTTGCTATTTTTATTTTAAACTGTGAAGCAACAGAAATTAATACGATAATGTAATTGAAATCAATTTTCTTTCAAAAAACCATGAATTATTACCGTCTGGGGATTTTAAAATAACTCCTATCAAAATAAAATAAATAAAAATATAATTATTATAACTATATAATGCATTCGTTTTAAAGTAAAAAATAAAGTTATTTACCCTGCAGAAAAATGTTTAAAGTATAAAAGTGATCCAATATAGCTTAGAATTTTTTTTAACTATATATTTATTTACTATACATTTTATTATGCCAAAAACATATAATACGATAAAAATTAGTAAAAATATCAATATTATAAATAGTTTCAAAAGACTCAGTCTATCATAGTTAAAGTTTCACATCGAGCAATATCTACTATTTTGGTTGTAAATGACGCATTAGATAATATGCAATTTTTTTTAGGAAAGGCTTTTTATAAATGTACAAATATATCAAATGTATTTTCAGATTTACGAATCATTCAAATGTTAAAATTCACCTTCAATTCAAAATTTTTATTCCTGGTAGAAAAAGCACATATCTAAAAAAATAGTTAGAAAAGATACCAATGAATGTTTTCAGGAGATGCGTTGTTAAGACATTGTCAATTGAAAATTAATGAAGCAATATTTTTATTTTTGTTCATGATTAAAAAGTTCAAATATAATTTCTAGATTATCGAATTATTTTCTTTATATATATCACTATAAAAATAAATAATCAGACTTTAATTTAAAAACAAAAACATTAAGATACATTAAAATTAAAATTAAAATGGGCGTGTCGTGCTATAAACATAGCACCACATCAGTAAACGCATCAATATCATAAACACTTGCAAAAGAATCAATCATTCAGAGTTAAAATTAAAGTTACACATCGATCAAAAGTGTACGTTCCTCTGGAAAGGGGGGGGGGAGGCCTCATTCAGGGGGTATTTGTCTAATTTAGTAACACCATCCTTCCAAAACTATTCTTCTTGCATATATGTTGCAATCTGATCTCAAAACACTAGCATTCGTAAACCCCAGGGTGTGATCTGTATCCAGTGCATGAATGCCGATTTTTCGAACTTAAGGTACATTTCTTAAAACCGTATTCATGTTCATGAGATTTACGCCGTTCCAGAAAAATATAGAGTTTTGCTCGATGTGTTGCTTTAATTTTAACTCTGAATGATTGATTCTTTTTCAATTGTTTATGATATTGATGTTTTTACTAATGGGGGTTCTATGTTTATAGCACGGAACGTTTATTTTAATTTTAGTGTATCTTAATGTTGTTTTCGTGTTTTGAAATTAAAATCTGATTTTTTATAGTGATATTTAGGAATTCAGACGTAGAATGTTTATATATTTAAAATTTATGTTTAGCCTTTAAAAGAAATGCATTTACTCTTAAGCTTATTTTGATTCAAGTCGTTTAGTGATTTAGTTAGTCACTTTTTGATAATTTGATAATTTTCGTTCATTTAATATAGTTTGTATTACATTAAATATATTTAAATGTTTTCTTACATAATTAGTCCTTTAAAATTGTGAAAACTAAATTGTAAAATATACTTCTTAAATATATAGCAAACAGTGTAAGCAGCGCAGTAAATTAGGAAAAATGTGTTTAATAGATCGTTACTTTATCTTGAAATTTAGTTGGCATATCAATTTGATGATAGGCCTGTTGGAAGTCTAGCGATGTAAAATATTTATATTTTGACAAGTTGGAAATTATCGTTTGAATTTTAGGAAGAGGGTAAGAGGAGCTCTGAATGATTGTATTTAACATGCGCAAGTCTAAGGCTAATCTAAATTTTTTTTTACCCGATCCATCCGGGTTTTTTTTCACCAAAAGGATGGGACAAGCCCATTCAGAACAACTGCGTTCTATGATTCCAGCTTCGACTAATTGATTTATCTGATCTAATGCCTCTTGCTGTAAAGATTGAGGGATTGGGAATGGCAATGTCTTAATAGGGAAATCATTAGTAAGTTTGATATTAGGTTTGAATTTATAGGTATGTCCCAATGTTTTCATTGATTTTGAGAAAACTGCATAATTTTCCAACAAAAGTTTCTGTATTTTATCTGCTTCTTGTTTAGGAAGGTGATTTAATTTAAAGTCCGCGGATGACAGATCTGTTTTTCTTTTTTGCAATATTTCATCGGAAGCTTTGATAAAATTTACAAACAATTGTGTTTGTTCATTAACCACATTTTCGCTGTCTTTCAAGTCCTCAGAATTTTAGATTATCTCCTCAATTTGGGTAACAGAGCCTATATTGGTGTTCTTGTTTACATGTATAGTTTTGTTTGCATTATTTCTGACATAAATAGAAAATTCACTGGTGTTTTGTTTATCAATTTGGACAATAGAGTCAAAAGCAAGGATATCTTTAGCGAAAGCGTTACTTTGGAATAAATATGGTGTGTCATGAGTCATGTTTTTAACTTTTACAGAGATACATTTAGTTTGATTTGGTGCAAGAATCAATTTAGATTTTAGCATAACATTTTCAGATATAGGCTGACTGACATTGAAATTGTGACACTCAAGAGTTTCAGTTGTTTCTTTAGTATAAATGAATGGAACTTTTAACTCATTGAGCTGCATGATTTTGTTCGTTAAATCTAGTGTGATATTATGTTTTTCAAGAAAGTTAAGTCCTAAAATGCCATCAAAATTATGCGATTCAGGAATATCAACTATATAGAAATGGTGAGAAAAGAATTTTTGTTGAATTTTAAATGTGAAACGAATACATGCCGTGAAATCAAGTTCTGAATTTACTGTCGTTAATGTTACATTAGATCCTAAGCGTTTGTATTTTAATTTGTCTTTAACTTTATCAAATAAACGCTTCGAAAGCAAAGATGTGCTGCTGCCAGTGTCTAAAAGTAGGGAAGCATTTTCTTGAGCAATTAAAGTATTTATAAGAGGAAGTTCTGGAGTTGGGATATTTACATTAAAAATAAATTCACTAAACATGTTTTCCGTTTGTGTTGAACAGTCATTTGCAATGCAAACCTGAATATTTGTCTGAGACGCAATGGAGTTAACAAGTCTTTTGGCCGAAAGTTTTGGCAAACGTTCGTCATTAATGTGAAAAATGGGTGCTGACGTAGGTAAATTTTCCTGAGGCACAACATTGTCAGCTTTCATGTGACTCATTTTGAGTTTAAATTCTTGTAATTAGTGTCTGAGTAATTTCTTTTGTATCTAGTGTCTTGTTGGTCCAATTTTGTATTAGCTCTTTGCCATTTAAAGCAATGCTTAGCAGAATGACCATAACGAAAACATAATTGGCAACGCTCAGTTTGTTTTTGTGGAAACCGCCGTCTTTGATATGGCTGAAAATTGCGTCGCGTTTTATAATTTTCCTGATAATTTTGTCTGTCATGGTGTTTCTTTTCTCTAACAGGCGAGGAGTCATTTTTTTTTTGTGACACAGGTTGAGCAAAATTCAAATTATTTATTTTTTCCGTAAGCTCAGCAATTTTCGATTGCAACTGTTCAGTTGCCTGAAAAGAATCACTAGTAGTGAACACATTATCCTGTACAAATATGTCTTACAAAACCTGTGCTCTTTCTACTGCTTTCGGATAAGTTTTTACATCTTCCTCTAATAATTTACGCCTGATAGAAGATGGTAGGCAAGACAAAAATTTTACATATTTTATATGATTCGAGGAATCTTTGTCTATAATTTCTGGGTAAACTTTAGTTACCAAAACATTCAACCGGTAGGCAAAATTTGTAATAGATTCATGCGGCAAAATGGTAAGCGTATTTAAATAATTTAAAGTCGCAGGGGCAGAAGTCTTAGCAAAAAAATCTGTTATTCTATTCTGAATAAACTCAAAATCTATAGCTTTGTATAAGACTGGGTCTTCTATCATATATTGCCACGCTGGACCTTTTAGTTTTGATTTTAGAAAAGCCACAGTTTCATCACGGGACAAGCCCTTAAGTTTTTCGTATGTTAAAATCTGATCAAAGAAAAAATTCACAAGGGAGGAATATCCACAGAAATCATCAACTTGGAATTGAAAATTACTAGTCATTTTAAATTTTTAAATCTTTCTCTTTTAAATATATATATATATGACCTCACACAAAAGTTTTAGCACAAAAATATCAATAAATATATAAATAATAAATTAAATGCATAACACAGTAAAAATATTAAAATAATAAATTACTACCATCATTTTGCACAAATATATTTTTCACCTACCTTGGTGTTCTTCCATCTACACAAAACATCTAACTAGTTTAAAAATCATGAGCATATTATTATATGAAAGATAAAAATGAGAACCTATATTTATTATTATTATTATTATTATTAAAATAATAACCTTCAACAATTCAAAATATCATAACTCAGTACATTACTATGAGAAAAATTAAACTGCAGTAAAAACTTATCTTTTTTTTTTTTAAATCATTATTATCATTTTTCCCAACACTTAAATACTTTTAAAAACATAAGAATAAAAATTTTAATTTTTTTCTTTTACTTATAAATTAAAAATATATCGCGTGCATTGTACCAAAAAATGACGGGTTGAAGTAAAATATATGATATGTTAAAAATATTATAAGCTGTAAACCACTTTTAGTACCCCCTTTTTTTTTTAGTAAACCACTTTTTACACAAGGCAGTGGACACCTTAAAATTTTTCTTCTATCTTTTTTTTTTTATTAATTCTCGATATCACTTTAATTAATTACGAAAATTAATTTGAAATCACCCTTTTTTTTGTAAGTAAAACAACATATAAGGAGGACGCGGAAAAACACATCCGGGCAAATTATAATTCCACTCGTCCCTGTACCTAACCGATTGCCGACGCTACACAAAATATCTTTATAGAATTTCACACTATCAAATCTTTAGCACTTCACTACACGGAAGAAGCACTTTCACAATTTCTCCAAAAATCTTCCTTTAGCAACAAAATGGAAAGAAAAGAAAAGAAAACTTTTCTAACCGCCGAAGACACAAACACTGTTGTTGAATCCACATATTGAAAGATGCAAACGGGCGCATTTCACAAAAACGAAACTCAATTCACAAGCACAGTATGAAAAGGGAAAAAAAAATTCTCCCGGACACGATATGTTGAACAGAGCTGCTAATTAGTCTCTACTTTTTTTGTTATCACGGTCGCTCCGTAATAAGTTGTTCCAATACCGCAAACACTAGAAGAGCGTGCGTCATCAAATACTTGCGTCTATTTTGACAATAAAGTAGGAGATATTCGGAGATTGCAGTGTATCAGGTCTGTAAATATCTTGATTTCAAACTTTTCCGCACACAGATTCCGTCAATTATGAAGGAGATACAGTCCCATTTTGTAGATTGATAGACGCATGAAAAAGTTTTTTATACCAACGTAGCAAAGCGTACACACGCAAGCGAAGCCAGACCACCCATTTTAACGTACATACTTTACTTCAAAAATAGGCACCACTTTGTGTAGTATAGTTTTCGGTATACATTAGTTGACGTTTACATTCTAATAATATTATCGAAAAGTTGGCCTGATCGTCACAGTGGATAGTTTACTATAATAGTACATAATTGTTAAAATAAAGTGCGTTGAATCGCAAAAACACTTCAGATGCGTTTCCTGAGTAAAGAGACACAACAATAGTTCGGAGATATAAAAAGAACTCATTCTGTCGAAATTAGTCCTTTATTTGAAGCGAAAAGTTGCATAGAAGTAAAAGCAAACAGGTGGTCGGCTTGCTCCATAGCAAAGCAGTATCAAGAGAGTCTTTACACCTCTACATCTCAGCAAAGACTGATATCTCAAATCATGACAATGTTCACCGGTCAGTGAGTATTTTACACCAAAAATAAAACAATTGGCAAGATTCATTACCGCCAGCAAAAATAACCGTTAATGATAAGAAATAGATATATTTAAATTTGGCGATTAAAGAGGGGTGTGTAATATTACAAAGTTCATCAGTAACCCTTTTGTGGTTTTTATGCGCTGGGAAAACCATCTGCGATCACGAAATATCGAGACAGAAATAACAATTTGTAACAACATAAACTGCAGATGTACATACATTTTGTGTTAAACTGAAATAATTACAAGGTTAAAAGTAAATGTATTATGATAACTAGCAGATGCTCAAAGTTCAGAATTAAAATAAAGAAAAATAATACCGTACAAAGTGCATACACACGGCCAGAAACATAGAATAAATTGCATCTGCCTGCAAAAAGGATAAAGCATTAATCTGTTAATAAATGAGACTTGATTTTAGAATAAAAGGAAAAGAGAAGCGATAACTTTTAACAAAAGAATTAAAAATGTTTTTTTTGCTTGTTATAAAAATGCATATATATGGATCTATACCATAATTAGGAAAAATATGTTTAATAGAAATACGATCAAGTAAGATGAGCAAGCTACATATATTACATGTCAAAATATAAACTCTTACAAAACATAAACAGAATTTAAAGACAGTTGCCAAACCATACAATTTTAATAAAAAATTATAAGACAGGTTTCACGAGAACACATAGTTTAACATCCCCCCTCAAGCTGCCGCATTAAAAATGATTGTACACATGTATTTAAACTTAATCTTGCCCAATGGCTTTGGAAACATACCTGCAGTAATATCATGAGATTCACAGTATTTTATATCAAGTACACCTTCTTAATACAGTTGACATATTAAACAGTAACGAACCTCAATGTGTTTAGATCTTTGACTGACACTCTCGTTTTTAATCATAGCAATACATCCTTGATTGTCTTCAGAAATCGTAAACTGTCTTATCTTCATATCCTAAATTTCCCACAATAATTGGGATAAGCACGCAACTTCTTTACATTCTTCAGACACAGCAATAAATTCAGCTTCAGTAGAGGATAGTGAAACTGAGTGTTGTTTTGTACTGGACCGTATTACATATGAATTTCCCAGCATAACAATGTTTCCAATTGTTGACTTTCTATCTGAAATATTTCCAGCATAGTCAGCATCAACGAAAACTTCAAAAGTTAATAGATCTTACCCAAATTTTTATTTAAACACAGAGATTACTTTAAGGTATCTCATAACTTGTTTAAGTGCATTCCAGTCATCTTCAGCTAGTTTACTAACACGTCTTGATAAGATTCCAACTGCTATTGAAATATTTGATCTTGAGGTATTAGAAATATATAAAAGAGATCAAATTACTTCTCTATACTTGTTGTTTGTTCCTAGTTCTCTTGATGAATCTTCATTTTTCAAAAATTCTGGACTCACAGGAATATTTGCATCTTTAGCTTCATTTAATACATATCTCTTGATAAGTTCAGTAATTAATAATGCGTTATTTTACTTTTTAAAAATTTATATTTTCTCTTAGATGGAATCTTATATATTAAAACAGAAATGTTTTTTTTTTTTTTTGACAAATTCCACTTTTCACGCAAGAGTGGGATCGACGCGCATGCGTCAAGGTCTTTTTCCGGGCTGTCCACTCTTAATAAAGTGAACGATTCACCGTAGAAAGTGCCTTGCTCGGCGACATGTCCACCGATAACTACCTCCATGTTACCGGCGAACGCTGCTATTTAGCCAATGAGCTGAGGGCTTATCCTTTCCAGAAACGAATCTATAATTCTTTCAGGATTGATTCATATTGTCGTTGAAGATCATTCCTACTTCCGAGTCGTATCACTGCATAACGAGCAAACATGCTGTCTCGATAAGTTTTAGTTTACAATAGTAGATATATTTTCATTATATATTTATTTATGCTTTGTTATTGTGTATACATTTTGTATATTTATATTAATTTACCCCACTTTATACTGTTCAAGTGAGATGTGATCGCTACGGCTTTTTATAATGCTCGCAAATTTTCACCGGATAACTTTATGAGCACGATCTGTTCATTTTTTCTGGAAATACCTCTGTTGTGTGTTATTGTTAACTTCTTTTATCGCGTAATACGATTGAAATATTTTAATTCACAGCAGTTTTGATGAGTGCGATCAATTCCTTTTTTCTTTAAATATATCTGTTGTGTGTTATTGTTAGCAGATGATCTATAGCATGAGCTGCTTGATCGCGTAATACGATTGAAATAGTTTTTTCAATCGAATTTAATCATACATTATAAAAATGCTATTAAATTAAGGAAGAAAAACTGTTTAAACTCTGAAACGGAAATATTAATTTTTAATAGTAAAAAATCATACATTAAATGAGTGATCTTTGTAGTATTTTTCTACTTTAAATTTCTTAAAAGCTAAAAGTAATGCTAAATAAAAGTTTTTATTAGGATTTTTTAAAATGTTTTATTTAAGTTTTTTATATATTTTCTGTTTTTTTTTTTTTTTTTTTATCAATTCATTTTTTATTAGTGGTACTTTTTGTGAGTTAAAGAGTTAGTTGTACTTTTTGTGAATTCTGTTTTATAAACTTCGGTAGTGTTTTGTAGCCCATCCGCTAAGACTACGATCATTTGAGTTTTTTCAAACATCACACCTTGATCTTTTAATAAATAATACAAAACTTCACCCGCAACGCAATATGTTGCACCAGTGTCAGCACAAGCTGTGCCAGAGAGACCATTTATACTTATGTTTACCAATAATGTTGGTGATGTTTGCATATTACATGTACGAAATTCTAGAGATTGAAAGTGCGCCGATACATTTTTCGGAGAACAAGTTGGACACTTGGATTTAATAACTCCCTGGTTTCCACATCCATAGCAACTTAACATTGGCCGATTTAAATTTGAAGGATAATTAATTTTATTTCTCTTGGACTCATTTTGATTGCCAAATTTACCAAACTCATTTCTTTTAAAATCTAAAGGCGTTTTTTCAAAGCGATTAGAATTCCCGACCTCACTGATTTTATTTGATCTCTTTATTTCTACTTTGTGTGACCTCAAATTATCATATAAATCTAACTTTTCAGCTAATTCAACAGGATCTGTTAAATTCTCCCATTGGTCTAAATAATGTTCTTTGCACTCAGGGGAAACCTTTTTCTTTAATTGATCAGCAATAATTAATTCCTATAGTTTTTCAAAGGAATATTTAAATCGGATAGCCATCCCTCAAAATAGCTTCTAATTTCAAAGTAATATTCTTTCCAGCTAATATCGGTTCGCTTTGGATGTCGATTAAGTAAAACTCTAAACCTTTCAGCAGTTAACTTGAACCTCTGCAACAATATATCTTTAATATAAAAATAATCCTCAAATTTTTCTTCCGG
This sequence comes from Maratus michaelseni, assembly GCA_963931845.1. Classification (NCBI taxonomy): domain Eukaryota; kingdom Metazoa; phylum Arthropoda; class Arachnida; order Araneae; family Salticidae; genus Maratus; species Maratus michaelseni. The sequence goes on along the minus strand of OZ007588.1, from coordinate 471,622,939 downwards.
TTCACGCGCTATTAATTTACCGATTTCATTTGGAAGGACTCCAATTAAATACGTAATCCACAGTTCTTTAAAAACCTTTAAAAGTTTCATTTGCCTCTTAAAAGTTACTAAAAAAAATTCATATTATCCTTTTCAGGATTGAAATCGGGTAAAACCTTTTTCAATTCAACGCGGATTGAAGAAGTTTCTAGAGGGTTGCTTGTATTTGCAACAACATCTCTTAATGAAAAAAATCTTGTGTGGATAAATATACTAAAAATATCAACGTTTGACACACAATAACATCGTGTAATAAACAGACGCACGTTTCATGAGTATCCTGGACTCATTTCCTCAGTGTAAATAAACTTAAACCCTATTGTATCCCCCCAAAGACATGAAAATGAATCTAAAAACCCAAATGAAAAACAACAACACACCGAGAAACTCCTCCAATCTGATTAAGTCGGTTGGTTGGTTGTAGAGGATACACTATGACAAAGTAACTCAACCCAGAAAGGTGAGATGTACGGTACACTTGAAAAATCATTAACCAGGGAGTTACCAAATTTATGAATATAAACTGCCTCAAAGAAGTCTAAATCTAATGGAGTGTTATATTTCTTAATAATAGTGGCTGAGTCGAAGTTAAAATTATGTCCCTCACTCCAACAGTGACAGGCAATAGAGGACTTTTGTAATTCTTTTTTCTTAATGTAATTTCTGTGTTCATTGAGTCTGAAACGGAGTTGTCGTTTAGTCTGTCCTATATAGGACAAACCACATTGACATTGGATATTGTAAATGCCCCAAAAGTTTTGATGTGAAATTTTATCCTTTAACTGTGAAAAATTTAGTTTATTAACTGGCTTAAAAACAACCTTAAAATCATATTGCCTTAAAATATTAGCTATTTTATAGCTAATGCTATTGTGAAATGGTAAAATAATGAGGTTAGAAAAAGATTCTGGGACATCAGAAGGAACAAGATTACTATTTTTATTTAGACAACGAAAAATTAAACGGTTGATATAAGTCAAACTAAAACCACGATTAATAGCAACAGATCTAATATAATTCAATTCTGTACCAAGGGAAACATTATCAGAACAAATGGAAATTGCTCTATTAATAAAGAAATGAAAAGCCGAGGCTTTCTGAGAAGGGGGGTGACACGAATTAAAATGAGGGGGGAGTGAGACTGCAAAAGGTTTCCGGTATACACAGGTATCAAATGTATTAGGCTGACGTGTGACTAACACATCAAGAAAGGACAATTTATTTTCAACTTCAACTTCATATGTAAACTGAATAACAGGATCTATTGAGTTTAGAATAGTTAAGACGTTATCAATGGATGAAATAGACAGGTCCAAGAGTGCAAAAGAAGATTAAAAGAATTCCATTACCCAGATTATGAGATAAACCACATTATTGAGTTATTCAGTATTTGTTTAACGCAAAATGCATTCCAGTTTTTAAATCAATTTTATTCTATGTCAGATGGTTTAGCGATGGGTAATCCTTTAAGTCCTTTCCTAGCAGATTTGTATATGCATTATTTTGAGGATAAATTATTTAATTTTATAAATTTTCCATTTTATTGCAGATATGTTGATGATTCTTTTGCACTCTTGGACCTGTCTATTTCATCCATTGATAACGTCTTAACTATTCTAAACTCAATAGATCCTGTTATTCAGTTTACATATGAAGTTGAAGTTGAAAATAAATTGTCCTTTCTTGATGTGTTAGTCACACGTCAGCCTAATACATTTGATACCTGTGTATACCAGAAACCTTTTGCAGTCTCACTCCCCCCTCATTTTAATTCGTGTCACCCCCCTTCTCAGAAAGCCTCGGCTTTTCATTTCTTTATTAATAGAGCAATTTCCATTTGTTCTGATAATGTTTCCCTTGGTACAGAATTGAATTATATTAGATCTGTTGCTATTAATCGTGGTTTTAGTTTGACTTATATCAACCGTTTAATTTTTCGTTGTCTAAATAAAAATAGTAATCTTGTTCCTTCTGATGTCCCAGAATCTTTTTCTAACCTCATTATTTTACCATTTCACAATAGCATTAGCTATAAAATAGCTAATATTTTAAGGCAATATGATTTTAAGGTTGTTTTTAAGCCAGTTAATAAACTAAATTTTTCACAGTTAAAGGATAAAATTTCACATCAAAACTTTTGGGGCATTTACAATATCCAATGTCAATGTGGTTTGTCCTATATAGGACAGACTAAACGACAACTCCGTTTCAGACTCAATGAACACAGAAATTACATTAAGAAAAAAGAATTACAAAAGTCCTCTATTGCCTGTCACTGTTGGAGTGAGGGACATAATTTTAACTTCGACTCAGCCACTATTATTAAGAAATGTAACACTCCATTAGATTTAGACTTCTTTGAGGCAGTTTATATTCATAAATTTGGTAACTCCCTGGTTAATGATTTTTCAAGTGTACCGTACATCTCACATTTCTGGGTTGAGTTACTTTGTCATAGTGAATCCTCTACAACCAACCAACCGACTTAATCAGATTGGAGGAGTTTCTCGGTGTGTTGTTGTTTTTCATTTGGGTTTTTAGATTCATTTTCATGTCTTTGGGGGGATACAATAGGGTTTAAGTTTATTTACACTGAGGAAATGAGTCCAGGATACTCATGAAACGTGCGTCTGTTTATTACACGATGTTATTGTGTGTCAAACGTTGATATTTTTAGTATATGTGAACAACATCTCTTGTTCCTGCTTCTAACCTGAGCTTCTGTAGCTCAAATTCTCTTTCTTCGGCTAAACGCTTCTCTTCCTCAAGAGTCTTTCTTTCTTCTATTTTCTAAAATCTATGTTACAAAATCTATATCTTTAAATGCCTCACTATTTACAATTTTATCACGTAATTTGAGGACTTTATCATCGCTACTTATTTGTACTTTTAACTCTGAAGCCAAAGTGATTAAATCAATTTTCTTACCCTTAGACAGAAACGCCATCATTTGAATTAATTATGTTTTAGCTAACTTCAAACTTAATTTGTGTTACGAATAACTCTTAGCAAAATAATTTACTTTTATGTAATTTTTCATAATATATATGGAGCATAAATAGCATACAATATCTTTCAAAACTCAATATAATGACACCAACTATTCGCCTTTTTTTTACACAATAATATCAAACATTATTTGCAAATAATTTAAATCAATTCTTCATATAATAAATAAAATAATGCCAAGCACTCATTTACAATAATAACTTCAATAATAATATTAGATATATTTCTCTTATGAATATCTTCATTTAATTCACATACTAAAATACTTGAAGCTGCAGACGATTTTTCGTATTTCAATTCCAAGGAAAATATCATTCAGGTTGAATAGAATAATTCCAAAATATTTCGATTCTGGACGAATCAAATACAATTTTCCAAAATCCTCAGATTCCGGATGAATCAAAAGAAATACTTTTTGTACTTTAGTATCTAAATTTTCTTATTAAAACAGTTTAACACAATTTAAAAATAATACTTATCTTCATATCTTGCTTCTATTCGGGCCCGACGTTGGGGAGCCACTATTGTGACATATTATTTAGAATCCGGGGTGGAAACTATTTTAGTTACAAATTAAAACTTGATAACTTCTTCATCACTACATAGTATAAAACAAAGTCGCTTTTTCTGTCCCTATATCCCTATGTACGCTTAAATCTTTAAAACTACGCAACGGATTTTGATGCGGTTTTTTTTAATAGATAGAGCGATTCAAGAGGAAGGTTTACATGTATAATAACATCCATTAAACAGTGGAGAAATACTGTTATTTTTGAGGTTTTTAATGTGATGTCGTAAATAATTTCATTTTTTACATTTGTTATTTTGGCCGAAAAGGTTACCATTGCTATTTTTTTGGCGATCATTATTGTTGCAGAAAGAAATGAAAAGGCTATACATCTCCAAAAATAAAAGAAAAATTGTGTTAAATTAATTAAAAAAAAAAGAAAAAAGAAAGAAAAAAGAGTTTTGATGAGAGAATATTATAAAACAAAACTATTTAATTTAAACATGATTGGGAATGTTCGCAATGCTTAAAAAATTATTTAAGGGGCAAGATTGCTATCGAAACAATATTTCGCGATTTATCTTTTGTTTTTGGCGATTTTGATTTTACTTTTGATCCTAAACAATTTGATTTTAAGCCAAAAGGTGTCTTTTTTTTTGATGCAGAAAGAATTGAAATGGCTATACAGCTGGTAAAATAAAAGAAAAAGCTGTTATTAATTTCATTTAAAAAAAAGAAAGAAAAGAAAAACAGTTTTGATGAGAGATTTTAAGCCAAAAGGTGCTTTTTTTTTCAAGTGTACGATCACTGGCGCCCGGCTAACCGAAAAGTACCTTTTTTTAAATTCAAATGCAAACTATATTAATGGCAATATACTTCTATTTACTTCTACATATATGAAATTTCGTTCCGGCTGCTTATAACTCGAGTTCTGCTGAATGGATTTTCGTAGAGCTTAAACTGTATAAGATAATTTTTCAGGGAAGGTTTTATTGTATAACATACCGTTCTGCGTAGCTTAGTTATAGAATTATTCTGGGAAGTTCTATAATCAGATCAATCCGTTTATGAAATATTAGCCTTTTTAAAAGATTTTGCCGAATGGATTTCGATGAAACCTACACTGTTAGATAACTTTCTAGGGAAAGTTTTATTATATAACATATCATTCTACGTTGCTTAGTTCTAGAATTATAGAGGAAATTCGAAAATCAGTGTATTGTTAGTCAGATGCTATTTCAGGAATGGTTTTAATGTACTACATATTGTTCTACGCTGCTTAGTCAAACAGTTGTGTGAAGGTTATACAGTCAGGAGAACCCGATTCCGAAAGATTAGCCTTTTTGAAAGTTTTTACTGGGCGTATTTTTTGCGACTTGCATTGTTAAGTAGATAATTTGTAAGGATGGTTTTAGTATATTTTATATTGTTCTGTTTTAGAATTACGTGGAAAAGTTCTATAATCAGATGAACCTGATTATAAAAGATTAGCCTTTATAAAAACTTCTACTGAATGGATTTTGTTAATTAGTTTGCATTGTTAGTTCGATAAATTTTAGTGATGGTTTTAGTATATTGCATACAGTTTTATCATTCTTTAGCAAACCTTAACTGTAAATGACCAAATAAAAGAGTTGGTCCTTAACAGCTAAAATTTTGACTGCACATTAGAAAATATAATAGCGCAATCACGTCATTTTTCAGTAATGTGGAAGGATATTCCAGGTAAATATACAGATTGCTTTCAAATACAAGGTCAAATTAAACGATATATTTTGTTTGCTTCAAGGTTCAGTTGTAGAAACTGACCAGCGCAGCGGGCGTAGCTTGCTAGTTTAATAATAAATTTAATATTTACAACATATTTACATGTTACTATTTACAAAATAACTCAGTTAATTTAACATTACGGCTTAGCTCAGATGCCTTGTCAGCAACAAATTCTGTAAACATTCTTCTCTACTGGTAAAGTCTAATTTACTCAGCTTGTCAGTTTTTTTGAAAGAAAAAAGAAAATGAGAGAAAATATGATGGAGTGCGTATAGTTCGAGCGTAACAACTACGCTTAACAACAATGGTGTTGGTATAACAGAAATGTACAGCAATGCCCCCCTCCCCTCTTGCCACTAGCCCAGAGATTGGATTAATGCTCAAATTAACAATATATATTGTCAACAATATATATTGTCAACAATATATATTGTCATTAGATATATTGTCATTATATATTTATTTATTCTTGGTTATTGTGTGTTCATTTTGAACTTTTATTTTAATATACCTCACTTTATACTGTTCAAGTGTTTAAGTGCTACAGCTTTTTATAATGTTCGCAAAATTTCACCAGATGAAAACTTTATGAGTATGATCTGCTCATTTTTTCTGGAAATATCTCTGTTGTATGTTATTGTTAACCTCTTTTATCGAGTAATACGATTGAAATATTTTAATACACAGCAGTTTTGATGAGTATGATCAATTAATTTTTTCTTTAAATATATCTGTTGTCTGTTAATGTTAGCAGATGATGTGTAGCATGAGCTGTTTTATCGCGTAATACGGTTGAAATAGTTTTTTCAATCGAACTTAGTCATGACGTCATTTTTGAGTAATGTGGAAGGATATTCCAGGTAAATATACAGATTGCTTTCAAATACAAGGTCAAATTAAACGATATATTTTGCATATATATATATATTGCGTAATATATATATATATGCGTAATATATATATATATGCGTAATATATATTTGCATATATATATATTACGCATTTGAAAGTAGATTTTTTTCCCTATATAACAGTGTAAAAATTAAAAATGTGCGATGTTTAGAAATTTGAAAAAAATGCAGTAGCAAAAACCGCAAAACCGAAATTTCATCGTCAACTGTTGCCATTCGCAGAATGACGTCAGCGTTACGCACGGACACGTTTGTCCTTTATAATATAGATAGTGCATCATATTTGTATGTATGTTAATGCAAATAACTCAAAAGTGCTTTTTCATTTTATCGACACAGCACTGATAAATTGTATACCATTGTCATTATTTGGCATTGATTGTTCTCAAAATGCATTTATATACACTATAATGACAAAATAATTATTGAATCAGTAGATGGAAAAGCGCGCAGTGAATATGCATACATTTCGTGCACATCAATGTTGGATAATGACAATCGTATAAAATTTATTGTTGTTGTGCCGTTTAATAGAAAAGTGTCAGATTGGCGAAATGTCAGAAATCATGTGAGTGTAACTCTGCTAATTGCAGGTTCCCAACCTGGACTTAACAGAAGGAGGTTTTGTATTTATTTGAATTATTACTATGGATTATTCTGTAAAAAAAGTTTGGAAACTGTATTTCAAATTAATGATTTTTTAATGATTTAAAAATTAATTTCAAGCATGATTTTTTTCAAAAATCTATCTCCACCACTTGCACCCCGATTACGGAAGATTAACAGGTTTTCACATTAAAACATAAATAGTTTAGAATTTTTTTTCGGATATAACGTATACGGCCTATAGCATAATTGGAACTTCGTCAATAATTTAATAAAATAAATAAAACACAAATGTGACACATATGTCATCGAAGTGTCCATTTAAACACTAAAATAATCAGAATAAAAACTGCTGCTGTAAATACTAATCTTTAGCGATTTCTTCTTTTTTTAACCCCTAACATGTGGCTATTATGAAAAACTTTTACAACTTTAATACATACAACTTTATACAAATATATTTATTCTAAATTATACAATTTGTAATACATTTTAAAATAATAATATACAGGGTGTATACATAAATGAATATCCCAACTTTACGGGGTTAATAAAAGAAAAAAAAGGATAACCTTGTTGTTCATCGAAAGTCAGAAATAACAGTTGAAAGTTTACGAAGATTGCGATAGATGGCCCTTTAGCAATGCCCTTGCCCTTTAGCAATGTCCTCCACTCAGCCCTGACATTTCTCCATGTGAATCTTTGGTGGGGCCTCATCACAGATCAGGTGTTTGTTTCACCGCTACCAACTAACGTTGACGAACTTAGAACACGCATACACCGCCCCCTAAATACTAGGCCTCAGCGCTGACACAAAAATGGCGACGCTCGTGGCCGGATTTTGTAAAACCTTTGTACGATCCCCTATTTTTCACCCCAGTATTTTCTAAAAGTTTTCTTTGACTTATTGAATCTCAGACAAATAAGGCGGAGAAAACTTTTAGAAATTATTGGTATTGAATTTTAAGGGACCGTACACACGCTCAAAAATGTCCGTCTACGGCTGCATCAATTTTTGTATCGGGCCAAAAATTCAGTGGGCGGTGCACGCATAGATGCAGCCATTTAAAGAGTCACACCGGGCATACTGAAAAAAGTGTGAGATGAGTTATCGTACCGTTTGTATATCATTTGTGTTTCTGGAGGAGTTCACACTGAACACTTATAACTGTGTTGAGTTTAAACTTTCAACCGTTATTTTTGATTTCCTATGAACAACAACTTTGTACGTTTTTTTGTTTTCTCTAAATATCCCTGTAAATTGGGATTTTTATTTATGTACACAGTGTATGATATTTTTCATATAAAAATGCTTTTTGCTTTTGTTAGTGAGGAATCTAAAGAAATATATCAAATGCAAAGAATATTACAGTTTTAAATATAAAATGATTTTCATGTATTGTCTGTACACCGGGCAGTATATTCTGTTACCCGGGAAGCCCGGGTTGAATTGTCTGGTATACGTTAAAAATCTAAAACTATAAGTTCTATTTTGAAAATTTACTGATGCATCACAATCGGATTTATTCATTTTTCGGACGTTATAAGCATTAACCCTTTAACGGATATTGGTTTCTTCACGAAACCACCAAATTTTAATTACGAAATTCAACAATGACAGCAGAATTTTAATAGAATTTTTTTCCGTTTATTATGTATGTGAAATATCGCTTTTTTCTTATATACAAATAAATTTGTTCATAATTACCGGTGTCAATCATTTATTTCAACATTTTAGCAGTTGAAGTGCTTTATCCGTTAAAGGGTTAAATTAACAAAACAATAATATCGATTAACATTTGTGGAAAAGGCATTTTGTCCAAATTTTTTAAGAGTCCGAATGTTTTTAATGAAGTCCGAATATTTTTATCGTGATATATTTTCTAGAAATTTCCTTTAATGATTAAGAAGAAAAGATTTGTGTTACAACTGAGAAAGTTTTTTATTCAGACTAAAACAAGAACGAAAAATCATGCGTCAAGCATAGATTATGTAACATTTTCCAACGCTTCCAAAATAATTTTACAAATCATACCGTTTAATAAGCTGACATCTAAGTAAACAATTTGAAAAACGCAATGATGATGTATAGATTTGTATATATACTACATAGGATGCTAAATTTTAGTTCAGTTAAGAAACGCGTAGCACAGTTTAAAATTCTCCTTCTGGAGTTTCTGTCAATAAACGGAAATGTGTTCGCGAACTTTTGTGCTTCCCTGTATAGGAACTACAGAAATTATACACACCACGTAATAAACAAAAAGTGAGTTAAATTTAAAATCGCGTTCAGTAACTTAAAAAGCACTTCCAGGAATTATTGTTAACAGACAGTAGAGAATTCTTTTGTGTGTCCCTGTAAATGAACGATGATTGCTATACACACAATATTCTGTAGTAAACCTCTTGTAATGCACCTTAGGGATATATATAAATATCAATGTGTTTAAAATCGTCAAACATTATTTAATTAAACCGCAAAATATTTTCTCCATAGACGTAATGTAACGGAATTCTTTTGACTGTCCCTGTAAAGTAACTATAGGTGCTATGCACACCCTATTCCATATTAAGCTTCTTGTAATACACCTTAATGATATATATCAATTACAATGTGTTTGCAATTGTGTAACATCATTAAAATAAACCACAGATGATTTTTCCCCATAGACCGTAATGTGACGGAATTCGTTTGAGTGTCTCTGTAAAAGAACTATAAGTACTACACACTTCAGTTGAAATAGGGAACGTGCTATAGATAACGACAATAACATACAAAAATTGCAAGGCAATCCGAGCATATTTACAGGAGTTATAGCACGGACAGACGGCAGACGGCAGACGGCTATACGGTCAGACAAACCGAAGTCATAAACACTTTTCAACTAGGTTGGAAAGTGTTAAAAAGGTATTTTACACTTATTGTAATACAGTATTTTTAATACACACACACACACACACACACACACATATGTATATATATATATATGTGTGTGTGTGTGTATATATATATAATATATTTTGTAACTTTCTATTTAAGTTTAAAATGATTTTATTGATACATTTTTCACTAATATCTGTTATTCTAGAAAAGGTCTTTAAACATCTGCTGAATAGCTTGTTAATGCACACACTGACACAATTTAAACTGATGCACACTATTTCATGTTATTTCAAAATAAAATGCAAAAGAGTAGAACAAATGTGAAAATTTAGACGCCTGGAGGAAAATTTTAGAAGTATTTGCAGATATTTCTTAATTATTTAACGTATTTTAATTTATCTGTATTGGAAAGACGCACGACAGGCACCATAAAACATTCTAGTAAGTTGTTTAGCAGTACAGTATTAAATGAGTTTCATATTTATGAAACTTGGATTATTATTACTTGTGATTATGATAAAAGTTTGTCTAAAACTTTAAATAGTTTCGCCATCATGCCCCCTTAATATTAAATATCCTGAAGGAATGCATTAAGATTTCATTGACCGGGAAAGTAACTTTGGAACTTTAATCAAGATCAGGAATATTTTCTTATTCTTTATTGAAACCAGTGGAAGCGTTATTTAGGAAAGTTTCACTTATTATTTTCAATAATGTCAAATGCTTTAATGTTACGTTATTCAAAGAAAACATAAAATATGTCCTGAAGTAAAATGTTATATGATTTATTGTTATGCAATATCGAATTAACTTAACCTTTACTAAAACCGAATTAAGATGAAATGTATTTTCTCGAAATTAAATTTTCTAGAAAGCAAATTCAATATCAATGCAAACTAAATAGCATATTGCAGAGAGCTATTTGTTTAGTTTCTGCAATTATTTGATTACATTTTATGATTACATTATTCCTATCACAATCTTTAAAGTAATTTGACTTGCAAAGTAAACATATTATTTAATCGTAAAATTTAACATTAAATCTATACTAATATTATAAAGAAGTAAAGTTTGTTGGAATCTCTGAATTATTTCTACTGAATCTCTGGAACTACCGACCAATTTCAAACGTAATGTTGCAAATTGATGATGACAGTACCTGCTCTAACATAGACTATAATTCATGTCGGTGTCAATATCTCAGAGGGGTGTGGTAGCGAAAAACATTCTAAAATTTAAATTTTTGTAATACTGAAGAGGCTAGAAATTAGAAATCTGGCAGGGTAGTTACTTATAAAATGTGTATTCTCTGTAAGAACAGTTTCTAAAAAATTCGAAATTTAAAAGGGCGAAATGAGCTAAACGTGTTTAAAAAACATTCTAAATTACAATTTCTATGGAATCTTTGAAACTACCGAACCGATTTTAAATGTAATGGTTGCAAATTTATTGTGACAGTCTCTGCTCTAACATAGGCTATATTTTATGTCAGTGCTACTACACTCAGGGTGTTGCTGAAGCGAAAAACGTTATAACATTGCAATTTTTGTGCTACTGAAGGGATTAGAAACTTGAAATTGGGCAAGGTAGTTATTAGTCAGTTATTGCTCTCTAAGAACAGTTTCTAAAAAAATTGAAATTTAAAAGGGTGATATGAGGGAAAATGTTATAAATACATTCAAAATTACGATTTCTATGGGATTGTTAAGGACAGAAACTTGAAATTTGATATGGCTGAGACTTTTTAAGATTTCAAGTCCAGAACAGTTTTTTGAAACAATCGAAATTCAAAAGGGTGAATAAGGCAAAAACGTTTTAAATTACTATTTTGTTTTATATACTGACAGGATTTAAAACTTCAAATTTGGCATGGTGGTTACTGTTAAGATACAAATGCTCGCTAACAATGGTTTGTAAAGAAATTCAAAATTTCAAAGGGCGAAATGAGTGGTTAGCGTTTTAAAAGCGTTCTAAATTACTATTCTATGGTATTATTAAGGATAGTAAATTGAAATTTGACATGACTGTTGCTTTTAAGACATAAATGGTCGCACAGAACAATTAAAATAAGCGAAATTTAAAAGAGTGAAATGCGCGAAAAATGTTCTAAGAACTTCTAAAATTGAGATAGATTTCTATGGAATTGTTAAGGATAGAAACTAGAAGTTTGACATGGTTGTTGCTTTTAACACGTAACTGGTCGCACAGAAGAGTTTAAAAAAATAAATTTAAAAGTGTGAAAGCGCGAAAAGCGTTCTAAAAACTTTCTAAATTACGATTTATATGAAGCTGTTAAAGCTAGAAACTTGACATTTTGCATGGTTGTTACTCATGTAAATAATCACCCAGAACAGTTTACTAAAAATTCGAAATTTAAAGGGGCAAAAGCAAAAATAAAATGTTTTAAAATGACAATTTATTAGTACAAATGGTATAGAAGCTTCGTATTTGCATGGTGGTTACTCTTAAAATGCAAATGAAGAGACCGGTTTCTAAAAAATTCGAAATTTAACAGTCTAACACGATCTACATTGTGATTTAATTGGATTTATTCGGGTTAGAAACTTGAAATTTAGTATAGTGGCAACTTTTAAGATGCAGACACTCGGTATCAACAGTTTATTAAACATTCGAAATTTAAAGGTGCAAGATGAGAGGAAAATGTTAAAAATGATGTTTTTTTCTTAATTGTTAGGGATAGAAACTGAAAATTTGACATGCATGTTATTTTTAGGCGTAAATGCTCACATACAGCAGTTTTTACAAAATTCTAATTTAAAAAATGTGTAGAAGCCAAAAAATTTCAAAAATTGCGATTTTAGTGATGCTGCCAGTGTAGAAAGTTGGCATGGTGGCTATTTTTAAGATTTCGCTGCTCGCTAAGAACGTTTTTTTCAAAATCTAAATTTAAAAGAGTGAAATGAGCTGGAAAAGTTCTAAAAACCTTCTAAACTATGATTTATCTGAAATTGCTAGGGATAGAAATTTTAAATTTTATATGGCTGTTAACGTTACAGACACAAATTCATTCACAGAACAGTTTTTAAAAGTTTAGACATTTTAATGTGTGCAGGAACAAAAAAGTTTTAAAATTGCAATTTCTGTGATATAGTTATTACAGAAATTTGCTTAACTAGAAGATTGGAATCTGGCATGATGCTCACTTTTAAGATGTAAATACTGGCTTAGAACTGTTTCTAAAAATTTCTAAATTTTAAATGAAAAATGAAATGAGAGGAAAACCTTTAAAATACGTTCTAAATTACCATTAATTTGGAATTAATTTAACTCTTCTCATTCATTTAAGTCTTATGTTCACCTAATGTAGTATAAGAATGACGTTTACTCAAAATGAGGCTTAGTTAGTAATTTTTGAATTATCTGTGGCAGTAATATTTCCTCTAATGAAAATAGGTCCACGAATACCATTTGGCATTTCTCAATCATTACGCCAGCAAAGCCGCGGGTTTTGCTATTACTAAAATAATTTAGTAATTATAAATATGAAATAATGTACTTATGTCACAGCTTGTTACTAACATGTACATTTTAATAAAACTTTCCCGCAGAAAAGGATAACATAATTCTAGCAAAACTTTAAAAGCTCTAAGTATTTCATGGAAAAAGGAATGCTTTTGACAAATTCTTAAGAAAAGGAATTATTTCCGAAATTTTACACAATTTTCCCTTCTGAATATTCAGTTATCAACACATATAGTAAAGGTGTACTGTAATTTTTCATTTGTAAAATACACTCTTTTTTGCGGTAAAGTATAATATTACTTATGTTTTTCCTTTTCTAATTATTCTTAATTTATTTTTTAAAATGCCGTGAAATAAAACATTGTTTATATTTTCCAAAACCAAACAGTTTAGTTATACACTTTACATATATATCTAATGTTTCATAAATTGTAATCCTGATAAATTCTTAAAATAGTATTTTTATCATAAACAATGAAATTTGATTAACTAATTAGGCAAATGTGATATATTACTTCTTCGATTAGTTGAAATAAATTGTTTTAATTCATGAACTTGATGTAAACCTATCAATTTATGCGCATTTTCAAGCCATTAATTGCAACACACTTAGGAGTATAAGAGCTGAAAATGTATTAAAATAAATGTGTTTGAATTAATAATACTGATTAAATAATCACGTATTTTGAATTATGTATGCAGGTGATCATGAAGCCTAAATTAGCTTAAAACGATAACGATTTGGCAAAATAATGTCAGTTATTTATAACAAAATACTGATTTTCTGAACTAGTCTATACAGTTTTCATATTCTTCTAACAAGTTTTCAAAGGTTAATAGAGGATTTTATGTAGTAATACCTTATTAGTGAGGCATGATTTTTGGATTAAAAATTGTATTAGTGAACAGAGTTTGAAATATTTAAACTTTCCTAAATATTTTGCAATAATTAAATGACTACTGCTTAATAACACAAGTAATTGCCGAAACGTCAGTGAAGGCTTACTGTTGAGACCCGAAAAGTTTTTGGTTTCTGTCTGTCTGTTTGTCTGTTTGTCTGTTTGTCTGTCTGTTTGTTGTCTGTCTGTCTGTTCCGCGATAACTGCCGTAAATTGAGATATTAATTGTTTAAATGATTGGAAATTTTTTTGCATCTGTTCCGGAAATATAAAACTTTTATTTTCATGTTTTTTACAAATTTTAAAATGCATTTTTTTTTACTTTTCTCTTTAATTTATCAGCGATATTTCAAAGAAGATAAAAATAATAAAAGCAACACGCTCTATTTTGTTCTAATAATTTATTAGCAAAATAAATTATTTTTGTATTATATTGACATAAATGAAGAATTTATTTTAATACAAGTTTTTTTTAATCTAAAAAGTTACAAGAATAAGAAGTTCATAAGAATTTCAGAATATCATTGCATAAACCGTGTTTAATTTAACGTTTCTAATTTCTGAAACCTCCGAAGAATTGTATATGCCTGTAAATATGTATGCAATAGAAAAAAATTAAATTGCGGATTGTAAGATGCTAAATAATATGAAAAGTGAGATTAAAAAACAGTGACTTGAGCTGACGTTGAGGCTCCTGATCTGCAGATTTACTAGTTGCCGAAACGTCAGTGAAGGCTCACTGTTGAGACCCGAAAAGTTTTTGGTTTCTGTCTGTTTGTCTGTCTGTTTGTCTGTCTGTCTCTCTGTCTGTTCCGCGATAACTGCCGCAAAAAGGGTCCGATTAGGTTGATTTTTGGTGGGTATGTTGGCGAGGTACCCGGAATTAGCTGTATAGTTTTTGGTTAAATTTGGTTCATTCGTTCGAAAAATATAGAACATTTTATTTTAAGTCATAATGCTTTTCAATGGGAAGTCAGACGATTTTTTAATTTTAACATTCCGCGAAAGGAAAATCACGCATTGGAATAATTGTAAATGCTAAATTATGGATATTAAATTTAGAAAATAGATATCTTAATTTAATTTGATCGCTTTGAAAATTTCCCAATATATTTATTAGAATTTCTAAATTAATTGTATAAATTATTGGGAAATTTTACGCATTAATTAAAAAGATATGAAAATTTTAATTTCTCATTTTTTACAAAAATTTTCAATGCATTTTCTTTCTCTCTTTCTTTAAATGGTTGCTAAGCAACTATATTTCACAGAATATCAACAAAGAAAAATTCAAGTGAATTATTTTGACGCGAAATGTTATTAACAAAATAGCTAATTTTCGGTGATTTAATTTTTTAATATGCTTTTACTAATGAAATAGATAAGAATTTATTATGACTACTAAAGAAAGATGAACAAATCGGTTTTCCAAACGAAAAATATAACAAGAACGAAAAATCATGCTACAAGCATAGATTATGTAGCACTTTCCAACGCTTCCAACATAATTTTACAAAACATGCCGTTTAATAAGCTAAAAGATAACATCTAAGTAAACAATTTGGAAAACGCATAACATATTTAAAAACATAATTTCAAGAATTTCCAACAGATATAATGTTCGGAAAAATATCCGAATACTTTTATTCAGCCCTATATAGGATCTATAGATTTGTATATATACTACATAGGATGCTAAATTTTAGTTTAGTTAGGAAACGCGTAGCACAGTTTAAAATTCTCCTTCTGGAGTTTCTGTCAGTAAACGGAAATGTGTTCGCGAACTTTTGTGCTGCCCTGTATAGGATCTACAGAATTTATACACACCACATAATAGACAAAAAGCTAGTTAAAATTAAAATCGCGTTCCGTAGCTTAAAACGCACTTCCAGGAATTATTGTTAACAGACAGTAGAGAATTCTTTTGTGTGTCCCTGTCAATGAACGATGACTGCTATACACACACTATTCTGTAGTAAGCCTCTTGTAACGCACCTTAGTAATATATATAAATTTCAATGCGTTTAAAATAGTGAAACATTATTTAAATAAACCGCAGACGATTTTTCTCCATAGACGTAACGTAACGGAATTCTTTTGACTGTCCCTGTAAAGTAACTATAAGTGCTATGCACACCCTATTCCATATTAAGCTTCTTCTAATGCACCTTAGGGATATATATAAATTTCAATGCGTTTAAAATAGTGAAACATTATTTAAATAAACCGCAAATGATTTTTCCCCATAGACCGCAATGTAACGGAATACTTTTGAGTGTCCCTGTAAAAAACTATCAGTGCTACACACTTCCGTTGAAATAGGGAACATGCTACAGATAAAGACAATAACATATAAAAATTGCAGAGCAATCCGAGCATATTTACGGGAGTTAGAGCACGGACAGACGGCAGACGGCAGACGGCCATACGGCAGACAAACCGAAGTCATAAGCATTTTTAAACTAGGTTGGAAAGTGCTAAAAACGTTGAATGTGAAAATGGAATATAAGTCTCATAAGAGAATTTTACATTTGTATAAGCATATTTAATACACGGAATTTAATTCAATTTCAGCAACATATGATATTTAGTGGTGGAAAAATAAGTATTCTTTTAAGGATAGGATAAAACCTCCTATACAAAGAGATGGTTAATTTAATGAAATTAAAATAGAAAATGCACTCAGACATAGACTTGATTAATGAAAGTGCACAATTACTGGAAATTGATAATATAAAATTAAAGTGACAACGGGGGGTTCAGGGGGGCTACGCCCCCCCCTGAAGATATGTAATCTTATACTGAAAAAAATACAGTAATAAGTAGTTTATCCCCTGATTTATCCGACATAAAATTGTGTTTAATGTGATACCTCTAAAATTTTTGGAACTTTCAATAAATCTTATATTCTTATAAATGTATAAATAACTTTAAAAAAATTAATTTTAGGCTATCAAATATTATGCAGATTATATTAAAAATTAGTGAGATTAATGAACAATGATTTGTAGAGCTGACGTTGAGGCCTTTGATCTGTAGATTTACTAGTTTTAAAATAGCATTTGTATAACTTTGGGGTAATTTATTGCCGAAACGTTAGTTGAGGAACACTGTGGAGACGCAAAAAGTTTTTGGTTTCTGTTTGTCTGTCTGTTCCGCGATAACTGCCGTAAAAATGGTCTGATTAGGTTGGTTTTTGGTAGGTATGTTGGCGAGGTATCCGGAATTAGCTGTATAGTTTTCGGTTAAGTTTGGTTCATTCGTTCAGAAAATATAGAAATTTTTTTTTAGGTCATAATGCTTTCAATTGGGGATGCAGACGATTTTTTAAATTTCATTTTTATCTGAAATGAAAATGGAATATTTGCATAATGGATTTCGACGTAAAATTATTAATGCTAAATTTTTGATATGGATTTCCAATAGTTTTAGAAATTTTTTCGATAAATTTAATAGAATTTAGAAAACTTAATGCTTAAAATATTCGAAAATGTTTTTGCATCTATTCGGGAAATATAAACATCTTATTTTCATACTTTTTACAATTTTTAAAAGCGTTTATTTTTACTTTCCACTTTAAGTTTTTCGTTGCTAAGCAACCGTACTTCAAAGAGTATAAAATAATAAAATTCAAGGAGCTCTCACTATTTTGGTGAAATATCTTTTTTTTTTAATTAAAACGAAGGTAAATTTAATGAGACTATGGGGGGATGAATACCTATTTATTTAAAAAAAAATAAAAGAACAAGCAGTTCATCAGAATTTCAGAATATCATTGTATAACACCGTGTTTAATTTAATGATTCTAATTTCTGGAACATTCGAAGAATTTTAAGTGCTTATAAATATGCATGCAATTGAAAAAAATAATAATTGCGGATTGTACGATGTTAAATGATATCAAAAATGAGATTGAAAAAACAAATGACTTGCAGAGCTGACGTTGAGGCTCCTGATCTGCAGATTTACTAGTTTAATGAATTGATGACACCAAATATTTCCGATATCTACGAGGCAGTAAAAGTTTAAGTAATTTGGTAATATTGGAATTATTCTCTTAGACAATGAAGTTTATAAATTTTAGCTTTACCTTGTTGCTTCAATATGAAAATTGCAATATTTTATCTAACTGATTTTACTATTTCTATAGATTCATTTTACCGTCTGCTGCTGTTGTGTTTACTTAGTACTGTGTATACAACTGGATATATTCAGAAAGTAAAATTTCTAACTAACTTTTTCCATTTAAATATTTATATCAAATGCAGGCTGAACCAAAAATAATAAAAGCTCCTTCTACTTTAATTATTCCAGTTTGGTATAGCAACTTTTATAATAGTTGGACTTAAATGATTGAAAAAAGAAAACAAATGAGTTGGTAATAAAGACAAGTGCTCAGTTAAACTGATGACATTGAGCTCACAGGCTATTCACACTAATTGTACATTATACTCTTATTTCAAAGAATAATGCCCCTCAAAAGATAAAGAAATCGACAATAAATTAAGAGGGGCCTGTTACCCCATTTGTAATGAATACCCAAAACTTATCAGGGAAGCGCCTTTACACACAATAAATCCATATACAAAATTTGAAGCAAATCGGATAATTCTGCATGAAAAATGCATTTATCTAAAATAAGGTGGGGGGAGGGTTAGCCCCCTGTTCTCCCCTTTATACTTAACTAATAAACCCCCAAAAACTAATTAGGGAAGCGCCTTATCAGAATTAACCTATAAACAAAATTTGAAGGAAATCGTATAATTCTGCATGAAAAACACATTCATCTAAATTAAGGGGAGATAAACCTCCCGTTCCTCCTTTACACTTAACCAATGAACCCCCAAGACTGATCAGGTAAGCGCCTTATCACAATGAACCTATATACAAAATTTGAAGCAAGTATGGAACATCGTACATACAGAACCTGCGGGAACATTAGCTCTTAGGCTTTGATAGCCTGTGAGCTAAAAATGGGAAAATTTGCGGCCCAAAGTTTTCTGTTTGATAATAAGAGAGAACTGATTCCCACTAATAAATTATGTTCTTGTTAAATATACCAAAAGTTAAGTTTATATTAGATATATTTTTAAGCGTGATTTTAATTTATTTATTCCATATATGAAGAAAACTAAGTAAATATTTGAAAAATAGGTAACAATGTAAGTTTAATTTTTCAGTTATTTGGTGACGCTTAAAAATAATTTTCTTTCATTAAAACTGGAAAGTAATTTAATAATGAAAACGACCGTTTTCTGTTTTGTACCAAGAATATTAATGATAAAGTCGTTATTTGCAGATATAAGAATCACATAACATTCACAAATGCAACTATTCTAAATAATTCTAAATAAAATTGTATACATTATTTATATAAGCCATGTAAATTAGTCTGTAATATTGAAATGTTATTTAATTAGACTGGCAAATATTTATTTGTCACATTACATTAAAGATTTTGCATCCATGTTTCTTTGTAAGTTTGTATGTAAAAGACATTGCAAATTAAATTATAATAAGTACCTAATTCATCAAATAAAGTTTAACAAGCGTAATTATGATAAACTTCGTAATTTGATATTTATTGATAATCTTCTAATTATTTGTAAGCAGAAATTTATCAGAAAATTACATATTTTATTAGTGAGTAATAAATGCGTTACTCTTCATCTGTAAAATGTAAGATGTTCTAAAATTAAATAACACTGAAACTACATATCTTTAATGTGGTTTTGCTAATTTTGAAAACAATATATAACAAGAAAAAAAATTAGAAAAAAATTCAAAAATTATCGGCTATAACAAATTTTTCGATAGTTTAAAAACAATCCATCAGAGTTGAAAATTTATTTTTTCTCTGCAATCATAAAATTTCATTTGTTTATATTATCTAAACGTGTACCTATAGTGCTCGTCTTTCAAATTGTAAAGGAAGGTGTTCGTAATATACGAACATTTTTCTTGAATAGGGACTTGTTGCCTTCATAACGAAACTTTTGTGTGCAAATGGACATTCCTCTCCAATCAAGGTACTTTAATGTTCCAAGGATCGATTGACTCCTGGCGGGTAGTACGTCTTTAAATAATAACGCAGTTTAGAAAATACAGATTTAACCTGTTGCTATTCAGACAGCATATCAGACGAAAACTCTCAGCGAGTCGGTGTTTGTATCGAACACCCAGCTCTTTACCTGATGAGTGAAAATTACCGCAGGTGAATTATGATCGAGTTGCAAGAATTTCTGTTGAAAGTTCTCATTAAGATTTTCTCTTGCATTCAATAGTTATGAGATTTAAAGTAGTATATATTTTATGTTAAAAGATTGCATGAAACTTTTCTTTAAAAGATGAGAAGTATCCCACAACTGTTCTGTGTTTCATAGAAAATTTCATGCAATTCAGAAAAAGCCCTGGTAGGGAATTACGTTTCCTCTGTTATTATTTTTCGTCAATAACTTTCTTGTGCCGTTCACGAATTGGTGGACTTGGGCAAAGCACTAGAGACACGCTCACTATTGAATATATCAAGGAGTAGACGAAAAACAGTATGGGGAGTAAAACGTCTGCAATTATCACCTTGGAATGCTTTTTATATGCAATGGTGCGCATAAAGACGTTCATTAATTGATGCAAACAAACCTTCAATATATACTCTTAATATTGTACTACTTCCCATACATGTATCTTTTCAGTTGTGTTTGTGCTTGAAATGCTTGAAATTGATACTTGTATTTCCTGAACCCCAGAAGGACATCTTTAAAAGGATTTCTCTCATTTACAAATCCACACGAGCTTATTGGTCTTCTTTAAGCAAACATGTCAAGTTGTTTAACCATATCTTTTAATATCAGAGCTGCAAATAGGGAAAAACGGAGCTGGAAAATACAAAGGAATTTCACCCCGTGGGTATAAAGGCAAACTAGACAATAACTACCCAGCTAAAAGTGAACTGCAGTTTTTCTACAGAAGTGGAGGAATTTTCAAGTTTTTCCACAATCGACAGTAGATTCTCTGTAGTGCAATCTCGACTGTAAAAATACTTCAGTTATTTTGCAGCTAATGTGGAGTAACTTTGCACTAATTTATTTCAAAAATACTCTGAACTATTATCTGCAAACATACAGTAGTTTACGTGAAATCATTTTACAACCATAAATTTTAAAAATACTGAGACTTTACATTTGTAGTAATACTGCAGTAATATTGAAGTATTTTTACAGTTATTAATTCAGAAGTATATTTTCTGATGTATCTGCAGTATAACTGTAGTTACTGTGAGGTAATTTTACAGAACTTATTACTTACCCATCATACGTAGTATAGGGTAAGTCTTGTAATCGTTTTGGAAATCGAAAATTTTTTTTGACGGATTTACACATTTCAGACACTGGAGATTCCGAAAAACATATTTTTAGAAAAAAAAAATGCCATCCGTCTGTGTGTGTGTGTGTCTGTGTGTGTGTGTGTGTGTGTCTGTGTGTGTGTTTGTGTGTCTGTAAACGCTCTATCGCCCGAAAAAATTGAGATAGAGACTTGCAATTTGGTATGTACTTAGTATGTAATAATGGGAAGAAGCCTATTTCATTTCAATAACCTTGATTAACCGGAACAATTTTTTTCGGACTCTCGAAATATTCGTTCTGATGAAAGGTATATAAAAATTTTCGAAATTGTTTATTTTAAGAAATGAATATAAAAGACAATTAAAAAAACATAAATTTTGCATAAAGCATGAAGTCGATCGGATAATGAGTTGCCGAGATATTTG
Source organism: Maratus michaelseni (assembly GCA_963931845.1). Lineage (NCBI taxonomy): Eukaryota > Metazoa > Arthropoda > Arachnida > Araneae > Salticidae > Maratus > Maratus michaelseni. Next base: position 471,601,062 of record OZ007588.1, on the reverse strand, counting down.
GAATCCTATTTTCCACACTCTTCGATTTTTCATGACCCTGTATTTCATCCAAATTTCACTTCAAAGATATATTTTAATTGGAAATTTGACGCTTAATCAGATGCAATAAACCGCTAGTTAATAGGATTATTTTTTTTGGAGTTATAAGGATGTTTCTTTCAAGCAATTCAGTAATCGAGCCTTTAAAGTTTGTGACGTCATCAAGCCACGATTTTATTTGAATTGCAATGCACTTTATAAGTAGTTTACACATTTTTATTTTAATATTTTACATTATGCATATCCATGATGGGTAAGTATTACGGCTGCCCCCAACGACTAGTTTTATAGAAAGCTTGTGTTATATTTTCTGTAGTGTATCTGCAGTTTTAAAAGTGATGTTAAAGCTTTTCAGTTTTTATTATTGTTGCATGACTCACTATTTACATTATTAATAATAATTAATACTGTTTTTAAGACTTTTATTTTAAGAACCTTATTTGAGCACCTGTGAAAGTTCTCCCCTTCCCCCTTCTTTCAGTGAAACAAAACAAATATTCAAAGATATTAAACTTTAAAATTCAAAACAAATATACATATAAAAATCAATCAATGTTGTTTATCGTTAAAATGTTAGACCTGACCAGGGACCGACTTATAGATTTCTGGGCAGAAACAAAATAACCCTATAACATTTTAAGTGCAAAACTAATGCTTTAAATTCATATCGTCTATTATATTAATCTGCTATTCATACAATATTATACCATTATCTTACACATTAATTTAAAAAATAAAAATGCTATGAACCATAGGCGTATTATAAATCATATTATAAAATTCAATTAATTCTTCTAATTATATTAAATAATTAAATATATATACTAAATCGTATATAAACTTAATCCTACAAAATAAATAAATAAACAAATAAATAAAATAAAACTAGTTCGCAAATTAATTCAACTTATTTTTTAAATTACCAGTTTTAAGTTTTATTTACAAAGCAACAATTAATTTTCTTATTTTATTAAAAAATATATTAATTATTAAAATTAAAATTAAATTATTTTATAAGCTATAACATAAATCTCTTCACCCCCAAAAATTATTAATAAGACAGAAAAAACTAATTCGCAAATTAATTCAACTTCTTTCAATTTCGCATTTTAAAATGCAACAACCATTTTTCTTATTTTATTTAAAAGGTATTAATTATTACACAAAAATATCTTTAAAAAATATTTCCCTTTACAAAATCTATTTTTATTTCAACATACTCTTTCTTAATAATTTTCATTATCGAAATTACTATTTTTTAAAATTTATTTTTCCAGTTAAAATATATAACACATTTTAAATATCCTAAATTAATTCTGTATATAAGTAATATCCGTTGAGATAATTATTCCACACATTTAAATAATAAATTAATTTCGAAGTACACACGCACAGAGCATTTATAAAAATTCACCTCAAAATCCCATCTTTCCCACCGTCAAATTACTTACCAACGAAACAAAGTATTGCTTATCTGATCACAATACCCCTATGACCCCATTCAATCAACACTTTATTAAGATCCAGTGGCTGGATAGGTAAGACACTCGACTTCCAAAGGTTACTCATCTCGTCAAGTGGAGAAAAATATTCTTTTAAAATATTAACAAATAAATATACCAAGATGGCTCATACATGGCGCCACTATAAAAAAAAAGAAAAAAAAAAGAATTTTTTTGGTAAATAACAACAGTTTATAAACTGCAGTAATTTTGCAGTTGTATCAACTTAAAAAAAACTGCAGTGATTTGTGCCAAATCACTACACTCTGCCAACTGCATTTTTTTTTAAGTTTCACTGCAGTTCATTTTTAGCTGGGCAGTTGGTATCTGACATTAAAAGTTATCAATAAATTAAAATAATCACTAATTCATTCCCTTGAAAACCTGGACACCATTACCTACAGGATTTCAAAATGGAAAAGTTTTGCTCACGATGAAAGCGCCATTTTCTCTTCATTGTGCACAAGAAAAATTATGTGTATACATATTAACAGATATTCTTTAAGTATCAGTTTGTGCATCTACTGACTACTCCACATTCTCAATAATGAAAAAAGAAATTTGGGATAAGAAATTTTCCTCTAAGAACTGGGTAAACACATGCGCTAGAAAGACACAAACGTACACAGATATTGATAAACACTTTTAAATATATATGTATCTATTTTGTTTTAATAAACGATTAGGGGGATAAAAAGTATTTAGTAAAGCCAAAAAATGCATCTAAGTAAGAACTTGTAACATGTGCATATAAACCGAAACTTAAAACAATTAAGTATGTACAGGATTTGACACACATTAAAATTCCAGAATGTGTATAAGTGTGTATACAGAATATTTCACACCTGATATATTTTGCAATTTTTACTTTCATTTTACTTAACGTAATTATATAATTTTCCTTATATATGTGTAGGGATTTAAATTCAATGCTTTAAACAAATATGTATATTTCATATGTAATGTGTTTCTTTAATTATTTTTTTTAATTTTTGTATATACTTTGTCGGCTTTAACTACCATTAAACTATCTACTTTTATGTATTAGGATTTCATACGCTTTGCTACATTGCACGCTAGCATCTAATTGTTAATCAGCATAATTGTTTTCATATGTATTACCCTACCCCTTCACTATAATTCCAGTTTCATTTATTATACAGGATCCTCGAAAAAGGTTGGACAGATTTGAAAAATCATAACTCTAAAAGTAATTGAGTAAACGCAATTATTTTTTTTCCGAAGTACTCGGCAATTATCCAAGATTCCTTAGATGCAGCTGTTTTAAAGTCGTGACATTCGGACGATGCGCAGAATCGATGATCTGAAAATGCAAATCGCACCACCCATTCGCAATTGTCACTTTCTGCTTAGGCTATTCGTGTACATAGTGGATCCTTTACTACTAAAACAACGATGATAAAGAACTTTCTAATTGACTTTTTTCCCATACCTCCAACAGTTTTAGACGTAGATACTTTCCGCCCCGGAATCATCGAAAAAGGTAGAATAGCACGAAGGCCTCATTCACCGTCCAATTTCTTATTCGCTCCGTCTGAACGTCACGACTTTTAAACAGCTACATCTAACAAATCTTGGATAACTGACGAGTACTTTGGAAGTAAAATAATTGCGTTTAATCAATTACTTTTAGTGTTATGATTCTTTCAAGTCTGTCCCACATTTTTTGATGACACTGTATTCAGACCAGCCTTTCCCCATCATTTTATTTAGCTAATGAATTATTAAGTTTCTAAGTCACTATTTATTAAGCTGCTCAGTTCCATAATTTAAATATTTCTTTCTACCATCTCGGCTCCTGCATCAAGTCCCCTCTCATCTTTGTCTTTCAGCTTACAAGCAGGAACCGTCACACGAACGCCATTTACAAACAGCATAAAGCCAGGTACGGCTGCTGTATAAAACCTGGCCGGAACCCGCACCAAACGCACAAACAAGGTAAGGCAGATACGAAATGGAACCTGCACGAACTATTCACAAGTATGTCTCATATTCCAAACGTACTTTTACTTCTTTTCCACTTTTCTAGGGCAGGAACGCAATGCCTTAACCTACAGGCGAGTGCCGTGCATAAATTCCACGGCCTGCTGCATGTGGGAAACAACGTGACCTTCTATGTATCGGCTACGTAGTTTTAGACTTATTAAAACACTTACAAAACACTTATTATTCATTTATAGGGTCAAACAAAAAAATTCTGTTGACATTTTCTACGGAGAAAAATCGTTTGCAGTGTAATTCCGTGATGTTTCACTATTTCAAACATAATGAAATTTATATGCATTACTGATGTGCTCACTTAAAATTATGGTGTACATTGCATTTATCGTCCATTTACAGGGACACACAAAAGATAACACTTACATTATATGTCCAGTGCAATAATTTAAGTCTATGTGTGATAAGGGCATTTTCAACATTGGTTTGCGTTTTTAAGTTTAACTAAATTTTTGCATAGTACGTGGTGTGTATAAATTCGGTTGATCATATACAGGGCTACACAAATGAATTCGTAAGTATTACAGACTATAGGAATAAATTGCTTAGGGTAGTTTTTAAATGCGTTACGTTTTTTCCTGCTGAATTATATTTAGTAGACTTATAGATAATTGTAAAAAATAAATAAATTCATGTATAGGGCTACGCAAAGAATAAGGTACATTGTCGTTTACGTTTGGTAATTGATGGAAATTTGTTTTAATTTGACTAATGCGCTTTTTACCTGAATTGAATTTATCGTTATAGTTTTTTGGATGTGTTGGAAAGTGTTTCATAATCTATGCTGGACGCATAATTTTCCATTCTTGAGTTTTTTTTATAGTGTTCGATTGAGTACTTTTAGTTTTCCAGGTGTTACACAATAGACCGGGAGGCAGCAGCACAGACAATGACCTCATCGAGTTCAGAGCTGAAATTCCATATTTCTATTTATAACTACTTAAAATGATAATAAATCTTGAGCCACATAACAAAAATTTGCTTCGCCACCAATTTCGAAAAATTTGAAAGTGTTATTGTGTATTTTTTGAGTAATTTTATAACTGATCATTATCGTAATCCTGTCAGAATACTTGTAATGTTAATGCCATATTAGAACGTTGACATCATTTAGATTTTGAGCTTTTAAAAATAGTAAATTAATTGCTAGTTATTAGATATTGATTGATTTAAATGTAAAATTTAATGAGATATCCAAATCAGTCAAAGTTTTTGAAATTTGTGCATTATTAGCTGCGTTATTAGTGTTTAAAGTTGAAATTTTATGTTTTTTCAAGTTGGTTGTCTCTTTTTGCCCCGAACCCACGCCAAATTTTTTAGTTTTGGTTATGGTTCTTGTTCTCATTAGAGTATGGTTGAGTTGTACTCTATCTATTCAGCTCCAGCTCTTCATATGGTAGGGACAGGTTGCCTTTAAATGTCAGTTCATGGTATTACATTTACGTAAATACAGAATATATATAGTGACAACCCAAGGAGCTAATAATTAAATATCCATAGCCCAGAAAGATGCAGAATAGCATCCTGGGTAATATATAGATTTCGGTATTTTTTCTAACAGTTTTATGGGTAATATAACATGCAACTCATGGACATAGTAGTGACACTGGATGCCTACAATAGTAATCATGTTGAATCGCATTGTGGGTGATCAGTTTTGGGTTTTCTGACTTATACAATCGCATGGAATTATGGGTAGCTTTAAGGTTATCTCATGGAGTAATGTTTTATAGGGTGCTCCCAGTGGGTTCTATGCAAGGTATTCTAGGTATATGCAATTGTTAAGCCATGGATATTAAGGCGACAATAGTAACATCTAGTAATAAACATCAGGCGTAATGAATTCTGGGACTTTTTTTTATTTTATTTATATCATCTTAAAACATTAAATGTAATGATCTTATTCTCATTCTTGTAACCATGGAGTTGGCTTTCAGCCTCAACTCTTTTAAAATCTTATTATTATTCCAGTGAGTAGTCTAACATAATTATTTTACTGTCTATTATGATACCGGAGTGTCTAGCTCGTTCTTTTTAAAAAATACAATAGCTGTTATTAAATAGTATCCCATCATTGGACCCTTCCTGATTCCCGGTGGGCCTAATGTTTGCAATTCAGCAAATCAACGTTATGTAGGGCTAAATGATTCAATTTAATGGTTTCGAACCAGCAAACTCCGTTCGCTAAGCCTATATAAAAATTTAAATGTGCTCAGAACGACCTGGTTTGCCTATTAGTAAGGTTTTGGGGTAGCTGAGTCCGTTTCTGAGGTCTGTTTTCGATATCTTCATTCGTCTGTTTTTCGATATCATAAACGGGGGGCTCTAGCCCCCCGTTTATGTATAAATTAAAACTTAATTTTACCTCTAGCTTCCGAACACTCAAATTGAAGGTCTGGTTTCGAGCAATCCGATTCTGCTCTTCCTATTGCTCTAACTAAATTTGGGGGGCCCCAGGGCCCTCTTTTAAATAACACTTAATTTTAAACATTGTTTAACCCCTACTTTCCAACAACTAAAATTGAAGGTCTCGTTGAGGGCTATCAGAAAATAATATTAGTTTTGCTCTTTCTCTTTTTGGGGAGCCCCGGGCTCCTAAAAATAAGGCCCACATATCTCTAACTCCTAATCTACTAATCCCACAATCAACTATTACCTCGTTTTTAAAGGTTTTGGAATGTTCTTCCCACCTCCTTACCCCTTTTTTTTCCAATCTCATCAGGGTCGTCCCTAGGTCCCTTAGAAATGAGCCGTTTTCAAAAATTATATAAATTTAACATGTCATATATCCCTGGAAAGCTCTTTTATTACAGATCTTATATTTACTAAAACTTTTCCTCAAAAAAAAAAAATCTCAGTTCATAGCGCCTTCTATTCTTCATTTTTAATGCTAGGAAGCTTCAAAATAATAATAGCCCTCAGTTTCAAGCACAGTAAGGACTTCAAATTCTAGCACCCTTCGGGGTAAGTCTGGTGACCCCGCCTTTCCCCTTTTGCTGGAGCCGACTTATATTTAATATGTTAGAACTTTACGTTTTTTTTTTTAATTAAAAATTTTGATTGTTTTATTTACATGGTATTTTAATTATCAATCTTATTTTCATTGTATCAATTGACAGGTTTTATTTACTCATTGTTTTCACAACATATCTCTAAATACTTGTTTGATTCTTTTGGTGAAATAATGTTTTCTTGGTTTTGATTTGTAATGTTAGGTTATAATAATCAACAACAGTGTTATTATTGATACTGTGAATATCACTTTTAATCTAAACTTAAAGCAACTATTCACTATTGTCTATGGTACAATCTGGTAGTGAATTAAATGACTGTATCTACTTATGATTATATTGTTTACTTTGATAATAGCCTGGTGGCAAATCATTAAACAATTTCTGAGAACTCTGTTAATGTTAGACTACTTACGATATCCTAATTAGAGCACGGGAATCCTTCTCCGGTTTGGCCGTAGTTTCTTTTAGGCTTTTTCTAAATTACCACTTTTCTATTTTGGCTTATCTTTTAATTTCAAAATTCTATTATTCTTCCTTACCATATATGGGGTGCCCAAGAGCCTAATCGTGTATCAAATATTAAATTAAAGAAAAATTGAACTGCCAAAAACTAATCGTGAAAAAAAACTTTGCTTGACTAATTAAAGAAAATAATTTAAAATTACTATTCATCAATGTCTGAACAAGAAGAATTAGACAATATTCAACGTATAACGAGAAGTATAACGAAAGACGATCTTCAAAATAGAACGAGATCAACTTCTCTAAATATCATTGATTCTTCAACTGAAAAACCAAACATCGAAATTCATCGAAGTCAACGGAACACATTCAGTACAAATCCAGATCTGTACCAAAACCAAACGAAAATTGATAATGCACCATTAACAAAACCTTCTAAAACAAACTCTTCGCTTCAGGTAAAGAAACTGTTTAAATACGAAGATGATGAAGTACAACATATGTCATTAGAAGACAAAATGGACCGGATGAAGAGACACCTCAAAAAGCGAGAAACAGCGTATAAGGTCGAAGCAGAAAAATATTATGAAGACATCTTGAGAATAATCCAGGACTTAACAATAAAAGCAGAACTTCAATCAACATCTAAACAAGAGGAAGTTCAGAAAATAATTCAGGACTTAAAGGATGAAAACTTGCTGTTAGAAAAAGAATTGATCGAAACAAAAGAATCACTAAACAATCAAAAGAATGAAACAGAAAATCTTACTCAAGTTGTAAAAGACAAAGAAGTAGAATTGCTGGAAATAATAAAACAAAAAGAAGTAGACCTGCAAACAATCTTGAAAGACAAAGAAGAAGAAATAAACCAATTGAGAAAAAATTATCTTCACTCATCAAATATCAGGGAAGAGAGAATCAACAAAAATCTTCAACTCTTTAAACATCTCCCTCAAGATAAAGACCCAGAAACAGGAAAACTACCTTCACAACTAATAAAAGAAGACATAACCAATCTCAAGAAACAATTAGATATAAAAACGGAACAATTAAGAGAACTGAATTTTCAACTAAAGGATCAACAAACCTACATAGAATCAATATTACAAACACTGGCCAAAGAGGAAGAATTAAAAGACTTAATAAAGTTAATGCACCAACAATATGACGATAAACTACAGAAAATATTGGAAACACTACAGAATCAAATGTCACTAAGCAATCTGCTACAACAAGATGAACCTTCGAAAAGTTCCTCAACTACAGAAAAAATATCCATTCCAGATATTTACTCAACAAGATTAAAACAAACACATTCTATTCGGGTAACAAACTCTCAACTACGGGAATTCTTCTCACACGTAAGAAACAAACGAAGATGTCTATGAACAACATAAGGGGAATAATAGACAGGGAATTAAAAAACGAACCAAAACTACCAAAATTATTCTGCACGCAGTCAAGGGACAAGAATTCTTTCATCTTAAAAGCTTTCACATCGAAGGAAGTTGACGAAACGTTGAACTTTCTGCAAAACAACGAAAAAATGCAAAGCTTGTTAGATCTCAAGTATCTGGGAGAAAAAAGAAAAAAGATCATACTTTTAGGGATTCCACATTATGTTCCGAAGGAAGAGGTGTTGGAAGTAATAGAAAGAGAATTAAGTCAAAATGTAAGAGACAATGTAAACAAAGTTATAACACGTCCAAAAGCAAAAACCTTTCAATTAATGATGGAATTAGAGGAACCAATGGCTCTTCGAATGCTAGCAAAAGGCTATATTTATATAGGTTTAGCATCGTGTAGAATTACAAATTATGTCCCTCTTATAAGGTGTGGAAATTGTCAATTATTTGGACACTCCCATGAAAAATGTAGACGCAAACAAGCGTGTGCATATTGTATGCACAGCCATGAGTCCAGTACATGTCCTAAGCGCAATTATTTAAACTTACATAGATGCATAAATTGTTGTAATACTGTTGATGATAAAGGCATGACATTTAGCTACAAACACAGTACAAACTCAAACAAGTGTCATGTTTTCCGAAATCTTCTCCAAAATAGACAATATCGCATCAACAATACCATTAGATCATTTTCAACTTAAAGAATAGTTCCTCTAAAATCGTTTCATCAAATACAAACTCAAATTCACCTCCTTTTCAAAATTCTACTAATGTTAATATTCATAAATTGGAAGACCTTAAAATAGCGCAATTAAACCTGCAAAAAATACGCCCAGCTTCATCATCCCTCTTTCAAAAATTAATAAATGAAAAGTACACAATATCTTGTCTCCAAGACTGCCCCATAACAAATAAAAGGCCACATGGTCTTCCAAGTGCACTACCATGCTACTCTTCGTTATCTAGAAATTGTTTCATAGCCATTTTAAACACGGAAATCCAACATCTTCAAATAAAAGCAACACAAAATGCAGTCTTTGTAAATATATTGACAATAGAAGGATATCTAACAATAGGTTGCCAATATATACCTCCCTCTCATGACATACAAGAAGACTTGCAAGAATGGGAACAAATAAAAGGAAAATCACCAAAATTCCTAATGTTAGGTGATTTTAATGCTCACAGTCCTCTATGGGGATACAACAGTGAAAATAACAGAGGGCATCATTTAATTCATCAAATGTGTACTCACAAACTTTTAGTAGTCAATAACCCACATGCTTCCCCGACATACGAGTCAAAAGACAGGAAAGGCTGGCCGGACGTATCATTAGCTTCAATGCCGATCTTCTCTCACATAGCTAGCTGGGAAGTGATGGAGGAGATGGATTTTGGTGATCATCGTTTAATAACTTTAATATTAGATACAAAAATTCCGAAGCTTCCCAGACGACGATTCAGAACAAAAAATGTATCATTTCATAAATTTAACACAGCTTTTCACAGTCAAATGGAAGAAAATAATATATGTTTTAATAATATAGAAGATATAGATACATTTAATGATATTTACGAAAAATTCATCACATTACTCACCAATATCTGTAAGAAAAATTTTAAAAGAAGAAAGTCAGCGCATACACCACAAATAACATGGTGGACGGAGGATATCAGAAAACAAAGAAATTTGGTTAGAGCTTTAAGAAAGAAATCAAAATTACCAGAGTCTACTCCTGAACATTATGCAAAATATAAATTAGAGAAAGCTAAATGCAGAAAGTTTATAAAGAAAGCTAAGAATGATGCATGGAATAAATTTTGTAAAAAAAAAAATCCATATGGGAAACTACAAAAAGTAGCTTTTCAAGATTTCTATCATAAAGAATCGTATGCGCTGTCTTCCTCAGACACCATAACCCAAACTAAAAAGCAACTATTCACAGATCACACAAAAGGAATTTTTGGTCCATCAGCTAATCCAAAAGTTAATCTGCATCCACAGTCAACGGACACTGTACCGCCGTTCAATATTCAAGAATTGAGAGACATCATCTACTCTTTTGATGCTAACAAAGCGCCGGGAATAGATGACATCGATCATCGCATAGTAAGAAATATTTTCAAAATTAAAAAAGATCTCCTACTCCAAATGTACATAACACTATTGAAACTGAACTATTTTCCAGATGTTTGGAAAATAGGAGAGTTCGTGTATTTTTTGAAATCGGGCAAACCCCTTACAGAGATTGACTCCTACAGGCCAATAACTTTGCTCCCTGTTTTCGAAAAGATATATGAAAAACTCTTACTGCGAAGGATAAACTTCTCTTTACACAGAAATAGAATACTCTTTGAAAATCAACATGGATACACGGAAGGGAGATCAACAGAAACAGCAATTCAAACTCTATTCTCACACATAGAAATAATTAAACAAAACAACTCGTATATATCCCTGTTGTCAATAGATTGTAAAAATGCATTTCATAATCTTCCGTGGGAGCAGACATTAATGCTACTTCAACAACTAACTATTGAACAGCCCTATATTAACACGACAATGTCCTTCCTAACTAAAAGAGGAGCATATCCCAACTGGCTAATGGATGAAATACATTGGTTTTTCAAAGGCTGGCCACAAGGCTCGTGCTATGGTCCTTTCCTGTGGAAAGTGTTTATGCAGCAATTAATCTATCTTCTAAGCCATAAAAATATAAGGGTCATAGCATATGCGGATGATTTAATGTTAATGATTGAGGAAAGAACTAGAGCCGAACTGGAAAGGTGAAGAAATGAAGCTCTTCAAGTAATTAGCGATTGGGCTCAAACTTCAGATCTGAAAATCTCTTATCACAAATGCCAATGTCTGAATCTCAGACGTCCAAAGTATTTAAAACGGCTTCCAATCAACAAACTTGATTCACATAATCTTAAAACTGAAATTACTATGCCATATCTAGGAATACTTTTAGATTCAACCCTATCACTTTTGCCACATCTTAGAATCAAACGGGATGAAATGTCAGAAACAATACAAAACTTGTTAAAATTCGCATCAACCACAAGTGGCATTTCCAAACAAATCATAAAAACTTGGTACACTTCCATTCTAGAAAAGAAAGTTTCATATGCAACAGCTACATGGTTTCCAAGATTGCAAAAGTCACATGGCTTTCGCCTGCCCTTATCTATTCAGCGTCGTTGTCTGCTACTAATCTCTGGAGCATATAAAAAATCTCCTATATCGGCTCTAAATGTCCTGACAGGAATTCCTCCACTACCCTTAAAACTGAAACAGATTGCAGACCAAGGAATGATACTGAGACTGGGAGTGCCATCACATCCACATCACTCTGATACATTTCAAAACAAAGCTTACAAAAAATATATAGATACCTCAAAAGAATATCTTAATATACTGGATGCAAAAAATAAAATAGAGACAGATGTGCAAATATACACGGATGGCTCAAAAACTGAAATCGGCACGGGTTATGCCTACTGTGTATTTAAAGAAGAAGAAATAACATATACATATCAGCAAAGAATACAGAACACATATATAATATATATATTATATATAATATATATATAATATATAATATATATATAATATATATATAATATATAAATAACTCAACGTATCAAGCGGAACAGCTGGCGATATTGGACTCAATACAATGGTCAAAACAATCAAAATATCGCACAACAGTTATAAAATCCGATAGCCAATCTACAATATCAGCACTAAAAGATATATCTACAAAAAATATAATAATCAGCCAAATAATCCAATCTCTGCAAGGAGCAACACAAAAAATTTATCTACAATGGGTCAAAGGACATTCAGGCATAACAGGTAATGAATTAGTGGATCGGTTAGCAAAGGAAGCAACTGATCCAAATTCATTAATACCAGAAAAATTTATACCATATCCATCCTCATATCTTAAGAGAATGTTAAAGCAAACTTTACATAACTCATGGCAACGTGATTGGGACTTATGTCCCACTGGGCGATATACCTATGCATTGAAGCCAAAAGTTTCAGAAGACTATCTTCTAAGTCATCGATACCTATATATATATTCGCTATCAATCATGGCCCTTTCCTGGCTTATTTAATTAAATTTAATAAAGTTTTGTCTTCAAGATGCACTTGTGGTGCAAGAGGGGATTCGCTACATTACGTTCTCGCATGCCCATTGACAGCTACTCTACATTTGAGGAAAACAGACACCATCTCTCTGTCGAATTGGTTCAAATCAATCTCGGCGAATTCCTCATTGCTTCAAAAGATAATTAGCTGCATGTCCTTAATAGAAAAAAAACAATTGTTATTCCAAATGCCACCAGTACACATCATTGGTGTTGATGATGATGATGATGCTTCATCTGATGATGAAGAAGTTTATTGAAAAAATGCACTGTCTCTACTTTTAAAATATTTTACGCTAAAAATCTCACAATTTCAAATAATTCTTAAACTCTTATTAATTGTGACTTTTCTGCTGAGTATGACTTTTGAGTATGACTTTTAAGTATGACTTTTCTGCAAATTAAGCTGGGCTGCTTTGTCAAATATGTAAAAATATGTAATTTTTTTAAAAATAAACTTGCCAAGCAGGGCTTCCAGGGGCTAAAGCCATATGGTAGGCCTCCCTGCTTGGTTGAATCTGAATCTGAATCTGCCGCCTCCCGGTCTACTAGTGTTTCTTCCTGTTAGCAATTGTTCACTATATGCAACTGTAGTCGTTAATCTTATATATTTTTGTTTTGTCTATTGTAACTTCTTATTTTATGTTAATCTATTTTAACTTTTTAAATATATATGTTGCAAATCACGTGAGCGGCGGAGATTGGCGCCGACTGTCTGTCTACCGGGGAGTCCCCTCTGTGACAGAAGATAATTAATTTCTGTATCATGAGGTGCTCGGATCTAAAGGAAGCAAAATGCGGCTTCCAGAATTAGATTTTAAAATTTTCTCGAATATGTTTATTTACTGTTTAATATCTTTTTAGTGTTTGATGTGTCTGTCTGCGTGTTATGTGTTCGTATATTAAACCAAGAAAAAGACAAATCGTTAGTATTATTTTACCTGAAATACACCAGAATCTCGTAACAAGAATTGATATTTACTGCATTTCTCCAATTCCTTCATAAATCATGAATTACCAGATTTCATTCAAGAATGTTGATTTCTATATATTATTATGCTCTCCCAACCAGCACGCCTGAGTGATTATTATTATGATTAATTATTTTTATGGTAACAACAAACCCGGGAGCTTTAATATTAAAGTTCATGATAATGTTGCTCCAAGTGATTAGTGATTATCATCAAGATTAAGTTCAACATTTTCGAAGACGACTTACTGGATTAAGATTATATCCCGGCAAAATCAGGTACTGTACCTTTTATTTGTTTTTAAAAATGAATCTGGAAAAATTAAAATCAAAGCGCAAGGTAATTAAAACTGCCTGTACGAAATTTATTACAAAAATTGAAACATTTATGGAAAGTGTAGATTTAGAAAGTGAAAATGATTTTGAGACACTCTCGGAATATTTGAACAATTTAATTGAAAAACAAGATGAATTAAAGTTAATAAATCCTAAAATTGAAGAGTTAATATCTGATACTACTCTTTTTGAAGCAGAAATTCAAAACAGTATTGAGTATGACGATACCATTAATGAAGCAAAATTTAAAATTAAAGGAAAATTAAAAAAGTTTAAAGCTAACGCTGAACTGAACAATACAAGTACTGCATCAAATGCCAGTACAAATGCCAGTACAATTCCGTATCCTAATACACGATCACCTACAATAAATTTACCCAAGATAATTATACCAATATTTAAAGGTGATCCTAACACATTTCTTGAGTTTATGAATAGTTTTAAAAGTACTATAGATTCTAATGAAAACTTGAGTAGCATTGAAAAATTCATATATTTGAAATCGTTTCTGTCAGGAGAAGCTTATAAAACGATTTCAGGATTTGCTCTAAATGAACAAAATTATAAATCGTCTCTAGATTTACTAGAAAACAGATATGGAAAAACAGAATATTTGATTAGTGGGTTTATAAATAAACTATTAGAAATTGAGCCTGTAAAGTCTGCTTCAAATACCAGATCGTTAAGAGAATTGTACCCTGAATGTGAAGTTAGCATTAGAAATTTACAAGCGATGGGGGTGGCTTCAGATAATTTCGGATATTTACTTATTCCAATAATTTTAAGGCAATTACCCCATAATTTGGTTGTAGAATTTCAAAGAAAAAAAAATGTTGATAAATCTGGTGACGTCAATGAATTAATGAATTTTATAAAGTTTGAAATAGAATCACGAGAAGCGGCTAACGCGGTGTCAGGAATTTCCTTGAAAAATAATGAAACATCTCGATGGGAAAGAAAAAATCCGACTAGATTAAAAACTAACGTTCCCACTTCAGTCGCGCTTAACACGGCTGTAAAAAATGTTTGCATATTTTGCAATTCAAATCATTATAGTCTAAAATGTAAGGAAATCTCGGACGAACAAAAACGTTATAAGTTAAAAAGAAGTGGGAGGTGTTATCGATGTTTGAATAAAAACCACCTATTATCTTCTTGTAAAGTAAAAATTCAACCTTGCGAATTATGCCAAAGTTATCAGCATAATTATTTATTTTGCCCCACTAAGAAAGATAAAAATCGTCCCGTTGAAAATGCGGAAACACCCGAATCTTCCCGAATTCTCGAAAACCAAACTGTATTATCGTCAGTTATTAAGACTCAAAATTCCTCCGAAAAATATTCAACATTATTACAAACTGCTTGTGTACAGGTGCTAGGTATCTCTAAAACCTTATATACGAGGCTTTTATATGACTGGGCCTCTTCTAGAACGTTCCTTACAAAAAGTCTAGCGACAGCTTTGAAATTAAAACCTAGGAAAAAGGAAAGGCTTCTAGTTTATACGTTCGGAAACCGCAAAGCCATAGAACAAGAGTTCGATGTTGTGAATATTACAGTACGCAGTCGCGTTCCCCCCTACGCTGACATACAAATTGAAGCGCTTGTGTCAGAGGTCATTAGCGGAGCGAAAATTATCGCCTCAGTTGATTCTCAGTTAATAAATAAACTCGGTCTTAATGAAAATGAATTTGCTGACACATTTATTCATGCAAAACCCATCCAAATTCTTTTAGGTGCTGATTATATGTTTTCAACGATAATTGGAGAAGTTAAAAAAATAAATCAATCGTTGTTTATTCAACCAACGATATTTGGAAAAACTTTAGTAGGTAGAATTTATGGCGCTAAATTACAGAGTACTTCCTGTTTAAAAATAATATGCTCGTCAATAGATAATGACTTAAGAAACTTATGGGAAATGGAATCGTTTCTATTTAATCAAAAAGATAAACAAGATGATGAACATTTTGAGGTCATAAATAAATTCGAGAAGGAAATATGTTTCGAAAATGGTAGGTATGTAGCACCACTTTTGTGGCGATGCGATACGGATAGACAAAATTTATGTAACAATTACCAAGTCGCGGAAAAAAGATTTGCAGTTTTGGAAAGACGGTTAAAAGATGATCAATCTTTATTTTTAAGATATAATGAAATTATGAAGGAACAATTGAATGAGGGAATTATTCAAAAGTGTAATGATAATTGTTCTGTAAATTTTGTAATGCCTCATAGAGCGGTTTTTAGGGAAAAATCTTCTATCTCTAAAACTAGAATTGTTTATGATGCGAGCAGTCGACAGGGTAGTAACAAAAGTTTAAATGAATGTCTTTTCTCAGGGGAAAATTTAAATCCTAATCTCGTAGATGTTATACTGAATTTCAGGCGGCATAAAATTGCTTTTTGTGGGGATTTGGCCCGAGCCTTCCTGCAAATAGAGGTATCGAGGAGTGACAGAGATTATTTATGTTTTTTATATTTTGATGACTGCGACATAGATAAACCACCAACCTTATATCATTTTAATCGACATTGTTTTGGCCTCACCAGTTCCCCCTACGTGTTATCTTCAACTCTAAAAAAACACATTAAAAATTATAAGGAGGCCAATCCCATCGCATACCACATGTTAGATAATTATTTATACGTAGATGACTTGATTCACGGAGCATCTACGGTACCAGAAGCTTTTAAGCTGTCATCTTGTGCAGTTTCAATTTTTAAAGACGCGAATATGAAGTTACGGAAATTTAACTCCAATTCTGTAGAATTAAAGGAACAGTGGAAGAATGCCGACTCTGTAATTGAAATAGAAGAAAAACAATCAAACCTTAAAATACTAGGAATAAATTGGAACAATAAGGAGGACTTTCTGTCCATAGATTTGACATCTTTAGCGTCAAACGGTGATTTAAAATTCACCAAAAGACACGTTCTCCACACTGCTGCTAAAATATTTGATCCTATCGGATTCCTCAATCCCTTTATGATTAGAATTAAGCTCCTCTTGCAGGAATTGTGGGAATCTGGTCTTGACTGGGATGACACATTTTCCGAAGAAATTGTAAATAAATATCAAACGTGGTATAAAGAAACAAAACTACTAGAAAATATGAAAATACCTAGATATTATTTTGATTCAGATGTAACAGTAAACAAAGTTCAAGTTCATGTGTTTTCTGATGCCTCGTTAAAATCCTACGGAGCTGTAGCCTACTTTAGATACAGGACATCAGAAGGCTATTTTAATACTTGCTATATAATTTCAAAATCGCGAGTTGCTCCTTTAAAAAAGGTTAGTTTACCGCGATTGGAGCTCTTAGGAGCTTTAACAGCTGCCAGAATTGCCAACCATATTAAACATCTTTTCAGTTATATTGAAAATATAATTTTGTGGTCCGATTCTACTATAGTTTTGCACTGGATTAAGGGATCGGCCGCCAAGTGGAAACCGTATGTCGCAAACCGCGTAGCGGAAATTCAGGAAATGACCGATCCTAGTTCTTGGCGGCATGTTAATAGCAAGGATAACCCGGCAGACATGCTTACTAGGGGGCTCTCTTCCAAAGAGCTAATAAATTCAAGACGCTGGTGGTATGGTCCTGAGTGGCTTATTAATCCCGAAATTGATTGGCCGAAAGAAAATAAGCTAAAAATCAAATCATTCATTCCAGAAATTAACAAGAACGAAAAATCATGCGTCAAGCATAGATTATGTAGCACTTTCCAACGCTTCCAAAATAATTTTACAAAACATACCGTTTAATAAGCTAAAAGATAACATCTAAGTAAACAATTTGGAAAACGCATAACATATTTAAAAACATAATTTCAGGAATTTCGAACAGATACAATATTCGGAAAAGTATCCGAATACTTTTATTCAACCCTGTATATGATCTATAGATTTGTATATATACTATATAGGATGCTAAATTTTAGTTTAGTTAGGAAACGCGTAGCACAGTTTAAAATTATCCTTCTGGAGTTTCTGTCAATAAACGGAAATGTGTTCGCGAACTTTTGTGCTGCCCTGTATAGGATCTACAGAATTTATACACATCACGTAAGAGACAAAAAGCGAGTTAAAGTTAAAATCGCGTTCAGTAACTTAAAACGCACTTCCAGGAATTATTGTTAACAGACAGTAGAGAATTCTTTTGTGTGTCCCTGTAAATGAACGATGACTGCTATACACACACTATTCTGTAGTAAGCCTCTTGTAATGCACCTTAGTAATATATATAAATTTCAATGCGTTTAAAATAGTGAAACATTATTTAAATAAGCCGCAGACGATTTTTCTCCATAGACGTAATGTAACGGAATTCTTTTGACTGTCCCTGTATAGTAACTATAAGTGCTATGCACACCCTATTCCATATTAAGCTTCTTCTAATGCACCTTAGTGATATATATATAAATTTCAATGCGTTTAAAATAGTGAAACATTATTTAAATAAACCGCAAATAATTTTTCCCCATAGACCGCAATGTAACGGAATTCTTTTGAGTGTCCCTGTAAAAAAACTATAGGTGCTACACACTTCCGTTGAAATAGGGTACATGCTATAGATAACGACAATAACATATAAAAATTGCAGAGCAATCCGAGCATATTTACGGGAGTTAGAGCACGGACAGACGGCAGACGGCAGACGGCCATACGGCCAGACGGCAGACGGCCAGACGGCCAGACGGCAGACGGCCATACGGCCAGACAAACCGAAGTCATAAGCACTTTTCAACTAGGTTGGAAAGTGCTAAAAATGAATGCAAAGGCGAAATAATAGTTAATTCAATCATTGTTAATGAAAAAATAATTGATATAGAAAAATTTAGTAGCCTAAAAAAATTGTTAAGAGTCACTGCTTACGTGATATATTTTATAAAATTGCTAAAGGGCAATCACGAGAAAGTCTGTGCACTTACACCAGAAAATCTTCGAGAAGCAGAGCTGTATTGGATAAGGCTAGTTCAAAGTGAATTTTTTTCTAATGAAATACAGTGTTTAAAAAATGCCAAACCTCTTCCAAAAGACTCGCACTTGCTTTGTTTGAACCCTTTCCTTGATTCCGAAGGCGTCCTGCGTGTCTCTGGTCGACTTGGGAAAGCTGATTTTTCAACGGATGAAAAACACCCGATAATTCTTCCGTCCAAAACGAAGTTTTCCGAATTGATAATTTGGGATGCTCATGTTAGAGTATTTCATTCAGCGGTTTCTCACACCCTCGTACAAGTGAGAGAAAAATTCTGGTTACTAAAGGCTAGACAAACAATAAAAAATCAACTGAAAAAATGCATTATTTGCAAAAGGTTTTCATCAATTCCAGGAGACCAGACGATAGCTCCATTGCCACCTGATCGTGTCGAACAGTCAGCTCCATATAGCGTAATAGGAGTCGATTTTGCAGGACCTTTATTTGTCAAAGATTCTGACAGCAAACAGTATATATTGCTAATAACGTGTGCTGTAACAAGAAATATCCACCTGGAACTTGTTGACAATTTGTCAACACAAACATTCTTACTTGCTTTTAGACGGTTCATCGCTCGTCGTGGATTATGCTCCGTTATTTATTCCGATAACGCACGAACATTTAAACGCGCTGAAATAGAACTTAAGAGACTATGGACTATAGTGACTCATCCAGAGGTGAAAGAATTTTTTGCTTCCAATAACATAAAATGGAAGTATATAGTGGAAAGGGCCGCCTGGTGGGGCGGATTTTATGAAAGAATGGTAAGGTCTGTAAAAACTGCGCTGCGAAAGACATTGGGCAGATCTTCTCTGACCCTTAATGAGTTGCATACAGTACTTATTGAGGTTGAAGGAATGGTGAACTCCATACCCATGACATACATAAGTGATGAAAGGCAGGACCCCCTACCATTAACTCCTGCCCATTTTTTAATAGGGAGAAGAATATCTTCTCTTCCCCCCGTACGGCTTCACCTTGACTCTAATTTCTCTTCTAGGAAAGAATTGCTTAAAGCCTTTAACTATCGGGAAAAATTGATGCGGCTGTTTTGGTCTAGATGGAAGAATGAATACTTATTAAATTTGAGGTCAGCCCACCAAAGTTTAAATAAAACCAATCTTCCCCAATTTAAAATAAATGATGTTGTTTTAATTAAAGATGATAAATTACCCAGAAATTTCTGGAGTTTAGGTAAAATTATAGAAATATTTCCTGGAAGAGATGGCAAGGTGAGAGCCTGTAAAATTAAGACTGAAAAGTCCATATTGAACAGACCTGTACAACTGCTTTTCAATCTTGAACTATAATGGACTGAGACAAAATTTGAACTTTAATTATTGAACTCTAATATAAATTTTCTTATTTCTTTATTTAGTTGAATCAGTGTTGAACTCTCTCTTTTTTTAAATTAGCCTTGAAGTATGTATAATTTTATTATTATTCTATGTTTGTATTTGATTTAATTTGTATAACTTGTATTATTATTTAATGATTGTATTTCATTTAATTTGTATTGTTATATATATATGTTTAGTGATGAACACCCCTATGTTCATGGTGGGGCAGTGTGTTGCAAATCACGTGAGCGGCGGAGATTGGCGCCGACTGTCTGTCTACCGGGGAGTCCCCTCTGTGACAGAAGAGAATTAATTTCTGTATCATGAGGTGCACGGATCTAAAGGAAGCAAAATGCGGCTTCCAGAATTAGATTTTAAAATTTTCTCGAATATGTTTATTTACTGTTTAATATCTTTTTAGTGTTTGATGTGTCTGTCTGCGTGTTATGTGTTCGTATATTAAACCAAGAAAAAGACAAATCGTTAGTATTATTTTACCTGAAATACACCAGAATCTCGTAACAAGAATTGATATTTACTGCATTTCTCCAATTCCTTCATAAATCATGAATTACCAGATTTCATTCAAGAATGTTGATTTCTATATATTATTATGCTCTCCCAACCAGCACGCCTGAGTGATTATTATTATGATTAATTATTTTTAATATATATTTGTTTTCTGTAGTACTAGTTTTCTCACATGCATTAATCAAGTAAGTAATTACATTGTGCAGTGTAGTAATTTAGGGCCGTTTGAAACAGACGGTAATAAATTGAATAATTTCCATTGTAGAATATTTTCACCCGTATTGCCATTATATAGTATGACATTTACTATATATATGTTGCATAGGTTTAACAGTAGTTCTATACACTACAATATTGTACAACTTTAGTTTTTATGGCGTCGTTTCTGATGTGTTATTGTTTTGTAATCGTAATAATAGGCTCTCGATTTTTTTCTCTGTACTGCCAGACACTACACAAGCGAGTAAATTCCAAAAGGCAACACTCACTGCGAAACATCTCTTGACATCTACCACGAAATACAGAAGCACCCAACTAGAAAAAATGTGCACTTTTTTTGCAAAAAATGGGGTATTGTAGAATTTTTTACATAAAAAGTGAAATTTTTGTGGAAAATATCTACGTTTTTATGCATACAAAAAAGTGCATATTCTATCTTTAAAAAAATTTGCATAAAATAAATAATAAAATGTGCATAATTGAATAAAATAAGTACACAGACTATGCTTTCAAAATTTGTGTATTCATTATGTACAAAACAAATTTGTATATTTAAATTTTGCAAAATGTATTACTTACCCATCATACGTAGTATAGGGTAAGTCTTGTAATCGTTTTGAAAATCGAAAAAAAAAATTTTTTGACGGATTTACATGTTTCAGACACTGGAGATTCCAAAAAACATATTTCTAGAAAAAAAAAATTGCCGTCCGTCTGTGTGTCTGTATGTCTGTGTGTATGTGTGTCTGTGTGTCTGTAAACGCCCTATCTCCCGAAAAAATTGAGATAGAGACTTGAAATTTTGTATGTACTTAGTATGTAATAATGGGAAGAAGCTTATTGAATTTCAGTAACCTCGATTATCCGGAACTTTTTTTTTCGGACTCTCGAAATATTCGTTCTGATAAAAGGTATATAAAACATTTCGAAATTGCTTATTTTAAGGAGTGAATATAAAAGTCAATAAAAAAACATAAATTTTGCATAAAGCATGAAGTCGATCGGATAATTGGTTGCCGAGATATTTGTAATCCTATTTTTCACACTCTTCGATTTTTCATGACCCTGTATTTCATCCAAGTTTCAATTCAAAGATAAAGATAAATTTTAATTGGAAATGAGACGCTTAATCAGATGCAATAAACCACTAGTTAATAGGATTACTGTTTTTGGAGTTATAAGAATGTTTCTTTTAAGCAATTCAGTAATCGAGCCTTTAAAGTTTATGACGTCATCAAACCACGATTTTATTCGAATTGCAGTGCATTTTATAAGTAGTTTAAACATTTTTTATTTTAATATTTTACATTATGCATATCCATTATGGGTAAGTATTACGGTGGCCCCCAACGACTGGTTTTTTATGGATGAAAAAATTTGTATATTTCGAATTTGCATCATTTCTATGCATGGAGTCTAAGTCTAAAGTTTTATTTTTTATTTTAGTGCATTAGTGTTTTATTTTCTATGACAATACAAAGTTCAATACAAGGCATTTCTACTTCCTAGAGGGGGTGGGCAAAAATGTCTTACACTTTTTATTGGTGTTTTTTTTTAACACTTAAAGACAAAAAGAAAAACAGAGCTAAATATTAACTGCCATGGAATATTAAGGGGGCCACCGTCCCCACCCTCTCCTAACTAAAAATTCTTAATTTGTCTTTCACTTACTGTTTTCAAGCTACTCGAAAATAATAAATTTGACTACGTGTTTCAAAATCGGGGAAAAATATCCAAATTAATTTTTTTAATCTAGGGAAAACTCCCCTGCCCTCCCTCAATTAAACACTACTCTGAATCCCCACCTCCCGCTTAAGATAACTTTTAAATATAAAAGAAAAAAATAAAAATAATAATAAATTCCAAGAAGGATATACGGGGGAATAGTTGCCCTCTTAACGGAAAATTCTTAGCTCTTCTTTTTCTTAGTGTTTAATTATTTAAAGTTACAATTAAGTGCAGTTAAGAAAACAAATCACTATATCTTTCGAAATCGGAGGAAAAAAAATAGTTTATTACATTTCAAAATCTGAAAAGGGGGCGGGGAAAAAAAGATGTCCCCGCCGGGCTACAGCCGCCTGAATTCAACGCTGCCTAAATTTTTAACACATAATCATAAAAAAATAGAATTAAAAATTAATTTCCATGGGGATTCAGGAGGGAAAACTCCCCTCTAATGGTAAAGTCTTAACTGTAGTTTCTCTTAGTGTTTAATTATTTTAAGTTAGCCGAAAAGATTAAATTTAGTGTGTTTTTCAAAATAGGTTAGAAAGAAAATTTAGTTAATATTTCAAAATCCAGGCATGGCTTTTTCGTTTTAGAAATATATTCATAACAATCGAATTGAAAATATGTATAAATCCTATCCCCCCGCCTATAAATACCAACGTATTAAAATCCTAACCTCAAATTGACAAAATCTCCCTCAAATCCACTTCAAAGTTTTTAACTTTTTGCGTAACAAATTCTAGCCATTCGTTAAGCAAAGAAAATTTCGCTAAGAAATTATATAAATCAAGCCATATTCTAATTATTTATTAACCATAGAAAAACTCTGGTGATAAATTAGCTTTATTAGCTAAAAATAAGGAAGAATATATAACAGCACCGTCAAATTACCATCTTTCCTATAAAAATATCAACACACAGCCGAATCAGTCTCACTTATACATCATTTGAAATTACAATAACACCCAAGCAAGGTTCTGCCGTCAAAATAGTTTGAACGGTGAATTTTAAACCCGTAGGTTGTAAGTTCGATACTGCGTTAAAAAAAATCGATATTATTGTCCTTAAGTGTTAAGTGTCCTTAAGCGATATTATTGTCCTTAAAGAAGTGTCTGTAACATTCCGTAGACAGCATCTAAGCTTTTTCACTTTTTGAACAATTCACTTTGTACTCTGATGCATAATCAAAGGTGCCTAATAAGCTCAGACTTACTATACCTTTTTGAACTTTTTTTGCAGAACCGGAGCTTTTTCATTTTTTGAACAATTCACTTTGTACTCTGATGCATAATCAAAGGTGCCTAATAAGCTCTTGTTTGCCTAATAAGCTCTTTTTACACTTTTTTTGCAGCACCGGAGATTTTTTATTTTTTGCACTTTTTATGCATAATCGAAAGTGCCAAATATTCAGATTTTGAACGCTTTTTTTTTACTGTTTTTTTTTTTCAAACTTTGTCTGCTTGGGCAGTATTGACATGTAATACACATCCGTCATGTCACAGACTGGCACCACTATTTTTTTCATTTCTTATATAGTAATAATGATTTATTCAATTTTGAAAGCATAATGATGTTTTGATGTACTAATTAATGTAGTGGATTTAGGGTTCAAAATAAATTACGATTTACGCTGCAAAGATAAATATATAGCAAAGCTTATCAAAATCATCTCTTCAAAATATCTCTTTTAGAGTACGTTAAATGATACTGTTCAAAGCTCAGAGATTGTTTACTTCACTTCAGCATTTTCTCTATTCTAGAAAAAGAACAATTTACAATGTCATGTTCCACTACCAAAATCAGTTTTAAAAATATTTACCAAGTTTGGTGTTATTTATTTCTACCTTCATATAAATTAAGTAATATTTACAGTTAAATTCTTTAGAATATGGGCGAATTTGTAGAAGAAACTGATATTTTATCAACCATTTTAATACTTCATTATTAGTAATGTTTTTCTCTGATCAGTTTGAGACATAACGCAGTATTTTGTTTTCGTTGGCTAAAGGTTTTGATGAACAGCGGATTTACTATTTGTAGAATAATAAATATGAAGAGTATAATTTCGATTTCTGATGCTTAAAAAAGAGAATAGAAGAATTATTTTGTTAATTTTTTTATGATTAGCTATGACAATTCTACTTTTATCTGCATGTTGAACGATTATATTGACTGATTTGCAACTATGTTAATATTAGTAATTATTGTCTTATTCATTGTTCTCAATAATTTGCAATAGCAGAAAATCAGTCAAAACTCTGAAAAAAATGCAATTTTCTTTGATTGCACAGTTTGGAATATGTCTAAATGTAATAAAAGAAAAGCGATTACTTGAAACTCGAGATGAAAATCAATATCTGCGACTAGTTTAAAAAGAGAAACTTTTATCTCTGTTTTCACCAATAAACATATTTTACTGCAATTTTTTTTCAAGCTTCAGAAGAAAATGTATTAAGAATTTTTTTTTCAAAAATAAAAAATGATATAGATATAAAAAACAGAAAAAGAAAGGAGATCTATATGTTGATAGAAAATAAAGTCAATAATGTGCCGCTTATTCGTAGAAACTGTGAATTTCGGAATAGATTTTTATACAGAAATTTTATGGAATATCTTTTAAAGTCTTATATTTTAAACAAGGAGACATTTTATTTTAGGGTAATGATATTTTAAAATATTTAAAATAAAAATATAATATATAAATAAATGTTTTTTTTTTTTAAAATAAGCCACTATTCTAGCATAATACTACAATAATGTATTTAAACTGTTATCTGTACTTCATATTAAATAATTCCTTCTTTTAGTGAATTTAAATTTTAGAGAATGAAATTGTATATTTAAAAACTAAAACCTACCGATATCAGTTTTACGTCCTTCCAGCCTGCACAAGTAGGAAAAGGTAGCTACCCAATTCCTTGATTTTTAGAAATAAGCTAATTTCCCTAAAACACAAGACGCTAAAATGCGTAAAATCCGAATATAGAAGATTAATTCCCAGTTTTTGTCAATACTCGATTTCAATGAGAATTTCTTCAAATTAGTCACGTTTCGCCAAGTTGGTTTCATTTATGGCGAGCTATTTTTGTTGGCAAATTTTGCGATGTTTCGCCAAATATTGCGAAGTTTGTCGAGAATTTGACGCACGCGAATATAGCGTATAAAAGTAGCTCAAAAAGTTGCAACAATTAAAGTAATATTGCGAGAAAGCTCATAAATGAAACCTGATTATGGAAAAATCAGCCACCCTAGAAATGCAATAGGCTATATAGCTGCCATTTTTTAAGATAAGGGAAAAACAAAAATTCTACGTTAACCTTGTATCATGGCTGAAAACTTAAGAGTAAAACTTTTAGGATTTCTAATATTTTTGTACATCGTTTTGAATTGAAATCTTTAAGCGTAATAAGATTAGGAAAGATGGAAGAAGAATCTGGTCAATGAACTCGGTTGAGACCTTGGTACGTCCTTTACACATGCTCAGTCGCATCCAGATGGGTTCATAAATACAAGTGCTATCGCAAGACCTGTTATTTCATTCACCGTATTTCAAGCAATTATGGACCATAACTAACTAATAGTTGCATAAACTTATTTTTTTTATGGATACCATTCTGATAATGCATACCGCTTAAACTCTAAGATTAAAATAATATTTCGAAATAAAATAAAGCCATAATGTTTAAATGAAAGTTTCTGGAATTTCAAAATGACAAAATTTAAGAGCTATAAAAACAGAAAGAAAATGAAAACCCGAGAAACTTTATGGCCAAAATCAACAAAGAAATTTAATCGTTATAGTTCTTCTATTTTGAGCCTATAACATATATTCTGCTGAAATGGCACTTTAGTTGAAAATGATCGGAATGGAATACGTGAGAACTGAATAATAGTTTTAGAAGAGAAAACAATAATGATTATTTAAAATGACAATATTGAACATGATAATTTTTTTTAACTATTTTTCGAAAATTTATCAAAGAACAATTGCACAAAATTATGCCTATTTTTTCTGTTACACAAAAGTTAAAATGTTTCAATAATTTATTCCAGTTTTTACGCTACAGCATAGCCTTTTATTAAGAAATTGTTGGATAAAGTTACATTTATATAGATGCCTTATTATTCAGAAGACTGTGTAAAGTCTAAAATATAATTATTTTCATTCTAATATGTTTCACACTAGCCCAGCGGTTCCAAAACTGGGGTATGTGGCAGGCCTTTGGGGTTACGTGAAAACAATCTATATTATAAAGGCCAAACGTGTCCGTGCGTAACGCATACGTCATTTTGCGAATGGCAACAGCTGACGATGAAATTTCGGTTTTGTGATTTTTGCTATTGCAATTTTTTTAATTTCTAAACATATCACATTTTCAATTTTTACACCGTTATAGAGGAAAAAAAAATTACTTTCAAATTCAATTTGTTGAAAAATATATTTTAATTGCCTGATATATTATGGCTTATAAAATAATTTTTAAGCATGAATTTTGAAACGCCCAATAAACAAATGGAAGAATGCTGCCATTATAAATTTTTAAATAGTTACAGGTAGTAAAATTAATGAATTTTGAAATAAATATGTCACAAGAATAGGGTGCCTTTATATGAGAGTAGTGTTATACCGGATACAAAATTTGATTAGTTCAGATGATTTTGGAGAAAAGGAAGCTTTGTAATAATTTAAAAATTTAAAAGAAAATTATTTGTTTACACCATAAACAAGCATCGGATATTTTAACAGATAATATAAACAGAAGATATTGTTTTAGATATTGCATTTTTATGAATAAAATATAAAAAAAATATTTCACAAATTTAATAAAAATGCATATAAAAAGTTAATATGAGCAGTAAGAAACAACGTTTTAATTCATATTTCATCAGTATTACAAATAATGTTAACGGTCATTGCGAAGTTGGAAAAAACGAATATACATGAAATTCGTTAATATCGCGATCAC
The DNA here is from genome assembly GCA_963931845.1 of Maratus michaelseni. Classification (NCBI taxonomy): domain Eukaryota; kingdom Metazoa; phylum Arthropoda; class Arachnida; order Araneae; family Salticidae; genus Maratus; species Maratus michaelseni. The sequence goes on along the minus strand of OZ007588.1, from coordinate 471,573,383 downwards.
TATATCGCATGCATAAGATGATGAATAATAAATTAACAAAGAAGCATCACTGGATGCAGCGAACTCCCTGTATTAATAATACCAAAAAAAATAAAAAATAAACAAAACCCTTGAAATTCGTTAATGTCGCGATCACTATATCGCATGTATAAACGCTTAGTACAAAAAAAAAAAAAAAAAAAAAAAAAAAAAAAAAAAAAAAAAAAAAAAAAAACTGGATGGATATCGCACGTATGAGCGCTTCACGCACAAGAAAAGCAAAGAAACCAGTAAAAAAAATCACTAAATGCAGCAACTTTGACAAATAAAAATATGAAAAATCTATTAGATTTAGGGAAAAAATGGTTTTTGCCTGCGTTCTGTAACCCGGGAAGCCCGGGTTTTCCCTAGTATCTTTAATGGCGGCAATCACAAAATTATTCAACTGAAAACAGATAAACAAAGTTCATACTTTTGGATTACAAATAAAGTGGAGAGTCAAAATACGTCCATTAGAATTAACTTTTAAATATACACTAAAACACTTTTTATTTTGCTTAAAAGACGTCAACATAAACATTAAAGATGTTAAAATTTAAAATTTACATGTTTCGATTTGTTCATCAAATCGTCATCAGAATAGAATATACACAAACCACAAATACAAAGTACATAAAAACCAGAGATTAAATTAATTAAAAACCAGAGAATCTGAACAGTCACTATGTGAAAGAAGGAGAACAACGGCCTCTATACTTTTAATTTAACACCGCTCTTAGATCCATCTACAGACCGCATTCCACTATTATTCAACCACTCAACCCAAATCTTCGGAATAGTAAATGACAAGGTATCATTACATGCTTTCGAGCTCCTTATAAATAAATTTCAATAGATTCCCTCGCAAAAAGTTGAAAATAAAAACTGGAACTATAAATCAATTTAGCTTCATTAAATAGGATGTTGATGGTCTCTCTATTATTTAATCTTCATAAGGCAGTATTCCCTCTCCCATACTTAATATCTGAAATATGCTCCTTACATCTAACATTGAATTTCTTCTGTGTCATATTTGTGTCTGGTTTTTAATTAATTTAATCTCTGGTTTTTATGTACATTGTATTTGTGGTTTGTGTATATTCTATTCTGATGACGATTTGATGAACGAATCGAAACATATAAATTTTAAATTTTAACACCTTTAATGTTTATGTTGACGTCTTTTAAACAAAATAAAAAGTGTTTTAGTGTATATTTAAAAGTTCGTACTTTGGATTACAAAGTTACTCTCATGTGTCACTACATTATGTTGATCTCAAAATGAGGGAAAATACCCACCAGACCTACTTATTTATTAATAATTTAACGTCGCCAGCTCCTCCCATCCTTAATCATATTGCATGTTTACTTGTTTTCCTCCCATCTTCGTGAAAACTGCCATTGATCATTAAGCAATCTTCTTTTCCCCACTTTATTCTTATTGTTCCGTTTTTAGTAATAATTGCAGAGCTCCTAAATTATCTAAGAGGTTCTGCTTTCAATGTTTTTGAAAAGTGTTGAAAAGAAGGCCCTTATTTTGGTTTTCGAATAGGTGGAGTTATATTGCTAATTTATAGGAAAGCTTCGTTTCTCTTGATGAACATTTAATTGGATCTATTTACTTATTATTTGAGTTAGCTTGTTTTGTGTTTAAAATATATAACTAGTTGAAATCAGGAACTCTTAAACGATCTTCAACTGGGATTTAAATTTAACCTGATCATTCGGGAACTACGAGGACTTTGAAACAATCCAATTATTTAGAAGTGCCTAAAGACCTATGTGCAGTTGTTATTAGGCCTGTTCTGGCTTGTGATAAACTTTACACTTTATATAAATCTCAAAGCATGAGTGATACATTGAAGAAAAGAAAATATACTAATGAATGCATGAAATATGGATTTTTATTCGCGTAAAATAAAATCTTTCAAAAACCACTATGTGTAGGAAAGATATTATCTAATGGTAGCATGAAACCATCATTTAGAGACACAAACAAAATATCCAATTTATAAACAAAATGATGTCAGTTTAAAGACTATCAACTGGCCTTAATGAAGCATCTTATGTGTTTTCTACAAATAAAAACAATAATGCAGTAGCAACATCATGCAGCATAAGTTATCGTATTAAATTATTAATTAAAATTTTAGAGAATGAAATTGTACATTTAAAAACTAAAACCTACCAATTTCATATTGCTAAATGCGGTAGAAATCATACAATCGCTGAAAATTTGATATATCCTTGTGCTTGATGAAGACGATATGAAAAAAAAGTAATTAAGAAAAATTCTTTCACAAACAATTGTCGAAGAATTAATGACATGTCTGATGATGCAGATTTTTAAAATTCAGTTCCTCGGATAAGTCAAATTTATTATATTTTGTTTTGCTTGAGGATTTAAATTTTTAATTATTATTTTGTATATACTAATTAAATTTTTCAGCAGAACTGAAATCCTGCATGCCACTGAAAATGTGTGCTCATGACTGGCTTTCCTTCATCTGCTGCAAAGTTGAAGCCTTTCGAACATATATGAGTGAGAAATGCAAGACTGGATGTCGTCCGGATAGCCCAAATGGTAGAGCAGTGGTGCGTGATACCAAGGGTTCCGTGTTCGATGCCTGGTCTGGACAGATTTCATTCTGTCGGTTGTACGCTTTGTAGTAAGTGATAATTCACATCCTTTGTTATATTCATTATCTTCCAGCATAATTTCAGTTCTGCTGAAAAATTTAATTCTTATATATATATATTCAACGATACTGGGATTTAATTCGTCTCATTTATGCTCATGATTGACTTTCCAGCATAGTTTCAGTTCTGCTGAAAAATTTAATTCTTATATATATATATATATATGTTCAAGGATACTGGGATTTAATTCGTCTCATGTATGCTCATGATTGACTTTCCAGCATAGTTTCAGTTCTGCTGAAAAATTTAATTCTTATATATATATATATGTTCAAGGATACTGGGATTTAATTCTTCTCATGTGTGCTCATGATTGACTTTCCATCTTTAGTTACAAAGTTGCAGCCTTGTCAACATATACGAGTGATAAATGTTAGATTGGATGTCGTCAGGATAGCTCAAATGGTACAGAATTGGTGAGTGATGCCAAGGGTTCCGTGTTCGGTCCCCGATTGGGCATTTTTTTCACTCTAAGTGATAATTCAGATCCTTTGTTAATTTTTATTATTTATTATTTTTATGGTTATTGAACAATAGCATTAATAATACGAAATCGTCTATTAGGTAGCTTTCAATACAAAAAAGTATAAAGCTACCTATTGCAGTCGTTCGGCGGAAAGCAGTTCCGGAAAATTTCTATATATTTTCACCGATCATGACCCCCAGACCCCAAAACCACCCTCCATTCAAATGTTGATTTATATATATATATATATATATATATCCATATATATATCTGACCTATGTCATACGATAACGCTCGTATTTATAAATCAATTTTGATGAAACTAATTGTGTGTATTAAGCTCACCAATGTCTCGACCGAGTTCGTTGGCCAGCTTGGTCCGCCATTTTGTTTCAAGATGGTGGCCATTTAAAAATTTAAAACTAGAAAAGTCCTTCCGTCCTGTACCGGGAGGAAAAGGTAGCATTCCTATATCTTCGTTTTAAAATTTTAGCTAATGTTACACTTAAACAGCAAGTTAAAATGCAAAGAAAACGTTTACAAAAGATTCGTTACTACTGAATTTAAATAAGAAATTCGCCAAATTATTGAGCAATAGCCAAATTGGCTTCATTTATGAAGACTTATTTTGCTCGCAAAAATTTGGCGATATTTCGCCAAATGTCACCAAGTTTGGCGAGAATTTGGCGCTAACGGATATGAATATATAGTTTTATGCGTATGATTGGGAAAATTATTACAACAATGAAATTTTTTGTAATGTGCTGTCTTGTTTCAAAATGTTAGCCACCCTAGAATTTCAAACTGCTCTATCTCAGCCATTTTTTAAGATAGAGGTAAACCAAAAAATGCTCTGGAATCCCCGTATCAAGGTCTAACACTTAATTTAAAAAAATTAATCATTAATATTTTAAAAAAATATAAATTTGAATTTTTAACTTTTTTGTATATTTATCTTAGTTTTAAATTTTTAAATGGGCGCCATCTTGAAACAAAATGGCGGACCAAGCTGGCCAACGAGCTCGGTCGAGACATTGGTGAGCTTAATACACACAATTAGTTTCATCAAAATTGATTTATAAATACGAGCGTTATCGTATGACATAAGTCAGATATATATATATATATATATATATATATAGATGGATATGTCTATATATATAAATCAACATTTGAACGGAGGGTGGTTTTGGGGTCTGGGGGTCATGATCGGTGAAAATATATCGAAATTTTCCGGAACTGCTTTCCTCCGAACGGCTGCAATAGGTAGCTTTATACTTTTAGGTAGCTTTCAATACAAAAAAGTATAAAGCTACCTATTGCAGCCGTTCGGAGGAAAGCAGTTCCGGAAAATTTCGATATATTTTCACCGATCATGACCCCCAGACCCCAAAACCACCCTCCGTTCAAATGTTGATTTATATATATATATATATATATATATATATATATATATATATATATATATATATAACTGACCTATGTCATACGATAACGCTCGTATTTATAAATCAATTTTATGAAACTAATTGTGTGTATTAAGCTCACCAATGTCTTGACCGAGTTCGTTGGCCAGCTTGGTCCGCCATTTTGTTTCAAGATTGCGGCCACTTAAAAATTTAAAACTAAAATAAATATACAAAAAGTTAAAAATTCAAATTTATTTTAAAATTAAGTATTAGGCCTTGTTACGAGGATTCCAGAGCATTTTTGGTTTACCTCTATCTTAAAAAATGGCTGAGATAGAGCAGTTTGAAATTCTAGGGTGGCTGACATTTTGAAACAAAACATCACAGTAACGCGATTACTCGCAAATTATTTTCTTTCATTGTTGTAATAATTTTCCCAATCATACGCATAAAACTATATATTCATATCCGTTACCGCCATATTCTCGCCAAATTTGGCGAAATATCGCCAAATTTGGCGATATTTGGCCAAATTTGGCGACTAAAATAAGCATTCATAAATGGAGCCAATTTGGCTATTGCTCAATAATTTGGCGAATTTCTTATTCAAATTCAGTATTAACGAATCTTTAGTAAACGTTTCTTTGCATTTTAACTTGCTGTTTTCGTGTAACATTAGCTAAAATTTTAAAACGAAGATATAGGAAAGCTACCTTTTCCTCCCGGTACAGGCCGGAAGGACTTTTTTGTATTGAAAGCTACCTAAAAGTATAAAGCTACCTATTGCAGCCGTTCGGAGGAAAGCAGTTCCGGAAAATTTCGATACATTTTCACCGATCATGACACCCAGACGCCAAAACCACCCTCCGTTCAAATGTTGATTTATATATATAGATATATCCATATATATATATATATATATATATATATATATATATATATTGCAAATTACAAACATAGCGATTTTCGAAAACACTAAAACTACCCGTTTTAATACTTTCGTCATTTTAAAGCAAAGGAAAATAATACTTTAATACGTGAAAAACAGCCCTCTTAAAAAACATAACGAATATCTTTTATTCTCTGACTTCCATGCCGACAAAAACATTCTACAAAACCATTTCTAATAACCACATTTTTTTTCACACAGCTTAGAACAATACAATTTCGAAATAAAAACATCTTTCTCACACAGCTTAGAAAGATACATTTATGAAAACAAAAAAACATCTTTCTCACACAGTTTAGAAAGATACATTTATGAAAACATCTCCTGTTAGTAGGAATTCAATTGGATTCGCGACAATCTCCCACCTTGAGTTTTCAACAGGAAAACTCAACAGTAGGCACAACAAAATTAAAAATAACACAAAATATGTGTAACATTATACTTACATTACATGGCCAAAGTATATATATTCTTAACACTAATTTTCAAAGACAAATTATACAATTTCCTGCAAAAATTCAAACAAAATTAAACATATTATTACAAATTCAAATTAGCAATAGGAAATGAGATATACAAAAAATAAGGAAAAAAGGAGTTTATAATGTTCAATGTTCAAAAATAGTCTTATGACTGAAAACGTTTTGGAACAGTCACTGTTCTGCCACTTCTCGTTCGTAATATACTGGTTTGAAAGAGTGTTCTTTTGGAATCTCTAGATTGTACAGTTTTTGTATTGGTCTTAAAAGCTCACCATTTTCAGTTTTTACCCGAGCAACTCTCGGGTGACCATCTTTTCCAGAAACTACTTCTTGCACACGAGCTAAAGTCCAATGCGTACGTTTCTTATCAGACTCTACGAGAACGACATCACCAACGGTCAGTTGCTTGGCATTCTTTTGCAGGGAATTTTGCTGGCGTAACTGCCCTAAATACTCAATACGGAATCGTCTTCTAAGATGTTCTCGAACTTGTTGTCTATACTTTGCTCTTCTGTAAATTTCTTGTGCGTCAATTGCATCAAAATCTATCACATCTGAAGATCTTATTTCTTGAACTAACATTGATGGTGTTAAAGGTGCTAGATCATCCACATCTTCTGAGACATACGTGAGTGGTCTAGCATTTACAAGTTGTTCGCAGTCACAAACAATTGTGATAAGCTCTTCATAGGATAATGAGGCTCTACCTAGTATTTTCCTCAAGACGCGTTTCACCATTTGTATCAACCTCTCCCACCAACCACCCTACCAGGCAGCAGTAGGCGGATTGAATTTCCAACGAATCTTTTGTACAGCTGCTGCAGCTGAGATCTGTTCCCAATCGATGTCTGAAAAAGCTCTATCTGCACCAACAAAATTTTTACCATTATCAGAATAAACGGTCGTCGGTCTTCCTCTTCTCGCTATAAAGCGCCTAAAAGATTGGAAGAAGGTATCTGTTGCTAATGACGTCACTAACTCTAAATGTATGGCCCTGTACACTGCACAAGTGTACAACACAATCCATACCTTTTTTCCATTTTTCAAATATACGGGCCCAGCTAAATCTACTCCAATTATTTGGAATACTGCCGCATCTTGAACTCTTTCTGCTGGCAATGCAATAGGTTCTGACTCTGTCTTCTGTGCACTAAATATTTTGCAACGCACACATTTCTGAACTACTGCTCGAATGGTTTTCCTGGCTTTCAGGATCCAGTAGTCTTCTCGTATAGATGTCATCAAAAGAGCCACTCCTGAATGTAATAGCTCTTGGTGTTTCCAGGAGATCAAACGCTGGACTACAGGATGGTCAGACGGCAAAAGAATTGGGTACTTAAAATTGACAGTATCTTCTCGATAGATGACGTGTTTTTACTCTGATGATACCATCTTCATCTAGGATTGGCCTTAGGCTACGAATTTTCTCATTATTCTTTTCAAAGCTGTCTTTCTGGATCAAAATCATTAATTTTCTTTCAGCTTGTTCTATTTCAAAACATGTAAAATCAGATACTTCTTTTGAATTCGGTTTTCTTGAATTACTTATGAATCTTAGAATCCATGCGATCAATCTTATTATTTTCTTGTATGCCATTTTGTTTCAAAATGGCGGCCACTTAAATATTTAAAACTAAAATAAATATACAAAAAATTAAAAATTCAAATTTATTTTAAAATTAAGTGTTAGGCCTTGGAACAAGGATTCCAAGAGCATTTTTTGGTTTACCTCTACTTAAACTAGTCGTTGGGGGCCACCGTAATACTTACCCATCATGGATATGCATAATGTAAAATATTAAAATAAAAATGTGTAAACTACTTATAAAATGCATTGCAATTCAAATAAAATCGTGGCTTGATGACGTCACAAACTTTAAAGGCTCGATTACTGAATTGCTTGAAAGAGGTTTTTCCTTATAACTCCAAAAATAATAATCCTATTAACTAGCGGTTTATTGCATCTGATTAGGCGTCAAATTTCTAATTAAAATATATCTTTGAAGTGAAATTTGGATGAAATACAGGGTCATGAAAAATCGAAGAGTGTGGAAAACAGGATTCCAAATATCTCGGCAACTAATTATCCGATCGACTTCATGCTTTATTCAAAATTTATGTTTTTTTATTGTCTTTTATATTCATTTCTTAAAATATACAATTTCGAAAATTTTTATATACCTTTCATCAGAACGAGTATTTCGAGAGTCCGAAAAAAATTGTTCCAGTTAATCGAGGTTATTGAAATGAAATAGGCTTCTTCCCATTATTACATACTAAGTACATACCAAATTGCAAGTCTCTATCTCAATTTTTTCGGGAGATAGAGCGTTTACAGACACACACACACACAGACACACAGACACACAGACGGACGGCAAAAAAATTTTTCTAAAAATATGTTTTTCGGAATCTCCAGTGTCTGAAACGTGTAAATCCGTCAAAAAAATTTTTCGATTTTCAAAACGATTACAAGACTTACCCTATACTACGTATGATGGGTAAGTAAACAAGACTTACCCTATACTACGTATGATGGGTAAGTAAACAAGACTTACCCTATACTACGTATGATGGGTAAGTAATATACTACGTATGATGGGTAAGTAAACAAGACTTACCCTATACTACGTATGATGGGTAAGTAATACCCTATACTACGTATGATGGGTAAGTAAAAATGGCTGAGATAGAGCTGTTTGAAATTCTAGGGTGGCTGACATTTTGAAACAAGACAGCGCATTTTCATTGTTGTAATAATTTTCTCAATCATACGCATAAAATTACATGTTTATATCCGTTAGCGCCAAATTCTCGTCAAACTTGGCGACATTTGCCGAAATATCGCCAAATTTGGCGACCAAAAAAAGTTTTCAAAAATGAAGCCAATTTGGCTATAGCTCAATAATTTGGCGAATTTCTTATTCGAATTCAGTATTAACGAATCTTTTGTAAACGTTTTCTTTGCATTTTAACTTGCTGTTTTCGTGTAACATTAGCTAAAATTTTAAAACGAAGATATAGGAAAGCTACCTTTTCCTCCCGGTACAGGCCGGAAGGACTTTTTTTAAAATAAAATTTGAAACATATCAGAAAAACGATGTAAGTCCTAATAGTATGTAATATTTTTAATAGCATGTACTAGAATAATAATCTCAAGATTATTTTGTTAGAAAATAATATCTTAACAGTAGTATAACTTTCAAGCTGATCTTTCAACTTGATTAAATGGAAAGGAAACTTACTTTCGGATATTTGTATTTAAAAATTCCTTCCGGCCTGTACCGGGAGGAAAAGGTAGCTTTCATAGTCCATGTTATTAAAAATTCAACCCATTTTACTCAAACACCCGAAGCTAAATTGCTTTGAACCCGATTATAGAAGATTCAATCCCGGTTTTCGTTAATACTGAATTTGAATGCGAAGTTCAGAATGAGAGTTACAACATAACAAATATCAGATAATTTCAAAATGTCAGCCACCCTTGAAATTCAAACTGTCATATCTCTGCCATTTTTTAAGATAAAGCTTAAACAAAAAATGCTCCGGAATCCTTGTATCACGATCTAACAAGTAACGGAAACAACTTTTTCAATTTATAATTTCTTATACATATTTTTTAATTAAAAACTAATTAAAAATTTAACTTGCCGCCATTTCGAAACAAGATGGCGCATGAAGCTGGCCAACCAACTCGATTGAGACCTTGGTATGTTCTGTACACATGAACAGTAACATTAATATCGGTTTATAAATACGATAGTTACAGCATAACAAATATCAGATTGTTTTAAAATCTCAGCCACCCTAGATTTTCAAACTGCCATATCTCAGCCATTTTTTAAGATATAGCAAAAACTAAAAATGTTCCAGAATCGTTGTATCCCGTTCTAATACTTAATAGAAACAATGTTTTCAATTTATAATATTTTTGTACATCTTTGTGAATTTTTAAAAATAATTTTTTTTTAACTGGCCGCCATTTTGAAACAAAATGGCGGACAAAGCTCGCCAACGAACTCGGTCGAGACCTTAGTATGCCCTATACACATACTCAGTCACATCCAAATCGGTTCATAAATAAGAGAGTGACTGCATGACATATAGTAGAACCTCGATTAATCGAGGTTTCTGTTAACCAAGCCGAAAATCTGATTTTTTTTTTTTTTTTTTTTTTTTTTTTTTGTGAATGAGCCTTGAAAAATACACACGTTTTAGTTCACTGTCCATGCTACAGGCTACATAATTATTCAAAAGAGAAGAGAGGATGAATCCCAGCAAAGGGTAAACCCACCGACAGACGGAGAACTATTTGAGATTATTACTCGCATTAAAAGGTGTGAAGAGGTTTTGGAAGAGGACATTTCCGAATGGCTGGACGTTGAAAACCAACATCCAAGTTTTCAAATCCTTAATGATGAAGAAATTATACAAGCCGTTAATTCCTATTGGACATTAATGATGCTGACAATGAGGACCAGGACTTTGGGGATTCAAGGACTATAAAAGTGCTATTACACGAGGCGTCAAGTCGCCGCCACTTCCAGGCGACACCCATGTAAACCTATGGCTTCAGAAGAGTTGCTCGGTAGCAAGCAACTTTTTTCTGTCGGAGCAATTTTGTCGCTCGGCTACGGGCGATATCGCGACCATGTCGCCACCAACAGCCAATCAAATGCTTAGGAATCTGACGTCACGATTTCACTCTCTAGATTCTTAAAACATGGCGGCTGCCGAAGCTCTGTCTCAGCTCGACGGAGAGCATTTTTTTCATTTATTTTGTCAGGCAATATCTTTTAAACCTCACAGACACATCTATTTCTTCAAAACGAAAAGTATAGTGAAAGGTTTTCGTCACATAAGCCGAGAGTTGCAAGATACATATTCTGCTTTCCTCTTCATAGTTGGTAAGTGTCACTTTTCTATTTATCTTTTTTATTCTAAACCATCTTTTATCTAATGTTAAATACAATAACAATTAATTTCTTTAATTCATTCTCCTGTTCATTAAAATTATTTCATTGTTGTTATTCTTATTAATGTCGTAATTTCCGTAATGATATTTTGGCGCTATTTCAAAACTTTCTCGCCAACCTGTTTGTTTACATTCAGCGATATATATGTCAATGTAATGTTAAAAATGCAATTTTACTGTTTTCTTGCCAGGTTGAAAATGAAAATTTAATTTTTGGAAATTTCTTAAAATTTTGACTGTTAGCCAATTATCCAATATTTGTAAGACCGAATATATATCAGAAAATTAAAATCATTAGAAAATTGGGAGCACATATTACCAGTATTTTATATGCACAAACATTAATTTCTAAGTAAACATACTATAAATAACATAAATATGCACTAACATAAATAAAAATTCTAACAGTAAGATATATTTAAAGAGCTAATTCCAGATGTACATTTTTTGACATTCGCAGCAATAATCTAACAATTTTAATTTAAAGAAAGTAGTAATCTATTATTTTCCTTTATACTTGGAAGTTTTTGATATGGTAAAAGAACTTAGATTATGTCTACTTCTTCCTCATTTAAAAGCTGTTCAAATGGAACTGGAAAATGGATGCAAATAAGGGTGGGGTAGGACATGCCATTGCTCATGCCTGTAATTTTAAATTTAATTAAAAAAATTTCCCTATTCTCTAATGAGTTTTGGAAAAAATATGTAATTTATTATTCCCGATTAACTTAACGTAATGAAGTATTACAAGAGAAAATAAGCAATGATTTTTTATGAAAAGGGCACGGCCCCCTTAACATTTTGTATAATATAAAATTTATTTTTTATGTTAATTTGTTTAAAAATTATCTAAAATTAACGAAAGATAACAAATGAAAAAACTGTTTCATTATTCATAAAAAAAAAAAAAAAAAAAAAAAAAAACTAGTATAAGTTTACTTTTTGATATTTACTATTGCTTGTTTGTTACATTTCTGTATTACTTTTTATGTTTAAAAATTCTCTGTATGTCAAAAATTCTTAGTTTTGCTTATTTTGTATTTATATGCTTCATTTTAAGAAATGTGCATCTATTTAAAAATCTCACACATCAAATACACAGAGCCATCGCTATGACATATTATTAGGGAGAGGCTTAAAATTACCATGACAATTATTGGTGTTTGACAGCTGTCTATTTAACCAGAAAGTGTAAATATGTGGAAATATAGGGGAGACTGGTACATAGCAGACCACCCCCTAACATTTTATTTATTTGATTTTTTTAAAGCTTCTCTTCTAATAGATAACAGCACTGCACTGATTATTTATAGCCTTCAGAAAATATGTTTAGCTCAGATTGAACTATTTTATCTTGATTGGTTGTTTTGAGCTTCTAAAAGTAAAATTTTTCATCATCATATTTTTTATTTTTTAAGTAATTAAAGGTTGTAGATAAATAAGATAAAACAGCTATTTTGCAAAGCTAAGATACTTGTATTTATTTAACTTTAAAGTTAATATGTTTAAAAGAATGGACCACCCACTCCTGTGGCACAGTGGTTCACAATCCACTCTGCTCCTGTAATACAGAATGTTCAAAATATTTAATAGATGCTTATTTTCTATAAAGAAATATTTTAAAGTTGTTATTTAACGGTAAAATAAAGTAAACAAAGAAAAATAACAATTTATTTAACATAGTAAGAAATATTTTGTTCTGCATTTATTTACTGCCTTTGATAAATATAACTGTAGTCTAATTGGTGATGATTCTATTCAAGTAAGATTCGTGAGATGCAAATTGAATGGAAATCAGTTTTTTTTTTTTTTTTTTTTTTTTTTTTTTACAAAACTGTAGATGAATCTGTTGTTGATATCAATGATTTCATAATGTTGCTCCCAGACCCAAAAGTATTTCATGAATATTCCAGGCTCAATCTTACTCATAAGTATTTTGGAATTTCATTTGAAAATTTTAATGTGCTCTGATTTTTTTGTACTTAAATAATAACTTCAACTAAATTGTAATTGTTCCTGTATTAATCTGTTATTATTTTCAAAATATAATTCATTTTGTTTTTGTTTCAAAATGTTACTTGTAAATTTATATTACTATGTTATTTTGCGGGTAAAGGGGAAATAAAAAATAATTATATTAATGAAAAATAGATTTATATTGTATTTCGGATAATACCTAATAGCGGTCCACTGTACCCCGGTGGGTGGACCAGTGTACCCCAGAAGTGGGGCACACTGGTCCACTTTACGGGGGCATATATTTTTTTTTTTTTGAAAAATGTATTGAAAACTATGTTCTGAGAAAATTATTATGGATGTATAGAGGGGGGGGGGGGGGGCTTTTTGTGAAAACAGAAAAAAAACGATATTTTTCTAATTATGATACATACGAATCAGTTTAAAGTTATTATTATTACTTCTAGGAAAAGGGCCGAAAATTTATGTATGACAGATTTTTGATATTATTAAAAATGTCCCCAAGATGGGGGGGGGGGGGTGTTTAGAAGAAAAAAATTCATAACTTCATGAATTCAAAAGATTTTGAATCTGCTTAAATTTATAATAAATCCTCTTAATATTACATAAAACTTTTATATTGACAAGTTTTTTATAAGACCAACCCTTATAGCAAAAAAAAAAATTAAAAACAAAAAAAAAACCCTGCCGGCTCTGCCTGCAAACAAGTTAAGTTTCAAAGTGGGCGTTTCCAAATGACACAATGTAGTTCTTGGGGGAAGAATTTAAACTCTTATATTAGAAGGGAAAACACACACATTAAAAAAATATGTTCACTCCTTCATTTAAAATAACAAAAAAAATGTTCTAATGAGAAATTCCCTGAATCAAAAATATTTCATTTCGACATTTACATTGTTTCTTATTTTCATATGCAAAGATCAAAACTACTGTTTTTCTTTAATTAGGGGCAAAAATATTTTAATAACAACAGATATCCTATCTCTATATATTTATAAAAGGGATAAATTTAAGAGTGTTTCACAAACATTGAGATTTGTGATCATAGAATCAATAATATCTAATATGATCATAAAAAAATTCTTTGAACATTGTTCATTATTATTTAGCACAGATATATTTGAAAAATAAATTATGGTGGCCTTAGTAGTTGTCATAAAAACATACTAATTATTTTATAAACAACTTTATGTACTTTTTTTAAATCTAAAATGTAAAAGGAAAAAAATCTGTTAAAAAATTAAAATAGCTGTATAAAAATCCTGACAAAGTATGTAAACATGAATATATCAGTACAAAAACCATTGATCTTCCTTAAAATCAGATCATATGATGAATGGGTTTAATCACATAACAATGTCAGTAATGGGGATTGAGGCATTATTTGGTGATCTGGCTAACAAAAAAAGCATTCAATATATATAAAAAAGAAGAGTGTAGTGTAAAATTTGAGTGACAGGGTTGCTAGTTACATTGTGAATGTCATTTTTGCATTGGCATGTTTAATGCCAAGGTTGATTAATCTTTTTAAACTTCATACTCAAACTCCCATTATTCTGTTTTCATAATATAAGTTTTGTTTATTATTAACTGACCCATCTGGTGTTGCCCGAGACCATGATAATAACCTTAAATAAACCTCAAATTTGTATAAATTTATATCTTTAATCCTTTTTTAAATGGAATACTCACATATACAATGAAGATAGATCATTTACTTGATTTAATTTTGATATTTTTATCAAATTACTCATAATTCATTTTCCTTTTAGGTCCAAGAAAGCTGTCGTAAATAATACTGATGAAGAGGTAATCCCGAGGGAAAGACTAAATGACAGCTGAACTGCTGAAAAAATTTCTTCTTCAATAGAGAAGAATTCATCAAAGATGACATAAGATGCCATTCTTGTGTCATATACAGCATCCATGTTTGGTCGCATCGTGGAAAATGCACATTGCCAGCTTGCATTCGAATCGTCATACTGTCATATCACCTTTAGTGACGGTATGAAGTGCCATTGGATACACGTCTCGGTAACCTCTTGTTCGCATTGCCGGCAATTTCAACAGCAGCCGTTACATTTCTGATGTGTTACGGCCCATGGTTCTGTCTTATATTCAATGCCTCTGCAATTCTACTTTTTAGCAGGACAGTGCACGACCGCATGTTGCTCGTACTATGCTGATCTTCCTTGATACAGAACATGTTCGACTGTTGCCCTGGCCACACGTTCTCCTGATTTCTCAACAATTGAAAATGTCCCGTCAATGACTTCTGAGCGACTGGCCCGCCACCACTCACCCATCACTACGGTTGATGAACTGTGGCATAGTGTTGAAGCTGCATGGACTGATGTACCCATACATGACATCCAATCTCTCATCGACTCCATGGCTAGGCAGATAAATGCTGTTATTGCAGCCAGAAGAGGCTGCTTTGAGTAGTGTTTTCTCAGGATCTATACCTCCAAATTTTCTGAAAATGTGATCACTTGTCCTTCCCATTATAATGTATTTGTCCAATAAATACCATTCTGTTATTTGCATTCCTTCATGGTGTTGCATTTTAGATAGCCAGTAGTGTATAACAGTAATAAAGTTGTATATATTTTGACAGAAAAATTGAAATTGCTCTTTGTAAATGATATTAAAATTTATTTTGGTAATATCTTTTTTAATATTTTTAGTACCATTATATTGTTTTAATAAATTTATTTTGTATTATTTACTGTGCAAGAGATTAATTTTAATGTTAAGGCTGTTAGTCAGTCAACTTCTCAATTTCCCTCGCTAATGTTAAACATTATGGGTGTAGAATGCGTCATATATTTAAAATATCTCCTCTGGAAATTTATATTTTAACTCCTTTTTTCTTTGTATTTTTTTAAAAAGATGTCTCTTTTTTTTTTTTTTATTAGTTCTCAAAATATTTCTGAAATCTATGCTTAATTTAATATTTTATGTGTTAATAGCTGACAAGCTGTGAGTAAGATTTTAACACTTCACATAAAATTAAGTGTTTATTTTAGAAATATTTTGAGAACTAAGAAAAAAAAAGAGACATCCTTTAAGAACAACAGGGATATACACAGAAAAAAGAAGTTAAAAATATTAATTACCTTAAATATATGAATGTATTTTATGTCCTAGACTTTTACATTAGCGAGGGGAATTCGGAAGTTGACTAACAGCCTTAATTCTTGTTTCATGTTTATATCATTCTGACTTATTTTTCCTTTTTATTAAAAATATACTGGTAAAATTGTGCAATATCAGATGCACAATTTTTAACACTCATAAAAAAAAAAAAAAAGTAAAAGATAGCACAATTTGTTGATGTAAGAGTCATTCAGAACCAAAGAAGATCAAGTCGATTTTCTCATTAAACCAAGATTCTTGCTCTAGGCAATAATTTCATTGATGCCTTCAGGGCCCCGTGACCAACCCTTCCCGCTTTTCGAGGCATTAAACCTATCATTTCAGGCTTTTACATTTTACCAGTGACATCTTTATTTCGCATCTGGATGTTGGTCAGGTATGTCGTGGTAAAGGGCATAGGGAGGTTGGATGGTCGCCCAGTGTCCGACACTCTACCAGATTCTTTAAAAACCGGATTCAATATCGGAGAAATTTAAACTCTAAATTCTGAAAATTTAATGCACCTAAAACGGGGAAGGATTGGGCTCGGGGCTCTGAGATCATTGGACGACCGCAGCAGCTTCGAGCTTAGTGTTAGTCTTCATAATAATAATATTTCAATGTTAGCTGTCTAGAGGAAATTGTGATTAGCTGCAAACACTGTGTGTTTACCTAAGCTAACAACTTTAATATTCTCATAATTTTAAATGCTTAAAGTTTGATTTTTCTCAAAAAAAAAAAAAATTATTGGATATAAATAATTTTTACTTTTAACACTTTATTCTTTTAAAATTGCAGATTATTTATGACAATTAATAACATAAGATGATCTTTAAAATTTTGGTCAAGCTGTAAAAGAAAATTTTCTCGATTGGTAAAATTATACGGTACTTTTCGGTTTATGCCGGGCGCCCTTCTAACCGAAAAGTACCGATTATCCTTTAAGAATTAAACAAAGAAACTCAAGATATGAAGTCGAATAAGAAGGCATTCAAAAATTGGGTGCTAGTTACAGCATTTCAAAAATACCAATTTATCTTTTGTGTTACTTGCTGAATCTGATGGCCAAAAATCTAGACTTGGAGTTATCACTCAAAAAACAAACTCACATGAAGTATTTTAATATAAGAAATTCTTTAACAATCCCAGATACTAATAATTATATTAAAAAAAGTTAGCCATTTTGAAAATGAATTTGTTTATAAATTGTGAAGTAATGATTATGTCAAGAAGAAAATATTAAAATTTTCAGTGAGCTAGTTTTCACTTTAAAAATATACTACAGTCAAGGTAGAAAAATCTTTTATTAGCATGCTCTCCTATAATCAAAATCGCACAATTTAAAAAGAACTTGAAAAAAGTTAGTTTCTTCTTTCATATTTTTAAACCAAACTTCTGTTGAATAAGCACATGTTTACTTTTAACTAAAACATGAAATAAGATATATTTAAATGCCCTATAACACAATCAAACCCACTATCTTGAACCTAACAAGAAAATGAAGGGAAAATCAAGATACGGTTTTTTTAGACATTGTTTTATAAAATATGCCTAAAAATATGTTATTAATATTTTCTTTCATTTAAAAGTTGTGTGTATTACAACATTGCTTAGAAGAAAATGCCTGTTTTTAAAGTCTGATGGCTGTTTAAATTGTTTAATGGATGACAGTTTTTGTAAAACTACTGTGCATTTTAAGAACAATATTTTTTATAGTTTAAAAAACTGGTAAATGTTTTTCTTTTCTCTGCTAATTTTACTGTCGCCTTCCCCCCCCCCTATATTTATAGAACATATTGTGGCTGACGAGGAAAGTATATTTTTTAGATTCATAAGAGCATTTTTTAGATTCTTAAGACTTCTTAAGTCCAAACAGGTTACTTTATGACGCATTTTTTTAAAATGAATTTTTGTTCGCAAATGCATGAAATTGGCAGGTGTTCTTATGCAGAAACTGTTGTTGTAGTGGGGCTTGAACGCCCAGATCATGGGATATAAGTCACAGGCTCTTTATCCCATTCAGAAACTATGTAATCTAAATATGTTTAGGTAGAACTTATAACTCAATAAGTAATTTATTTATCATAAAATGGAAAATTCATTTCGATTTCAACTCGCTTCTATAGTCAGGCCTGCCAATTTTATGCCTTTGTGTTTAAAAATGAGTCTGAAGTTGTGTCAGAAAGTTTCGCATTGTTGAACAGGTCATTTAAGGACTACCTTAACTGCACATTTTGAATTCTGAAAGACACTCTCTTCAAGATAAGAATGAATCAGTTGTTACTATGCAAGTAAATTTTTTAATACAAAGGCATTATGGACATAATTTTTTTTAACTGAGGGGCAAGAAGGGTGCTTATTTTTATACCAAAGGGAAGGCAGGATGCAGCATCCTCCTGAAACTTGGGGGGGAGGGAGGGAACTGTGGTATAGGATATAACTTAGCACCAGGTTTACATCATGGCAATACAGATTTCGTACACTTTTAACACAATTTTTTAATATAATTGTTTGCCTTATGTAAATGTAGAAAAGTATTACGAATGCTGTAATTAAATGAGGTGTCTACAATTTCTGCTATTTAAAAAGTAAATGAAAAAAATTATTAAAACATTGTTGTAAAAGCGTATGAACCCTGTAATATGCAAAATATGATTATTAAATAAAGTTTTAGGCATATCTTCTATAGCTAGCAGTTTTTAAAGTACTTCCATTCGCTGTGTTAGAAAATCCACTTATCTAGTGGGGAGTAAAATGATGTAATCCCTACACTTGGTAAATAATTGTCTGAGTGCAACGAAGACTCATACACAGCGCAGTATTACTTTGCCCCATATATAGCTACGATGGATATTAAAACCTTTCGTCAAGCATAACTCAAAAAATATTTAACGGATTTCGTTAAAATTTTTACAGCAGGTACCTATAAAGGTGACAACGACGTCTATTTATTACCAAGAATAAATGTCAAACCGTTTGGAAATTATATTAAAAAAATAGATAAAAAAGCACAATTAAAGTACATACGTCACGAAATTTTGTGCGTACGTCATTTTCACCGGCAGGAGATTTTCGTAGACAATCGGAATTGAAAAGTTCATGCAGTACATGGAGCAAAAAAATATGCACGCACTAATATTCAGCACAATAAAATATATTTCAATTTAGTAGAAATCGAAAATTAATCTGGATTTTTTCCTGTTTGAAAGAAAAACCCCGCAATAACTTGGTAGACTTGGTATTAGAGATTTGGCGCAAATCTCAGCAATAGCAGCTTTTTTTATTTCGCGTGTGTAAATAAATAAAAAAAAATTATTTGGTGTTTAAATAAAAGGTTTTGATTTATGGCATTATTTCTTTTTTTTCTCTTTTTAGCATTTTAAATGGGATTAATGAAAGGCATGTATTTTTAATTAAATGAGTGAAAGGTTTATATTTAAATAAATGAATTCAATATGAAAATGTTATAGGAACAATATTTGACGATTTATCAACTGCGCCAGGATAACATAAAAGTACCAATATATCAAACGATATGTAGTATGTGAAGTGAAATAATTATATTAAAATCACCAATCGTACAAGAAAAAAAACTAATTCAGAGGGAAAAATCCATCTGCTATGCCGTAAGATTTGGCGAGTTCTTTTTTGGTGATAAGGTTTTCGATGTGATTGTTGGGATCTGCAGGATTTGGCTTACTTTTTCTAAATCTTATTTTTTTGCAGATGTAGTATTATGTAAATATATTTTTTGCAGATATTTTTCTATTTTCTATATTTGGCATTCTATTTTGTATATTTGGCATTCTATTTTGTATATTTTCTATTTGGCATTTGGAAAAGAGATTTTTACCTTTTTATCTGTGCCTTCGGAAATATTAAAAAATAAAAAAAGATTTACATATATCAAGCGTATAATGTTATGTTTTGCATTTTTATACGGACCACTTCTCCATTTTTAGATTTTAAATGCTATTTATTATTTACTAGCCGTTTATTAATTGTTTACAATTTACCCCCCCCCCCCACCTGACAATAACAACTATTTATCACAAAAATGCCTTTTACGTTTGTTAAAAAGTTTGTTTATGTATTTTCATTACTTATTAAAATATCGAATATGGCGATAAAATTTTATTTTAGCATCGTGCTTAAATGTTTAAGATGGTGCAAAAACATGCTTTAATAAACATATGTTTGTAAATATTTGAAAAACATGCTTTACCGCTCTCTTGAAAAAATTTGTAAGATGCTAAAACTACGTTTTGGCACCATTTAATTTTTTTTTTCGCCAACCGACATAGGATACGAAACTTTTCCCCATTCAGATACACAGGCAAGGCTGGTCTCAAACAAGAGTAAAGCTAGCAACAATATTGTTTTAACTCTATAAGAGTTACAATAATGATATTAAATGCTCCGATTGGCTTTGGGTCCAATTACGAAAGTTTCTCCTAAAAAAACTATAGAAGAAGTCTTTTACATTTGTTTCAAATGAAGCTCGGTCTACAAGGTATTAGTTAATAATACAAACAACACTAATGGCATGGAGACAAAAGTTTTAATTTAAATGTATATATTAGAAACCCTCCCCCTACCCCCCCCTACCCTCCAAAAAAAAGAAAAGAAAAGAAAGTTACAGTAATGAATTTAAAATGGCGTTAAGCCACGCTTTCTGACATAAGCAATTGGCTGCAAACGCGATAACGAAACTTTCACTTAACTTAATAACATGTTGCTAATATAGCCCTCAGGGTACTTTGCAGTTATACAGACCTTGTGGTTTTTTTAAAAAGCTTGAGACAATTGAGGTTTAAGACGTTAAGATTTACTGTCAATTGATATAAACAACTATGAACACAAAACTGATGAATTATTATTCAGGTTATGTATGTATTTTAAAAAAAATTGCATCTGATTACACTTATTAGATAAATTACTTCTGTTTGCATTTAATAACTGATAAACGGCTTCTGTATATTAAATTAATTGTTTAAATATTGGGAAGAGGTGGCGAGAGGTAGAAAGACGAGTAAACAAACGGGTAGACAGACGGGTAGAGAGACGAGTAGTGACATATGTAGGCTGACGGGTAGCGAAACTAATAGACAGACGGCTGGAGAGAAAGGTAAAAAGAGGGTTGGCAGAGGGGTAGCGAGATGGGTCACGAGACGGGTAGCGACACCGGTAGACAGGAATGTATAGCGAGAAAGGTTGCGAGACGCGTAGCGTGGTAGATAAAGAGACGAGTACAGAGATGAGTACAGAGACGAGTTGACTGACGGGTAATGAGATTGGTAGCGAGTTGGGTACAAAAACAGACAGATAGTGAGACGGGTATACAGTAGAGAGACAGTAGATGGGTACGGAGATGGGTAAGAAGATGGGTAGAGAGGCGTATAGCCAGACGGGTAGAGAGACAGATAGACAAGTTGTGAGACAGATAGACAAATGGATAGCGATGTGGATAGAGACACAGCTAGACATACAAGTAGTTAGACGGATAGACAGACGATTAGAGAAATAGATTGGCGGGTAGCGAGATTTGTAGAGAAATATAGAGACAGGTAGCGAGACGTGTAGAGAGATAGACAATCGGTTAGAGAGACGGGCAGAAGAACGGATAGGGAAACAGACAGATTGTGGAGAGACAGACAGACAGGCAAAAGAAAAGTCTGTGGATTGGCGCAGTAAAGGCGCAGGGGGCAGAGCCCCCTAGAGAATAATCAAGAAGTATCTGTTAAGCTTAACTTTGAAATATATATAACTTTTCAATTTTGCCGATATGGAGATTTAATGTAAAAGTTATTTTACAGAAGTCATCGAAAGATTTTTTGTATACTTTAATAGTAATTTAGACTACAGTTTTGCAATCTGGTTTGTAGCAAAGCATGCTATCAATGTGGTTTGAAGTTTAACAGTTTCTATAAACAGTTATACAAATAATAGATATATATTCAAGGCAGAAAATTTTTTAATTCACACACAAAAAAAGGTGCAACAATGAAATTAAATTTGCGTTAAGCCACGCGTGATAGAATAATCTATTGGCTGCAAATCCAATTACGTAACTTTAAAAAGCTTGGCGTTTTAAAAGATCCGGCGGGTTTTTTTTTTCAAGTTTTGCTCATTACGCGCTTAAGAAAATGAGATTCTTTGCCACATGTTAAAAAAATTAGGACAACACATCTGATGAACGGTACTTATTTTCTATTTTTTTAACAGTGTATATGAATTTATATATGATATTTTGTAATTCTATCATTTAATTTGCTCTCTTTCTTTATATTGTAATTGTTAACCCTATGTTCTCAGCAATATCACTCAGACTAATCCCTTTGAGGGAAGTCCTAGTTAAAATTCTTAATATCAAGTTTCAGATAAACATCTTATCCCCGTGGCAGAATTGCAGCGACCAATGTCGCAGAATAAGAAAGATTTATTCCAGAAATAATTCTCATTTGAAAAAAAAAACATTTTTGGGAGAGAGAAAGGATTTTTGCAACAGCAAAAAAATATTCTGTATGTGTTTCGCTTCTGCAGAACAATATTGGTTAGAGGTGAAAATCTTCAGCGTTTCTGCAGATTTTTGTCCCTTCACCCCCGAAATTTTTGTTTGTCCCTTCCCACACTCCTTAAACTTTAAAGTTTAAAATATTTATAATTGTTAAGCTCTAAGTTCTGCTCAGTTTCTTAATAGGGTTTTGCAGTAGTTTTTTTTTTTTTTTTGTTACAAAATTTTAGTTTTCCCTTTCTTTGCAAGCCCCTCCTCCCCCCCACACACACACCTCTCTCTCCAGCATTAACCTTGAACCGCTGTGACAAACACTGTTGCACAAGATACTGTGAGCGATCTCTGAGACTGCTTGATCGAAAGGCGAAAAAAAAAAGCTTGATTTACTCATAGGATAATGTTTATGTACTAAACTTTAGTTCAGGACCATTATCATTAAAATCCACTTATTCAGAACTCTCTAGCAATAGTACTAGGGCTTCAAACGAAGTATCATTTCGCTATAGTTAAACTATGAAAATTGAAAAAATATATATATAGCTGCCTGTGAGACAGCTAACAACAGTTAAGTGATAACGTTGTTAATATTAAAAAGTCTCTATTTTTAAAATTAATTTCCTTTTTTAATGTTGTTTTGCCTTAGTTCTTTTATTTTGAACTCGTTACTTCTGCCTTAGTTCTTGTTACTTTAAAATACTAATACATAAATATTCATCAAATCCCCCCCCCCCTTTTGCTCCATCATCACAATTTAAAATCTTAGGAAAAAAAATTAATAAAAAATGACAAAAATCTGTCGTATTTATTACTTTGAAATAAATAATCACCAACCCCCCCCCCCAAATTTGTAGCTTCCCTTCTCCCTAATAAACAAAGTTTACAGTATTTAAAATTATTTCCTTATGTTTTTTAAGTTTTCTTGTGTTACTTTACATAAACGATCCACAAATATATTTTTTTAATTGTTCCCTGAAATGTCTACTGCTTGTTTACCCCCCACCCCACCCCTCCCAACATACAAAGTAAAAAATATTTTTGGCAACAAATCATTCTATATTTTCCAAGGGGGATTTTCTAAATATGGGGGAGGTGCAAAGTATTTAAACTTTTTTGTAGTCTGGCCTAATATAACTCTTGTTTGACTTCAGGACTGTTTCTGCAGAAAGATTTTGCGGTTAATAGAGTTTGTCGCAGAAAGCACAGTAATTTTCTGCCAGAGGGAATCTTATATTATAACAGGTGTGCTAAAGATAAAGTTAAAATAATCATGACTTTACATATTTTATACTTTACATATTTTGTTACATTATATACTTTCATAACTTTACATATTTTATATGTAAAGTTTATTAGGATAACATGTTCTTTAATGATGCCATGAATTATTGAAAAATATAGAATTAATATTCTCATAAAATAATTTTGATACTTTTTGAAAATAAATGATAGTAGCTTGCACTATTGCATTACTGTGATCTGACATGGCTTTTATAAATATTAAAATCACCCTATAAATTATTTTAAACATCTCGTTTTTTGTTTTGTTTTTCTACTTTTTTAAGGGTTGGGTATGCGAGTTGATCTTTTCAGAGGTCTATCTGGTTACTATCCTAGGTGGGACAACTTAGTTTGTGAATTGTACATTTGGTTGCATTGTTCTAAGAATATATAAATAAAATTGAACTTCGATAAGTGGGAACTGAAGTATCGACCAATCCAGCCATAATTAAAATGGTTTCTCTGTTATATAGGTTCAACAAGTGCTTATTTTACTAATAGAGGTTTCCAAAGTAATAGTAACTACTATAACTAATAAAGGTGTATTTGTGTTCTCAATTTTAACTGTCAATCATGTGGGACTTTAATAACAAGTAAAAACCATCTCAGTTGTGAAAGTAATAATCACTTAATACAGAAATAAAATAATTTCAAGTAGAGGTTTCATTGGCTCAATATCAAAACTTTTCCTTTCTAAAAATGCAGTGGCAGAATAAATAGCAGTAATAAAAGTTTCTCACTTATCCAGGTTTGCCTGTATTAAATTAATACTGTTTATGATTCTTTAAAAGGAGTTTTCCATGATGGTTTGGAAAAGGATACAAAATTATATCTGTTATCTGTACACTATGGATTATTTTAAAATCTAATTTATAAAATTTAATTTGGATGTAGGGCTAATGATTTATATTTTTATGAATATTATAGAAATTGGTGCTGATACACACACACACACACACATATATATAATACAATTTTTCTATTCAAACTTCGTCAGTATCGCTAAAAATTAAAAAATCTCAGAGGTCAAAATTTATTGTACTGAGTTAAAAGACAGAAACAGGATTCTTTTTACGAATGTCGAAAAAATTGCCGGAAAAAAAAAAAAAAAAACCCTCTAAAAATAGCATGTAAAATTTCGTGAAAATTCAAAAATCAAGGTACGAATTCGGAATAAATTTTATTCAAAAGAGTTATATTGCGCTAGAAAATTTAAACTGGATTCCTTTAACACATGTCAAAAATTTGACGCGAAAAAACGCTAAATATTCCCCTGTATTAATGGTATCTTAATCCTAATCGCATCTCTTAATTTCGGGTATATATCAGCATTTTTAACAGTAAACACAACCAGCAGACTTATAAATCATATCTTTAAACTTTGTTATACAAGTATTTTTACTAAAGTTCGAAGAAATGTCTGTTTTATACAATGTGCTATTAAAATTTAACCGAAAATCTTGTTAAAAGCCGCAAAATAAGTTTGAAAACCATCATATTGGCACGGTCGCTCGCTTGGCTGCCAATTTAGAGCGATGAATAAAGGAGCGCTGGAGCGGGTTCAGATATTATTTTGGCAACCCCGGCTGAATGATCTTGTGGGAGGAGTTTGTGGAGGCGATTTTTTGTTGCTCCCAATTCACGTGTAATAGCGCTATTAGTCATACTGAAGGTGAAGCACTAACATCTGCCCTAAAATATTTGGAGCAAAGAAGCGATGTTGCGCCGAAAGATCTTCTGCTGCTCAAAAATTGGCGTGATCGGACAGCCACTGATAGAAAATCTGGACTTAATATAGAATAGTTAAAAAAGTTCAATTTGCTTTTTAAAATTTACTATTTTTCGTTGATTTCCTTTTTAAATTTGTTGAGCTGTGAAACATAACTTTATCTACCCTATATATATAAAATCCTAATGAAACGAATTTGTGAAACGATTTTATGAAACGAATTTATGAAACGATTTTATGAAACGACTGATTAAACGACTGATTATGTTTCAGGGCTATTTTTAATAAAATATTAAACGCTTGATGGTGAAATTAATACCAATTGTCCATAAAAATCTGCGGATGTCAAAACTGGTAATAGAATTTTGAAATTGGAATTAGTTTTCGAGATATTAATTTTTTTCTAATTTTAATGACATTTCTGTAATGATGGCAACTAATTACTCAGTTTTTTTGTGACAAAAAAGGGAAAAAAATTGAACAGGATCCATATAGAGATTATTGATTTCTTTTTATTTGTCATTTTCAAATTGAAATTGAATTTATATTTTATTTCAATCGATAATGAACAAAAGATTGTGATTAAATTATGTTTTTCAGGAAAATTTGAAAAAAAAAATCACATTTCTATCGTCAGGATTCAATCGTCTGTCAGCATTTAATTTAATCTATAAACTGAAAATATTTTAAATAAGTTCGTCCAAATGACGTCATTTATGTAAACGCAAAAGAAAGGGGGGAAAGGAAATTATTATTAAAAGGTATATGTATATACTAATTTTCTAATAATTATTTATCATACAAAATAAATTAAATATTTTGTGCATGCATGCCTGCATTTATTCGGCATCAATTGATGAGATATTTAAACAAATTTGCTATCCGCGATAATTTTACACCATGTTATGTCACTTGAATATTATCCATAAGAAAATCGGGTACTTTTCCAGTATAGGATCATTGGCGGAAAAGGAAATTTGGCAACATACTTTCTGTAAACCTATTCACTTTGTCATTTCGTATACAGAAGCATTTTTTCAATATTTATACAATTTGTTTAGCGTAAAATGTCATTTATCCTATTCTATATATAATCAGAAGTAATTTGTATAGAAATAATAATAATAATATACGTATAATTAAAATACGCATATAAACAAAAAAATCGTCGAATTTGTTTCCATGGCTGTTTATGTCATTTGGCACCAAATCTCACTTTGTGATGCCCGAATTGCGCCAAGCTTTTTAAAAAAGCGTCAAGACCCCTATAATAGAAAACTACCAAAAGTTCATTGGGTTTGTTTTCATAACTTCTGGCAACAAATCTATGTATCTTAACGAATCTATCCCTTTTTGAAGCTCGAAATACGCCAAACCTAAAAGCAAAGGATCCTATACTGGAAAAGTACCCGATTTTCTTATGCACAATATTCAAGTGACATAACATGGTGTAAAATTATCGCGGATAACAAATTTGTTTAAATATCTCATCAATTGATGCCGAATGCAGGCATGCATGCACAAAATATTTAATTAATTTCGTATGATAAATAATTATTAGAAAATTCGTATATACATATTAATTAAAATAAATAATTTACATATTTAAAATAACATGAAAATATGCATGATGGTGCACTAAAATAGAGAGAAAATTAAAACCTGTTACTGAAAATGTCTATAACATAGTACTTTTCAATACCGTGGTTCTTAATGTTATTCACAAGCAGATGGAATTTTTCTCATCTTTAAACGCAAAGGAAGAATAGAATACAGATCGTTGTTATAAAAGTGCGAGAGGTAGCCACAATTTAAACCTAACCATTTTATACAAGCTGGTTTTCAAGGTGTAATTGATTTTACTTATCAATCCCGAAAATAGTCGTCAGTTGTCGCAACAGCTGTGTATGAGGCCATGATAATAAAAAAATGCCCCATTAAAACGTTAAAAGCATGGCAACTCAATTACAGATTTACCAATATTTTTAAAACAAAGCACGCTGTCATGTTTTTAGAGGCCTTGAACTCTGAGCGGGGGTTGGAGAGCGTAGCTCGCAGGGGGTAGGCCCCCTAGTATATGTTTATTTTTATTATTCAAAAAACGTTTTACTGTATTTTATTCTAAGAGATGTTAAATTCGCGAGCACGGTTAGTTCTTATGCACAATTTCTATTAACCGATATTTCCGATATCCGAGGTACTAGCGGTCCCAATTAGCTCGGATAATCGAGGTTGCACTGTATATATATATATATATATATATATATATATATATATATATATATCAACATTTGAACGGAGGGTGGTTTGGGGGTCTGGGGGTCGTGATCGGTGGAAATATACCAGAATTTTTGGAATTGCTTTCCTCCGAACGAGCGGCTGCAATAGGTAGCTTTTTGTGTTGAAAGCTACCTAAAAGTATTTATTCTGAATTTAAATTGTTTTAACCGCATTAGGTACCGCTAAAGAAATTTAATTAAATATAAAATATGCTTCTATTAAAATGTTAAATTTTTTTATCAAAACATGGCAATGAACTATAAAACATATTACATGCACTTTTGTGTGGGTATTTAATGATTACATACTCATTAAAAGCCCAGATTAAATACATTTTAGAAAAAATAAATAATTTTGATGAAATATACATCTTAAATTGATTATTGAAGACAATAATAACAAACAATGAAATATAGACTACCAACAAATTAGTCCGATAAATATTTCATTCAAATTTATATTTAAAAACCTTAGACATTAAAAATTCTCGAAAATATAAATGCATTAGTTTATTAACGTATCTGATATTTAAATGTAAATTTTAAGGTTACATGTGGAGATGTGTTAAAAAAGATTACTCCTGCAGAAAATATAAAAATTACATTTTAGGAAATAATAGGACAAGCATTAACTTTAGCACGATTTAATCTACATGCCTTATGCTTAAGCTTTTTTAAACATGAATTCACAACATGTTCTTGTAGGTTTTCGCGTCACGTATTTGAAAGTGCGATTACCTTAGCTGAGCGATTGCCTGCAACAGCATATATTTCACAACAAGATAAAGGGTGATAAATTTTGCTCTACGTGATTTTTAGCTTTATAGAATGATTTTTCTACTGTTACTTTCTAGTTCCTTTTATTTGATTTAAACATTTTCAACTTTTTAGTTTTTATCCATATTTTAATGTTTAAATTATTAGAAAATGTTACAATAACAACACAGATATCAATTTCAAATATTGTGGCATAATGAATACTTAAAATTGGATATTAATAAATTTAGAAAAAAATATTTAGGAACTTAATTTTTTTGCATATAAATTGGACGTAAATTGACAAACTTTAAAATACACATTTCATGAAAATATAATCTATTGATAAAGATGGAGAAAGCAATCGATCGATGTAAATTGGAATCTATGTCTTGTCATATCTAATACTTGTCATATCTATACTTGTCATATCTAATGTTATTTGTGGGGATGGAAATTTTAACATATCAATGAAAATTTTCAATACAATGACAGTTTAAAAGATATGAGCTATCAAACTATGACATTCTAATAGTTATTAACTTTAGAAAAAATCGACAGAGAATAGTATAAATTTGCGTTAATGCAACCTTTGTCAGTATTTTCCAATGATAACTGTATGTTCGGCTTTTGAATTTTTAAGAAATAAAGAAACTTTAAAGAGCTACAGTTTAGTTATGTTGTATTATTTTTTTCATTTTTAATTTGGTTATTTTACGTTTAACAAACATTACCGAACAATGATCTATTTGTGTCATTATCATCATATATATTAAACTATCAAGTACTTTTTGTATGTCCAGACGACTTCGAAAACGGTTTTAAAGATTTTCACGAAACGTGCATCCTGTACAAAATCGAGCAAGATAAAACGTCAGAGGTCAGAGCTTCCCAAACTTATTTTTTTCACGTACCCCTTGCTTAGCCTGTTCATTCATGCGTACCCCTTCTCACATAAACCCGTCCCAAATAATTTTGTTTTCATTCGTTAGTAATGTTCTTATGCTAGTTACCAATGTTAGATGCAGTTCTCTTCAAAATTCCAATTTTCAACCACCTATCCATTTTGAATCACAACACAATATCAACATAAAGTTACTCAAAACACTAAATATTAGCTAAAACTTTCAAATTAATCACTCAAAAAGTAGGTATGAAGCTACATCGATTTATATACGTTAATGAGTTTATGCTAATGCTGATATGTTTTCAAATGGGTTTTTAATGAAATCTTCGAAACCAGAAACCCCGATATGATTTATTTTTTATCTATATATTTCTAGATTTACCATAAAGTAAAAAACAACAAAAGAAAAAAGGGACATATAGAAATCGCAAGATATTAATAGGAGTAGGCGGAGATAATCGCAATAAATGATCAACCTATTACTCAGTTCAAGCATCATTCATCATTTCATACAAATACCTTATTTTACATTTACAGAAATTTCTCTTTGTAAACGAAAATTTAAAAGTTTTGTGTTTATTTGTTTTCATTTTAAGTTTTGTTTTGCATTATCCGCCATTAGCAATGTGATTTTCACTAACACCAGGGGTACGCATATCCCAGATTGGGAACCACTGATCTATGTCCCAAATTCCAGAAAAATCGTTTTGACAGGTTCAATCAAGAACCGAAAAGGCTATTATAAATTGAAAACATATTACATGTATTTGTAGAATTTGATAATCCTTCACCCACAATATCAGAGGTCACACTGCTTATACAATGATTTAAAAGGTCGAAGGAAGGCACGTGATATGCGATAGTTCCCTAATTTGAGACACATCAACTGTATATCCACGGTAAGTGTCGGTCTCTAGCGGTTACCTCGTGAGTTACTTCCTGAGCCATTGTAGAGATTACTTTGAATACAAAAAGTCCTTCCGGCCTGTACAGGGAGGAAAAGGTAGCTTTTCTATATCTTCGTTTTAAAATATTAGCTAATGTTATTCGAAAACAGCAAGCTAAAATGCAAAGAAACCGTTTACAAAAGATTCGTTAATACTGAATTCGAATAAGAAATTCGCCAAATTATTGAGCTATAGCCAAATTGGCTTAATTTATGAAGACTTATTTTGATCGCCAAATTTAGCGATATTTCGCCAATTGTCGCCAAGTTTGGCGAGAATTTGGCGCTAACGGATATGAATATATAGTTTTATGCGTATGATAGGGAAAATGATTACAACAATGAAAGAAAATAATTTGCGAGAAATCGCGTTCCCTAAAACTCATAAATTAATCGTTTGTTTTAGGTAGCTTTCAATACAAAAAAGTCCTTCCGGCCTGTACCGGGAGGAAAAGGTAGCTTTCCTATATCTTCGTTTTAAAATTTTAGCTAATGTTACACGAAAACAGCAAGCTAAAATGCAAAGAAACGTTTACAAAAGATTCGTTAATACTGAATTTTAATAAGAATTTCGCCAAATTATTGAGCAATAGCCAAATTGGCTTCATTTATAAAGACTTATTTTGGTCACCAAATTTGGCGATATTTCGCCAAATGTCACAAATGTTGCCAATTTTGTCGCCAACGTCGCCAATTTTGTCGCTAACGGATATGAATATATAGTTTTATGCGTATGATTGGGAAAATTATTACAACAATGAAAGAAAATAATTTGCGAGTAATCGCGTTAATGTGCTGATTTGTTTCAAAATGTCAGCCACCCTAGAATTTCAAACTGCTCTATCTCAGCCATTTTTAAAGATAGAGGTAAACCAAAAAATGCTCTGGAATCCTTGTATCAAGGCCTAACACGTAATTAAAAAGTAAATTTGAATTTTTAACTTTTTGGTACATTTATTTTAGTTTTAAATTTTTAAATGGCCGCCATCTTGAAACAAAATGGCGGACCAAGCTGGCCAACGAACTCCGTCGAGACATTGGTGACCTAAATACACACAATTAGTTTCATCAAAATCGATTTATAAATACGAGCGTTATCGTATGACATAGCTCAGATATATATATACATTGAAACTTCCATTTAACGAAGTCTCATAGTTACACTTAAAAAATTCGTTATGAAGAAAATTCGTTAAACAGAAATCAACTTAAATTCATGAAATTTTTCCTTCAGATATGACAATCAGGTATTAGATTCAGATATTAAAGCATTTGATTCAGTTTCAATTATGTAAGCCGTCTTTTACAAAACAGTTGTGTCGTTGAAATATCGTCATATTCCTAAGCTTTGGCTCAAGGTTTCATCAGCTCTGATACACAGGTTCTCAAACTAATGTTTTTACTACATTGTCTTTTTTCTGTCTTTTTCGATAATGTACTTAAAGATTTTTTATTATTCCTTAGACTAATGGCTGAAGTTTAGAAGTTGTATTGGTAGGAACAATAATAACTTTGATGTTCTTTGATTTGAATTTTGAAGCACGTTCTTGTGGATGTACAAAGCAGTTGTCTATCAGCAGTGAAAGGTCAGAATGGTAACTGACTTACTCTAATTGATATTTTTTGCTTCAATGTATTGCGTCACGGCATCCTCTATATCACTGAATGCTAAAAGGGGATTTTGACTTCCCCCAACTGTCAGCGCTGGAGTCTTGGTGTGGGAGAGTAATGATAACAAGTGTTTTACTTAGTCTGAAAAAAAAATTGTTTTATGTAATACCAAGCAGAATGTATATTATTTAAATGCATTCATTTTTATACAATCGAATTCGCTGAAATAAATTTGCATATCCTTCGAACAGCAATCGCTTAGTTTGAATTCTGTACATGTACAAAAGTGGAATAAACTTCGTTATATAGAATATATTTTTTGTAATATGGAGATTAATTTACATGCTAATGGTGTTCAAAGTCAAAGTTCTGCAGAAAATTTCGTTAAGTAGAAAACTTCGTTAAATAGGGACTTCGTTAAAGGGAAGTTCCACTGTATATATATATAAATCAACATTTGAACG
Source organism: Maratus michaelseni (assembly GCA_963931845.1). Lineage (NCBI taxonomy): Eukaryota > Metazoa > Arthropoda > Arachnida > Araneae > Salticidae > Maratus > Maratus michaelseni. Next base: position 471,540,785 of record OZ007588.1, on the reverse strand, counting down.
GAGGGTGGTTTTGGGGTCTGGGGGTCATGATCGGTGAAAATATATCGAAATTTTCCGGAACTGCTTTCCTCCGAACGGCTGCAATGTAGCTTTATACTTTTAGGTAGCTTTCAATACAAAAAAGTATAAAGCTACCTATTGCAGCCGTTCGGAGGAAAGCAGTTTCGGAAAATTTCGATATATTTTCACCGATCATGACCCCCCGACCCCAAAACCACCCTCCGTTCAAATGTTGATTTATATATAGAGATATATCCATATATATATATATATATATATATATATATATCTGACTTATGTCATACGATAACGCTCGTATTTATAAATCAATTTTGATGAAACTAATTGTGTGTATTAAGCTAACCAATGTCTCGACAGAGTTCGTTGGCCAGCTTGGTCCGCCATTTTGTTTCAAGATGGTTGCCATTTAAAAATTTAAAACTAAAAAACATATACAAAAAAGTTAAAAATTCAAATTTATTTTTTAATTACGTGTTAGGCCTTGGTACAAGCACTCCAGAGAATTTTAGGTAGCTTTCAATACAAAAAGTATAAAGCTACCTATTGCAGCCGTTCGGAGGAAAGCAGTTCCGGAAAATTTCGATATATTTTCACCGATCATGACCCCAAGACCCCAAAACCACCCTCCGTTCAAATGTTGATTTATATATATATATCATCATCATCATCATCATCAACCGTTTTCAATCCACTGCTGGATGTAGGTCTCCCCCAGATTTTTCCATTGTTGCCTGTCTAGTGCTTTAGTCATCCAATTAACACCGGCCACTTTTCTGATTTCGTCACTCCATCTTACTTGAGGTCGTCTTCTTGGTCGTTTTACATCTCTGGGATACCACTGTAGGGTGTTTGTGCTCCATCTATTGTCTTGTCTTCTTGCAATGTGCCCAGCCCATTTCCATTTTAGCCATTTAATTCTCTCGATAATGTCAAAAACTTTCGTCTGACTTCTTATCCACGTTATTCTCTTTCGGTCTCTTCTGGTTATGCCTAGCATACATCTTTCCATACTTCGCTGTGTTGTTTGTAATCTTTGTACCATCCGTTTTGTTAGTGTCCAAGTTTCTGCTCCATAAGTTAGTGCAGGCAAAACACATTGGTTAAACACCTTTCTTTTCAAACAAAGAGGCATGTTACTTTTCAGAATAATATTGTTCTTCCCAAAAGCACTCCATCCATTTCTTATTCTTCTATTGATTTCATTCATGATACTGTTGTCTGAAGATATTTCTTGTCCAAGGTACACATAACTTTCAACATCTTTAATCTCAGTGTTGTTGTAGACGATTTTCTTTTTTGATGCAAATGAATTGAACATCACCTTAGTCTTTTCCAAATTTATTTTTAATCCCACATTAATGCTAGCTTCTGCCAAATCTTTTAGCATATTTTGCAATTCTTCAGGGCTATTACTGAAAATTAAAATGTCATCAGCAAACCGGAGATGGCTTAAATATTCCCCATTTATTCTAATCCCTTTGTTTTCCCAATCCAGCTTCTTGAAAATACTCTCTAAGACAGCAGTAAAAAGCTTAGGCGAAATGGTGTCTCCTTGTCTTACTCCTCTTTCAAGCTTGATCTTCGCTTTTCCTTTGTCCAAACGGATGGTGGCTGTTGCTTTCTTGTAGATCTTCTTTATGATATTGATATAAGGTTTGTCTATACCAATGTTCTCCAGAGAAGTAATTACTGCAGATGTGTAGACCGAATCAAATGCTTTTTCATAATCAATAAAGGCAGACAGAGAGGTAAATTATATTCTTTATGTTTTCCTATAACTTCCCTTACTGTTTGAATATGATCCATTGTGCTAAATCCACTTCGAAATCCTGCTTGTTCTCTAGGTTGAGCTGAGTCCAGAGCTGATTCAAGTCTTGTCGTTAAAACTTTGGTGAAAATTTTATAAATCACTGACAGTAAGCTGATTGGACGGTAGTTTTTAATGTTTTCCTTTTCTCCTTTCTTATAAAGTAACACCATCACAGCATTATTCCAATCTTCTGGTACATCTGATTTCTCGAGACATTTGGAAAACAGTAAGGCTAGCATTTTTGCAAATTCTTCTCCTGCTTCTTTGATAAGATCAATTGTAATTCCATCTTCGCCAGGGCATTTACCTTTTTTCATGCCTCTAATGGCTTGTACAACTTCATCTGTCATCACTGGGATTATCTCTTCAGTTTCTGTTATGTTTACTAGTGGATCACGTAGGTTGATTTCCCTTTGATCTTCACATTTATATAGATCGTTATAGAATTTTTCGACAATGTGTACTATTTCATTATTGATTTTGGTGATTGTTCCATCTGCTGTCTTCAGTGCAAAAATACCTTTTCTTCCAACACACAGTTTGCGCTTAGCTGATTTTAAACTTTTGTTATCTTCTAGAACTTTTTTGACAAGATCACAGTTAAATTTTCTGATATCTTCTGTAACACATTTTCTTACCGTTTTACATAATTCTGCATATTCAACTCTTGATTTAGGATAGTTTTTCTTCATTTTAAATTCTCTGCGTTTCTTCATCAGTCTTCTTGTTTCTTCTGTTATTTTCTTTGTTTGCTTTACTCGTGCTTCACCAGCTATCGTCCTTGCAATTTCTTGTAGAGTATTTGTTATTTTCTTGTTCACTACTGTAACATCTTGTTCTTCTTCTAAGATTGATTGAAGTACTTGAAAACGATTTTTAAGTTCTAAATTAAATTCTTCTTTATGTTTCTGGAGATTTATAATATCGACTGATTTCTTTGAGCATTGCAAAAGCTTCATTCTTTCCACTTTAGTATTTAAAAGCAGTTTGCATCTAACTAACCTGTGATCGCTTCCTGTATTGAAGTTATTGAGAACGCTGCAATCCTGAATAAGATGCTTTTTGTTTGTCAAGATGTAGTCGATTTCACTTGTTGAGCCATTTGCACTACGCCATGTCCATTTTCTTTGTGGCTTTTTCTTGAAAAATGAATTCATGATATACATCTGTTCACATTCTGCAAATTCAATCAATCTGTTTCCTCTTTCATTACGCACCCCATATCCATGAATTCCTACTGAGAACTCACCTTTCTTTTTTTCCCCAATTCTAGCATTCCAGTCTCCCATTATTAATTTTATGTAGCATTTTCCTTTTTGATGCATTGAAGCTACTTCTTCATAGAAATCCTCAATTTCTTCATCAGTATAGCTAATTGTTGGTGCATAAACTTGGGTAATTTGCAGTTTGTATCTTTTTGACACTTGTATAACTAACCTTGCAACTCTATCTGATGCACTATCATATTCTACGATGTGATTCTTCCACCTTTTATGAATCAGAAATCCTACACCACTTGTTTTTCCATCTTCTGTACCTCTGTAGTACAATACATGTCCACTGGCAAGATCAATCTTCTCTTCACCTTTTCTTCTTATTTCGCATAGTCCTAGGATGTCCCAGTTGATTCTTTCTAATTCTTCTTCAAGTTCCTGTAAACGACTTTCAGAAGATAAGGATCGTCCATTATACGTAGCCAAGGTCATCAACTTATGGCAGCCAAACCGAGCCCGGTGATTCTTAGCACCCTCTGTCTTCATGTCTTTCTGATCGCTGCCGTAATCAGGAACATGCAGACTGCCGGAAATTGAGGGCCGTGATTTGTTTTGTGAATTCATGGTAAAATAAGGGGGGAGGTGGCCAAATACCTCCACGCTGGCCAAGCGGGTTGGAGGAAGCCCATCCGCGTTCGTTCCCCATGCACTAGGCAAGGGTACTAACAGGCTGCACCGATGGAAGGTGCGGATTGGACATCAAGTCCCTGCTCCCAGTCGATTCCTTTAAGTCCTCCTCTGAGGCATTTAAAGGGTCTTCTCCTAGTTAACAAGCAGAGGCTATTAAACAGCCCATATATATATATATATATCTGACTTATGTCATACGATAACGCTCGTATTTATAAATCGATTTTGATGAAACTAATTGTGTGTATTAAGCTTACCAATGTCTCGACCGAGTTCGTTGGCCAGCTAGGTCCGCCATTTTGTTTCTAGATGGCGGCCATTTACAAATTTAAAACTAAAATAAATATACAAAAAAGTTAAAAATTCATATTTATTTTTTAATTACGTTTTAGGCCTTGGTACAAGGATTCCAGAGCATTTTTTGGTTTACTTCTATCTTAAAAAATGGCTGAGATAGAGCAGTTTGAAATTTTAGGGTGGCTGACATTTTGAAACAAAACAGCGCATTAACGCGATTACTCGCAAATTATTTTCTTTCATTGTTGTAATAATTTTCCCAATCATACGCATAAAACTATATATTCATATCCGTTAGCGCCAAAATTGGCGACATTGGCGACAAAATTGGCGACATTTGGCGAAATATCGCCAAATTTGGCGATCAAAATAAGTCTTCATAAATGAAGCCAATTTGGCTATTGCTCAATAATTTTGCGAATTTCTTAATCAAATTCAGTATTAACGAATCTTTTGTTAACGTTTCTTTGCATTTTAACTTGCTGTTTTCGTGTAACATTAGCTAAAATTTTAAAATGAAGATATAGGAAAGCTACCTTTTCCTCCCGGTACAGGCCGGACGGACTTTTTGTAATGTGCTGTCTTGTTTCAAAATGTCAGCCACCCTAGAATTTCAAACTGCTCTATCTCAGCCATTTTTTAAGATAGAGGTAAAACAAAAAATGCTCTGGAATCCTTGTATCAAGGCCTATCACTTAATTAAAAATAAATTTGAATTTTTAACTTTTTTATATATTTATTCTAGTTTTAAAATTTTCAGTAGCCTCCATCTTGAAACAAGAAGGCAGACCAAGCTGGCCAACGAACTCGGTTGAGATATTGGTGAGCTTAATACACACAATTAGTTTCATCCAAATTGGTTTATAAATACGAGCGTTATCGTATGACATATGTCATATATATATATATATATATGACATATGTCATATATATATATAAGTCCAAAATAAGTCTTCATAAATGAAGCCAATTTGGCTGTTGCTCAATAATTTGGCGAATTTCTTATTCAAATTCAACATTAACGAATCTTTTGTAAACCTTTCTTTGCATTTTAACTTGCTGTTTTCGTATAACATTAGCTAAAATTTTAAAACGAAGATATAGGAAAGCTACCTTTTCCTCCCGGTACAGGCCGGAAGGACTTTTATTTATGATAATGCGAAACATCAAAGTTGGGTAGATTTTGATAATTTAATTTTGTTACTTTTAGCTCTTAGTATATAAAAAGCTATTTTCGTCTTTTTACGATAATTTGGCGATATAAATGCATGGGGTGTTTCGTAATACATTTACTTATTTTTTGACCAAATGTACATGTTTCAATTTTACTTGTGCGAAAAATTAAACATATGTCAATTGAAGATTTAATTTTTTTTATTAACTTAGGTTTTATTGTAGAAAAAAATATTAACGAATTTATGGAATTTTATTTTGTTACTTCTAGCTCTTAGTATGTAACAAAGTGGCTTTTGCGACGTAACAATTTTTGTTTCGATTCATTATATTTTTTAGTTTCGATTCGATAAATTTTGTTTAAGATTTATGCTTGTTTATGTTTTGGATTTAATTTTGATTACTGATTTCATTGTTTATCGCTTTTCATATTTGGCATGGTTGTGATGGATATAAGGAGACAGTTAGATAGAGGGATAGAGGGAGATAAAGGGAGGGGGGAAGGTAGAGAGAGAGGGGTAGATGGAGGGGGTAGATAGAGAGAATGAGATATAGAGAGAAAAAGGGAAATAGGCAGTTAGAGTGGTACACAGATCGAGTTGGAAATGGAGAGATAGAGGTATATAGCGAGATAGAGAGACATAGATGGAGATAAAGATATACAGGGAGATAGAGAGAAGGACGGAGATAGAGAGATAAATGAATAGGATAAGTTAGAGAGATAAAAGAAGATGAAGAGCCGGATAGATTTGTCGATGAAGAGATAGAGGAAGATAGAGAAATTGAGTGAGAGATAGAGATGGAGACATATAAATAGATAGAGAGAACAGAGGGAAAGGCGAAGATGGAGTGTGTGTGTGTGTGACAGAGAGAGATAAAGAGAGAAGAGAGATAGAGAGTGATAGAGAGAAAGGTAACAGATAGAAGCAAATAGAGAGAGGGAGAAAGACATAGACAGACAAAATAGTCGGTGGGTTGGCGCAAGGAGGGGGCGGGGACAGTGGCCTCTAGTAATAGCATAATAATAAATAACGTAGCGCCTAATTTTACAAAGGTAAATTGTTTTCACTGGTGAAAATTACTCATGCTCTAATGAAAACGTGAACTTTCATTCATAAAGCTGCAACTATGACGTAATTTTGGATGAATGTTGATTCCGGCCATGCTAAGATTAAGCCAATGAATTAAACTAAAAATTAAAATCGTGCTGTAGTCATGATAATGGGTGTTTTAAGTTGTTTTAAATGTATTTATTATGCCATTTTATGCATTACATAAATATCCACACCCTTTCATACGATAAATAAAACTCTTTTTCGTCTTTTTTTTTTTAGGGAAAATGATTTTACTAAATTAATTCAGGTTCCTTTCTTTCTTTCCCTCTCTATCTCTCTTCTCTCTTTCTCTCTCTCTGTAACACACACACACACTCCATCTTCGTCTTTCCCTCTGTTCTCTCTATCTATTTATATGTCTCCATCTCTATCTTTCACTCAATTATATTTCACCTGTGAAATATAATTGTTAGATCGACATAAGGTAAATGCGAGAAATAAAAATAGTTTAATTTAATGATTGAGATATAAGATAATGTTTATCAGTTATAATCACAGAATGGTTGAACAAAAGGTCGAAACACGGTTTAGATACCAAACCAGTTGGCCAAAGTCTTCGATAATACATACGGTTTTTGCGACAGTAGCTTGCAACCTATTCCCCAAATAGGAGATCAATCGAAAGCATAGTTTAGGCACTGTCGCCTTCACTCACATGCATATATACTCACATACTCATAAAACCACCGCAAACAGACTCCAAAGACCTTAAAACATAATCAAACACCAACATACACTCATACGTACACACATATGAAGCAGATTTAAAAATAACGAAAACGGATTCACGGAAGTTCAAAATGTAACAATATACGAAATTTCCATAATCGGGCTTTTATTATGATTACAGCACTTTTCTTATACTATTAGGTGTCCAGTAAGTAAAAATGTTTTATCATCAGTGGAAGCCATTCATTCTTTTTAAATTAACGTTTATTATATACTAGCAAGCTACGCCCGCTGCGCTGGTCGGTTTCTACAAATGAACCTTGAATCAAACAAAATATATTGTTTAATTTGACCTTGTATTTGAAAGCAATCTGTATATTTACCTGGAATATCCTTCCACATTACTGAAAAGTGACGTGATTGCACTATTATATTTTCTAATGTGCAGTCAAAATTTTAGCTGTTAAGGACCAACTCTTTTATTTGGTCATTTACAGTTAAGGTTTGCTAAAGAATGATAAAACTATATGCAATATAATAAAACCATCACTAAAAATTGTAGAACTAACAATGCAAACAAATTAACTAACAAAATCCATTCAGTAGAAGTTTTTATAAAGGCTAATCTTTGATAATCGGGTTCATCTGTTTATAGAACTTTTCCACATAATTCTAAAACTAACCGAACGATATAAAATATACTAAAACCATCCTTACAAATTATCTACTTAACAATGCAAGTCGCAAAAAATACGCCCAGTAAAACTTTCAAAAAGGCTAATCTTTCGGAATCGGGTTCACCTGACTATATAACTCTCAAACATAACTATTTGACTAAGCAACGTAGAGCAATATGTAGTACATTAAAACCATTCCTGAAATAGCATGTAACTAACAATACAATTCTCATCAAAATCCGTCCAGTAAAACTTTTTTAAAAGGCTAATCTTTCATAATCTGAATCAAATATTGAAAAGGTTAATATTTGATTAAAAAACGGTAACACGATTTTCGAATTTTCCCCTATAATTCTAGAACTAAGCAACGTAGAATGATATGTTATATAACAAAACTTTCCCTAGAAAATTATCTAACAGTGTAAGTTCCATCGAAATCCATTCGGCAAAATCTTTTAAAAAGGCTAATCTTTCATAATCGGATTGATCTGATTATAGAACTTCCCAGAAAAATTCTATAACTTAGCTACGTAGAACGATATGTTATACAATAAAACCTTCCCTGAAAAATTATCTTACAGTTTAAGTTCTACGAAAATCCATTCAGCAGAGCTGTAGTTATAAGCAGCCGGAACGAAATTTCATATATGTAGAAGTATATTCCCATTAACATATTGTTTGCATTTGAAAAAAAAAAAGGGTACTTTTCGGTTAGCCGGGCGCCAGTGATATATGTATATATTCATACATATAAGTGTATATATATGTATGTATATACATGTATTTGTGTAGATATATGTGTATGTATATACATGTATATGTATATCACTGGCTCCCGGCTAACTGAAAAGTACCAAAAAAATACTGCAAAAATGCAGTCGTACACTTAAAAAAAACATCTTTTGGCTTAAAATCTCTCATCAAAACTGTTTTTCTTTTTACTTACCCATCATACGTAGTATAGGGTAAGTCTTTTACTTACCCATCATACGTAGTATAGGGTAAGTCTTGTAATCGTTTTGAAAATCGAAAAATTTTTTTTGACGGATTTACACGTTTCAGACACTGGAGATTCCGAAAAACATATTTTTAGAAAAAAAATTTTGCCGTCCGTCTGTGTGTCTGTGTGTCTGTGTGTGTGTGTGTCTGTAAACGCTCTATCTCCCGAAAAAATTGAGATAGAGACTTTCAATTTGGTATGTACTGAGTATGTAATAATGGGAAGAAGCCTATTTCATTTCAATAACCTCGATTAATCGGAACAACTTTTTTCGGACTCTCGAAATATTCGTTCTGATGATAAAAATTTTCGAAATTGTTTATTTTAAGAAATGAATATAAAAGACAATAAAAAAACATAAATTTTGAATAAAGCATGAACTCGATCGGATAATGAGTTGCCGAGATATTTGGAATCCTATTTTCCACACTCTTCGATTTTTCATGACCCTGTATTTCATCCAAATTTCACTTCAAAGATATATTTTAATTGGAAATTTGACGCTTAATCAGATGCAATAAACCGCTAGTTAATAGGATTATTATTTTTGGAGTTATAAGGAAAAACCTCTTTCAAGCAATTCAGTAATCGAGCCTTTAAAGTTTGTGACGTCATCAAGCCACGATTTTATTTGAATTGCAATGCATTTTATAAGTAGTTTACACATTTTTATTTTAATATTTTACATTATGCATATCCATGATGGGTAAGTATTACGGTGGCCCCCAACGACTAGTTTTTCTTTTCTTTCTTTTTTTTAAATAAAATTAGTAACAGTTTTTTCTTTTATTTTTCCAGATGTATAGCCATTTCAATTTTTCAGCAACAAAAACAGATAACTTTTGGCTTAAAATCAAATTGTTTGGGGTCAAAAGTAAAATCAAAATCGCCAAAAACAAAAGATACATCGCCGCAGATATTGTTTCGATATAGAAATCTTGCCCCTTGAATAATTTTTTAAGCATTACGAACATACCCAATCATGTTTAAATTAAATATTTTCGTTTTATAATATTCTCTCATCAAAACTTTTTTTTTCCTTTCTCTTTCTTTTTTCTTTCTTTCTTTTTTTTTTAAATAAAATTAGTAACAGTTTTTCTTTTATTTTTCGACATGTATAGCCTTTTCATTTCTTTCTGCCACAGATCGCCAAAAAATTAGTAATGGTAACCTTTTCGGCCAAAATAAGAGAACTTTCTATCATAATGCAATAACTAATATACGTAGAACGTTGTGTTATATACTAAAACCTTCCCTGAAAAATTATCTATCGAACAGTGTAAGTTCCATCAAAATCCATTCAGCAGAACTCGAGTTATCAAGGAAAGGAACGAAATTTACGTTTGTGTTTTATATATATATCCTAATCCTAATCCTAATAATATTATAATAATATTATGTATCTCATTGTGTGCAAATGTTAGGCTGAAGCCAGCGTCAAAATGGAGCATTTAATGATCCTGTATTTTTGCATATACGTTGATTATAATCCTCAAATTAACATAGGCTGGTTTTTGTTTATTTTATTCAAATATTTTCTTTAATAATTAAAAATTTCATTATTTTCATAGATAATAAATAGACATTTTCCCATACAATTTAACCATTTTACTTTATCGTTGCTAGGACTTTGATCGTTGCCACAAAAATAAACACACGGAAAAATAATTTTTCCCCAACAACTAATTTTCAATTGAACGATTTTCACGTGAAAACTGAAAATTAAAAAAATTCAAAAGAAGATGAATTTCCGTGATATTTGAAACAAAAATATGGAGTATTTTTTATTATACATGAAGTATGAATATCGGTTAAAATAAAAAGATATTTTTCTGTCAAAAACTGCGTTATAATTAGAAGGAAAAGTGCAACAATAATTATATTATTAAAAAATAGATTTCGCTTGGACCATGGAACTATGAAAAGGATCCTCCTCGGCTTGGACAAATATGACGTCATAAATAAAACATGTATTTTCAAATATTCGTAATAATACAAGGAGCATGAATATCAATGTATAATGAAAGTAAATAGATAATGGATGTAATATTTAAGATGAAAAACTGAAATATTTTTTATCGATACTGATTAATAATTAGCTTGAATACCAGTTACACACAAATGTGAGTTTTCCGCTAAAATGTACGTCCTGATTGCCAGAAAAAGAAAATTAACAAGAATTGTGCCATTTAAAAGAGATTTCTCTGAGGAAAAAGTGACGTCATATTTGAAATAAAATGGGAATTTTCAAATGTGTTTTAGAAGGAGCGTGAATCAATTCATTACATTAATAATACAAGAATCGGTAAGTTTAGAAAGTAGATGAGTTTCAAGTCATATTTAAAACGAAAAATTTAAATATTTGTTTTTAGCTTTTTTTTCGCTAGCGATTATTATGCATGAATATCAGTTACATACAGATGATAGTTTTTTGCCAAAAACCACACCATGATTATTAGGAAAATAAAAATAATTACTAATCTATTATATTAAAATCTGACCGCCTGTTTGTATTTCGCAGAGGATGTCATAAACTCTCAGAATTTAAAAAAATGATTTAAATTCTGAGATATGATTATTATTATTTTTTTATATAAATTTAACAAAGTTGCTCTAAAAATGGCAACTAAATTATTCCAATTTTGTGGATAAAAAAGAAGAAATGAAACGGAATAATATATTTTTTCTCATTAAAACTGAAAAAAAGAATTTATTTTCAATTTGAATAGATGGTAAAAGAAAAAAAATCTTGATTACAGTAAAAATTTTTAAAAATAAAAACGTATTTTCACATATTCAAAATTCATGAGTCAATTTATTCTGGAGAACAAATATCGTCTGTCAACATATTTTCATTTAGAAATAAAGATTTTTTTTTTCAGTTGTAGTACAGCGCCTAGAATATAGTCGCTGTAGTTATAGATTAAATCAAGGAGGCAAATTTAAGCTCCATGCATTTAGGTCTACAATTATTTCTCCCTATTCACAAGAATTGAATTTAATGAAAAATAATATACTATTTCCATTATCTTTGAAGGATGGCTATTAAAACTATTCACAAAGGCGTTAAAAGTAAAATGGTTTACCAGGTAAACTTGACATATGTTTTTACACAATTCGCCGATTTCCACGATTTTATTTGGCCCGCCTTTTTTATTGGTTGCAGTTTCCTTTTTGTGATTATTTTTCACAAAATTTCACTTTTTTAAAACTTAGTTATGTCAAAGCCTCTATAACATAGAAATACTGGTATTGTCTCCTATGGAATGTGATCAAGAGTTAGTTAATTATTTACGTTTCTAATTATCGGGAATGAAATATTTTGCTTAATTAATGAATTTATTTTTATTTTAATGATACGTGAACGAAGTCACGGGTAACAGCTAGTAATATTATAAATCTGATTGTGTGCAAATATTAGGCTGAAGCCAGCGTCAAAATGGAGCATTTAATGAGCCTGTATCTTTGCATATAGGCTGATTATAACCCTCATATGAACATAGGCTGGGTTTTGTTTATTTTAATCATATATTTTTCTTAATAATTCAAAATTTCGTTATTTTCATTGAGAATAAATGGACATTTTTTCGTATAGCATTTTAAAATGGTTAAATTTACTTTACCGTTGCTAATACTTTACCGTTGCCAAAACTAATTCAAACCCCGAAAAAATGATTTTTACTCAACAATTTTGTTTCAATTGAAAAATTTTCACGGGAAAAATGAAAATGAAATTTAAAAAAATAAATAATTAAGAAGATTAAATAAAATTATAAAAAATAAAACGTACTTTTTATAGTTTTTGATAATAATACAAGGTTTCAATATGCGTAACCATAGGAAACAGGCGAATAGGACGTCATTTATCGAAAATAAAGCGGATATGCTTTGATTGGTGAAATAAAATTATCTTGGGTTTTTTCTTCACTTTTTTCTTTTTTTTTTTCTTTTGTATGGTAACAATACTTGCTTGCCGTTTTACCGTCTGCGCACGGCTAATATAACTATACCGTATTTTTTATTTAAATTTTAAAAAAGTAAAAAGAAGTTTCAAAAGAAAATGGTTAGCAAATGTCAATAATATGCTCCGCAAAATTAAACATGTCGTAAATGATGTCATGGATAGCGAGAAATAGTGATTTTTCATTCTAAAAACTAAAAGAAATAACTCGATTACCTAAAAAAATGACGAATGTTAATAGTTCCATTTTTGTTGATAAAACCTAAGGATTTAATATTATTTCGTTAAAGTAACATAATTTTCCCTATGCCAGTATTAAAATTAATTACCTGGAAAAGAAAATTAACAAGAATTATGTCATTAAAAAGGGATTTCTCTGGGGAAAAAGGAAACGTCATATTTGAAATAAAACGGGAATTTTCCAATGAGTGTGAATCAATTCCTTACATTAATAATACAAGGATCAATAAGTATAGAAAGTAGATGAGTTTCACGCCATATTTATAACGAAAAATTTAAATGTTTTGTTATCTATACTGATTATTAAGCATGAGTATCCGTTATTTCGTTATTTTGTTCCGCATGAGTATCCGAGTTTTCTGCTAAAAATCACATCATAATTTTAAGAAAAGGAAAATGAACACGAATCTATTATATTAAAATCTGACCGTATGTTTGTATTTCGCAACTACTCCTAGATTATCGAACGCAATGCGATTTACTACCGGTTTAGCGAATACCGGTTATAATTGATCCGAGGATGTCAGACAAACTCTCAGAATTAAAAAAATTAAATTAAATGCCATTTTTTTTTAACGAAGTTTCTCTAAAAACGGAAAGTAACTTACTCCATATTTGTGTATAAAAAAGGAAAAATAAAACAGATCAGTATATTTTTTACACCATTTTCTCATTAAAACGGAAAAACAGAATTTATTTTCACTTTGAATAGATGGTGAAAACAAAATCTTGATTACAGTAAATTATCCGAAAAATATAAACATATTTTCACATATTCAAACTTCATGAATCAATTTATTCTGGAGAACAAAAAATTGCCTGTCAACATACTGTCATTTAGAAAACAAGATTTATTTCAACTATATATTAAACCAAGGAGGCAGAATTGAATTTAAAGAAAAAGCATATACTATTTATAATTAATGGTTTTTTTTTTTTTTTTTTTTTTTTTTTTTTTTTTTGAGGATGGCTGTTTAAACGTTTCACAAAGGCGTTAAAAGTAAAATTGTTTATCAGGTAAAATTGACATTTGTTTTTGTGCAATTCGTCTATTTCTACGATTTTAATAGGCCCTCCTTTCTGCATTGGTTGCAATTTCATTTCCGCGATTATTTGGCACAAAATTTCACTTTTTTAAGACTGCGTTATGTCAAAGTCCCTATAATAATAAATACCGTAGTGTCTCCTATGAAATGTGATAAATAGTTAGTTAATTATTAACGTTTTTAATTGTTGGGAGTAAAATATTTTGCTTAATTAATGTATTTATTCTTCTTTTAATGTTGCGTGAACGAAGTCACGGGTAACAGCTAGTAATATTATAAATCTGATTGTGTGCAAATGTTAGGCTGAAGCCAGCGTCAAAATGAAGCATTTAATTATCCTGTATCTTTGCATATAAGTTGATTATAACCCTCAAATGAATATAGGCTGGTTTTTGTTTATTTTATTTCAATATTTTTCTTAAAAATTAAAAATTTCATTATTTTCATACAGAATAAATGGACATTTTTTCGTATATTTTAAAATGGTTGGTTGGTTTGGTTGGTTTGGCCCAAAGGGCCCGGTTTTGCAGCTTTATTTAAAATGGTTAAATTTATTTTACCGTTGCTAATACTTTATCGTTGCCAATATAAAATAAAACCCCTGAGTAATAATTTTTAATCAACAATTTATTTTCAAGTGAAAATTTTCCACGTGAAAAATGAAAAGGAAATGAATTATTTAAGAATTAAATAGAATATGAAATGATGTCATATTAGAAATAAAACGTGCGTTTTCAAATATTTGATAATAATACAAAGTGCATAAATACGAGTAAGTATTGGAAAGCAAGCGAATATGATGTCATATATAGAAAAATAAAACAAATTTGTTTTGTTGTTGAAATAAAATTATCTTGGGTTATCAAATTATTTGTGATTAATTTCTCTTTTTTTTTTCTTTTTCTTTTTCACATGGAAGGAATTATTTTAAATGTACGTAATATATGTATTTTAAATGTATGTGTTGTAAATTAAAGTTCTGTGTTTTAAATTAAATGAGTGAAAGATTTATATCTTTAATGAATTCAATATGAATGATGGGATAGGTTTTCGATTTATCGTCTGCACACGGCTAGCATAAAGATACCATATTTTTAATTTAAATTTTAAAAAGTAAAAAAATATATATATATTGGATGACAAATGTCAATGATATGCATCGCAAAATTATCCGTATCGAAAATCAGAAAATCTTAATAAAAATAACTATATTTTTAAAAAGAAAGTTGCTTTTCTCATAAAAGCTAAAGATTTAATATGATTGTGTCGAAGTAACAGCATTTTTCCTCTATCATTTTCCCACAATCGAATAAACTGCAAATGATTTTTCCCCATAGACCGCAATGTAACGGAATTCTTTTGAGTGTCCCTGTAAAAAAACTATAAGTGCTACACACTTCCGTTGAAATAGGGAACATGCTATAGATAACGACTATAACATATAAAAATTGCAGAGCAATCCGAGTATATTTACGGGAGTTAGAGCACGGACAGACGGACAGACGAACCGAAGTCATAAACACTTTTCAACTAGGTTGGAAAGTGTTAAAAAGTAATGAATCTTTTCTTCCAGCCAAATTGTGTAAACTTGAACAAGCCCAATTCATAACATTATAAACGTGAAAGCGCGTTCTATATAGTAGATTTTTTTTACATATAGGTAGAACATTTCCGAGAATAGGAAGGTTAGGGGTCTGTAATTAGGTCCATAGTCAATTTGCTTTTTTTTTTTTTTTTTTTTTTTTTTTTTATCAAGTGAAATTTGGCGCAATTAAATACATTGTTGTAACCAGATTTGTTTTTTGCGTGGTAAACACTTAATGGTATTTTAGATGATCATTTCCCCGCTCACCTTTGACGCCAACTATGACTGTAAAACATATTAAAAAATATTGGCCGACAATTTTCTAATTTTCTTATTGCTTCATCATGTAAATAGACTTCCTGGTTCATACTTTAAACCTGAATCGGTCATGCCATTGTCGTTCAATTTTTATTCCTATACCTTACCCTAATCGTATCCTATCCTAATCCTGATAATAACTTTAAAGAATATTCTTTGACGCGAATATGTAAATTAAATCAATATCCATAAATGGAATGAATGGAAAATAGAATAAATAGAAATGGTAAAATAAAATAACAAGAAAGTACATTTATTCGACACCTAACCCTAGAGAAGGCGTAAAAAATTTCAAGCGCATGAAATAAATCAAAAATGTAAATTTAGATCATCAGATCTGTGTCGTCGGTATTTATTTGCTTATAGTGTTCTTGACGCGATAGAGAAAATATCGAGGTTAAATTGGGCAGAATTTAAAGTACTTTCTAGCAACCTTTATTTTACATTTTAGAATCGCACCAGATTGTTATATCTTTGTGAAATATCTATCAATGTATAAAATCCACAAGCAGTCTGTTCACTATTTACACCACTTAGCGTGAAGCACTTAATTTAATATACACATAAACAAGATAATGTAGTAAGAAATATATAACATATGTCTATGCAAATAAACAATATAATAATTCCCATTTAGCAATGCACACATATACAAATTGTACACCAAATACCACGTAAAATGCACTGTTGTATAGAAGAATTCTGCCAGTGTTGTTTTTTGTTTTACGAAGAGGAATTCCTCGATTTTCACGATTTTACTGGTCCTCCTTTTTTTTATTAGTTGCAGTTTCATTTTCGTGATTGTATATATTATTTGGCATGAAATTTCACTTTTTTAAGACTGGGTTATGCCAAGGCCCCTATAGCAAAAAAATACCGTATGGTCTCCTATAAAATATGATAAAGCTTTGGTTAATTATATATGTTGTTAATTATCAAGTGAAATGTTTTACTAAATTAATGCATTTATTTATTTTTCAATGTTACGTGAACGAAGTCACGGGTAACAGCTAGTAGTAGATAAAACAAAATCTATAATACCAGGTCATCATACGAAATAGAATTACACTAAATGCCTTGGCATTTGGTTGTATTTTTTGAATTTTTTTTACTTTTTTTACTTTTAATTTCTCAGGAAAATCTTATAGTTTCCTGTTACACGCAACAAAGAATATTTGCATTAGCAAGTATAAAGATGAGAGATTTGGTATGATTGCGTGAAAATAACATCAGTTTTTATCTGATTGTCGTTTTAACGTTTTATGGACACGAATGCGTTGTTGTGGTCGCCGTCTATTTATAGGATATTGCATCTCTGTTTATGTTATCCGGAAAGCGTCCAAAGTTAACTCGAACAAAGCAGGGTTGTTCTGCTAATCCTCTTTATAATAAAAAGCTATGCGTTGCTGACGACTGGGTTTTTCGGTAATCGTTGCCACAGATTAATCTCGGAAAACGAAACATTTGAAGTTACTGAAACAATTAATAGCTCTAAAAGTATTTGTCAGAAAAATGTTAGACAAACTGCGTTAGAAAGGTAAAAAATTGTATTTTTCTTGATATAAATTTCAGATCTAATGATTATGCCGTTTTTCAAATATTGAATTTCAAAAATGACCAAATTTCTCAATGGAGTAGCATAGCGAAACCTTCACGCGTAAAAAGATAATAAGGTAATGTGTCTTGACATGTACCGCGACTTACGTTATAACGTATAACGTAGGTCGCGCATGTACTAGCTATAGCACGATCACAAATTATAGTAGCCTTATTTTTCTGTTAAAATATAAAAGTGAATTATGATGTCACGAGTGCATGATTTTTATTTAATTTTAATATAATCATCTTAGAAATAAGGTTTTGGGAAATGTTTTCGAATGGGACTAATAATTTGGCCAATACTGTATATAGTCCAGTAGCAATAGCGTTTTACATTACAAAAATTCGGGTAGTTCTGATTTTTGGGTATGTTGTAAAGGTTGACCCTCTAATAAAAAAAAAACAAGTTTTCGACCTTCTAGACCTTGTGCGTTTTTCACAATATTGAAAAAACCAATATTTTTCGGCACTTTTTTCGATTTTTCTTAAATAACTCAATTTTAGTGCATTTTACAGAAAAAAGCACTGTTACCATTTTGTAGAGCATAAAATTCTCTACAACATGCAGTATTCATGTTTGTAAATTGTCCAAATAGGGGGTAAGATACGGAGCCGGGGAAATAGGGTTAAATTTGGAAAAAATGTAAAAATCCACAAATGACGTTAGTGTTTGCTTAATAACCCACTTTTAGTGCATTTTAGAAACAAAATTGTCATAATAAACTTTTTAGAGCATGAGATAGTCGATAGTTTCATTTATTATAAAATTAATTATTTGTAATAAACCTTTCAAATCACAGAAAAAAGATTTTGGGTGAAAACAGGAAAATACTGCCTAACAAATTATTAATTTAAAAAACGAGCTTTTATTTTTGATATTGAAAACACGATGCGGTTAATTAATTACAGAATGTACAAGAATTTAATCACCAAATATATAGAAAGTATAGTCACTTTGTCATATATGTTTCCTTTTTCTCCTGCTTGGCACTGGTAATGATACCATCGTCTCAGATACTTCATCGTCCGTCTCTGTACTTGACTCCAGGGCCGTGCGAAGAGGGGGGCGAGGGGGGCCTTCGCCCCGGGCACGGAAGTTGAGGGGGCGCCAGATTTATACTACCAAACACGGTTTAATTTATTTATTTATTCATTTTTTGGTCATCGATCATTTTCTGGGGAATTTCTTTTTCTCTTTTCATCATTCTTTTTTTTTTCTGTCTCCAAATATTATGATCTCTCCAACAAAAAATGCAATTTTCTCTTACGCTATTTAGTTGTTTGCAATTTCTGAATTAAAATTTAACCTTTTAAAGTTCCAACATAAACGCGAAATGTTTATTCAATAGAATTTATTTCTGTTTCTGTACTTTATCAGTTTTATGTTACCTGTCACAAAAAGATGGGGAGGGGGGGACGCCAAATTGAAACTTTGCCCCGGGCGCAGTTTTCTCTTCGCACGGTCCTGCTTGACTCGATTGAATGTTCTAGTTCACCCCCCCCCCTCAACTATTCAACAGTTACCTATTATTATACATATTATAATTAATTAATTGCATCGTTTTATCAATATCAAAAATAAAAGCTCGTTTTTAAATTAATGACTTGTCAGGCGGTATTTTTTTGTTTTAACCATAAATTGTATTATTATGATTTTTAGAGTCTAGTATAGACATTTAATGATCTAATAAATGAAACTTATAGACTACTTCATGCTTTACAAACTTTATTGACACTTTTGTCTCTAAAACGCACTAAAAGTAGGTTATTAAGCAAAAACTAACGTCTTTAGTGGATTTTTGAAAATTTTACCCTACCCTATTTTCCCGGTTCCGTGTCTTACCCCCTATTTGGGCAATTTACAAACCTGAATACTGCATGTTGTAGAGAATATTATGCTCTACAAAATGGTGAACGTGCTTTTTCTGTAAAATGCACTAAAATTTAGTTATTTAAGAAAAATCGAAAAAAGTGCGGAAAAATATTGGTTTTTTCAATATTGTAAAAAGCGCACAAGGTCTAGAAGGTCGAAAACTTGGTTTTTTTATTAGACGGTCAACCTATAATAAATGAAACTATCGACTATCTCATTCTCTAAACAGTTGATTATGACAATTTTGTTTCTAAAATGCACTAAAAGTGGGTTATTAAGCAAAAACTAACGTCATTTGTGGATTTTTACATGTTTTCCGCATTTAACCCTATTTTCCCGGTTTCGTATCTTGCCCCTATTTGGACAATTTACAAACATGAATACTGCATGTTCTAGAGAATTTTATGCTCTACAAAATGGTGAAAGTGCTTTTGTCTCTAAAACGCACTAAAAGTAGGTTATTAAGCAAAAACTAACGTCTTTAGTGGATTTTTGCATTTTTTGCAAATTTTAACCTATTTTTCCGGCTCCGTATCTTACCCCCTATTTGGACAATTTACAAACCTGAATACTGCATGTTGTAAAGAATTTTATGCTCTACAAAATGGTGAAAGTGCTTTTTTCTGTAAAATGCACTAAAATTGAGTTATTTAAGAAAAATCGAAAAAAGTGCCAAAAAATATTGGCTTTTTCAATATTGTGAAAAACGCACAATTTCTAGAAGGTCGAAAACTTGGTTTTTTTATTAGAGAGTCAACCTTTACAGCATACCCAAAAATCAGAACTACCCGAATTTTTGTAAGGCAAGGCCCTTTTTTGCGCTATTTCTACTGGACTAATATTATTTTGAGTTTAAAAGAGGAAATGTAGGAGAGCGCTTCATATTATTTAGGTTTTCTCAGGAACTTTTGGTTAGAATTGAAAGTTTAATATATCAAAACGTCAGAAATTAAATCGACATTAAATCGGCAGAAACTATAACGACGGTCCTTTAGCTCGTTTAGACAGATTTTCATTTAAAAATGTATATTCATTCAACATTGATTTTAGGCATTTTAAAGGTTATTTTCACGGGTCCGGGCAACGCTGGGCATGTCAGCTAGTATTTTATATAAACTACAATACCAAGTTGAGTCCAACGATATTTCATTTATCAGTATTGTTACAGTAGTTTGAAATTGACATTATATTAATTCAATCGGAGAGGCGACGGGTTCGACTCCCGTCAACTCCGTTGCACACTCTTTGTGGAGTTTCGGGCTGTAATTCTTCGGTGTTGTTACTTCGTTGCATCTATCTTGTCCTCTTCAAGAATAATATTTATGTAATTTGTTGAAGTCCTTCATGTGTGTTTCTGGAAATAAAAATATATGGATTATTCGAGACAACAGCCTTGTAGCTTATAGGTCTCAAAGCAACCCTCCTTCAAATCAAATATTCTTCAACTCAAACCAGTTCATAAAGGTACGTTAAGAATATTAGCTTAATTATAAACATCTTTACTGTCGGAAATTACTATTGGATCATTTTTACCAACAGTGTTTTTATGACATTTTAATAGAGTGATTTTTTAGAATTTATACAGGTTGGTTGGTTGGTGTTTGTTACGTCACATTATCTTACAGGCCCAGAAGGGGGATTATTCTTCATCTGGGATCCTAACTGGAGATGAGTTCGGGCTCTCTTTTCGGAGGCCGGACCCGACCGAGTCCGACGATTTTAAATCCGAGCCCGAAACATTTTGTGTCTTCAGAGCCCGAGCCCGTCCAATGCCGATGCCGAAAAAAATTGCATAATATTTAAAAATAGTTTTAAAAGTAATATCTCATTTTTTGAAAACTTCATACATGAAAATAACTGTTAATCCCATGAACATAATTAATTTTATGGTACACGCAATATTGTCAAAGGAGAAGTTTGGTATCAAATAAAAGTATACTCCCTTAAATGCATGTTCATGTTTTTCTATCCCAACTAGAAAATCTGATGGACACATTAATGAAGTGCGTTGTATGAATAAATACCTGAAATTTGTAGAAATTACTGTTTCTATGCCGAAGAATAGAACAACGTTTTCTATTTCCTATAAAAGGTGTATATCGTAAATTATAATTAATTCCCTAATTAAAACAATATTTTGTGTTCCTAAAAATCGGCTTCAATTAAAAATTTGACTTAAATCTCCTATGCTTTTAAAGGAAAAGTGGAAACACTGTTCGATTGCTTTCTATCGGAACAATACACGATAATTATATCTACTTACGAATAAAGTGACTTCGTAAATGTGCAGCGCAAAGCTTTAGTATGAGCGGAATTCATGATTAAAAATAGAATCACTAACTTTATTTTCATATGAAGAGCGATTACGACTCGCGCACAATAGAAGACTAAAAATTTGTAAACCTAAGCTAATGCTGATTGACTAAAAACAAACAAACAAAAAAATAAAATTCATTTCGCGCTAGATCTTTTAAAAATTAAATAAAATAAACGTTCCAATAAAAAATATCCTACTGTCACAAACGAAAATTTAGCAACAAATATTATTCGCGCCTCTTCCTATTTGCGAATATTACCCAGTCGTCAGTCGCGTCGTAAATATCGTAAACTTTCTTTTAAAGTAGCATTCTAACACTAGGAAAGAACAATAAAATTTCTGCTTCCCCCTCTATTCATTCTGATCAAAATAACATTCAAAGGACTTGAAATGGATTAAGTAATTTTTTAGGGGAAAAAGTTATTTTTAATTTTTCTATATGAGAATAAATAAAATTGTCGGTTTCAGAGAGAATGAGCCCGAAGGCTGGTATAAAAATAGAGCCCGAACCCGTGTAGGCCTCGGGCTCGGGCTTTCGGGCTTGGGCCGAACCCGTCTCATCTCTAATCCTAACCCATATTTCAAGGTTCTAAGAAAACCACGGAATCTCCGAACGATAAACATGACGAGCACGACATGGGCTCGAATCCAGCAAGTCCTGTATCGGGTTACCCGATGTTACCAGAATCTGGCGCACGTTTCATGTTGGGTCGGGTTGATGACGTTTCGGGCTCGGGTCGTTTTCGGTTGAGTTTTGCTTCTTTCGGGTCGGATTTCGGTAGAACCGACATTTCAAAAGAAAGTTTAAATTTTTAATGAAAAATAATTACATATTTGAATATTAGTGAATGTGAATGTGCTCATTTTTATACAAGAAAATGTTATTAGAGATATAATAGTAGATGACTTTTCCATAATTTTATTAAAATATGGATTAATTTTTTTTCACAACTTTTTTCAGATCAAGTTTGGGTTTGAACATTTCGGGTTCGGGTCGGTTTCGGGTGGAAGTGTTTCTTGTTCGAGTTTAGTTTCGGGTTGGGAAACTTTTTTTGTCGGGCTCGGGTTGAATTCGAGCACAATTTTTGACTTCGGGTAGGGTACAACCAGACACGTTCGGAACTCTAAATCCAGCACCTCCCGTCTACCAGCTTTGAGAGTAGAACCCCTAAGCAGCTAGAAATTATACGGGATTTAAAGCTATCGAATAAAACACAACTTTTTATGAATATTAAACAGAACCAGAAACAGAAAAAGCAATTGTGATAATATGTTTTTAGCAATTATAAAATTACCTGAAACGTTTTTAAATGCAATTAGTTGAAATTGGCATTATTTTACTAATGGACACTTTGTCTTAAACTTGTACATAAAAAAAAAAATTAGTTACAATGAATAAAACATTTGGCGCAAATGTCTTTATATTTTTATTTCCCTTTAAATACGTAAAGGAAAGATAAGATATTAGAGAAAGATTTAATTAGATACATTTAATGAAACTTTTTCCTCTTTAGTATAGCATAGTTAATGTGCAAGACATTAGTAACGCTTTTCTTTTTGTAAAACTGATATTTAATGTTGAAATTATATATTTTTTTAAATACCGATTTCTATTTAATAATTGTGATATCTTTAAATGCAATTCAAAATTATAAGACGTTTAGTTCAATTCTTTGCAATAGAAAAATAGTTGTAAGATAAAAAAAAAAAAAAATAAGCATTTCTTTTTGTAATTTTCCTTTCAGCAGTGTTACATTTGGTTGTACAATGGAACAAGATTTTATGAAATAGAAAAGTAATATACTTTCTGAATATCAATAAAACTGTAGATAAATATCTCTATTTGAATGTGATAACGTTACGAATTTGAATTAAAGTCTATTTTCTGTACTGCCTCATTCGGGTTACGCTTTGAAACTCCGTTCAGACTTTAAAGGCTCTAAAACACGCTAATTTGTGTCTGTTTAATAAAGATTATCGGATTACGGAAGATTGAATGATATTATAATCATCAGTGACAATATTCGTGTTGCCAATCGGCAACATTTGACTGGTTTCTGAAGGAGGAGTTCGTGCAACGCGATGTCTCGAAAGGATTTGTGAAGTTACTTTTTGTAATCACCACTAATTTAAAGTATTTGAAAAAGGATACGATAAAATTCTCTTACCTTTTCTGAAGGTGATTTCATCTGCTAAATATTCTAAGTAAGGTTTAATATAATACTTATTTTTGTCATGGCACACACTTCGTATTATCCTTATCGGTATCTTCAGTTGTTGATCATACCGGGTGTCCCAAAAATGACTGATGGATTTTAAAATTCAATAACTTTCAAACGGTGAGAGATATTTAAAAAATTCTTGCAGGAGGGTGATTCTGTGATTCTGTGATTCTTCATTTTAGTTCGAATTCCAAACAATAGATGGCGCTGACAGCGATTAGCGCTCCGTCCAGGCCAAAACTGATGCCACTCAGCATTGAAGTACCGCCCCCTGAATAATAGGACTGCTTTTTTTTCAGCGTTTGATCGGTCCTTCGAACTTCAACACCAATAATTTCTAAAAGTTTTGTTCACGTACTTTTTCTGAGATCAAATAAGTCAAAGAAAACTATATTATTGGTGTTGAAGTTCGAGGGACCGTACAAACTTTAAAAAAAATATCCGCCTGCGACAACCGTTATTTTTCTCAGCGCGAAGGCTTAAGTATTTAGGGGGCGGTGCATCAATGCTAAGGGGCGTCAGTTTCAGCCTCGACTGAACGTCAATCGCTGTCAGCTCCATCTATTGTATGAAATTCAAACTAAAATCAAGAATCACAGTAAGAAAACTCCCGACATCATACATAACCCTCCTGCAAGCATTTTTTTAATATATGTCACCGTTTGCAAGTTATTGAATTTTAAAATCCATCAGTCATTTTTGGGATACCCGGTAACTACTCCATTTAGAATTATCACTGAAAGGATAAATAATTTAATTGAATTCTGGACACAAATAATTCGGAGATCTATCCTTTTTAACACATTCTTGAATATAATTTATATCGTGGATAATAATAATAATTACATTTTATATTTAAATTTAGGTTTAAAAGATAAAGTATTATTTAATATATTAACATCTTTGAGTTTAAAAGCTCTACGTGTTTTCTTGATTATACTTTTTTACAAGACTGAAGAATTAAAGTTATAAGTTCAGAGTTTTTCATTTACGTCAGTGGAAATTACATATGTTGCACAAGGTTTCTCCGTAAGAATGTACTCAATCTATTCATGTTCTTTATTTCCTGATATAATTATTGTTCCTATATCTTCAACATATTTCACATAATAACAGTTCATTAATGTAGAATAGTTTTTGATCATTTATTTGACGTGGAGTGGATATTAATCTTAATAAGTTGGTATTCACTACGCGATGAAGAATGAGTTGATAACTTGGCGCTTTTTCTTCTCTTTAGATTATAAAGTTCTGTTTTTCCCCATTACAGGGGGAAATGAAACTACATTTTTGTATTTAATTTTACGGATGAGGTTAATATTTCCAATAGTTTCATTTTGTGATTCCCTATGCCGCTTCCACAGCTCTCTTGACAGCTAAAGGCTGTTTTCCATATTTATTAAGTAAGAGCAATTACACATTTGAAAATTAACTTGTATGAAATGGTTAAGTATTAAATGTCACTGCCTATCGGATTTTCATAACATCTACAAGAAAAATAATTCTTTTAAACGCTATAAGAAAGTCGATAAACATATGGCGTTTTAAATATATAGTTTTACATGTGACGTAATCTTCACCATTGTATGCTTTTCGCACGTAATAGCTTAATTATTTTAAAGTTTTCTTATTTTTTAAATTTTATATGCACATATATTTTGTAATTGAAAAGTTTTTGTAAATATTATTATTTGAGCTTTTTAAAATCTAAAACAGTAGGTAAAAATGCTATTTCAAACTATGCATTAAATCTACATTCAGATAATGAAATTTCTAATAAGATACTGAAAAAAATGGTTTAATGTATTTTATTAAAAAGAAAACTGATTGGGAATTAGAAGTTTTGTTAAAAAAAAATGCTTTAAATTACTCAAAGAATTGGTGAAAAATCACGGTATCAAAGCATCTGACAAGAAGTAAAGTTACTAATATAATTATTTTTTACATAATCAACTGATTGGAAAATAATTCACACAAGTAGTAATTTTCCCATCTGAGCAAAAATTTGACCAGGCTGGGACTCGAACATATTACAAAGTTACTAATGTTTTAATTTTATTAGTAGAAAATTAATTATATCGAATACTATAATTATTCTCTTTTAAGAGTAATTCAAAGATTAATGCTTGTAATAGATTTTTTTTGTATATTATGGTTAACGGTCGCTTCTTTATCTCTTCCAACGATGTTTTCCCAGTACTGGACAATACGTTTTACAGTTGATTCATTTTCTTTTCGATAATATGCTTTGAAACAAAAAGCAAACATCCAAATAATCTTGTATTGCGATTTAATATTATTTCATTACCTCAAAAAACGAGTAATAAGTATTGGACATTATTAATTTTGGAATAATAAAATTGAAAGTTTAATGACCCTACTTTTTGTCCAACACTTACTGTGAGAGCGCTTTTGTTTTAAAATATTTGTTAAAAGAATCATTGTACATTTCGGTGTTACACATAAAGTATTTTTAACACTTTCCAACCTAGTTGAAAAAGTTTTTAAGACTTCGGTTTGCCTGGCCGTATGCCGTATGGCCGTCTGCCGTATAGCCGTCTGCCGTTTGTCCGTGCTCTAACTCCCGTAAATATGCTTGGATCGCCCTGCAATTTTTATATGTTGTTGTCGTTATCTATAGAACGTTCCCTATTTCAACTGAAGTGTGTAGCACTTATAGTTTTTTTACAGGGACACTCAAAAGAGTTCCGTTACATTACGGTCTATGGGGAAAAATCATTTGCGGTTTATTTTAATGATGTTACACAATTTCAAACACATTGTAATTGATATATATCACTAAGGTGCATTACAAGAAGCTTAATATGGAATAGGGTGTGCATAGCACTTGCAGTTACTTTATAGGGACAGTCAAAATAATTCCGTTACATTACGTCTATGGAGAAAAATCTTTTGCGGTTTAATTAAATAATGTTTCACGATTTTAAACGCATTGAAATTTATATATATCACTAAGGTGCATTACAAGAGGCTTACTACAGAATATTGTGTGTATAGCAGTCATCGTTCATTTACAGGGGCACACAAAAGAATTCTCTACTGTCTGTTAACAATAATTCCTGGAAGTGCATTTTAAGTTGCCGAACGCGATTTTAAATTTAATTCACTTTTTGTCTATTACTTGGTGTGTATAAATTCTGTAGATCATGTACAGGGTAGCACAAAAGTTCGTGGACACATTTCCGGTTATTGACAGAAACTCCAGAAGGAGAATTTTAAACTGTGCTACGCGTTTCCCAACTAAACTAAAATTTAGCATCCTATGTAGTATATTGTAGTAACTCCTCTATACCGACCTGATTAAGATGTTGAGTGGTAGCGAGGTCAGATCGTTGGCACAGAGAATTTCTCGCATAAATTAGAAAAATAGAATTTTATTGCATAACAATATTAATTCCAATAAAAAATATGTACAAGATGTTAATACAGCATTTAATTATTTTTCGTGGGTCAATCGCTTATAAATTAATGTCCTCTTGACTCTCAGTGCAACTCGATCAATCAAAAGTCTCAGAAAATTACTGTCAGTCGTAAATTCTAAAGAAAGTTCATTCGGAACAGGGCTCGTCCGTTCCTTCTCTTCGGAAAAATATACTAAATCACGATGCTTCAGAGTTAAAGAACTCTCACTATCGCACTTGTCGTGCTTTTTCCCTTCGCTGGGATTTTCACCTGATACCTGCTGTATCTATAGAGGTCAGACCTCACTCTTTCCAGAGAGTCACCACTCTCGTTCAGATCCATCCGAAAAACTGTCCTCTCTCGCTTTTTCATTCTCGCAGTAGAACTCCTTCTAGGGGCGGGGGTTTTGTCGAGGCGGGTCCCTCGAAACTCTCCAGCCTCTTAGCAGCCTTGAGATCCCTCTGTTTCGTTTTCACTAAGTCCGTCATTGGACGTTCTAAGACAAAGGGCAAAGTTTCGGGCGCAAACCTAAAAATTGTGTGCAGAGATCGCTTCTCTCGCAGATGAACTCTTTCCCACGAACTCGGCAAGGATCAAAGCATAAGACCCCTCTTTGGGTAACGCCTTACCACTACATCACTGTCCGAACTTTCCGCTCACAGTACAATAGCATTCGGCGTCTGCTAGTCTTCAAGGCAAAAATAGCGAGGGAAGGTATGCAGTTAAGTGTACTCACAGGAAATGCTAGAATGACACATCGCGCACCTGGATGAGGAGACCCAATTCTTTACAACATCCCCTCCTCAAACGATTCTTAAGGGTGAAACACTAAGAATCTCTATGAGTCGGATAAAGAATTGCAAGCTCAAATTACATCAGAGTGGCAAGAAATAAAACATACATGAATAAGATAATACTACCTTCCTTTTTTTTTGCGCGCTCTGATAAGAAATCATGAACATATAATGAAATAAAACACAGTGAAATAAAAAATAAAAAATCTTAAAATAATTATATACAAAAGTTTATCAAGAAATCGCCTTAAACTCGACTCAGACAATCAACATGCGGAATGTCTTTGCCTGCGCGATGAGAAATGGCATAATTATAAGGTTGCAGAGCCAAGGACCACCTTAATAACCTGGGATTATTTCCAGAATTTCTTTTTAGAAGTATCAAGCGATTGTGATCGGTTTCGATAGACAAGTTTTGTCCATCAATATAATGCCTTAACTTTTTTTATCGCAAAAATAATTCCAGCACACTCTCTTTCAGTGGCGCAGAAACTTTTCTCACTATCAGCAAATTTGCGACTTAAATATATTATGGGGTGCTCTTCCGATCCCTCTCTTTCAGCCAATACCACGCCAATACCTAAGTCACTAGCATCAGTTTGTACTATGAATTCTTTCTGAAAATTAGGAGCGTATAGCACCGGTTCTTCAGTAAGTTTAATTTTCAAAGTCTCAAAGGCTTTTCCCATTTCGTCGCTCCATGCAATCTTTTCTTTTTTATTTTTCCCTTTAAGCGCCCTCGTTAATGGTTCTACAATCACTGCATAATCTTTTATTTACCGGGAATAATATCCAGCCATTCCCAAACATCTACGAATTTCAGTTTTCGATTTCGGAACCGGTAATTCCTTAATTGCCCTTACTTTCGCCTCAGCTGGCCTCCGTCTGCCCTTTCCTACAATATGCCCAAGATATTTTACGGTTTTCTGAGCGAACTTGCATTTCGCCAATTTGATTTTTAGTTTCGCGTCATTCACCCTTTTTAATACTATTTCTAGATGACGCATATGGTCCTCCCAACTATCTGAAAAAATCGCCATATCATCTAGATACGGTAAACAGAAATTCTTAAGTGCGTTTATTTCCCGCGTTAAGATATCTGCTAACTCCACCCGTTTTCTGTAAGGCTTTACTAAACTCACGTGAGAAGTCTGAGATTTCTGTCGCCTCCCAGGAACATTCACAATATAATTTGTTTCCGTATTTATTGACTCCCTTCTTCCCGGCCATATCCAACTATCTGACATTTTATCTGGCTTTCTGGTGGTTAAAACTAAAACCTCATCTTACACATTAAGCTTCCGTTTCACCGCCTTTCTGTCAAACCAAAATTTCCTCTCTTCTCGTTTTTCTGACACATTTTCAACGGCTAAAACTCGACCTCTTTTTAACCTGTTCGTGAGATTAAACACACATCCCTTCACGAATTTTTTTTCCTCCGTTTCTCTTATCCATTCTCCAAATACTAACGCTTTCAAAAGCTTTCTAACTTTTCGATGCCAACATGCAATACTATCGCTTATTGTGCGACACACTCTCGGATTTTTCAACTTAACACCGAACCTATTTAGAAACGCTGTAGTTAAATCGCTTATCAATCTTTTCCCAAGGTCCAAGTATTTTGACACATTTCCTTTAACTTTCCCTTTCCCTAAGTGTAATGACACTTTTTCTAGGCACGCGCCAAAAATATCTACCTGATAAGGCAATGGGACAAGCACCTGCTTCCCCCCACTCACGCGATTGTCTCTGGCTTTTGCCACTATCAAAGAATCTCCTGCATTACAATGCGATTATTCACCTTCCGTTTTTTTACTAATCTCTTTGAGAGATTGATCTCTGTCTAAATCAATTTGACTATCCTTCCCTCCAATTTCTGCTAAGATCGAAGATCCCTCACATATCGACAAAGGCGATAATCCCTTATCCACACTAACCAATTCAATAGGGCTTTCTAGATTTTCACCCTCTAGTTTTGAATTCAACGCTTCCGCTTCACTGCACTCGCGAAAATTTCCCCCTTCTTTTTCTTTTACTGAATTCAAAGTTTCCGCTTCAACATTCCCGCTAGAAATATCCTCTTCTTTTTCTTCCTCGGAATTCAAAGTTTCCGCTTCAACATTCCCGCTAGAAATTTCTTTTTCCTTCTCGGAAATCATAATTTGTTTATTTACCGGATTCGGAGCTGGGCCACCCTTTTCTCTCGTTTGAGCGCGTGTCAAAACTGCATTCATCAATTCGGGTTTTTTCTTCGTCTGTTCTAACAATTTCTGAGTGCGATTACCCAACAAATAGTAGTACATATCTGAATTCCTATTGTTTACTCCTGCCTTGGTTTCAATGACCCCCACGCCTTCAATTTCTAAAGTGACCTCTGCTATAGGTAAACAGTATAATTTACTGTCCAGCGGAGTTTTAATCCATACGTGATCTCCATTCAATTTATCTTGACTGACCAAGTCGTATGCGATGATATCAATTTCACTCCCAGTGACAGTTAAAGCAGTTGTAAGAATTCCATTCACTAACACTTTACTCAAATAAGGGGAGAAGGTTTCTTCAAGTGTCGGCTTACTTATTAAGTGACCAACCCGCGCAACATCTCTCTTTTTAATTTCCGGACAATCTACTTTGTAGTGACCGCTTTGAAAACACGCGTGACACTTGACTTCTCGCCTTTTTTCCTAAACTCTTTCCCTTTCTTTATGATCATCGCGCTCCCTCCAGTTAAAGTTAGTCTCCGGATTTCTGTTACCGTTTCGCCCATTTTCAAAAGTCCTGGGTCTTTCAAATTTCTTCTCTAAAGGGAGTTTCGGATTCCAAGTTTTTTTAGACGGGCGCTTGATTGCCTCGTACGCATCTAAAAGCCTCACTAACTCTTCGGGATCTTTAATCTCCGCCCAGTTATCTATAAAATGTTCGCGCATTTCTGGAGACGCTCTCCGTTTGATCTGGTCCGTGACAAGCAAATTTTTCAAACCCTCAAAATCCGAAACTTGTAAGCATGACAGCCAACCTTCTAAAAAACTATTAAGCTCGAATATCAGATCCTTCCAAACTGAATTAGGATTTCGTGGATGTTGACTAAATTTTTGTCGGTATGTCTCTGCATTCAAACGATAGCGTTCTAACAGTTTTTCTTTCACATATTGAAAATCATCAATTTTGTCTTCGGGTTCTCTCAAAATTAGCTCGGCCATTCCCACAGGTAATAATGATAGTAAATTCGTCACCAACTCATCCGAATTTAGATTACATTTTTTTGCCTGTCTCTCGAATAAATTCAAAAACAACGAAATATCCGAATTCTTTTCATCAAAGCGATGCATAATTGTTTTAGGGGTAAATGATTCGTTCTAACTGAGATGCTACTAGATGCGGTACTCCGGTCATCCGACTCTTGCGTCGCTTTTAACCTAGCTAACTCATGTTCCCGCTCTTTTTCTTCCTTATCTGCCAATAATTTATTTTCCCTATCTTTTTCTAGAAGTTTAATCTGCGCTAAGGCTAGCTCTTTATCAAATCCTTCTGAAGACTCTATTTTTTTTATAATTTTCGGTACAGTATCATTTTCCTCTAAAATGACCTCACATTCGTAAGCTAACGTTTGCAAATCAGCTTTCCTAAAATATTTAAGCTCCGACATTTTTAAAGTATAAAATTAGAAATTATCTTTCCCACAAATAAAAAACAATACAATAAGATTAAATCAAATCTTACCAAGTGCGTCAAAATATTACCAAAATATACGCTCATAAAAAGTACGCATAACAATAATATATAAGAAATATGCAACATATAAAAATAAGCAACCCTATCCTATCGTCCACATTCACCTTGGTATTTGGTTATAAAATACATATGGGATAAATTTTACACAAAACAACAATTTCAATTTTAAAAAGCACAGTAAAAATATTTTAAATTGCAAAAGTTTTATTCAATTCTTTTCTCTTTTAATCAATGGTGGTCTTAGTCTCTGCATAAACTCTTAAAAAAAATTAGAATAATTCACAAAAAACATATAAAATCAACTCTGTTATCGTAAAATATGAAATGCGTTCGATACTTTTTTTTTTCAATGAACTCTCATTTATAGATTCAGCTAAAATTTGTAACACTGCACAACTCTCAGTTTGCATTAAATTAATTCAACAATAATTTAATTTTAACTACAAAATTTGTCTATTAAATAAGTTACAGTTACATCGGAAATATCTCATCATACTTTTTTTTCTACCGGAAAAATTTCTCAAAATATTTACTCTCACAAAAATAAACATACAACTTTTTTTTGAAGCCTACAACACCTATACAAACACTAATAACAATTAAAGCCACTCTGAGTATAAAAAGAGCTTACCTCCATTACTAAGAGTCTTTCAGGGCGTCAGAAGCACAGACTTCAGAGATTCTCAGGAGCACAGACGGGGTTTTCTATCACACTTTTCGGATGAGGACTCTTCCGGATGGGGGAACACTCTCCAGAATTCTTAATAGATTTCTCTTTCTGATGGGGGAACACTCCAGAATTCTTGGTAGATTTCTCTTTCTGATGGGGGAACACTCTCCAGAATTCTTGGTAGATTTCTCTTTCTGATGCTGTGTTGATCCACAGGGGCGTCTAAGGAGACTCAGGTCACAAGTCACAAGGAGACTCTTTCTTGGAGCACTTTGATGATTTAAATTTCAGAGTCCACTCTTTGTCTTTGAAGATTGTCATTAATTTCTGCTAATTAATCCCACCGCTGCCACCAGTTGTAGTAACTCCTCTATACCGACCTGATTAAGATGTTGAGTGGTAGCGAGGTCAGATCGTTGGCACAGAGAATTTCTCGCATAAATTAGAAAAATAGAATTTTATTGCATAACAATATTAATTCCAATAAAAAATATGTACAAGATGTTAATACAGCATTTAATTATTTTTCGTGGGTCAATCGCTTATAAATTAATGTCCTCTTGACTCTCAGTGCAACTCGATCAATCAAAAGTCTCAGAAAATTACTGTCAGTCGTAAATTCTAAAGAAAGTTCATTCGGAACAGGGCTCTTCCGTTCCTTCTCTTCGAAAAAATATACTAAATCACGATGCTTCAGAGTTAAAGAACTCTCACTATCGCACTTGTCGTGCTTTTTCACTTCGCCTGGATTTTCACCTGATACCTCCTGTATCTGTAGAGGTCAGACCTCACTCTTTTCAGAGAGTCACCACTCTCGTTCAGATCTATCCGAAAAAATGTCCTCTCTCACTTTTTCATTCTCGCAGGAGAACTCCTTCTAGGGGCGGGGGCTTTGTCGAGGCGGGCCCCTCGAAACTCTCCAGCCTCTTAGCAGCCTTGAGATCCCTCTGTTTCGTTTTCACTAAGTCCGTCATTGGACGTTCTAAGACAAAGGGCAAAGTTTCGGGCGCAAACCTAAAAATCGTATGCAGAGATCGCTTCTCTCGCAGATGAACTCTTTCCCACGAACTCGGCAAGGATCAAAGCATAAGACCCCTCTTTGGGTAACGCCTTACCACTACATCACTGTCCGAACTTTCCGCTCACAGTACAATAGCATTCGGCGTCTGCTAGTCTTCAAGGCAAAAATAGCGAGGGAAGGTATGCAGTTAAGTGTACTCACAGGAAATGCTAGAATGACACATCGCGCACCTGGATGAGGAGGCCCAATTCTTTACAATATATACAAATCTACAGATCATCTACAGGGCTGAATAAAAGTATTCGGATATTTTTCCGAATATTGTATATGATGGAAATATATGTTGAAAATTCCTGAAATAGCGTTTTTAAATATGTTATGCGTTTTCCAAATTGTTTACTTAGATGTTATCTTTCAGCTTATTAAATGGTAATGATTTGTAAAGTTATTTTGGAAGCGTTGGAAAATGCTACATAATCTATGCTTGACGGATGATTTTTCGTTCTTTTTTTTTATGCATTAATGTCAACTATGGAAACGTGTTCGTGCTATAATTATAAAATTGCACGGATTCGTTCTTAAGTATTGCTATAAGATTTAAAATAAATTATAATATAATGTATTTTAGTAACATTCACTCATTATACAAATAAAACATCAAGAGAAAAGAAAATCTTATTAAGTATGCAATGATTAATGCTCAAAATTGTCTTTTATTTATCAGTACAATCATATTTTACCCCGGTATTAATTTTGTGTACTAAATCATAAAAGATATAAAAAGCAATATTCAATTAAAATATAATATATTTTTTAAATTACCATTAATATTTAACATGAATACTTTTTAGTTTCTGAAAGCTTATACATTATATTGCCAAAGGTGACCGGTCACTTGCGATTTTAGACGTTTTGTTAACTATCTAGAAAAATACATAAGGAATTAACCTGAAACTGTAGGTGTGTAAACAGTATGGTATTGGTTATATATTTCCGTGAAGGTTTTTTTTTCCCGAAACTCCATAGGGGACTGTCAACAAATTGAAAAAGAACGAATATCTTTTGGATAACCCTGTAAAAACTAATGTAGCAAAAGCGTTCAAACTCGAGATTATTAATAAGTCTCTTATTGTAATATACTGTGTTCATTTTTATGAGGATAGCGTGTATACCCGTAGAGAAATTAAGATTTTTATAAAAACAGTCCCAAATTTCACCTAATTTTTTGCTTATAATTTGCAGAGTTCTTAACATAAAAAAAAGTTATTTTGAAAAAATATGTCAAACAACATTGTACACAACACTCTGCAATCAGAATTAAAAAATAATAATAATTGAATGAAAAATGAGCAGGTTAACTAAAACATGCTTCACTGCGCATGCGCGAATGCAATCAAAATATAATGTTCATAATGTATTAGCTAAGTATATAGAGCAACTTTTGTCAAAGTCTCAAAATCATAGCTTGCAAATTCTTGCACGGACAGACAAACCGAATTCCTACACACTTTTCAGCTATGTTTCAAAGAGTTAAAAACAGTTGTTTGCTTTCCATGATCATTTGTTAATTACTAAAAACAACGCTAATCATTCAATTATAATAATTTACGAACTTTTTTAAGTAGTGGCATTTTTTCTTTCTTTTCTTTACAAAAATAGAGTATTGGATTCATGTAAAATTTCGACTTCCGTTTTCGACGGATTTATACGTTTTAGTCCTGAAAACGACCTGAACACGATTTGACTGATCACAATTCCTGATTGACTCAACACGAAGGTCCTGAACACGATTTTACTGTTTTTAGAAAATGTCTGTCTGTGAGTATGTAAGTCTGTCTCTCTATAAAATAATAATAATAATATTAATAATAATTATATCTATATTTTATTGGATGAAATTTCTGGTGTGAGTCTATTTTTGTTCCAAATCCTTATAATCATAGAATTCGGTGGGGACAATGACTAAAGGATGGATTTTACTAGAAATTTACAGAAAATGGAGTATGGAATAATGAGCTTTACAATAAATATAACAGAAATTTAATTGCAAATTCTGGTTTTATATGCATTTCAGTAACCATCTAAATTTAATTTTAATAAATTTTAATTACTTATTTTCATAAATACTATGTTGTTACTTTTGCACAATATTAGTAGTTTTTCTACTGCAGGGATTAATTGCTAATTTCAGGGCCTGACAATATATTTCTGTATGTTGTTTGTTGGTTTAAGGAATGGTTTTGGAATGACATGCAGGGATGTCTGTTTATTTCATGATTTATTGTGTTTAAAGGTGCACCATTAATATATTTATTATTTATTCTTATGAACATCTTTCCCTTTTTTGGTCTTAGCCATCATGGTACGATCAATTATCTATAACAACTTAATCTAATTTTTTCTTTTGGCATTTAATTTATAATTTATAATTTATTTATAATTTATAATTTACTATTTATAATTTATACCATTTAAAAATATAATAATAATTTATAATAATAATAATAATAATAATAATAATAATAATTTATAATAATTTATAAATTTACCATTTATAATTTACTATTTACAACTTTCTTAGGCAGTTAAGTTAAATTAAATTAAATTACTATTTAGTATTGTTATTTAACTGTGTAAATAAAATTAATTTAATTATTAAACTAAATTTAAATTAACTTAATTTACCCACCAAAAAACCTTGAGTATAAATTGTAAATATGTAAATATAACTTAAATTTTTTTAATATATTATTTATGTTGTTTATTTGAATTAAATGTTATGAAAAATGATGCACTTACCAAATTACTTAAATACTTAATATAAGGATTTAGAGATTGTTGATGATGATGGTTTGTTCCCAAAATTCTAGATCAGATAGAAGTTGATTTACTGAGACACGATGAAGAAATTAGCATTATGTTACTGTAGTAAATTGTTCTATTAAGTAAGTTTGAGTTTTAATAAATCTTAGGCTGACCAATGGGGATTTACACCTCATTTTGTCTATAGCTTGGGTAAAACTAAATTCATTATTTGCCAAGATCTTTAGCATTAGAAAAGTTACTAAATTGAAGCAAGCTCCCATGATTGTGGAAAAGTAATGATCATTGGAAAAAAATTGTGTATATTTAGGAAATTTTGAATAAATGATATTACTAGAATTGAGTATTCAAACTAATATGATGTAATGATTAATACTTGTTGATGATGAAGAATTAAAAGGAAGATAAAGATGATAATAAAATAAAAAGTATTTAAAGATGAAATTGAAACGTTTAGGTAAGAAGCATTCAAAAAAGTTTCTGATGTTATGTAAATAAAATTTTGATGTTGTTGTTGTTATTATTTTATTTTTTCTGTTGAGTATACTATTATTATTGTGGTTGTATTTGTTACTATGGTGAAAAAGTTCTAAGATAATCAGTGCAACATATTAATTTTTAAGTTTAACAAAGATAGTAAATACCATTTAATAGATTCTTATGTATTTTAGTGGATAAGATTTCTGATTGAAGCAAACTGTAGTTCTGTCAACATTTCTTATAACATTCTGATTCAGTAAGAAAAGGTAAAGGATTATGAATTGTTTTGCCAGATATTATTGATAAAATATAAGCAAAATTTTGTTCTTAGGGTTTTAGTTGCATAAATTAAACTTATTCTTTAGACTCTTTCTTTTATAGAATTTTCTCAATAATCATATAATAGATATCAATTTAATAGCTTAATTAAAAAATTATAATAGGCATAAAACTAATTAAAATTAATAAAATAAATTATGATTAACTAATCTCAATTCTTTTTAGTGTGACTTCCTAGCACACTAGTATTAGTGTGTGAGCTCCTTGGGAATATTACTGTTGAAATTTGTATTCGAATTAACTTTTATGCTGGCATAATTGATTGGTTTGGATTGATAATTTCTTATATTGAATTGAATTGGATTACAATATTATACTTTAAAATACTAAAAATTAAACTAAGCAAAATTAAACTATTCTTAAGTAATAAGGTAAACTCTCTCTCTCTCTCTCTCTCTCTCTCTCTCTGTATATATATATATATATATATATATATATATATATATATATATATATATATATATATATATAATAAATAAATAAAAATAAAAAATAAAAAAATTTGCTTTTCAAGAGTTTTCAGAATTTTTTCCAATGCATAATTTGAATCATTTTCCTGTTATTAAAATAGAAAAATATTGTCACTACCCAGGTAACCAGAAGAAACCACTATTAATTTATTGTTATTATTCTTAGTATTGTATTATTTTTCTTGCTATTATTATTATTATTATTGTTATTATTTTATTTATTGTATTTTATTGTGTTAATACTTTTTGCTTATATAGTACTTATATAGTACTTATTGCTAGTTTTGAGTTGTTGCTGGTATAAAGATAAAACAAATACTTGAAAATTACTGAAAATTGATGTGATATTTTTGAATTTTATTATTAGTTATTGTTGGTAATATATCAAAAGATTAATATCCGGAATTAATTTCTATGACAGTTTATTTACATCGTTTAAAACTTATCTCCATAAAAAGTAATTATCTAGAATTTCAAACAGGAAATGAAATTGCCGGATGCAATATGAAGAGGTTTTTACAACTCGTGATCTGAACAAGGAAGTGAAAGACTAAAATACGTATTAGTGACGTAAATTGACTTTACGTCATTACCATCCAATGAAAGAACTTAAAAATGATGTCACTTGATAAGGACTAAGACTGTTGCATCTCTGCTTTATAGAACTTTAACGATTCTCTTTTAAGTCGCGATGGAAACGGACATGTTATGTCGTTTTCCCTTAAACTTAAATTGAAATAATGTTTAAAACTAAATTTTATGTAATTATTAAATGTAAGCTATGTAAATTAAATAATTTAACAGTATAATGTATTATGTTTTATTAATTAACAATCTTTTAATATTTCAAATTCACATAGTGAATAACACAGGATTAAAACAAAAAAATGCTCACAACGAAAAATGGATAAATCAATTATTACAACAAAGTGTACGAACCCAATAAGGATATCTATCATCTAATAGGACTATCTGGAGAACCTGGCCTAGCGGTACAATGAGGACGATTGCTGGAAAATAGAGGTAAGCAAATATCTTACCTATCTTTTGTTCCGAAAGCTGAATTGATTATTTATATTGCTTTAGAAAGCGCAAAATTACTGACTACCGAGAAAATAACACCAACAGTTATACTATTATTTAATTGATGTTGAAAGAGAGAAATTATACTGGTAATTACTATAAGATGAATTAAGTTAATGTTTGATGGAACTCGTAGATGATGTTTGAACGTAGATGATGTTTGAAGTTAAATTTCACATGAAGTGGAATATGGACATGTACTCCACATAATTCCATACAATTCCTTACTTGACATCTGGACTATTATTCTATGATATGGAAACCTCTTGGGTGGAGTAACTGAGTTAAAATAAGAACTTAAAGACTGTTGTACAATTTGGTTCATAAAGTCCTCAACTAGTTCAACTAGTTCATAACTTTGTTTGATAAGTGTTAATTTTATTATTTTACAATTTTATTGTTATTGTTATGTATATTAATTATTTAATTTTATATGTATTCTATTATTCTATATTATTATTGTGCTATGGCAGCTAATGGCAACATGGACAGGCCATTGTTGAGCTTTTGATATTTAAGAGAGAACCTGTTGAAAGAATAGTTCTTTTACACCTAGACTTTTTGAAAAGGAAGAGACTCTCAATTGGACTTTATTTTACCAATTGTTATAGTTAGTATAGTGTGTTATTGTTAGTAAAAATTTAAGGTATTAAGACATTGATGCAAAATTTTAATAATTACTTTGTACATTCTCAATTACCAGATTGTGAGCCAGATTGTGGTATATTCCTTCAATGAACTTGCAGGTCAGCGACATGCCACTTCATTCGTCTTTTTGGATGGGGGGATATGTAATAATAATTTCCCTTCTTTTCGTCATTTTCTTAGCCCTTATTCCAAATTATTACCATTCTATTAAATTACTAAATGTTATCTATTTTATTTATTTGAATATTTCTCTGTCTTTTATTTATATCCTAAATCCCGTATTTGATTTAATTCCATATTTTAGTCAAAATATTCTTTAAATTCCTATTCTAAAAAAATATTTTAAATTGCAAAAACTTCCTAAAAAGCATTTGATTAAATTCCTTTTATTGAGACAGTGAAATTTATTCTTTCAGAATATTTTTTCTTTACATTCTTTTTATTTTATTATTTTCAGATATCATTCTATTTGTCCCATCATTGTGCGCGCTAACATTTTCCTTCAAAATTCGTCCGATTACTGTAATGTGTTCTTTCATGTACGTCAGGTTAACCCGCCCTTAACCTAATTTCTTTGCCATTGATGTTTAAGTTTTTCGGCACTCTCTTCCTGGCCACACCCCCTTTTTGCAATCTATTGGATGGTAATTTTCGCGCGTTCGTGTTCCTACACCAATTTTTTGAGTATATAACATACTGCATCGGACAGGACCGTCAGAATTTTGCTCTATTTTTGGTTGTTAAAATGAAATGCAGCTCCAGCGACCCCCATTCTCCATTCTATATTGTATTTCACCTTGTATATAGTGTGTATATAATATCTAAGTGTGTGGTGTTCTCTTCAGCGTCTATCATCTATTCGAGAGTTGACATCGTACTCTTGTGATGACAACTAGTGACTCTGCATCATGTAACGGATGGTGTTCCTACTAATAAATATATTGATTCTCCTACAATAAGCCTTCTCCTTGAACTACTGCTCGGGTGTGTGAGTCGATTATTCGGTGGAGTTCCTTCAGTACCTGATTTTCGGCGAATCAGTGGCCATACTTAATGATGTGACGACTGCGTAATTTTTATGGTGTCTACCCCATAATAAGAAAACCGGTAGTCACTAATAGCATTCCTTATTACCTGCAATATATCGTAATATATATATATATATAATAAAATATTTTTTAAAGTATTGAATTAAATCATAAGATAAAATCTATTATGAGAAAAATATGATCAAGGATTAAATTAAGTTAAAAATAACTTCAAACCATAATGTGCAAATTGAAGTATATAAAAACAATCGACGAACAACAGGAAAGAAAAACTCATGTGAAGGAACCTAATATTGTGAAATCCGTTGTCAAGGGCAATATTCCGTAGCATGAAAAAGTCGGAATAATTTTTGAAAATGACGAACTGCTTTCTAGCTAAGGTGTTTCTCAAACATTGTTCAATCTAATGCAACAATCCAGAACAAACATACAGAAATAAAGTTTGGAGCAATTATCAACTTCATATAAGGAAAAAAGCCAAATACAACATTAATAAGAAAACAGTCTAATGATAAAAATATTTTCATACAATGGATAAAACATGAAAAGAATGATCTTTGAAAAGTAATATAATGTGAGAAAAGGAACGAAAGAAAATTTTCACATACATACACGTACACAGCATTCAAACCGGAAAAATGAGTTTTGAAAGAACATGGGAAAATCATATGTAAACAGTTAATAGGTTTCAGTTTCTGGAACCAAACCATAAATTAATCATAAAAATAAATAAATATCTATATATTTAAAACGCTAAGCGTTTTCTTTCGACATTTCCGTGAGAACAAATTCCTGCATCAAATTACATCATTCTTTTTTAAATTAAAGATATTTGGACACAGTTTTGTTGTCATACATTCATTTGTTTGAAAATTTAATTAATTAGCCGTAATTTTAATTAAACTTTTACTTCTGCGTATGACGTCATAAAGTCGGCAATCGGATAACGCCCACTGTTGCGAGGCACAGAGTAAAGAGAAACACTGTGGTTGCATAGATAAAAGAGAAATAATAAATATTAAAAGCACCTGACTTTTAAGCAAAATTTTTTAATTTGCATGTTAATTTTCGGTAAAAAATATTTATCCGCGTGTTTTATAAGCGAATAAAATTTCATATTTATTGTGACGTCACGGGAATATTGTCCATTATGTTTCTTTTATCACTAGCTTACCCGCCCGGCGTTGCCCGTGCCAACAACCTTAAATATACCTGAAATCAGTGTGGAACATTTTTTTATTTTTAAACAAATCTAATGTTGGGGGCCCCACTACCTTAGACAGCAAACACTGGGCGTGCCATACACACTCCCATAGATTACCATAAGTCGAGTCGAAAGAGCCATACCCCTTCATGATCCAGCCCATAGAACCAGAGATAGAAAAGCACCCCTGGTGGTAAAAATCGGAAAGCTCTACCTATGTAGAGTCGAATGAACCGTACCCCGTCGTGATCCAGCCTATAGAACCAGATATAGGAAAGCAAGCCTTGTGGTGAAAATCCGAACTAAAATCAGTCAGCTCTATCGATGTCAAGTGGAAAGAGCCATACCCCATTGTGATCCAGCCCATAGAAACAGAGATAGGAAAGCACCCCTTGGTGGTGAAATTCAGAACTAAAATAGGTAAGCTCTATTGATGTTGTGTCGAATGAGCCAAACCGTGTCGTGATGTGACCCATAGAATCCGAGTTAGCTGCAAAATTCTTTAGTTACACCTTCCACCGCCAGGGAGCACAATATGTTCTATACGAACATAACTGAATTCATGAAAGTTATCGATGTCGAGTCGAATGAGGCATACCCCGTCATGATCCAGACCATAGAACCAAAGATACGAGAGCGCCCCCTGTGGTGAAAATCCGAACTAAAATCAGTAAGGTCTATTGATGTCGGGTGGAAAGAGCCATACCGCATCGTGATCCAGCCCACAGAAACAGAGATAGCAAAGCACCCCCTGGTGGTGAGAGGAAGTTGATGTAGAATAAATGTGATATTTAATAAAAAGTCGTTCCCACCCCACCATCTTTATCTCGCCATTTTCGCTAATTATTACAAATATACAAATGTTTCTTAATTACATCTAATGTCCCGAGCTGATAATGGGGTTTCCCTATCTACCTATCCTAATCCGCTTTTCCCTATCATAATAGAAAAAAGCATATTTTATCAAAGAATCGTTGGCAAACGCGAATTTCGTCAAAGGTTCGCAAGAAAAACACGAATTTTATCAAATAATCGCTGAAAAAACACGAATTTTGTAAAAGGATCGCTAAAAAAACATGAATCTCGTCAAAAGGCAGTAGAGAAAACACGAATATTGTCAAACGATCATTAAAAAAGCAAATTTCATCAAAGGATCACGGAAAATGCGAATTTCATCAAAGGATCGCGGGGAAAACGCAAATTTTGCCAAAGGATCACAGGAAAAATGTGAATTTCGTCAAAGGATCGCTGAAAAAAAAAAAAACACGAGTTACGTCGTGGGATCATTGAAAAAACATGAATCTCCACATAAGTATGTGGAAAAACACGAATTTCGTTAAAGGATCACAAAAAAAGCAAATTTCGTCAAATGATTGCAGGAAAAACTTGAATTTCATCGAAGGATCGCAGAAAAAATACGAAATTCGTCAAAGGATTGTGGAAAAAATGCAGATTTTGTGAAAGGTTCACAGAAAAAACTTTCGTGAAAGGGTCGCGGAAAAAATGCAACTGTTTTTATTAAAAACAGCACACACACAAACCTCTACACAAACAAACCTATTCTGTCTTCCTGCTTGAGGAAAGCACCGTAATTATAACACCTAGGCCTGATTTTTTTATTTCAATTTAGATTTTTTTTAAATTATTAAAACGTGCATACGGAATTCTGGATTTGAGGCTATTCCATGCTCTCCGCCAATCCACAGCAACAAAGCAGACAGCCAATGAGAGCAGGTGTGAATATGGGATGATCCAGGATTCAGCGACGGCAGTTCATGTTCACAGCTGAAAGCGGCTAGCCACAGATTTCATTGTTTTGTTTATGTTTGAGTTTTATTTTTAAGAAAAAGTATAAATTTTTGGCTAATTGAGGTTCACATAAGTTAGTTGCAATTGTCTTCATTCTTTGTATGCGTAGTTGCCCCCATATATTATGTGTTTGGTAAGAATATATTTTGCACTTTACTGAATGTTTTCGTAGCGTTAGACATATCAGCTCATGTTCTTAAATGAAACAAACTGTTTTCAATAACAAATCTTAATGAATCAAATTAATCTTACACTTTACTATAAAATGTACAGTTCTACAATTTATCGCATATTACAAACATCTTGGGAACTAAAAATGTAGTCCAATAACAGTAACAGAAATTAAAATTGTAAATAACAATAAATAAATAATCATAAACTTCACATCATTGAATTAACAAACTCATATATAAGATACAACTTTAAACTGATATGCCTCATCAACTGTTGTCGAAATCAATATAATGTAAATAATTCTTAAACATTATGAGTTTGCTAAGAAATTAAAACATTCAGTGCAGTGTAGGATGTATTTTTTCCTCAAAACAATTTAATTTGTAAATATGAAGTTAAAAAAAAAATCCCCGTTTTCTCACATATTATGAGTTTTATCAGCAAGTTAAAACATTAAGTAACTATGAATGATTTGCGGAGCTGTTTCTATGACTAATTCAATAACATCACCCAAAAACCCTCAACAAAAATAATTATAAAGAGTGCGATGACAACATAAATTTTATATCATATTGCATGTCCGTTCTTGGGCGATTCTTATAAAACACAAAATTTGTCACAAAATGGTGATTTTTTTACAACATGCTTACAAATTAAAATGGTTTATAATTATTTTTAAAAAAACTCGGCCAGAAATAACATTGATTTTACATTTT
This sequence comes from Maratus michaelseni, assembly GCA_963931845.1. NCBI lineage: Eukaryota > Metazoa > Arthropoda > Arachnida > Araneae > Salticidae > Maratus > Maratus michaelseni. The sequence goes on along the minus strand of OZ007588.1, from coordinate 471,496,523 downwards.
TAAAGACTTATTCTTTATAATTATTTTGAAACAGCTCTGCAAATCATTCATATTTATTTATTGTTTTACTTTCTGATGAAACTCATTATGTGAGAAAACAGTGATTTTTTTTACATCATACTTACAATCCTCAAAACAATTTAATTTGTATATATGCAGTAAAAAAAAAGAAAAAAAATCACCGTTTTCTCACATATTATGAGTTTTATCAGCAAGTTAAACAATAAGTAAATATGAATGTTTTGCGGATCTGTTTCTATCACTAATTCAATAACATCACCCAAAAACCCTCAACAAAAATAATTATAAAGAGTGCGATGACAACATAAATTTGCATAGCCGCATTGCATGTCCGTTCTTGGGCGATTCTTATAAACACAAAATTTGTCACAAAATGGTGATTTGTTTTACAACATGCTTACAAATTAAAATGGTTTATAATTATTTTTAAAAAAACTCGGCCAGAAATAACATTGATTTTACATTTTTAAAGACTTATTCTTTATAATTATTTTGAAACAGCTCCGCAAATCATTCATATTTATTTATTGTTTTACTTTCTGATAAAACTCATAATGTGAGAAAACTGAAAATCACAAAATTCATCAATCAATAGTTGAAAAAAATCTCAAAAATCATCAAATGGTCTCGGGGAAAAAAATGCAAATATCGGCAAATAGCTTAAAAAAATCACAATTTGTCAAATGATTTGGGGAGGGGGGGGGGGGTAATTGTGAAATGTACCAAATGGTTTTGAAAATCATCAAACGACAGCAGGGGAAAAAATATTTTTTCAATCAATCATCACAATTGGCGAATGTGACTATTAAGATGGCCAGTGGTGGCAAAACAGTCAATCGACAAATTTTTAGTATTACTTGCAGATTGGTGAGTGCTAATTTTGTCCTATATGTGAGTGATTCTTATGAAACTCATGTCACAAAATGCACATCATAAATATTTCACGGACTGGGAATTTATAATCAGTTCATCAAAACAATTTAATAATTACCGTAAAATCCCGTTAATCCGCCCCCCTAAATGCGACGGAAAATCGTAAAATAACCAGGGGGGGGGGGGCTTGCACGGTATTAATGTTGTAGTATATGATATTTATGGGTGGTGGTGGTGGTTGGATGCTACCGGCCGATCGTCGCAAAGTATGCATTCTATAAAGTGACAAAAGAAACAAATTTGAAAAAAAAATGATATACAAAATAGAAAAACAGTTTAACTTTACTATTAATGGCGATTTCAGATTATAAAAAATTCTGGATTTCAGAAGCTTTGAAACTGGAATGCATTTAGATTAATAATAACACTAATATCTCTCATTAATATGGTAATAGAAAAATTAAACAAACTTAATAATTTAAAATAATTAAAAAACACCGAGAAATTGCAGTTGAAATTTTTAGTCGCCCAAGAATCAACTGCTTTTCTTGAACTTTACTTTCTATAAAATGAAAACATTCAGCAAATACACTGCTCAAAACAAATAAAGGATATTTGAAGTTTTATATAAAATAAAGATATAAAAGAAATTTTTTTTGCCGAAAATAGAAGAAGAGAATCACAAATGCAAATTTTTCTGGTTTTCAAACTGTGGAATATGCAAATTTTGAGTTCGACGTCTAAAACGTCGCTTCAGCGGCAGCGAATGAAATTTGACTTTCAACTGGATAAAAGAGAATGAAGACAAGGATGATCGGCATTCAGTGATTGCTTTGTTTCGATGCGTACGATGTCTCAGCGAAGTCATTTGACAGATTCAGAAGCTTGGAGAATTGTTGGTAGGTTAGAAGGGGGCCAAACTCAAGCCGAAGTAGCGCAAGCCATTGGAGTGTCACAAAGTGTCATTTCCAGGATCTGGAACCGTTTTTTGGAGAGTGGATGTGCAGGCCGAAGACCAGGGCAAGGTCGTAGACGGGCAACAACGCCCAATGAAGATCGGTATTTAGCGTTAACAGCTCGGAGACCCCGAAACATGAACGCTACTCTTCTCCAACAACCCCTTCGCTCGGCTACAGGCACCACGATTTCAACTCAGACTGTCCGAAACCGGCTCCATGCTGTAGGTCTGTATGCTCGCCGACCGATGGTATGTGTTAGATTAACATCAAGGCATCGTCGCGACCGCAGGGAGTGGGCAACCGAGCATGTCAACTGGAGGAGAAATGAATGGAGCAATATTCTGTTTTCTGACGAGTCCCGTTTTTCTGTACATCCGGATAATAGGCGTATTTTCATCTGGAGGGACCGTGGCAGTAGGAATAATCCTGCGTTCGTGCACGAAAGTGTCAGATTTGGCTGTGGAGGAGTGTTGGTGTATGGTGGCATCTCCATTGACGGGCGCACTGACCTCTACATCATTCGAGATGGAGCTCTGACTGGTCGCCGATATAGGGATGAGGTCCTCAGACCTATTGTAGTCCCTTACGCTGCAGCAATCGGAGATAACTTCATTTTAATGGACGATAACTGCAGGCCACATCGTGCAAACCTGGTGAAGGATTTCCTTTTCGAGGAAGGAATCGTTCGAATGGAATGGCCAGCGTGTTCTCCAGACATGAATCCAATCGAGCACGTTTGGGACGCTCTACGAAGATGAGTTTCTGGCCGCCAACAACCCCCACAAACTCTCCAAGAACTGGAAAGAGCTCTTCTGGAAGAGCCACCTAAAACTGCAATATCCTTTAATTGTTTTGAGCAATGTAATTTCCGTTCTCAGGTGATTAAGATTTAATAATTATTTACTGAATGTTTTCATTTTATTCAAAGTAAAGTTCAAGAAAAACATTAGATTCTTGGGCGACTAAAAACGTTCTTAAATCATAAACATCACTCAAAAACGCCCCAACAAAATAATAATGAATATATAGAAACAGCTCGGAAAATATGTTTCATTAAGAATATTTTTAGTCGCCCAAGAATCGACTGCTTTTCTTGAACTTTACTTTCTATAAAATGAAAACATTCAGCAAATAATTTCCATTCTCAGGTCAATTGATTAAGATTTAATAATTATTTACTGAATAAAACATTAGATTCTTAGGCGACTAAAAAAGTTCTTAAATGAAACTTCTTAAATGGAGTTAAAAATGGTTCTTAAATGGAGTTCAATAACAAATCTTAATGAGAACATACATCTTAACAATTTATCGTATGTTATGAATTCACCATTCTCGGGAACTAAAAATGTAGTCCAAAACAATTACAGGAAAAAAATTGTAAACAATAAATAAATACTCAAAAATTTAATGTAAATTGTTTGTTTCCATCAAAAATATTTAATTTGTAAGTATGAGGTAAAAAAAAAACACAATGGATTCCTAACCGCCCAAGAACTCAAATTATTTACTGAATATTTTCATACTAAAAATGTTAAAAAATGAAACAAACTAACTAAAAATACAGTCAAGAATAGTTTTTTTAAATATTATAAGCGTTGCAGATACATGAAGATATACTTTCTGTTCAGTGAAATGTAAGATGAAATAGGCCTAAACCCCAGTGACAAAACTAACTATCGGGAACTTAATATGATATATATTGCATATTTCAAAATATTTTTGAAATATTATTAGTGTTGCAGACACACGAAAATAGTTCTGTCACTGGGCTTAGGCCTATTTCATCTTACACTTCACTGAACACAAAGTAAATAAACTAATTTACGGAAACTTAAAATAAATATATAAAAAGGAACAGAAACTAAAGAAACTAAATTACGGGAATTTAAATTAGTAAAAAATATATTTTACAATACTAAAATGTTTAAAAATAGAAAACTATAGCTCAACAGTAAAAACTGCTGTTTGATTTATATATATGAGCTTGTTAATTTACAATCTTTCTGTTACAGCTTTTGACTACATTTTTAGTTCCCGAACTGTACATTTTATAGTAAAGTGTAAGATTAATTTGATTCATTAAGATTTGTTATTGAAAACAGTTTGTTTCATTTCAGAACATGAGCAAATATGTGCACGTTTTGAAACCATTCAGTAAAATGCAAGTTATATTCTTACCTAAAACATAATATATGGGGGCAACTAAACATACAAAGAATGAATACAATCAAAACTAACCAACTTAATCTCAATCAGGCAAAAATTAATCTTAATTCCTTTTCTTTAAAATAAATCTAAAAAATAAACACTGTGCTACGACTAATAAACTGTCGTCGCTGGTCGCTAGATCCTGGATCCTGCACCTGCTCTCATTGGCTGGCTGCTTCGTTGACACGAATGGCGTTGCCGAGGCTATTTCATGGGAGGAGCTTGAAATAGCCTCGAACCCAAAATTCCATATACACGTTTTAACTTTTTTTTAAAAATCTAAATTAAAATTTAAAAATCCGGCAGCGAGGTATAGTATCCGGTGACAACATCTACACATTACTAAAATTTCTGAGTCCTAGGTGTTATAATTACGGAGAAATCCGCGGGCAGGCAGGCAGACAGACACTTACTCTTTTATAAAGATAGAGATTATGCATTATAACTTTGTTGAAGCCATTTTTTCATTACAATTAAATACAAAATATATTTTTATTTGTATACATGGTGTTTAAGCATAAAAGTAACGTATACAAAGTACGTGTGAAAAGTTTGCACCGGTGAAAATGACGTTATGCTTAGCTTGAAATGCCTTTTAACATTGATAAAACTAAAAGAAAAAATTATATGATTGTGTCAACATGACGTAATTTTAACTGATTTTTCAATTTTTAATTTTAAAGATTAAAACTGTAGCCTTTATTGGTTGCTTCATCTTGATTGCATACCTTCATTACATGTTACCAATTACTTTTTTTAAATACAAGTTAGAAGTTTTCATTTTTTAATAAAAAAAAATCATAAAAGTAAAAGATTTCAGAAAAAATAAAATTATTAAAAATAGTGCTATGGTAAAAAATAAATAAATAAAATAAATAAATAAATATATATATATAATTTAACAAATTACAATAACCATTGGTAAAACGTTCCGAAAGCATAAAAAAAGAAAAAAATTACCGTACTTTCGTGTTATAGCGGCCCCCACAATTATGATTATGCCAAGGTTGCAGTTATGATTTCGCAGAGATCGTCGCAAAGCTTATATATGCATCCTATATACGCATATATATATATATTCAAAATATGTGCTATATACGTCATTATAAACATGTTATTTACGTCTTGTATGTCGTATATACATCATATACACAAATTATATATATACATCATATATGCATCATATATGCAGCCTATATGACTAACTTGGTCACATACGCTAAGAAATGTTAAATATATATCATATATTTTTATAATGTCATACATGCTTTATAATTTGGGGATAAATCTTGGTCGCTTGGCGATTCATCCTTGGGAGACGCTATAACACGAAAGTACCAAATTTACAATATACTAATGAAAACAGAAACAAAAATATTTCATCCTTGGGCGCCGCTATAACACAAAAGTACTAAATTTCTACCTTATTTTTCATATCTGATAATTTGCATCTATCCATTTTGTAACTTTAACATGTTTGTAACGATTTAATGCATTTCTAATGCCTATTCAAAGATAAATTCTACTAAAGTTACAGAATTTCGTTAAAAGCGCTTTAAAAAGTCTTCTAAAGTTACAGAATTCCGTTAAAAACGGTTAAAATAATAAAATGCGAATATCATTTGGTCCATACTCGACCGAAAGCAACAACCTTTTTGCCAATGGTTAAAAAACAAAACAAAAAAAACACATGAAATAATGATTGTATTTTTAGCTAGAATAAACAATGTAAGGCTAATATTTTACAGGAATTGTTTTGGTAGGTTTGTTATAAGTTCATTTAACAGTTCCTTATCAGCGGCAAAGTCCTATTTCTTTCACTCTGAATTTCTCTTTCGATGTCAAAAAAATGATAGTCTGCTTTTGGACGCCAGCCAAAATACAGTGGCAATTTTTAGAAATGCATAACGGTTGTGACATCAAACGGCGCTGTCGCCTTAGCTTTCGTCGCGCTTACATCACTTTTAAATAATACAAATTTCAATTTTATACTACATTTTACTGCATTTTACTACATTTTACAATTTTAATTCTTACACCATCAATTAGAAAATAAATTAGTTTTTGATTGAAATTTATTTGAAAACCGCCGCTTAATATAACGATTTTTTAAATAATTTTGAAGCATGAAATATTTTTCAATTCTATCTCAACAATGACCACCAGTTTCCTTTAATAATGTAAAATAGCCCCTGGGAAAGTTGCCACATTTGAAAATAGCATTCCCTAACCATCATGAAAAGTGAAAAAAAAAATAATAAAAAAACCTGATAAATCATAAGATCAGATTATCCATAAGATAGAGTATTTTGGCGTTAAACTAAAATCTGTCAAAAAACACTATTTTCAGTTTATGTTTAACATAAAATTTACATGTTGAATTCGTTGATATATATGTTGGATCAGAATATGCTAGGAACTGTATTTTATTATCTTTTTTAAAGATCTATTGGATATTTAACTGTATAAGAGGGAAAAGATCCCCGACTGTGAGGGAAAAGGAATAATCATCCTGATTATGTAAAGGGACCGAAGAAACTATACAAATAAATTACACTTGAAAACATTAAAAATCTCCCTCATCTGCAGATTGATTTATTATTGTGAAAAAAAATCTTCATATTTACATAAAAATACATTAGATTAAAACAATGGATGCCTTTTAGAAGATATGGATTTGAAACGAACAACGATTAAAGAAGACATTTTAATACTTTTAATTTAAACATATTAAAACTTTTTTAACGTCAAATTTCGACGGTGTCTTTGGGCAGATGCAATGCAGATGCGCATAGGAGCTCATTCGGTTGCATTATCATAAGGGGGGGGGGATGGATGTGTGCTTTATTTACTATGTTCTTTTATTTACTGAATATGACATGAATGTATGGATATACTATTTGTATGATACTGCATAGGACCATGAAATTTTCTTTCTTGCCGTGGGGAATATGGCGGTTTTGTCAAACTGATTTGCATTACACAGTTGTTGACGGATTGTTTGTTTGGAGTATACATCGGAAATAGTACTGTATTTCATCGTGGGAAAAAACTTTTAAAATAAAATATTTGAAAGACTGTTTCAAACTCAACCCTTCTTATGTAATAAAGAAGCTTATTTTTCTGATATTGTTATAGTATTTTTTTCCGTCAAGTTTTGACGGGTTTCATCTAGTCAAAAAATAAAAATAATAAGAAATTTCTAATGAGTAAAATAAAAATAATTATTATTAATAAATAATGTTATTCAAAAATATGTTAAATTTAGATTATTTGAACTGGCTACGGAATAAAGCAGTCACAAGCACCTGCACATGTATTATTTTTTATTCCTGATTATTGTGCTTAGAAAAACACACGTGCGCTTCCCAAGCTACCTTATGCTCATGAACTTGCTCCTGCAGACTTTTTCTTGTGCCCAAAACTAAAATTCATTTTGAGAGAAAAAACATTCGATACAATCTACGAGATAAAACGAAATCGCAAAGAGAACTACAAGTGACCTCAAATAATCTTTACCAGGGCTGCTTCACAAATTAGAAACGATATTGGGAGTGATTCATCAAAGATGACTTGGTTGAATAACGAGTAGGCCTGCACAAAAATAAAGTTCGAGAAATTTTTGAACAGTCCTCGTATTCAATAATATATTACTTGCTTTGTTTATATAAGTGTCACATTCAACAGTGACAGTAACAATTGTGGTATAACACCTATATTTTTTTCTGAATAAATATGCAAATTTAGATACGAAGAATGAAATGGAGTACAATAAAACCCAGAAAATGAAAACACCCTAGGGTAGTGAGATACTTTAAATGTATGCGGAGCTTTGTAGAGGATTTAGGAGGAAATGGGAGATGCAAATTAGCGGCTATTAAAGAGGAAAATTCATAATTGATCGACGTATATTTAGATTTCATTTTGAATTGTTTATAAAATTCATAATTGATCGACGAATATTTAGATTTCATTTTGAATTGTTTATAAAATTGATGTATATGTCTATTTTTCATAACCGTAGAAAGTGATTTCTTAAAGTTAGTCCTACTACTAATTGCATTAAAAAGTAGTTGTTTATAATAAATATTATTTGCAAAAAAAAGCATTATTTTTGATGGTTTGTCAAAGTAACTAAAAATAAATTTTCAAATTTTTAAAATGACTTTTTTAAAATATTTGTTTTTACATATAAGCCATATTAATATTGCAACTTTTTACATACTTCTAAATTAAATTTATTTAAAACATTATATTTTCATTCCTTAAAGTAATAAGTTGTTTGCTATATTCAAATGAAAATTTTTAAATAAAAATACGTCTAAATTGAATTGCTTAACCCCTTCGGAACCGGCGGCTTTTACACAAATTTTATTCGTTTGGCACCACTTTTTTAAAAAAAAGCTACTTTTACATAAACTATCACAAAAATGCTCTGATATGAGAAAGCAGATATTACTTTTTTACTGGTGCCTAAAACAAATTCTGTATGCTCTTTTTGAGGTTGCATATATGATACCATGGTCCCGAATGGGTTAAATACTGTGTTAACATTATTTTTACATGAAATGCAAAACTTACTACCATGATTAACAATAGCAGTGTGTCAATTTTTACAATATTAAAATTACCAGTAATGATGTAACCATGGGTAGCATTAACATAGTTACCATACAGTGGATCATTACAGAAATATTTGAGAAATATTCTCATAAGAAGATAAATGTTTTGCAAAATTATTTTAATTGATTATGCATCATCCTAACATACCATTATTTCTGTAAATTTTATGAACATTTAAGTTTTGAATAGGAAGTAATTTTGATTTATTATATTATAATAAATGTGATCGGGTGAGTGGAAAAATGATAACATTAAGAAAAATAAACTAAGATAGTTTAATTAATGAACTAATTAATTAATCAGTGTTTTATTTGAAAGTTATAGGATGCATCCTCATTAACGAGCCCTACAATAAAATAATGGTGAAAATTTCTCTAAAATGGACAGTGTTTTTTGCATAAATGTTTTTATGTGCTTCCTCAGCATTTATCAGACATCAGCCGGAATGTTATCCTTTTTACTCTCACCCTTTCATATATATATGTAATAATAAATTATTTTTTGTCTTTCCGCCATTTTCTTAGTTCTTATTCCAAATTATCACCATTCTATGAAATTACTAAATATTATTTATTTTATTTATTTTAGTATTTCTCTGTCTTTTATTAATATCTTAAATCTCCTTTTTTGTTTAATTCCATATCTTAGTCAAAATATTCTTTAAATCCCTATTCTAAAAATTATTCCAAATTGCAAAAACTTCCTAAAAAGCATTTGATTAATTTCCTTTTATTGCGACATTGAAATTTATTCTTTCAGAATTCTTTTCTTAACCTTCTTTTTATTTTTTTTTCAGATATCGTTCGATTTTCCGTCAGCCTCTGCTTTCGCGCGCTGACGTTTATTTTAAAAATTCATCCGACTACAGTATTAAGTTCTTACATTTACGTCATGCTACCCCTCCCTTAACCTAGTTTCCTAGCCATTGACGTTTGAGTTTCTCCATCGCTCTCTTCATGGCCACACCTTTGTTTAGGAGCTATTGGATGCTCATGTTCGCGCGTTCGTAATCATACGCCAATTGTTTGAGTATAAAACATACTGCACTGGAGCGGACCGTCAGAATTTTTGCTCTAAATTGGTTGTTAAATAAATACGCGGCTCCAGTGACCCCAGCTTCACTCAACATTGCATTGTGTCTCATTGTATATAGTGTATCTCTTTAAGTGCATCGTTTCTCTTCAGTGTCTTGTATCTCTTCGATGGTTAGCATCGTATTTATTTGATGACAAACTGTTGCTTAGCATCATGTAACTCACAGGAGTGCTTGCATTTTATAACAACCATGTGAACATCAAAGCCTCTAGTGCGTCTCTTTAATAAGACTTATGTAGTCATAATGACTTCTCTCAAAATAAAAACATTGATTTTCTTGCAACAAGTATCTTATTCATGAACTACTGCTCTGGTGTATTTTATCGAGATATTCTGTGGAATTAATTAAATTGGGACGAATGTTTACTCACTCGAATTTAGAAATTTTATAGTGCAACTTTAGCGTCACGAAAAAACCGGTAGTACACCGGTCACCACTAATAACCTTCCATCCGTGCCTGAGTTTCAACGAATCAATTTAAATGCTGGTAAGGATATGACGACTGCGTACTTTCCATATCATCAATAATGTCTACACCATAATAAAGAAACCGGTAGGATTCCGGTAGTCACTAATGCCATTCATTCGTACCTGAACTACATCGTAATATATATATAATTATATACTAGATGGAACCCGTCAAAACTTGACAGAAAAAAAATACTATAACAATATCAGTAAAATAAGCTTATTTATTATTTAAAAGGAGGAGAGTATGAAACAGTGTTTCAAAAAATTTTCCCCACTGTTTTCGATGCAAACTCCAAATAATTCGTAATCAACTGTGCAATCCGTTTGAAATTACCGTCATATTCACCACTGCAAGAAAGAAAATTTCATGGATCATGAAGTATCATACAAATAGTGTATTCTTACGTCCATATCATAGTCAGTAAATAAAAGAACATCGTAAATAAAGAACACATCGCTACCCCTGTGATAATGCAACTGGGTTAGCTTCTATGCGCATGTGCATTATTTAAAATGTCGTTAAATTAAGCGTCATTTTTCAAATACATTTCATTCGAAATTTAACATTTTTCTAATTGATGATGTAAGAATTGAAATTGTACGGTATTTAGAAGTGATGCGATAAAATCGAAAGCGATAGCGTCATTTGTTGTCCCAATCGTTATACAATTCTAAAAATTGCTACTGGGTTTTGGCTGGTGTCCAAAAATACACTACCATTTTTGGCGTCAACAGAAAAATCCACAATGAAAAAATAAGACCTTGCCGCTAATAAATAACTTTTAAATGAACTTATAATCATTATTTTAAGTTTTTTTTTTTTTTTTACCGTAACACTATTTTTAATAATTTGCATTTTCCTGGAATCCTTTACTTTTGTGAGTTTTTTTTAAAAATCCTCTAATGTATAATTAAAAAAATAAAATAAATTGTAACATGTAATCAAGGTATCCAATCAAGATGAAGTAATCAATATCCAATTCTAGTCTTTATAATTAAGAATTGAAAATTCAGTTAAAATTACGTCATGGTGATGCAATCATATAATTTTTTAACCGACTTAAAAAAAGGAGGAGGTTATCAATTCGACCCGTATGTATGTATTATGTTGTTCACGCATAACTCTCGTAAATGTGCATCGATTTTACTTACCCATCATACGTAGTATAGGGTAAGTTTTGTAATCGTTTTGAAAATCGAAATTTTTTTTTTTTGACGGATTTACACGTTTCAGACACTGGAGATTCCGAAAAACATATTTTTAGAAAAAAAATTTTGCCGTCCGTCTGTGTGTCTGTGTGTGTGACTTTAAACGCTCTATCTCCCGAACAAATTGAGATAGAGACTTGCAATTTGGTATGTACTTAGTATGTAATCATGGGAAGAAGCCTATTTCATTTCAATAACCTCGATTAACCGGAACATTTTTTTCGGACTCTCGAAATATTCGTTCTGATGAAAGGTATATAAAAATTTTCGAAATTGTTTATTTTAAGGAGTAAATATAAAAGACAATAAAAAACATAAATTTTGCATAAAACATGAAGTCGATCGGATAATGAGTTGCCGAGATATTTGTAATCCTATTTTCTACACTCTTCGATTTTTTATGACCCTGTATTTCATCCAAATTTCACTTCAAATATATATTTTAATTAGAAATTAGACGCTTAATCAGGTGCAATAAACCGCTAGTTAATAGCAGTATTATTTTTGGAGTTATAAGGAAAAACCTCTTTCAAGCAATTCAGTAATCGAGCCTTTTTATGACGTCATCAAGCCACGATTTTATTTGAATTGCAATGCATTTTATAAGTAGCTTACACATTTTTATTTTAATATTTTACATTATACATATACATGATGGGTAAGTTTTACGGTGGCCCCCAACGACTAGTTTTAACCGACTTAAAAAAAGAAGGAGGTTATCAATTCGACCCGTATGTATGTATTATGTTGTTCACGCATAACTCTCGTAAATGTTCATCGATTTTGATAATTTTTATTTTCTTTGAAAGACTAAGGGTCCAAGGTGGTCCCATTTCAATTTCGTCAAAATCTGATCATTAAAACAAATTATTTTATTCAAATTTCCATTATTTTGATAATTTAATTTATATTTCAAAAAGTCCATTATTTGAATTGTTGCCAATTTGTAAAATAGCGCACATAATAATATTCCCTTTCAATTAAAAAACGTATATACACGTGACTATCAAAAACAGAAATAAAACTTTAAAACAATAATTAAATGATCACGTGTTAAAAGCAGTTAATGTAGAAAAATACGTTATAAAAAATATACTTGCGCGTGAATATTAAAAAAGAGAAATAATTAAATTATTACAAGTTTAAAACATTAAATGGGGAAACTTACGTCATATTTAAAATGCTCAAATAACATTACTTCCAAACAGTTTCAATTTAAAAACATATTTACACGAGAGATTAGTTTATTTGTTGCTGATATATTATATATACTAAACTACGAAAAGTCCTTCTGGTCTATACCGGCAGGAAAAGACAGCCTACCTATTCTTTGGTTTTAAGATTTTAGCTAATTTTACTGCAAAACACCAAGCTATAAAAATGGATGGAACCCGATTACAGAAGATTCAGTCGCAGTTCTCGTCAATATTCAATTTGTATCAGAATTTCGCCAAATATGCTAGCTATAGCCAAGTTGGCTTCATTTATGGCAACTTGTTTCTGTCGCCAAATATTGCCTAGCTTGGAGAGAATTTAACGCTGGCAAACATGAATATATAGTGTTGAGAATGTGAGAGTTAGAACAATGGTTACAACAATGAAATAAAACTTGCGAGATAGCATGTTCACTAAAACTTTTAAATTAAAACCGTTTATGGAGGAATCCTTCTATCTTGTTTCAAAATGTCAGCCACTCTAAAATTTCAAAATGCTATATCTCAGGCATTTTTTAAGGTAGAGGCAAAACAAAAATTGTTCCGGTATCCTTGGATCAAGGATGAACATTCAATTGAAAAAAACCTTTAGGATTTCTAATATTTTTAACGACTTTGTACATCTTTTTGAATTTGAAATCTTTAAATGTCTATCATAGCGCCTCCTTCTTGCCGAATATCCCCAAATTCAACTGGGACCTCCAGGCCATAGTAAAAAACACATACAAAAAATTTGGTTCAGTACTGTGGATAACCTAATACACTTTTCGATGATACAATAATTTAAATGGAACAAAAATCGCTATCACAGCGCCCGCTTTCGGCCGAATATCCGCAAATTCAAGTGGGACCTGCTGGTCACAGCCAAAAACCTATAAATGAAATTTCGTTCGACTCTAGGTTGCTTCATAACTTGACACACTTTTCATTGATACAAAGAGGGCACACACTGATAAACAGATATTTTGTAAAAACATGTTTTTCGGAATCTTTGACTCCTAAAACATATAAATCCGTCAAAAACCGGAAGTTGAAAAAATTTTGATCACAAAACTTTCTTCTATTTAGATAGGAGAAGGTGAGAAAAGGAGGATGTTAATAATTTGACCCAATGTATGTATGTATGTATGTTTTAGTCCTGTTCACGCATAACTTTCGTAAATGTGCACCGATTTTGATATATATATTTTTTTTGTTTAAAAGTGTAAGACACCCTGGTGGTCCCATTTAAATTTCGTCAAATTCTGATGATTAGAACAATTTTGTTGTTAAAAAATTTTCAAAATTAAAAAATGCATGGAACCCGATTACAGAAGATTCATTCCCAATTCTCGTCAATCTGAATGAGAATTTCGTCAAATTAGTCAACTATAACCACGTTGACTTCATTTATGGCAACATATTTTGAGCGCCAAATTTGGCGATATTTCTCCAGTTGTCGTCCAGATTGACAAGAATTTGATTCTGTCAAAGATTTTATTAAAAAATATTTATTTAATGGATAATTTTGGTAAATTATAATTTCTATTACAAATTACTTATTTATTGAGCAGATGTTGAAATTAAGATAATTGTCTATTACTGTATTAATAACTAAAAAGTAGGAAATAAAATAAACTTTTACAAAAAAAAAAAAATTAACCGACTTAAAAAAAAAAGCACTAAAAAGTATTAAATAATTCTTTAAAATTCTCTAATGACAAAATGTTATTCATTAACCACAAATCTGATATCATGTGTCGGAATAAAAATGATAAATTTAATATGTACAGTTTAATACACACCAAACATGGATTTTCGAGAGAATATATTTTACGAGAGATGAATATACAGACTTATGATTCAGTTTACGAATATATACATATGAAAAGCAATCAATTACTTTTTGAAGTCGGTGCCAAACTACCCCAATCGATAAATTAGTAGATACTAGGTACAATATATTCACAATTCTTACTAAACTTAAGGTAGTTTGGCACCGACTTCAAAAAGTAATTGATTGCTTTTCATATGTATATATTCGTAAACTGAATCATAAGTCTGTATATTTATCTCTTGTAAAATATATTCTCTCGAAAATCCATTTTTGGTGGGTATTAAACTGTACATATTAAATTTATCATTTTTATTCCGACACATGATATCAGATTTGTGGTTAATGGATAACATTTTGTCATTAGAGAATTTTAAAGAATTATTTAATACTTTTTAGTGCTTTTTTTTAAGTCGGTTAATATATATTTTTTTTTTTGTAAAAGTTTATTTTGTTTTCTTTAGTTTTATCAGTCCAAAAATGCATTTCAAGCTACGCAAAACGTCATTTTCACCAGTGCAAACTTTTCACACATACTTTATGTACGTTACTTTTATGTTTAACACCCATGTATACAAATAAAAGTATATTTTGTATTTAATTGCAATGAAAAAATAGCATCAATAAAGTTATAATGCATAAATATAAAAAAAAAAAACCAATGGACAATATTCCCGTGACTTCACAATAAATATGATTTTTTTTCGCTTATCAAAATAAAGTGCACGCGAATAAATATTTTTACCGAAATTTAACTTGCAGATTAAAAAATTCGGCCCAAAAGCCACGTTTCTGAAATTTTTCATTATTTATTTTTTATCCTCGGATCAATGAAAGTAATGCGATTGCCACCATTTTGAAGGAATTAAAATAAAAACATTTAAAATTAAAATTCTGCTAATTAATAAAAGTATTGAACAAACGAATGCACGATAACAATTCTGTGGCCAAATATCTATCATTTAAAATAAAAATCATGTAATTTGATGCAGTAGTTTTTTCTTACGAATTGTCGAAAGAAAACACTTAGCGTCTTAAATATATATATGATGAATGATACCTATTATCAGCGGCGGCGCATGACTGAATAGCTTTTTTTAGGCTAATTGCAAGGCTGTTAGTTTTTTTCTTTTCCTACCACTATTATTAAAAACAAATACTTTGTTTTATTTATTGTCAGAAAGTCTGCTATGAAAGATGAAAAAGATTTCTTGTAAAAAATAATGGTATGAAAATAATGAATGTTACAGACATGCATTTAGTCCCCCATAAAAAGCAGTCATGAGCCGAAATTGCCTATTATTATTTTTCTCATTAATAATCACAATTTATAATATAAACTTCCATTGGGAAGAGACCTACGACAAGATTAATGCTCAAAATATAAAATATACATAAACATAATGTTATAAAAAGGAAAATAATTTTTCTACTTCATATTTCAAAAAAATTATGAATAAGTTGGATGGAATTCATAATTGTATTCTATTTCTATCTTGATAAACAAAAATATGCACTCGTAAGTAGAGCCTATTTTTATCTCACCTTTATCTGACTCAACCTTAAAAATAATTTAAATTTGATGTTCAATTGTACAGATTTAACGTATTGTGTTTTACATTATTCTAATAATTCTATTATTAGACTGCTAATTAGTGCATATAATATGCCATAATACTTTTATATGCATATATAATGCTAATAATGCAATTAAAAGAGTAAATGAGATTTTTTTAATTACAAATTTATTTTTTATGATTTCAATGAAATGTATTTTCAATTACACACCACATAAAGGTGACTGAAGATTAGAATTTTATAACTCTCTTCAATTCACATAAAAGTTTTAAAATTCTTATTTACAAGGCATACCTATAAATGTATACAATCCGCATTAGTACAATTTTTTCTGTATTATTTTAAATTTGTCTTTGAATTTCAAATATATTTTCTTGCATTTAATATTGTTAGAATAAATAATAAAATTTGCTTACACAGTTAATTAATTTTAATACAAGTTTTGAATTTATTAGTTTCGTTGCAAAATTCATCGTATTCCGACTGTTTAATTTAAAAGTAGTAAAAACAAGTTGGAAATTGTACGTCAAACGTGACAAATGTTCTATAGCTAGTTATATAAATATTCAAATCTTGATGATTTTTAATTCTGTGAAATGAATTATATCGTCTTCAGATTAATTTCTGTCATAAAATAAGTATCTCGGTCGCTTGACGATTAAACGTCGGAAGCTCCTATAACAAGAAAGCACCGATATTTAAAAAAAATAATCAAATTTCTTAATAAATATTTTTATTAATATTTTCTAAAGTTTTCATTCGATTTTCATAAAATTTGAAATGTCTCGACAAAATTCTGCAAAGATAATATATTGTAAATTTTAAACCATTCGGTTGGGTAGTTTTTGCGTTGTTATATGCGGACAGACAGACAAACGGGCGGACAAGACGACGACAACAGGTTCTACGTATTTATATAATTACGAACGCACCTAAAGACCGAATAAACAGTGACTTAGTTCCTAGTAAAGATTAACGCATGTGTTTCTTTAAAAAAAATGAAAAAAATTCCGATAAGAGGCATTTTGAGTAAATATAAAAGTAATTTCTTAATATTCTTAAAGAATGAATTTTTTCAACTTCATTACTTTAAAAATTCTATTTATTTTTCATTTCATTAATTTTATCACATTTTAATTTAAGTATCTTTAAAGTAATTTAAAAATATAACACTATTTTGTAAATTTAAAGAATTGTTTACGGATTGTGATTATTTTCATTATTCTAAGATCCTATTATTTGGATAATGAAAATTTAAAGCCGAATAATAATAAAAAAAAGTAATACTAAGAAAGAAAAGACATTTAAACATTATCCTTCATATTAAAAAAAATATTTTTTTTTTCTCTGCTGTTTGAGCGGTGAAAATTAGAAGTTATATAATATTCTAGTTAAACTAAAATGTTCATCTAATTCATTTTGCTAATGCAGTATATAATTTGCAAATATGACTTTTTTTGTTATTCTGCACTTTTTTGTTTTTTAATAAAAATTTCTTAGAATATTCCTAATAAAAAATAAAAAAATTTCAATTGGAAAGCGAAACACGCACACACACACGTATATATATATATTAGAAATAACTTAAAAAGAAAAACGAAAACGAAAAACAAGCGGGAAAAATTCTACCTTACGGCAGAATATAGATTGGCCACCCACGGCTTTTATCGTTGAGATTTTTTTCAGCGAAGTCTAACTCGTCAAAAAAAGTGTTTGTTAGCATAAGCCAGCTTCTCCACTTTAGAATTTAGTTAGCGCTCTAAGATTTTTTGTGAGACTGGCGGAATATATTAGGCATGAACACACCAAGTTTTAAAAAGATTCAGTGACTAGAAGTATTTTAATAAATATAATAGTAAAAAGATGTGGCTCAATGGGCTGATACGTGGCGAGGTAGTTGTTGTTTACAAATGTGCTGGCTTAATGACACCCTTTAAACTATTTTTAATGGTTCAAGGCATTTTAGCACTTAATAGATAACCTAAATAATGAAAAGTTCTATGATAGCAGCTTTTATGATGGATACAGCTAAGAGAAGTTGTTAAACAAATGATGAGTTAGCATTAATTGACGGGATCTTGGGGAGCGGTGGGGGGAAGGGAGGGGGCTATACAAAACACAAGTGCTCTACGAGACCTTTAAAATGAATCCTCACTTGCAATTGAGAGATGGGACTTTAAAAGGGATCCTCCTTTCGCCTCTCTGATGGGCCCCCTCGAGAGATACGTGAAAACCGAGGGTGCCAAAAGAAGGAGGGGGAATACCTTTAGGCGGTTTACAGCTAATTTTGGTAAAATTTTGGAGCTGTCCGGCCCATAGGAACAGAGAAAATGGGAAAAACTAAAATAAATATGAGAAATTGAAAAACATAAATAAGAAAAGTGCTCCTGACAGGAGACGGGAGAGATGAAGGGGGAGAGTAGAACCAGACAAAAGTGCTTGATGAGATCAAACTTTTGATATGTTACATGGCGGGGTTTGAGCATCTTGAATGTC
This sequence comes from Maratus michaelseni, assembly GCA_963931845.1. Taxonomy (NCBI): domain Eukaryota; kingdom Metazoa; phylum Arthropoda; class Arachnida; order Araneae; family Salticidae; genus Maratus; species Maratus michaelseni. The sequence continues at coordinate 471,477,962 of OZ007588.1, read as the reverse complement.
TCCACCGTGGGGGGGGGGGGGTGTAACACCGGTCCTATGGGAGATAGTGCCTCAGGACCCTCTTAGAAATGTCGGCCTCGACGATTTTAACTTCGTTAGATCCTTTAGAAGAGGCCTACGCCCTCTGTGGGGCTTAAAGGGGCTGAGAAAGATGGGAAAAACTAAAATTTAAAAAGAGTTGAAACACAGTTATATGCTTCTTAAGGTAGGGGGCGAGTGAGAGGCGGAGAGTAGGACCAGACCATAGTGCTTGACGAGATCTATCAATTATTGATATGTTACATGAAGGGGTTTACATGAGGGAGGAGCACCAAAAAGGTCTTACTGAACCTCCCCCCCCCGAAACTTACAAGAACTTACCCCCAGTGGTAACTTCATTCCTATTGGAGATAGGGCCACGGGTCCCCCTTAGAAATGTCCGCCACGACGGGTTTAACTTTGTTGGATCCTTTATATTATTGTTTAAATGGGGTCTGCGCCCGCTGTAGGGCAATTAGGTAATGAGAAAGGAAATACAAGCGGAATTATCGGCATAATACAGAGAGACAATTTGATTTTTAATATCGTCAGTAACAACCATTTGTATAGCTATGTATAAAGGGTGTCCTTCTTCCTTTATATATGGAGTGGCTGTGACTTTTCATAAACATGAATTTTACTGTAGACTGAAAGAACCTGTGTGTGGCTTACAAAAAAAAAAAAAAAATACTGTACTTTTGTGTTATAAAGGCTCCCACAATTATGATTATGCCAAGGTTGCAGATATGATTTCACCAAGATCATCGCAAAGCTTATATAGGCATCCTATATATTCATATATATATATATTTCAAACACTCCTATATGTGCCATATACGTCATTATACACATATTATTTATGTCTTATATGTCGTATATACATCCTATACACATGTCATATATATGTATATCATATATGCATGATATATGACTCTAACTTGGCCACATACGTACAGAAATGTTATATATATATATATATATATATATATCATATATTATTATAATGGCATACATGCTTTATAATTTGGCGATAAATCTTGGCCGCTTGGCAGTGCATCCTTGAAAGCCGCTGTAACATGAAAGTTCCAAATGTACAATATATTAATGAAAACAGAAACAAAAATATTTCATGCTTGGCGGCTGCTATAACACGAAAGTACCAATTTTCTTCTTTATTTTTCATATCTGATAATTTGCATCTATTCTTTTTTTTGTAATTTTAAAAATTTTGTAACGATTTTATGCATTTATATTGCCTATTCAAAGAAAAATTCTTCTAAAGTTACAGAATTTCGTTAAAAACGGTAAAAATAGTAAAATGCGGACATCGTTTGGTTCATTCTCGACCGAAAGCAACAACCGTTATCATTATCTTCTTATGCATGAAGGTTTCGTTATGGTACTTCATTGTATAGTTTGATAATTTTTGAAATTCATTATTTGAAAAACGGCATAATCATTCGATTTGAAATTTATATCAAGAAAAATAAACAAAATTTCCTTTCTAACACAGTTTGTCTAACAATTTTGTGACAAATAATTTTTGAGCTATTAATTTTTTCAGTAACTTCAAATGCTTCATTTTCCGAGATTAACCTGTGGCAACGATGGATTGCTGTGACTTTTCATAAACATGAAAAATGATTGAAGAGATTGAAAGAATAAGCCACCCTGTGGGCGGCTAAAAAGATGTTGAATATCGTCTCGTGTTATATATATATATATATATATATACAGTGAAACTTCCATTTAACGAAGTCTCATCGTTACACTTAAAAACTTCGTTATGAAGAAAATTCGTTAAATAGAAATCAACTTAAATTCATGAAATTTTTCCTTCAGATGTGATAAACGGGCATTGGATTCAGAAACATTTGATTCAGTTTCAATTAGTATGTGTCCTAATGTAGCCGTCTTTTACAAAACAGTTGTGTACAGTCGATAAATTAATGTCACATTCCCAAGCTTAGGCTCAAGCTTTCATTAGCTCTGATACACAGGTTCTCAAACTAATGTTTTCACTACATTGTCCTTTTTTCTGTCTTTTTCGATAATGTATTTCAAGATTTTTTATCACTCTTTAGATTAATGGCTGAAGTTTAGAAGTTGTATTGGCAGGAACAAAAATAACTTTGATGTTCTTTGATTTGAATTTTGAAGCACGTTCCTGTGGATGTACAAAGCAGTTGTCTATCAGCGAAGGAGGGTCAGAATGGTAACCGTCTCTCTCTAATTAATAGTTTTTGCTTCAATATATCTCACACCATTGTGTCCATCTTCTATATCATTGAATGTAAAAAGAGGATTTTGACTTCCCCCAACTGGCAGCGCTGGAGTCTTGGTGCGGGAGAGTAATGATAACAAGTGTTTTTCTTAGTGTGAAAAAATATTGTTTTATTTAGCACCAAACAGAATGGAAATTATTTAAATGTGTTCATGTTCATACAATCCGCTGAAATAAATTCGCATATCCATCGCAACAGCAATCTCTTAGTTTGGATTCTGTATACGTACAAAAGTGGAATAAACTTCGTTATATAGAATATATTTTTCGTAATATGGAGATTAATTTACATGTTCAAAGTGTTCAAAGTCAAAGTTATGCAGAAAATTTCGTTAAGTAGAAAACTTCGTTAAATAGGGACTTCGTTAAAGGGAAGTTCCACTGTATACATATATATATATATATATAAATAGCATGTATATGTTTGCATATATAGCACATATATATGTTTGTCGTGCATTTGACAATCAATGACTTGTATTGCTTAAAGCCTTTTTGGACGGCTTTACAATGATGCCTGCAATTGTGTGGCAACGGATAAGGAAAAAAAAATGGATAGATTTTTGGGCATTGGATTTTGGTTTGTTTTGTGTCTATGTGGCTCAGGTTTGGGTACAAAATGATACTTATTTCCTACTGTATTTTACATGTATCTGTTTTAAATCAGCTATTTATCGTGACTGCGATATACTGGTTAATGTATCGTAGGGTCCGTTGAGGGAGTGTTTGCAATATGCTTTCGAATGATTGCATTTGATTTATTCATTGCGACACTCTGGCCGAAAACCCACTGCCACTTTTTGCACTGTTTTACCCTGCATAATTTTGGTTCCATAACATGGCTGTTATTTGTATAATATTATACCCACTGCGGATGAGGCCACAGCCTTTTTAGTTTTATTATCTTGTTCTGGTGTGATTTGTTTTAATTTTTGAAGTTTTGTTGTTTTTCTCTTATTAATGTTTAAATATTGTGTGGAATTCTGGTTCTGCTAAAAATATTTGCATATTATGTCCTATATATATATATATATATATGCATGTATATTGAATCCGATTTTTAATGTAACTATCAATTTTAGAAAATATTTCTCATAAATTTCTTTTGACCATTTATGCCCAATTGAAGCGAATTTTAAATGCACATAACGGGGCACAAAACAAAAGTAATTTGTGGAAAGATCTGGATACTTAATTAAAAAAAAAACATTGCTCATGTAATTAAAATTTTTTTCCAGACATGTGGTTTTTCCCTTTATTGTTTTATTGGCTAAAGTACTACTATAAACATTAATTGATAGTAATTTATGCTCTGTCGGGGTTTATTGCGGTTAACAACCATTAAAATCAATCTAACTAAATTACATTTAAAATAAGAAATCGTTGCGTACTTCCGGAGAAACGTCAACTTATGAGCGAAAAGGTAATTAAATTAATTCCTACACCGAATTAATATCAATCGTTAAATGGATGTAGTGATATTATGCCGAATTGAGTAAGGGAAATAAAACACATGATGCTAGTTAATAAAAAAAGACATTTAAAATTACATATTTACAAGTTTACAATTTAAACATATTTACAAACAAAACATACTTGACATCGAAATTAATTTAAAAAATTCGTTCTAATATATCTACGTCTCATTAATTCAATTAGATATTTAATTCTATTGTTTAAATCATTTTTCTTTTGTGTTAAGTTAAACATTTTGTGTTCTTACATTATTCTAATGATATAAAAAAAACTACAAATTTAAATTTTATAATTTTAGTGATATGTCATTTCACTAAACAACCACATAAAAATGCCTGGATATAAGAATTGTATCGCAAAATCTGTTCAATTTACGTAAAAGTTTTTAAATTCTTTTTTATGGAGCACACTAATGAATATATTTAATGTGCAATAAAACAAATTCTGTTGGCAATAATATACACTTGTCTTTAAATGTTAAATAAACGTTCTAGAATTTGATAATGTTAGCATACATAATAATATTTGTTTATACAGTTAATTATTTATAACACAATGTTTCAATTCCTTAATTTTAATATTAAACAAATACAATATAAAAAATCAACTTATTCTGACTGTTCAATTTAACAGTTGAAATTTTAAAAAATCGAAGAAACTGAGAATAAATTATGTATTAGTAAATACATAACTTTATACTGTCAGATTGGAAGGGCATGATATTAAATCTCAAAATATTAACATAGTTATTTTTATAATAATAATTTAAACGAGTAACGATCATTTTAAAGCTTCTCATAATTAGACTACTTGGTAATTTTCCTTAAACTTTTGAATCCCACAATAGCCGAAATCATCCCAATGCTCCGAGATCCGTAATATCCATCTATAGCTGAAAGGATTTTCCTTCCCCTCCCTTAAGTGGTTTGGTTTTTCTGTCAAAGGGGTTATTTCTTCCAGTGATGGATGGGGTAAGGTGTTGACATTTCTTGAATCTAAAGATAGAAAAACAATAATTTTTTCAGTAACTGGAGCAATGCTCACAATGATAAACAGAGGGGTGTAACACCTGTCGGAATTTGAATAAAGGGAGAAATGCAGTAAGGTTTTTTCCACTACTTATCTAGCAAACACGGGATAGGAAAAAAACGAACATTTTGGGCTATTTTGTTGTGATTCTAAGGTAATTGAGTTTTTTGTAGGTTTGAGGAACGTACTGAATCAAGATAAAAACCCTATTATTGAAATATTGACATATTTTAACATTTTGTAGTTCTCTAAGTTTAATTTTGAAAAGGATTTTTCTACACAAAGATTCTTAAAATCCCGGACAACGCTGAGTACTTTAGAAAGTTATGAATAAAAGTTACATGTTGCAATACTTAGCATACATTTAAGAGAGACTAAACTTTTCGCCAGAAACGGCTAGTGAATATAATAATGATTGTTTCAAATAAATAAATACATATATATAAAGGGAAATTAAATTATCAAATAAACTATTTTGATGAAATTTCTTTTCAAATTTTAGAATTTTAAAAAACAAATGAGGGGGTTAGAATGACAGTGGAATAATTAAAAATTTTTGAAAATAGAGTGAATCATATTTTCACTGAACGTATATTAATTTCTGTTCAATATGCCAGTCAAATAAGTTATAGTTCATTTAGGGAGTCGCTCGAGGGAAAAACAAGTGTTGGACCACTTAATGCAACGTCAATACGACAAGTTTCACAAAACCATTCATTTCTCAAAACACTAAATTTTGATTTACTCCACTGACATTATAACCTCTTCAAATGATGCAATATTTTATACTCAACTAGCAAGCTAACGCCCGCTACGCTCTTCAATTTCTCTTAACGATCCTTTAATCAAACAAAATATTGACATTTTATAATTCGCTTTTATATTTTAACAGAATAATAAGGCTACTACAATTTGTGACTCGTGCTATAGCCAATATACACGTCAGGACACGTCGCCCTTATCATTATCTTATTATGCGTGAAGGTTTCGCTATGGTACTACATTTTGAAATTTGGTAATTTTTGAAATTCAACATTTGAAAAATGGCACTTTTAAATCGGTTCTGTAGTTCCAGATATTCCATAGAAATTGTAATTTAGAATGTTTTTAGAACGCTTTTCGCGCATCTCACAGTTTTAAATTTCAATTTTTTTTTAGAATTTCTTCTTAGAGAACATTTACATCTTATAAGTAACTACCATGCCAAACTTCAAATTTCTAGATCCTTCAGCATAAAAAAAATTGCAATTTTAGAACGTTTTTTGCTCCTGCACCACCCTGGGATTAGTGACACCGATGTAAAATATAACTTATGTTGGATCAGGAATTGTCATCAAAAAATTGCCACCATCAATTTTGAAAAGGGTTCGGTAGTTTCAGAGACTCCATAGAAATTGCAATTTAGAATGTTTTTAGAACGCTTTTCGCTTATCTCACAGTTTTAAATTTCGATTTTTTAAAGAATTTCTTCTTAGAGAGCATTTACATCTTATAAGTAACTACCATGACAAATTTCATGTTTCTAGCTCTTTCAGTATAAAAAAAATCGAAATTTTAGAAAGTTTTTCGCTCCTGCACCCCCCTGGGAATAGTGGCTCCGATATAAAATATAGCCTATGTTGGAGCAGGGTTTGTCACCATCATTTTGCCACCATCACTTTTGAAAACGGTTCTGTAATTCCAGAGATTCCATACAAATTGTAATTTAGAATGTTTTTAGTATGCTTTTCGCTCTTCTCACAACTTTTAAATTTCGAATTTTTTTAGAATTTCTTCTTAGAGAGCATTTACATCTTATAAGTAACTACCATGCCAAATTTCATGGTTCTAGCTCCTTCAGTATAAAAAAAATCGCAATTTTAGAACGTTTTTCGCTTCTGCACCCCCCTCGGGGTAGTGGCACCGACATAAAATATAGCCTATGTTGGAGCAGGGAGTGTCATTATCAATTTGCCACCATCACTTTTGAAATCGCTTCAGTAGTTCCAGAGATTACCCCCTACAAACAATCAAACAAACAAACAAAAATACAATCTTTACTACTTTATAATATGAGTATAGATAAAAAAGTCTTCGCGACTAAAATGATGGTTGTCTATTAATTTGTTTCCGAATAAATATGCAAATTTATATACAAAGAATGTAATGAAATACAAAATAAGCCAGAAATGAAAAAGTCCTAACGAAGTGAGATACTTTAAATGGATGTGCAGCTTTGTGGATGATTGAGGAGGAAAATGGCATGAAATTATCGTCTATTAAAGTGGAGAATTCAGAATCGGTAGACGTATGTTTAGATTTATTTTATGGAAACACAAAACTAAAGATCAAAAGAATACCTACTGTGAAAAGATATTTAGAATTCATTATGGGCAGAATTACGGAGAAACGTCCTGCAATTTTTTCCCGCATAAAAAGTAATATTCCCAGCCAATCACAGTTACCGATCTGTGAGAATAGAAATACTTTGGATCAAGTGGGGGGGGGGGGGGGTTCGAAAACGTGTATGCTTAAAAAATGGGAAATTATCAAAATTTTATCAGAATTGAGTGGTGTCGCGTCAATTTTTCGCGCACAATTTATCGCGGTACTATTCATCGCGCACAATTCATCGCGCACAATTCATCGCAGCGTCAATTCGTCGCAGCGTCAATTCCTCGTGGTGTGAATTCGTCGCAATGTCAATTCGTCGCAACGAAAATGTTTTTGTAGGCTATGATGATAAAATAAAGATAATTTAGTAAAATTATTTAATGATAATTTGTTTTTTAGATATAATCGCATGTAAATTGTTAGTTATAATTCTCTATATCTATAAAACTAATTATCATTAAACGTTTTCACTAAATTGTCATCATAGCCTTCAAAAACATTTTCGTTGCGACGAATTGACGTCGCGACGAATTGACACCACGACGATTTCACGTTACGATGAGTTGTCGCCGCGACGAATTGATGCTGCGATGAATTGTTCTGCGATCAATTGACGCAGAACCCAGATATTATAAAAGATTCGAAATGACCACCTCGTAAAACTTTAACAGAATACAGACAAAATACTTTATTCGAGACGATGTTCTGCAATTTCTCTATTTATGCAGCTAATTAACGGCACTTGGAGAAAACAAAAGTGTCAGACTTACAGGCGCTTGTTTCTTGCCAGACTACTCAATTCGGTTCTGCATCAATTCGTCACGCACAATTCATCACGGAACAATTGAGTAGTCTTGCAAGAAACAAGCGCCTGTAAATCTGATAGTTTTGTTTTCTCCAAGTGCCGTTAATTAGCTGCATAAATAGAGAAATTGGAGAACATCATCTCGAATAAAGTCCTTTGTTTGAATTCTGTTAAAGATTTACGAGGTGGTCGTTTCAAATCTTTTATAATACCTGAATGCTTGTTTATGTAAGGCAGTAGCATACAATGGTATAGCGTTGTTAGAACTGCTCTGAGCCTTCAACGCCATACTTAGAAATTATTGTAATTAATTTTGAAAATGGTACATTTAATGCTCCTTTTCTGCCTATTAAAACCTACACCGTCTGTCTATCTGTAACATTTTCAAAATTCTTTCATTTTAAGTTAATGAGTCATTTATGAAAGATCTTGTATGTGTTGAAAGGCATTTTCAGATGTTATGGAAAAATGAATATGAACAATTTAGTCATGTAGAACACGAGGTAAAATTACATTTTTCTTTTTTCACGCCGCCTTTATTTCATTTTATTGGGAGGAGTGTGTAGAAAATATTACAGACGAGAATCGTACACGGCGAGATAGAGTTAAGATAAAGAAAATTTTACTACAAAGTTCGTGTTTGTACCACTTGATATCAAAATACCTACCACAATTTATTAGCAGCTATTTTATCGTTTAGAAGAACGAAAAGACAGTAATTTTTAATTACTGAAAGTTTCACTTTAAATTTTGTCACAGATCATATATCTTTATTTTAGTTGTATGTAGTTTTACTTACCCATCATACATAGTATAGGGTAAGTCTTGTAATCGTTTTGAAAAACGAAAAAAAATTTTTACGAATTTACACGTTTCAGACACTAAAAATTCCGAAAAACATTTTTAGAAAAAAAAAATTCCGTCCGTCTGTCTGTGTGTCTGCAAACGCTCTATCTCTCAAAAAAATTGAGATAGAGACTTGAAATTTGGTATGTACTTAGTATGTAATAATGGAAAGAAGCTTATTGAATTTCAGTAACCTCGATTATCCGGAACTATTTTTTTTCGGACTCTCGAAATATTCGTTCTGATAAAAGGTGTATAAAATTTTTCGAAATTGTTTATTTTAAGGAGTGAATATAATAGACAATAAAAAAACATAAATTTTCCATAAAGAATAGTCGATCGGATAATGAGTTGCCGTGATATTTGGAAAATGCTACTTTCCACACTCTTCGATTTTTCATGACCCTGCATTTCATTCAAATTTCAATTCAAAGATATATTTTAATTGGAAATGAGACGCTTAATCCGGCGCATTAAACCGTTAGTTAACAGGATTATCAATTTTGGAGTTATAAGGATGTTTCTTTTGCACAATTCAGTAATAGAGCATTTAAAGTTTATGACGTCATCCAGCCATGATTTTATTCGAATTGCAATGCATTTTATAAATAGTTTACACATGTTTTATTTTCATATTTTATATTCTGCATAGCCATGATGGGTAAGTATTACGTTGGACCCCAACGACTAGTTTTAGTTTGCTATCATACATATTGTAGTATTTTCCCATCAAATGCAACGGATATAGCTGGAACAAAACCGAAAGAAGTAGTATGTAATTATTTTTTTCAACAAATCGAATTTGTACACAATGAGACATGAAACTATGAAACGTACATAATGAAACGGTGTCTTACTGTGTAGCATTAGAACTAGATTCATGTTATAATAAATAACATGCATGAAATGTTACTGTAACCCGAGAGTAGGAAACTATGAAACGTACATAATGAAACGGTGTCTTATTGTGTAGCATTAGAACTAGATTCATGTTATAATAATTAACATGCATGAAATGTTACTGTAACCCGAGAGTAGGAAACCATGAAACGTACATAATGAAACGGTGTCTTACTGTGTAGCATTAGAACTAGATTCATGTTATAATAAATAACATGCATGATATGTTACTTTAACCCGAGGGTAGGAAACTATGAAACGTACATAATGAAACGGTGTCTTACTGTGTAGCATTAGAACTAGATTCATAATAACATGCATGATATGTTACTTTAACCCGAGAGTAGGAAACTATGAAACGTACATAATGAAACGGTGTCTTACTGTGTAGCATTAGAACTAGATTCATGTTATAATAAATAACATGCATGATATGTTACTTTAACCCGAGAGTAGTCGCGTGTTTTATTAGAACGTTAATGGTCGCGTTCGGTGTTTTGCAGCCGATTCTTGCTGGAGGGAAATATGAATATAAAAAACGCTTTTCATTAATTCTACAACTATTACTTTTCTATGAAGTTATAAAGTTGCATTTAACTAAAATTAGTCAGTATTTTTCATGAGCTATGAAATATTTGGAAAAGGTGAAATTGAACTAACTGTCACTAGTGATTATGTCATGTTCTTTTCCACGAATTTCTACTTTACTTGTTAATATATACTTGAAAAAAGCTAGAATGATGTGTAACTTTATTATGACAGAGGAAAAACATTTACGGTCAGCTATATAAAATCTCACTATTCAATTTATAAAGGGCGATAGCTTAGAGGACAATAATTGATAAAGGCGGCAAAAAGACCGGCAAGCGATTGCTGCCGCCGTAAGATGTTTTAAAGTCATGGGTGCCTAAAATTATTGGGCACTTTTCTTACACTACGACTACATAGCAGCACACTCCAGCTTCTAGATTCATGTTTTAGGACCCTTTGAACAGTATAAAGCGACTGATGAGACATGGATGCTCAGCCGTTTTGTTACAACCATGTCATTTACGTGAATGTGTCGTTGAAACACATAAAACTAGTCGATGAGGGCCACCGTAATACTATTACATCATGGATATGCATAATATAAAATATGAAAATAAAATATGCGTAAACTACTTATAAAATTCATTGCAATTCGAATAAAATCGTGGCTTGATGATCGTGACTTTTACCCATCATGGATATGCATACTATAAAATATGATATTATAACATGTGCAAACTTTTTATAAAATGCATTGCCATTCGAATAAAATCGTGGCCTAATGACGTCATAAATTTTAAATGTTCTATTACTGAATTGCTTAAAAGAAACTTCCTTATAACTCCAAAAATGTTAATCATATTAACTAAAGGTTTATTGCGTTGGATTAAGCCTCCCATTTCCAATTAAAATATATCTTTGAAATTGCAATTTGGATGAAATACAAGGTCATGAAAAATCGAAGAGTGTTAAAAATAGGATTAAAAATATCTCGGCAATTAATTATCCGATCGACTTCATTCTTTATGCCAAATTTGTGTTGTTTTATTGTCTTTTACATTCACTCCTTGAAATAAACAATTTCGAAAATTTTATATACTTTTTATCAGAACAAATATTTCGAGAGTCCAAAAAAAAAAAAAAATAGTTCCGGATAATCGAAGTTACTTAAATTCAATAAGCTTCTTCCCATTATTACACACTAAGTACATACCAAATTTCAAGTCTCTATCTCAATTTGTTCGGGAGATACAGTGTTTACAGACGCACACACTGACCCTTATACTACGTATGATGGGGAAGTAAAGGTCACCATTGTCTCACTGAGTATTAGATGTGGTACATAATGAGAGAATTCTAATGATATTTTTAAGTGATATTTTTCCTGTTTCTATACATGTTTATTAGAAAATTATACATGAAAGATTCTACCCAACAGCAGATTTATGTACATGATATTATGTATATGCAATGACAAAAAAAAAACTTCAGACAATTATATCTATCTGTTAAAAAGCGTATTTTAAAAGATTGTTGTCTCATTGTGTACGATTATTCCATAAATATGATTTCAATGTAATGAATTTTTGTAAAAATCCGGAACGTCTACAGAACTGAATACTAATAAATGAAAATCTCGTATGATGACAAAACATGTTCAAAATTTAAAAACAGAATTAAATGCATTTTGGTAATTATTTTCTGAAATTTTATTTAAACAGTAATAGTTAATTTTAAATGATGTTTTAATTATTTAAAATGTTGAAAGTATTTTTCATAAATTGTTTATATACAGTGTCTGTTCTGAAATTCGTAGGACTCATTTAAAAATATATATATATATTCATGAGAATAGTACAAACGATTATAATTTTTCAAAGTAGCACCCTTCCACATCTACACACTTTTGCCAACGAGTTTTCCAGTTTTCGTACGCCTCCAGGAACGCCTGGACCGGTATGTTGTTTAGCTCCCTCGACACGGCCTGTTGAACCGCCTCTACCGAGCCGTGATGTTTCCCCTTGAGCGTCGATTTTATTCTCGGGCATAGAAAAAAGTCTGGCGGGGCCAAGTTGGTGCTGTAGGGGGAATGAGGTAGCGTTGCACATAGTGCTGGGCAAGATACTCCACTACGCGAAACGCTGTGTGGCTCGGCGCGTTGTCACGATCTCAAAATGTTGGGTTTGAGGAATGCTCAATTCATCAGCAATCATTCAGATACTCATCGTACGATCTTTATTGTTCAGTAAATATTTCACTTGCGACACATTTTCTTTGGTCTTGATGGTCGAAGGGCGTCCGGAGCGGTCGTTTTCTTCCCCTCTTTCACTACATTCTCGGAACAGCTTGTGCCACTCAAAAACACCCGATCTACCCATGGCAGCATCACCGTAGGCCTCCTTAATCATGTCGTGAGTCTCTTTGCCCGTTTTACCAAGCTTTACACAAACTTTGATCGCGTATCGCTGCTCCAGAGAACGCTCTATGATTCTCCGTGACGAGGCGTGTCGACAGGGGTTCACAGTACAAGCGACTTGCTCTCTTCAACGGCCGAAAGCCGACTGTCGATTTTTCCTAGCATCCCAATATCCCTCTCCACCGATCGTACGCGCGCAGACCACCTCTCGTCCGCCCGTTCACTCAGGAAAAAAACAGTCCTACTAATTTTAGAACAGAGCCTGTATATATATTTTTTAATTCATAACTTCTTTCATAATTTATCGTAACACAAATAACTTCAATAAAAAAGTGGGCATAATTTACGTGAATTTGAAGTTTTTAAAGATTTAAAACAAACACCTTGTATGTAAATGTAGTTATTAGGAATACATTCAAGTAGTTAGAGCCAGCTTTTTATATATAAAAATTTAAAACAAGCATGGACAAAAAATAAATAAATATGTAAAACATTGCAGATTTTTAGAATAATTAAAACATATAAATTTCACATTGATTACGTATTATAAAAGAATTTCTATAAGTACATTAATTGTGAAATATGCAACAAATATTTTATAAAAATATTTTAAAACTTTTGACATGTAATTTAAACTACATGATGAATACATTTTCGCTATTTAAATATATATATATATATATATATTACATTTCAAACGACTTTTCAAAGATTAATTGAAATATATTATGAACAAAAATTTAAAGTTTAAAAAGTGTTCCAATTTGTTTTATATCTTTAAAGCGATATTATAATTATTTCTGAACTTAGAAGACTGTTATGTGTGAAAAAGTTTTAATTTGTTAAAGTAGTGGCAGTACGCATATTTAATTCTTTGCCCGTTATGAGAACAAACTAATTATTATCCCACAATGTTTAATGAAATCTAAAACGTTAAACAAATTTTTAGGGTTCCGTACTTAAAAAGTAAAAACGGAACCATTATAAGATCAGTCCTGTGTCTGTCTGTCTGAGCCCCTTTTTCTCGTAAATTATGGAATGTTGAAAGTTGAAACTTGGGAAAGTTGTAAAGCCTTTTTACCCACATATTTTCAGATTATTGGCCATTCACAAATATGTTTAGGAAAAATTTTGTAAATTCTTGCGAACTTCCGTATCGTTCAGGGGCACGCTCGTGCGTTTCCTTTTATTACTTATTATTTTATTCAAATCGAAGGTGTATTATCTTTCCAGGTATATTCAACTTTTTAACGAAAACACATCTATTTCCAGATATGAAGAAGGACAGCACATGACGAGCACATAATACGATGATACAAAACGAGGACACAAAGTACAGATATATATATATGCTAAGAATGAGGAGTATAGCAGACTCTCGCTCTAGGTGTTTGTAGGTGGGAAAAAGAGCACAACTTCTTTAACATTTTATAGTTTAATTACTAATCTATATACTATTTACAGTTATGTACATGGGAGTTATAATAATAGGGGAATTCGTGAATTTACATCTAGGTTTCCGTGCTACAATTCTGCAACACATCCTGTGCGATTCTGCTCTCAACTACCCGACACAGTACTGTCACACTCCTACTTATAGATTTAATAACAGCTGACTCTGCTGTTTTGGACAAAGAGAAGTTAGTTCAACTTAACTGAGTTAAGGAAAATAGATGAGACTGCTCCATTTTTCTGCTGTGGCAGAGATTATTCTTAAAGAAAGGGTTTTACGTCACAACAGAATCGCTGAGTATGTTTGTTGCTATGGGCTTAGTCTTTACACGTGTATCACTGTTGCTATGGACTGTGAAACCCTTCTGTGACAGCTACATATATATAACTTCTCACATCAGAGTACACCGCACTACCTCACTATTACACTTCACTACACACTACTCTTCCCGGTGCCCGTAGCACCTGTAAATTTAACCCCTTTTCTCCACGCTCGCGCGTCATGTGACTAGAGGGGCGCCGGCTCAGATCAACCAACCTCATCCAGACATTACAGGGGGCTTATTAAGTTACTGGAAAGTAAAAGGTTTTCCTTTTGTATATGGCGCGGGGTATCATGTGAAAGATCTCGTAATACCGAACTGCAAAATATATTTAATTTAATTTTAGGTATTATATTTTCAGAGATATCGTCGAAAACGCACTGCGAAAATATGTCCCCTCCCCCTCTAATTCCGAATCTACTGAAACTAAAATTATGAAAAAAATAGGGGTAGTAGGAGTTTATTTAAACCTTGCAACAAAACTATAGGGATTTTCCTAGGTTACTTAGTTTTTGTGAAAAACGCATTTTTCCGTTACACACAAACGTTACTTTTTGGGCGGTCAGAGAGAGAGTTGACGGACGCTAGAGGTATATATCGATGCAGAATCATCCAAGGATATATGATAATGATTTTCGAAAACAAATGTCTGTAATTAGCCGAGATATTAATTAATTTACTTGAAAAAAATTACTTTTATCTATCGTGTAGGGTATTGTTTCCTTTTTGCGAATCTACTGAAACTAAAATTATGAAAAATTTAGGGGTAGTAGGAGTTTAAAAAATAATAAATTTAATGTACGGAACCCTTTGAGCGCTAGTTATACTCGCACATGAGCGATTTATTTCATTCATACGTAAAAAAATACATTTATTTTATTTTTGTTATTTCCCTTTCTTTTTCAAATTGAATGTATTCCTTCTTTCTTTTCATACACTCAACATACTTTTTCTTTTGATACAAATAAAAAATAAGCGAATTCGCATTTATTTTTATGACTACAAAGAAAGAAAATGAATGTCCTTAGCCGAATGCACTGTAATGAATGCAATGTAATGTAGTTTTTTATATTACTGTCTGGAAAATTCAGACTTGCTCCTATTAAAATGCATGAGATTGACTTGAATGTATGTTGAATGAATGTTATCCTTTCAACCATATTAAATTTTCCCAAATTATGTGCAATTTATAGAAAAAAAACTCTTTAAAAATGCAGTTTTGCGCTACATTCAATTAAATAGCAAAGTATACAATAAAACAAATTAAAAGTACTTTTATAACTCTTTTACGACTTTTTTGTTTCAAATCATTAAAAGTTCCTAGAATTTTTTTTTTACCACTGCAGGTTTTGCGCTATAATTCATTTTATAGTAAAATCTATACTAATATTATAAAGGAGTAAAGATTGTTTTTTTCTTTGTTTGTTTATTTGTAGGGGGTAATCTCTGGACCTACTAAAGTGATTTCAAGAATGATGGCGGCAAATTGATGGTGACAATCCCTGCTCCAACATAGGCTATATTTTATGTCGGTGCTACTACCCCAGGGGGGTGCAGGTGCGAAAAACTTTCTAAAATTTCGATTTTTTGTATACTGAAGGAGATAGAAACATCAAATTTGGTATGGTAGTTACTTATAAGATGTAAATGCTCTCTAAGAACAAATTCTAAAAACATTCGAAATTTAAAAGGGTGAGATGAGCGAAAAGCGTTCAAAAACATTCTATATTACAATTTCTATGGAATCTCTGGAACTACAGAACCGATTTCAAAAGTGCTGGTGGCAAATTGATGGACAATCCCTGCTCCAACATCTTCTTTAATAAAAAGCTATGCGTTGCTGACGACTGGGTTTTTCGCTAATCGTTGCCACAGATTAATCTCGGAAAATGAAACATTTGGAGTTACTGAAAAAAATAACAGCTCAAAAAGTACTTGTGAGAAAATTGTTAGGCAAACTGCGTTTGAAAGGTAAAAAATTGTATTCTTCTTGATATAATTTTCAAATCTAATGATTATGCCGTTTTTCAAATATTGAATTTCAAAAATTACCAAATTTCACAATGGAGTACCATAACTTCATGTGTAAAAAGATAATTATAAGGGCGACGTGTCCTGAAGTGTATATTGGCTATAGCACGAGTCACAAATTATAGTACCCTTATTATTCTCTTAAAATATAAAAGTGCAGTATTAAATGTCAATATTTTGTTTGATTAAAGGTTCTTTAAGAGAAATTGACCAGCGTAGCTAGTATACAATAAAGTAGTAAAATGTACTTTTATAACTATTAACATTATTGGTAGGTTTATATTGCAAAATAATGATGTATTTTAATCCATGGGTATCGTTTTTTGCATTCTGTGCAAGTCTATGCAAAAGTTGTTTTATACTTTAGTCATCATCATCATCATCATCAACCGTTTTCAATCCACTGCTGGATGTAGGTCTCCCCCAGATTTTTCCATTGTTGCCTGTCTAGTGCTTTAGTCATCCAATTAACACCGGCCACTTTTCTGATTTCGTCACTCCATCTTACTTGAGGTCGTCTTCTTGGTCGTTTTACATCTCTGGGATACCACTGTAGGGTGTTTGTGCTCCATCTATTGTCTTGTCTTCTTGCAATGTGCCCAGCCCATTTCCATTTTAGCCATTTAATTCTCTCGATAATGTCAAAAACTTTCGTCTGACTTCTTATCCACGTTATTCTCTTTCGGTCTCTTCTGGTTATGCCTAGCATACATCTTTCCATACTTCGCTGTGTTGTTTGTAATCTTTGTACCATCCGTTTTGTTAGTGTCCAAGTTTCTGCTCCATAAGTTAGTGCAGGCAAAACACATTGGTTAAACACCTTTCTTTTCAAACAAAGAGGCATGTTACTTTTCAGAATAATATTGTTCTTCCCAAAAGCACTCCATCCATTTCTTATTCTTCTATTGATTTCATTCATGATACTGTTGTCTGAAGATATTTCTTGTCCAAGGTACACATAACTTTCAACATCTTTAATCTCAGTGTTGTTGTAGACGATTTTCTTTTTTGATGCAAATGAATTGAACATCACCTTAGTCTTTTCCAAATTTATTTTTAATCCCACATTAATGCTAGCTTCTGCCAAATCTTTTAGCATATTTTGCAATTCTTCAGGGCTATTACTGAAAATTAAAATGTCATCAGCAAACCGGAGATGGCTTAAATATTCCCCATTTATTCTAATCCCTTTGTTTTCCCAATCCAGCTTCTTGAAAATACTCTCTAAGACAGCAGTAAAAAGCTTAGGCGAAATGGTGTCTCCTTGTCTTACTCCTCTTTCAAGCTTGATATACTTTAGTACTAGTACGAAAATATATACAAACTGAAAAAAAAAATAGACAGTAAAAACTGCCATTATTGCTAGGGATTGAAGTAAATGTCGATTCTGCACTTATTTCTGCATGTTCCCTGCATGTTCACCATTTTATTTTTTGGGGGGTTAAAAGTCAGTGTGCAACCATGCGCATCCAGATTCACACACTTGGCGCGATTTCCGTAAGCAAATATTTTCGTTTACTTCGCAATTCTGGTACCCCTCTCCACTGAACAGCATAATGTAACGATATCAACAAACGGAACGCGAACTCAGCGATCCACTTTTTGCCACGGCCAGGTCACACTTTTAACTTGCGCAAGTAATGAAACCCACCGCACTTTTTCAAACTTTTCCGCATACTTTTTATCATTTTTAGGGTTTCGTTCACTCTATTACTCCCGCTTCGTTGTCTGTCTGTCACAGAACCGGTTCTCAGAAACTATGTAACTTACAGTCATGAAATTTTGAGTACTTATAGCTAAATAACTATTATGAAGTTCAAAATCATAAAATTTGAAAGAGTCGTATTATTTTAATGTATCGAGATAAGAAAAAACAAAAATCTAACAGCCTTTTCCTATTAAATTTAAAATTTTTCGTTATAGCAGTTGACAACAAATAAAAATCCATAATAAAATTCTTTCTACAATAATTAATTTTCTATTGAAAGATTTCCACGTGAAAAATTAAAATGAAATAAAAAGTTTCATCAATTGAAAAAAAATTAATATGACGTCATATTGGTAATAAAACGGAAATGTTCAAACATTTCTCAATAATACAAGGAGTAGGAGTATGTGTAAATACAGAAAGGAGCTTAATATGACGTCATTAGAGAATTAAAAAGCAAATTAATCTGACATCTAACATTTTGAAGATCTCTATACAACATGTTTAATTTTGAATTATTATTTTTTTTTAACATCGCATTTAGTCCACATGACAGATATTATTATGACAGAGTATAATAGCGGGCTTTGACCGCTATCGAACCGGTTTAGATTTTCGAAAAATCGAGAAAAATAGACCGGCAAATTTTTACTGTATAATAAACAGTTTTTTTTTTTAAATGAAATTCAATTGGATTTATTAAAAAAAGCATAAACTGTTTTGAAAGGACTATTGAACGAAACCCTTTGTGCGATCTTCGATTACACTTACTCGCTTGTTGTTTATTTATCCAGATTTTTAGCTCACAGGCTATCAAAGCCTGAGAGCTTATGTGCCCGCCCGTTCTGTATGTATGTACGTACGTAACGCGATAACTCTTGATAGAAATATCCGTTTTGCTTCAAATTTTGTTTATAGGTTCACTGTGATAAGGCGCTTCCCTAATTAGTTTTGGGGGTTCATTGATTAAGTATAAAAGGGGTAACGGGGGGGGGGCTATTTCCCCCCCCTTAATTTTGATAAATGGACTTTTCGTGTAGAATTATCCTATTTGCATCAAATTTCGTTTATAGGTTCATTGTGATAAGGCTCTTCCCTGATTAGTTTTGGGAGTTCATTGGTTAAGCATAAAGGGGGGGGGGAATGAGGGCAAATCCCCCCTTAATTTCGATAAATGGATTTTTCAGGCAGGATTATCCGATGTACTTCAAATTTTCTTTATAGATTCATTGTGAAAAAACGTTTCCCTGATTAGTTTTATTAGTTGATTGGTTAAGTATAAAGGGGGGGTACGGGGGTCTAACCCCCCTTAATTTAGATAATTGGGCTTTTCATGCAGAATTAGCCGATTTGCTTAAAATTTTGTATATAGATTTATTGTGATAAGGCGCTTCTCTGATTAGTTTTGGGGGTGTATTGGTTAAGTATAAAGAAGGGGAACGGGGGGCTAATTCCCCCTTAATTTATTGTCGGTTTCCTTATTTTTCGAGGGGCATTATTCTTTAAAATAAGAGTATAATATACAATTAGTGTGAATAGCCTGTGAGCTCAGTGCCATCAGTGATAACTGGGCACGTTTCTTTTTATTCCTATTTTTATGAGCAATACTTAAAACATTTTCATGTTTCGGGTTGAGCTTACATAAAGTTTTATTTTTTAATAGTATGAAATTAAACATTTGTGATGAAATTAAATAAAGTCTACAATTTTATTATTAAAAATGTAAATCAGTGCAAATGTTAGCAACCTCGTTATATTTTAAATGAAAAATCGAATTTGAAACCATCAACCCCATACTAGTATCTCATGAGAGGAAATCAGAGTTTTGCCATAATTTTTCCTCTGAGTATTCAGATATTTCTATAATATCTGTATTCATTCATGGGTGGACCACTGCATTTAGTGTAGAGTAGGGAATTCTATTGTGGAGCTTAGTTTTCATACCATGTTCGGATCACGAATTCACCTACTTATAATATTTTGTGGCAGCTTTGAAGTTGCCGAAATAGTCAGAGCGTTGAGCTTACGTCCGCAATCGGCAGGTTCGAATTTGACGCCCTTACTTTTTACTTACCCATCATACGTAGTATAGGGTAAGTCTTTTAATTGTTTTGAAAATCGAAAAAAAAAAATTGTCGGATTTACGCGTTTCAGACACTGGAGATTCCGAAAAACATATTTTTAGAAAAAAAAAATTGCCGTCCGTCTGTCTGTGTGTGTGTCTGTAAACGCTCCATCTCCCGAACAAATTGAGATAGAAACTTAAAAGTTGGTATTTACTTAGTATGTAATAATGGAAAGAAGCTTATGGAATTTCAGTAGCGTCGATTATCCGGAACTATTTTTTCGGACCCTCGAAAAATTCGTTCTGATAAAAGGTATATAAAACTTTTCGAAATTGTTTATTTTAAAAAGTGGATATAAAAGACAATAAAAAACCATAAATTTTGCATAAAGAATGAAGTCGATCGGGTAATGAGTTGCCGAGATATTTGTAATCCTATTTCCACACTCTTCAATTTTTCAGGACCCTGTATTTCATTCAAATTTTAGTTCAAAGATATATTTTAATTGGAAATGAGACCCTTAATCCGACGCAGTAAATCATTAGTTAATAGGATTATCAATTTTGGAGTTATAAGGATGTTTCTTTTACGTAATTCTGTATTAAAGCATTTAAAGTTTATGACGTCATCATGCCACGATTTTATTCGAATTGCAATGCATTTTATAAGTAGTTTACGCATGTTTTATTTTCATATTTTATATTATGCATATCCATGATTGATAAATATTACGGTGGCCACTACGACTAGTTTTCTATGTTTTATTTAAAAATATTTTATCGGTCGCTTTATATTTTTCATGGTAAAGATAAAAATTTTGCTAAAACTATATTTTAATATCAATACAACGTACATTGTCTTCTATTACTAAAACAAAATACTTATTCAAATACGATAAAATCTTCCTATATAAATTTTCCCTTGTAGCTTCTTTTAAAGTTTAAAATATCTTTTCAATGTAATAGTATTAAATATTTTGAATATAAATGAACGAAGATAAAGTTTTTGAAGCGAATAGAAAATAAAAATTCTGCGATAATATCCGTTTGCATGTACTATAATTTTTTCCGTATATATTTTACGGGGTACTTCAACATGGAATTATTATTAGGAATAGAATGCAAAGAATATTTCACGATGTCAAAGTGAAAGTAGAAAATACTATATATATGAAATGTAATAGATATACATTATTTTAACAAAAAAAATCAGCGTTAATTTTTTGAAAGATATACAATATATTTGACTGCTAAATGTTAATTTAGCACAGAAAAACCTATGGACCTCGTAACTTTTTTACCTGTTCCTAACGTTTTGTCCCGATGCCACAAAAGTTTTATTCTATGCTAATTCTAATAATATTATAAATTTGAAATTGTGAAATTGTTTGGTTTAAATGCCTTTTTCATAGGTGGATTATAATACAGGAAGTATCATAGGCTATGTTTTATTTACTTTATTCAAATACTTTTCTTAATAATTTAATTTTTCATTTTTTTCATCGAGAATCAATTAATATATTTTTACTAGTATTAAAAAATGCTCTGAAGAGCACCAAAAAAGGTTAATATGTTTAAGTATGAAAAAGGGTTGGACAAGTGCTTCTAATTGAGCATGAGAAAGGAAAGGGGTTCCTTCTTGGCTGCAGCTCACTGTCAATGCCAACTTTTGAAAAAATCATATTCGCGCTTTTTCCGTATAAAAGAAATTTGCGGTACCGTAGTAAACCTTTCCATCGTGTTTTACAACTGCACTGTTCTACTGTTGTACTGTGTGTGCGTCTGCAATGCAACTTTGTACAGTGCACTGTGTACCATTATTGCTCTACAGACTATACTACACTGTACACTCCCATTATACTTTTGAGCCTCAGTGCACGTCCGCACTGTTCTTTTGTACTTACGTATTAAAGATATGTGCGTCTAATGTTCTTATATAACTTACATATGCATTGCTGTACTTCCTATTGCATTGTGGAGCCACAGCCACTTGCATATAATTTCAACAGTCAATGAATGTATTATACTGTCATGCATGCCTATGTGGAATGGTTCCTGTTCAGAGTGCTCTAACACTCTGCACTGCAATACAAATCAATTTTCTGTGCAGTTCTACAATGCGGGCATGCATGAGTGTGATACGCTGCATGAACTACGGTTTTTGGTACTATGTCGCCTTACATTCATGTTTAATCAAGCTGCGTCTTTACACTATACATTTTTATCGTAACTGTGAGTGATTTCATTTATACGGAAAAAGCGCGAATATGATTTTTTCAAAAGTTGGCATTGACAGTGAGCTGCAGCCAAGAAGGAACCCCTTTCCTTTCTCATGCTCAATTAGAAGCACTTGTCCAACCCTTTTTCATACTTAAACATATTAACCTTTTTTTTTTGCTCTTTAGAGCATTTTTTAATACTAGTCATTTAAATTTTTTGATAAAAACTGAAAATTTTTTAATATCTTGAAAAGCAAAAAATTTGCTGCTGTCAAAATTTTATTGTTACATAGTTTTTACAACACTCGCCAAATCGTTGATTGTTCATCGCCAAAGTAGCATTTTTTCATGTCTACCTGCTCTCTCAAATGTCACTGGACCGTCCACATCAATAATTAAATTATGGTTTTCTATAGCTATCACCTCACTAGCAGACTACGCCCGCTGCGCTGGTCGGTTTCTCTAAAAGAACTTTGAATCAAACGAAATATATCGGTGAATTTAACCTTGTATTTTAAAGTAATCTGTACCTTTACTTGGAATATCCTAAAATAACATAAAAACGGATACTTATTTCACTAAGTTGTGTTTTTTAATACAGTTTATTATTACATTTACAATTTATTACATACTGTTTCCCATTGATTTATATGTTTTATAGCTACATTTTTTAATAACGTGAATTAGCCTATATTATTCACAACTAAAAAGAAATGGCGCATCTAGTATATTTTTCGAAAAATTAAATAAAAATCATACACTTATGAAATCATAATTCACTTGTATATTTTAACAGAATAATACGGCTACTACAATTTGTGACTCGTGCTGACACATTGCTGTTGTTATTATTTTTTTACGCGTGAAGTTTTCGCTATATGGTTACTCCATTGTGAAATTTGGTAATTTTTGAAATTCAATATTTGAAAAAGTGCTTAATCAGCGGATTTGAAATTTATATCAAGAAAAATACAATTTTTTACCTTTCTAACGCAGTTTGTCTTTCAACTTTCTGACAAATACTTTTCGAGCAATTATTTTTTTCAGTAACTTCAAACGTTTCATTTTCCGAGATTAATCTGACGATTATCGAAAATCCCAGTCGTCAGCAACACGTACCTTTTTATTAAAGAGGATAAAGAAACTGGATTCTATCATTGTCTCGGTCGTATCCATGGACTGTTTCTGCTGCACTGAAGTCGCCTGCTATACGCTGAGTTGTTCTTTTAGTGGTATCTTTCCTTACTACTCTTCTTAGTCTTTCTTAAAATCGCTGAACGGGGCCAAATATTAGGTTCTGATAATTATAGTAACGAACAGTTCAGTGATGATGCTATAAAAATTGAGTTTTGATTTTGCATCGTTTTTTGGTGTATGAGACTGTTATTTAAGAGAGTTATGCCGCAATATATATATATATTTAGGTATATAACACAGTGTTCATTGTTAGCTCTCTGTATTCCAATCCGTATCAAAAGTTGTATGTACAAACACCACCAAACAATTGTTTTACTTTGTTCAAAGGCAGTTCCTGAAATCAAAATTGCGCATTTACGGGTGCTAGCTGCAATAAATCCCCTAACAAAAGAATGTTTTTGCCACCAAAACTGTAATCTCGCTTGTTTTTACAACATTCGATATATCGTAAGCTGATCATCGCCAAAGTAGCATTCGAAACCATACTGCACTCATCGATAATTACTAAATTCAATGATTTCCATTGTAGCTTAAATAATTTCAAATCGTCCGAATTAAGCTTAAATTATTCTGCTTCATTCGTATGTTGGACATGCAATTTGAAAAACGTGTGAATTGTACTTCTTCCAATGTTGAAGGCAGCAATTCCCGCTGGTGCAAGCACTGCAGTAGCATCATTATTGTGATTACTCATTAAACGAACTTTCTGACTGAGTAATTCAATTAGAAAGCTTTTTCCTGTACCAGAAACTCTGCTTATAATCAGATTTATGGGTGGAACAGACGGGTCTTTCTTTTGTTCTTCTATGTGCTTTATAATGATTCAAATATTTTCCATTGGTCGGCATTTATTTTTTTTTGTTAAATTAATCTTCATTAATAACAATTTCTTGGTGAGTTTCAATGTTCTCAAAATGTGCAGCTATCATATCAATGTATTCATTTTGTTCTTCGATATTTTCAAGCTGGTCGTGCAAATCACTTTCTTGTTGCAACTTTTAAGCCAAGTCGATTGCAGCTTGTAGTCGTTGTTTTGTTTCGTGACATTCTTCCATCTCTGGAAAATTTTTCACATTGTGCTCAAAGGTTTCCCGGTAGAGTTTAAATTCTCCCAATCGGTCTTTTTCGTTTCGCCAAGGCTTAAACAACATGAGCAATGAATTATAGTGAAACTCAATTCCAGCGTCCATTTTCGTGTTATGATAGAGCGTTTTCAAAACAACTGGTTTCAAATGCTTTCTGAACCAACTGAGGTTCTTTTTTAATTCGTAATATTCTACAGACTTTGGTTTATTTCGTTCGTATTAGTACGTAGTGGCCAATTCGTATAAACACATGTTTTCCAATTTGTCATGTCGATTCGGGTAATAATCATGAATCATATTCCGACAGTAAATTTCAGTAGATCGTTCATCCTCTTTTGCAAATAAAACCAAATCATGTTGACTTTCAGCTTTCTTCGTTGGTCTTTTTTCATGCTAGTATTTAAGTATTGCAGAGCATCCCATGAATAGAAACATTTATGGCCAAGAATTTTGTGTACGGCTTCGTAATTTCCAGTTTTTGGACTAAGCAAGTTTTATCTGGCAAAAGCGCGTACTGGCACCAAGACTTTTGTTTTCGTCAATGGCCTTCCAAATCTCTTCACTACGACTTTTTTTCCGGTTTAGTTATATAATGCGTAATGTAACGATTAACACCAAACTAGGTTCTCCAACAAACTGGATGACAATATTGGCGGCTCACATGAACAAAATCGTGGGATTATAATCATTGATCCAATTGTTTTTCTGATCGTTTCAAATCATATAACTTTGTAACATGATGTCCACCTTTTCGCGATAAAATGCAGTCTTTAACAGAATTTAAAGTTCAATGTTTCACCAAACCATACTTGAAAATTACGTGTAATAATATGCAGCCTGATTATGGCACATTATTCATGACCAGGCAGGTATACTGGCGGCAATAGAATACAATGTAGTTGATGTAAGTATTATCTACACAGATTGATGGAGAACATATAAAACAGATGAACTGCGAGATGTTGGATATGATCATTTCACACTAAATTACAAATATAATTTTAATGACCCTAACGAATGTCATACGAAAATTGTTGAGAGATTATTGGGCATTGCAAACTGGTGCAATAAAAGACATCGGGGAACTCTTCGTCATCATTTACAGTCTTATCACATAGAGTTCATATGGCGACGTCTTCATTCAAAAAATGAAATGTTTACTGCGATGCTAAAACACATTTGTAATTTTATCCATGCAGTTTAATAATAATTTTATTTTATTACTTTATTGGGGAAGAGTTCCATATCCTGCGCCGGCTGGCGTGATTGGCAAAAAAACACAAAATGTTGCCAAAAGGCAAAAGGGGTGTGACGTCACGTAGATAAAGTACATTCCAGTAGTTAAAATGCAACCCCAAAGGCTTAAGGTTGCAAAAATCACATCAAACATTTATCGCCAATAAAAGCCTACTAAATCTACCGGCGCAGAACTTTCCCTTTTATTGTATAACAATTATATGTTTTCTTTTTTTAATCATATATATGTATTTTAATAAAATAGTGCTTAAAAATTTATAATTTTCAAACGTTATATTTTTTAAATGCTCACTTTCGTTTCAACATTGTTTTGAAGTGAAAACTTCTTTAGGCGCGTTGGGTATATTTTGAGATGGGAAAAACCCATTGAATTCACAACACTGTTACCGACACCACTGTATATGTTGCCAATTCATACAATGAAGCGAAAGTATCAAAAGGAAATAGTTCACGTGCAGAAAGCGAAATGATTGGTATTATGAATAAAAATAATTCAGAAAATAATTTCAAGATAAATTTAGCACGCGCGGTGAAAAGAGATAAAAGTGACTCAACTCGCGAGACCACATCAAAAGATGAAAATGAAATAACAAAACACGGAAAATATTATAATTTAACGAGCACGAGAAAAATAGACGGAAGTAATATAAAAAAAATGAAAATAATGAAATATTTCACGAAAGTTTTAAGAAACGTGGTTACCGATACGGAAATGAAGTGAAATCATTTTATAGAAAAGAAAAGTTTGTTGATAGAAATTATAGATACCGCAAACAATACACGCAGTATGAAGATAGAAAAAAGCATAATGTTCATGAATACAGTAAACAAGACAGGCAGCAAAGAAGTCACTTTTGTAGTGATAGGAAGCGTGAACCCTATTTTGCAGATAAATGTTATTACAAAAGATATGAAACTAAATCTCATGGAAGAAATGATGAATGTATTGAGAGTTGTTTAAATTGTGGATGAAAATTCATAAGTTTCATTGGTATTCATTTCAAAGAATACCAATTAATTAAATGTTATATTTCATTTATTTGTAAATTTACGTTTTAAGCAATAGATTGCAATTTTTGTATGTAAAATAATATGCATTATTTTTCATGTGCAATAGCGCATTAAATGAAAATTGTAATATAATTTTTGTAGTAGTAGTTTATAATAATGAATAAAAAAAAAACACTTCATTTAAAAGTATTTCCTGCGCAATAAAACGTTTCCGGACGATTAAAAAAATACACACGTAATTGTTCAAGTTTTCACTTCTGTCGGCACTCCCGGAGTGCCATTTTTTTTTTCAAATGTTTTGATTCACGGGAATTTTATTTTGCGCCAATCATTATGCTTGGCGACAATGGTTTTTGCATAACGGAAAAGGGCCGAAAAAATGATTTACATTCAATACATAACAAATCCCAATGTTTGGCATGGTTTGCATGACAACACGGTTTGTAGACAATAACTGTTCGGTCAGGGGTGAAATAATTGGTGCATTAGCAAACATTTTGGCATAGTGTTGGTATAACGAAAAAGTACCAAAATGAAATATACAGCACAAGGTGTACAGGAATAAAGACTTAATATCGACGACATTGAAAATTGTTTGCCACATATTTTACGTGAATTAGATGAAATTATGAGACACAATTCTTTTACACAAGCATATAAAATGCTTAGTCAGTTTGAACGTGAATATCAGGAGCATGTTAGGTGATACAATTTTCCAATATATATATTTCTCATTGTCTATTAATAGTATATGAGTATATTTATCAATTATTTCAAATTTAATGTGAAAACCACGATTTCCACCCACCGTCCTTTAACGGGCATTTACGCTAGTTAGAAAATAAAAACAAATTGGCATGTTTATCACGTGATTTATTTAATTTGAATGAATTCTGTTACATACATAATAATAATATTTTTTTTTAACTTTCGTGCAAATGCGCACGTTTGCTATGATAAAAAAAAGAAAAGAAAAACCAACGTTCAACTGGAGCTTTACAACATAAATTCGATTTTCTCAGCGACCGACAAACATACAAAGATAAAAAAAAAATCTAAATTAAGTTTTACCAAGAGGAAAACTAGTCGGATATGTCAATCCCAAAACTTTCTTCTATCTCAGTCATTTTAATACTGCAAAATTCGCTATCACATCGCCAATAAATTTAATATTTTTCGTCATTCTGTTGTACGTCAGCTGCTTGCGAATCGTTGGGTTACAGGGATGCGAACAACCGATGTATACTAAACTACGAAAAGTCCTTCTGGCCTGAACTGACAGAAACAGATAGCCTCCCTATTCCTTGTTTTTATGATTTTAGCTAATTCTACTGGAAAACACGAAGCTAAAATGCGTGGAACCTAATAAAGAAGATTCAATCCCAGTTCTCGTCAACATTGAATTTGAACGAGAATATCGCCAAATTAGTCCTCTACAGCCAAGTTGGCTTCATTTATGGCAACTTATTTTGGTCACCAAATTTGGCGATATTCCGCCAACTGTCGCCAAGTTTGGCGATAATTTGACGTTGGCGAATATAAATATATAGTGATAAGCATATAATAGGATTAATGGTTACAACAATGAAACAAAATTTGCCGAAACCATGTTAACTAAAACTCATAAATTAAACCCGTTTATGGATGAATTCTGCTGTCTTGTTAGAAAATGTCAGCCACCCTAAAATTTCAAACCGCTATATCTCAGCCATTTTTTAAGATAGAGGCAAAACAAAAATTGTTCCGGATTCTCCAAATCAAGACCGAACATTTAACGAAAAAAAGTTTTAGGATTTCTAATTTTTTTTTAATTTGCACATCTTTTTGAATTTGAAATCTGTAAATGGCTATCGCAGCGCCCCCTTTCGTCGAAATATCCCCAAATTCTAATAGAACCTGCTTGCCATAGCCAAAAACATCGAAAAAAAATGTGGTTCAATTTGAAACATAACTTCATACACTTTTCGATGATACAATAGTGAAAATAGAACAAAAATATCGATCACAGCGCCCCCTTTTGTCGAAATAACTCCAAATTCTGATAGAATCTGCTTGCCATAGCCAAAAACATAGAAAAAAAATGGGGTTCAATTTGAAGCATAACTTCAGACACTTTTAGACGGTACAATAGTGAAAATGGAACAAAAATATCGATCACAGCGCCCCCTTTCGTCGCAATATCCCCAAATTCTAATAAAACCTGCTTGCCATAGCCAAAAACATAGAATAAAAATATGGTTCAATTTGAAGCATAACTTCATACATTTTTCGATGATACAATGAAGACACACAGACGGACAGACAGACATTTTGTAAAAACATGTTTTTCGGAATCTCTGACCCCTAAAACGTGTAAATCCGTCGAAATCCGGAAGTCGAAAAAAATTTCGATTACAATACTTTCTTCTATTATAGATAGAAGAAAGTAAAAATAAAACAAAAACGAAGTTAATCCACACAGTGGAACGTTACTGGCAGCTTGTTGAACTTTGCGTCTTCATTTTTTCGTTTAAAGTTATATAGAAAACTACAGTAAGCTACAATAATTTTTTGAATGCTATCATTTTATTCGTCTCGTCGAGTTCTTTCTTTCAAAAAAAAAATCACTGTCGAATGTCAACTGGTTCGCCAGAAATTTCAAAAAAACGTTTGCATTTTCTATTTCTTAAACATATTATAAGCAAACGCTACCGCGTTTACTATGATAATATTTATCAATTATTTCAAATATAATGTGAAAACCACGATTTCTACCCACCGTCCTATAGCGGGCATTTACGCTAGTAAGAAAATCTATATAATAAAACCGTAAGTCATGTGACTGTCATCAACAGTTCCGGGATGCCCGGTTCACTTTTTCATATGAAAGGCGGCCATTTTTATTCAAAATTAGTTTTTCGAAAAAAACTGCATAAAAGTTACATTTTTAGAAAGATCGTTCAAAATAAATTAATATTTGAGAGATGACTTACTTTCAATTGTGTATACATTCTGCAATAACTTCAGTTTAAATTAGGTTCTCAGTTCAAATTCTCTATTCATGAAAGTAAACAAACAAAAAATAAATAAATAAATAAATAAAAGATTCATTCGTTGTGAACGTATAAAATGTTAAACCATGAATTTTTGGACCGCTGCCTGGTGTAAAAAAAATAATCCGCACCAGTGAGACAATCAAAGTTTACCATATTCTGTTCTATACAACTCATCTTCCTTCTGGATTTTTTCTTGAAGTAAGTTGAATTAATGTAATAATATTTAATGGATCAAATTTCGAAACGAATTGTCAGCTTTTATTTTTCACGTGTGCAAATTAGAAACGATACTTCAATGTTGAAATCAAATGTTTTGATTTATGATATTATTTCTTATTTATCTATATTAAATGAAAAATGTAAACGTCGTGTATTTTAAATCATGTATTTTAAATCGTGTATTTTAAATTGGAAAAGCTGTCACAGACGCACCGGGGTTGGCGCGATTTTTGTTTTGCGCCATTTTGGCGAGAAAATCTCATTTTCAGGTACTCGGGCAAATTACGATAAAAAATATGAGAAATGCTACCACGATTGCAAAAGTTCTTGATTAGTCTATTACATTTATCCGGTTTGGCGAAGGATTAAGGAAAAAAATAAATTATGAATAAAAATAATTTGTTACAATGCTTAACATACATTTAAGGGCGACCAAACTGGTCGCCAGTGGCGGCTAGTAAAAACAAATAAGCATGTTTGACACGTGATTTATTTAATTTGAATGAATTCTGTTGCATACATAATAATAATATTTATTTAAATTTTCGTGCGAACGCGCACATTTGCTATGATAAAGAAAGAAAAGAAAAACCAATGTTCAACCGGAGCTTTACAACATAAATTCGATTTCCTCAGCGACCCCCAAACATACAAAGGTAAAAAAAAACCTATTCTAAGTTTTACCAAGAGGAAAAAAATAAAACAAAAACGAAGTTAATTCTTCCAGGTAAACGTTAGCTAGACTTTGTTGAACTTTGTGTCTTCATTTTTTCGTTCGAAGTTAAATAAAACACTACAGTAAGCTACAGTAATTTTTTGAATGCTATCATTTTATTCGTCTCGTCGAGTTCTATCTTTCAAAAAAAAATCACTGTCGTATGTGTTGATAATACATCATGATAATAATCTCCGCAAATTGATTTTTATGACAGTTCACTTAAAAACTCATCAATATAAATAGTGTTTATCCAATTTCAAAGAGGAAATGAAATATGAAGAGGTTTTTACAGACTCGTGAAATGAACAAGGAAGTAAGAGACTAAAATACGTATAAATGACGTACATTGACTTTACGTCATTTCCATCCAATGAAAGAACTGTAAAATGACATCACTTGATAAGGACTAAAGAATGATTTCATTCTGCTATATAGAACTTGAATAGAAGCTTTTTCTCTCGCGATGGAGATGGAACTGTATACTCCGATCTCCCTTAAACTTATCAAATTTAATTAATGTTTAAGATTAAAATTATGTAACTATTAAATATAAAATTGTAAATTAAATTCTTTAATCAGTATAATGAATGTTTTATTAATTAATAATTTATACACATTGCTTAGTCACATGGATATTCTTCAATCAAGCATTTACATATTGTGTGTGAAAAAAGTAATGGATACATCATTTTTCTTAATGGATTAACCAATGA
Source organism: Maratus michaelseni (assembly GCA_963931845.1). Classification (NCBI taxonomy): domain Eukaryota; kingdom Metazoa; phylum Arthropoda; class Arachnida; order Araneae; family Salticidae; genus Maratus; species Maratus michaelseni. The sequence continues at coordinate 471,446,251 of OZ007588.1, read as the reverse complement.
TTCTGGCGGACCTACTACGCGGTATATTGAGGAGTGTGGATGATTGCTGATAAATGGAGGTAAGCAATATCTTACCTATCCTTTGTTCCAAAAGTACAATTGTTTATTATATACCTTATTACTTTAGAGCGCGCAAAATTACTGCCTACCGACAAAATTTTACTAACAGTATGTCAACTGGTTCGCCAGATATTTCAGAAAAACGTTTGAATTTTCTATTTCTTAAACATATTATAGCAAACGCTACCGCGTTTACTATGATAAAATTTAATCTTGTTTCTTTATTGTTGCAACAGTTGAAAAATTGTAATAATACTTTTCCACAGCAATTAATTTTCATGTGAAACATTTCCACGTGAAAAAGGAAATTGAAATAATTTTTTAAGTGGTATTAAAAAGCGAATAAGATGACGTCATACTCTAAATAACAAGAACGAAAAATCATGCGTCAAGCATAGGTTATTGAACACTTTCCAACGCTTCCAAAATAATTTTACAAATCATTACCGTTTAATAAGCTGAAAGACAACATCTAAGTAAACAATTTGGAAAACGCATAACATATTTAAAAACTTAATTTCAGGAATTTCCAACAAATACAATATTCGGAAAAATATCCGAATACTTTTATTCAGCCCTGTATATGATCTATAGATTTGTATATATACTACATAGGATGCTAAATTTTAGTTTAGTTAAGAAACGCGTAGCACAGTTTAAAATTCTCCTTCTGGAGTTTCTGTCAATAAACGGAAATGTGTTCGCCAACTTTTGTGCTTCCCTGAAATACAGAATTTATACACACCAAGTAATAGACAAAAAGTGAGTTAAATTTAAAATCGCGTTCAGTAACTTAAAACGCACTTCCAGGAATTATTGTTAAAAAGGCAGTAGAGAATTCTTTTGTGTGTCCCTGTAAATGAACGATGACTGCTATACACACACTATTCTGTGGTAAGCCTCTTGTAATGTACCTTAGTGATATATATACATTTCAATGCGTTTAAAATAGTGAAGCATTATTTAAATAAACCGCAAACGATTTTTCTCCATAGACGTAATGTAACGGACTTCTTTGGACTGTCCCTGTGAAGTAACTATAAGTGCTATGCACACCCTATTCCATATTAAGCTTTTTCTAATGCACCTTAGTGATATATATCAATTACAGTGCATTTGAAATTGTGTAACATCATTAAAATAAACCGCAAATGATTTTTCCCCATAGACCGTAATGTAACGGAATTCTTTTGAGTGTTCCTGTAAAGAAACTATAAGTGCTACACACTTCCGTTGAAATAGGGAACATGCTATAGATAACGACAATAATATATAAAAATTGCAGCGCAATCCGAGCGTATTAACGGGAGTTAGAGCACGGACAGACGGACAGACATCAGACGGACAGACGGCCAGACGGCCAGACAAACCGAAGTCATAAACACTTTTCAACTAGGTTGGAAAGTGTTAAAAAGGGACTTTATATTTGCTAATAATACAAGCAGAAAGCAGGTGAATATGTCGTCATATTTGTAACAGAATGGACATTTTCAAACATTTGTTAATAATACAAGGCGCCTCAATATGAGTAAATACAGAAAGCATGTGAATATGACGTCTTTTTTAAAACAAAAAAATGGAAATATATTTTACTGATACTGATTTTGTGGATGAATATCAGTTACATACAGAAGAGAATATTCTATCAAACAGGATATAAATTTCCGCTGAGGAGAAAAATGACGTCTTATTGATATTAATGGCTTAGATGGTTCTTATGAAATACGTTATACTGGTTCACCGCAGATAACTTTTTCGTTTATAGTGCCCCTGGGAAAAAATAAAGTAACCAAATTTAAGTAAAATTGATTTTTAAATTCCTACTATTAGCTCACACTCTCTCTATATATATCTTGTTGTAATTTTCAATCGTTAATAAAATATTTTCTATTCATCCATTGAAGTTCAAATACATTTTTTTAAACTTGTACTGGATGACACTTGATGTTAATACAGTTTTTTCAAATATTAATTCATGCATTAAATTTATTTAATTAATTTTAATTTTTATATGGAGAAAAAAATTTCTCCCATTGTTATAACAAATGAAATGAAAGATTTATCTCAAATGAGTGATCCAACAAAAAATAAAATACAGCAACGATGATTATAAAAAATTTTCAATAAAGATAACGTGGGACATGAATGCTGCACAGGTTTATTTTATATAATTATGATTAAAAATTAGGAATTGAAATTTAAAAAAAAATGTTATATTACTTGTTTTATGTTTCATTCTATAATAGCTAAACTGAAATTACAAGTAGATGGCACAGATTCAATAAAATTTTCTTTTGTGTTTATAGCTTTCGATGGTGGAAAATAGGGCAGCTAAATTTTCATTCGAACGAGATCTAAGTTTTACACGGGGTTTTAATATCATATTGACTGATTTTTTTTATGTTCAATTGGTTTATCCTTATTTATTACCAAAAATTAAACATTAAATTTAAAACCAACTAAATTAAATATCTTAATATCTGTCACTTCTCGAACGCCTAAACAATGGGGGAAATAATTTTTTTTTTTTTTTAATTTGTTCAACAAATTATGTTTTTGTCTAATATATTTTCAACTGAATGTAAGTATAAGTAAGTATTTTGCTTATCCCCTTGACTACCAATTTTTTTAACAAAAGGCAACACGCTAAGCCCCGCCTTGGACTGCCATCTACCGAGAAAACGGTCAACTACGATCCCAAATGAACGTGAGAGACCAGTGGGACAAGCAGACTTGGTTTTCCAATCGTTTCAGAGACTGCTGCGTCAAGTGGTAATTTTTGAAGTTGAACTAGGACATAGTGTCCTACTGGGAGTCTAAGAGTTAAACTAACATGATCTTGAGTGCCATAATTATTTGTTTCCCGTGTTTTATGATGTATACTTCCTTTATGTCAGTACATTATTGAAATATGCAATCATAAACTAGTCGGATGTGTCAATCTCTAAACTTTCTTCATGGTAAAACTTCAAAATTCGCTATCACATCGCCAAAAAAAAAACAATATTTTTCATAATTCTGTTCTAGGTTAGCTGCTTGGGAATCGCCGGGTTACCTAGATGTGAAACCCTCTTCGCTGCACGAGCAGTCCATGTAAAACACAACTATGAAAAATCGAGAAAATAGCTATCACAGCGCCCCCTTCCGTGGGAATATTCTCAAATTCAACTGAGACCTGCAGGCCATAGCCAAAAACATATAAATGAAATTTGGTTCAATTCTATACATAACTGTTTTTGGATGATACAATAATGAAAATGAATAAAAAAATACTATTACAGCGCTCCCTTCCGGCCGAATATCCGAAAAATTAAACTGAGACCTGCTTTCTATAGCCAAAAACCTATAAATGAAATTTGGTTCAATTCTATGCATAACTTCATCCACTTTTCGATATTAGAAAGAGATCACACATGCGGACACACGGACGCAGAGACAGACACTTTGTAAAAATATCTTTTCGGGATCTATGGCTCCTAAAATGTTTAAATCCGTCGAAAATCGGAAATCGTAAAAAATTCGGATATAATACTTTCTTCTATTATACAGGGTGATTATAATTAAAGTCTCACTTTCAAAATTCTGTAGAAAAAGTACCACTGGTTAGAATGATTTCAGATATGAACTGAATATATTGGAAGAAAGGGAAAACGGTATGGTATTAGAAAAAAGAAGGTCCAAAGTGTATCAATAGATGGCGCTGTAAGCAGCATAGTATGCAAAATAAATGACACTCATGCACACAATCACATTGCATGTGGTATAAAAATGCGGGATATGTGACGTTCTCTTCATATTGCAACTCATAAGCTTGTCCTGAGTCTCTCAATGAAGGATCACGCTCTGCTGGTGAAGGTATTTTACAAGAACGGCGACTGTGCTCTTGCAGCTTAAAGTCATTTTTTCCGTCAAACAAACGAAACACTCACGCATATTGAACAATACGGTTGGTTTACTGTGCAACTCATGCAAAGCAGCCGTATTTCGATTAAAAATGTCACTTGTAATCGAATTCCCTTTCGGTTACAGCGCCATCTATTAATACACTTTGGAACATTTTCTTCCTTATGCCATACTGTTTCACCTTTCTTCCAGTATATTCAGTTCAAATTTGAAGTCATTCTGACCAGTGGTTCCGTTTTTATAGCATTGTGAAAGTGGGAATTTAATTATAATCACGTTGTAGACAGAAGAAAGTAAAAATAATAATAATAATAAATAATGTAATTTACATAAAAAGATATTTTTAAGAAAATGATTTTTTTAAATTAAATTTGCTAATTAGATATTTATGTTTCTCCAATATTGTTATCTAAAAAGATATTTTATTGAAAGTTTAGAAGCCATTTTTATTAATTTTAAAGAAATATCTCATTTTTTATTACGAATAAAATATTACAACATGCTGATATTATAATCTTGATTGTTAAGAGTATTCCATTTATTATAAAAAATATAAAGAAATGCATCTGAATAAAATCTGAAATAAGAAGATTGCACGCTTTCCACCCGTGCCGTCCACGTAATTTTTAAGTAGTAAAGGATACGAAAGTAGTACCAAGTTCTCCCGTTAAACTCCCGGTTCGTTAAAACTTTAAAAATTCATTAAAAAGAATCAAACGATGCAAAAAAATTGCGGTTTGCAGGAATAAAATTAAAAAGTAATCGGATTTTTTTTTTTTTTTTTTTTGGTTAAAAAAATTACCGATAGATAGCACTGGCATACATAATATGAAGCAGATGTATGCAAATCAGGCTGTTAAAAAAATTCCCTTAATACACACAGGTTCTTCATTCAATACCAGCAATATGCTATCATTAATAGATCAAGCGCTGTTGGTTAGAAATCTTTCACAAAAACGGGTAATCGGAAACTGGCGCATTACGAAAATTCTGCACGGCAAAATGACTAAGGAAGAGAAAAGTGCCTGTTTCATGTGTTGGGATACTGAATCTTGTCCGACACTTTGCAAAAATGAGTCTTTTACTATAAGCCCAATTTGCATACATCTGCTTCATATTATGCATACCGTAACGCGTGACGAAACGCGAATCCTCAAATATCTGACGAAACTGTTTCCTCACTGTCAAAAAAAAAACTCTCACTTTTGACGATTTAGCAATTCTTGAGATATATTTCATCATTTTTGACAATCATTTCGTCTTACAATTAAGTGATTTTTAATGAAATGGAAAATGTCAAATATTTGAAGAAAATGTTTCCCCATGCACGGCCAGATTATTTTTGTTGTTACAAAATCGTTCAAATAATAATAATAATAATAATAATAACACGAAAGTAGCAAATTCACAATATATTAATGAAAACAGAAACAAAAATATTTCATCCTTGGGGACCACTATAACACGAAAGTACTAAATTTCTACTTTATTTTTCATAACTGATAATTTTCGCCTATCCTTTTTGTAACTTTAACATTTTTGAAACGATTTTATGCATTTCTATTGCCCATTCAAAGATTAATTTTTCTAAAGTTACAGATTTTCGTTAAAAACGCTTAAAAAATTCTTCTAAAGTTACAGAATTTCGTTTAAACGTTTAAAATAGTAAAATACTAACATCATTTGGTCCATTTTCGACCGAAAGCAACAACCATTTTCCAAAAAAAAAAAATTTAGGAGCACTTTTTTATTTTAGAAATATATTCATATAACAATCAAATTTAAAATATGCATAACTGATCCCTTTCTCCTCTATAAACAAAAACGTGTTAAAATCTAATCATCTAAAATTGATAAACTCTCCTCCAATATGCACTTCAAAATTTATTATTTCTGACCAACAAATTAACTAGACCATATTCTAATCATTCATTGAACAAAGGAAATTTCTTTAATAAATTATATTATTCCATATTCTAATATTTCAATATTCCATATTCTAATCATTTATTAACCATAGAAAGCCATAATAATAATCTAGCCTTATTAATTAAAACATGCAGAAAGTATAACAGTACCGATAAAAATACTTCTAAAAAATATAAACACACATCAACATCCGGTAGATACATTTAAAATCAAATCTACGCAAGTTCCGCTGGCACAGTGATCTCGCGCAGTAGTTTACTACACCGAAGGTCACGCGTTCGTATCCCGTTGAAGACTTGAGAAACGCGACCTTATTTCCCCCCCCCTGTCAATTACAAATGCTTCTAAAATTGTCAAGAGATGGCGCCACCAGCCTCTTTTTAACACTTTCGAACAAGCAATTTGACGAAAATAATTTCCTCACATTTTTGAGGATAGAAATTTACTCGATTTGACGAAATATTCGCTCGGAGCATTTCCCAGGAAACTGTTTCGTTAAATACGAAGAAAATTTCATGGAATTTGTTTATCCACTTCTAACAGTGTAAACAACTCTTTTCTCTAAAAAAATGATAGTTAACTTCATTTTAAACGTTACAACAGTTGTGGTGTAGTTATTTTGTGCAGGTTAAAGATGAGTACGGCCGTGATTTTATAACTTTTGGAAAGGTGTAACATTGCACAAATTTTTTAATAAATAACCACCAGTTCTCGTCCTGACATAGAAAAACAATGGTCCAATAAAACAAAAAGTCCAAGTTACTAGAAGTAATCAATATATTTATTGTTTACGATCATACTGTGTATGGGAAGAAATATCAGGATAGGAAAGAGAAGGATGGCCCTCATCGAATTTTTTAAGCGACATTACAGCAGCACTGTCGTAATCCAAGGTCTTGAATAAAGTTCATTCATATCGCCAACATAATATTTTTATTAAGCCGTGGTGATATAAAACAAGAACGAAAAATCATGCGTCAAGCATAGTTTATGTAACACTTTCCAACGCTTCCAAAATAATTTTACAAATCATTGCCGTTTAATAAGCTGAAAGATAACATCTAAGTAAAAAGTAAACAATTTGGAAAACGCATAACATATTTAAAAACGAAATTTCAGGAATTTCCAACATATACAATATTTGGAAAAATATCTCAATACTTTTATTCAGCCCTGTATAGGATCTATAGATTTGTATATATACTACATAGGATGCTAAATTTTAGCTCAGTTAAGAAACGCGTAGCACAGATTAAAATTCTCCTTCTGGAGTTTCTGTCAATAAACGGAAATGTGTTCGTGAACTTTTGTGCTTCCCTGTATAGCATCTACAGAATTTATACACATCACGTAATAAACAAAAAGTGAGTTAAATTTAAAATCGCGTTCAGCAACTTAAAACGCACTTCCAGGGATTATTGTTAACAGACATTAGAGAATTCTTTTGTGTGTCCCTATAAAGGAACGATGACTGCTATACACACAATATTCTGTAGTAAGCCTCTTGTAATGCTCCTTAGTGATATATATAAATTTCAATGCGTTTAAAATAGTGAAACATTATTTAAATAAACCGCAGACGATTTTTCTCCATAGACGTAATGTAACGGAATTCTTTTGACTGTCCATATAAATTAAGTATAAGTGCTATGCACACCCTATTCCATATTAAGCTTCTTGTAATGCACCTTAGTGATATATATATCAATTACAATGTGTTTGCAATTCTGTAACATCATTAAAATAAACCGCAAATGATTTTTCCCCATAGACCGTAATGTAACGGAACTCTTTTGAGTGTCCCTGTAAAAAAACTATAAGTGCTACACACTTCAGTTGAAATAGGGAACGTGCTATAGATAACGACGATAACATATAAAAATTGGAAGGCAATCCGAGCATATTTACGGGAGTTAGAGCACGGATAGACGGCCAGACGGCAGACGACCAGACAAACCGAAGTCACAAACACTTTTCATCTAGGTTGGAAAGTGTTAAAACGGCTAATTGAAATAGCCGTTATGAATTAGAAATATAAAATTCAAACAAAAACTGTTTTGCAATTTGGCAAAACTATCCCAAGCTTAAAGATGAAATAAATTATGGTAAACCTGTACAAAGCAGTCATTTAGCTATGAAATAATAATAATAATTGAAATGGGCATAAACAATTCAATTGATTGAATTCTGACATGTATTATCAACATAAATCTGTATTATTTGATCCTCAAGGATTTGCGTAAAATAAAATGTGAAATATAAGAGATGAAATTATATTCAATCCTTAAAAATATATGTTGACAGATTTATGATCACTTATATTAAGAACTTCGTGTAAATACTGTATAATAATTAAAAGTAACAGTTGCATAACTGAAAGGCAAATGTGACCGTTAAGTAGAAAATTAGATAAATAACAAAATCATTAATTTGAGTTATGCAGCGGCATTTGACAGCTATCAGACAGATATGAATTACAGAAGTTACGAAGATTTCAAGCAGTTATTACAGAATTAAAAATATCACGATGCAATATGTCATTTGAAATTAAGATAGAAATGAAAGTGTATAGATTGGTTTTTAATATTTTTTTTTTACTTTTGAATATATCATGCAGATAGGATGAAAAGAACCTAATAAATAGAAAAACGCTTTATTTATAATAAAATGTAAAATGATTTATCTTAAACATTAAATTAGAAAAATGATTTTCTTTCATTTACATGAAATAAAGAGAGGTAAATAATTTAGTATTACTTTAAATTATAAATATATGATTTTACTTACACATCATACGTAGTATAGGGTAAGTCTTGTAATCGTTTTGAAAATCGAAAAAAAAATTTGACGGATTTACACGTTTCAGACACTGGAGATTCCGAAAAACATATTTTTAGAAAAAAAAAAAAAATTGCCGTCCGTCTGTGTGTGTGTCTGTGTGTCTGTAAACGCTCTATCTCCCGAACAAATTGAGATAGAGACTTGCAATTTGGTACGTACTTAGTATGTAATAATGGGAAGAAACCTATTTCATTTCAATAACCTCGATTAACCGGAACTATTTTTTTCAGACTCTCGAAATATTCGTTCTGATAAAAGGTATATAAAAACTTTCGAAATTGGTTATTTTAAGAAATGAATATAAAAGACAATAAAAAACATAAATTTTGCATACAGCATGAAGTCGATCGGATAATGAGTTGCCGAGATATTTGGAATCCTATTTTCCACAGTCTTCGATTTTTCATGACCCTGTATTTCATCCAAATTTCACTTCAAAGATATATTTTAATTGGAAATTTGAGGCTTAATCAGATGCAATAAATCGCTAGTTAATAGGATTATTATTTTTGGAGTTATACGGATCTTTCTTTCAAGCAATTCAGTAATCGAGCCTTTAAAGTTTTTGACGTCATCAAGCCACCATTTTATTTGAATTGCAATGCATTTTATAAGTAGTTTACACATTTTAATTTTAATATTTTACATTATGCATATCCAAGATGGGTAAGTATTACGGTGGCCCCCAACGACTAGTTTATCATAACAGCTTTTTTATTTAACATTCAGAATATATTTCTAGATATTGAGCATTCTATTTCGACAGTAATTTTTATTCTGTATTTCAAGAACGGGAATTCACATTTTACATAAAAGGAGTATGAGAAATCCATTGATCCAAATAAATAAAACTAAAATTTAAAAGGGATTCACTGTACGCATTTTATCGTATAACCCATCTAAATGGGCTGAAGAAAATAATACCTCTAGCCAACAAAATGAATAAGTAAAAAACTTTTCTGTTGTTTTGTGATTTGTGGCATTTTGGGTACACCGTTTTTGGTTTTCTTCTGTAAATAAAACTAGATGAAAACTAAAGTTAATCGACTATACTGCTGTAACATTTTCGATTGAAACATTGATAATTAAATTTTATTTAAAAAAACTTATGTGTTGTTTCTTATGTCACATGTCCATAATGTATATATTTCCAAGGGTGGTGGTATGTTTATGAATCCACTTAATTTTAATTCCCAAATTCCACAATGGCACCAAAATGTTCACATGAAAATTTCCGTTTATTAGGTATGTGAAATATTTTACCAAATGAAGTGTTTTGCTCTTTAATGGTTGAAACGCATACACTTCCAGTGCAGTACAAACTTCCGGATTATCAAATATTTTATTTCATTTTAAAGTTACGACATTTTTCTTTTCTATTACAATATTGTCTTGTTTTCATTTATATTTAAAACATTGCAATTGCTGGTAAATCTTATCACTGTAGTCACATATTGGACGACCAGACAAACCGAAGTCATAAACACTTTTCAACTAGGTTAGAAAGTGTTAAAAAAGAATGTCGTTCAATCAAAAAGGTTAGGTTACCAACTCTCCGAAATCACAGAAATTGGAAATGAGGCATTCGAGTGCGGTTGTGCATTTTTCATCTGTTATTCAGCCCTCTATATGGTGTATACATTTTTATGCACATTATTTTTACACATTATGCGGATTGTTTCTGTTGGGTAATTTTTAAGTATCCCCAACATATATTTTTGCTTATCATGCATTTTATTAATTTTTCAGTATAGAATATGGATTCAGATTTTAATATTCCTAAAAATTATTATATGTATGTTAGAACTAGTTTCAGGGGAGATGAATGCTTAGAAACTTCTGATATGCGTTTACAAAATTAAAACAACCTCACTAATATATGTACTAATATATGTAACAGCTATCTCAAATATTTTATGGAATATTTAAATTATTTATTCATCAATTTTGTATTGGGAATGATATTCTCTTATGAAAAGTTTTAATAAAACTTGTGTTTAATCTCAACTTTACTGTAACAGATTTCATTGATAAATATTTCATAAATTCCGACATAAAGTCTATGGAAAGAAAATAATTATTCATGTTGAAAGAATAGAATCAGCACAAAAAATAAACATAGTATATCGTATATAAACAATAATGAATCCAATAATTCACCTTAATTAGGTAGAGATTATTAGATAAGGGGGAAAACAGTAAAAAACAAGAGGGGAAAATTCTGCTATAAGGCCGAATATAGATTGCCACACACGGCTTTTATTTAAAAAATAAATAAACTAGCTGTAACTCAGAATAAAAACGCAATGACAACAAACAATTTTAAAATATCTAAATAACAAATAAAACTTCCCCTGTTAAAGTGTTGAGTTGTTCAATAACCATTCGATTTAGAAAAATATTTTTCTACCACTGAGCAATTTTTTTAATGAAATTTATATGGCAGCAGACGATAAAACGATATCTTTGGAATAAGGGAATAAATAGAAGAAAAAATTTTGTTGATGTTTGTGATAAAATGTTTTTCTTTATTTTTTAAAAATGTATATACGTAATTCACTTTTATATTTTAACAGAATAATAAGTTTACTATAATTCGTTACTCATGCTATGGCCAGTATACACGATACACGTCGAGCCACAATGCCTTTATCATTATCTTTTTACGCGTAAAAGTTTCGCTATGGTACTCCATTGTGAAGTTTTGTAATTTTTTAAATCTAATATTTGAAAAACGACATAATCATTAGATTTGAAATTTATATCAAGAAAAATACAATTTTTTACCATTCTAACGTAGTTTGTAAAACAATTTTGTGACAAATACTTTTCGAGTTATTAATTTTTTAAGTAACTTCAAATGTTTCATTTTCCGAGATTAATCTGTGGCAACGATGGATTGCTGTGACTTTTCATAAACATGAAAAATGATAGAGATTGAAAGAATAAGCCACCCTGTGTGTGGCTAATAACATATTTAAATTCTTTACTGCAAAACGGCTTGACTTAGGATTTCTTTACTCTAATAAATAATTATAGTTTACTTTTACAATTATTGAATATGAAATACGTGCATTTTCATATTGCTAACAAAGCGCATTAACAACAGAGGGAAAAATGTCCAGGCCGGCAATCGAAACCGGATCCTTGGTATAACGTTCCAATGCTCTATCACCGAGCTACCAGAACGATACCCAGTCTGCCATCTCTCACTCTCAAATGTCGTTAAGGCTTTAACCGTAGCACAAGATGGAAAAGCCTCCATAAGCACACAACCTTGTGGCATACATGAGACGAAAGAGGGCCACAAATTAATTTTTCATGCGGGCCAAAAATAACGAACGATGTGTATTGTAATGGAATTTTGTTTCAAGAAAACGTTTTTAATAATGTGAAATATTTCGCGTTTTGTTCCTGAAGTTATGATGTTGCATTATATAGCATTTGTATACGATTCTTGCGTTAATATTTTAAGGAAAATGATATTGTCGCATTTGTGAGTCGTCACATTTAGGAACAATGACCTTATACAAAATGTGATATTATATTTCAATTCTAACTAAAATTTCATATTCAGAAACCAAAATAAACAGGAACGAAAAATCATACGTTAACCATAGACTATGAAAAACTTCCCAACACATCCAGAAAACTGTAACGAAACTTCGCCGTTAAATAAGGTGAAAGGTACATGCAGTAGTACATGCAGTAAACAGTTTAATAAACTTATAACACATTTAAAAATCCAGTTTTAGCTATTACCTTCCATAGTCGAAAAAGTAGTCAAATTGCATTGTGCAGCCCTGTATATGATCTACAGATTTGGATATATACTACATAGCATGCACTGTTAAAAATAAATCCGTAAATTCACGGTAAAACTACTGGCAGCGAAGTTGCCGGACTTTTTCCGTTCCGTTAGTAGATTTTCCGTTTTGAAAGATAAAAGAAGGAAAATCGCCGTTTGCAGAAGCGGTAACTTTCCGTTAACGCTCTCAGAAATCACGGAAATATTCCTCGTAGAACTGACAGAAAAGGACATTTTCCGTTTTAGATAAACTCGGTTTAAAAAAATCTTGCCATCTCACTTGGTGCTGCCATCTGTCGACTGCTGTGGGAGTATTTACTATCTGATATACGTCAAGAACAGCTTCCGATCGACATTGGGTTTTGAACCAGGGGTGATAGTGCCTCGAGTCCAGCGCCTTGCCGGTTTGATCAGTGGGCGCTTGCTAGATTAGCAGTTTGAAAGGATCATTTGGAAATTCTCAAAATGGCGACTTAGAACAGACATAATTTGGGGTTTAGAAGCTTAGTAATTTTGAAGTTAATTACGAGGAGATTTCGTTATGAGATGATGTTGATGTTTTAAAATTGTAATATTAATACAGGATAAAAACATGAATTATATATATTCTTAACTTGAGTGTTAGATGTGAAATATGAATATTATATTTGAATTAAATTCGATAAAAAATGTTTGCTTGTTTAAGAAAAGCGATTTTTTTTCTCCAACTATTACATATTTTTTAAATGTGTTCGCTTAGAATATATTTTCAGTGCGAGTGCTTTTTATTACTTTAAAAACTAAATTGCGAATAATTTTAAAGGAATGAGAAAAATATTATTTTCTTTTTATTTGAAAGCATTATTTTTGTATGTTGCTTTTTTGAGTAAAATAGATTTTTTTTTCACTTAATTTAACTATTATATATATATTTTAATCTGCTTGTTTAGAATATATTTTAAGTGCGAATATTTTCTTATAACTTTAAAAAATAAATTGCAAATGATTTTAAAAGAATGGGAAAATTGTTACTTTTTTTAATTCGAAAGTACTATTTTTTTTTTTTTTTTTTTTTTTTTTTTTTTTAAATAAACTCGAAATTTTAATTTATTAAATTTTTAGTTTTTCTGTGCAACAACATGTCAGTTTTTTAAACATTGAAAATAAATATGCAGCAGATAAGATAACGGAATATCTCCGTTATCCCCTTTCGTCTCCGTCCGTTCCGTTGTTTTCAGAAAATATGAGGAAATTTTCTGTTTTTTTAACGGAAAATACCCTTTTGTCGCAAGAAAGGACTTTTTCTGCGAAATTCAGGAAAAAAATACCCGTGAATTTCAGATTTTTTTTAACAGTGTGATACAATTTAGTTTAGTTTGGAAATTCACATTTAGCAGTTTTCGCCAATTGATGGAAATGCACTCGAAATCTTTTGTACAGCCCTTTATACTATCTAAAGACTTTTGTACATACAACATATTAAGCTAAAATTTAAATCAGGTAAACAACGTATAAGGCAACTTAAAACTCACTTCTAGCAATTACCAACCATAAACGACAATGTATCTTGTTCCTTGCGTACCCCTGTATATGAATTTATTTATATTCCACAAACTTCTATTAGTCTACTAAATATAGTTCAGCAAGAAAATGCGTAACGCAATTAAAAATAACCTTAAGGAATTTCCTCCCTTAGGCGGTAATATTACCAATTCTTTGTGTAGCCATATGTATATGATCAACAGAATTTATATACACCAGGTAGTATGCAAACATTTAGTTAAACTTAAAAACGCAAACCAAAGTTGAAAACGCACTTATCACACATAGAGTGTAATTATCGCACTAAAACCGCAACCGAACTCTTTTGTGAATCTCTGTAAATGAACGATAAAAGAAATGCACACCAAATATTCCAGTGAGCAATTTATAGTGCAACCCAGTAATGCATATATTGAAATAATGAAACAACATTAGATTACACTGCAAACGATTTTCCGCAGTAAAACATTGTGTATCAGAATTATTTTGTGTGACCCTGTAAATAAATGATAAGTACTTTGCACCCCATATTTTATAAAAATCATGTTTTATTGAGCTTCATAATTGTGTTTCAATTTCATCATGTTTCAAATGGAGTAATATCATCAAAATGCACTTGAAGCGATTTTTCCCCATTGACTGTGATGTAGCAGTACACTTTTGACTATCCCTGTAAATAAACTATAAATGCTACACACTTCATTTTAAATAGGGAACATGCTATATTAAATGTCAGTAACATACAAATATGTAAAAAAATTCAAGTATATTTTCGGGAGTTAGAGTACGGACGGACAGCCAGACAAACCGAAGTCATAAACACTTTTCAACTAGGTTGGAAAGTGTTAAAAAAGGATGTCGTTTAATCAAAAAGGTTAGGTAACCAACTCTCCGAAAACACAGAAATTGGAGATAAGGCATTCGAGTGCGGGTGTACATTTTACATCTGTAATTCAACCCTCTATATGATGTATAAATTTTTCTGCACCTTATTTTTACACATTTTGCGGATTCTTTCTGTTGGGTGATTTTTAAGTATCCCCTACATATATTTTTGCTTATCATGTATTTATTAATTTTTCAGTATAGAATATGGATTCAGATTTTAATATTTCTAAAAAGTATTATATGTATGTTAGAACTAGTTTAATGGGAGATGAATGCTAGAAACTTCTGATATGCGTTTACAAAATTTCATCTGATCTGTCAACGAACTTGTGATTAAAACATCGTCACTAATATATGTACTAATATATGTAACATCCATCTCAATTATTTCATGGAATGATTTATTCATCAATTTTGTATTGGGAATGATATTCCGTAATGAAAAGTTTTAATAAAACTTGTGTTTAATCTCAACTTTACTGTAACAGGATTGATTGATAAATATTCAATAAATTTCGACATAAAGCCTATGGAAACAATATAAATATTCATGTTGAAAGAATCGAATCAACACAAAAAATATACATAGTATATCGTATATAAACAACAATGAATCCAATAATTCAACTTAATTAGGTAGATATTATTAGATAAAATAAAAGATCTTCATTATTTGTTGCTAAAAGCGGTTTTATACCGTAAAATATCAAAAGCTTAATAATATTTCTAGATTCTTAATGGCACCATATACTGCGCTGAAGCCTTTTTTAGGGTTTCTATCATCTGTCTAAACTTTATTCGTCTTATCCCTGTGTCTGTCTGTCACAGAGTTCGTTCTCGGAAACTGTATAAGTTAGAGACTTGAAATTTTGAATATTCATAGCTGAACACCTCCGATCACAAGGCAAATCATAAAAATTTGAAAAAGTCTTATATTTTTTAAGTAATTGAATTAATTTACTCACACCCGACCATTTCTGCGATTAGAATTTAAAATAGAACCTTAATTTTAGTCTTTTAGGTAGATTTCGTAAGAAATACTACCTATTACATTCTTCCTTAAGTTGGAATTTTTGGAAAAAAATTCCAGATCTACGTCCATCATGAATCCCAGAACCCCCCCCCCCCCCCCCCCAGTTCAAAACGTTATCTATCTATCTATCTATCTATGTCACTTTTTTATGGACACGATAACTGCAATAATTCTGCACAAATCTCTTCCAAACTGATATATAACATCAAGGACCATAAAATCTATCTCAAGTTCGTTAATGGGCAAAATCGAACCAGGGGGGGGGGGGGTAAATATTGGGGCTTTTTGTGAAAACAGAAAAAAAACCCATAATTTCTTAATTATGATACGTATCGAATCCGTTTAAAGTTATTATTACTTCCAAGAAAAGAGCCAAAAGTTTTTGTATAACAGATTTTTGATATAATTAAAAATGGCCCCAACAGGGGGAGGGAGAAATGGGAGGGGGATTAGAAGAAAAAAAATCATAACTTCGTCAATGCACAAGATATCAAATCCGCTTAAATTTATTATAAATCCTCTTAATATTATCTAAAACTTTTATAGTGATAACTTTTTTTATTGGCCCAACACTTATAGCAAAAAAAAATAAAAATAAAACAAAAAAAATCCCTGCCGGCTCCGTCTGTAAGCAAGTTAGGTTTCTAAGTGGGCGATTCCAACTGCCGCATCATAGCAAAAAGGTCATTTCTTCCGCAATTACCAACAAACAGGCGCCCCACGGTCTGCGTCTTCGAAATCTACCTGTGCCTGGAGGCCGAACCGTCAGGGATTTTTTTGCATAGGCTAGGTGGCTCAGTGTTAGTGCACTTACCCGCTATTCAAAAGGTTCCTGTTTCGAAGCTGGGCTTCGGAGTTTGAAACATTTTACTCGGAATAGATTTCGTTCTATATTAGATTCGATTTTACAAAATTTTGTAATTATTTTGCCATTTTAAGGTCAAAAGTGTTGAAAAGTAGTTTATCAGTTATTTTTTAATTCAAAATATATTGTATTTTAAGAAATTGCGGAATTTAAACTTTTCTTTAAACTTACGCTGAATTTTTTTAATTTCGGAATTTAAAAATTCGTTTAACCCTCTCATGCATTAAATCCTCATATGATGTTATCCGATAAAAAAATTTAAAAAAAATCTTATTTCTAATTATTTGGATTATCAATTGCATAGTAGCCTCATATGAAGTAAAAATCAGCTTGTAAAAAGAATCAAGAGATGGCAGCACACGCGTTTCATGTTGTTTGTATAGTTTTTATCTTCTATTGTTTTCAAAAGCCAAGCATGCTAAAACAACAGAATTAGAAAGTACTTCCCACCACCCAGATGAACACAACAAGTAAGTAAAAATATTTTTTATATTTCTTACATCATTTTGATTACAAAAAGAAAAAAAAAGAGATTTAAATATATATTTTTTTGGTGAATGGAGACTGTTTTAGTGTGAAACCTCAAATGTGGCTTCCATGCAGTTATAGTATTTACACCTGCCTCTGCATGCAAACCTCATTTGAGGCTGTTAATTATATCATGCGAATTTTAGAAATATAAAACTATAAAAAAGGCAATGCTAATGAATTTTATATTTCGATATAGTTTTATATATATACGCGTGTGTCTGTGTATGTTATAATTAACAATACAATTTACATATATACATGTTTGCGATATTGAGATTATATATATATATATTGGATATTAAATATATGAAAATAATAAAAACATTAAGTAAAGTAATTTTCTTGGTTTGGAAACAATTTGAAATTAAATTGTAACAGGATTATGAGAAAGGACTTCACATTGTTTTCATTGTATGAAAGGGCGGATGGGTACAATAGTTTATATTAACGGTTTGTTTTATAAATTGCTATTATATTATTATTTCTTGCCTTTTGTAAGCTTTATAATGGGCAACAAATGTGGCATCTCAGAAAGCGAGATTTGTCACAAAGATATAGAAGAACTTATGGTTCTTCCTTGTGATTCCGAAGATGATATGTTTAATGACGATGATGACTACTTCGATCTGGATTACATACTAGCTGAGAAAAATAAACATGATAATGAAGCAATGAGTGATGAAGAGGGAGATAATATTACACACGCTACGTCAACTATTAGTAAGAATGATATTGATAACAACATACATCTTACTTCTAAGACATCGGCTATAAAAACCAGTATGATCAGTGAAACACGTTGGTTCGCTAACAAAAATAATGATTTCTCTAAAGAGTCCCCAGTTTTTCAACGTGAAATGAATCAGAATTTTCTGGAGATACTCCTTTAGATTATTTTTATAGGCTTTTCCCAGAATGTTACTTAGAAGACACATTTGTCATGCAACTAAGTACATTGTAGAAATAGATACACCACACTCAGTGCAAATGTATAACCATCATGTGGGAGGTGTGGATTTAATGGATTCACTTGTGGCACTTTATCGTCATTCTCAAATAAATAAACGTTGGTATATGCATATTTTCTTTCACTTTTTGAATGTTGCTGCTGTCAATGCCTAGAACTTTTTGAGAAAAGAAGGAAGAGCTGCTAATGACTTACTAGAGTTCAAAAGTAGCATAGCACCAAGCCTAATATATACCGGAACCTCATCATTGATGTTGAAGAGAAAGGGTCGACCATCCGCAAGCTGTTCTCCTGTTTTCAAGTGTCCAGAAAAGAAAAGAAAACTGTCTTTTAGTTGCAAAAGAACTAAGATATGACAATGGCAAATATTGTCCAAAGAAGACTGATGTTACATTTGCTCTGACGTTCAAGAATGAAAGCTGTTCGAGTAAAACAAGATATATTTGGGGCTGCAGTCAAGTATATTTATGTACAGAATGTTCCGAACAATTTCATCAAAATTGAATTTTTTCCCAGAAGCAAAATAAGTAAATTGTAATAAATGTAACCTTACAACACTATTGTAACAAATTAACATCACTGCATACAATCCTCATATGAGGTTACTCACAAAACTCCCTTAAGAATTAAAAACAAAATTAGAAATCAAGTTTCTTGTGATTATTCTCATCTATTTCATGATAATTTGCCAGCGAAAAACTTTTTTGACAATTGCAAAATAATTCCTGCATGAGAGGGTTGCAATTTGTTCTGTTTTGTGAAAATTCAAAATTTTAAATTTTGTTTGCTCATGTACTAAATTTTTGAGAAATTAATTTCAGCATTTTAAGTTTCGTTTAAACCTTTTTTTTTTGGTTTTAGAAATTTTAAATTTTATTTAAACTTTAGTAATTAATAAAAAAAAATTGAAATTTCGGAATTAAAAAAAATTTGGAGTTCTGAATTTTATTTTAATAATTTTATTTTTCATATAACTTTTATTTTTAAATATATAGCTTCCTCTTTAAATCATTAATTCTCGTTAATGACTAGTGCTGCTATCTCAGTTTTAATTTAAAACAGCCATTTATATTCTTATTGATAAAGTATATTGATAAAGAATAAGGATTTAATAGTTATAAATTAAGGATTTGGATTTATTAATTAAAAGATAAGGTCAATAAAAAGTTAAAATTTCAGTGCAAATTCACCTTGTTTAATAACAAAAATTCATAAAGATACAACTAAATGTAAATATATTGCTTGACGGTGCGTAAAAACACACATAAAACATTTAAAAGCACATTAAAGTCCTTTTAAATCACACTAGAAATAGAACAAAATCAAAAACTTGCTTTTTGGATATACAACTAATCAGAAATATGGATAAACAGAATCTTGATTGCACGGTGTTTAGGAAAATTAACAGATCTAACTCCACCATCCCGTTTAATTTAGGTTCACACATTACTTACAAGCTAGCACCTTTCAATTTTTATGTAAAAAGAGCGTTTGAAGTTTGTTCATGCCTTTTCCTTAATGAAGAATTAGATCTAATTAGAAAAATAGCAGCCGAGAATTCAGTTCCATCCCATTTCATTGGAAAAATCATAAACAAATTTAAAGTGAAAGATGAAGAAAAACGAAATACAGGCACAATTAAAAGTTTGAAGTTTTGTAAAGTTAACTACATCCCAATGTTTTTGAAAGTATGAGGCATTCGCTCTTTAAGTTTGACATTACATTAATCGCAGTCCCTCCCCCAAACTTGCGGGTTTTGTTAAACAGAAAAATTGACCCAATCCAGGCTATCAATAGATCAGGGGTATATATGATACCATTCAAGAACGATAACAAAGATTTTATGTACGTAGGTATGACACTGAGGAAATTTCGGGACAGAATAAAAGAACATGAAGCATGTCTGAGATTAAATAGACCCCACACTGCGTTAGAAATATTAGCACAAACTGAACCTATAAAAGTAGATTTCAATGTATCCAAAATTGTATTCCGCAAAAATAATCACTTGGAAGCTATCATAAGAGAGTCTCAAGAAATAATATCTAAAAAAGAAATAGTCTGTAATGATGTATTATCATATGATATCCACGCAGTCTGGAATGAATTAATACATCATTGATTACCTTTCTCATCCCACCTTATATTCCAAACCCTTGAAGTAAAATAGTATATTCCCGGCAAGCAAAAAAACGCGAAGAGCCAACAACTCAACTCAACAATTAGTTTTTCACTGATGATGACCGAGTAGTTCCGGTGAAAACGTTTTGAATTTTTTAAAAGGACTTTAATGTGCTTTTAAATGTTTTTACGCAACTTCAAGCAATATATTTACATTTAGTTGTATCTTTAAGAATTTTAGTAAAATATAAGGTTTTTGAAAAGAATGTTAAACAAAACCTTTTGTGCGATCTTCGATCACAGTTATCCGTTTGTTTATAGTTTAAAATCTTTATGAATCTCGTATTATACAATTTTTTTTTACACGAAAATATATACGCATATAAATTTTAACATTCTCTATATTTTTAATGTAATTTTATTAGAGATAAACAAATGTTCCATGGTGCAGATTAACACTATCATTTTTATTATTCTGAAATAAGATTGCCGTCAAAAATTATGCAATACCCATGCGACGTATTATAGATTTTCAAAACATTATTACACATTTTCCTCTTTCAGAAATTTTCTTTTAAAAGTATGAAGTTACTGTCATATCAAAATAATGTTTATAAATATATCGAGTATTAAATTACAATTTAAAAATTCCGGTCTATCTAAAAAACATTAACATAAAATTACAAAGTTAAAATAGAGATCTTAATAAATAATTTTTTCATGACATAATTAAATCAACCAGAACTCTGTGTAATTTTAACACTTTCCAAAAAAATAAAGTATGCTAAAGAAAGTGACAAGATAAAAAATATTTCTGTTTAATGCTTTTATTCAATATTGTTTTCCTTGTCAATTTCAGGTGAAATATAATCAATAAATAAATGTACCATGAAAACGAAAATAAGAGATTTTTATTGCTAAGGCTCATTTCAGCTTACTAAAGCATTTGAAATATAATATTTCATCTACCATCTTAGCGAATAAATAAATAAATTTCTACTGCTATTATCTGCAGTAAAAAAAAAAAAAAATGTCCGATGACATAAAAAAAATT
Source organism: Maratus michaelseni (assembly GCA_963931845.1). Taxonomy (NCBI): domain Eukaryota; kingdom Metazoa; phylum Arthropoda; class Arachnida; order Araneae; family Salticidae; genus Maratus; species Maratus michaelseni. The sequence continues at coordinate 471,424,730 of OZ007588.1, read as the reverse complement.
AAACTTGTATTATTTGACATTATCGAGTTTGTGACATTGGTGGCTTTGATATTAAGAACAATTAAAAATATTTTATGCTTAAAAAGTATCTCTGACAGAAAAAAAGGAGACGGCAATAATTCAACAAACAAACAATAAAAAGTGACATGTTGACAAATTGTATTTAAGGTTCAAACTAGACTAAGAAATGCTTTTATATTTTTACTTTCAATAAATATATATATATATATTAGAAAAAAAAGGATTATTTCAATATATATGTGGGATTAGTATTAGTATAATATCTTAACCAGAATATTTCAATTGATTTAATACATGAAGAAATGATGTAAATGTGTTCTTTAAATACATGAAGAAATAAAGAGGAATTTGGATAGTGAGTTAAAAATACTTAAAATGGCTCTATGTCGATTTTACATTCATAAATTAACGGAGATGTACTTTTACCTTCTCTCATTAAACAAAAACAGCAAGCTACAAGAAATAAGCATCAGAAACTTGCATACTGGGTTAACACAACTTAAAATGCCCATATTTCGATTTTACATTAATAAAATAACAGAAAATCAATTTTATCTTATCCCATTAAACAAAAACAGCAAGCTACAAGAAATAAACACCAGATAATTGGATAGTGGGTTAACACAACTTAAAATGTCCATATTTCGATTTTACATTCATAAAATAACATAAAAGCATATTTATCTTATTTCATAAAAAAAACAGCAAGCTACAAGAAATAAACACCAGATACATAGAAAGTGGGTTAACACAATTTAAAATGGCCACATGTCGATTTTACATTCATAAAATAACGGAGAAGCACTTTTACTCTCTCTCATTAAACAAAAACCGCAAGCTACAAGAAGTAAAAACCAAATACTTAGATAGTAGGTTAAAACAACTTAAAATGGCCATATTTCGATTTTACCTTCATAAAATAACGGAGAAGCATTTTTACCTTCTTTCATTAAGCAAAAACAGCAAGCTACAAGAAATAAACACCAAATACTTAGTTTGTAGGTTAACACAACTTAAAACGGCCATATTTTGATTTTACCTTCATAAAATAACGGAAAAGCATTTTTACCTTCTTTTATTAAGCAAAAGCAGCAAACTACAAGAAATGAACACCAAATACTTAGTTTGTAGGTTAACACAACTTAAAATCGCCATATTTCGGTTTCATATTCACAAAATAACAGAAAGGAACATTTACCTTCTCTCATTAAACAAAAACAGCAAGCTACAAGAAATAAACACCAGATACTTGGATAGTGGGTTAACGCAATTTAAAATGGCTGTATGTCGATTTTACATTCATAAAATAACAGAATGGAACTTTTACCTTCTCTCATTAAACAAAAACAGCAAGCTACAAGAATTAAACACCAGGTACTTGGATAGTGGGTTAACACAACTTAAAATGGCCATATTTCGATTTTACATTCATAAGGTAACTGAAAAGTACTTTTATCTTATCTCATTAAACAAAAACGGCAAGCTACAAGAAATAAACACCGGATACTTTCATACTGGGTTAACACATCTTAAAATGCCCATATTTCGATTTTACAGTCATAAAATATCAGAAAAGCAATTTTATTTTATCTCATTATACAAAAACAGCAAGCTACAAAAATAAACACCAGATACTTGCATACTGAGTTAACACAACTTAAAATGGCCATATGTCGATTTTACATTCACAAAATAACAGAAAAGTAATTTTACTTTCTCTCATTAAACAAAAACAGCAAGCTACAAAAAATAAACAAGACACTCTCAGAAATAAAACACTCAATTTTGACGATTCCGCAATCCTCAGGCGTCATTTCGTTATTTTTGACAATCATTTCGTCACAGAGTCACGTGGTTTTTGACGAAACGTGAATCCTCAAATATCTGGCGAAACTGTCAAAAAAAAAAAAAAAAAAAAAAACCTCTCACTTTTGACGATTCCGCAATTCTTGAGCTATATTTCAACATTTTTGACAATCATTTCGTCGTCTCAAAATTAAGTGATTTTTAATGAAATGAAAAATCTCAAATATTTGACAAAAATGTTTCCCCATTCCCGGCCAGATTCTTTTTGTTGTTACAAAATCGTTCAAAAAAAATTACACAAAAGTACTAAATTTACAATATATTAATGAAAACAGAAACAAATATATTTCATCCTTGGGGACCGCTATAACACGAAAGTACCAAATTTCTACGTTATTTGTCATATCTGATAATTTGCGTCTATCCTTTTTGTAACGATTTTATGCATTTCTATTGCCTATTCAAAGATATATTTTTCTAAAGTTACAGAATTTCGTTAAAAACACTTAAAAAATTCTTCTAAAGTTACAGAATTTCGTTAAAAATGCTTAAAAAATTCTTCTAAAGTTACAGAATTTCGTTAAAAACGTAAAATGCGAACATCATTTGGTCCATTTTCGACCGAAAACAACAACATTTTCCCAATGGTTAAAAAAAAAAATCAAAATTTTAAGAGCTCTTTTTATATAAGAAATAGATTCATATAACAAACAAATTTAAAATAGGTATAACTGACCCCTTCCCCTCTATAAACAGTAATCTTATCCGCTAAAATTGATTGAACTCGCCCCCAAAATATGCACTTCAAAATTAATTATTTCTGATCGACAAAATAACAAGAACATATTTTAACCATTCAACAAAGGAAAATTCTCTAATAAATTATATTAATCAAGCCATATTCTAATTATTTATTAACCATAGAAAAACTATAATAATAATCTAGCCTTATATTAATTAAAACACGCAGAAGTTATAACAGTACCGTTAAAAATACAATCTGCTTTCTAAAAACATAAACACACATCAACATCCCGTAAATACTTTTAAAATCAAATAATTCCGAAGTCCCGCTAGCTAAGTGGCAAGAGGCGCTGGGCTGTCAAGCTAAAAGTCGTGCGTTCGAACCCCGTCTAAGGACGATCTTATTTTTCCCCAAGTCAATTAAAGATGCTTCTAAAAACTCCGATAGATGGCAGCACCAAACTTTTTTTGGAACTTTCAAAGAAATAATTTGCCGAAACTCATTTCTTCGTAATTTTAAGGATGCAAATTTACTTGATTTGACGAAATATTTACTCGGAGCATTTCCCAGGAAACCGGTTCGTCAAAAACGAACAAAATTTCTTGAAAACGGAGTATTCATTTTTGAGAGTGCAGATACTTAGATAGTGGGTTAACACAATTTTAAATGCACCCCTAGTAGCCAACCAATATTGGGCCTATATTGGCTATATCTTGGGGCAATATTGGCATATTGGTTAAATATTGGCATGAAATATTGCTCCAATATTGGGGTGTTTACATTTTGAAAATATTTAGCCAATATTTGTAGCCGCCAATATTGGTTATAAATTGGCTAAATATTAGTACAATATTGGCATGAAAGAGCGTCCCAAAATTGGGATGTTTATATTTTGCACTTATTTAGCGAATATTTATAGCCAATATACCAATATTGTGGTCTTCATATTTTGTATTAATCCATTTCTGGCAATATTTCCTACCAACATTGCCGTTACATCGATAGTAGCTAAAAATATTTGCTAAATAAGAGCAAAATTTGGTGTAATATTGGCTAAATAAGGACAGAATGTAAACACCCCAATATTGGGGCAATATTTCCTACCACCATTTGTACAATATTGGCTAAATAAGGGCATAATGTAAACCCCCCAATATTGGGGCAATATTTCCTAATTTTGGCTACAAATATTGGCTAAATAAGGGTAGAATGTAAACACCCCAATATTGGGGCAATATTTCCTACCAGCATGTGTACAATATTGGCTAAATAAAGGCAGAATGTAAACACTCCAATATTGGTGCGATATTTCCTACCAACATTGCGGCAATATTGGCTACAAATATTGGCTAATTAAGGGCAAAATGTAAACACCCCAATATTGGGGCAATATTTCCTACCAGCATTTGTACAATATTGGCTAAATAAGGGCATAGTGTAAACCCCCCCCCAATATTGGGGCAATATTTCCTAATTTTGGCTACAAATATTGGCTAAATAAGGGTAGAATGTAAACACCCCAATATTGGGGCAATATTTCCTATCAGCATTTGTGCAATATTGGCTAAATAAGGGCAGAATGTAAACACCCCAATATTGGGGCAATATTTTCTACCAACATTGGGGCAATATTTCCTACCAGCATTTGTGCAATATTGGCTGAATAAGGGCAGAATGTAAACACTCCAATATTGGAGCAATATGTCTTCCCAACACTGGCGCAATATTGGCTAAATAAGGGCAGAATGTAAACACTCCAATATTGGGACAATATTTCTTACCAACATTGTCGCAATATTTCTTACCTATATTGGCTAAATAATGGCAGAATATTTCCTACCAACATTGAGGCAATATTGGCTAAATAAGGGCAGAATGTAAACACTCCAATATTGGGACAATATTTCTTACCAACATTGTCGCAATATTTCTTACCTATATTGGCTAAATAATGGCAGAATGTAAACACCCCAATATTGGGGCAATATTTCCTACCAACATTGAGGCAATATTGGCTAAATAAGGGCAGAATGTAAACACCCCAATATTGAGGCAATATTTTTTACCAACATTGACGCAATATTGGCTAAATAATGGCAGAATGTAAACACCCCAATATTGGGGCAATATTTCTTACCAACATTGTCGCAATATTGGCTAAATAAGGGCAGAATGTAAACACCCCAATATTGGGGCAATATTTCTTACCAACATTGGCGCACTATTTCTTACTTATATTGGCTAAATAATGGCAGAGTGTAAACACACCAATATTGGGGCAATATTTCCTACCAACATTGAGGC